>OY727108.1:12035950-13414700 GCA_963402855.1 Ormia ochracea
GCTGTCTGAAGCAAATAATTCCAACTCAAATATAAAATAATGATAACAATAACAATTTGATAAATAGTATCGTTTATCGCTTAGTATAAATAAAGTAGCGTTTAAATATCGTTTAAGTTTAAATAGAAATCGAGAATTGTAAAACTTTGCTAGTATTACGATGGCAATGTTTTTACTAAGCTTTGATGCAATGAAATTTCGATACAATTTTCGATAATTTTCGACTTTAACTTGAGTGGAACTCCTGCCAAATTATTTAAATCCAATTATATATAAAAGAAAAGGTTAAAAAATAAATAGAGTTTATAAATGTTATTCTACTAATGAAATTGTTAGAGACTGCAAATGTAAGGAAACAGCTGATAAAGTTTGTGTTTAAATGCTTTAGAGCTTTTTAGATAAATTAGCTAATCGATTTCTAAAACTGTTTAAATTTTAAAGGCATTTAAAAATCAGTTCTTGTACAACAAAAGGGTAGTTTTTTTTTAGGGATTTTTAGACAAATTGCTTTAACGATTTATAAAAATGTTTAAATTTTAAAGGCATTTAAAAAGCAGTTCGTAAACAATCCCTACAATTATTAAATATTTTGCTTTCGCTTTATTGGCTTTCATCTGATGAAGCTTAAAAAATTGAATTCGTTATAGAGAGTACAACAAAAGGAGAGTTTTTTTTAGGGCTTTTTAGACAATTGCTTTAACGATTTATAAAAATGTTTAAATTTTAAAGGAATTGAAGAACCAGTTCTTAAACAATCCTCATAATTATTAAATATTTTGGTTTCGCTTTATTAGGTTTCATCTGATGAGCATAAAAATATTGAATTCTTATGGAGAGTAGAACAAAGAAGGAGTGTTTTGGGGGTTCTGTAGGGGTTTTGTAGGGGTTTTTAGACAAATTTCTTCAACGATTTATAAAAATGTTTAAATTTTAAGGGTATTTGAAAAGCTGGTCCTAACAATCCTCACAATTATTAAATATTCAGGCCAATTATGAAAAATAATTCCCCGGGAAAAATTTCCCTTTTCCCATTCCTCCTATTATGAATTTGAATTTCCCTCGAGTTTTTTCCCTTTTGTCTCTCCTCCTATTCTAAACACAATTTGAGAAAGGGAGAAATTTCCCTGGGAAAAAAGTAGGTATTATGAATATAGAAAAAGGGAGAAAACAGTTAACAGTTTTTGGGAGTTTTTTCCTCAAATATTTTGCAGGGAGATAACGTAAAAATGTAAGTTTTAAATTAAAAAATTATAAAATAGTAATTTTAAAGTAATTTTTTGAGGTCAAAAAGTATAAATAAGACGTAATTGCAACACTTGATCTCCCTTATGGAGCAGAATGCTGAAATTGCTCGCGGTTTTTTTAAGGGAGATAAGATAAGCAGGATATCCAACGGTTCTAGCAAAGCGCTGAAGAGGAACTTAATTCGCTAGGTCCACCAAATAAGAATGTTACTGAGTGGAAAAAGGTAAATTTCTGATCCAAAAAAATTCTGTAACACTTTTTACATAAAAAAAATAAACTAAAAAAAATAAATAAACCAAGATTGTTTTAATAAAGGCGACAAGGGTAAAAAAAATGTACTCTAAATTCTTAAGGTCATTGTTAACAGAATCCAATTATTAACTTCATTATTTAGCTTATTAGAAATACCGTTACATAATTATCAATTACTGTTGTACAAGAGTTTGTAATATTTGCGAAGTGAACCGTTCATACATACATATTTATAATGAGCTTAGCAACAAGTAAAAAGAAATAAATTGAAATACAATTTATAAATGCTGAAACGCCCACCGTTGGAAGGTCCATACTTTCAACTTGGTTTCCATCGATGGGTAAAACAGCTATACGTTTCACAGCTCTTCTTAATAGTTTATTTAAATGTTTATTAAAATGTTTGTGTAAGGGGTTATATACATATGTATATCCTTGCTATTGTTGATAGTGTAGAACGCTTCGAGATAGTACTGCTACTTCACGATAAGTGCAATGAAAAAATAAAATTTAAAATAAAATAAAATTTTCTATTTCCGAAAAATTTTTGATAAGATTGGCCACTTTAATAAAATTATTAAATTTTAAGGTATGGACTGACCAAAAAAAATATGTGCGGCAGACAATTAAAAAATTGCATATTTACAAAATTTAGTATTACATATGTATGTATGTGGCAGTTTAATTTTGTTTTTTTTTTTTATTCACCCAAGAAGTGGTATTTTGTTATTTCTATAAAATAAATGAATTGTTAAAATATTAAAACAATTATTTTCTTATAGCGTACTTCCAATATTTGCTCTTATTGATTGAGCTGTGGTCAAGTTATGCTCTGAAGTTGATGAACTTGTATCCTCTTTTTTATTTGTAAACTAGCGTTTGCACAAAATAAAATGTCAAAACCAAAACAGCTGATGCTGATTTTCCCCTCCCTTTTTTCTTGTTCCCGGGGAGATTAGAATGAGGGAATTTCTTTCCCGGGAATAAGTGATAGGGAAGGGAAAAAATTCCCGGGAAAAAATTAGAATTGGGCTGATTATGCTTTCGCGTTATTAGGTTTCATTTGGTGAAGCTTAAAAAAATTGAATTCGTTATAGAGAGTACAACAAAGGGGGAGTTATGTAGGAGGTTTATAGACAAATTGATTTATCGATTTATAAAAGTGTTTAAATTTTCAATGCAATATTATTTTCAGTTTCAGTCAGTTTAAAATATTTCTTTTAGGCAAAAAAGAAAAATAAACAAAATATTTTCAAATTAATTTTTTGTATTTCTTTATCGAAAACCAAATATAATTTTTTCTATTGCGCAAGCCTGGCTTTTAACTGTCAATAAACATGATTTATTAATCATATATTCATTAGCCATATTTTCGTGCTGTCTCACTAAAAATAAAATTTATAAAATATTTATCTAATTTACTGAGCAAAAAACCAAACCTTTTATTTAATTAAATGCTTTTGTTAATTAAGTGGTTGCTTAACGCTTTTTATATATGCAGCGTCTTAAATTTCCCAGCCCACATTAGTGCTTTTTAAAAAACTTTTAAAAGAAACTCGTAAAAATACTTTTATATAATTTTCTTCCACTCAAAAGATTATGCAATTTTAAGTTTTAAATTTATTTCTACTCGTATGTGTTTTGTAAAAAAGTCGCTTTTAAATTGCCATTAAAACACAATTTAAGGTAACAGGTGCCACTGTCACACAAGTCTTGTGCAAAAGATCTATGAAAGTGGCTTTTGTTGTTGTTGGATTACTGAATCGCTGGTAGATGCCAAGTTCGGCAATGCAACTGCAACGACAAACTAAAATTCATATAAGTTTTTATATAAAACTGACTGCACCTTTTTTGCTATTTCGCTTCTCCCCTTCTCCTCCAATACATTTTCCCCCTATACATTTTCAATAATTATTTTTGGCAAACAAAAAATGATTAGCTTAAACTCATAAATATTTGGCATAAAATTTGTTTAACGTAGAAGATTTCACACCAAGAGAAAATAATAATTAAATAAAAAAAATTATTGCATCAAAGTTTTACAGCCAAAAAAAAAAAAAAAACAAAAAAAAATAATTTAATAAAATGCATTTAAAGGCTGCTGCAAATGTTTTACCCAACAGGTCAATGATTTAGAAAAACATTTTGTAATTATAAAATTAAACAAATGCAACTAAAATTGTAAATAATGGGTTTATTAAAAAAAAATATTTTTAAATATTTAAAAACAAAATAAAGACAAATTTTGTTCATTAAAATATAACGAAAATTCTCTTCAAGCCGATAACTTTTCACAAAAAGGAGATAAATTATTTTTTGCAAGATTTGAATTCCATTCCAACAATTTATTATTTATATATATAATTATATAATTATATATATATATATTTATATAATTATTTTTTTTTTATTTTTTTTTTAATTTATTTCTTTTTATTATTTTTTATCTTATTTACAATTTATTTTTTTATTATTTATTTATTATTTAATATTTCTTTATAATTTCTTTTTTTATTCTTTTTTATAGTATTTCTCTGTAAATTATTTTTTTTTTATTTTTTTTAATTTATTTCTTTTTATTATTTTTTATCTTATTTACAATTTATTTTTTTTATTATTTATTTATTATTTAATATTTCTTTATAATTTCTTTTTTTATTCTTTTTTTTAATTTATTTATTTATTATTTATTTTAACTTATTTATTTACTATTTACTTCTTTATAATTTATTTTTTTATTACTTATTTATAATTTATTTACTTATTATTTATTATTTATTACGTATTTATTTATAGTTTGTTTATTTATAATTTATATCCATAGTTGGGTTATTCACAATTTATTTATTTATTATTTTTTTTAACTTATTTTTTTATTATTTATTATTTCTTTATAATTTCTTTTTTTTAAATTTATTTATTTATAATTTTTTTAACTTATTTATTAATTTATAATTTATTTTTTTTATTTTTTTTAATTTATTTTTTTTTTAACTTATTTATTTATTATTTATTATTTCTTTATAATTAATTTTTTTTTTATTTTTTTTTAATTTATTTATTTATTATTTTTTTTAACTTATTTATTTATTTACAATTTATTTTTTTTATTATTTTTTTTAACTTATTTATTTATTTACAATTAATTTTTTTTATTTTTTTTTTAACTTATTTATTTATTATTTACTTCTTTATAATTAATTTTTTTATTACTTATTTATAATTTATTTACTTATTATTTATTATTTATCACGTATTTATTTATACTTTGTTTATACTTATTTATATATAGTTGCGTTATTCACAATTTATTTATTTATTATTTTTTTTTAACCTTTTTATTTATTATTTACTTCTTTATAATTTATATTTTTATTACTTACTTATAATTTACTTACTTATTATTTATTATTTATTACGTATTTATTTATAATTTATTTTTAGTTTGTTTATTTATAATTTATATACATATACTTGGGTTATTCACAATTTATTTATTTATTATGTGCTTCTAACTTATTTTTTTATTAGTTTTTTATAATTTATTTATTTACAATTATTTTATTTACTACTTACTTTTAATTTATCTATTTATTATTTCTTTATAATTAAATTTTTTTTACTTATAATTATTTTATTTATTACTTATTTCTCGTTACTTATTTAAAATTTATTTACTTATTACTTATAATTTATTTATTTATTATTTATTACGTACGTATTGATAGTTTGTTAATTTATAATTTATATATAGTTGGTATATAAACAATTGATTTATTTATTAAGTATTTATTTATAGTTTGTTTATACTTATTTATATATAGTTGGGTTATTCACAATTTATTTATTTATTATTTTTTTTAACTTATTTCTTTACTATTTACTTCTTTATAATTTATTTTTTTATTACTTATTTATAATGTATTTACTTATTAATTATTATTTATTTATGTTTTTATTTATTTATTACGTATTTATTTATAGTCTGTTACTTTATAATTTATATGTAGTTGGTGTATACACAAGTTATATATTTATTATTTGTTTTTAACTTATTTTTTTATTACTTATTTTTAATGTATCTATTTATTATTTCTTTATAATAACTTTTTTTTACTTATTTATAATTATATAATTTATTACTTACTTTTAATTCGTTTATTACTTGTTTATAATTTCTTTATAATTTATTTTTAATTTATTTATTTATTACTTATTTTTAATTTATCTATTTATTACTTCTTTATAATTTATTTATTTTTTTTTATTTATAATTATTTTATTTATTATTTATTTTTAATTCTTTTTTTACTTGTTTATAATTTCTTTATAATTTTTTTTTAATTTATTTATTTATTATTTCTTTATAATTATTTTTTATTACTTATTTATAATTTATTTATTACTTGTCTATAACTTACTTATTTATTATTTGTTTTTAAGTTATTTATTTATAACTTATTTTTAATTTATTTATTTATTATTTTTATTTATTATTTCTTTATAATTAATTTTGTTGTTATTTATTTTTAATTTATTTATTTTTAATTTATTTATTTATTACGTATTTATTTGTAATATATTTATAGTTTGTTTATTTATAATTTATATATATTTGATTTATTAACAATTTATTTATATATTGTTTGTGTTTAACTTATTTATTTAATACTTATTTATAATTTATTTATTTATTGTTTATTTATTTGTTAATTTTTTTTCAGATAAAAATATTTTTTTTCTGCAATATATTAAATTTAGGAATTTTGTGCATGTTAAATAAGAAATAAAAAAAAAATTAAAAAATGTGAATAAATAAATAATATTAAATAATAGTTACCAAATACTAAATATTGTGATTGAAAAAATTTATATATTAAATTTTTATTTTAAATTTATTGCGAAGTAGAAAATTATCAAATTTTTCCCAATTTTACACTTTGAAACCTATTCTACATTCAAACCATTCTCTAGAATAGGCTTTGAATTATATATAATTTTGTGTTCATATAAAATTTTTCCCAATGGTCAAAAGTGACTGCAACAATACCCTACATGTTTATAAGAAAAAAATTGTATAAACTTTTTGACGATTTTATCCCACAAAAAGTACTTTTATGTTAATATAAATCCTACACATAGTAGTTATGTTCTAACAGAAAATAAAAAAATAGCAAAAATTCCCGAACTTCCTTGAAAATTTGCCATTTTACTGATGTAAACCATGTCTTGTCTTAAACTATAAAGTTTAAGTACTATATAAAACTTAACAAAAGAAAAAGTACCAAATTTTGAAAAAAGAATCTTTTGTTTTGATGTACATCACAATCTAGTATAGGCTATATATATAATTTTTATCGTAACAGAAAGAGTACTAAAAGTACTATTCGCGTTACATATATAATATATATCAGAAAAGAAAAAAGTAATCAAAGTAGCAGATTTTCTTCTTTAAGCCCCCAAAAACCATTAATTATTTTTATGTAAATCCAATTTTATTGAGGACTAGAAGCGTATGTATGAATATTGAAAATGTTGCAAAGGTAAAAGTACCAAACTATATACATTTTTCTTTATATATTAATGGAAACTGTATCCTAGAGTAGCATATACTCATATCACATAAGTGAGATGACTATGTACTATACCAAATTTATCCCAAAAGATGAAAAAGTACCAAAATATGTAATTTTAACGCTTTTAGCCCTTAACAATGCCCTACACAGCAAAAAAAAAACACTACACAGCAGACTTATATTTCTTTGCTTATAAAATGAAAATTAAAATTTTTGCAAAATTAATGTGATGATGATTTCTCTGGTTGCTCGATACTCTGATGACTTATCTGATATTATTTTTCTTACTTTGCTGATTCTTCGACTCCTCTGGCTGCTTGACACTGGGATTGCCTTTACTAATATTATCAGTTTCCTCATTTTTCTGATTCTTCGACTCCTCTGCCTGCTTGACAATTAAGTGGGCAGGATCCCTTTTTTGTGTTTAATTAATGCCTTTATTAGTATCACTTATCCTATTTTGCTGAGTCTTCAACCCCTTTGACAGTCTGAAAATGCTATGGGGAACACCCGTCGGTTGTATTTTAACAATGCGTTCATCACTTCCTTTAGGCTTAATAGGTGGCAGAGGAGCCTTAACTGTTAGAACGCCATCTGATGAGATCGTAGAGACCACGTCTTTGGCGTCAACGCTTTCGGGCAAAAAATATTTTCGAACAAATTGCCATTGTATGAAGCCATGATTATCCTTACGTTCCGCGTGCCTGCCTTTAACATTACAGTGTCATCAACAACCTTGACACTTAATTCATTTGGTGTAAAATGTGAAACATCCATATGCACTTGAAAATCAACTTTGCCAGCATGTAGCGAAATTTTATGGTAGTGTAATTTGCATAACATATTTGGAATTCCAAATGGATTGAAACCGTGAAATAGCGGGCAGGGTACATCCTTTTCAGGCGATGTATCTGATGGATCTATCCCTATCCCAAAGTTTTCCTCAACCATTCGATCAATACCATTAAATTCTTCACCTTCAGCACACGGCATTTTAATTTTCTGTTACGTATTTACAACTCTTTTAATAGTTTGTTCTTCGAGTACGAATACAAATGCCCTATATGTTAATGGAAACCTTATGTACTATATAAAAATTATTACAAAGAAACAAAAAGTACCAAACTTTACACGATTTTATGCCTTACAAAGTAACTTTAAGTAAATGTAAACCAGAAGTATCATTTGAGGAAAACAGTAGGAATAGTAACATAAAAAATTTATTGTAAAGGAAAAAAAGTACCAAAATATAAGTAGTCTTTATTTTAATGCAAAATATATATAGTATTGTAAGCAAATTTTTTATAAAAGAAAAAGATATTAAAGTACCATTTCTCCGGTTTTTTCACATAAAATAGCTTATCTAGCTTATCTAGATGAAAAGCATCTTGGTACATATTTTCCAGTTTTTACTCCTTAAAAAGTACCATAAACTAGCCGTCTACCAAGTTTAATAGAATTATTATTGATTGGTTTCCGCCGAAAACCAAACTTTCACATTTTTTGTGACTCCCATGACGTGAGCGTGCACGATCGTGTCTAAAAATGTTACGCATTTCTTAAATTTTTCTCATTGCATTTGAATGTGAATTTTACAACTTCTTATTATTTATCTGCGCACGTTAATCTGTCTCTTTCTTACTGGTATTGAAACATTTCACTTTCTCTTATTTGGCGTGATACATCTGTCTTTCTCAATTACTTTGTTATATTTCCTTCATTAATTACAACTAACCGAATTAGCTGCATATAAAGTTTTTTTTTACTATTCGCCATGTCCCTCTCAGCCATTCATCTTCCGCTACTGGCCGCCTGGTCAAATTAAAATTTTATTTCATTTCATTTCTGACAGCGTTCCAACTTCCTACTTGAAACAGAAATGCAGGATTGTCTATTAAACGTTTATCATTCAACATTAATCTTGCAGCAATTAAAGAGAGAAATTACTTGCATGCTTTTTAGCATGATTTGAAGTATAAAATAATGTTTGACTTGAACGAAGATGAAAGATGTCCGGTTATTACTTGTTTGTTAATAATTTTATTTAAATATAAAATATGACTTGTCTAAGCACATATTAAAAAAAATTTAATAAAGCCAATGTATGCATGCATGCAGATATTTTATTTTATTTTTTATTTTTTTTTTTTTTTTTGTTTTCCTTGATAGACTTTTACAAACTTGTTTGGTGATTTGAGCATAAATTTAAGTCTAGTCTGGAAAAGCATCACAATTATTTATGTGTAAACAACGCCCTGTTATGCCCGCTGGCCAGATAAAAAGCTTAAAAGGATTTTAATTTAAATACCACAAGAAAACTGCAATTTACTTTTAGTTCAAAGTAGGAAATAAGGGAGAGCGAGGGGAGGAGTTAACAAAGAAATATGTGGCCAACGTTTTATTGTCAGTCTGTTTTTTCTTGCTTTATTTCATTAATTCCCTTCCGCTTCATTTGCTTTTTATCATTAAAATTTTTTGTTTTTTAATTATATTTAATATACATGCAATTTTTTAATTTATATACTCGTACTTCGTTTTAAATTCACATTTCATACTTCAACGTTTATTGAAAGTCGTAAAATCACATATGACTCATTAAATTTTATTACTAATTTATGTTAAATTTAATTAGCATTAATTCGGTTTGCATTAAAATAGAACGCAACGAGACATTTTGACGACCGGTAGCTTTCTCAAAGTTAATTACACTTGGCTGTATTGCTCACTTTACTACGAATAGTAGGGGTATTCAGTGATTGGTGCAAGGAGGAAAATTTTGCTATTGCAATCATTTTGCAACCAATGGTAATTACAATTTGTAAGTAATTAGAATTAATTAATTACATTTGGCTGCATCGCTCACTTTAATACGAATAGTAGGGGTATTCAGTGATTGGTGCAAGGAGGAAAATTTTGCTATTGCAATCATTTTGCAACTAATACTAATTATAATTTGTAAGTAATTAGAATTAATTAATTACATTTGGCGGCATTCCTCACTTGCATAAGAATAGTAGGGGTATTCAGTAATTGGTGCAAGGAGGAAAATTTTGCTATTGCAATCATTTTGCAACCAATGGTAATTACAATTTGTAAGTAATTAGAATTAATTAATTACATTTGGCTGCATTGCTCACTTTACTACGAATAGTAAGGCTATTCAGTGATGGGTGCAAGGAGGAAAATTTTGGTATTGCAATTATTTTGCAACCAATAGTAATTATAATTGGTAAGTAACTTTATAACTCTAAATTTCAATTAATTAATATATTTTATTATTTATAAATAAATATTTATAAATAAAAAGATCTTAGGCTCAAATAATTATAACGAAATATTTTTAAGAATAATATGAAGAAAAAAATATCAAGAAAGGTAAAATAATTATTTACATGATGTCTTATTTATTAAGAATTAAAATTTATTTTACACAAATAAGAAAATATTCAGCTTTTAATTTTGCATTTTAATGCAGAATCTGGCAAATCGGTTACTTAAAGTGTTAGAAATAGAAAAAATAAATTAAAGCATTGAAAAAGCTTTATTGTTAGAAAAGCTTATGGAACGTGAAAAACTAAAATGAATATTTAAAAGTCTATAAAATATTTTTATATTTTTATAAAATATTTTTATATTTTTGTGGACTTCTTCCCTTTTAAATTTGTATTATATTTAATTTGTTTGACGTTTTAAATATCAGCTGTTCTAAAAATAGCATTGCAACTGCAAGGCACAGCGGAAATCTATTTACATAGTTTCAATAAACTAATGTAAAATTTTGTAGTAGCATATTTGCCAGACATTTGCAACAGCTGATTTATATCCTGATGTAAAACTTTTGATATATTTTATTAATTAACTATAATGTGATAAAAGTTTTTATAAAATTTAGCAGCTTAAATATAAAGGCGACAATATATATATCTGTCATATACCATTTGTCAAAGATAATCAAAATTAATATGTTATATTTTTGTAAATGCAATCGAAAATGCAATGGCGTTATTGAGTGGTATTGCAAAAGTGCAAATGGTCTTGCAAAATGAAAATTTGAAATATCTTCTCTTCTTTTATAAAATTTGAATAAAAAATTAGGCATACTTCAGCTATGATCTTTCGCAAGATCACTTGCAACTAACTGTGAATAGCCTTAATAAAAATACTGCATTTACGCAATGTAGCATATGAATTAATTGCAGCGAATGGCAATATTAGTTAACCAGATCGATTTTTATCTATTAGAAATGAAAATAAAATAGAAGTTTAATGAGTTCCGATTAAAAAAAGAATCGTAGTTAAAGACAAGCATGCAAAAATTGAACAATTATGGTTTTTAAATATCAGCTGACCGAAGAAAAGAAATGCAACTGCAAGGCAGAGGGGGAAAAAGTTACACAGTTTCAGTACTGTAATGTTGGGTGTTTTTTAATTGAATTGCCTAAATAATATAATTTGTATTTGCGCAGGATCTCAACAATTTTTGAATTGAAAGATCATAGAGATATATTGAATGCAAAACCGAAGCAAGTAATTTTTTTAAGAATCTGAAATAATGAAAGTTTCATTCTATGAATTTATTTATGACATGGCCCGCATGAAGAAGTTCATAAATATTATGAAAAGTTGTTCATTAATGTACTTCCAAAATTAATTATCTGTTTATTTTTGAAGAGAAGACCGAGTCACATAGGATATGTCATACTTTGTACTTTGTCAACTGGAATAAAGCAAATAATTTTTTTAAGAATCTGAAATAATGAAAGTTTCATTCTATGAATTTATTTATGACATGGCCCGCATGAAGAAGTTCATAAATATTATGAAAAGTTGTTCATTAATGTACTTCGAAAATGAATTATCTGTTTATTTTTGAAGAGAAGACCGAGTCACATAGGATATGTCATACTTTGTACTTTGTCAAGTGGAATAAAGATGGCGGCGGGAAGGTTTTTATCAGTCCAGATTTTCTCAATGAATATGCAATCAGCTGTTTTTATCGCAATTGCTGGGGATTTTTATAGATAATTCACAACCGCCAATTGTCAAAGTACTGAACGTATGCGAAAATTTGAAAGTGGTCCAATTTTGATAGTTTGGCCTAATGCGCCCACGTTTAAATTAGTTGTCAAGTGAAAAGGTACAGCAGGTACCCCTCAGCAACAGTAACCTTAAACAGAATTGGCAAATGAAGGTTAAAGTAAAAATTCAGTAAAAAAATTTCCCAAAAGAATTTTGGTTTGATATATAAATGATTTCCTGCCAATTTTTTTTTTATCAAATAATTCATTTTCTTTTTTTATTGTATTTCCAAGACAATAAAATTTGGTCTTCTTTTTAGCTGCTCCTAATATTTTCCATCTATTTGTTTTTTTTTTTTTATTTATAATTTTCTTTTTCTTTTGTGAAAAGAAAAAACATTTTTCTGTTGAGCGCCGGAGAAAAACTAGATTTCATTTCTTTAAAAAAAAACATCTTCCTTATTTTAGTTAAATTTTTTTTTTTTTTTTTTTTTTTTTTTTTTTTTTTTTTTTTTTTGTGATATTCTTTAAAGCAGCCTGGATAATATTACAACTTTTATAGCCTTCTTTAGACTAAATTGTGAAGTCAAAAATGAAGCGTGCAGCAAGCAGTGCATTGTTTATGACCAGTGCGTAGGCTGTTGTTCTTTTGTGGCAGTTTCAGGCAGCGGGGCAAACCTGCTTAAAACAGTCGTAGATGGAAACAAGTAGAACAAGAGTGCAAACTCTCAGACTCGTGCATTTCTTTCTGAACATAAAAGCAAAATTTATGAGTTTTCCATTTCAATGTAGGAAATGTTCTTAATATTGCAATCAGGCTGGATGGATTTGTTTCTTCCTTTTTTTTTTTTTTTTTTTTTTTGAAATGCTGCAAAGTTGTCAGTAATAAAAATTATTATGATGACAAATTTTTGTGAGCAAAAATATGAAAAATTAATAAAGTTGCCAAAGCTTAAAGTTGTTGAGGGAAATAAATATATATATATATATATATATATATACGAGGTATGATCAAAAAAACATCGTTATTTCCAATTTTTTGCAAAAATTATTTATTTATTTATCAATAACTATCTTGTGGCCTTCAAATTAATACCCCTCAGATATAAAACACTTATACCCCCTCAAAGAATATCCAGCATTTTCTCCAATCTTCGAAACACTTCTGAAACGGGCCTTTTAGTATCGCCAACATCTCCTGTTTCGATTTTTCCTTTATCTCCTCAATATTAGCAAAACGTTTTCCTTTCATCGGTGTCTTTGGGAAGAGGAAAATGTCAGCGAGGCCAAAGTCTGCTGAATAGGGGGTTTGAGCCATGATTACAGTTTGGCCTGAAACTCAGAAGCATCGATGTGTGATCTGGTGCGTTATCCATAATCGGTTTTCCCCCAATTCTGTGCGTTTCTGACAAAATGTCGCATAACTTCGCTTAAACGTTGCATAACTTAAAGGTAATATTCCTTATAAACCGTACGACATTGTGGTAAGAATTCTTGATGCACCACTCCATTGCAATCAAAGAAAACTAAAACAAATTTCAGCAAAAAAAAAAAAATCAGCAAAACTTTCACATTTGACCGAACTTGCCATGCCTTTTCCGGTCTTGGCTCTTCTGGACACTTCCATTGGAATGATTGGCTTTTGGTTTCAATGTCATGTCAGCCAAAATACATCACCAGTTATGAACCTTTTGAGCACATCTGGATCAATTTTGACGACATTTGTCAACAGCTTCCATGCGACATTGTTTTTGCTCAAAATTTAGCAAAAAAAAAAAAAAATCGAAGAGCACTTCAGAAAAACAATAGCCTTTTTTCTGTTAAAAACAAACTGGCAATCCTAAATACCTGATATCCAATATATATAGCAGGAATGTGTACCAATATAACAGAAAAACATTGCGAATTGGAACATACGGAAGTCACAAAATTTAAAAAAAAAATTGTTATATTTTGATCACACCTCGTATATACATACTAGCTTTATTATTTAAATGTATAGTTCTTCGTTATCTAAAATCAAAAGGGAATTATTTTTATAAACATGGAAATCAACAAAATTCTTTTTCTATTTAGGAGCCACCAGCACAACTAGACTGACATTGATTTATGGCAATAAGAGAGTATTTATTTTTAAGACTTGCATTTCGATGCTGAGTCTGGCAAACATGTTTGGTAAAGTGGCCTTAAAAAAGGGTGTTTAATTTATGGCATTGAAAAAGGCATAATTGCTGAGCAAACTTGAATCCGCTTTAAAAGTTTATTGCTTTAATAAAAATAAGTAAGTCGACTAAATTTATTCTATTATGAAAAAATTATTTTTGGTTTATTTTCTTCTCTATCGAGAACTACAGAGATAAAAATATGATGCATTGTTTTCTAGTTAACTGGCTGTTTAATGGTCTGATACAGTATCCTACACAGTAGTACGATTTGTCACAAACCAATATTCTAATGTTTTAGGTATTAGATATAATATGAAAATCTGACATCTCCACTACGATTATAGAAAACGTATACATGCAATTGCATATGGATTGAATGTCAATATTCTAATATTTTGGGTACAAAATCTGGCATCTCCATCATGAATGTGGAATAAAAAATGAGTATGGCTTTGAAACAAAAATGCACGGCAGTGTAACAGATTTTCTTATTGGCAAGTAGTGAGGTTTAAGTTTCTGATACACTGTCCTACACAGTAAAAGCAAAAAGTTTAGGAAAATTTTCATAAATTGGTCATGCGGTCAGGGTGGCTTTTACTTCAATCAGTAAAGAAAAATTTTTTTCATTTTTGTGTGATAGTATGCCACTAGCAGCGCCATTTCTAAGCGATTTTTTTAAATAGGAAGGTAACACTATACGATTTTTGTGTGAATGAATCCTACGACTTTGTAGAAATAGTGAAAACTTGGCCTTTACCAAACTTGAGAGAAGTTTCTTATAAAATTGTCATTTCCATGCGATCGGAACAGAAGTCCTTACAAGCATAAAGTTGCTCTTCACTGCCTTTATTTACTTATGCTATATACTCATAGAGTACTACTATAATTAAATCGAATATAGTACTTAAAGGTATAAAACGCTACTAATAATGCAGGATTTGAGGAGAATTACAAGCTAAAACGCTTTACAGAAATTTGAAAGAGCAATCAGTAATAGTCTTCTGGCAAAAAAAATTCTTACTGGCCGTTTAGTGTTTAAAGCATATAAAGAAAATTTTGGATTAAATACGAGTATATCTGAATTTTCTATTAAAGGACAGCGCCAGGTCATTTACAAACGTGTTTATACTCTCAATTTGCAATCGGCTATACAGAGCTGCATATGGCTGCTTCTCACACAGAAAAAGAGTGTGAGAGAGAAAAAGAGAGAGATAGAGACTGAATAATTTTAAAATTTTAATTTTTAATTTAATCTTGAGCTTCTTTTACATAAGCCTTAGCAATAGGACGAATAGTAGGAATACATATGCTCTGCATAGAAGGATTGCTAACATGGTGTTGCAACGGATTTCGGCGTAATGCTGGAGTTAATGTCGACGTAGAAAACGCCGTCTGAACGTCGTCAACTGTCAAAAAAAAGTTGAAACGTATGAAATTGTATGAGAGCTGTTAATCTCAACGACGTTTGAAATTAAACGCTGAAAAAGTTCAATCGATTTCAACTTTTTCAGCGTTTGTACGGCGTTCAATGAAATGTCAAAGCAATATATATACATAATTATCTGATTATTGTACTTGTTTAAACTGTTGCTTTTTTTTTAATTAAAATGAGCTCGGATAGTACATTAAATGAAAAAATTATAAATGCTGTTCGCAAAAACGAACAATTGAGAGTTCAATTTATTAATATTGATATTATAGGGGGATAATATTTATTTTTTATAGGGAGATATTACCAAATTAAAATTTTGTAAATTTTTATACTAAAAATGTATAAATATTTTATTTTAAATTATAAAAATTAAGAGTTCAATTATTGAAATTGTTATTATAGGGGGATAATATATATAATAATTAAAATTTGGTAATATCTCCCTATACAAACAAATATATTTAAATATTAAAAAATATTTATATAACAAATTCTCCAAGAACTATAAGAATATAGCTCTTAAAGGAGAGATTTGGTAAAAAATAAGTAATAAGTATTTAATTACAAATATTTCAGTAAATAAATTTTCAAATTAACAGTTTATATTTAAACGTCTGTACGCCGTTGACATTAACAGCAAAATGAATTTAAACGTCGAACATCGCAATTTCAGCATTCATACGCCGTTTACGACGTCGACATTACTCCAGCATAAGACGCAAAAGTATTCAAATAAATATGAAATAATAGAGAATCAAATCTGTTTGGTAGTTGGTCACGGCAAATGAGATTTCAAGTCAATCATTTCACCTTTTTCATAAGTAAATAGAACAAGATTTATGCAGTTACTTAAAATTCACCACTAGTGTTGAAATTGAATACATTGTGCTGCTCTTTGAAAAATGTCAATAGTCACCTTCAATAGTCAATGCTGGTAGGGCAGCGGCAGCACTCGAATATCATTTCTTTCTTTAAATTTGTTCTAAGAATTTCGTTAAATGCGAGTATAATTGCAGATACTCGTATAAATAAGAAAAACTGACATTATTTCACTATAATTGCAAAACAGCACTCCTTTTTTGGATTCCTCTCATTTCTCCTTGATTTTTTTTCTATTTTGATTGTTCTTCTGAATATGCAACATGCCTAAGTGTGTGTGTGTTTGTGTATGGTCAAGCTGCATGCAAACCGACACACAAATGCAATTTCTTGTGAACGAAATTTATACCCGTAGGGGCAACTAGACACGCATGTAGAAGTACGTTTAAATGGGTTGGATATTATTTTATATATAAATTTTTTTCTATTTCATTTGTTTAACTCAATTAAATGCTGTTCTTTGTCTTTTAATGCTCGTTTAATTGGCATCAATATGTAACATACTCGTATATAAATATACCCTTCTTCCACAAAAATGATGGAAGGCTGGGTATACATAGGCTTGATATATGTATTTGTATGAAGTAAAATTGAGCAATTTATCACCACGAACACAAGCCATATGATTTAACAGACTTCTGTTAAAGTAATAACGTAACTCTGTTAGACTTGTAATTGAGGTAGTGCACATTCTAAATGGAATCAAATCCTTACGGAAAAAGTCTAAATGTCAGGAGAACGGAAGAAGTCAGGCGGCTAAAAATCACTAAGGTAGCTATCTTACAAAAATCGCAAAATTTTGTGCTATTTAATTACTGGCAAATATATACGAAATATGATCGTATTCTGAGATAAAAAATCAACCAGAAAAAGTAATATAAACTTGAGTTCAGCTTAAAAAAATTTGGAATTCCATTAAAGGATGACCTACAGAAGAACGGAATAATGAAATCGGACATCAGTTAAGTTTTTTGCATTTTATTGAATTTTCAAATGCGGTTCTTTGATTTTTTAAGCCCGTTTAAGTGGCATCAATATGTAACCTACTCACATAAATTTATATATATATAATCTTTCCCACGAAAATGATGGAAAGCTGGCTATACATACACAGGCTTGATATATGTATTTGTATGAAGTAAAATTGAGCAATTTATCACCACGAACACAAGCCATATGATTTAACAGACTTCTGTTAAAGTAATAACGTAACTCTGTTAGACTTGTAATTCAGGTAGTGCACATTCGAAATGGAATTCTGCCTATATTTATTTGTGGAATAAAAAAATTAATGCTGGGACAAATGGGCGACAATTTTTGTCGCGTTGTAAATTAAGCTTATTTTTTAGACGAATTCAAAAATTTAAAAACTTATCTGCGGTGAATTTTCATAAAATTGTGTAGTATAGAAATTACTAAAATCGAGTAATAAATAAAGAAATTAGAGGCAAAAAAAAAACTATTTTATACATTTATAGGTAAAAATGCCAAAAAAAATCATAAATATCAGTATCAAACCAGGAATACTTGGGTTACCAGGCACAGCACTTGCCTCGCAGGCCAACTCTTTGTTAAATTTCTAGGCATTAAAGAAATATTTATTATTAAAATTTTTAATATTTCTTAGTAATGAGAAATCGTTGTATTTCTATCATTGTAGGGTACAAAGATAGCTATGGAATACATATATTCTTGGGGAAGGGTGCATAAGATGCGGCACAGTCGAATACACTACTGTTACTGTTTTAATCATATGCTTTTCGTCGGCCAGTTAGTACATTGTCCTCTTTACTTTTAGGAAGAGTTCAACCAGTCCATTCATCGATATAAATTTTTTCTCAGTTACTTTATTGCTTATTGATAGTTTCACACAATTTATATTCAATTAATTTTATTAATGACTTCAATTGTTACAAAAAGATGCAGCACCACCATCGATTTAATTGATCAAATCGATGATTTGTATGAAATGAACTGCAGATGAAAAGATTTTCGTTACTTTTTTGTCCCCCCATTTTATATGAACCATAAACTTTTATTCAATTACTTAAAAATTCTATGCATTTTATTACAAAACTAATAAAACTATTTAATTAAAATAGTATTTTTTTATATTTGTCTTGCTTGCTCTCTTCTTAAATGCTGTTTATTAAGGAGAGGGGAAAACTATGGAAATTTCATTTCAATTCTTTTGCTCTGAAGTATTTCAATAAAAAAAAGGAAAACTTTATTTAAAAGTTTTTCATAAGAAAAAAGTTATTAAAGGCCAATTAAAAAAAGTTTATTTCGTAATTACTATCTTCTTTATTATTATGAGGAATGAAAAGTAGATTTGCAAGAATTGAATTTTTCTAAATGTATGGCGAAAGGTCTTTAAATTCTCGCTATGCAGTTATAATAATTATAATTCACATTTTCCAACATTAACTGTATTGTATACAATCTTTAGTATAACGTGGTATGGGAAAGAGAGGCATCTTCTTTTAGTAATTCTCGTATTCTGGTTTCACTAAAGTTCAATACGAACAGTAAGCAGTTTTAAACATACTTATGAATACAGGAGCACAGTTTAGCACAAGAATGGGTAAATAGTTTTTGTCTTTTACGGAAAAACATACATATTTCTTTCCCAGCAGAGTTTGAGGTTATGGAAAACTATTGCCCAGAAACATTTCAATTTCAAAGGTATTTTTCTTTCTTGGATTAAAATACTTACATACGCATTTAATTATAGAAATATTTAAACTTTTTATTTTCTGGTTGCAGAAATTGTTTGTTTACAAAGAGATTACGCTAGTTATCGCTGTTTAATTTGGTGCGGTGCGGTGTGGTGTGGTGTGGTCTGGTGTGGTATGCTTTGACATGATTTAATTGTGCCAGAAGAATAAATTTGCATTTGAAAAGCATGCAGTTTTTGCTGTTGAGCCAAAATCTGTATTCAGAAACACCATGCCATTCCAGCAACAATCGTCCATTAAAAATTCGGCCAAAAAAATAAAATAAAATAAACAATTCTGAGCGACTGCCTGAATTGCTGGCTGGCAGGCCGGCTGGCTGTGTGTGTGCAGCCAACACCTGGAGCAATAAATTTAAGAAAGAAACCAATAATCAAACAATAACATTAAAATATAATATTGCAATAATCAAAATCACATAATAATAATTTATTTCAACAGAAATCATGGATATAAAAATCGAATAAAATTTATCTTGCATCTGTTAAAAGAAAAAAAAGGAATATATTTTAAAAAAGTCTCCAGTTAAAATGGGCCAATTAATTTGCGCGTTCCGGTTTTGGAGCATGGCAAAATGAAATGACAGTTCTTTAGACCCATTTAAGATTCCTATTAAATTTGTTGCTTGTAATTTGTGTGTACGTGTGTGTGTGTTTGTGTGCGTTTCTAAGTGGCACAGTGTGGCATACATCGAGGTTGCTTTTGCCTAAATATAGTGCTCATGAATTGAAGTCATCTTCCTTTTGTACGCTTTTATTTTCTATTATCGCTGTTTATACTTGTTTCTCAATCGTTACTGTCACTGTTATTGTGCCACACGCTTAAAAATGCTGTACACAAAAGATGTTGCAAGCACAGCTTAATCGCTGCCTCATAAATAAACGTTTCAATTTTAAAGTCAAACATTTATTGAAAGATGCGTTTACATTTCGTATTCATATTAAAAGCTATTTGATAAAAGAAAACATTTATTACGCAACAGCTAAAAACGGGCGACATAAATAGTTTATAATGCGTAAACGAGAAAATATGTAAATGAGTAAACAGTAAACGGTTAAAAAAAGAAATTTCTTTTTAAATAAATAAATAAATTTAGTGAATTTGTTAGATAATAATTTGTTTAGAAATAGACAGAAGTTTGATGAATGCAAATTACACTTTTCATGAAAAAAGCTCTCTTTATGCCCATCTCTCATTATATATCGCAGAGAGTTTTCGAAAAGATTTTTACTCAAAGACAGGTCGCATAGAACGCGCCAAACGTATAGAGAGCAGGAGGGTTACTATGTATTTCGATTCGAAAGTAAAATTTTACGAATTCGGATTTTTCCTACCATCTAACTCGTATTCGTAAATAATTTTCCTACTTTCGAGTAGCCATATCCAATTTTCGGAAATGGCAACTCTACTTTCGGATTCGCCTCACTATGTATTACGAATTTTAATGCCAATCTCGCTCGAAAGTAGGAAATTGTGTTCGTTTGATTTTGAGCTAACGGATACATAAAAAAAAACGAAATAATTGAAAATATCGACACGGAACGCTGAAAATGTAAGTAATTGTTAAATTTATGAATATTAATAAATAAAAAATTAATAAATGTGTTTTTTAATAGGGAAAAAACTGGGAAAAATATTAATACGAAGCAGAGAAAAAATTATAAAAATAAAAATAAATTCGAACATGAAAGGAAGTTAAGTATAGAAAATCTACAAATTAAGATGGCAAAGCTTGAAATAAAGAGGGAGATGATAGAAATTGAAAGAAGTCGTATTTTATAGGTCATATATTCTCGTGTTATCGTTGTGTAGTATTTAAGTATGTTATATAACAATTTAAGTTTTTTTTTCTTTCCTATAAATTAATAAGTAAAAAACTTCTGTGAAAATAAATAAATGAATATTTTATAAATTGTTTTATTGTTATTATTACACAAAACCAAATTATAAAAAATTATGAATTACTAAAAGTTGAATTTATAACGTTCACTTATTTTTTTTTTTTTTTTTATTTTTATTGTTTTGTCATTTTGTCTAATAAATGCTGCCAATGATGAATAATCCATTCGAAAGTAATGCCAAAATTATTTAATTTAGTGGCAACATTTTTTGTTCGTTCCGTAAATGTTACATGGTAGGGTTTTAAATTCGGAACGAAAACAACTTTCGAGCTGTTCGTACTTTCGAATCGAAATACATAGTAACCCCCCAGTTTGAAGTTTTGCTTCTAGCAATCTCAACTATTCAATAGAATTCTATTTGGTATTGATCAAATGAAAGTAATAAATTATAAAACTCTCAAGGACACTTTAAAAGAGAGACTTTCTTTTAAAAAAGTTACACCTTCGAAATAACGAAAGCGAAATAATGAAGCGAAATAACGAAGCGAAAAATATGGGTATTTAAATAAATAAATAGTGTTTGGTATTTTTAGAGTACTTCTTGCTCAAAAAAATAAGATCAATAATTTCAATTAATTGCAATTAATTGTTAAAAAATATGCTTATATTTTTTTAAGAAATTTTTTTTATTATTTTTTTTCTAAATAATTTAAAAAAAATTATACTGAAAAATTCATGTGTATTTCATGTATTTTACTATGCCAGGAATTCAAAATCAAAAGGGGTATAACTGAAAAAAAATATATATATGTATACACTCGTATGTATAAGGTCGTTTTTTTATACCCCCTTTCCCAACAAAAATTCTGATAAGGGATTACAATTTTTACAATATTATTTTAGGGCCGTTTGAAGTCCCTATAATCATATGAGAAAGAAATTTAATTGAGGTTTGTCCGTCTGTCCTCGTTATTTTTATTGCGGGCAAAATTGAGCTTAAATTTGGTTTAAAATTTAACATTTTAAAAAGCCAACTGCTTAGCTTTTTTTTAAAAATTATATAGTCCAATAAATAAAAGAAATATTGCGAAGAAAAATATTATATACAAATAGTATCAAGCGAAGATTAGTTGCATTACAACTTGGCAGCACTTGCCACGCAGTCAAAGTCGCTATTAAGTTTCTTAAAGTTTTAAAAATAATATTTATTATGAAAATTAGTAATGGACAAAAAAAAAAGTTTGGAACCTTCTCGAATACAAGACTTTTACTTGTTTCTTTTAAATTTAATTTTTTTTATTAACACTCGAGAACAATTCATAAGCATGTCAGCTCAATTTATTAATAGTTTCTCGAAAAAATCAAAAATAATGCCTTTCAAAATACTAGTTTGTTTTATTTAGCGAAGTAATTATTAAGTAAAGCAGAAATTGGAAAGTTCGTTCCACAAACCACTTTTTATCTTCTGCCATTTGCAGTCATTTCGAAAGAAATAATTAATCAAAATAATAATTTGAGAAGTAGAAATTACATGACTTCAAATAGCCAATCAGGAGTCGCAATTAGAGCAGGTAACAAAATAGCATTTGCTGTGTGTGTTTTGATAGTGCGATCATTAATTGGGTCAAACTTATCGAGTCGCTGAAGCAAAACCAAAGTCATGACTTAAACAATTCTTTAAGTCATACACACATTTCAAATTGCAGATGTAGACAATCTGCTAACAAGCAGGAAAATAATAAATGCGTAATAAAAATGAAAAGACATACAAGAGACATGATCTAATTAAGAACAACTACAACTTTAAAAATAAATCTTACAAACAGCATTGCATTTCAAGTTGCAAGACTTTTTCTATTTCAAAAAAAAAAAAAAAAAAAAAAAAAAATTAAATACCAATACGACAGACACTTGCAACAACCAGTCGGCAATAAAACAAACCATTTATTGAAAAGCAAATGTAACATATTTAATGCAACGCGTTTGACTGTACACGTAAACAAGTTTTACAAAACGAAAAAAAAAATTATTTGATTAGTTCTAACTATTCCACTTTAACTATTTCCACATTAGATAAAAGTGGGCAAGCGGAATGTATTTACGAGGAAGTGGGTCACTGCGGCGTTTCAATGTTAGGAAATTAATTGTTTGTAAACAAAAATGTGAAACGCATGAAGCGCATGCGCTACAGCCGGCCTTTAAATGCATCTGTCTATTACTGTAGCTACTTAGTATTTTCAATGATTATTTTGTAAGAGACATTTACAGCATACAGAGTTGATATTTAATATTTTAATGTTGCCACCCGCAAAACTTTTGCAATTCAGAGAGAAAAATTATACTATATTTTAAATTTTGATATAATTTCTAAATCGCATACAGCACATTTTTTATTATACTGGCAACACTGTTTCAGTTTAATGCCACTGATGAAAATAGTAATTAGCCTTATAGTGTTTTCACACTGAGGATAAAACCTGGTTTTAAAACAAAATTTGGTTTTAACTTTAAAACCAATCCTTAAAACCTGGTTTTACCATACAAAATAATTCTCATAAAACCATTTTAAAACCTTTTTTGAATTGGTTTAAAGTAGATTTTATGAAATACAACCTTGTTTTATACAGTACGTATTCAGTGCTACCAAGTTAGAAAGATTGAAAACAGCTGATAATTCATTCACATTCACAAATATTCATTCACAAAATGTAAAATCATTTCAATTTTAGAACACATTTTTAAAATTTCTTATATAAACAATAACAACTGTCGTACAGTTTGTCAAATAAATGTGGGAAGAATAATTACAACAAACACACCTATTTCTACAAAAAATTTATTTTATAATTAACAAATTTATTTGACAAACTGTATTATAAAACCTGATTTTATCAAAATTGTATGTGAACACAAAATCAGCTGTTTGTAGGTTTTAATTAATTAAATTATTAAAACCAGGTTTTAACTTTAGGTGTGAAAACACTATTAGTGAGCCAGAGCTGCAAGCTTACGGTAATAATTTTCTTTTACGCATTTGGATTCGGTTTTTGCCAGCCTGTTTTCGGTTGCGACCTGTGGCGAATGCTTTAAGCTCATTCAGCACAATAGATAACACAACTACAATTACCGTTAACTGTATTAGCACCCAAGTGAAATCGACAGTGCTGTCATAAACAGCTGACTTTGAATATGATATTGAAATGAATTGAAAAGAAATTATTTATTTAAAATGACACTCGAAATGACAATTTAAAATATGCCTTTTTTATATCCTCAATTTAATTGTTCTAGTCTTTTCTGGCTTGAAAAAAAAAAATTTTTAACATCTCACACAGCACATATCTTATTAAATCGGCCTAAGCATAACTGTTCATTGTTGCCATTTATAAAGGGGTGCTTAAGGAGTCTCGCAGCTGTGTTCTCATTAAAACATGTGTATTTTAAATTTTGACACATTACAGTCATTGCTTGAATATGAAATAAATTGGTAATTGCTATTGACCAATTACCATAAATTGCACTGCCAGCGTTGCCAGAAATAACAAAAATTATACAGAAAAGAATTTTTTTTTATTTGTTATATTCTTGCAAACTGACGATACAAACTTTCTTTAACCAAAATAAATACATCCTCGTAGAATCCCTATTCGATTAGAAATGTTAATCAAAATTTTATTGCATTACTTGGTTGTACTTAACGCCAGCGTTACCAGAAATAAAAAAAATTCTTACACGCAGGATAGATAAAAAAAATATGTGGAAAACTTTTATTTTATTCTTTATTCGTTTCAAGAATTGTGCTTTGATTTTTTACTCGATTGCAATCAAAATTGGATTGGTTTTATGCAAGGCCAGTGTTGCCAAAAATAAGCAAAATTATACAGAAAAACGTTTATTTTATACATATACTTGAAAACTAACAATATAAACTTTTTTTAACCAAAATAAATATATTTTATTAGAATCCTTATTCGATTAGAAATGTCAATCAAAAGTTTATTGCATTACATGGTTGTACTTAAGGCCAGCGTTGCCAGACATAAAAAGAAATTCTTACACGCAGGATAGATAAAAAAATATGTGGAAAACTTTTATTTTATTCATTATTCGTTTCAAAAATTGTGCTTTGATTTTTTACTCGATTACAATCAAAATTGAATTGGTTTTACTGAAGGCCAGCGTTGCCAAAAATAAGCAATATTATACAGAAAAACGTTTATTTTATTTATTATATACTTGAAAACTGGTGATAAACTGCAATAAATATATTTTCGCAGAATCCTTATCCGATTAGAAATTTCAATCAAAATTTTATTGCATTATATGGCTGTACTTAAGGCCAGCGTTGCCAGAAGTTGAAAAAATTATATAGGAAAACAATTTTTTTTTTTGATATTTGACTCAATTAGAAAATGAAATTGCGTAAAAATCGTTACAGTAAAGCATTCATTAGCCATTGAAATTGGCAACAGTGCGTTAATGTTGTCATACGTAATTTTATTTCTAGCCAGCAACAATTTTACTGACGTTCAGTCGCCATTTATGACTCAGCAATTACTAAACACTTTCATTTCACTTTCAGTCACTAGAATATTTTGCGAAGAAATATTTATTAAAATTTCAGGGAAAACATTTACTTCCAAAATTGTTTTTAAGTACTTTCCAATACTTTTTACTTTGCAGTCATTATGCTGGTTGGCATTTTCTACAAGTACTAACTGCCTTAGTAATTTATGATATTTGGCGAAATAATACAGTAACTCTTGGTTTATTTAAATACAAAATATAAAAATTGAATAGTAGACTGTTCGTCTAAATTGGTTGCCAGAGCAGGATTGTTGAAGGAAAAAATTTTTTTTCAAGCTTTATAAAATCTAAAAAACGATCTCGTCTATAATTAGAAAACCATAAACAAGCAAAGTTTATAACAATTTTTAACAACACCGAGCCATTCGTGTTAACAAAACACAAGTAATAAAAGATTTCTTGCTTCTATATTGTACAAGAAGTGGCTGCCAATGACACATAATAATTAAACAAGTGACAGGCATGTGTCATACATATAAAAAATTTTTATTAAATGCAGATTTCATAAAAACTGCAAAATAAAATTGCCAAAACAGTAAAATCTGCTTAGAGAGCCAATGACAAATATTACAGAAATATTATTACCATGTCTCAAAAGAGTTTATTTTATAAAGGTTTTACTGTAATCGAATACTGACTGCAAATTGAGAAGGCAAAAAAAACCTCAGCACACGCAATAAATTTAAACATGATACCGGTAGTTCAATTTGGCACAATTAACACAATCTTCAGATAAAAAGACGACAATATTAAATGATATTATTGGCAATATTTTATATTTTACACACAAAAAAAAAAAAAAAAAAAAAGGAATTGTAAAAAAAAAATTTACAAGCAATTTCTTAACCGAACATATTAAATTGCTTGTCGTCTTTACAAAACGGGGAGCGTTTCAATATAAAAGATAACGAATATATGAAAGTTTTTTAATGAAATTTATAATAATACAGTTGGAACTCACCCTTTTCTGAATTATGCATTTGGCATGATGCAGTATTGCTAGAATGATAATCACTTTAATCGCCAAGTTTTGTAACAAAGACGAAAACGAAAACAGCTAAAATGAAAAAACAAAAAAAAAAACAAGTGAAAAAAAGTTTGTAATTAATATATAGTTTTGTTATCGCAGACTGATGAGTAATAAAGGAAAAATACATTTATGTAGCATACTTTAAGGCAAAACAAAAATAAACAAAATAAAAATACAATTGTATACATTGTAGGCAACTTTCAAATGAGTCATACTTTTAGGCTCATGGAGAATCCAAAATTAGACATGAAGCTAAGCAATTCATGCCAACACCAATTACTGGGAGAACATTTTTTACATTAACGGTTCCAGCTTAAATTCATTTAATAATAATTTTAGTTTTTCCTAACACTTTATTAATATTTCATCGAAAGCCGTATTGTGTGCTGCACACAAAAATTATTTTCATTTTTATATTGAAATATTTACTTGGCTGTCCATTAAAAGCTTTTTTCAAATTTACACTTAACTCTATTTTAACGCCACCTTTTCTAAACGATTTGGAAATAAAAGGTTTTAAACAAGTTATCTTATATTGTCGTTTACGAAAAAAAAGTGAAAAAATTTTTCAGGTCCTTAGGATTACAAGAAAAGGAAAAGAAAAACTAAAAACAAAATTTATATGTTCCAGCGAATTATTAATTTTTAGAAGTTTTTATGTATGGTAAAGGATGGCCCACCAGGATTGGACGATGTTAACTGTGCTTCCTAGGCCAAAAACGAAGAAAGAAGACTAAATAAAAAATAATAATACATGGTTAATTGATATGTGAGTCACAATTGAGAGCCACTTTCAAACCGAGTGGATTCGTTAAGAAGCAGAACGGCCGCATTCGGGCAAATGAGGAGACATGAGCCATTGTTGAAAAGCCGATGCATTCACGGAGAATAACTATTAGCTGATGGTAACATCATCGTTACGTGCTTTTTCTTTGAGATCAGCCAAGGACTTAGTGCAAATGGTGTTCGCTATTGTCAGATGATAACAAATTTCTGGTGGCCAGAAATTAAGCATACGGACCTGGACGACATTTAGTTTCGACAGGGGGATGCCACTTGCTATACAGCCATTGAAACAAACGGTCTTTTGCGCAAGAAATTCAATGGCCGTGTTATCTCATGTTGCGGCCATGCGAATTGGCCGCCACGATCCTGTGATTTGACAGTGTTGTATTTCTTCCATTTAAGATATAACTCAAGAACAATTCAGGAATTGAAGAAGGAGACAGTTCGTCAACTTTACGACTTTCAATTAGGTCTCAGAGTAATGCCCCACAGCGGGCCCTTCATCCTTCTCCTTACATAAATCCCTCTTTTACGGCCTTCCTACATACATACATTCGTATGGCGTATAAACAGTATAATGTGTATTATTATTTTTTATTTATTGTTCTTTTTTCGTCTTGGATGACGAAGCACGTCAAATGGCTTCGCTTGTATAAACGCCATGGAAAAATATATACCATACTATATTTTTATTGGTTCTTATCCATTTTTAGCTCTTATTTAGCCTGCACTTGAACTTGCGTATTTGGCAGGAAAACGCTGTGGAAATGTTAGGAATTCATATACAGACGAAACATAAAACATTATAGAAAATAAACAAAGAGGCATTAAGACAAGAAGGGAAATTTACTAAAAGGGAAGTGTTATTGATAGTAAACAATTAAGAAAATAAACAAATTAGCTAAATATAAGAATTTATTTGCTGTTAAAGAACTCAACCAATAAAATTATATTGCTGGATTAAAAGCGCAAAACACAATTAATATTTAAAAGCTAAACTAAATTGGATGAAGCGAAATGCAACTCGCACGATGAATTGGACTTGTTGTAGCCGCGAGCGGTAAAACTTCTCTACTTCTCTACAGACACTAGTCAAAGAAATATTTCTTAGAAATATATATATATATTTTTAATTTATTATTATTATTTTATTTTTTTTTTTTTTTTTTTTTAGTTTAAGTAAGAGTTTTTTTTTTGACATCCACTAATACTAAATATTATTTCCTTAAGCTCATACTATATAACAAATGCGAAACGCTACAAATAGTGCATAAAGTGTTTGTTTCTGTCAATTGTAAATTCTAAATAGTTTTATGTAAAAAAAAAATTAATTTTAAATACGAGTATAGATTGTTAGTTTAATTTAAAATTATGAATTTTATTTTATTGCCTATTTACTTTTTTATTTTATTTATTTATATTTTATTTACTTATATTTTATTTACTTATATTTTATTTTATTTCATTTAATTCAAATTCATGCCAAAGTATTTAATAGGTCAGGGCAGCTAGACCGTAGACTAAGATGTATTTTAAATCCATATAATTCTCATTAATCTAATACAAAAAAAAAATGGTTTCAATCATTTACAAAAATATAAACATATAAAATACAGTGTGAACTCGATTTACACAATCACCGATTAATGAAACAGACATTTTTCTTTACCTCCCAAAAAAAAAAATAATTCTACTCTGATTAAAGCTATACGATATTGACTATAAACGACAACTTCAAGTGAGGAAATTGTAAAGAGATTTCTATTCAGATTGAAGCTATACGATATTGACTATAAACGACAACTTCAAATGAGGAAATTGTAAAGAGATTTCTATTCAGATTAAAGCTGTACTACACTGACTATAAACGATAACTTCAGGTGAGGAAATTATAAAGAGATTTCTATTCAGATTAAAGCTATACGATATTGACTACAAACGACAACTTCAAGTGAGGAAATTGTAAAGAAATTTCTATTCAGATTAAAGCTATGCGATATTGACTATAAACGACAACTTCAAGTGAGGAAATTGTAAAGAGATTTCTATTCAGATTAAAGCTATACGATATTGACTATAAACGATAACTTTAGGTGAGGAAATTGTAAAGAGATTTCTATTCAGATTGAAGCTATACGATATTGACTATAAACGACAACTTCAAATGAGGAAATTGTAAAGAGATTTCTATTCAGATTGAAGCTATACGATATTGACTATAAACGACAACTTCAAATGAGGAAATTGTAAAGAGATTTCTATTCAGATTAAAGCTATACGATATTGACTATAAACGACAACTTCAAGTGAGGAAATTGTAAAGAGATTTCTATTCAGATTAAAGCTGTACTATACTGACTATAAACGATAACTTCAGGTGAGGAAATTGCAAAGAATTTTGAAACTGAAAGAACCCAAAAAAATTTACAGTAGTCGATGTCAATAAGGAGCCCCTCATTATTTATGGATTGGTACGGATTGGCCAATAAAAAATTAATTGCTTTTCAAGTAATTAAGGAATTATTTTCGACTCTTTTTCCTCCAAGTTAAAGGTTTCCGCACTGCTTATATAAAATATTAGATTTAAAATATTGCTTAATAAGTGAGCTTTTATTTGGTAAAAGAGATGTGAGCAACTTCTCGGTATGGCCAACGGCACCAATGTCCTTTCAGTTGCGCAACTCGAGCTCGCTCTGCATTCACTTTGAATTATTAATATCTGTAGTTCTTATTTATTCTATTCGAGAAATTTCCCCCAAAAGTTTTTTGCTATAAATTTCATTGGTTTTATTTTGATTTCTTTTATTAAACAGCTGATAGCTTGACAGCACATGTAATAACAAAAAATGTTTTTCAAGAAAATAACAACAAAGGAATATTAAAAGTAATAAGACTTTAAGGCTTCAATATAGTAAATGATAGAATTTAAATAAATACGATTGCAATTTATTGTCGAAAAGAATCAATTCAGTTGCTCAATGTAAGCAGATTTCCCTCTTGACTCGGGAAATGTTAAATGATGTATGAACAATAAAGTTAGAGACGATATCATTTCTGCTAAAAAAAAATTTACATATTTTAAATAATAAGAAGACAAAAACCGGCCCCAACTGGTGGACTCGGACGTTGTATCTATTTAAGCCACCACATAACCAATTTAAATATATATTGCATATGTATGTTGATACAGCAGTGTTTGCATCAAGCAACGATATGCCATTGTTTAATTAAAACTCATAGCTCGCTCATCAATTAAAATAACCGCAAACTTGTTAGTTACTTGAATGCATAAATAAATACTAAACTCAGGCAAGTTTGCCTATCGTCTGTCGTGCTGCTGTAAAATAATACAAAATTAAAATTTGTACTCGGCTGAAAAGCACAAAAATCTTTCTCATGTTTAATAAAAAAGCTGGCTTATCTCATAAATATTTAACAGTTATGTGCCTACATGGGTGCATACAAATAGTCAACTCTTAAAAGAGTTTAGTATAGGGAGCTTTATTAGAAGTTCACAACTTTTGGGTTGACAACACTGCTTTATTTGACAATCTATTTAACAGCTGATAACGACTTTTTATTTAGTTTAGCTTGACATTTTATTATGGCGAGCTATAGTTTAAACAATTACGAATTGTTTAAACTGGTGCTAGAATAGCGTGCACAATTGTTCTTCCCACCGGCTAAGTCGAATAACAATAGATCGTTTTCGGACCACGGCTATTTTCAATGTTAATGTCCAAAGCGTGAGAGAGCTAACAAAGTGCACTCAGTAAGCACAAGCTGCTGTTAGGAAATCGTTGAAAAATATATAAATCAAAAAACTTGTTACGATTCTCAGCAATTGGATTTGTATTCTTCCACTTTATGGAAGATTATACGAAGCAGATTTGTCGCATTTGGACTGAAGAGAGCCAACAGGCTTTTGTCGAAACCCGCTTACATTAATAGCAAACTACTGTTTGGCACGCTTTATACGGTGCCGCAGACGTAGCTTTAAATATATTCTAAAATGAAAATGGTAAGAATGGTTCCCAGATAAATTAGCTGACATTAACACAAGATGATGAAGCCATATGGCATAGAGAACTGTACAACTGCATTACTTAAAGAAAATTTTTTTAAAAGAATAATTTCATTTAAGTAGAATCCGCCACCGTGTGGTTTAAAACGATTCCATTATATTCTTTGGCGTTGTCTAAAGTCATTAGTCTCCATCTATGAACCCGTGTCCAAATTCTTCGTGCCTTGTACGCAACCAAATACCTGCAATCGTATTTAAACCTGAATTTTCTATGTATTCAATCCCATTTCATTGATATCAAAAATGAATGTCTCCATTTTAATATAACTTAATCTTCTAACTCTAAAGAAAGCACCCTATATTAACATATATGCTTTAGCTTTAAGGTCCCCTATGCAAAAAAAAAAACAAAAACAAAAATGAAGTGCTCTGATTATTTTATTTAATTTCTGCCATAAAACTTAAGTGTGAACACTCTGTCAGCCCAGTTAGTCAGCCAACATAAAAGAAACAATTGAGTTGTAAGCACCAGAAGTTGAAGTTGGCTTGGTAAAGAGCATATCAAATGATTTAAACTACCGTGATGCTACTTAATTTTTACATAAATTTCCTTTTCCTTTTTCTTTCTGCCTTCTCCCATCTCGATAAACTTAAGAATAAATTCCTCACTGTAAAAAACAAAAATGTTTAAAAAGCCAAAAAAAAATATTGAAAATGTTTTGTATTTAAATAATCCTGAAAGAGATTTGCAACGCTTTTCAAACAGTTAGGCAGAACTGCCAAAAGCCATTACAGTACTGTTAGAGACCAGATGATTGAAATAAATTTGGATAAAACCGTTAAAATGGTCATTGCCCAAGGAGGCCACATGTGCTTACAAGAAAAGGTAAAAAAATATGGGATAGGCCGGCAACAGTGGCAACAATTATTCATTATTCTTTCATGTCATCATCCGCAAGTGAATGCCACTGTGTTCTTCAGCAACATGTGCAAGAGAAGGAATGCAAATAAATAGTGAGTGATAACAGATGTTTTCGGGTTTGAAAATGTTGCAAAATTCTAGCTTGATATGTCGAGAAAAGAAATCGATAATTCTAAGGATTTAAAAAAATATTTGTAATTAATTTTGAAAATAATTGAATGCTCTTCCAAGCTTAAGTTCTTTTGTAAAAATCATTCTCATTCTTATGTTTACGATATTTCTTCACATTTCATGTAACTTCTTCAGGGCAGAGATATCAGGAGAAGTTATATTTCAAATATGTACTTAAGCCGTAAGATGTGAAGGAAACCGTTTTCCATGACTATAGCGAAAATCACGCCTTAGCCCGAGAAATCATTTATTGCTATATAGAAGGTGAGTATGTGTAAACGTTTGTAACATGCGGATATCAGATATGCTAGGGAAAATGGGTAAAATCTCATTTTTTAGAATTATACATAATCTACTCAGGCGCTACCCTACAATGAGTTTAAACCGAAATATTAAAGGAAATGTATTTCTAACTATAATTTGTGAATTAGCACAGAGATTTTAAAATCGCAACCGATTTGCAAATTATGATTTGAAAAAGAGATTTGTGGTATTGAAATTTAGGCCAACTACAGACCCAAAAATGCTCTTAGATTCTGTAGAAAAATTTCTCATAAAACATATTGTAAATTTATATGGCTTAAATCCAGATTATATTTTTAATACTCCCTAATTCCGTAATATAATAATTTATTATTTTGAGAAATACTAGTTAAGACCATGATATACTATCTTACACAGTCATTCGACTTACTCACATGAAAGTTTGATGTGATTCCATTTAAATTTAAAAAATGGTATTACAAATTTCTGATGCAAACAAATTTTTAGTTTGCTGTTTGAAGTAAATACAACTCTGATAGCATGGAAATTACCATTTTATAAAAATGTTTATGAAATAATGCAGATCGTACGACTTGTCAAAAAAACTGTAACACATATGCATTTTTAGGACACACTATCATACTTTTCTATAAAAGAAAATTTTAAAATATTTATTGCATCTATTTTCTGAAATATGTACAATTAATTTTAATTAACAAATATATAAGAATTATTAACTGTTACTTTATTAACTTACCAGCTGTCTATTTATATTGAAAACAAAAACAAGTTTGAATGTTTTGTTTTCATTTTCAATATAAATTGACAGCTGAGAATTTTAATTAGAAAGAAGTCGATGCAGCCAAATATGCCGTGTACTCGTATCATGTGAAAAATAAATTTTAGCTGACTTTTGGCTTAAAGTATATGAGAATTATATTATTTAATTAAGCCATGAAAACCTATTGGTGTTATTTGTATTTCTTTTTTGTTTTTTTGTTTTTTTTTTTTTTTGTTTGAATAAAAAGAAATTAATATTTAAACATACGAGATTTAGTGGTTTATTCTAATTTTCTTTGTTTTTATATTAAAATAGGAAAATTTTTTGAAAAAGTTCTTGTGATGATGGAAATGCTGAAATATGAAGTACTACACAGAAGAAGAAATAACTTTAAAATATGTATACACATATATTTCGATCCATATGCAAATGAAAATTAATATTATAGCTCTTTTAACTGAACAACTTTTTCCTCCGGTGTGGGCATTGCATGTATCTGAATATTATAATATTATTTTTATCAACAAATTTCTTTTCAACATGTTTTCAATCCAAAAAAAAAAACGCAAATAAATAATTAATTAACTCCCATCTTTGGATACAGATGAGGGAAAGTTATTCATAATACCATCTCTGGAATATGCATATCCCATACGTACGTTGATCTGATTGTATGAGTTTGCATGCAGCAAACTCATCTCAATGACAATTGAAAGGGAAATACGTAAGTACATACGTAATATTTATAAAAGTACTTTTCATCATTTATTTGTTGATTCTCGGCACGCAAAAAATTTCCAGAGTATCGCATAACACATAAATGAATTATATCAAATGCAGTAGGAAATTAAAAGAAAAATAAAATACATTGTTATAAAAGCGGGGAAGAAGCCCACTGAAAAAAGGCAATTTCAAATCTAATGAAAAATAATTCTAAATAAGCTGTAGAAAATTCATTTGAAAAATAATAATAATAATAACAAAATAAATTATTTAATTTAATAATATATATGAAATAAAATAAAATTTTCAGTAAACTTTTTGGTTTTCATAAGGCTACACCATGCTACACGCTGAGCCATACTTGTCAAGTGACATTAACAGCAATGGCGGCATACAGCGAGTATTTAATATATGAGATCATATTACATCAGCATATTCCATGCCCGTAGTCATGGAATTATTATATTTTCTTGTATTTTTTGTCACGCCTCTGGATACCGACCTTAAAATTTTTAGGTATATGGCTTTGCCATTTCCCTATTCTGATCCTTATATAAATTAAATTTCGCTATTATAGAACATGATTGAATGAACACTCTTCTAAACAGTCATGGAATTCATTCAGGTGAAAATCTCATGTGATTTCATCCCATTTAAGGAAATCACCTCAAAATGGAGTTGCCACACAATTACACAAATATGAGGGAAACCCATTTTTGTTAATGGCTTGATGTAAATATGCAAGCCTAATTGCATGGCAGCTATAATTTTACACAAATATGAAGGCAACAAATTTTTGTTACTGGGTTAAAGTAAATGCAACCCTGTCATACTGTCGTAGCCCTGTAGTCATGTAGCCCTGTCAACAAGGAGGTGACATTGAATGTTTCTATGATGAAAATTACGCATATAAGAAAATAAAAGAAATTATTTAAAATGTATTTACAACATATAAAATTTTAAAAACAATATGGCGGAATAATAATTGATTTTTAAAGTAAATTTTATACTGCCTTGAAATCATTTAGACTACAAAAATACAAAGTAGATATATGTTGGCTACAGCTACATGGCTGGGCATGGAGTAGTGTGCCCATGTAGTCGTGTTGACGTGAAAGTAATAATATTTATTCACACATATATGTACATATATTCCATTTTTGACAGATTGCAGTCGGTACCAGCTGTGACGAATCCGTTTAATGCATTAAATAACAATCAAAAATATTTATGAGAGAAATAATTAAAACCGGACAGTCTAATCAGCTTTCACAGAAATTATAAATTTTTATTCAAACGAACACCCGTTCCGTATAAAAAATGCTGCGATAAAAAAAAATTACAGCATTTACTTAATATGCACAGATGATAACAAAACAAAATATTTCTTTGGCATTTTTAATATACAAAATTAAAAACCCCGGCATGAATAAGCAAAACAGTTTATATTAAACAGAGAAAAAAGAACAAAATATTGTTTCAAAGTTAAACGGCAAAATTAAAATGGAAAAGAGAATAAGGTCACCAACGTCATTATTGTCGTCAGTCAGAGGCAGTTGCAACATTGGCTGCAGCATTTTAATTTCTCTTTTTTACTTGTGTCATGGGATGTCAAGTGGCACAGAGTTTTTTAATATGCGATCAGAACAAAATAGAAGTATGTATTACGTAAAGAGTGTTTAAAGTTTTTTTTTTTAAAAAAATACTATATAGTATTATCAATTGAAAGGTATCGTTGGCTGGACTAGTAATTTCGCCAACAGCAAAAATTAAGGTCGTGAATTTGCTTCCATATGCTGGCAATAATAAAAAACACCTCTTGAACTTAATTAACTTAATTGTTGGTGGAATGCTTAAGTGACGAGGGCATAGTCTCTTGTCACTTGACATTTACCAGCAAACAATTCACATCGATGATAATATGTATTTAAAGCATGACATATAAAGCACTACTTCATGAGCGAAGTAAAGTTATGCAACATCTATAGCCTGAGTACTAGTCTTCCAAATATAGATTATAGTGTCGAATAGAAGTTATTTTGAAATTGTATGCTTTCAACTGCGATCAACAGCTGTTCAATACAGAGTTGTATATGCCATGGTCCCTCTTAAATATATTGCAATGACGATCTAGATCATATGTATATCTAAGTGATTATATGGATGTTTTCAGTCCTGTTGGATCCCATTTACACATGCCAAGTTTACTTTGGAAAATCTTGACTGTAAATGAAAGAGAGAAAGAGAGTGGAGTAGAGCACATATTTTTCTATACACACAAAGTTGATTTTGTCACCATTCGTCTTATAGGCATTCGTCATATATACTTTTTTACATGGGTACACACTTTCATTTATACAAGCCTTTTAACTTTTCGTCTTATCAAACTTTTATTAGAAAAAATTTTCACGTCTGAACACTCAAAAAAGTTTAGAAGAGATTTGAGAAGAATTATTCAAAGTAAATTTTGCAAGTGTAAATTGGTTCTTTTCAGCTGTTCCTTTATTTTTTAAATTTTGCATGTCTAAATTGGGTCATTTCAGCTGTTACTTTACTATCGCATAAAGTTAAAAAATTTAATAGCATTTTCTTTTCTACAAAAAAAGGCAACACTACCCGCAGGGAGGGCAAAAACAAAAGACCACTATGTGGCTGCTTATTTGTATGAGATATTAAAAAAAAAAAAATTGTTTTCTCAAGCAGATGAATTAGCAATCTGGCAACTGAACATTTTTGTATACACATTTCATAAAATATGCAGAAAATGTTTGTTTATCAGCTGTTAAAAAAATGCATTGCACTTTTTTCTAATTTGTGTTCTTTTCTCGTTATATAAAAAATTGCACTTTCACAGGGCGGGCAAAACATTTTAAAAAGGCACCTTTTCACAGGGCGGGCAAAACATTTTAAAAAGTCACCTTTTCACAGGGCAACATTTTTAATGTCGAAAAGAAAACGCCATAAGTTTAAGAACCGAAATGGAACAACAGTTGCTAAGGATTTTTAAAAATTATTATTTTTTTTTGGAATAATATTGTTTTGTTTGTAATGCAGTAAGGTGATTATGGGGATTGGAATGTTTGAAAACCGGGTTGCAGGTCTCAAGAAAAGTGTGGCATCATAGAAAAGGAGTTTTTGTCGGAGAATTTACTCACGGAAAATTATCTTATTCGAATCATTTTGTGGTTTTTAAAACATCACTGTATATTTTGAAAATTTTCTGTCGAAAGTGTCTCTGTATATTTACATTGGCTAAATATATTACATATAAAGCTGATTGGCTAAAGAATTTGCTTTATAGCATCGTTTCAAGAGCGGCTAAATTTTTTAAAATTTACTACTTCTATATTTTTTTCATTTATTTCCCACCGAAATAAACAAAATAAAACGTTATAAAAGCAAATTCACTATGTGACTATTCCTAAATATTATTTGTTTTATCCCCGATTGTTTCCTTTTTTTTGGAATTTTATAGCTTACAGGCGATATATTGCTGGTATTGAACAAACACAAACACAATTATTTTTTAAGCTTTGTATCATGTTACAATTTTTATGTTTACAAATTATTAGTAATAAAAATCAGTGTATAATTAATGATTACAATGAAAAATGCAAAATGAAAAATGAAAAATAATAATAATAAACTTGTATTTCTATGACTCCTCACTGCCAGCCGACTGGAGTGGCTGGTGACATATCAATTTTCAAAATTACCAACCAAATACAAACTTCATAGGCAGCAATTCGTACAGGGGTAACTTGTATAAAAATTTAAGTTTATTGTTAAGTAATGAATGATAAGTATAATGAAAGATACGATACTTAAAATGTATAGGGTGTTTTTTTTATTGGTGGAACAATCATTTCTCCGATGCTATTTATTTATATAAGAATTGAATATGATTTCGTGATAAGGAATTGCACTATTTAAAGATGAAGTTTAGGAGATAATAAGTCTGGGTATCTGCAAGATCGTTATTGGCCAATTTACCTAATTTCGGATCTTGCAATATATAATACTTGTATAGTTCTTACGATTAGTGGCAGTTAAAGTACCAACTAATTATTACTTAATTGTTCCCGTAGTAAAATAAGACATTTGCAATATTTACTAATTTCATGAAATGCCAAATTCGTTTCGTGTTTGGAAAAAATTGAGCCTGTCACCCCTTAATACTAAAAATATAAAAAATATGTTTCTTGTCTTTTTGTCACGTCCCTGGCTACCGATCTGATTATTTTTTAAAAATATTGCCTTGCTGTTTTCCTATTCTGATCCTCATAGAGATTACATTTCCTTATTTTGCGGCTTGATACACTACTGTACACAGTCATGACCTTCATTCACACGAAAATCTGATATGATTTCATCACATTTAAGGAAATCAAGTCAAAACGGAGTTGCCCCATAATTACACAAATATGAGGGAAACAAATTTTTGTTACTGGCTTCAAGTAAATGCAACCCTGATTACAACTTCTACCACACAGAAGAGCTTTTAAAGCAGACATGTTATATTTGACAAATCGTACGATTTTGTAGCATAGTTAAGCATGCCCTTTAGCAATTTTAAAGTACAACATCAGCTCCACCCAATAGCTCTTAGGCTCTTGCTATCTAATTAAAAAAAATTTATTGATGATAACTATTGCATTCCCAAATTTAAAATCGACCAACAGCTGAAACCACCCGATAACAAATGCACTGAAATTTGTAACTAAAAACATTTGGTTTGCATTATTATCGGAATGAAAAACCATACCGCAACACCTGGTTGGTATTGGTTTCAAGTTTTTTTCTTTCTTTTTTTTATATTTCAGGTAATTAGTAATGGGCTGGTTGACTTAAATTAAAAAATAAAGTTAATTTGAGATTTTTTCATTAAAAGCAAATAGTTAACATAAGAAGTTGGATATTGAAATTGTATTAAATTATATTTCAAGTACGTATGTAATAGTAACATATTCAATATATATTGTTTAGTTATTAAGTTAAAAACCACCAAATTACTATCATTCGATATCGCATGCCATAATTTAGTTTTTTCTTTACAATAAACAATTAAAGCCTGGGGTAAAAAATTTGGCTCTTAAGCATTTTTATATATGTATGTATAATAAATCATGATAAACAAATTTGATATAGTTATTATTAGCGCTAAATATAATTAAAAAAATCTATATAAATAAATAGTTTGAAATCCTCTCAAAAAAATGAGGGGATTCCCCAAAGACGAAAATATATATAGGAACAAGGCAAAAAGTCCGCTCCATCAAGAAAAATTTTTATTAGCATTTCTCGAGTGAAAGTTCTCGAGCGAATGAAATTTTTCTATAGAAAAATCTGTTTATAAATTATTAGAGGTGAAGCATTTGTAACCTAATAAACTTAAATATCCAAACGTATTTATTAGAAGCTTTTTGAGATTCTAAATTACACTAACTAATTATTATTCGATAAATAAGCTGTATTAACTGACTCATTGATTTAATTTTTAAATAAAACTTTTCTCTAATTTTATTTTAATATCTTTTAAATTATTTAAAAAAATTTTAATTTCACCGCGATGTTAAAAAATTGTTAAGAAAATATTGAAAAAAAAGGTAAATATATACTCATAATAAAACCGGCTTTAGCCTTAAAAATTAAAATTAAAAATTAATATCTGATTATATTAATAAAAAAAAAGTCAGGGTCAGGAAAATGATATTTCTGCGCAAGCAAGTAATTTTCTGGTGCCAAGCAGACGTCCTACCATTGAATTCCTTTTACCACATGTAAGATAAAATTTATATTCAAATTGCTTTAAATTACAAAAAAAAAATTAATATTCTGCTGTATATTAAAAATGCCTACACAGTAAAAAATTGCCATACTTTTTTACTAAAATATGTCTGAGAACAATTCGATATTCATTACGTGCACTGCAAGTCGGCAAATGCACGTTTTCATCAATTGTCTTAAACATTTTCTTCCACTGGTGTTTTGTCAGCTCAAATGCAAAATAAAGAAGGCAATAATAATTGCCGTAATAAAATAAACATAAAAAATTTTATATATTAAATGTTTCGAGCAAAGTTTTTTTCAATTTCAATTAATTGTTTAATTGAACCTTTAGTGTAAACAAATCAAGGATCACTTTCACTTGCTTTTTTTTAATACTTTTTTATTCCATCACATCAGCTGCATACTAATATTAGCGGGGTTATTTCAGTTATGCTGCCATAATTTGTTTCAATTTAAATTTTTTAATTAATTTTTTTATTTAAAGAAATCTTGAGATATTTCGAAATCCAACATGTTTTCGTCAATTGCCCAATTTTAACCACACAGCTACTGAACTGCTGGTGAGCCAACTCTTAACCGAACTCGTTGCTGAATTAAAATTGTATCTTATAAAATAGTTAAACGTGCTTTGAATTTGATTTAACTACCAATTTTGATGCTTTTTGATTTGTGATGCTTTTGTTTTTATTTTTATGGTAAATAAATTAAAGCCAACAAACAGCCACAACAATAATAAACACGTTAACAGAAAATTTAAAATTATAATTATGAGCTGACCGTTATTTTATATTGTTCATGTTATATATATTTTTTTTTCTTTTCTTCTTTTTTTTTTTTTTTTGCTCGGTATTTTGTTTTAATTTTCTGGCTGCTGTTGATTTCAACTGTAACATTCACAATAGTTATATGATGCAATAAAAAGTTATTGACTTAAAACGAAAATGTAAAGGAAATCTACAATATACAAGCCATAGTGATTGAATTCCGCACACACACACATACACACAGACGCAAATACTTATGTAAACACATTAAAAATAAAAACCACTAATTAAAAGAGAACATTAAAAATTATGCCAATTCGACAGAGAGTTACGTGTATGTGTATCCTTGAAAACAGCATGTGTGATGCCAATATCTAAGGCTGTAAAAGCGCTACATTTTACATGCATCAGTATAGAGTATAAACTATGTGAAAATGTATGTATGCATGTGTATAATACTGTACAATTTGCATAATAGGTTGTAATTACTGCGCATGAGTAATCTAAAGGTATCAAACAAGTTTTGTTAAAAGCGGGCTCTCTTTAGCATATTTATTAGCTTAGCCGTTGCAGATTGATAGTCACTAAAGACAGAAGCATCTGTGTAATCTGAATATCTTTGAGGTATTCCTGTTAATTCTAAAAAAAATTTTGAGGGTAAAAAAGAAATCGTAATTAGTCTTGTCCAAAATTAAAGCAAAGATAAACAATACTTTGCTATTTTGAAGGGTAGACCACTGGCAGGGTAAGGAGTTTAAGTAAATGAAATTCTACCATGATGCCACTTTTCTGCAAGAATATTGAAATATATGAAATAAACACCCACGGTTCACTTGCAATATTATAAACAGGAAAATAAGAGCCTTTAAGGTCATGTTTCACTATAATATACCGTCGTACGATTTGTTCAATATAGCAGCTCTGCGTAAACAAAATAGCATTATGTGACTTAAAAATGTTAGAATTTTTTTGACAAGCAAGAGTTTATGAAAATTTTTATGCGATGAGAGTTGCTTTTCCCTCAATCAGGAATAGAAAAAATTGTTTGCATCATTTTTGTATGACAGGTTGGCATCAGCAAGACAACTTTGATGCGATTTTTTTAAAATAGCAGCCTACCACTGTCAGATTTTCGTATCAATAAATCATACGGCTGTACAGGATAGTAAAACATGGCCTTTAGAATGTACAAAATATAGAAAATAAGTGACATCGGCGAATTAAATTTCAGACATATGCACTTTTATGCGACATCGGTTAGATGACTGATAGTTCATCATAATTCTATATATAATAAAAATATATAGAATAAATGTGAGCTTTAAAAACATTTAAAGTTGCCATATTCCGCCATCAGTAGTTATACTGTCAAATTCAGAAGTGTATAACTGGAATTCCGGAACTTATGCGCCATCGGTTAGCTGACTGATAGTTCATCATAATTCTATATATAATAAAAATATATAGAATAAATCTGAACTTAAAAAACATTTAAACTGGCCATGTTCCGCCATCAGTAGTTATACTGTCAAATGTAGAAGTGTATAACTGGAATTCCGGAACTTATGCGCCATCGGTTAGCTGACTGATAGTTCATCATAATTCTATATATAATAAAAATATATAGAATAAATCTGAACTTAAAAAACATTTAAAGTTGCCATATTTCGCCATCAGTAGTTATACTGTCAAATTGAAAGTGTTTAACTGCAATTGCTTAACTTATGCGCCATCGGTTAGCTGACTGATAGTTCATCATAATTCTATATATAATAAAAATATATAGAATAAATCTGAACTTAAAAAACATTTAAACTTGCCATATTACGCCATCAGTAGTTATACTGTCAAATGTAGAAGTGTTTAACTGCATTTGCTGAACTAATTAAAAGTATACTTCCCTTAAACGCCCACCTCCCTTTCGAGGCCAAAACTATTTAGCTTGATGATCGCTATCCGCCTTTGGGAGTTTCCACCGTATATCCATATATTCTTTTTGGTCTTTCCTCCAGCATACCATACCGCACCCACAGTTGTTTTTGTGTTGCACAGTGTAAGTTATTAAAGTTTTTAATTTTTTTTTTTTTTTTTTTTTTCGTTTATATTTCGACAATTGAAAATTTAATAAAACTTGTTAAGTAAATTATGACTAATAAAACATAAATTTAAGAAGTTCATTGCACTCATTTGACTGTCAGAAATAAAATTCGTTTTATCAAAAATGAAAAACAAGACTATCACTTGTATCATTTGCATTCATATGTTATCTATGCAGGTATGTAAATATTTATGTGCATGTGTGTGTGTGTGTTTGTGTAAATTCAACCAAGAAGAGGAAACTGTCAGTCTCATATTAAATGGAAATATTTTAATGCTGAATATAATGCGAGTACAAAAAAAAAAGTTGCAGTCCACACAAAAAATAATGCATTGATTTTTTGGATAATCAAATTTTAAATAAAATAATAAAAAAAATTAAATCTGAATGTAAATAAAACATGTAGAGGGAAAGAGGGGAGGGTACGTATAAAAGAGCTTAAATGCCTTTTTCTTCTAGATTACCAGCAGCTATGGCAGCTCCTACTCCTGTTTCTGCATTAAAATGATAATTAAAGGAAACTAAAGGCCATCCTACACAGCCTTACGATGCATTCATACGAAAATCTGATGTGATTCCAACCTATTTTAAAACATTGAATGAAAAAAGCGTTGCTGGTCCCACACTATCATACAAATATGATGCAAACAAATTTTTTCTTTATTGATTGAAATAAATGCAACTCTGATAGAATTTTATAAAATGTGCCATTAAGAAATAAAAGGAAAAAATGAAACATGGTCACTCTGTACTGATTTCTGCATCATTTGTGGACTTACGAAAAAACATTCAACTATTCCGGAGTTCTTATAACTTTCAGATTATAAAATTTACAATTTGAATATTTCTTTTTGATAAATTATGTTTCGAATTTAATTGAAAATTTCAATTTTAGTTGTAAATTTATTCGCACTCTATATGGAAAATAATGTGTTGTTAAGTCCCGATATTTGTAAAAAGTTAATCGACTCAATGCGAAAGAGAATACAAGCTGGCGAAAGAAAAAAGGATACACCATAGAGTATCCTACAAATTTTTGTTAAAAATATATCAAAGGTTGAAAAAATTTTATTTTTTTTTTTAAGTTTTAAAATATTTTCTTTTTAACTTTTTTCCAGTTTTTATAAAAAGTTAGAAAAGAAAAGTTTTAGCGAATTTTTTTATTGCTTTTTAAGTTAGAATCGCTGTTTTTAGCTTTATAGTACGTTCTTCAGCAAATATTTTATATAATAAAAATACATTTTTTTAATAAATTGTAATTTTTTTATTTAATCTGATTTTCAGCTTGACAGATTCACTACATTTATTTTCAAATGAATACGTGTAATTTTTTTTAAATGTTATCACCGAACCAGATACGATAATGGCAATTGAATTTCAGAATAGAAGAAACAGTACGTTATTTGGTAAATAAAAATATCCACATAAGGATACACAGTTAGTAAAGTCTTTAGAAGGGATGGTAAAGAACGTTATCTACGGCTTGAAAAGAACGTTTTAATATACACTGGTCAAAAAAAATATTCGACATTTGGAATTTTTTTTTATTTTTAAAATATTTCATAATATAAACAAATAAGGAACTTCAAAACTGTGCTAATTTAAGGAAAAATATCTTCAAATTGTTCTTTTATAAATTTTATGGTAATCCACAACAGAAACAACAAAAACATAAAGGGAATGAATTATTGCAAATATATAAGGAAAAAAAAGTAGTCGACATTTCATTTTAAACACGACTTAATAAACAAACAATTAATATTTAATATCTGGTAGCTCTTCCTTTTTTTCGAATTACTTCTTTTAAACACTGTGGCATTGACTGGACCAATTTTTGTGTGATTGACATGTCAATATTGTACCACTCTTCCATCAGTACCTTCTCCATTTGGTTTTTGTTGGTAAAATGACGCTGTCTCAGTTTTCTTTCCAAATGGTCCTATAGATGCTCTATGGGATTTTATAGCCTTAGGTGTTTGCTTCTGTTCCACATAGGTTTGATCCAGCGAGGAAGAATGGTTTAGATGCAGTGAAGAAGTTTCCAAAAAAAAGTGGTGAAATTCTATACAAATTCCATACAATTTATACTTGCGGCGAAAAAAACACCACGTGCGATATTTTCAAAAATGAATTTAACTTTTTGAATTTATCTTCACACACGCTACTTAAAATTGAAAATTCTTATAAACAATCATGCCAGGAGATATATTTAAATTACGTTTTACGTTCTCCACATTTCATTTATAATTACCGCTTTTCTTAACTAAGGTAGCGATAGCCATGTACGCTTATCCTTTGAATTTCTCTCCACGAGGAATTTTTTGCACCTGTATGTGTGTGATATTTTTCCTGGCCGCCACACTTCTTTCAATATTTACGAGTATAAGTAATTTATTAATTTTACTGGTATTTATTTATACTGATTAGTCACTTTCACAATGATCGGACAGTCAGGCAGCAGACATAATTCCAAATCATTAAATAATAAAAGTATGCACTTCTGTTTCTTTCTTTTCTTTGTCTGGCTGCAACTTGTGAGATAATAAATTTTTTTATTTTATTTTATTTTATTTTATTTTATTCGAAAGTTCACTGTTTAAGTTTTATAAATAAAATGCCAATACGAAAACTTTGATTATATTTATAAATTAATTCATGATTCTGAAGTGACTCTTAAGTCCATAAGGTCAGCAAAATACATATGTATGTATGTATGTATGTATGTATGTAAATGGCCTGTAGGAAAATCAAAGCTCTTTAAAAAAACAAACAAAAGCTCAAATTGATCTTTTTATTATATAGAAACCAGAGAGGTTTTCATTGTTTGTTATAAATATGCAATTTTATTAATTGAATTTAATTAAATATTTTGATTAAATTTTTTATAATATTAAAATAACACTCACGAATACTTACATTAATAAGTACGAGTCACTCGCTTAAGTATACTGGGAATCACCCAGACTTCTTGGCATATAATTTTAAAAAAAGGGGAATTACAAAACTTTGTGTGTTTGATAGTCACTCTACACTCAATTGAACAGCATATTAAATAGAACAGCAAAATGTCAATAACGTGTAATGGCCTTTGAAGATGCCATATTTTCATATATCATTATTATGAGAGTCGGGCTCGTATTGTTCTAAACTAGTTCTATACCTCTTGTTTAAATCGCTTTTTAATTATTTATTTTTTAGTTCGTCGTGAACCAAAATTTAAACGACACTTTTTACATTATTCGAGAGTTCTATACGATACTGTTGGTAACGTAAATTATATAGACCTGTAAAAAGTATATCAATTTATCGTTTTCTGTATGCTGTTAAATCCAACTCATGAAAGGATCTATTTCTGGAAGCAAATACGAAAGAATAACGACACTCATAATTAGGTCGACTGTTTTTAATTATCTAAGCTTAAAATGCTATCGATATTGCCATCCTCTTATAGTGGTTTCACACTGAGGATAAAACCTAGTTTCAAAACAAAATTTGGTTTTAACTTTAAAACCAATCCTTAAAACTTGGTTTTACCATACAAAATAATTCTCATAAAACCATTTTAAAACCTTTTTTGAATTGTTTTAAAGTAGATTTTATGAAATACAACCTTGTTTTATACAGTACATATTCAGTGCTACCAAGTTAGAAAGATTGAAAACAGCTGATAATTCATTCACATTCACAAATATTCATTTACAAAATGTAAAATCATTTCAATTTTAGAACACATGTTTAAAATTTCTTATTTTTTATATAAACAATAACAGCTGTCGTACAGTTTGTCAAATAAATGTGGGAAGAATAATTACAACAAACACACCTATTTCTACAAAAAAAATTTTTTATCATTAACAAATTTATTTCACAAACTGTATTATAAAACCTGATTTTATAAAAATTGTATGTGAACCCAAAATCAGCTGTTTGTAGGTTTTAAGTTAAAACCACGTTTTAAATTTAGATGTGAAAACACTATTAGAATTGTTAGAAATTATTTTGAAATAAATTTTGTAGTTTTCTTGAATGACTAGTCTTAGTAGTCTAATCTAATTCTGAAGTAGTGGACAAACTACCTGCGCCAGCTGGCTAGTATTGTCGCTACTAAAATACAACACGACATCACAGCGATTAACACATCAATGCTATAGTAGCATTGATGTGTTCTTTGTCATATAAACCTTCTGTTTTCTGTCATTTTCCAGTGGAAAGCCTGCCGCCTTATAAGAAAATTGCAAATGATAACTTTAAAGAGTCAATGCAGTAAAAAAGTGGTATCTGATTATTTTTTAACGATAACGTTTAAATATAACGATAACGCGTTAAATAGAAAGTATGCTGATACTATTCATACTGCCATTGACATTTGGCAACCTGTAATGATGTAGTATTTCGCAGCCTGGATTGCTAATTTCAGGCCTTTTAAAACACCACACTGCGACTATAATGGTTCCACTTGAGCGATAATAGCGAGCCAACTCTATGGCGTTATAATTAAAGTAAAACAACAAAACCGCCACGTTATTGCAAAAAGCGCTTCTTGGGAAACTAGAATTTCTTTCTCATTGAAATGTTTAAATTTCATTCCTTTTACTAGTTAAGACCTTTTGTTCTCATTATTACTTCTGTTCTCTGTCAAAATGAATCTGAAATCAGATGCAGTTTTCCCACCATGTTTCGCACATATAATTAGTCTTCAACAAGTATGTACGTGTGTACAGTGGCACTCATTTATAATGAACTACAAAATTATATAATTCAAGTTCTCTTAAACAATAAAATATCTTAATATAAAATATTTTATCTCTTAAATAGAGAACTTGAATTATATAATTTAATATAATTTCAAATAGAAATTAAAATTAGTTTTGTAATTAATCTGATTTTGATGAAAAGTAGTGTGATATTAAAGAATAATTTGCTTTACAAATTGACTCAAGGAAGTTAAATTAAGTAAAATAGTGGTGCAACTAATTGAATTATATGAAAATTAGTTGGATGAACTATTAAGGATCATATGTATTGGTATTGGAACACTGATCGTAAGTATAAGTACCGATCTAATGTATTGTCTTTTGCATCGAATGCTCAGCATGTAATACCAGATGAAAACTCTACAGACTTCATTAGACCAATACTAGTCAGCTGTAGTCAAACCCCTTAAGGGGTATAATGTCTTGTGAGATACATTTATTCCAGAAAGCCAGTGGCAGCCTTTTTGAAAATAACAAGGTAACTGGCTTCCTCGCCAATAGTATCTGCGTCATTCGAAATCCTTTATGTGATAATGCATAAATTTAAATATTTATTTTTACCACAGATTTATCCAAACAGGCATGTACCAGCTAATTGAAGTGTTACCAATTTGTTAAAAAAAAAATTTACAATATTAATAAATTTTCATAAAATGCATCCGACAAAACCGAATTCGTTATAGCTTAGTTCTACTGTATATGCTGTTCTTATTTTTCCCAAACAGCATGGACTTCCTTTTTGCAAGCAACAAAAACAAGAATGTAAAACAATGAAAAAATATGTTGAGTCGCGCCAAATCTCACTAAAGCGACTCAAACATCATGAAATAACGTTCATCGAATCGAATAAAACGGAAGCAGCACGATGCAGCTTAATTACCAACAGCCGCAGAAAAGGGTAAAAATACTAAAACGACAAATCACTGACAGCAAAAATGCATGAGAAACTTTTTATATGCGAGTATTTATCACAAGTTTTGCTAGTTATTTTGTATTGAAGAAAAGAACAAAAAAAAATTTTTCAATATTTTAATTAATAAAAGAAATTAAAAAGAATGGAATAGAGTAATGAAATCGTAATTAGTTTTGTTATAAATTAAAGCAAAGATAAACTAATACTTTGTTACTTTGAAAGGCTCAGCGGCAGCAGAAAATGCTGAAGTGAATAAAATACCACAATGATGCCACCCTTCGGCGACAATATTTATATGAAGGAGTATAAATTAAACACATACATATGTACAACGCAACAGGCTTCACGACACATTTACATTGAAAACCTCAATGATGCCAACATTCTGCGACAATGTTGATATGTATGAATTAAACACATATACATATGTAATACATATTATGTATCAAAGAAGGCTGCACTTCTGACGGACATTAAGTGCAGCTGGCAAGTATTTTCTCCATAATAATACGGCTGTAATAGAATAAAAAGTTGGTATTGAAAAGTTTAATGATGCCACCCTTCTGGAACAATATTATACACACATATACATACAAATTCACGTAATCTACTAGAAGCTTCGCATCAAAAAGAACTTTTACATGGACCTCAATTACACCCAAGAATATCTTTGTATGGCATATGCAATAAAATAAATTTTAAAAAAATTTGAAAATATAAAAAAATAGGAAGTTAAAAATATTTATTATTATAAAAAATTTTAGAATAAATTTTTTTATTTAATTTTTTTTTCAATTTTTTGTTACTGCAGGATAAATTTGAATTTCTTAAATTTTGTAAAAACAATAAAATTAATATATTTTCATTTTATTATATTTATAATTGAAAAGTTTTTTAAAAGTCGAATTACATTAATGAAAAAAATTGTAGCATAACCGTTAGGCGTTTAATTGAAGGCCACACATGTCATACGATTTATGTTTTAGTTGTAATTTTAACATGAAAATAATATTTATTAGCTCAATTTTTGGCTTTTTTTATAACTGACAAAATATAATTTTTTATAAAAAAGTGCTTCAAACAAAAACCAATTAATGTCTATTTATTTTTCATATGACAGTTAACAACTTTTCATTTATTTGTAATTTTTTTTCTTATTTTTGGCAAAAAAAAAAAAAAAAAACAAATAAGCCCAACTTTCACTTTCACTCTCTAATACTTTTTAGCTGGCAGTGTTGCTGCCTTTTCAATTTATACTTATGCACACATAGCCACATACATACAAACATACATACATCCTTATCTATATTCCTACCACAAGCCAAAATTTAAAAATATATATATGTATATATATATATTTTTTTTTTTTTTTGGTTGACTGTAAGTGCTGCATGCATTGTCCGATATACGTTATTCAATATAAAAGTGAAGCCGATAAATATTAAATAAGAGATAGAAACCCGTACACATCCATCCATATAGACTTGTATGTATGTGCTAACAGTGCAACATCGCATAACTCAACTCCTTACCAGATGCTGACAAGAGCTACTGCTTACTTTTTATCTATAAGCAATTGTGAATAAGAGAGTTTAATAAAATATTTTTTAAGAACTATTCTCTGATATTTGAAATGCAGAAGCCACTCTTTACTGTAATAATGTATTCCACTATGCATTTATTATTCATAAAGCTCTTACTTTACTTTCTTAGAACTTTTATTGATGAATAAATTTTTTAACTGTAAAGTTTTTGGTCCTTAAGGCCTTTTTCATTACCAACAACAGTCATACGATTTGCTAAATATGGCATCTCTAATGAAAAAATAGAAGAGTATGGCTTAAAAATGTCAGATTTTTATGACAAGCAAACGTTTATGAAAATATTCATAAAATGACAATTTGCATGCCATCAGAGTTGCATTTAGTTCATTCAGCAAAGAACAAATTGCTTGCACCATACTTATATGATAGTCTGGCAGCAGCAAGCCGATTTTTAGGTAATTTTTTTTAAAAAATACTATCTCCCTGTCCACCCTTTGCAATTTTGTTAAAACAACCAAAAATTTTTTTGGTTTTAGGTGAGAGGTGTAGGATACTCTGTACCCCTCCTCAAGCTTCTCACCCCTCTCACCAAAGAACAACCAAAAAATGCTGCAACAAAATTGCAAGTGTGGAGAGGGAGTATCGAATCACATCAAATTTTCGTGTAAATGAATTATACGACTGTGTAGGATAGTGTATCAGAACCTTAAACTCTACAACACTGTAGAAGAAAAAGAACACAAAGCCATTTTACAATTTTCATGCGATCAGAGTTGATTTTATTTCAATCAGCCTCTTGTTTGCCTCATTTTTGTAAGATAGGATGTCAGCAGCAAGGCCATTTTGATGCAATTTTGTAGAATAGGAGGATATCACTATTGTATTTTCGTGTGAATGAGTCGTACGATTGTGTAGGATAAGGAAGCAAGGCCGTAATCGGTATGGGTAACAGCTTAGCGCAAATGGTTTACAACTGTCAACCTTAGCCACAGTGCAACTGCTAACAAATTAAGCTCTAATTATTTTTTGTAATTTATTTTGACGTTTTCGAATATTTACCATAAAAAATGTCAGAACTTAGTTTGCGGGTACCGTTTAAGTGGTCTAGCTTGCAATTTTCCCCTTTATCAAAGAAAGATTGTAAAATGTTCTGAATTTTCTCTTTATTAACTTCCATTGTTAATACGAGGTAACTCACACGTGAGTGGAACAAACAAAAAAACAAAAATAATTTTTTTGGTGTAAGATGTCACCTTGACAAAGAAATTTTTTAATCGATATTTTACGAGATATCGCACAGTACAGCCATCGGCAAAATAATTTTGCATTTATTTTGCCTCCAAATTTGTGTATTCTTAAAACAACATCTTAGCTTTTACAACTTGCACCAGTTGCATAAAGCCAGGTCGTACTGTATATTAAAATGGGTGTATTCATGTATGCAATGCCTCTAGTTTCTTTATATTAATTTTAGTTATAAATCAATGAAACAGTAGGTGGTGCACAAATCACATTTAAAAAGTTTTTTTTTTTTAGCTGTACTTTAACATTTAACAAAATATTTAAATATTTTTACATATTAATTTTTATTATTATTTTTTTCCACGCAAATGTACTTTCTTACACTCACACAATAGAGTATCATGCAATGTGAAATTAAAGCTTAAATAGCGACATGTTTTACGGCAAAAACAAAAAAGAAAAAATTAAAATAATCAATTATGTTGCCTTTAAACAGCGAAGTGAAATGTCATGAAGGTTATGAAAATTACACAGACAGAGCAGACACACAGTGTTTGCGCAAGAAATGGAGATTAAAGATGACATACAGTTTTTCCGCAGAAAAATTGCTATAAAAAATTGAAATACATTTAGGAATAGTTGTCAGTTCATTATCGGATTGGCACATACACCGGAAGATCGGAAAAACGAAAAGAACGTCTAGAGTAATTTTTACTACAAAAAGAGTAATTTAATTAAAAGAAAAGTAGTCAAAAGAACCGTTTCTTTTATATTAGAAAACTGAAATTTTTTATTGTGCTGCATATGCAAAATTTTTTTTTTTTCTTGTTTAATATGCAACATACATATAACAAATGACATGTTTTGTATTATTTACTTGTGGAATTAAATTTTGATAAAAAAAAAAAATAGTTGAAATTACCATTTCATTTATATAAAACTAAAATTTTCTTTTCTGCCGCATATCCCACACTTTTTTTTTTAATTGGTATTTTTGCTGCATACGTGCATACTAAATGCCATGTTTGGCACTATTTACATTGGAGATGCAATTTTCATGAAAGAAAACTAGTCAAAAGTGAAGTGTCTTTTATAAAAAAATAAAATTTTGTTTTCTGCCGCATATGCAGATTTTTTTCAAAAGCAACTATTTTTGCTGCATATGTATATACAATTTTAGTTTTATATAAAAGAAACATATTTTAGATAAAATATATTATATAAAAAAATATATTTTATATTAAACTAAAGTTTTGTTTTCTGCCGCATATGCAGATTTTTTTCAAAAGCAACTATTTTTGCTGCATATGTATATACAATTTTAGTTTTATATAAAAGAAACATATTTTAGATAAAATATATTATAAAAAAAAAACATATTTTATATTAAACTAAAGTTTTATTTTCTGCCGCATATCCCACATGTTTTTCAAAAGTTGCTACTTATGCTGCATAGTCATATAAAAAGCTTTACTTTGAACTATTTATATAAGTTTATGAATATTTATATTGCGGATGATGTTTATCTGAAAGAAAAGCAGTCAAAAGTAAGTTTTCTATTATATAAAACTCAAATGCTGTTTTTTGCCGCATATCCCACATGTTTTTTTTTTTTTTTGGAAAATTGGTATTTTTGCTGCATACGTATACAAATATTTAGTTTTACATAAAAGAAACATATATTATATAAAAGTTTTACATAAAAGAAACATATTTTATATATAAGTTTTATATAAAAGAATTATATTTTATATAAACCTAAAATTTTGTTTTCTGCCGCATATCCCACATTTTTTGGGAATTTGGAAAATTTCTTTTTTTTGCTGCATACGTATACTAAATGCCATATGCTGCACTATTTATCTTGGAGATGCAATTTGCATGAAAAACAGCAATCAAAAGTAGAGTTCCTATTACATAAAACTAAGTCGCGGTTTATTCCGCATATCCAACATTTTTTTCAAAAGCCACTATTTTTGCTGCATACGTATACTGTTGCTGCGAAGGGTTTAAGTTATTTTGACAATAATTTAATGGATTAATAATTGCCACGGAATTTTTATGTTACTTTATTCGGGTAAAGTTTTATATTTTCTGAATTATACATATAAAAATATATATATATGTATGTATATGAAGCAAAACAGTAGTGAACATTTTTGTCTACAATAGGTCAAATCGGCAAACAGTAATTTTTATTGTTGGCCATGAATCAAACCTGATTAATATGATCAATATTTAATTAGCAAAGAATTTAGCCAAAGAGGTCTTGAATTCTAAAAAGCATGCTTATACTTTGTATGGCCAGTGCAGCAAACCAATTATGAACAGACACAAAAGTTTCATTTATGACAATTAACTTTTATAATTAATTCATGTAAGACAATTTTTTCCAACAAACAAAACTATTATCAACATTTTTGAAAATTTTCAGATTTATTTCACTGCTGTAATTAGTCTGTGTTCACACAAAGTACACATTTCTAGCACTAAAGCCGAAGGGTTTAAAGAAGTGAAGATTGCGTGAAAAGAGAAAAATTTTTAACAGAAAATCGAATAAGTAATTACGCAATATATGTTTTCAATATAAAATTGAACACGAATTCGAGCATTATTGCTTACTTAATTTTTTTTTTTTTTTTTGCTGAATAAGGACTCAAATAGTTCGATTAATTCTCAGTTTCGCCTTTAATTACTTTTTTAAATAATTTTCGAATAATTTAAAGTAATTTTTCGTAAAATTGTGCAAAAATGCCATGATTTCGTGGTTTAAAATTATAGAGTGTGGTAAGTGACTTTAAGAATTTCACTCTCGGACCAGTGCTTGCGCTGCTGCTACATAAAGCCAAACAAAAATATTCACAGTGTCAAATAAATAACAATTTAATATACAGACAAGGCAGTCTTGCTGCCATCGTGTCTGTTGGCATTTTTTACACGATCATGTTTAGTATGTATGTTCGTTACTGTAAAAAGTTGTTTTTCTTTAGTAAATTAGTCGTGATAATGCTGTTGGATTATCACATTTAAAATTAAGCTCGAGTAAAAATTGGACTTCCAAATTGAGCCATGCGCAAGCAAACAATGGCGGCCCCTATGCTCAAAATAATATCCAAGCATGGCTGCCCCAAAAATATTTATTTAAATAAAACGTATGTCATGCCTATTAAAATTACTTTTCATGTTGTATTTCAATTTAAGTTCACCGCTTTGGAAATTTTTATATGCACCCAAATCCCCCTCTCTCACACACACACACACACACACACACACACCCGCGTATGCACGTGATATGCAAAGGGAAATGTATGTCGCAAGTTCCGACTTACAAATCCCATTTACACGTCAGTCTGCGTTTGTAATTATTTTAAAATTAAATAAATGTCAAAATGAAATTTATTTGTTAATTTTAAAAAGTATTTTTTTTTCTTTTTGTAATAGAGGCAAATAACCTTTAATTAAATTTTCTTTTCTACGTTCCCCGCGGCATTTTGTTGCACATTTGTTGTTTGATTTATTTTAAAATTTATTTTGTTGCAGAGTATTCAACAATTGCCTGTAATTTGACAGTGAAAATAATTTGTGTTATTATAAAGTTATTTGTTTTTTATTTTTTATATTTTTTTTTTTTTTGTTTGGTTGGTGCTGCATTCGAAACATGAAGGGAAAGTTTTTGCAACGATTTTGTTTAAATTACTCAATTTAAAAATTCTTTTTTCCTTTTTATTTCTTGCAATAGATAAAAAGGAATGGCAGATCTTTTTTATAAGATACTAGTAAACCCCTGTAATACAGACAAATTATTTTCTATATTATCTAATTTCTTAGCAATACAGTGAAATTTATCTATGGCACGCCTATTAAAAAAAAATTTGTATAAATTTTAAGAATCCCTAAGCTTTAAAGAAATGAAAAAATATTTGTTTTTACCTTCATTTGTAAAGCAAAAGGTCCTTTTTAATTACCTGTAAAGAAAAAAATAAATATTTTCTATTAAATTTAAAAAGGTTTTAATTTAAGCATATAGAATTAATTAAAGCGAATTAAACGTTTGTAAGTTTTAAAATATTTTTTTATGAAAAAAAAATTTTACAAATAAAAATTCATGAGAGACAAAAAATTACATATATAGACATCAGCGATTCACAAATTTTCGGAATAATTACAGTCCAAGTACTGCAAAGATTTTAAGTCTATAATAGAAACTATAATATAGATTTTATAAAAAAAATGGTATACCCCTAATTTCAGCAAACCTTAAGTAGCAAATTTATACGAGCGCATTTCGTAAACCCTACATACATATTTCTTAATTCCTGTCGCCAACTGCTGAAACGTTTTGATGAAATTAATTAAAATACATAAATCCTAATAATATTTCAATATTATTATTTAAAAACATAATTATGTTTTAAATAAAATTATTAGCAATATGTTTCGTTAAAAAGAAATTACTTTAGTGTCATTAGGGAAGCTTCGTTTATTCTGGTAATTTAAGACCCATAAGAAAGGCTTAAAAGTTTGTGTGTTTCCTAAAAATTTTCCCATACAAATTTTAATATTTATCTTAAAATCTTTTTAATATTCAAGGTTTTAAAATTATAACTGACATTTAACAGTTTAAACGAGCTCCATTAGATATACATATATACATATTTATTTTATTCTGCCTCTACATGCAAAATCGTTACCTTTTATCCTATTCTTTTAAGCTTCTTCGTACTCTTTTTGCATATAAATTTGCTGGAGAGCTTTACAATACTTACACATATACACATATTCCTATCCAGTTACAAACAATTAAGAGAATGGGTCGATGGGCGTGTGAAAACCACGCCCATCGACCTACTAAATTTAACCCTGAATGGTTTTATGATATTGAACAGCCTCTTTGATTCGCTATCCAACCTGTATGTATACTTTCACAAATCAGTGTTCTTATCAGTCCTCAATTATCATACACTTTTAAGCATTGTAGACAGATCAAGGCTTATACGTATAATGTTTATAAGATTAATACTAAAGGCATAGTTGCCTCTCATGGCAATTATTGTATCGGAAGGGGGGAAAGGGGTAGCAAGAAGAGCTAATAATAATTAATCTTAATCTTCAACATTTTTTCCTCTCTTTCTTAGATATAATGGGTCAATAGCAATTTCTAGGAATTATATTTGATATATTTTATTACTAATAGAGAAAAAAAATTTATTTTGACCCCTGTAATTGATGACAGTATACCTTTAGTTTCCCCTTAGTGAAGACAGCGTAACACCTTTGAAAAATCTTATTTATATATTTTCCAATACAAAACTTGCATTTTTATTCCTTTCGGGTTCATCTTGCGATTTAGAACAGATTTGATATATATTTACTTGTGATACAGACAAAACAATTTTTTTGGCCCTTGTAATTGATGATAGTATAGCCATAGTTCCACACAGTATCCCCTTAGTTAAATCAGTGTCCAAAAAATCAAGAAATAAGTAAGATTGGTTTTTTTTTTTGTAAATGTTGTCTAAATGTCTGTTAGTCATCTTAATTTTTAAATATTTAAAATAAAAATTTTATGAAATAAATTAATAAAATACTTGCATATAATTAAAATTTAATTAATTTAAATTTAATTTAATTTAAATTTATGAAATAAAGTTATTAATTTATTTTTTTTTTTTCAATATTTAACTTCCTTTATATAAAATCACCAATAATTGATGATTAATAATAGAAAAATACTGACGGTTTAATTAAATCATAAACATGACGGCGTTGGAAATTTGTTGCCGCCTTTGTTATGAAAATCTGGTAACAGACTGCGCAGCAAGTGGACACTTTTTCAGCACTTTTGTTATTGCTGTTTTGCCCGCCCGTTTATTACACTTAACAAAAAACTAAGCACAAATTGCTACAAAAGGTTTTGAATTGAAAAAAGATATCAACTAAATGAATTTAAAAGTATTTTTAAATTAAAAAGAAAAAAACAAATAAATAAATAAATAAACTAATAGACAAGAAAAGCACGCATTTAATTTTAAACTTCATTCTTTTTTATTTAAAATAGAATAAAAATAAAAAAAAATTTGTAAGAAAACTACAGAGTAAGTTCTGACGAAGAAACTCTTTATAAAGGCAAGAAAAGTTGGGTACATATTGCAAAAAATAAATCTGAAAAACAAGAGAAAATGTCAGCCAACGAAACGAAACACTCAGGCATACAGATGCACCCAGTCAGTCAGCGAGACAGCCAGCCAGTGAGTCAGTCAGTCAGTCAATCTTTATGCGACAAATACAATGTGGTGTATGAGCACTTTGTTTAAAGTAGAATAAAATAAAATAAAATAAAATGTATGTATGCATGGAATATATAGAGCTCTAAAATAAAATGCAATGGTACGGGTATGAAATAGAATGGATATAATCAAATATATAGTTATTGTAGTAGAATGCTAAGTAAATGGATGACACAATGAGGCTATTTTTATAGCTGTCAAATAATAGTTGATGGTGCTCTGGGCCGTGAGCTGTAATACAAAAGGAAAACGAGCAGGCAGACAAATATCCAGCTATCCAGTCACTCACTTACGCCAAGTCATACCAAACAACACCGTACCGGAGAGTAGGCATGAATGCATGATGCATGAATTATATTGTTTGTCTGTACATGATGTAGAAAAACATATACTTTTTTTACTCATATGTTGTATAACGTGGTGCATTTCAATTCAAAGACTCTGTTTTATTTTTTTTATTTCTAACCTGATAAGAGCAACAACTAAAATATGTATAGAGGCAGCAGGAGCTGCTGCAACAAATAACAACAACATTTTGCATTTAAATTTACTTCATGCAACGTTTAATGTCACAACACACTGCGTGCTATGCAGCAACAAACACAGCCAAAGGTGCACACATAACAGAGACCGGCAACATGTTTAAGCGAACTGTCTTATCCTATTAATGATTCCGCATAACAATGAAAGAGTTTATGCTATCGATTTTTGTATATTTGCTTCCATAACTAGACCTTTTCCGAATGACTATTAGCAATGCAATGAAATGCAGTGAAAGCGATAAATTGCAACTCTGTCAAATAACATAAAAAGTGTCGTTTAAATTTTTGTTCATGACAAACTGAAAAATAAATGAAGCAGACCTTTTTAAACAAGAATTGCGTATCTTCCGTATTAAAAATAGTTATAGTTATAGCAATTAGTTTAGCCAATAATTTATATCATTTGCAATGAGGTAAAGTAAATATGTTAAACTACTGCCCTGATACATTATCCTACACAATCGTAAGATTTGTCATATATGGCATCTCTAATGGAAAAATAGAAAAGAGTGGCCTAAAAATGTCAGATTTTTATGACAAGCAAAAGTTCATGAAAATTTCTATAAAAGAACAATTTTAATGCCATCAGAGTTGCATTTACTTCATTCAGCAATGAAAAAATTGTTTGCACCATACTTGCATAATAGTCTGGCAGCAGCAAAACGATTTTCAGGCCATTTTTTTTTAAAAAAATAGTATCGAATCACATCAAATTTTCGTGTAAATGAATCATACGATTGTGTGGGGTAGTGTATCAGAATTTTAAACTCTACAACACTGTACTGCTCTTCATCTTCGAAAGAAGAACACAAAGCCATTTTTAAAATAATTCGTATATTCTTTTTATTCTCATTCATGCATGTAACAATAATAAATTCCTGGAATTTAAATGATTTCATTAGTTTAACAACTTTAATAATAATGTTAAAAACAAGTATTGAAACAAGTATTTGACACACCCTGTGTTTTTAACTTTGCTACAAAAATGTTGATGTAGAAAATTTTACATGGTTGCAGGTAAGGAAAAAAATTACAACAATAACGACGAGACTCATAATAAGGCCGATTATTTTACTCCCTCGACTAATGTTATCCCGATAAATTTTATTTCTCTATAATTCTTAATGTACGAATAATGGCACAGATCGTAAACTGTACATTTGCGAATATGATCTATTTGATAGAAGAAAACTACAAATTATTGCAGTGATATATTTTAATATAATATATTAATATTAATATGATATATTTTAATAAAATTTAAAAAATAATTCAATTTTAAAAATAAAAATTTTAAAAGTGAACAAACAAAAATAAGGGAATTTTAAACATGCTATTTTTGTTCAGGAAATCGCCAAGATATATCATTTCAAAACTTAGTTCTTACAAAAAACACGATATTTTGAATATGTTCAGTAAATGAGAAAATAACATTTTTGAGCAATTCAGAATGCTGTTTCAATACGAGGATAGTACAGAAGATAATGTGGCAGGCCAGAATTGAATCAGCTGTTAGAAACCGAACATTGAGGGGTCTGTTTTGTTGTTCATTAGTGCCAAAAGAAAAAATATTTAAATCTATAGATTTTTAGAAAAATTTCTTGCCGAAATAGACCGATTTCATACAAGTTGATTGCCATTAAATTATAATCAATTAAATTATTTTTAAATTTAATTTGCTTGTTTTTATTCAAATTATTTCCTTCCCTCCAAAGACAGTGCAGTAAATGAAATTTGCAGTTTAATTCTCAAACTTAAATCAAATTTATTTTCTTAGCAAAAAACATATGCCCCTTTAATATAAATTAATGCATGGCATCAGTCAAATTGGTAACTTCGACACTCGTTGCAGTTCGCTGTTACCTCTGTATGTACTTTTCTCGCCTGCATTTAGTTTGCTTAACGATTTTTACACTTTCTTTAAAAAAAAAGAAGGTGTTTGTCTAGCATTCTAGATGTCTAAAACTGATTAACTATTAATTTTGATAATATTAAAAGAAAAACTAGTTTTATTCCTTTTTTTCACACTAAATTTAACATGTTATCAATTGATTTTATATCAATTTGAATTTTTAATGAGATTATTTAAAAATATTTATAATGAAAAAGTTAACATCATTCAGCAGAAAGACTTAAAAAACTCTGCCGACATAAAATATACTCGTACTTGCCTTCAAATGCATTATTGACATTATTTGGGCTACGTCGAGATATTTTTAAGTAGAAGGATAAAACGAATTAAGAGTGTAACAGCAGATCACTAAACAGCGACAATAATTTTATCCACTTCGATTTCGTTAATGAGCATTTAAACAGAATTTTGGGGAGAGCTAATCAATTACAAAAAGGGCCGATTTATAGCCAATATGTTGCATCATCTGATTTTATAATCGTTTTGGAACACAAATTTTCCAGTCAATTTACATATTTGTAAAATTTCTATTTTAAATATTTGAAAGGAAAAGTTTCATATAAACCGTAACATTTCGGACATGTTGAGAATTAATATAATTTTTTTAACATGAAATATATTTAACTAGAGAAAAGTTTAGAAAAAAAGAAGACATTTTGAAGAAAAATCTTTATTTAATAACAATAACGTTTGATTTAATATAATTATTTAATTATTGTGAATGTATTTGCAAAAAATCGTCAAATATCGATTGGTTTGTTTTAGATTACATAAAGTGGCACCACTGAACAATTAAACATCAGCTGATTACAGTCAGCTGACATATATATGTATATACATATATATCTTATGTGATTCCGTACTATTTAAAGAAATCTCATGAAAACGGTATTGCAAGTGCCGCACTATCATATAAATATGATGCAAACAATTTTTTCTTTGCTGATTTAACTAAATGCAACTCTGATCACATGGAGATTGTCATCTTTTTTACCTTTCCATAGACTTTACTAAAGCGTACAACATGTCAAAAAAAATTTGTCCCACAGATTAATTAAAATTAAATATTTATAAAGAATTAAAAAATTAAAATTAAATATTTATAAATAATTAAATGAAAATTAAATATTTATCAAGAATTAAAAAATGAAAATTAAATATTTATAAATAATAAAATTAAAATTAAATATTTATAAATAATTAAATGAAAATTAAATATTTATCAAGAATTAAAAAATGAAAATTAAATATTTATAAATAATAAAATTAAAATTAAATATTTATAAATAATTAAATGAAAATTAAATATTTATAAAGAATTAAAAAATCAAAATTATATATTTATAAAAAATTAAAAAAATTAAAATTAAATAATTAATAAATAATTAAATTAAAATTAAATCTATATAAATAATTAAATTAAAATTAAATATTTATCAAGAATTAAAAAATTTAAATTAAATATTTAATAAATAATGAAATTAAAATTAAATATTTATAAATAATTAAATCAAAATTAAATATTTATAAAATATTAAAAAAATTAAAATTAAATATTTATATATATATATATATATATATATATATATATTTATTTCTTATATTATTATTTTTTTTTTTTTTGAAAATAATATATGTATTTATTTTAGAGCATATTGCTCATGTGTTGCTTAAATAAAAAAAAAATAGTAAAATAATATAGAATTAAAAGTTTTAAATAAATTAATTTTAGACAAATACTTATTTAAAATTTTGTATAAGAGTGTCTTAAATAACGTTTTCAAATAGAAATTAATAAAAAAATTATCTCCAAATTGTTTAAATATAATATTTTTATTTAAAAAACTTAACAAACGAATTATAAAAATAATATGGACGTGGAAAGCTTTTAAGAGAAGCAGAGCAAACAATAAATTAAAAAGCGCTAAAAGTACATTAAAGGAAAGTCATCATACCAACATTTATTTATGGTACGGGGGAAAAAAAAAACAATTAAAAAAAAAATTTTGATATTATATATTTATATTTATATATATGCATACCCTTCATTACTCATGTCTGGAATGAATTTTTTGCTGCCTTATGCCAGCAAAGCAAGCTTTTGAATTTTGCTTAATTTATTACATTTTCTCCTTAATTTTTATTTTTTTTTTTTTTTTTGTAACAAAAAATAAGCCAAAATATTTTTTTTCCTGTAAACCATCAAATAAGCCATCAATCACAATATATACAGATTTCAATAAAGATTTACTGCCCCACACCAATGTACTGACCAGTTGCGTAAAAGGTCATCAGGGGCCAGATACACAAAGAAAATTTTGTTAAATTTAAATGCTTAACATTCCGAAGAGACGGAAAAAGTTTTCCATTATTAAAAGCTCAAACAACGAAGTCAGTTTTTATAAAAAAATATGTTTTAAATTAGGAAAAATGAAATTATATCCAATTTTCAGGAATCTGACTTATTTTACTTACAAAGTATTTTTATTTTAAGCTGTTTCTTTCGAGGAATTGCTAAGTGAAATGCTATTGAGATAGTCGGCCAAGTTTTCACTTAAAACAAAAAAAAAGAAATATCGCTTTTTAATTAAAGAGCCAAGTGAGAGTTTGATTCATTATTGTTTTCTTATAACATTTAGTGCCAATTCAAAGTTAACAAATGCTGGCATGTAAAGGAAAAGAAAGCAATAAACTTAACTAGAAACTTTTTAGTCAGTAATCGATTGTTAAACGTTTGCACAATTCGCAATAACACTTATTGTTTCAATTTCTAAATTAATAGTACAGAAAGTTGACGATTAAAGTTAACGATTCGAGGCAAACAAAACTAAAACGAATAATCATGATAAATAAACAATTATTGCTTGCATTGAAGCTTAAAATTTTCAATTAATAGTTTAATTAAATATTTCGTTATAAGTAATAGATTTAATTGGAAGATTTGTGAAGACTGTTTTCAAGCCAGTGGAATTCAAAACATCTTCTGGGCTGAAAAAGAGTTTAATTGGTTTTATAGAATGGTTTTTACCGATAGAATTCAGAATACCTGAGCTACTGAAATAGGATTTAATTGGTTTTATTTTGGAACCAATAGAATTCAGAATACCTGAGCTACTGAAAAAGAGTTTAATTGGTTTTATTTTTAACCCACTGGAATTCAGAATAACTGAGCTAATGAAAAAGACTTTAAGTGGTTTCATCTTAAAACCAATAGAATTCAGAATAAACTATTTACTGAAAAAATGATCTAGTGAAAAAGAGTTTAATTGTTTTTTAAAAAAAAGTTTAATTGGTTTTATTTTGAACCCACTGGAATTCAGAATACCTGAGGTAATGAAAAAGAGTTTAAGTGGTTTTATCTTAAAACCAATAGAACTCAGAAGACATGATTTACTGAAAAAGTGATATAGTGAAAAGAAAGTTTAATTGTTTTTATCTTAAAAGCATTAGAATTCAGAATACCTGATCTACTGAAAAATAGTTTAATGGGTCAAACATGCAACACATGTGCAGTATTGGAATTTTACAGGAGCGACTGAATAGTTTTCCTTATCGAAATTTCTACTCACATATTGCTATCGCCGGACACTGAGTCTGAACATTTTTTTCGGGTTTTTTTATTCTCATTTTTTTGTGATTTTTCAATTTTTCTTGTTAGCCGGGGCAATCCGTCCGAATTTAGATAAACTTTAACTTGTTAACGACTAGAAGAAAACTAAAGTTAATTCATATTGATTAAAATTTTTTTGTTGTATAAAAAACTTTTTCTAGGCCAGATATGGCTGTGTTATTTAAAATTCTCAATCGATTGAAGTGTGGAATTATTATTATGCGGAACTTTTAACCAAATACTTTCTCTGAACAACTGGAGGTTTAAGCAACTTCTGATTACAATTAATCAAAGTGGTAAGAAGAAGACAAAACAATTAATTCCATTGTGATTATATTCCTTTCCACGGTCTCACTGGCTGATATTTGTCAAGTCAAATGAAGAGCTAGCATAGGAGGTAGCTAATCCTATAGCAATTAATTTCAAGGAATTTTTAATTCACATTTTATACTCAATATATTTTATCCTTTCAGTTTTAATTATTCCTAATTTCGTTAAGAAGGTCGCATGTTTTAATGACCAGGGTTGTATTTAAAATAATACTTGAAAGTTTTAAGTTTTGTTAAAAGCAATATTTGTTAGGAACACCCTGTAATGGAAGAATTTACAATTAAATAAAAAAATTAGTATGAAATTTAGATAAATTTGCAACTAAATAAAAGATAAATAAAATTAAAAAAATTTAGAAAACAGTTGCATTGAAATAACGAAATTTAACAATCATATTATACGAGTATTTTACTAATAATTAATTTTATTCGGTTGTAATAAAAATATTAAAAAATTAAAAAAAAAAAAAAGCATTTAAAATAACTTTTCAACACTATATTTTCTTTCTGCTTAACTTGCATGTACTGTTTTTCTAGGAAAGAGATGTGTGCAGCCATCTATTCTTTACAACGATGATCATAATGGCCATTGAAGCATCCTACTAGCCCAGATTTGTTAAAAGAAACAAAAACTACTCGTTTGACACAAAAAGGTTTTTTTAAGCACACTTTCTTAAACAGTGAAATTAAAACAACTTACGAGTATTTTTTAATTGGTTAAAAATAATTATTATTAATATTTATTTTTTGTGAATTTATTTTTAGTTAATTTATTGTTAAGGGAATGTGAACTGTGGGGGTAGTGACAGTGACATTCATTTGCTCCACAGTGCTGGTGGAATTGGTATTATTCATGACTCGCCAGCACAAAAGCTACTTGCTGCTACGAATTACAGAAATCAAAATTTATTTCCAAATCTTTTCTTTTCTAGAAACTAACTAACATATCGTTAGTCTCAAGGAAAAGGGCCCTAACTCGCATCTTTTTTTTAAGCAATAGATTTTTTTAGTGATTTCAATGTATATTCAGTTCATATATAGGGTGTATGGGTATGTGCGTGCCATGAAAAGTAATACATTTTATAAAATCAACCCCTATCAATGTACCTGCATATCCAATCATGCAACTAATAAGACACTATTGAGTCAACTACAATGGAAGTGTAATGAAGTTGGCTACAGCCAAAGCCAAAGTGCCTTTCATAAGTGAGCACGTGTGCTATTGTTACTTTTCATACACTATTGTTATAAAAATATATGTTGTTTTTGTTGGTGTTTACCTCTTTGCTATGCTAATAATTACATGTCCTTTCTGTCCTGGAAAAGGGTTGTCTGTCACCAGCTGAGTTACATATTCCTCAAACTCCACTAAGGGTAGCTACATGCTTGTTTTTACCTTCCAATATTGCCACATAAATAATTCATATACCTTTTCTATGTATGAAAAATATACAAATATACATCCTTGGTTTCATGAAGAAAGGGCCTAACTAGCATTTTTTGCAATTATGTATTGAATACGTAAATTTAATCAGATAGAAATCAAAATATAAATTTTAATCTCTTTAATATCTTATGAAAAAAGGGCCTAAGTAGCATTTTTCGCAATTATGTATTGAATACGTAAATTTAATCAGATAGAAATCAAAATATAAATTTTAATCTCTTTAATATCTTATGAAAAAAGGGCCTAAGTAGCATTTTTCGCAATTATGTATCGAATACGTAAATTTAATCAGATAGAAATCAAAATATAAATTTTAATCTCATTAATATCTTATGAATAAAGGGCCTAAGTAGCATTTTTCGCAATTATGTGTTCAATACAAACAAAGTGGTAATTAGGTCTTTTCTAAATGTGACCGGCGATATAGTATTGAAGTATGTGACGCTGTTGCATGACAGACTTCTACTTAGCCGCTTTAGTTAAAATTCCTTACAAATTATAGATTTCAGAATGTGCACAACTAATCCAAATTCGGTTTACATGTTTTAAGCAAGAATTTCTTATAAAATTCTCGTACTGTCTACTACGTCCAAATAACAGCTGATTACTTGTTAGCACTACATTTAGCCGACCAATCGGCAACAGATGTCAATATCATCAAGATACACTACTTTTATGGCCAACAATGAAAAGAAAAAGCGCGAAAATAGACTTTACATGCAAATGTCAAAGTTGTTTACATTTAAGATTTCTAAACAATAATTTCCCCATATTGAATTTTCATACAATATTTTTTTCTTTTTGATTATAAAAATCTTATGACATCGATCGGCCAAGAATATCAATTAATTCCTTTACAGATAGCGAGAGAACTTTTGAGCAAAAGTTTCTTAAAGCAAGCACAGCTACTCAGTTTTGGCATCCCTTTAAATAAAATGCAACCATGCATAATATTAAAGTTGTTACAAAAAATCTATAAAAATGTGATAAAATTAATATTATAAATAAGTTAGAAGTCTTTAATCATTCGAATTATTAAATAATTAATTTTATTATTTTGGCATTACTGAAATGTCAAATATCAGCTGTTTACGAAAATGCTAGTGACAACATCTGGCAGACCAAAATACTTTTTCCAATATTTTTTTTTTTTGAAGAAAACGAAAAGTTTGTCATATGTGAAATTTATGAAATGGCTATCAGCACGCCTCGGGCAAGCAAAGCGCTAAAACTGTAGAATATTTCAATTTACATTAGTTTGACTTATGTCAGTTGGTTTATAGCTGGATTTTTGTCATTCAGTGTGACAAGCTTTTGATATAACGTATTGATTTCTTCGAGCATCAATATTACAGAGGATCTGGTAATAAAGTAGGGGCAGTTAAATGATTTGTGACACCTTTTTCATTCTTAGTTTTATTTCAGCTTTTGAAATATCGCTGAAAAGTAGCGGGGACCGACTGTGCCTTCTCCACTTAAACATGCCAACAAGAATTGCCGCAAGATATTTTAAAGCCCATGAGAACAATTTATCACACACATTACCTTTCAAACATTCTAGTGCTCCTGAATGACACCTCAATTCTGTTTGTCTACCACAGGTCCCCTATTCGAACTTATACTTCGCTTCTTTTGCCCCCCTTTATTCAATAATAAAAGCCGAAATTTGTGTCAGTGCATACGACAAAAATAAAATTCTAGTGGCAATAAAACTGTTTATCGCGTGAGTTAAACTGATCGCTCAGCAATATTGCGGAACTTTTACAGGTCGCTCACAACTTAGAGAACATCATTATCATGATAAGCATCATCATATAACCACGCTTTAATAAACATTAATGCGCTAATAAAAGAAACTACACCTCGAACGTTGCTGGGAACAACTTTTTATTTCCAACTAAAACATATATCTGCACATACAGAATTGAAAGAAAAATCTAATAAATATTTGTTCAACATTTATCAAGTCTGACTGGCGTTCGATTTTTATTTTCTTTTCACTGTCCATTTGTAACCACGTTCAGGTTTTCGACTACATCTCTTTCACATTAGAGAATGTGCGCAAACGCTTTACATGATTAAAACGTGCAGTTTTATGGTTAAGTGGGTCATTTTATACGTTCCTGTGCGCATTCTCAACGAAGAAAAAGTTGTTGACTTAAAAACCAGCAAGCAACATGATGTCTAGCATTTCTTTTTTTTCCAACCTATTTTTCAAAAGAATCGTACACACAAAAACCAATAAAAAATAATAGAAAAAAAAACTAAAAAAAAAAATTATCTAAAATTCAATGGTCAAATGAGTCAAGTTTACAAAGCACACAAACGCGTTACGTTCCTTTCCCCCATTTGAGCCTCGTACTGCTACTTTTTATTTGGCTGCCTCGATTTTTTTTCAACGACTTCTCGTTCTTCTGTGTATTGAAGCGTTTAAAGTTGATTTTCATTTTATTACGATTTTCAGTTTCTTTTTGCAAATAAGCTGTTAAATGCGGCTCTAACAGGCACTTGTGGGATTAGAAAATTTGGGTCATTAACAAAATTGTAGTTTCTTGAACATCATCAAGTAAGTTTAAGGGTTACAGAGGCTTCTAATCGGGTCAAATCTTATTTTAAAGTTGCCAATTCCTTAACATAAAAGTTTGAAAAGTTTCCTTTGGATTAAGATTTCTTATCAGGCAAAAGTAATGACACTGGGTCGAGGGCGATTTCTGAAAGTCTCACTTTAGATAAATAGTTGTCTTTATCAATTACTATAATTTAATTAATAATATATATATATATATATATATATATATATACAGTATTGTGCAAAACCTAACCAACTAGTTAACACATAGTGTAATATCCCTTATTTCTAATAACTGCAGCATATCTTTTGGGCATGGAAGCGACTAATTTTGTTTAAATATGACTTACTAATATTTCTCCACTCATTTTTGATGCCCAAAAATAGTTCGTCCTTATTTTTGAAGCGTTTTTAACCTAAACGTCGTTTTAAAGTGGAAAGCAAATCTTCAATCGGATTCATATCGAGCGATTGTGCTCGCCAATCAAGAAGCACTTGAATTTTATTTAGCTGTAACCAATTCTGCACAAACTTCAATGTGTGCTTCGGCTCACTATCCTGTTGAAAAACCCATCGAAGCGGCATATTCGATTCTGCAGAAGGTAACATTTTATTCCCTAAAATATGCTTATACATAAATATGTCCATTCTATCGCCAATCCTATGCAAAGGAGCAAGTCGGTTTCCGGAAAAACATATCCACACCATGACGTTGCCACCTCCATGCTTTACAGTCTTTTTACAATACCGTGGCTTGAGGTGTTCATCTTTCGCATATCGAACTCTTACAATACCATCTGAATTAAATAAATTCACTTTGACCTCATCTCTGAATAATTCGGTAAACCACTTTTTTATGGACCAACCCACGTATTTCTTTGCAAATTACCGCCAAATTACATTGTTGTTTTTGTTTAATATGCTTTGAATATTTTTATTATGTTCGATAAATAATAATAATAATAAATAAACAAATAAATTTTATCTAAATTCATATAATTTAATTACATAAATAAATATTTCATAAAAAATAATTTTCATTTAAGTTAAAAATTTGAGTTAAAATTTATCCCATTAAATACTTATATGATAAATTAATAAATTTGTATTAATATAGATATATCTTATTAATTATTATTTTGTTATATATCTATAGAAAAAAAAACTTTATAACAATTAATTGAATATAAATATATATAGTGGATGTACTGCCGATACCTGGAAGTCTCAATTTAGATAAATAATTGTCTTTCTCAATTACTATACCTTAATTTATTGTTTATATATATATATACAATATATATATATATATATATATATCAACAAATAGATTTTGTCTAAATTCATATAATTTAATTACATAAATAAATATTTCATAAAAAATTATTTTCATTTAAGTTAAAAATTTGAGTTAAAATTTATCCCATTAAATATTTATATGATAAATTAATAAATTTATATTAATATAGATATATCTTATTATTATTTTGATATATGTATATCTATAGAAAAAAAAAACTTTATAACAATTAATTGAATATATATATATATATATAGTGGATCCACTGCCGATATCTGAAAGTCTCAATTTAGATAAATAATTGTCGTTATCAATTGCTATACCGTATCCCAATAAATATTTATATTATAAATTAATAAATTCATATTAATATAGAAATATCTTATTATTATTTTGATATATGTATATCTATAGAAAAAAAAACTTTATAACAATTAATTGAATATATATATATATATAGTGGATCCACTGCCGATATCTGAAAGTCTCAATTTAGATAAATAATTGTCGTTATCAATTGCTATACCGTATCCCAATAAATATTTATATTATAAATTAATAAATTCATATTAATATAGAAATATCTTATTATTATTTTGATATATGTATATCTATAGAAAAAAAAACTTTATAACAATTAATTGAATATATATATATATATAGTGGATCCACTGCCGATATCTGAAAGTCTCAATTTAGATAAATAATTGTCGTTATCAATTGCTATACCGTATCCCAATAAATATTTATATTATAAATTAATAAATTCATATTAATATAGAAATATCTTATTATTATTTTGATATATGTATATCTATAGAAAAAAAAACTTTATAACAATTAATTAAATATATATATGTATATATATATAATTTATATAAATTTTATATATATATAAATTATATATATGTAAATATATATAATTCATATAAATTTTATATATATAAAAATTTTATATAAATTATATATATATATATATATATATATATATATATATATATATATATATATATATATATATGTATGAAATATTTATGTATATCAAATATTTATATATTATTTATATATATCAAATATTTATATATTAATAATATATATTAAATATTATTATTAGATAAATATTATAATTAAATTTTTATTTATTAATTTAAAATAATAAAATTATTTTATCTATTTTTTTATTAATTCGTTCAAATAAGTTCAAGGGTTACAGAGGCTTCTAATTTTGTGACAAATCCTATTTTAAAGTTGCCAATTGATTAACAAAAAAATTTTGAAAAGTTTTCTTTTGATTAAGATTTCTTATCAGATAAAAGTAGCCACGCTGGATCCACTGGCGATTTCTGAAATTCTCAATTTAGATAAATAATTGCTATCAATTACTATGCCTATAGCGGCGCAATCTAAAACAGATCTTTGAGGAAACTTATACCATTCCAAAAGGATAAAAGGGTAGAGCTTGTTAAAAGTATGGTAATTTTTACAATATTAGTTGGCAACCCTAAAATGTATATACAATATATTATGGCTCCATAGAAGAACGAAAGCTGATTGAGCTTTGACTGTCTGTCTGAACACGTTATATTTATTGGGGTGTAAATTACGCTTAAATCTTGCTTAAAATCAAATCAAACTTAGCCAGTTTGAAAATCACTCAAAATCGGATATATCATTTTCAGTTGTTCAAATTATTTCTTAAAAATAATAATTCTTTATCAAAAGAAAATCAATTACGTTATTTTCATTTTGCAAAAATAATGACTTCGCTCTCTTCCAGCAAATTTAAGGTGTACATATGCTGAATGCAAGAATCGCTAGTCTTAATTTTAAAATAGTAACTAGAAATTTTGTGTATTGTGTTTGCGTAAGAAAAGGAACTACAAAAAACTTAATTATTATGTTAATTATTTTAATTAAAATTATTTTATTGCACATCCAAATTGAGGAAAAAAAATTTGCAAAGGCAAATGAGAAAAGTAAGAGAAATATGTTTCATATTGTAAACAGGGACTTTGTTGCACACTCTCCACAAAGTCCTAGTCATAATATAATCTTTATAATAATGAAGAGCGCTTAATTTTAGCACTATTTGTAGCTGTTTGTGTAAAGCTCAACTACTTAATTGCCTTGCTAAATGAACAATATTTACTTACATGGCTAAATTCAGCAGGAGAAAATAGTTGCCTAATAAATTTTTACTTTCGGTTCGGTTACATGTTTCCGTCAAGCAAATAAATTATTTTATTTATTTAACTGGGATTTAGCTGTCACGGCAGCCAAATTGAAAAACAAAAATATTAATTTAAAACTTGTAACAAAAAAAAAAAAAAAAATAAAAAAAATATATTAAGCTTAAATATTAAACTTTTTTATTTCAAAAATTTATACGGTAGTGGACTTAAAAATGGCTACAAGCAGGAGAATACAAAAAGCTCTACTTTTTTAATTAATGGGGGGAAAATAATTGTTATAAAAGTTTAAAAGAATACAAATAAAACTTTACAGGACATGTGACCATATTAGAGGAAAGTCTCATCACTACGGCAGGAGCTAAATGTTACACCTTATTGCCCATCAAAAGAGAGGAGCTCCCTAATAGCGGCAACATTATTTTTTCACTCCATTTAATAGAATTTATGTAATCTAAGCCGACTTTGAATTCAGAAGTAGAAAATTTAAAAAAATAATCAAATTATGTATACTTTATCTTCTTACAGTCCCACATTTATCTCGGTTAAGATATACGTCCCATATACATGCTGCGTTGGAATTCTATCATAGTATAAAATATCCTTAAACTCAAAAAAAAAAAATATATAAAAAAAACATGAATGGTCCCGAGAAGAGGTCCTGGCTCTTATTCCATTTGTGGACCGTTAACTACTATTTTCTCCTGATTCAGGGCAGATGGCAATGTTTGCCATTTAGACGCTCTTTATATTGTAACCAGTTTACTTTAAAAATTTTAGCGTAGAGGGCGCGTATTCTTCGGACACATTGTTTTACTTTCACTTCTAAAACTAATCATGATTCCCCAGCTAAAAACAGCTGTTCGCAAATCTCAATAATAGAAATAAAATTCAGAGTAACTTCTCAAACAAAAAAAATGCTAAAACAGTTAAAAACAGCTGTTCGCAAATCTCTACAAACTATTTTAGAACTCCTTATAGAAATAAAATTTAGAGTAACTTCTTAAACAAAAAAAAAAAAACAGTTTAGAAAAAAAATATTTTTAGAAAGTTTCGAAAAGGCTGATGTATTTTAAAATTTTAAATTAATTTTATCGTACGAGGGTAGTCTGAAAAGTTTCCAGCCGAATCTAAACTTAGCTTTAGCTACTCTTATCAATTTTGTAACCAAAAAAAGAGAAGGTCTATAAGTACAAAATTTAGGAGCAACAACGAAGTCATCGATTTTGAGGACCATGACAAACAATTCTAAAAAATTGTAAACGCTACTTTAAAACATCGCTATGAAAAATGCATTCATCTAGATGGAGATTATGTTGAAAAATAAAACGAAAAAAAAACCCCAAATAAGTTATTTCTCTTTATCAAGCCCTAAACTTTTCATCCCACCCTCGTATATTTTTTAAGCCATGAGAAAATTCTTTATCGATTTTCACAAATTATGGCTGAAAAGCTTTTTGTATGCGGGAATAATAAGAAATTTACATTTTATTATTATTTTTATTCTATGTGCCTATACTTATGTCCATGACTGTATATCGCCAACGAAAAAAACAAAAACATATGCACACTCAATCTTATGATTTATTAGCACAAAAGCAGAGACTGGCAATCACAAAGTGTGTTGTATCATCATGTTGGTCCTCTTTGCACTGGGAACCTTAATGCCACTATTTTCCGCTGCACTGCAGCAAGCAGTGTTGCGCCAGCATCATCACCAAATGCAATATGCCAAAGTGTTAAAATCTTCATACATTTACTACTCCTTTAACTTTCAGTTGTTAATTTTTACCTTTTTTTTAAAAAATACTTTATTATTACTTTCAAACAAGCAATCATGTGTTAAGTTTCATTTGCTGATCGAGGCTTATTTAACATTTTGGCAACTTTCAAAGTGTTGTTAGTTTTTGAGACCCATCTTTTTTGGAACTTGTAAATAAGTATGTAATTAAAAACTGCTTAAAGTTTATTGAGCGTTTAATTAAATAAATGCAGTAGAAAACAGCAGCTTCAATAAAATATTTCTGATATTTTTTTTTTGTAGAAATTAATTGTATAACTTTGGTTTGTCCTGTTTATCATTTTTCTTTTTTTAAATACATTTAAATATATTTTATTGAAAAAATTTATTTAAAATTTCCAATAAGCTTTTTCCCTATACTTGCTGCAATATATCAAACACATTAGACACAGCAGGCTACCGACTACAAGCTGCCAAAACTGGAATACTTGTGTGCTACAGGGCTGCATTTAAACCGTTTGAAAGCTACTTCACATTTTTAAAGCTAATTCTTCTTCTTACATTATTTTATGAAATAGGAAATAATAACCCGTAAAAATTATTTTATTTATTTTTTAATTTAATTTAATTTATTTTTTAATCCAACCACAATTTTTTCCTTCTTTATCGACTCAACCTGCAAAGCTTTCGGCATGCCCACAGTGAAAGCGCCAGGGTCTGTGCAGGATTCGAAACTGAGACCTCCAGTTTAGTATCTATTCGCTTATTTTTACATTTTTATACTTTCTAAAGAGATTTTAAAAGAATAATTAAATTTTCTCAAGTGGAAATCTATTAAAATGTTCAATCTAAAGTTTTTATGGCAAATATAGTTAAAGATCGTGGCTTCGATCTGCCACCAATAAATAATAATAACAAATTCCTAAGAATTTTGTTCAACTGCTTTAACATCGCCAATTTTAATTCTTCTTCGAATGCCTAACTGATGGAGGAATAGTCACTGGTCTCTAAATGAAAACAATTTATACCGACAATAATTTACAGCGCCCGGTTTGGCAGTATTTCATTGGCGCACTAAAAACATTCAAAATTCTATAATATAGTAACTCGACTCGCTTTTTTCTCGGTATCAGAGGATCAGCAAAATAATTCTTAATCACCAGCAATCTCCCTCTCTCCAGTAAAATGCAATGCCTGAGGAGCGCCCATTCCCCGAATGTTGCTTTTAGAAACACTTTTAACTCGTATTACGTAACAAATTTTTAATCTTTTGCATTATTTTCAGTATAAATTTATTAAGTAACAATCACGTAGCACTTCCACACATCCATACATACAAAATACACATATCCATATGTGCACACAGTACGCAGCCAACTCTCTAGGAAAAAACCCCATTAAGCCTTCAGCAAGTTTTGCCGAGAAAGCACTTTTAATCAATCCTGACCGCACACAGCACATTTATTTACTCCAAAAATAATAATTCAATAATGAAATCACAATAAATATTTAATACAATTGCAGAAGAACAGCAACACAAATCGGAAACATAATCTGTGAAGGTACAGTAGGCTTCCATTCAATAAAAATACATTTAACAATATTGTTTCCTACAAAAATAGCACATTGACATAAATAAAGAAAAGAAAGTCAAAAACAATTTGTTTTTTTTTTTGCCAATTTCAGTGTTGCCATGTTATCCTTTCTTGGAAGGAATGCTTGATTTTAAGTAAAATTTCTTTAAAACAAATTAATAAAAAAAAAGCATAAAATAATCAAATTTATTAAATTATTAAATTCTAGTAAACTTCCTTTATAAAAAATTCTTACAAAAAAAAAATAATAAAAAACAAATTTTTAAATAAACTGAACTAAATTCAATTTCTATTAAATTTTCTTTATAAAAAATTCTTAAAAAATTAATTAAAAAAATTTTAAAATAAACTGAACCACTAGATGGATTTCTAGTAAATTTTCTTTATAAAAAATTCTTAACAAATATTAAAAAATAAAATTTAAATAAACTGAACTACTAAATTCAATTTCTATTAAATTTTCTTTATAAAAAATTCTTAAAAAATTAATTAAAAAAATTTTAAAATAAACTGAACCACTAGATGGATTTCTATTAAATTTTCTTTATAAAAAATTCTTAACAAATATTAAAAAATAAAATTTAAATAAACTGAACTACTAAATTCAATTTCTATTAAATTTTCTTTATAAAAAATTCTTAAAAAATTAATTAAAAAAATTTTAAAATAAACTGAACCACTAGATTGGATTTCTAGTAAATTTCCTTTATAAAAAATTCTTACAAAACATAATAAAAAAATTATTTTTAAATAAACTGAACTACTAAATTCAATTTCTAGTAAATTTTCTTTATAAAAAATTCTTAAAAAATTAATTAAAAAAATTTTAAAATAAACAGAACTACTAAATTGCATTTCTAGTAAATTTCCTTTATAAAAAATTCTTACAAAAAAAAAAAATAATAAAAAACAAATTTTTAAATAAACTGAACTGCTAAATTCAATTTCTATTAAATTTTCTTTATAAAAAATTCTTAAAAAATAATGAAAAAAAATTTTAAAATAAACTGAACCACTAGATTGGATTTCTAGTAAATTTCCTTTATAAAAAATTCTTACAAAATATAATAAAAAAATTATTTTTAAATAAACTGAACTACTAAATTCAATTTCTAGTAAATTTTCTTTATAAAAAATTCTTAAAAATTTAATTAAAAAAATTTTAAAATAAACTGAACCACTAGATTGGATTTCTAGTAAATTTCCTTTATAAAAAATTCTTACAAAAAATAATAAAAAACAAATTTTTAAATAAACTGAACTACTAAATTCAATTTCTAGTAAATTTTCTTTATAAAAAATTCTTAAAAAATTAATTAAAAAAATTTTAAAATAACCTACTAAGTTGGATTCCTAGTAAATTTTCTTGATAAGAAAAATGATAAAATTTACTTTTAAATGTTTAAACTCAATTATTAAAATTGATTCCTACTCAAAAATTTTTAAAAATAAATTAATAAAAAAAGCATAAAATAATCAAATTAGCAAATTTCAATTCTAGTAAATTTTCTTTATAAGAAAAATATTAAAATTTACTTTTAAATGCTTAAACTTAAATATTAAAATTGATTCCTACTCAAAAATTTTTAAAAATAAATTAATAAAAAAAGCATAAAACAAACAAATTTATCAAATTATTAAATTTCAATTCTAGTAAATTTTCTTTATAAAAAATTCTTACAAAAAATAATAAAAAAAAATTTTTTAAATACTCTGAACTACTGTTGGATTTCTAGTAAATGCTATTCATAAAAAAAATTATAAAACAAACTTTTTAAAGCATTAGCCTAAAATTTTACTTTGTTTTTTATTTTCCAAATTATATATTTATAATTAACATTTTTGAAATTAACAATATTGAAATATTTTTTAAAATATTTGCATTATTATAAAAAAAGGGCATGAACTGTAAAGAATTATAAAATCAAAAAATTCTATTAATTTTAAAAATATTTAAATTTGATTAGAAATTGTATATTGAATTATTGAAATTGATTTCCATTAAATTTTCTTTATTAAAAAATTTAAAAAAAATCATAAAACATACTTTTAAAAGGATTAGCATGAAATTTTACTTTCGAGGTCTATACTGATTTTAACGAAATTTTTTAGTGTTTTCGCCAGTGTGTAGAAGCCTGAATTAGCTTGAAATTTTACTTTTTTTTATTTTCTAAATTATATATTTATAATTAACATTTTTGAAATTAACAATATTGAAATATTTTTTAAAATATTTACATTATTATAAAAAAAGGGCATGATCTGTAAAGTATTATAACATCAAAAAAATTCTATTAATTTTAAAAATATTTAAATTTAATTAGAAATTGTATATTGAATTATTGAAATTGATTTCCATTAAATTTTCTTTATTAAAAAATTTAAAAAAAATCATAAAACATACTTTTAAAAGGATTAGCATGAAATTTTACTTTCGAGGTCTACACTGATTTTAAAATTTTTTAGTGTTTTCGCCAGTGTGTAGAAACCTGAATTAGCTTGAATTTTTTTTTTTTTTATTTATTTTCCAAATTATATATCTGTAATTAACATTTTTAAAATTAACAATTTGGAAATATTTTTTAAAATATTTACATTATTACAAAAAGGGGCATAAGCTGTAAAGAATTATAAAATCCCAAAATTATATTAAATTTGATTAGAAATTGTAAATGGAATTTATTTAAAACAGATATCGAATGAAAAGCGGGTAAAACCCATAATTAAAGCAATATACATTTTTTATATTATTTTTTCATGTGATGGCAACACTGTTCATATTGACTATATGACTCCCACCAGAAAAAGAAGCAGAAAAAGAAAATAAGTGTGGGCTTGTAAAAATTAAATGACAACACATTAAAATAAAAGAAAAACAACAAATGCAACAATCACAATAATCACAAGCACGGAGGCAAAAATGAAAACAAACAAACGAAAAATATGAAGTAAAAGAGGGAAAAGATCAAAACTAAATTAAATGAAATAATTTTTTTTTTTTTTTTTTAAGAATAAATGCTGTGGTTGGCTCCAAATTATATTCCCGCAAGAAAAAAATTTATTTAACGTGGAAAACAAAGAAACTTTACTGCGTCAACAAGAACATCAGCATCCGCTAAAGTTGCTTTAAAATTCAAGTGAAAGATTTATGAAGAACATGATTTTATACAGAAATCTTTCTCTTTTGAAATCGGTGTCCGTCCCCCTCCTTTTTTTTGGTTTTTTTTTTTGTTTGTTTGTACAACAAAGTGGTTGCAAGGGGGAGGGAGGGCGGCCTTGCTTCAGCATAGTGCAGTTACTGCTGGTAGTGATATTGATGCCTACATATTAAAGCCTGGAACATAATAACATGACATTAAGCATTGAAAATGCTATAAATTATAATATTAAAGAGATATAGAACATCTAAGGCAAGACACAACAACAAACATCTAACCAAAAAAAAAAAAAAAAAAAAGTTCAATGTCAATTTTGAAAAGCAACCAAGAAACTTTACAAAATTTAAAAATATAATATAAATTTCAACATGCCACTTTACATGTCTTGTGAGGTAATGCTTCAAGCGGTGAAGTCATTCAATTAGAAGCAACTGTTCCTAATTATGGTATGAATTGATTGACAAGGGCCTTATTTGCCGGAAAAAGTGTATTTAGTATAAGACGACCGGCCACAGCCATTTTAAATAAGTTTTAAATTGTAGTGTTTATGGAGTTATTAAAATTGTTTTGGGTGTTACAAAAATGTAGCTGGCAAACGTATACATGTGTAAGTATGCTAAACATAAAGCATTTATATATAGTATGTACAGTGACGAACAAAAGTATTTGGATAGTTCTCCATCTCTCCCACCAGATAGTGTATGGAATTTTCATAACAACAAAAAATTATCTACTCTAGATTACTTCGTCGAGATGATATACCAACATACGAGTATAATTTGTAAATTACTTATAAAACTAAAGTAAAGTTTCTTCTAAATTGAAGAAACAAACTATTTTTAGTTCGTGGCTTACTAGTACATTTTCCATCTTCTATTAACAATAAGATCGACCAATAAAAACTAATAAGCCAATTTTTATCTTCTGCAGACTTTGTTTAAAATATCATTATTATCAAAAATCATTTAAGATAAAAAAAAACTATAAATGATAAGCTTTTTCATGAAACGTTTTCTGACTGTAGGGTGTCAGCAATGCTTCCACTTTAAGTATGAGAGGTTCATGGTTCGAAACTCAGCACAGCCGCAATGCATATAAAAAATGTTTTTCCATAAATAATTTAGAATTTAATGAATATATGACTGTACGTGGCCTGTTTAGCTGCTATAAAAAATAGTGAATGAAATGCAAGCCGGTTCTTCAGTAAGTAACTTGATAGCATTACTTATTTATTTATTTATTTACCAAATATTACAATTATATGAATATAATTACAATATGTATAGAAGCACTGGCTACTGAGGCCTTTGACTTGTGGCTCCCCGGGGAATTGAACCACTGTCCCTGCGTAACAGGCGGGTATACTAACCATTAAACCATCGAAGGGCTAGTAGGGTATTGATAGCATTACAAAAAGGCTAAAGAATCCCAAAACTTCCAACTTGGAGCTTTACAAATATGTATCCAATATTATATCCAACATTATAATAAAGTTAAAAAGCCACTCTCACTAAAACACAGACTATTAATAATAATTTTCTAAAAATTACTAATAGATTTTCAAAATAAATTCTAAATTCTAAATCATTTGCTGATAACTTAAACTAAAAAAATATTTTAAAATTTAACTAATAAACATTTCTATAAAAATTACAGATTAACGTTCGGTTTATCTACTTTGTGTATTTATGCTTGATGCCAGTACTTACACATGCTGCATAACATGTCAACCATTCATTTTACATTTTATTTTCAATTATTGCCAGCTCATAGATTGTTTATGTTGTTTAGCTAATATTTGTTATGAATGATACGAGGGTCGTTGTTTAAAAATGGTATCAAATTTTTACCTCCAATAAATTTATGATTATAGGTTTCCCCTACTTTCAATTCAGGAAAATAAAATTTTTCTAATGAAAAGACTTGCTATCATTAATTAGAATAATATTAAACATCATTAATTAGAATAATTTTGCAATGTTTATATTTACTGAGAGCTGCTAATAATTTATATTTATAGTCTTATTGTTAATAGAAAGTAAAGGGAAGGGAAGGGAAGGTAAGGTAATGAAAGGTTAGGGAATCTATAGAAATAGAATATAGAAAGAAAACTTTATTCAAAACACTTTGCTTTCTAATTAATGTGTGAAGGATTTACTTTTTGTGAAATTTTTTTGAAAATGAACACAAACCAGCAAACCCTTTATATATATATATATACTTTTATAAAAATTCAAAATTTTTTAAATTTTTCATGCTCTACAAGCACAAGTACAAGTACATTAAAGGCTCTACAGTGGCCTTTAATTTTACCAATAGCTTTACTAAATTGAAAACCTCATTTGACTAATATTAAGAAAATTGTTTGCTGAAATAATTAAAATGCCTTTAGTTTCAATTAATTTTTTTTTTCGAGTGTAACTGCGACCAATTTCTAATTTATGCCAACAGCAGATGTAAACCGCAAATGCGGTATTTTTGACAATTGGCTAAACAAGAAAGATTATCAATTGTATTATTTTATTTCCATAGTCGGGCATAAATACAGCCATCAAAAGATATAATAATTAAGCATAAATAAATAAAAACTGTTACATCAGAGATTTCAGCAACAACAATTTCTTCAAGTTTTTTGTATTTAATTATTTTCTTTTCACGAATCTCTTTTTATGAATATTTAATTTTTTTTTTTCATTTCTCATCTTTTGTTTTATAAGTTATTATGCTAATCAGTCACTAAAGAAATAAAAATTAAAAGAAATTTATATAAATATTCCATACAATATTACCTCTTTGTATGTGAAAATATGCAAGCCAATCAAGATGAATAGATTTCGATGAAATTCAAATGATTGACATTTATGAATGAAAAAAGCTTAGGATGCGCAGCCATCTCACAAGCCTATATATTTTATAAAACCGATCAAAGAAGAATAAAAGTAAATGTATGCGTATTGAAGTTGAACGGAGAAAAATATGTGCCTATTGTATAATATTTCTCATGTAACACATACATATGTAACATTGTAATATTGTAACATTTGTTGTATCCAAACAGTAGTTCCCAGACTTAAAACCGAATCTTACTTAATAATTTATTAATAATCAATTTACAGAGACTTTGTTTTTTGGAAATGAAAAATCACACGAACGAGATTATTTTAAATGATTTGTTTTTATTGGGCATACCAATTTCGTTGATAAGGTTTAACGAATTAAATACATTCATGTTTACACACATGACACACACACACACTTATGCATACATTGTCTATTGAATGTAACTGATGGCTAGTGTATTTTTCTCACAGAGTGATAAAGCAAACATATAAGTGTAGTATAATTTACATAAAGTAAATGATTTAAAGACTATAGACAGAAGGCTAATATTCGTCATAAGATCAAGTCGGATTGTAGTATATATTTTACAGGTAGAAAAAAAGATCCTGAGTTAGATTTACGTATGGCAGACTGATGTTAATAAATATTTATGTATACATATAATAAAATACGTTTGTTAAGACCTGCGATTAAAAATCGGTTTAAAAAAAAATAAAATGATAACTTTAAAGCCGACAAAAAATAACTGGAGTCACTACAGGTCCTGTGGCGCAATGGATAACGCGTCTGACTACGGATCAGAAGATTCCAGGTTCGACTCCTGGCAGGATCGCACTGCATAAAATTTTTTTTCGTCTCTTAAAAAAAAATAATCAACACATAAACAAATGCTCTTTGAGAAAACATATTTTAGCCAATCAAGAAAAAAGGACTAGTAAAAAAAACTAAAATAAGAAAACAAAAACAAAAATAATCATAAAAACAAAAAAAAAACTAAACAAAAAAGAAAAAAAAAACTAAAAAACAAAAATAAACTAAAAACAAAAAAAATCATAAAAACAAACAAAAAAAAAAAAAAAAAAAAATAAAAAAAACCAAAAAAAGCCAAAAAAAAACTAAAAAAAAGAAAAAAAAAAAATCATAAAAACAAAAAAAATTAAAAAAAAAATTTAAAAAAAACAAAAAAGCAAGAATAAACAAAAAAAACAAGAGAAAAATCAAAAAAACATAAAAACAAAAAAAACTAAAAAAAAAATATAAAAACCAAAAAAAAAAAAATTAAAAAAAAACTTAAAAAAAAAAACAAAAAAAAACATGCGAAAACTAAAACTATTTGTTTTGAATCAATATTGAAAAAAATTGAGGAATATTCCCCACTTAGAATTGATGGAAATTATTAAATTGCTTCGAAGAAAAAAACAAACACCATTTCAGAATTTAGTCGGTCACAGTCAAACGCATCAGAATCATGGTGCAGCAGCATCACAACTGCTGCATAGTAAAGCATGATTGCAAACACTTGCAAAAACAACACATGCCAGCAGCCAAGTCGATATTATTCAGTAGTATATCTATTTTTATAATTTCTTATGTTACAAAATGTATTTTTCATTATGGTGTACAAATACTAACAGTGACGTATAACCCGATAATTTTTGGGTGCTAGACTATGGACTGTGTCATGCAATATAAAGTTGGTGAAAAAACTATTTTTGTTTCAACGGCGTAAAACCGGTCTGCTAACGGATCTTCTAATGCAATGGATAGCGGAACTGCCTACGGATGAGAAGATGCCCGGTTCGACACCCGGCATTCTCAAGTTTTTTTTTTTTTTTTGTAATCATAAAGTTTTTTTTTACAAAAACTATTTTAATCACAATTTATTAATTTATTTATTACTTGTTGCAATATTTCAAGATATAAAAATAACCTTCCCTACAACAATCGATCAAATAGGACACTAAAATAAATTGTTTGCAAAAGCCGGAAATAATAAAAGCCAGCGATAATAAAAATGATTTTAGAAAATAATTATAAAAATTTCGAAACTCCAAACTAAAATACAAAACCATTTTTTATCTATATTTACTGAACTGGTTCACGCTTTCAAAAGCACTATATTTACACAAGTATTGAACTTCTGAAATTCTACAACAAAAAACTAAAATTACTCAAGAATTTTTCTCAATATCTCATGGATAAACATTTCTAGAAACCAAAAGAGATTTTGGAATAGAAAAATTGAAAATTTAGGGTAAGAGATTTGATTTTTGATAACAGCTATTCTAAAATTTTTATTTTTTTAACATATTGGACATTATATGGTAATTAACAAAATGTTGCAATTTAATAGAGGTGTTGTGTACAATTTTGCAATGGATTTTCGGAGACCTATAAATGGGCTATTAAAACTCCTAGCTAATTTTTTTTGACTACTTGCCCTATTGGAAAATGTGGTAAAGAATAGGCTTTTTAATATAATTTTTTAATTTCTAAAATAATAATGAAAATATGGATGACCATAACATGTAAACTGGAAGCAGTTCTGGCAAGGGGAACCCAAGGAAAAAGAGGAGATACTGTTTCAAGGGGTTACCACTCGACGAAGACGATAGCGATCTTTGTAAGTCCGAAAACTTTTTAAACCCTTTCTTCCCAAAAACAAAAAAAAATATTAATAACTTACGTAACGGAATTACGTTTTGAAGACAAAATCTTTAATTAACTTTTTCTTATTCCGCTTATTATTCGATAAGATGGTTTTCACTTCATTCGCACTTATCCAGCTAACCCAACTTGTTGTGATATATATACATATAAATAAATCTATATACAATGTATAGGCATTTTAATCGGATATATTCACAAACAACACTCCTTTCAGATTTTTTGGGAGACATTTCAACTAGAAATAACAACAAATATAGTCCTATTACGGAAATAAACCAAAAATATGTAAGAAATTAGAAAAAATGCGCATAATCACGAAGAGTTTAGTAAGTTAATTTCTGAAACGTAAAGAAAAAAAAATTAAAGGCTTCTCTACTTAAAAATATTATTTATTTATAATAAGCAGCATATGGCAGCCATATGCAATCCTAGACTTTTTGAACATAAAAAAATTTAAAGAAATTTGGCAACACTTTAACACAGATGATATATAAAAAATGAATTAAACAATTACCTGATTTGTTGAGAGATATTGATATTCCATAAATAAATACTGTTGGCGTTAATTTATCTGCTTTTGCTAAAGATGCACTAGTTTTTTATGATATCTTGAAATTTTTTTAACACATTTACACTCTCAGTGTAAGTTGTTCTAGATATATTTTATCTACCGCTTTTGTTGTTGTTTAAGAGCTCCCCAAGGGGCGTCAATTTTTTTCATTCTTTCTATATCGAAGAATATGCATTTTGTTACAAGAAAATCTAATCAAATATTTTTCATTTAGTTTTAATTCACACACATACACCCCTATACACAAAAAAAAAAAAAAGAAAACCGGAATTTTGTTAAATGTGGAGTTTTTTTTCACTTTTAATTTCATTAAAAAGTTATTTGTTTGGTTTCTTGTATAATTCTATAATTCCACAAACGCTTGTTATACATAAATAATTTAAAGACTTTATGAAAATTAATTTATTTATAGGAATAATTCCTTTTCATTTTCCATATTAATTTCCTTCTGGTACAGAAAAATTACAATTGTTTTTTCTCCGGGGCCGAAAATATTTGCAAATAAAATACGTAAACATCTACCGAAACCGCAACAAACAACTTAATTCGCCGACGTCCTTTGCAACACTGTTTGGAAAAATTTATTGTTTGCTTTTTTTATAAAAAGAGAGAGAATAAGGCTGCCATATTAAGACTCAAGAAATTTTAGCTTGCCAGAAAACGACAACACTCATAATATTTAAAAGTTGATTTATTTATTGAAAAATCTTTAATAATGCAATGGAATTTGTAAGTTTTTCAGATAATTGTTTAATTAAAGATATTAAAACAATTTTTGGTATATTTTAAACTTATAAAAAAAATTTTATAGTGGATTTGCATAACATGGTAATCCGATAGATCTGGCTGTTTTTGTATACATCTGGTAGTTTAATATTAAAATTCAACACTTCTCGCCACTATGGTGATTTACTGCAGGATTAACGGAAATGTTGAATACGAATAAACGAATTTTCACACATTTTTAACAAAGGACTATTAATTAGAGCCTACATTTGAGTTGTGTTATAAAATTGAATAATTGAAAAGCCTAAGACAAACTTAAGTAAAAGTTGCGATATTACTTTTCAGATTCGCTATCACTGGGATAATAGTGATCATAATAGCTTGCGTTGTCGCTAGAGAAATTACTATCATTGTGAATGCCTTCTTCATCGGAGTATCGATATGGGTCATGATAATTGTTACTGAAATCCTCATCTCCTGAAGTAGATGGTTCGAAATTTATACAATCATTTTCATCACAATCGTCCTCTGTTTAAATTAAAGAGTTGAGCTTTTGTTTACAATGTTATAAAAATTAAAAAGAGCTTACCAAGTACAAATCTTTCCAATGCTTCCCGTAAATGTTTGTTTTCTTCATCTTCATAAAGATCATCTTCGTAAGGATCATCTCCTTCTTCTTCATCAGGATAATCATTGGCATAATAATTTTCATGATTAGAATCTTCCGAATCAGAATCCCCATCATAATTATCGTACACTTCGTCATGCATTAAATATTCGCATGGTTCCACACTAGAAGAAATTTAAGAAATATTATTGCTTTTTAGTATAAATTGTTTTTTATAAATTTTATTTGATAATCAGCAAAATAGTTATGCAATAGTTACTTACCGTGAATCATATCTAATAATTTATTGCCAAATGAAAAAAATTTGTTAGTGAAATAGAAAAACATTTCTCTAAATTGAAATGTTTATTGATTTTAATACAAAAGCAAGAAAATACTCGAAAACTATTATTAATCAGCAATTATCTCATTAATTAGAAACAAGGGAATTAGAGTGGCTAAAATTCCACTTATTTTGCATTTATAATTCGGACTGCATTTGATCTTTAGCAAGTAAATTGGATGATTTCATCTTCATTTGAAAGCTAAAAACTTATAAAAACTTGGTTTAAAAAACAAAATAATAACAATGAAACAACAAATTTTATTTCTTTTTTCTGGTATTTGCAATATTTGTTTATTTAAAAGATCATTGTTTTTCTATTTAAATCATTTAGAAAGTTCAAATTGTAGACTTTCTTCACTTATTTCGAATATTATGAGTTACTTATCTAAAGGATTTCTTTAAACTATTCAAATTGATGTTTTTGTTCTTTTTTTTATGGTTTTTAAACCAAGTATTTATTTATATTACAATAAATAAAAATATATATATAAAATGTATAAAATAACTATTAATACAAAAAAGTTTAATATGACTTATATTTTATAAAGTGGAAAATGAAATTAAGTAGTATTCTTTTAAAGAAATTTATAAAAGCATTATATATAGACGTAAAAAAGTATAAAAAAAAATTTATTAAAAGTGTAAAATATAATTATAAAAATCTAAGGAAAAAATCATTTTATATAGTCTGAATTGCAACATTTTTAGAGGAAGTAAACTACATAGAGCAGCAAAATCACAGTAATTACAATAACCAAATCGAATTAATAAATAATTTAAATTTAAAGAACACTGATTTCTACATTTAGAATTTAAAAAAATAATAATTTTCAAGAATTTCTACAGTAAAAAGCCGTTTTGTTATACAAAAATTCTCACGAACCAATTGAGAATCGAAAAGATACAAACATAGCCAGCAATAAATTATGTTATAGACCGGAAATGCCAAAATCATTCATGTCGAATTAAACTGCTTTATCTTCTTTAAATTTTTTAAAGTGTATTATAATTATAGTTTAGTAATTGTCAAGAGTTTTTTGAAAAATTTCAAAACTCAATATCATTGGTTTAAATATTGAAAAACGTTGTGATTGAAATGCTTACCAATTTGTTTGGTTTGAGCAGCAAAAGAAATGCAGGTTTATTTTGGATTATAAATATAAAAAAACTAATCACATTAGCAAGCCCAGTAACCGTCATACCATTGTCATGTGCTTTGTGCTAATTAAACTTTTCTTACTATACCCTATGAAGAATATTAACCTTTCAAGAAACAAAACGAAATTTTAATGCAACTGGATTGGAATGAATTCTAGAAAATTTAGAACCAGGCAAAGTCCACTACGAAACCCAATCATCGCCCATGTTCTGAAAAACGCATATCGCTCAAATTTGGCGTTTTCGTTTTTAAAACGCCAAAGAGGTGTTCTGGAAAACGCATATCGCTTAAATTTGTCGTTTTCAAACCGCTAGACCATACTGAAGCGTTCTGGCTTATTTTATTGAAACTGCACTTTAAGCACAAAAGGAAATGATGTACAATATAAATTTAATATATTTTCTCTTTATTTAAGCTAAAGCTTATAATATTTTTTCACAATTTTAATTAAAAATATGCTATAAAAATTTACCTTCAGTTTTTCAATTGTCGGTCGCAATTGTTTATTTAAAAATGCAGTTTTGTTTAACTTGTACAGAGCTACGAAACTTGAAGCACGGAGAAATGCTATTAAATTTGAAATTCTTCTGTGCAATTATATATGTATCTATGTACTTACGCTTGGTCCGGAATGTCCAATGGATTGGAAGAATCCCTTAGTGTCCTTTTTTTTAATTAACAACGCTTTAGATTGTAGCTTTTTCAAAGCCAATATAGCAAGCAAGAACGCTGTAGGCATTTTAATTTAAAATTTATTTCTTTGTTTGTGTTTTTGCTATGATAAACCATGTTTTCATTATTCGAACAAAACTTCGACAAATAACAAATCGCTTCGTTTTCAGAACATAGCGAAATGCGTTTTGCGTTTTTAGAACCGTAAGCGATTTGAAAACGCTGCGTTTTTCAGAACATGGGCGCATGTTACAGGAGTATAATAATAATTTTACATAAAAGTTAAAGTTAATTGTTGGATTGTAATGATTATCACACATCTCCAGGAAGTGCAAGTTTAACATTTCTCTTAAAAAGAATTCAACTATTAACTTCGTTATGTGTCACTCTCTAGTTTAGAGTTTTTAAATTTCTTTTTTAAGCTTTTTATGTTCAAAATTAAATTAACAATAAAAAATGAAGTCTTTGAAAATGCTCTTCTGCGCTGCATCGCATGATTGTAATATTTGTAAACAATTAACACTTATGGCAAGGAAGGAAGGTAGTGAGAACAGTTGTCCTCTTAGTGATACTGCTAGACAAATATAAACTAAACACATCAACGCAAATTGGATGTTTTAAACATTTGTTGCAGGTAAAACGGTTTCAATTGGATTGAACTAGACTTCTGTGGAACTCTTTGGGTTAATCCTGTTTCAAAATAAATTAAACTAAAAACATTGAGGTGAATTAAATAAGTTTTAATACAAGAAATGGGAGAAAATTCAACGGAACTGGACTTATGTTGAACAGTTTGGGCTGATGCAACACTGCTCTACTTCTTTTCAAGTTAATTATTTTTTATTTCATTCTACTCAATTTCTCTCGATTATATTTTGAAAACAAAAATGTTAGTCAATTATACAGGTTGTAGTAATAATTTTAGTTTTTTTTTTTTTCTTCTGGAGCAATTATTAATTCATTATGCGGTATTTACAAATAGCACATGAAAATAATTATGACAAATGTAATGTGTTGCACTGTAAACCCATTTCTTCAGTTTTTAGTAGAATAAACACATTCCTCTAAAACGTGCACTGGTATAAAAACAATTACATTTTTTTCCAGTTGATACATTCAAATGACGTTTTTTTAGTGTTGGCATCTGTGTCTTGCATACACATACAAGAGTATACATATATATATGTATGTATATATACATAAATTATAAATTATGTATAAATTTTGAAATATAAAATAGCATTTTTGCTAGCAACCCCTAACATTTTTTTAGCATAATGCATATGTCGCCATGTACAAAATATTGAATACAATTCCTATATAATCCTAACCCTACTTTTGAAATATGCTATACTTGTTAATTTATATCTAACAAAGAAGCATAATAGTAAATCTTTTTCGAGGAATTCATGGCATTGACTATTGTTTTAGCTCCTCCTTTTGCCAAGTTTTTTTTTCTTATACATAGTATTTTGTATACAGACGCATATCGACATGTAACACCAACCTTAAATAATTGTCATCCATAAGATCGACAACATTTTCCTGCTGTTCATTATCTTGCAAATATACATCATACACGTAACTAGTATTGGGGCTTGTAACATTAGCCAAGGCCGTTGATGCTTCAGCTGCTGATGACGTGGAAGGTTGGTATAAGTTTGTGCTCGCACAAGTTGGAATATCAGTACTATTACTATTTGTTGTCTGTTTTTCTATATCGACTATGGTCACTTTTGATGTTTCATTATCGTTGTTTTCGTCTAAAGTAGTGCGCAAACAATTAACTACACGAAAACGTTGTTCCTGTTGACTTTGGCGCACCGTCTGGCGGAATCTATCGGTAGCGTTTGCTGGTTTGTATAACTTTTGCGATACCAAGTCTTTAGCTTCTTCTTTAGATAGGCGTGCTAAATGTGTCGTAGCTGTATCATCCTAACACATATATTATCAATTTTTACATTTTCATTCATTTTCTACTTATAAGACTTTTTATTTACCTGTTCTTCTATAGTTCCTGCAAATTTTAGAACTGTTGACAATTCTTCTTTATTTGTCCCTGCTGTGGCATTTTCTTCGAGACGTCGCCGTTTTCCATTCAACACAAAGGCTGATAAAGGCTCTTCATCGATACGCCTTTTTACTCTGACTACGGCTGGCATTCTTCTACACTTTTTTTTACTCTTTTAAATACAGTGTATTATGTATATATATTTAATTTAACAATAAAACTCTTCTTTTTCACAATTTTATAATCTGATAAATGCACGCTGCTTCATCCACTGTATAAAACTGTCCGTTTTCCACTTTCCTTTCTATCAAATTTCCTAGGTTTTGCTTGCAAAAGAACATTCACAACAAAATGGCAACAGAGATGCCAGACTCATGCTATAAAGATATTAAGGAAATCTTACGGTTTTAAAAGGTGATACCATTGCAACAACTAATTGATAAGGGCAATTCATAAGGTAATCTTACTTCAGCAGACGGTGACCCCATGCACAATTCTTTTTTGGATTAGTTGTATGTGTCGAATGTGCTTAAGGGAAACTTTACATCGTAGATCTAATATTACAGAAAAAATGGATATATTTCTTCCATCGAGTTTTATTTGCATTGATTTAATTCAATAGTTTCAGAACCTATAGTAGGTATTTTTTCTTTACCATACATTAAATATACACATGTATGTATGTAAATAAATAACTTACAAATTTTTATTTTAATTAATTTCGGCAGGAGTATGAAAACTACTATATGACACCGATTCGCAATACAACTTCTGTAAATCATGACAATATAAACTTAAAAAACAAAAAAAAATTCATTCTTCAGTTAATTCAACAGTTTTATTTTTTTTGCTCGCCAAGAGAATAGTATCCAATGGCCCCAACCCTAGATCTTCCAACTCTGATTTATACTAACGTGAACTTAAATTTTATAATTTCAATATTAAGTAAAATTTATTTTACGAACATCTTTCCGTTTAATAATATATAAATATTTGCTCCACATAAAAATTGTGGTTCATTTTTAATGTTTTTATTACCGCATGGTTGCCTATTAGCCGTTATAAAATTGCTACAAAAGAGTTGCATTTGATTGGACTAAATTAGGACAATATTGGTATGAGTTGCCGCTTGCCTCCATAAATTATGTTATTACACAATTGGTACACAACAAAGACCAATTGCATTCTGGCAAGAGTGTGATCCCAGTTTTAAATTTATAGACAGAGTTTATTTATTTTATAATCCATTTTCCAGTAGCATTTGGAATATCAAACTGTTTGAAATAAAAAGTCGCGCACCGGTGTAAAGCAAACAATGAGCAGTTTATATGAAGGTTACAAATCGCCGCTTAGCTCGCGCTATGCCAGTAAAGAAATGCAATACTTATTTAGCGATCAACACAAATTTTCCACGTGGAGGCAATTATGGATTTGGTTGGCCGAAGCTGAGAAGGTCAGTAGCAAATTCAATTTTAAAAGTAGATAATTTTCCATTTTATTCCTTCACTAGATGTTGGGCTTGGATATTACAAAAGAGCAGATTGACCAAATGAAAGACAATGTTAAGTTGATTGACTTTGAAGCAGCTGCTGCTGAGGAGCGTTTAACCCGACACGACGTAATGGCTCATGTACATGTATTTGCTAAACAGTGTCCATTGGCTGCTCCGATTATTCATCTGGGTGCCACATCCTGTTATGTGGGTGACAATACCGATCTGTTGATATTACGTGACGCCTTGGACCTCCTTCTGCCCCGACTTGCAAGTGTAATTTATTGCCTTAAAGAGTTTGCTTTGAAATACAAGTCGCAGCCAACTTTGGGATTTACTCATTTGCAACCCGCTCAGTTAACTACGGTGGGGAAACGTGCATGTCTTTGGATTCAAGACTTGATCATGGACGAACGAGCTTTACGTCGTTGTCGTGAAGACTTACGCTGCCGTGGTGTTAAGGGTACCACTGGTACGCAAGCTTCCTTTTTACAACTTTTCAATGGAGATGGCAAAAAGGTCAAGCAACTGGATTTGCTTGTAACTAAATTTGCCGGATTTCAAAAACCATATGCTGTAACGGGTCAAACATACACTCGTAAAGTGGATGTTGAGGTATTGGGGGCACTGGCAAGCTTGGGCACAAGCATTCATAAAATGTGCTCAGATATAAGAATCTTAGCTTCACGCAAAGAAATCGAAGAGCCCTTTGAAACAACTCAAATTGGTTCATCGGCCATGCCTTACAAAAGAAATCCTATGCGATCGGAACGTTGTTGTGCGTTAGCACGTCATCTGATTACATTGTATTCCAATGCCGCGAATACACACGCCACACAATGGTTGGAACGTACACTGGACGATTCAGCTAATCGTAGATTGAGTCTGTCCGAATCGTTCTTATCGGCCGATGCTGCACTTCTTACATTACTAAATATTTCTCAGGGCATGGTGGTCTATCCTAAAGTAATTGAACGGCATATTGCACAAGAATTGCCTTTTATGTCAACCGAAAATATTATAATGGCAATGGTAAAAGCTGGCGGTGACAGACAAGTTTGTCATGAAAAGATTCGCGTCCTTTCACAAGAAGCTGGAGCTCAAGTGAAGCAGCATGGCAAAGATAACGACTTAGTAGAACGTGTCCGCAAAGACGCCTATTTTGCTCCAATACTGAATCAATTAGATTCCATTTTGGATGCAAAAACATTTACCGGTCGGGCCAGCGATCAAGTCGATGAGTTTATTGCTGAAGAAGTCGATGGTGCTTTGGAATATTACAAGGATAATTTGAAAAATATTCAAACTGTTCAATTAAGCATTTAAGTAAAATTGTGTAAAATGTTAACTTAAACCTGAGGGCATAAAAAATATATCTTGTAAATATTTGTATAATACATATATGATCAAATCAAAAAAAAAAAAATATTTAATTCATAATAAATGATTGTTACGCATTTTCAAGGCAAGTAGCATTATTGGACAATTTATTAGTGAAGCGTATACTATTATTTCTTTGGAGCATTATAAATGTTTTATGTAAGGAATTTTAATACGATGTATTTGTTGTATTTTGCTTTATTACAAAATGTAAATGTGCTTGATGCAAGCCATGAAATAAAAGCTCTCAATATATTTCGTTTGGCCGTGACATCGCCGAAAAAAAAAATTTGTTTTATTTTCAGAAATTTTTATATAGCGACAAAATTTTTTGTTTTTTTCCGTATCGTAACTAATTATAACAAAAACAATGGCAAATGGAGGTTATCGCCATTTAGTAAAAACAAAAAAATATTAAATTTATTCAAAACAGATTATTAGCACTTTATATTAATAAGTTTAAGCAGGGCAATTTTTATAATGATAATCCTCACCAATAGATAATAATGTATGCTTATTTGGGTAAGCATGCACAAACATGCACATGCACACAAAGTATATGATTTAGAAGCTAAAATGTTATCGCTCAGAAAAATAGTAGTTCGAAATTGCTTCTTTATTCTGAAATGTTTGTTCTTTTTTATACCGATGAATAGACTGTATATAGAATGGAATATATCACAAACAGTTTATAAGTTATTTTTAATATGTACACAAATAAGCTCATCAGCCGATAATTATTGTGATTATATTGTATTAGCTTACACTTTTATGACTACGATTATGAACGCATCTATTCAGCATAACTAAATAAATTAATATATATAATATAGTTTTAATATAATTATTAAATTTTCTTTAAAAATCTTTAAGACTTTTTCTTTTTCGGATTTTTATTTTTTTATAGTAGTTTTAACACAATTTTTTAAGCACATTTAAAGCAGTTTTTACTGGGAAATAGGAAGTGTAAATTTTATTACATAAAATTTTAAATACTATTTAAATTGCTATCAGCATTTAGTATACATTTATAATGTATCTTTGTTTTAATTTTTCTTAAAAGGAATATCATCAGATAGCTGTTTTAAACGCTATACGATCTGCGTATATACATATGTCGTTAGTCTGGATATAAATAGTCTTGTAAAATGTTTTGAAACGCTATTTTTATTTTACCTCGATCACGACCGTTTAACTTTTGTATATCGGGTAATAAACTCATTAAGAACATGGCATCTGGATCAGTTTTACAATCACAGAGTTCGGGCGTAGTAGGCGGGGGAGCTACTAACGATGATGCTGCCACCGAGCCGGAAGTTGCTTGAGCAGATAAAGGATTCAAAGTGCTATTTGATGCTGCTGAATTAATAGCAGCAATATCGAAACGTTGGTGGTGGCTATGCGAATGGTTCACAGATGAGGAATAATGCGAAGACGTGGAGTGATTATGATTGCTAATTGTAGAATTAAACCGTGCCGTAGTATTTGAAGCAGGCTCATTTTCGTTGGCATGTGAAGACGAAGTTGAAGAACTATTAGAATTGTTGCTGTTATTGCTGCTGAGGTTGTTGGTAGTTAGATTTTGAGTGGTAGTGCTTACTACTTCTAGAGGTTTAGCAAAAGTAGGTCGTACAAAGGACACATTATTTGTGTGGTGGTTCACAGAGGCCAACAATGATGTGGATGATGTTTGTGAAGATGAAATATTTTCGTGTGATTTCGCACGCTTACTACGAAAATCTTCATAATAAACTCTAGACTGCAAACGATGTAAATGATGTAAGCGCTGCTGTTGATGTTGCCTCTTTTCCAAAGAATTTAAAACAAAATTTCTCATATCTTGATCATCTGTTTCATGTTCATCCTCATCCAATGGTCTCTCGGCATTATCGTATTCATCAATATTATCTTCGCATTCAGACTTTATATCACTGGCCAGGGTAGAATGTGCAAAATGTTGTGCATTTGGCGGCTCATCATCTATCATGTCATCTAATTCAGAAGCATTTTGTTCTGGATCATCAAAATACTCCAAGTAGTTATCTAGTTGTGGTTGCGATGGCGACGGTGCATTTGATGGCGGGTTAGCAGAATTAGCTGCTGCTGCCGCTGCTACAGCTCTTTCCCTCTGTAGGCGACTGGATAAGGAACTTATTTGAACTAAAGCGTCTTGAACTTGAGAATCCAATGATTTAGACTGCTGATGTTTCCTATAAATTACGAAAGGCAAATATTTTTAGTTTAAATGTTCCGTTACGTAAAGCAAAACTCACTTCCTTAAATAGGGATGAAGAAAAAACATGCGGTCAAAATATGTCCAGCAAGGTGGTACTTTTTCTTCTAGATAATTCGTATACTCTCTGCGAAATGATATACGCAAATTAGTCCATTTCGCCAGACTAGCACCAGCTAAAATATGTTGTACAAACGAATTTTCAGTTAAATATATTTAAACCATTGCAAAAGAAATGGATTTAATTTTAATTTGCAAAAGTGTGATATACGACCTCCTTATATACATATGTACGCCAGCACACACATGAACATGCATATATACATTTAGCTTATTTATTACTTACGATTCTTTTCCAATTTTAAATCAACTTCTCGCCAAAAATTTTCTACATAAGGGCGACAAAAATAGTATTTGTGTCGGGGATTGTATATTGCTTCATTACGTTGCACTAAATCAATTAAGGCAAATACTTCTTCGGTTAACCATCTAGTGGATGTACAGGCGTTATTACTATTATTGTTAACCGTTGAAGAAGCCGAATTCGATGACCCTGCATTAGAGCCGAAATATTCTGATGACATTTTATAGATTCACATTATTCTTCAAGAAAACCGCCCTCAGTAAAATGTTTCCTATTTGATAGGTGATGTGCTAAATGTAAGTTGTGTTTTTATTGCGAAAAATTTTTGCAAAAATTTTCACCATGCAAATAAAATTAACAGCTGATAACGAAAACAATAAACTCACAGAGTTGTATATTTTAGTATGACAATTAAAACACGATGCATGCTGTTAAAAATTGATTGCACAAAATTATTTTTAATTGTACCTTTTTATTTATTTATTATAAAACCAAGTTTTTATTTTAATAGGTTTATTAAAAGGTTCCTTTGGAGTAGTATGTTAGGAACGCAACTTCTAATATAAATACTTGAATTTTTTTCCTTGACCCTCTAGTGTTTAATAGATTAATTATAGACCAGCTGTGATATGTAAACAAATTATTCGTTTTTGGCGCGCATTTCTATTGGACTGCATCTGGTCTTCGAAATATTGGCGTGTGCCTTGTGCTCGATAAAAATTGTTTTCATAATATCTTAAGATAATTTTATTATTTCTGCAGTGTTTCATTTAAATTCTCAAAAATTAAACAATGGATGTAGCTGACGCCAACACTGGCCAATTGCGAGTAAAGGATGAAGTGGGCATACGATGTCAGAAATTGTTCCAGGATTTTTTGGAAGAGTATATTAAAAGAAATCTTTCGGTAATCGAAAAGTAAAAGATAATTTATTGTGATATTTATTTCAGGTTTAGGGAAGAAGGTGAAATTAAATATGTTAAACCGGCCGCAGATTTAGAATCGCCAGACCGTTGTACCTTAGAAGTAAGTTTTGATGATGTTGAAAAGTATAATCAAAACTTGGCCACAACTATTATAGAGGAATACTATAGGTAAATTATTATTTCATAACAACAACTTTATGTATATAATAATTTTTCCATCTTAGGATCTTCCCCTATCTCTGTAAATCTGTGTCCAACTTTGTTAAAGACCGAATAGGCCTTAAGACAGAAAAAGAATGTTATGTTTCCTTTACTGAAGTACCCACACGTCATAAAGTGCGTGATTTAACTACGTCTAAGATTGGTACTTTGATTCGTATTTCCGGTCAAGTCGTTCGTACTCACCCCGTCCATCCCGAACTTGTTTTGGGCGTGTTCATGTGTTTGGACTGTCAAACTGAAATACGCAATGTTGAGCAACAATTTAAATTTACTAATCCAACTATTTGTCGTAATCCTGTATGCGCGAATCGCTCCCGTTTTATGTTGGATGTAGAAAAATCGCTCTTTTTAGATTTTCAAAAAATTCGTGTTCAGGAAACTCAATCAGAATTGCCCAGAGGTTGTATACCGCGCTCTGTAGAAATAATTCTACGTTCTGAACTAGTGGAAACCGTACAGGCTGGTGACCGTTATGACTTCACGGGTACTTTAATTGTTGTGCCGGATGTGGGAGTTTTAAGTATGCCCGGTGCAAAAGCTGATATGGGGTCCCGCCATAAGCCGGGAGATCGTCCGGAAGGTTTAACGGGTCTTAAGGCATTGGGCATGCGTGAACTCAACTATCGCATGGCCTTTTTAGCCTGTAGTGTACAAGCAACTAATGCGCGTTTCGGTGGCACTGATTTGCCAATGTCTGAGGTAACCGCGGAGGATATGAAAAAACAAATGACCGATACTGAGTGGAACAAGGTGTATGAGATGTCCAAGGATCGTAATTTATATAATAATCTAATAACCAGTTTGTTTCCATCAATTTATGGTAATGACGAAGTGAAACGTGGTATATTATTGCAGCTGTTTGGTGGTGTAGGAAAAACTACACATGAAAGTAATTTTTGCTTTTATTTCAAATGATTGAAGCAATTTAGTTTCGATTCAAATGGTATTTTAATTTTTCAGAAACTTCATTGCGAGGTGACATCAATGTTTGTATAGTGGGTGATCCAAGTACGGCTAAATCGCAATTTCTTAAACAAGTAGCTGATTTTTCTCCACGCGCTGTCTATACTTCGGGCAAAGCTTCGTCTGCAGCCGGCCTTACCGCTGCCGTTGTTAGAGATGAAGAAAGCTTTGATTTTGTGATTGAAGCAGGTGCTCTTATGCTGGCGGATAATGGTATTTGTTGCATAGATGAGTTCGATAAAATGGAACCGCGTGATCAAGTGGCCATTCACGAAGCCATGGAACAGCAAACCATATCATTAGCAAAGGCTGGAGTAAGAGCAACTTTAAATGCTCGAACGTCCATTTTGGCTGCAGCAAATCCTATTAACGGTCGGTACGACCGCTCAAAAAGCTTACAACAAAATATACAACTATCAGCTCCCATTATGTCGAGATTTGATTTGTTTTTCATATTGGTAGATGAATGTAACGAAGTAGTTGACTACGCTATTGCACGGAAAATCGTCGACCTTCATTCCAACATTGAGGATAATATCGAAAGGACTTATACTCGTGAGGAAGTTTTGCGTTATATAACATTTGCCAGACAATTTAAACCAATTATCAGTAAAGAAGCCTCTACGGTTTTGGTTGAAAATTATGGTCATTTAAGACAGCGAGATACAGGTACATCGGGGCGCAGTACTTGGCGTATTACTGTGAGACAGTTAGAATCTATGATACGCCTAAGTGAAGCCATGGCAAAATTGGAGTGTATGAATGAGGTTCAAGAACGGCACGTTAGGGAGGCTTTCCGTTTATTGAACAAATCCATTATTAGAGTAGAACAGCCCGATATACATTTAGATGACGATGATGTGGACGAAGCCTTTACTGGTGATGTAGAAATGGACCACAATGGTATTGAAACTACAGATAATGGTGAAGAGAACTTAGATAATTCGACGAGCATGCCTGGTTTACAGAAGAAAAAATTAACTTTGTCTTTTGAAGATTACAAAAATCTTTCAACGATGTTAGTTTTGCATATGCGTAATGAAGAAACACGGTGTGAAGTTGAAGGCACAGATAGCGGTATGAAGCGTAGTGATGTAGTCACTTGGTATTTGGAGCAAGTGGCTGATCAAATAGAATCTGAAGAGGAATTGATAGCTCGTAAAAATCTGATTGAAAAAGTTATTGATCGTTTAATTTATCACGATCAAGTTATAATACCATTGAAAACTACTGAACTGAAACAGCCTGGTAAAAGTCCCAGACGCACAGAGGACGATGAAGAAGACCAAGACGATCCCTTGTTAGTTGTTCATCCTAATTATATCGTGGAATAGATTTTTGAAGTTAAACAGATTTATGGATCAAATTTTATAGCTTCATGCCTTGGTATCCATATTGACACTAGTTTTTAAGTCTGCCTTAAACTGGATATTTTTATACAATTGGAAAGGTAGGAAGTACGTTCCATATACAATATTGTACAAAATAAAAATATAGAAATGTAGAATTAACTAATACTTCAATATATAATTGTTTTCTTTTTCTTAATAAAAACGCAATTTAGTGGTTTAAATTTCATATCAAAGTGATCTCGTGAAATACTGTAATTACCATGCGTTGGGGGTGTCCCGTACTACAAATATTCAAAAACATATGTATATCTATATCTTTTTTTTAGGTACATTTTCTCGCTAATTATGTCCAAAGTAATATTGTGAAAAATTAATATTAAATATATTTCGATCCAATGTATTAAAAATTGAAGAAATGTATATATAACTAGTTTTAATCTTAATATATGATATGATTATCATAAACTATAAAAAGTTTAACTTTCGTCGTCTTCAATTTTTGGAGCTAAATAATAGCGGATATACCCCAAGTCTTGTATACGATATTCAACCACCAGTGGAACATCTGCAGACATTGACAACTGGACTTGACCCGACAAAGGAGTAGCTTTGGTAAAAGCGTTCAGGTAGCGACAGGCAAACGTTAAGGTTACAGGTTCTTGCATTTCAATGATGACGGCTTCTTCCTCCTTGTCTACACTGGAAGTTTGAGCCAATTTAACATTAGCAGAACCCACATCCCCAGAGGCTGAAAACTTAACACCCTCTTTTGTGCAACAAATCAACATAGATTCACTGAATTGCGCTAAATCCCGACAGATGCGGGCAAATTCCATTGAGGGCATACGAACCACACAGGAATAATCAGTTTCAGGAATACCCAGATGCTCCTGATCAAGATTCATAAGTTTCATTTCATAGTCTGATACCTTTTCATGATTTGAGGATTCAAACATAAAGGTTACGGTATCGGCATTATCTTGGGCTTTTATGGTTACAGTATCATCATTGTTGGCACATTTTAATATCTTAGCCATGCTGCCCAAGTTCATGCCCATGGAAATGTTTCGATCACAACGAAACTTATCAAAGCCATCGGAGCGTAATGTCAATGAAACCAAAGACACATGAGAATTATCCATGGCTTGCAACTAAATAAATAACATGATTCAGCTTGTACATTCTTTTTTAATATTGTTATTAAACTTCTTTCATACCTGTATACCAGAATCGCTACAATCAAAAGTGCCCTCGTTCAACAGATCCTTAATAGCGTCCAAGATTTTCTTGAGAGTAGTAGCGTTAATTAATCGTGCTTCAAACATTTTTTTGTTTAATATGAACTGAAACAATAATTTTCTTATATGCACAATTTCCGATACACTTCAGGTGCTTTTGATTTAATATAATTAAATGTGGTTTCGCGTTGTATGCAAAATTTGCCTTTGTTTCTAGTATTCACAAAAAGAATGATAGCAGAACGCTTTTTTTGGCGCCAACTGTCAATGACAATGACAGCATGCCACAGAAGTGACATTAGACGCTGAATAGCAACAATAGTTAATAACGACAGGGTGTAACATAATTTTTAGATATGGTAACGAATATTTATTATTCACAATAGCAAAAGCAAAACCCTTAGCAAATTTTTAAATGGGAATATATTTTGTTATTTATGAAATTATTAATTCGTACTAATCTGCTATATAGAAAATCTACAAGGAAAAATTCAAATGAATCAAAAGGTTGAAATAGTTGTAGTAGGAAGTTATACTAAAAAATAAAGGACTTGCAACCCGACAAACCCATTAACGACAAATTTTTTTTATTATTCAGTTATAAGACTCTGAGCATTTTTCATTTTATTTGCCATTTTTCTACAAATTATTTTGTAAAAGATTTGTTATTTCTGCTGTTATTCAGAGCAAAATTTTTTAAAATATTTTGAAAACATTAAGCAGAATATTCTGCACATTTTCTCAACTTTTTGCTGAATTAAATTTTTCTTAATAAAATCAACGTTATTTAATTTACTATTCCCTTTTCCTTTACTATTGAATTTCAATTTGACCATATTTTTCAGGACGTTTGTAATGATTTCCGAATATAAATTCCTTTTCTGTAGGCTCTATGAAATATGTTGACTGGGTTATAGAAGCCCATGCATAAAAGGATATCAATATGTATGGAAATATGAAAGTAAGGCTATGTGGGAATATTAAAGTTTGTATACAGAGGAAGAATTAGATCACTCTTTAAATGTAATTTTTTCAATTTCTTAAATTAATAAAATTCTATCCATTTGAGAAAATTTGCATAAACTATGAATATAAAAGATGTCCTTGTAATTTGTAAAATCTAAAGAAATAGGCGAATAAAATTATATATGCATAAGCATGCATAGTAAGTATGCATGATGTACGTAATTTAAGACAAGATTTACAAAAATTTATTTTAGGCTCTAATCCGCAATAATGAAAAAATTTTTATTTTTTAGTTCCAATGCAATTAGTTTAAAAAATTAATATTTAATAAGAAAAAATGGCATTTGAAGTTATCAAGTGGTGGTTTTTCTAGTTTTTTCCCTTCATTCAGTCAAAAGTACTTCAAAACTATCGTACTTCATTATTTTGCTAAAAAATATATTTTTCTCCTTTCAAAATATTTTCCTGATATACAGTGCACTCTCGATTACGTGAACACTGCCTAATGTGAAGAGGTTTTCGATTACGTTGAACTCTCTGTAACACGAACAAACTCAGAAAGCTTTATAACGTGAACAATTTATTTTTACTGCATATGTTTGTAAGATTTGGGGAGTCCCCTTATAAAACAAATGTCTGCATATCCTTCAAATTAATTTTTCTTTTGCGAAGTGGTCGAATCAATCGGCATATCTGTTACAAATCTAAATGCTTCGAGTTAAAAGAAAAGGCAGACATTTTAGATAGTTTGCAAAAGGAACCAACTTTAATATTAGATTAATAGAACTTTCAGTTGTAGAAAAAAATTCTTTATTCTATATATAATGATTAATTTAATTTGCTTTATAATTTTACTACAATGGAAGTAAATAATTATTAGTTTTAGTTCTAAATGTTGTTAGTGCAAATAATAATAAAAGAATATCAGGCGTTCAAGCGTCTAATAGAGGGGTTTATATTATATATTTTATAATTTTTTCATGAAATTCGCAAACGCTAACGTGAAAAATTTCTTTAACATGAACTCACTTGGTTTTAATTAGTTCACTTTACAGCGACTGCACTGTAATTTGTAAATATTTAATTATTGGCCATTTAATATCTAGATAGGTTGGTAACAAAACCAAAAAAAAAAAAACACGAAAATCGGGGCTTCAGTGTATTTAAAAATTAGTTACTTTCAAAACAATAATTCTCGTATAAGTTTTTCCTTAAAAGTCATAACGGACTTATGGGCAGATTGTTCGGGGAAAAATATATTTTGATCAATTTCTTGAACTAAACGATGCTACGTGAAAGATTTTGAAATTGGGAGAGTTAAGTCCTAGTAGCAATAGAATACGTTGTACGTATACTTTGCAACAAATAAGTTAAGATAAGTCTGTTTAAGGCCATGACTCACTATCCAACACAATCACATGATCTGTCAAATATGGCTATTGTGCTGAAAAATAGGATAGTGTGTCCTAAGAAAAGCCTTACGATTTGCAGAAGTTTATGAAAATAATCATAAAATGACATTAATAAACAATGGAAAAATTTGTTTATGCAATTTTAATATGATAGTGTAGCACCAGCAACGCCATTTTCATGCGATTTTTAAAATTAGACGCAATTACCTCCGGAATACGTGCCCTTTAACCCATAGTATTAACTTTTAATTATTGACTTATGTTAAATACTTTAAAAATTGCCAGTTGTTATATTCCCTTGAAAAATATAGTTTAAGATTTATTAAAAGGACTTGCAATAAAATCAGCTGTTTCAATATCCGTTAACAAAGGTGGTTATTGTTATAGGTCCTGTTAACCTATACGCTTGAGGAGGTTGTTGTCTAACTGGTTAGTACCTTCGTCAACTATAAATTGCTAAATCCGGGAGAATATATATATATATATATTTTATTAGTAAAAAGAGTAAAATAAAAAAAAACAAGCAAAAAACCGTGCCTTGTGGGACACCACAGGCGCAGGAAAATACAGCTGTTTTATGTTTCACTATAACATTTTGATAACTCCAGCTTAATTTACTCCATCAGCAGGAGGAGGGGCTATAACTTGAATACTACGATTGATCTTTACCACTATTGGCAAATGTGATGGCATAGGGCTGATGACTGTGGAGCCACTTTGCGTTTTAAGCAAAATCGCTTAATCGATTGTAAAGCTTTTTAAGGCTAAAAAGTTCCTTTTGATAAGAAATTATTGCAAACACTGAATCTCATTTTAACAATTTTCTATACGAAATATTATATTAATTTCTTTACAGAAAATTAACATCATTTGTAGGGCCCAGGGGTGGGCACATGGGTAAATTTAAAAGATCTTTTATTTCTATTTACATTTTTTCTTTCTTGCCATTTTCATTTACACAAATATTTTTTTTTTATTGACATTATCCTCGTCAGAAAAATAGTTTTCCTCTTCACATATACATACATATATTATCTATATATATTATTATTCAATTTATTACTGTAATTAATAAGTCTTTATGGCAATCATGGTAAACAAAATGAGGAACCCCCATATCACATAACAATTTAAGCGAATTTTAATGTCTTGCACATCTTCTGGTATCGATAATTAGTTTTGAGGCATGAAATGAGAAATATGATTTCATGAAATTTGTTTTAAAAAAAATTAAAAAAACGACCACTAGATAAATCAAAAAAAAAAAAAAACAAATAAAAACATTCACGAGTTAAGCAGAACAGCCACAATAGTAATAAACACTCATGAATACTAGAAAATCCTTTAGGAATTAACAATGAACAGCTTTTTTGAAAATTTTACCAAAAAATATATTTCTAATATGTTATCAATTAACTTTTAACTACAGTTAAGCGCCGCCCTCCAAAGCACACACTCTCAAACTCATACACAGCCGGTACAACTGGGCAAGTGGCCTCGCTGGCATACATTTGTCAGTTTGAGTGGACACAACAACAAATCATGTTTTAATATTTTTAAGCTTTACGTAGGAGTCCTTAAAAGCAACAATACTATTCCATGTAATACATTAAGCAACGGATATAAAAATATACGAGGTTGTTCCCAAATTATTACTGCTTGCCATGGAGAGCAGTGACCATTTATTTACTCGTTGAATTTTTGCTTTCCAAGTTAACTTAAAACTAACTAAATAGCCGAAGCTGGTTATAAATTTCTATTAGTACATACATTGTAAAATTTTATCTCGAAAAGGCTACTGATTTAAAAATTTGTATTTTTCACGGCTCGGACAATAGAGGCCGTTCTTGAAGTCTAATAAAGGTATTAATATAACGATGTTGAAAATGCGCAGGGAATTTCTGCAAGCATCCTCGTAGCACCACTATTAGAAATAAGTTGGATTTGACGAATTACATGGAAATATGATGTGCGCCACACCAGAGTTGGAAAATAGAGATTTTTAGAAGTTATATTGTTTACATAAAAGATACATTTTTTAAGTATATAAATCCGTCAGAAAGCTTTTTAATATGGCAAATGATATATTTATCTACTCGTATAATACCAATGCAAGAGAAAATATCTGAGATATTCAATAAGAATATTTATAGTTTTACACACACAAAAAAAAAAATTCAATTTTTTATCTACAAGTCTTGCATTTATGATAAGATTAAATCATTTAACTTTTAAAGATATTTAATAATAAAAATGATAAATTCCTATTTTAAATATTTATTACTTATTCCTTTTTAAGTTTATAATTTTTAATATAAACTATTTAACCAGTTAACTTTTGTAACATGGCAATATTGCGAATGGCATTTAAATTAATTTTCTATCATTAAATTAATTGATTTGCTTTGATATATTGAAACACAATAATGTTTCCACTAATAGGAAACTCTTTTGCAAATATTCCTAAAGCCATGGTAACAATGCGAAATCTATTTTCTCGAGCTGTAAGATCGCATATTGGCTACTTTTCCAGATCCAATAAACATATTGTTATTTATTACACATATGAAATTTTTTCCTCCCCCATACCTAAATTGGTAACACTTATACCTTTTGCTGTATGTTTTTTTTGTGCTTTCTTTAAACTTAGAAACTTGTATGGATATGTTAATAATTCTCGCATTACATTTATATTAAAATATATATATATATATATATATATATATATATATATATATATATAATTCCATGTGTATTGTGAATTTAAAAAATTTTGATTGAGATCTGAAGACACTTTAGAAATAGAAATTCCCAAATAATTATAACGTCAAGTCAGAATTGCAAACTGTTCATTTTGTTTTTGGCGGTTCACATATTAAGGATCATATTATCAAAAATGCAGTGTATGCATTATTTATATATAATTGCTAACAAATTATCTTGGGCTGCAGTTAAAAAGTGTATTAACTCAAACCCCATTTCCACAAGACTGGTTCGTACAAAACTAAAAACCTTAAAAAAATAGATATAAATATGATATTCCTCAGCAAAAGGATCTGATTAAGTATTATTTTGTATAAAAAAATCTAACAAAGGTAAAGCAGACTTAAAAAAATCGCTTTCATATGTCTTTATAATTGGAACATTATTATATGAAAATTATGCAAACAAATACTTCAACTTTTTAATATAAATGATCGTAGCACTTTTCGCAAAAAAAAAGAGAAAAATATTTGCCATTCAGATACATTTCCAGTTATGAGAAAACACCTCCATACAATGTATCAATTCCAAATATTTTTTAGAAAAAAAAAAAGTTTTAATTTTTAAAAATAGTTTCGTAAATAACAGCATAGCTTCCTTCTATTCTAATTACTAGTGCCTACATATTTGCGATAGTGCAGATTTTTCCATCCCTGTATCATGCTATATTCCATCCTTCATTTTTTACCGATATAGCAAATGAAGTGGAAATGTGTGGGTTAATTTAAATAAACTCCTTCTCCCACTTGATGTTAAAAAATTATATTGTAGACATCCACCTTTTTGCCATTGTTTTTTGTTTTTAATTTGCATAAATCTTAGTTTTGAACCTCGCAGCAAAAGCTTCTCTGGTAGCTTCGTGCCAATGTAAAAACAAAATAAAAGCAACAGGAGTTTTCTTTGCACGAATGACAAATCAAAAACAACAAATATGTAAGCAGTACTTTGCAAACACGATTATAAACGAAAGTCGCTCGTAAGTTTCTATACAGATGTATAAATATTACAGCTATTGTTATCAGTTCAAACATTCGTTACTTGTTGGTGGGATCTAACGTTTGGTAACAAAGATTTCGGAGAGAAAATAAAAAGAAATTTTAAAGAAAAATTAGAAATAAAAACGATAAGTTTTTTTAAAAACCAAAGAAAGGAATTTTAATTTGAAAATTAAGTGTCGAAATTGAAAAGTTTTAAGGAGAATTATTGAAATTCTAATAAATTAGAAATAATAAGATTTTTCTTATTAAAAGCTAAACAAGTCTTATTAAACGAACAACATAATTTAATAAAAAATATATTTAAATTAATTCTTAAAAGTGTTATAAGTAACGAGTTTTTTCTCAAAACGTAAAGTTTTAACTTAAAAAAAAAATAATCAACATCATCACAGCAAATAGGTAAGTTTTATATATAGACAAAAAACGGTTAAAATAAATAAAAAAAAAAATTAAATTATAAGCAGTGAAATTTTTTTTTGGAAATAATGATAAAATTATTAAAAACAATTTTTTGCTATTTTTTATAAGAAGAGTAATAATAAAATTTATAAGTTTCTATTTAAAGGTTTTGACATTAAAACTTTTTCAGAACTATGTATTTATTTCAATCTCTTCTTTATAATTGTAATAAATTCGACTTTAAAATATTTTTAAAAGAAACTGAAATTATATTGGTTTCTAATATAAATATAAATAGATTGTTTGGAAAAACGTATGCAAAAAAGTTATAAGAAAGTAATAATTAACTAATTAATTAATTTGCCGGATTAATGATAATTTGCCTGAATTTACACTCAAAAAAAGTTTCAAAAAATATAATATGATTTGTGCTATCAGTAGTAAAACAAAAATACTAGAAAGTTTTAGAAATTTTTCAAACACTCTCTTTTTTTTATTTTCTAAAAAAAAAGAAAAAAAATTTGCAATTTCGAAAAAATTATTATTATAAAGTATTAAATGAGAAAAGTATTTTTTTTTTTGAAATATATGATATGCAACGGATTAATAAATGAATGAAGCAACTCTTTACAGTGTAAGCCGGCAAAGAAAATAATGAAAAGTTTTAAAGATTTTATCGAGTTTTTAATATATAATTACTATTATTAATTGAATTATGTCTGGTGACGACTATGATGGATTTTTTCTTAATTTTTTTTTTCTAAAAAATATTACTAGTAAAACAATAGCAGAATATTTTTTTTAGAATTACTTTTAAAAATTAGCTGACCGCCTGGGTGTTGTATTACTCCACAAAGTTACAAAGCAATAATTTAGTTAGACTTTTTAAAAAGCTCGATATTATCTCACAACCCGCTCACTACATCACATTTTATATGGAATCTAAAAAAATATTTCTTTCATTCTCATATACAGCGTGGCCTGAGAATTTGAATAAAAACATTTTTATTATTTATATTTTAGCACCAAAATATATAAATATGGTTGAAATTGTTTAATTATCCAGGAGTTGACAAAAGAATTAATTTGAAAGAGGCCTGAAATATAATATTGCAACTCGCTGGTGTTGTGACGTCAATTCTTTTGCAAATTTTTTCTTTAGTTTGTACTAAATATTCCAACGAAAAGTAAATTGAAGAATTAGAAAGATTAAGGAAGCTTAAAGTAAAGGAGTAATTCTAAAGTAAATATACATCTATATAAATGCCATTTGCGAATGCAAAGTAAAAAAAAAATTTTTACACTCACAGCAAAATGTTGGTCATCGTAATTTAATGTAAGGAGGAAATACTTCTATTTTAACTTTTTTCGTTTTCCTGATATGACAGTTTAAATATTCTTTGCAATTAAATGGCTTCTTGTATAGGGTGTTGGTTGTAAAGTAACCCATACACGATGCGACCGTCTGCAAGACTCGCTGAGTAATCAAGTCGTGTGTTATGCCACATACGATAAGACCTCTTCTTACGACTTCATTTTGCAAAAAATTCAGTCGAGTTAAGATGCTGTCGGATGTTATTGTGTGCGCTTTAAAAACGAATAACATTTCATTTCCAATATATTGTATATAAAATATATAGGGTATCTAATCCTAGTTTTTATTTTAAATTTATAAGATTCAATAAATTTAATAATTAAATAATTTTAATAAATTTAATAATTTCACCTAATAAATTTATTTTAAATTAATATTAATAAAAATTTACAATTTAACATATATATATATATTAAACATTTATTAATTATTAAATATATAATATAATTAAAATTTTAATAATTATTTAAAATAATTAAATTATTTATATATTTATAAATATTAATTTATTAAATAATTTATAAATTATTATTATTATTATTATTTAGTCGAAGTATTTTCTTTCACACTTTTTTTATTTTGAATTACTATTTATTTATATTTTCTTTCACACTTCTTTTATTTTCTTCGCTCAAAAACCAAATTAACCGACCACACGTCTCTCTCGCTCAAAATTTAAAATGAGAATGAGGTACAAATTAGCACGACAGCCCCACTAACCATACGACGCGTTCGCACGACAAGCCAAAAAATCAAAAAATTTTGATTTTTCATGCGACCGAGACACGACTTCATACGACAAGCCCACTAACGATACGACATTGATACGACCAGCCGCAGTCTTGCAGACGGTCGCATCGTGTATGGGTAGCATAAAAAAAGTCTTACACTCACAGTAAAATGTTGGTAATCGTAATTTAAACTAAGAAAAGACTTCTTCTTTAACTTTTTTCGTTTTCCTGATATGACAGTTTAAATATTCTTTGCAATTAAATGGCTTCTATAGGATGTTGGTTATAGAAAAAATCTACACTCAGAACAAAATGTTGGTAATCGTAATTTAATCTAAGGAGGAAATACTTCTTTTTTAATTTTTTTCGTGTAGCTGATATGACAGTTTAATTATTCTTTGCTATTATATGACTTGTATAGCGTGTTGGCTGTAGAAAAAATCTACACTCAGAACAAAATGTTGGTAATCGTAATTTAATATAAGGAGGAAATACTTCTTCTTGAACTTTTTTCGTTTTCCTGATATGACAGTTTAATTACTCTTTGCTATTATATGACTTATATAGTGTGTTGGCTGTAGAAAAAATGTTACACTCAGAGCAAAATGTTGGTCATCGTAATTTAATATAAGGAGGAAATACTTCTTCTTTAATTTTTTTCGTGTTCCTGATATGACAGTTTAATTATTCTTTGCAATTAAATGGCTTGTGTAGGGTGTTGGCTATAAGAACACTGCAAATTTATTCTATTTGTGTCAAAAAGTATTGGCTTTTCTCATATTCACTCTTAGCAAGAATATTAGAAATTAATTATAACGATTGTTAATTAATATATAACTTAAATATGATCTTTCTCTGTTGTCAAACTCAAAGCTAATATGATTTTATTTTGTAGCCAATTTTTTACTTTCAAAATATTGCATTTATTATCTTTATTGTTAAATAATTCTAAAAAATATACTGAGAAGGATACCCAGAAAACCAACGAAATAAAAATTTTATTAAAATGATTTAGTATTAAATTTTACAAAATTTTACTTTTTAGTGTCATACAAAATAATTTTTTTTTTTGGAACTCCTATTCATGAAATATTTTATAGATTTTTCTATACAAAAAAATAAAAAAAGTTCCTGCATTTTCAAAATTAAGAAAGTTTTAAAATTATTTTCTTTCTTTGGCTTTAAATTTTGCCAATTACTTTCCGCTTTTACTTTCTTTAGGGTTACGTTTAATTACACGGATTAACGATTTAAAAATGTTTTAAAGAGTTATAAAAAAAAAGTTTTATAGCAGGAGTTATTTTCTTACTTTTCTGTGCGTTTTAGTGTATAGAAAGGCAGTGAGACAACATTTTTATTAAATTTCATTGCACAGCGAAATGAATGCAAACAAGTAAATAATTTACTGAACGAATTAATAATTAATGAACAGCTCAACTGAAAATTAAATAAAAGGGGAAATAGCCTCTGCTTCGTGGCTTTGTTCTGAAATTCCCACAAAATACTCATTTTATTCCAAAATCTACTGTGTTGTAATTTATCTAAAAACATGATAACTTTGCCGAAAAGTATTCATTGGATGAATTATTAAAAGGTTATTTAAAAACGTCACCCCTTACCTTATTTACATTAAAAAGAGTTAATGAAATCAATTTCCGTTAAAACAAATAAAGCTCTCGCAATACTTCAAGCAATAGATCGTCTAAACTTTTTAAAAAATGTAAAAAAATTTATTGAATATTCATTTCAGTTCTAGTACAATTCAAAACTTTAAAAAAATTATTTGCTTAAAAATAGTTTAGATTTATAAAAAGTATATTAAATGGCTAAAAATATAAATATTATATTTTTGTTGTAATTCTCATTTAGTTTCTTGTTAAATTTTATAATAAAAACTAGTGAATTTTATAAACTAGCGAAAGAGAATAAAATATATAAATGCGATTCCATAACATATTTATAGATTGTAGGCATGAACGTAACTAAAGAAGGTAGCGCAATAGGCTGAAACCACGACTAATAAATGATAAGACTAATGTATCTGTCACAACCCTATTGTTAAATATGAACAATCGAAATGTGCATATCTTTACTGAATAACCCTTTAATTGTCAGAAAAGTCTAAAAATTATTTTAAAAATCAAGAAGAAATATTGCTCGGTTAGAGATTTATAAAAAGTTTAATTGTTCCAATGCAAGGCTCGCCTAATCAGTAGTTTTTAATTGAAGGCTGGCATGAATGGTTAGACGAGATACTAAATGTTTCTAAAAAAATTATAAAAGAAATTTATATTTTAGTAAAAAATTAAAATTTATTTAAAAGGTGAAAAAAATCTTTATAAAATATAAATCTGTAAAGTTTAAATTATTTTATTTTTATTTTTTTTATATTTACTGTTGTGATAATTTAAATTATTTTATTAGACCGATTTTTAAAATTAATAAACTTTTAATTATTTATTATTACTTATTAATTAATTTAAAAATTAATTAATTTTTATTTATTTTCGATAATTATTGCAATAATATTAATAAAAAAAATGAAGTTACTTTATGTTAAAAATGCTTGCAACCTCAATGTTGGATTAAAATATAATTTATGTGCAGTAGTTTACATTTTGCCAAAAATTACGAATTCCTTTGCAGGTTTGTTTTAAATAAAATATTTAAAAGTTTATTAGATTCTTTTAATTTAACTAAAATATTTATTGTACTTGAATTTATTGTTAATTATTAACTAATTTATTAATTCATTATTAATTATTAAATTAAATTTCATTTTTTTTGTGGGTCTTCTCAAGCGATTTCAATTATAATACGGCCATTATTTTTTTATGATTTTTTTTTATTTATTATTATTTATTAACTGTATTATTATTAATTATTAAAATTATTTTATTAATTATTAATTAATTTATTAAATCATTATTAAATTAATTAATTTAGTATAAATTTAATTTTTTTTGCTGGGGCTCCTCAGGCGATTTCAATTGTTATACGGCCATTATTTTTTATGGGGTTTTTCATTAATTATTAACTAATTTATTATTAATTATTAAATAATTTATTGTTAATTATTAACTAATTCATTATTAATTATTAATTTAATTAAATTATTATAAATATATTTTTTTCGTGGGGTTTCGCAAGCGATTTCAATTGCAACCTGCCCATTGTTTTTTTATGGTTTCTTTTCATTTGTTATTAATTATTATCTAATTTAATAATTAATTAATTTATTATAATTTAAATATGGTATTAGGTGGTTGGAACTTTTGAAAAAATGGCAATATTTATGTGACAAATTGCTTAATATAAGTTGTCAAATGAGGAAAAAGTTTATTATTTGTTGCATCCTCAATTATTATTATTAATTATTAAAATTGTTTTTTGTTAATTATTAATTAATTTATTAAATCATTATTAAATTAATTAATTTAGTATAAATTGTTTTGATAAAAATTGGAGCATCTTACACAAGGTGGACTGATGTTTATTGGCCCCTTCAAGTATAGTTATCGAAGCTACATTGGCAAGATACTTTGGAGCTCAAATTTATTTGGCCTTTATTAAACAAAAAATATTTAAAGGATTTTGATAATTTTTTAATTATTTTTACTTAAACTTTTATTATTTTATTGCATATTTTTAGGCATTTCTAATGTATAAGAATTATTTGTTCATGTCACATATTACAACTATATTAATTTGGGTTTATATTTACAAAATATTTACATGTATGATAAATAATAAATATTTAATTAATTAATTAATATTTTTCCTGATTGCGTTACTTAATGAAATATATTAATACTGGGGAAAAAATTAAATAAATTTTTATATACAAAAAAAAAATCGAGAACTGAAAATAATGAGAGCAAATTCTTAATCAAAAATCAAAAAAAAAAAAATTGAAAATCTTTAAATTAAATTAATAATTATTGAAAACTCCTTTAAAATTTGCATTTAAATTGAATTAATTTTTAATTAGTGTAGAACATCGGAGAATCGAAATCAAATATTCTTAATGTCGTACAATTTTGAATTAATTGAGGAGGCTAATATTTTCAAAATAATTCTCGTATTCTTATTTCTAAATAAATTGAAAAGCATGACTGTAACAGGCTCAGCAAGTGAATTGTGGGGCTATAAATTCAATTTCTGTACTATACACTTTGCCCTTAAAAAAAAAACTGTTTAATAAAATTATTAGTTATTAGTTATTTATTTATTGAGGCTTCTTTTTTTTCATTCAATAAAATTGTAAGTATTTTTATTTAAACTTTATTTATTTTGTTGCATATTTTTAGGCATTTTTAATTTATAGAAATTTTTTCTTTGCGTCACATATTATAAGAAGCAATACTATATTTATTACATTTAAAAAAGAAATTTTCAAAGACTTCAGATGAGATTCGTGATATATAAGTCCCCTATCACATATCAGATTTTACTTGTCATGCCTTGAGTTTTTGATGGAAAGTGTTGAAGAGAGTAGAAAGTGAAGAAAATTGTATACTTGAAGTTGGCTGCAGATGTCAAAAGCCATGTAACGTTGAAAGTAAAGAAAAAGAAACTTAAGGAAACAAAAGGTTCTCGTATGAACGTAAATGCAGGTTCAATGGGAAATAGTAGAAAAACTGATCGGATAAACCTGATGTGAGTGAAGGGTATAAGTCATTTACCTATATTGACCTTTTTTTTCTACCTTTTTATTAGTATTATTAAGCCTTCTATTCACTATTGTTCTAACCAAGTGAGTAGGAGAATAATTATCAGGCAATATATTCTTCTTATGAAACTCGCTTTCATATCCTTAGCCAAGGAATCGTAAAGATGTCGTTATAACCAAATTAATTTTGAAGCTTAATTTTTTATTTTCACATATCAACTTTTACAATAAAAGAAATGAAGCAGTAAAAATTTTTTAATTTTTTTTTTTTTTTGTTAAAAGACTCAAAAATTAAGAATAATTATAATCCTTTTGATAGCAACTACAGATGAAAATTTTTAGAAAAAATTATTGCAGATTGAATGAATACAGTGAAAATATCTATAGCCTACGGCGGCTACATTTATGTAAAGGATATTGTGTCTCTGATGTAGCCTGGAGCCTTTAAGTCGTTTACACCCTGCCAAATAAATTATATTATTATGATCTATTCTCTTTGAACATTCCTTTACATACTTCATTACCATGTTTTTACAAAATTTATTATTCCCAACTTATCAAATATAATTATATTGTGATATTTATTTATATAATTTGGTATCAAAAAAAAAAGCAAGAAAAGAAAACAATAAACAAAATATTAAAAAAAAATGAGTAAATAAAAATGAAACAGATTTTGTAGCCGTTTTGTACTTCAAAGCAAACAACATGATAATTAAGAATTAAACATAATTAATAGATATAAGAGGCATAATTCCCTTGTGTTATAAGCTTTTCACTGAAAGGATAAAATAAAGAAATATGAGCAATAACGATAGAAAAACAAGCAGCAAATACGTTAACCATAAACTGCTTACACACAAATAACTCACTCACTCACTCACAAGCATTTATCCTTTTTAGTTGAATGACGCTAACAAACTGCTTAATTTTATCATTCGCTATTGTATTTAAACAAACAACCACATAATAAGCCAATTTACAGTATATTGTTAATAAAAATATAAAATTGCAATTGAAAAATACATGTAGAGATGGACTATGCATGCGTATCCACGTAGGTACATGTACAGGCCAGCCTGTGTGTATGCTTTTATTTTTTCTAGCTCACAAGTGGTCATGGAGTGAAGAAAATTTGAAAATTTCTTTTTCTTTTTTCATAAAAGAAAAGTTGAAGTTTATTTTCTTTTTGATTTTAATATAAAAACTAGAAAGCAAAATATAAACAATTTAAGGACTTACACTGGGGTGTAACACATCCTCCTTAAACTTTATTTCAATGCCAGACAACGAGCGTGCAAAGAGTTGCTTTTAAAAAGGAACTGCTACGAAAGAGATTCAGGCGTGGTGGGTGAAAGTCAGCTGTTTAGTTCAATTGCAGGATACTAAGGGCTTCAATTTTTAAGGAATCCTGCTTTTAGCTTGCTGGACAGCACAATTGCTAAGCAAGATGGTGCTTTACAGTCACCCACAAATGATTTATTTATTATTTTAAAACTTAAAGCAGCAATTTTTTTTTGACACAAAAGGCAGAGTTGAAAATCGCTAGGGACTTACAATGATCGTCATCATCTGCATCGAGTTGAGTCTGCACTAAAACACTCCCTCCTCTTTTTTCTGGGTGTCCTCTTCCCCTCTTATATTGGTGCATTTTTATTAAAGGCATAGTTCTTATTTACTTGACAGCTAAATAGTTATGAGTAGATTAATGACAACTGCTCTAATAACTAGTTAGTGGAAATTGTAAACATCTTTTAACAACTCACTAAAGGCAGTTGTTTATCATGATAGTGACAGATATCTATCTATCTATCTATATCTATATATATCTATGATAGTGATGTTATGAAATATCATTGTATAAATATCATTCTATCATGATCTACACAACTTAATTATCCATAATTTAGTTGAGAAGTCTAAGACAACGTGATAGACAAATATAGACCTACTGTCATTTATTTAAGTATGTAAGTAAAAGCTCAAGTGTCAAAAATGACAATTAAAAAATAAACAAAATTTGAAAATGTGTAAAATTATATTTCTTATATTATATTTATTATTATTATTATTATTATATTATATTTAAATATCTATATATTTATTATATTTATATTATTATGTAAAATTATTATTATTATTATAATTTAAAATAAAATAATTTAAACTTTTACAGTGATCATTATCTGCCGTCAATTTGCAAAGAAAATGTTTGATTATTTCTTGTCATAATACATGTTGGTTGTCCAAATTTTTTTATTTGGATCAATATTTTTCTAAAATTCTCCATATTAATCCTTGAAAATATGCGTATTAGCTTTAAATAAATAAAAAAATATATTTTTATGTCAAAAGCTTGTGACGTTTTGACTCAAAAATTTCTTTGTAAACTTTTTCCTTAAAATATATCTGCTTTAAAAATTTCTTTTACTTAATTATTTGCTTGATATTACAATTATACGAACTTAATGGGTAGAAGCACTGTCTGCTGAGGCCATCGGCACAATTCGCCGACGGCTAATTGAACGCCGGTGTCTGACGTGACAGGCGGTGATATAAGAATAAAAATAAAAAAAATTTTGTCAGCTGAGTTGCTGGCAGAGGTCAGATATTGCATATTTTCCACATTTTCGATACGCTTCTACATTATAGTGGTCAGCACGAAGAGCATACAAACTGCGGGGAAAGGGAGTTAACCGCTCTCTATTCACTACACTTAAAATTACACAAAATTTGTGCAATTAATCACAATAGGGCACCAATGCCTCACATAACTTTGCCTAAACGAATAATTTTCCAATTTCAATGTGTCTGTATTATTGCCCTTCAAGGATGTTAGCAAATATCCTTTTGTAATAACAATTGAATAATGAGAGTATGCCACAATAAATATTTGTGTAATGAAAGAAAATGTTAATTTGATTTGTAACATCATCCTTTGGAGGGTTTTGCAACAGGTGTTACGAAACTGTACGCATATACATGTATATTCTTAATATCAATATATATAATTAAGTGTAAATTAATTGTAATTGCATCCAAATTAATTAAATATTGCCTGCATGCCTGAAAGCATTCTACAAAATTGTGCAAAAACAAATTTAGCTTTGCGTTTTGTGTTTGGTGCACATGTATTGCGAAAGTGTGAGTGCAATATTTGGTTTTTTTTTTTTTTTATTTGAAATCCATCAGCAAAATACATACATTTATTTATAGAATGAAAACGAATTTATGCTGCGCTAAATATATATTATGTTTTTTGTGGCTACATATGTTGAGGTTGCAACTCTGATATTAAAACAGCTGGCATATGTAAACAATAAATGTTTACTTTCCTAATAAAAACAATGCTTTCAATATTACCTTTAATTATTTTATTTTTATTTTTGCATATTTATTTTAATGCCATTGCGAATGCGTAGCTATTTCCAAATTTACACACATATAGCGTCCACTGTCTATGGGAAATAGTTGCAAACAACAAAAGTTAACACTGACTACCGTGACTGCCATGTAATAGTGAGATATTTATGGAAACCGTAAATGACCAGTTGGAATTTTTAGTAAATATTTTTTATAAAATAAAATGTGGGGAATTTTTAGGCAAAACTTCACTCTGAAATTGGAAAGATTATTAAAATTTGTTTCTTTTATAGTTTAAAACTATATATGTATATATATATAATTTTTTTTTGGCAAATTTTGATTTTCGAAAAAAGTACTAGATCTTTTTGATTTGAAATCAAATTAAGCTCTTGTTTAATTTTTTTTAATGATAAAAAGCCCTTCCAATATAAATATAAATATAAATATAAATATAAATATAAATATAAATATAAATATAAATATAAATATAAATATAAATATAAATATAAATATAAATATAAATATAAATATAAATATAAATATAAATATAAATATAAATATAAATATAAATATAAATATAAATATAAATATAAATATAAATATAAATATAAATATAAATATAAATATAAATATAAATATAAATATAAATATAAATATAAATATAAATATAAATATAAATATAAATATAAATATAAATATAAATATAAATATAAATATAAATATAAATATAAATATAAATATAAATATAAATATAAATATAAATATAAATATAAATATAAATATAAATATAAATATAAATATAAATATAAATATAAATATAAATATAAATATAAATATAAATATAAATATAAATATAAATATAAATATAAATATAAATATAAATATAAATATAAATATAAATATAAATATAAATATAAATATAAATATAAATATAAATATAAATATAAATATAAATATAAATATAAATATAAATATAAATATAAATATAAATATAAATATAAATATAAATATAAATATAAATATAAATATAAATATAAATATAAATATAAATATAAATATAAATATAAATATAAATATAAATATAAATATAAATATAAATATAAATATAAATATAAATATAAATATAAATATAAATATAAATATAAATATAAATATAAATATAAATATAAATATAAATATAAATATAAATATAAATATAAATATAAATATAAATATAAATATAAATATAAATATAAATATAAATATAAATATAAATATAAATATAAATATAAATATAAATATAAATATAAATATAAATATAAATATAAATATAAATATAAATATAAATATAAATATAAATACAAATATAAATATAAATATAAATATATTAAATATATATGAATTTGAGTTATGAAAAAGTTATATTCTCAAATAACACCGCACAATGGGACTGTGCAGTATTTTAGAATTAGAAATTCTATATTCATTTAAAAAAACAAAATTATTTATCACAATTACGTACATGCAGAAAAAATATTTAAAATATTAAGTAATAAATTATAAATACACTCGTCCACACAAACGCCCATTCGCCCCATTTTTACCTAACAAAGAGCAGCTTCACTTATGTTCTATAGTATACTGCCATCACTGACCCAAAATTCTTGCCCATTGTTAGCACTAATTAGTTGTTTTGAAAAAAAAAAAAATATAAACTAAAAACTAAAAACATGTTGCTTTAAGTTTTGAATTTCAGCCAAAATAGTTGTTCTGAATTAAAAATGATAACACTAGTCGTGCAACAAAGATAAACTTTTTTTTTATGTTTATTTTTGTATTTTCTTCTTTATGCTTCCGAATACATTATAATTTAAGCTTAGAAGCTGGTAAACAAAAAATAAAATGAGAAAATTACTATACAAGAGTAGGAAAAATAAGAAAAACTGCACAAAAGGTAGCTGTTTCAGTTTATGCATGCACAAACATGTTAGAAAATAAACTTTTCAACAAACTGTTTACGATTTTTAAACAAGCAAATCAGTGTAAAATGCAAAGTAAGTCTGTTTTGCAAATATTTATTTTTAGGTGCTCCTTAAAAAAGTACTATTAGAAATAGTGTTTTAAGAAATTTCGTGGAGCAAGGACATCAATAATTTCAGAACACAGCCCCCTAAAAGAATGATGAAAAGACGGTATTCTAAGACACTTTGTTTTCAGGATAATGATATCTGTGTGAACATTACAATCTTCAAAAGGGCAAAACCGGTCCTTTTAATTTTTATATTAAAAAGAATTTTTTTGAAAGTGTTTTTTAAAAAGGAGCATTTTAGAAGAGTTGATAAAAAATAGCTTAAAAAATCTAATTTCAAACATCAAACTACTATATCTTTTGCGAAAAAGTACCATGGGGAAAAGCACCTTTTGAAAGACTACATATTAAAGAGTGCTTTTTGCAAAAAGTAATTCTCGATTAACTTTTCAGGTACCTTTCGAAAGAATAGCTTTAAAACACCAAAAACTTATCTTTGGTTAAGATATGCTTTGGAAGAAGAAACTTTTAAAAAAGTACATTTCAAAAAACCCCATTTAGAAAATGTATTTCTTGAATCAAATTTTGGAGAAAGTTTCTTTAAGGAAAAGTATCTTTTGTAAAATTCTTTCAAAAATTAAATTTATCAAATATCAACTAAAAATTACCTTTAGGAAATATATCATATTATATATCATATGGTGAAATCTCTTTAAAAAAAGGATTTTCTTTAAAATATACTTAAAAAACGGTTTTTTAAATATGTTTTCCAGATATTAACTTTTATCAAAATTCTTTCCCTCAAAAGCATTTATTAAAAATTCTATTTATTTAAGTTCTAAATTATAAATCCTTTGGAAGAAGTATTTTCTGGAAACATTTCCTTGTAAAGATATATCTTGTGGAAATTTGCTGAAATTTTTTTTCTAAAAAGTGACTACTACATTGATTTAATAAAAAAATTTCATTTTATTATTTCATTTCATTCAACTATTGAAATATGATGTAAATATGGTTTAAATCATATTTTTGCAACTCTGATATTAGAACAGCTGACATTTTTAAAGAATTAATTTATACATTCCCAGTAATTGACAGCTGACATTTATTTAAATTTTACTGTAAAAATTACAAAAAAAAGGAAATAATTGCATTGAAATATATAGCGAATCCTGGACGTCGGTATGTCCGGATTACACAGTAATGGCAACAAATTAAGCGTCCGGTTTATCGTGTTATACGGCTTTTCAGCTGTCCAAAATATTGAGGTTATACTCTAGTGAAGAAGAATATAAAATGGCGTAAATTAAATATTTTCTTTCCTTATATTACCCTAGTGATTTGATTGGTTTTTTAAATGTTCTATTAATATTTAATAAATTTGTTAAAAAGGGAATTCACTTAAGCAACCTTACGAGGTCCATTAACACAATATGTTATGAAAAATATATAAAAACCAGATGTTAAAATATTTCATATATGCAATGAATTGCACATTTTATTAATGAAATACGTAATACAAACATTTTTGGTTCTGAATGAGTACAGTTTTTCTTCAGCATTACGACAATCATGCATTTAATAATAATTTAAATTGATTTTCTCTGAGTAGTAAAAATTCATTTTAAATAGCTACGTATATATATATATATATATATACGTATGTATATACATATGTATTTGTTTCTCACCTAAAGGTATGCTACACAAAATAACATTTCATTAAATTGTATTAGAAATTACCACACATGTACTCACAATATAACTTTACAAATACATCTGTGCAATGCATGAAACTTTGATTTCATTTGCAAAAGCTTAAGCAAATTATCCTGGCTGCCAGAATAAATAAAAAATGTTGCTCCTTATGTTATCAAAAAAGAAAACCACAAAGTTTTAGTTATGAACATGGCTTATACAACTGACATATGCAAACTGTAATCATATTTGCCGAAAGGCTTTAAAAGTCAATTAATGTCTATAAAAATGTATAATTAATTTACTGTAAAAAATAATTACAAAAGACAGCAGATAGACAAGCTTGAACATTGGAGGGGGGAAAAGAATTAAAGTGTGCGTTTAATTATTTTTTAACATATACCAATTGATAGAAACTAAATTCAGTTAGTGTTTGCAGCCAGTTAGATAACAGCTTTCATTTATTATTACTATTTACAGCGGTTTTAAATTAAGCGCCTAAATGTATGCTAATAATTTTATTTTATTTAATTTTGGCATTTGTATAAATTTATTGCACACTCTAAAACCATTTTTAATTATATTACCTAATTTTCTATTAAAACTTTGAACAATCCCCTTCTGGTTGAAAATTTTATTTCTGTGTTTGAGGCCACTTTTAAGGTTGTGCGTCTGCATTTGCGAATATATTCCACTAATTGGATTTTGGCCATATTGGTATGGTTTTGGCTAAAATTGAATGAAAGAGGTGACAAAATGATCGCCATTAAGACTGCATATATGTGAGTATACAGATTCTTTACAAATTATATTTGAAATGTATGCAGAAGTAAATATGTATGGGAGGTGTCTGCTTATGGGAGGGATGAACTGGGGAAATATTTGATGCAATAAGCGCAATAATGCAATCATGTTTTTTCAAATCATTCCATTTTGCACGTACAAGTGAAACTGTTTATTAATATTCTTTTAGTTCTACTCTCGAGCCTAATAGGGCGCATTTCACCACTATTTAAATTTCAGTCGAAATTTCCGAATTTTAAACACCCCTTATGCGGAGTTAACCGGCCTTATTAAGTTAACCAACCTTAAGCTAGCAAATGATCACTGTTCCTAAGCGAGATGTATATAACTAGCAGAAGCAAACTGGGAGTGGTATCATCATACGCATGAAGAGGGATGGTTGGGGGTAAGCAGGTGCAACTTTTTTATTAACTTTATTTTTATTATCACAGCAATGAAATACTGATACAGAAGAACGGAAAGGGGGCATTCATGTGATCAGTTCTATATTATCATAGATTTGAAATTTTTTGCTAGTGACTGTTAAGTAGCCAGCGACTATGCCACCAACATTAAAGCAATAAAGCATTTCAATAAGAATTTACATATATTTTTATTAATTGTCTTATCACGGCAATGAAATACTCATACAGAAGAACGGAAAGGGGGCCATGCATGTGCTCAGCTGAACATTATAATCGATTTCAACAAGAATTTACAAAAGAGAAAATTCACATGAATTTTGTTTCACATGATATCTTGAAGTAGGAATCGAACTCGCGCCTTTTAAAATTTTCAGTTAATGCATTTACTTCAATTCCCGAATGTTTTTTTTTTATTTTATTTTATGCTGATAATTTCCTTTCTCTCTATTGGCTTTTAATAAACAAGAGAACTAAAAAAATAATACAAAAAATTAATTAAAAAATTAAAATAAATTCTTCCATTCAAAAGACGCACTCAAGTCAGATTAATCAGTTTCAATTTATTTAATAATAAAATAATGAATATTAAAAACTGAAGTAGAAAAATGTATTAATAAATAAACTATAAACTTGGCTGATCTATTTAAATTTTATATTGTTCTACAATTCACTGAAACAATTAGTTAGCATCACTGGTTGCATCCAGGACTTGAACTGAAATCGAATTACTTTAATAATTATATTTTTTTTTAAACTCCCTGAAACGAAAAAGGACAAGAGCTGACGTTTATTATACGAATTTGCTTACATAAACATTTCTCGGGGGGGTGTAAATAATATAAATGTTATGAAAGGTTAGTACACACGACTTTTATATCATCAAACGTATTATATATGAAGTGTTACATATCAGCTTAACTGTAAATAAATGTGTATAATCTTCTAGCTACTAAAGTGCATTAGTAATTTCACGGTCAACTGGCCGAAATTATAAATTTCATTTTGCTTATATAAACAAATGACTAGTTATGGCAGATTAATTAGATTATTAATATGACAGCGGTCAACATCGATCCTATTGCATTACAAAAGGGATACAAGGGGGAGGTGTAGCTTGCATGTGCAAAGCAAACACGAGCTGAGCATTAGAGATTGTAAAGGGAATTATATTTGCTAAGCAGTGGCAGGTAATGGAAGAGTGTACAACTTGGAGGAATGGCGAATTTTTGGCCGGTAATCAGGCTCGAAATTCGTAATTTGGGCCCCACAATAAATTTGCAACTATTTCATAAGCCGGCGAATGATAAAGAAATCATTAGGGCAACACTACGTTTACTTTTTTTTAACTAACTTAATCTGTAAAGATTTGGGCATGTCCGCAGGAAAATACCCAGGGCCTAGGCAGGAAGCGAACTCGCGACCTCGACTTTAGTAGGCTATGCATTATTCATTCGCCTACGGAGACAGCCGTACACATCAGTTATTCTTTTATTTTTTTTCTATTTATACTTTTTGCGTTCACTACACTAATTACTTAAAAATAATGATTATTTTTACTTCCCTTTCGGTTAATGCGTAAATTGTTGAGTGAAGTTTTTTTTTTTAATTAGTTACACTACTGCTATTCCATATCTAACAATTATAACAGGGTTTTGTTATACTTATTTTCGCAAATTTTTCACTACGATTTCGTTAGTACAATCTTTTCTATTTGAATTGAATTGTCCTAATGTAAGAACTCGCATATAACACATTTACTTTTAAGTCGTATATCTTTTGCAATATTCATCGAACATCATTTATCTTATGTAAGATGAATATTAAAACATCAAAGAAGACGTTTGTGAATTTCCTATACATCCATCCTTGATGAAGTTGCAGCAAAACTAGAGAAAAAAGGATATGCATGCAGGATTGATTATGGAACAAATGTTAATGGCTTTTTGTTGTTTCATAAAATAAAAATATTTATTAAAAATAAAAATAAAAAAAATGTATAAAATCTTAAAAAATATAAAAATTCTCTTAAAATAGTGCTTTTCAAGTTCAAAGCAATAAATAACTGATGTAGAAGTTAAAATGGTGAGGAGTACATGCGCTAAAACACAATGGTCAACTGCAGCGATTTCTTAAAGTCTAGTTGCAATATCCTAGACAGTCGTAGCTGTCATTCCTAATTTAAAAAAATCTCAATAAAATGGTGTTGCTGGTGACACACTATCACACAAAAATGATGCAAAGAAATATGTCTTTGTTGATTGCAGTAAATGCAACTCTGATCGGAAGAGAAGTTGCCATTTTATGAAAATTTTCATACACTGTTGCATGTCCTAAAAATTTGACATTTTTACGCCACACTATTTAATTTTTTCAGCAGATATGCCATATTTAGTAAATCTTACGACAGTGTAGGATAGTGTATCAGTGTATTTGGGCATGCTATATACACTTTTCTTAATGCTTTACAAAATTCTTTTAAACATTTGCTGGAAATTTGTGTGCGCAATTCTATTAGCCATTTCCTTCCTTAGTAACAACTTAGTTTGACAGATGTCGAATTCCAGTCCTATACTTTTGAAACCACGAAATGTATAACCCGTTATAATTAAAATTTTGTTAAAACGAGAATTTCAGTTTGTGTTTTAAAAAACGGAACAGTTTGCCATTCTTAATTACAAGTCTAATGCAAATAAATGTATTTTTCTTGTTGTAATGCATCGTTATTATTTAAAAATTCCGGTTTTTATTATATCCTTTCACTCATCCTTGATTAGAATATCTATATAGATATTTAATTGGAACGTTTTTTTTTTTAATTTTAAGCTGTTTAATATTTTTCTTTGTTCTCTTGCTTGCCATGGAACAGGGGAAAATCCCGAAAAATTAACAAATTATTTTTGCCTCCTACAGGATTCGAAGGTAAAAAGTGAAGGACGTAAATAAAGCAAGTGAGACTGAACAAGACAGAGGTGTAAATCTGAAATGCTGTAAATCTAATTAAACAAAAAAAAATACAAAGAAAATGAATAAAAATTGTTACCGATGGAAAGAAGACGCAATAGAAATACAAAAAGGGATTTATTAGAGAGGATTCTTCTTAAAAAGCTACATATTAATGAAACCGTAGCAGCAGGAAATGAGAAATTTTGTGAAAATCATTTGCTAGTTTTTGTTTCTAATTGTTGTAGACGAGGGTGGTTCCATTATACGCTGATTAGGCCAAAGATTTATTATTGCTTTTCTCACTATGCTTACCAGCAAAGAAATCAACCCTGTTTTTAATTCGGTTAAGCTTTTTGAAACCGGAAACTTCTGTGTATTTATGAAATTTAAAACGGAAACTAAAAATCTCTTTACAATAATGTGGTTTGCAGAAGGCGAAATATTTCTAATGATTTAAAATAATGAAAATCTAATAAATGGCCATAATGGCCATAATTATTCTCATAAGCTATGCAAACAATATTTTTGGGGTCTCACGGAAGTACAAAAATAGAACCCAGCAAATGTCTAGTATTAGAATCATTATATTAATTTAAATGCTGTTTCATTCTGCAGAAAAAACAACAAAACAAGATTGCCTAATAAGTTTTATTAGAGAAAAGAGGTAATTGCAAGGCAATTTATTTCAATTTATAAATAAATGTTGTAAACATTTTCTAAAACAAATTTAAATGGAAGTTAAATAATAATAAAAAGGTTCAGCAGTGACTAGAAATTTAGAGAAATAAATATAATCATAGAAAAACCAAAGAAAATAAATGGAAACCTAAATTTCCACTGTGGCATAACCGAATGGAAAGTCAAATAAAAATATTAATCAGCTGAGTTCATCAGGCCACCGGAAAAGGCTGCACAAGCAATAAACACAGCAAAATAAAAAGTTCCGTCACGCATTATTTTCCAAGAGTATACAAATTAAATGAAATCTATATTAATTTTATTTATTTCGCCTGATTTTACTCGTATTTATTGAATTCTGAATTGAAAAGTCTTAAATATATAATTACAATATCACACATATAATTCGGCAAAGGAATAAAATAATTAATATAATAAGAACTGCCATGAAATAATTAAATTATTAAGAATTGCAGCCAATCGTGTACTCATTTCCTATTGTGCAATTGATACAAAATCAGCTGTTCTAAGTTTCAACTTAACTTTCAGTAACTTAATAATATCTCTGAACAGATGGCTTTTTTCATTTTTTTCTAAACAATTCAAGCTGTAAAGCTTTCGGGCTGCTTACAGTAAAACACCCTTGGGCTAGGCTCTGCATTATTCATTCGCCTGCGGAAAGACCCTTATAACGTCACATATAAAAGTCATAGATATAAAAGAAATTTATCAGAGATGGAGCAGAATTACTAGACTTTAATAAAATTTTTGATGGATTACAAAGAAGTTCTATTTTTGAAAAATCATTTACAAAAAAAAATTAATTTGTTTTATAACGATCGATGTAAATCGCTTAAAAAATTACTTAATGGAATTTATAAACAAAAAACAGCTGATTGCTTGACACCTTGAAAATACACGTGTATTATGTGTTTATATAAACAAAAACCACGACATTTTTAGAACAGTCATATGATTTTATATTACAATTACTTTATTTCAATAATTAGGTCTGATGTGAATAAAGGCCATGTAACACTATCCCACACAGTCGTATAATGCTTTCAAAACAAAATCTAATGGTAATACTTTCCTATTTTTATCACATCAAAATGGCATTGTTGGTGCTATACTGTTATATAAAAAGGATGCATACAATTTCTTCTTTGCTACTTGAAATAAATACAACTCTGATTGCCATTTTATGAACTTTTGCTTGTCATACAAATTTGACTAAAGTAGGCCACACTTTTTCAGCAGAAATGCTATATTTAAAGAATCGTAGTACAGATTATCCTCATATTTTATATATTTATTTCCTTTTCACATATTTGCAATAATAAAAAAATGAGACCATTCAGATTCCATTTCATGTATATAAGTAATTTTTATAAAAAAAAAATTATTTTTTAAAAATTATTCATTTTTTTGAAAATAATTATTCAAGTTTTTTTCAATAAATATATTGATCAGACTAAATAAGAATGAAAAACTTTAATTAATGCAGATTTGTTATAATAGAAAATCGTTTTGTGTTTACTACCTGCAAGCACAATTTTAAAACCCCTATCATATCCTAAAGCACTTTTAAGTTTACTAGTGTTTACTATTTACTTTAGAGCCACTTAATTCGACTAAAACAGCATTACAGCATAAAACTTGTATTCGATTTTTTACTTGCAGACCAATAAAATATATATTTTTATAGCACAAAAGCGCTTCTATTATTAAAAAGTATTTTAATGCACAGAAAAAAGGGCAAATCGAAGCTCTCATAAATATCGTTTTCGTGCTGCTCCTACACACAAACGTAAAAGCTGACAGACGTAAGCACTTGTATGTATTTACTTTTTATTAACAACTCGAAATATTGTCGCTTAATTTGGCTTTTAAATTTATTTTCAATAACATTAAATTGTATGTGGATGCATGTAACGATATATATCGGCAGGAATGCTTAATCAGCTGATTATTTAAAGTGTGAGCAGTTAAATTTAGAATTGGATTTGCGAACATATACGAATGTTGCTTAAGACTTAAGTTATATCAAATTTGAAGACTTTTAACAACCTTAAATAATGAAAACATATGATATTTTGTAGCATATTGTTTCTGTCACGAATATATAGCACATTGTTTCTGTCTAAATATATTAAAGTTTTTTTTTTAGTTTGAGTTTATTTACAATATGAAAATACAACTCTTGCAAGCAACTCTCGGCTTTTCAATAAGAAGTGTTGCAAGAAGAAGCATTTTTAATTTTTAACTTGGCATTAAAGGCCCAGCCACATGGAATATGTCAGATGTGACATGACAACGAAAAAAATTGGCACAAATCAGCTGTTTTTATCGCAAGTCCGCCTAATAAATTTTAAATTATATTTATTCAATGCCATTTGACAACTTCCAATTATCAAAGTACTCAACGTCTGCAAAAAGTTAAAAGTTAACTAACCTTAATACTTTACGTTATCGGAGACGTATTAATAATTTAATAGTTTAACTTAGTTGTATACGTATGACGTATTCTATGTAATTAGGTCGTAACAATTTGCCAACCTTTGACTTAAAAGTCTTATATTAACAAAACTGTTTCGGTTTGGGGAACTTTAAAACAAAGGAAAGTTCTAGTTGGGCTTGGCAAGTCGGGAAAAATGAACAAAATTATTAATGCGGAGGTAGAAATTTGCTGGCAATTCGTATAAAATAAATTTTTGTAATTTTTTATTTTTTTTTGTATAATTTTTATTATACAATTTATATTAAATTATATTATTTTTTATTAATTTAATTAAATTGTTTAATTAAAATTAATTTCACAATTATTAAATCATATTAATTAATTCTTAATTTTTTTTTTAAATTTTTTTTAAAGGAAAAATTGAAATGTTAATGATCTTGAAAAATAATATAAAATTATTAAATAAAATCTTGGAACTTCGAGAAAATTTTTTTTAATATATTTACCTGTATAATAATTGCCAAAAAAAACATACCTGGAAGAAGAAGAAAACAAGAAACATTATTCAGTATAATAATTAAAAATAAAAAAATATGTAATTTTAAATAAATATTTGATTGCAAAACAATTTCAGCAAGAAATTCGGTAAAGCTAATCTTTGTATTTTGCAGACTGTGAATACCGTAATGTTCCCCTTTTATTTCAATGTTTTCAAAGATTTATTTCACAAAAATTGTTTTTAAATCATTTATGATGTTGTTTATTTTTTTATTTCATTTTTTATATATTTTTTATATTTCTGATTTTACAGATGTAATTACAATCTATAAGATTTAAAAAGATTTGCAAAAAATATCCATAATCTCCAACAATTAATACTCAGTACAGTAAAAAAATTTTTTATTTAAAAATGCATTGAAAGTGATTATTTCGGACTATTATGCAGTCTTATAATGCAGATTAGCAGTCAACTTTCACCCAAAACATGGTCAGAAGAACAGGAGATTCAAGCAATCCTAATTAAAGGGAAACGTAAGTTTACGCAAATCCAATCAAAGTTTTTTAAAAAAGAAAATAAACAATTTGAATGCATTTAACTTCTTATACCATTTAACTTGGTTTGGATTATTCCAGCTTAAATGCAAACGAAAGAAGGAAATGAAAATAAATGAAACAAAAAAAAAAAAAAAAAATTGGCTGCTGTTTATTTAATGCTTTATTTTATAGATTCTCATAAATTTTCCTAATCATTGACAAAAAATCTTTATTTAGGCTCTTGAATAATTTTGTAAAAAATTCCTTTTTTGGGAAAAATCCTGATTAACACATTAACGGTATTTATTTATAAATAGGCACCTGGTAATTTCTCTATCGAACTATTTATAAATGTGAATTTGTATTATATAATTTATATTATTTTCTTCTATTATTTATATTATTTTCTTTTTATATAAATCTATTCTATTCTTTTCATTTATTTGTTTATCTCTTCTTTTATCTTATATTTATTAATTCTTATTAATTATTCTTTTCTTGCTTCTACCTTGTAACCTTCTATCTACTCTGGCTCTTCTTTCTATATATTTTCTATTTATCTAACAATTTTATTACTGTCTTCTATCCAGCTTTTTTCTATAAATCTATTCTATTCTTTTCATCTATTGATTTTTCTCTACTTTTATCTTTTATTTATTAATTCTTATTAACTATTATTTTCTTCCTTCTACCTTGTAAGCATCTATTTGTTCTGGGGTTTCTTCTATATATCTTCTATTTGTGTAACAATATTATTATTTTCTTCTATTTATCTATCTATTTCATTGCTTTCGTCTACTTATCTTCTCTCTCCAATATTTATCTATCTCTTCTATTCTTTGTTTTGCTGTCTATCTTCTATTTATATGTGTTATCATTTCTTTTTTGCTTTCTACGATCTCCATTTTTAATTCTTTCATTTTTTTCATCTATTTATCTCCTCTTTATACATATACTTATTTTTTTCTCTCCACATATATGTGTTTTCCTTTGATTATATCTAGTTGGTATATCCTTCCATTATTTTCCTTCATATATCTTGTCTATTCTTTTCTTTTACCTCTATTTTCTATTCTTGTTTTCTACCAATCTTTTCTATTCTCTTTTTTTTTTTCTTTTTTCTCTATTTATATTTTTTCCAGTATTCTATTTTAATAATTTAATACGCTAATAGATACATTGGAATAATAGTAGAAGTATAACTTTAGGCGTTTGGTAAAACGAATGAATGTCTTTAATTGATTATCGGTAGTAGGCGAAATGGAAGAAAATTATTTACATATAAATGTTACTTTGTAATATTTAAATGTTAATTTAGCCGAAATTGTCTTTGAATAATAAGGCGGTATTGTGAGCATACGACTGACCCAGTAGGATTGTAAGCACTGTGCCACAAATTATGCAACGTGAGAAGAAGGGCAATATTATCATATCAAGAGCAACATACATATGTATCCCCACTGACCTCTTGATAATAAAAAAAAAATTATTAAAGAATGTTAATTTAATTAACATTTATCCGAATTTTTTTTTTCATTGTGTAAAAAAGGAAAACTTTATAGTAGAACAATTTTAATTATACAGTGGCGAACCAAATCGTGCACATATTCAGTTTTCTTTTAAAAATAAAAATAAAATAAATAAAATCCTATTCAACTTTGAGTTTTATTATAACAGAAAAAAGGAGAAAAAAATTTAATTTAGCAAAACAAAGCGGTCTGCAGATTGACAAAATAGTTGTACAATGTTTTCATATTGCACAATATATGTCATATTCGAAGATGGCACAATATATTTGGGAAAAGCCAAATACTTTCCAATTTTACTGTTTACCAGAAAGACATATCTATATATATATTGCAAAATGTGTTGGGAATATTGTGCAATATTTTTTTATCTTGGAAACAGATATATATTTCAGATATATGTATATCTAAATATATTTTTATTTATATATATTTTTTTAGAGTTAAGCTATTTACGAAATAAATTCTGTTCACACATATAATTTAATTGTAATTTTCTATTCAATCAAATAATTTAAACTGTTGAGACAAGTTTGATGCAACGAGTGGCCACTGTGGCATGCTGATGAAATATATTGGTTTTAGTGGAAACTGATTAAATTACTTAGTCTATATATTTTCTATACTTTTCATACCAAAAAAAAAATTCTTAATGATTAATTTCCAATTATTGTGTCATTTACCGGAAAATGCAATAATATTGTACAATATTGTACAATAATATTGTATAGTGAATGGAAACCTTAAGACATTTCAATGATATAAAGCCAATAAAACTTAACAAAAACATTTGTCATAGTTTAAGCCAAAATTTTAAATTCTTAGTCCATCTTTTAAAGAGGGGGAAAGCCAGGCCAAAGTTCACATCTCAATTCTATTAAAAATATCTGATATCGCAATTCTGCATTGGAATTGTGTATATACAGTTTCTGTAAATAATACAAATAAATTAAAAATAATTAAAATTACATGGGAAATGAAAAACTTTTAAAATAAATAATAATTAGGTAATACTTTACAATTAAAATTAATAGAAAATTAAATTTTATTATAGAAATAAGTAAAGGATAATGGATCATTTCATCGTATCAGGTAACTCCTGGCGCTAAAAATTTTAGTAATTGCAATTAATAAATAAATAATACTGTGCAATTAAAATCTTTTTATTTTTTAAAGGATTTTTTAATTTATAATTGCTAAAGATTTCAGAAAATCTTCTTAACACTACAAGTAAAAGTATTATGAACACATTGTTACACTGCAAGCCTGTTGCTTAGCAACAAACATTTTTCATGATATAAATATTTTTATTTGGCCAGAATAGCTTTGTATTTCGTTTAGTTTGAGCTAATCGAGCCTGCCTTTGCAATAATCTACGAAATTTTTCATAATGTTCTTCAATATAAAGTTGTATTCCAAATCTTAGTGTTATATTACTTCTGTAGCATGTAGCATTTAGGTATGCCTACAAGTATGCAACATAAGATTACATATGATGGCAAAAATGTAAGATTTTAATTAACTAACTAAAAATCCTTCCAACAAGGACTTTAAACTTTAGTATATCGTTGGCCTGAAGTAGAAAGGCCCTAACTCGCATTTTTTTTGCAAAAAATACAAGTTAGGGCTTTTTTACTTGATATCAACGATATAGATTTATTTAAGTTTCTACTAGATAAAAGCATTTTTGGTGGTCCAACCAGTATAGAAAAGAATTTTGTATGAGTGAGTTGTGTGAAAATGGCCGTCAAGCGAGTGTAAACAGCTGACTGTTAAAAGTTTAGCACTACAGCAAAGAATAATTATTTACAGCAGAAAAGAAGGACTTCTCTCTTGATTTATTGCAATCAACTCTCTTAGCAAGCATTAAGGTTTATGCACACTGTATACTTTTGCCACTGACTGTATATTAATTTGTTTTTGGTTTTCTTCTATACTCTAAACATTATTGTGCAAAATGCTAAGGCCCGATAATTTCAGTTGCCTTTAAGTGTTTGCAATGATGGTTATTTATAGCGAGCCGATGTCATAAATTTTTTATAAATTAATATCATGTATTGACATATTGAATGCAAGCCACAGACATCATTTCATATTATCAATAATTTTTTTTTATTTATACTTTTTGTATTATTTTTGTATTAAAGTTAAAAGTGAATAAACGTTAAATGTCGCTGAAAAATGTCTTCCCTTTAATTAATTATAATGGAAAAAATTGCGCCAGACAACTTTGAAGGGGGTTAAAATAATTAATAAAACTATGCAGGATAATCAATAAGTCAAATCAATTAAAGAATATTGAATGAATAATATTTTCTATATAAAAACGTGTTCAAAAGCAGATACTCCCTGATATTATTTGAATAATTTTAAGGCTTTTTGTGGAATTGCGACTCCTGCTTTTATTTGTATTTTTATTTGCATTTTTTGGCAGAAAGGCAGCGAAAACATTTGTGGAGAATTAATAGAGTAATCAATCCTTCAATATGACTTTTAAAGGACATCGGAAAGGAAAAATATTTTGAATTAAATTTTTTCTTTGGATCAATTATGATCGATATTTACATGCAAATGATTGCTGTTGTTGTATAAAATGTTGGAAATGAGGAAAAAACTGGTTTTTGCAAAATTGGTTTCCTTAGGAATTATCGGAACTGTTTCATTATCTATTGGATACTAAACCTATATCTTATTTCTCTCTTTTTTTAATATGCTACTGAAGTATAATTACCGGTAATTGCTTTTGCTGTTTTGTTTTATCACAATTTCTCCGGGCCTTCTGCAAATGTGCTTTTGTAATTCTCAATTGATTTGTCAAAATGCTGCCAACTTATGGCTGGTTTTTAATTGAATTCTTCAATACTTTGAGGTTAAAGGAACACTGCTGAGTCCAAGACACACATATGAGATATACAGACTAGATCAAGCCATATATTAACATATATAATATATACATATATTAAGTTTTTATTTCAAATTAATAAATTTATAAATTACAAAATTTGTAATCAAGAAATTATATAAAAAAAAAAATCCATAAAATGAAACCAAAAAATTTTAGATTTCCGAGACATGCAGCTACAGAAATTACTACTAAAAAATATTTTGATAAAATTGCCTGACATTAAAGATACAATCTCTTGAATTTAAATAATATTAACTTTTTAAATTATTTTTGTTTATTTTATATCCAAACTTCAGTTAATTTAAAATTTAATTAAAACATAAAAATAAAAAATTTTCCATTTCATATCAAAGTGGTTTGGCAGTGCAAGTTTTTAGGACTATTTGCTGGGTGTGAAGCAACTACGCAAAGGATATATAAGGTCACTTGTTGTTGGCGTGTCGAACATTCTTATTTTTGGGCAATAAAAGATTTCCATACCATCAAATTTTCGGAATCCTACGGTTACGTTATTTTTTTCCTGAGTAATATCGTAGCGCAACTTAGTTAGTCGGTATGACTTGTGGAAAATAGTACAGTATGATAGCCGTTATTGGCCGCATTCCATGCATATTAAAGTTATGCAAACATTTTGCGGTCATTTGACACCTTTGACATGCACTTAAAAAGGCCAAACACAATTCATATGTCAGACAACTGTCGTTATGTTTTAGTTCATTAATTGAAAGTATCGCATGCACACGCACACACACACGCGCAACAAGCTAAGTGTACTTATATATATCTGTATACACACATGTTAAACATTTAAACTTTGTTTAGAAATAGGTTTGGAATCCTTTATAATATTTTCCCCATGCCTATAAAATACTCTTTTTACCACTCAACATGGAATTATTTTAATCACACAGAATTTCTGGTCAGCTGCTAATTTTTCATGTAATTAATGTTAAATACTATTAGCGTAAATGAGTAAATCACTCGGCTCTAGTCATAAGTAAAGCTTCTAATAGGCAGAGTGTGTGACGCACAATATTGTTGAGTGAAACGCTTATTATTAAAACCTTCAAGTAAATTATTACTGCAAATATTTATTATTGGAAAATAATAAATAAAGATTGAGCGCCTAGAAGCAGACTTCAAAAAAATTAATATTTTGTTTTCATTTCCTTCCTTTAAAAATTTCATTTGTTGCAAATCGAACGAAAAAGGATTAATACTCAAAAGCAGTGGTGTTGGCATCACTTATTACGATTTCATTTGCTAATCGGTTATATTGAAATTTCAAGAAAAATAATGTGATGAAATACAAAAATAAACTCTTTTTATCGTTTTAAAATCGAGAATAAAAATATGTAAATAAATTGTACATAATTGAAATATTTAAGAGAAAATGTATTTATATAACATTTATATGTATGTATGAAATGATGTATATTCATGAAATTTATATACATACATATGAGTATATGTATATTAAAACTGCATTGGCAGGGGAAACCAAACGAACAGTGCAAAAGAAGGATACGTGGTGAGTTCTAGGGAAGACTGCCACAATCAGCAAAGAATTTTTTTAAGCTGATAGAGTCGAGGTGGAAAAACTTTGAACTAAACCAGATTGTTCCGCCATTTTTTTTTACCAATAAACAACCTTTCCTGTTAAAGGAGGATCATTCTTTACAACTAAAAATACCGCTGAAAGTTTTTTGATTTTATTTACTTGCCCGCATATTAATGGCTTCGATGCATCCCTCAATTTTACTTTCTAAGGTTTTTAAATTGATTGGAACTATTAATTATTAAAACTGATGCATAAATGCCATTTTAAATTCAATAAAATTTATTTATTTATTTACTTTTCAAATGAAGTTGCAATGCAACCCTTCTGAAAGTTTGTTTAATGAGGATAAAGATTTTTGTACTTGGCAGCACTGGATGATATGACAATTGAAATGACAGAAATTATAAATAGAGTTGCTTTCTTGATTTCTGTGAATTTTTCTTTGCTAAATTTTTAAAACTTATTGCTGTAGCATGTGATCAAAAAAGTTTATAAAAGCTGTTTATTGAGCTGTAAGCTCAAGCGCACAGTGGTTACGATAATATTATTTCGGCAAAATTTTCTGCGCAACGTATACACAATATTTTTAATAAAAACAGGAAAAAAAATAAAAAAAATTAAAAAAAGTGGGGAAACGATTTTTTATTATATTTAATCATACGGTTTGATTACAACCATGTAAAATTATGGTCAGCACAACCGTATTCTGCTCTTTTGCTCAAAAGTTATTCATTTATCAATTTACACTTTTTACGATCAACGTCACTGGCCAAAATCGAATACTCATTATTTCGATTTAACTTCATTTCACATGAGATATGAGCTAAAAGTTAAATTTGTCTTTATCACAATCAATAAATTAATTGAGCGCATGAAAAAGTAATCGAACAAAAAAAAGTTGTACGTACAGCTTTTAGAAATCTTTTTGGTCACATGCTACAGCAACAAGTCTTACACTTTTGACAAGCAAAATCCAAATCTACACATTCTAAAATCAATATTATCAAAAATATGCAGAATATAAAATAGAATAATAAAATATTCTGCTGAGAGGAGTGCTGGCCGTACATAATTATGCCATCTAACAAATATTGTTAAAAAAATATTAAAAAGAAAACATTTTTGTAGGAAACTTTATAAATAGGAATTTCATGACACTAAATTTAGTTTTGTGTATTTTTTCAAGTGTTGCACAGCTCAAGGGTATTTGTATGATAGAGAGAGCGAGCAAAAGTGAGTGTTTACACATACATACACATACACACACATAGGGATTTGCATATAGAAGAAATATTTACACTTGACTGCATTAATTCTATATAATGAGGATAGGGGGAGGATACCGATGACTAGGATTTTATTACAGTGGCTCTACAAAATGGCATTTCTAAGATTTGAAGAAATTCTAGCAAAAAAAATGGCAGGACTATAAAAATTTTTTTTTTCTTATTTGCATCAGTCATATCCTTTAAGGTCATGATTCACTCTGCTACACAGTCGTACAATTCATACACACCAAAATCTAATGTGATTCCATTCAATTTAAGAAAATCGTATCGAAATGGCCTTGTAGGTGCTGCACAATCACACTAATATGATGCAAAGAAATTTTGTTTTAGCTGATTGAAATAAATGCAACTCTGACAGCATGAAAATTGTATTCCAAATCTTACATTTTTGAGACACAACGCTTATATTATATATCTTATATATAATCACGACGATATATAGTCACGATATATATATCACGACCTTTACAGTCGAGCATAATGCTCCTACTTGATTTTATAGTTATACGTAAAATTATGCAACTCTGAATTTGAAATGCAACACAGATGAATTTTCCATATACATGTCATATTTGACATATCATCAGATTATGTGAAATAGTGAATCATGGCCTTTAATAATGTTTTTAGTTGAGTCAAGCACGAAATAATTTTACCATGTTTTTATACCAAAAAAAAAAAATAATAATAATAATAATAATGAAAAAATATAAGAAAATAATTGATTTATTTTAATTTATTATTTTATTGGGTATTATAAAACTAGGTATGAGCTTCAACAAAATTTCAGTGCAGAAATGTGTATTAAATATATTAAAAAATAATTAAAGTACTCTGAAAATGTCTAATATATTATGCCAGCTTGATTTTATTAGGTACCTGCCCTAAATTCATTTACCAACATGTTACTTATTTATATTACACTTATTGGGTACAATTTTACATGAAATTGAAAATATTTTTAAACAATTTAGTAACAATTTTAATATTTTATATTACGGATAAATAATTAAAATAGCAAAATATCAGAAAGTAATTGATTTATTCCAATTGGCCGTTTTGTCATGCCAAGTTGATTTTATTAGGTATCATCAATAAGCTGGCATTTATTAAAGTTTAAAAGATTTTAATAACTAAGCACGAAGGAATTTTGAAAAGCTTTAATAAAAAAAATATATATTACATTAAAGATGGCGATAACTAGTCAATTTTCTTTGGAAGGCTAAAAAGTGAAACTTTCAAGAATTTTTAAAAATACTTAATCAGTAAAAAGGAATGTTATCACATAAATTTTTTCTTTTACATTTGTTTGTTAGGAATACTTCTACCGTGTGCAGCCGGTGCTAGAAGCAGTATAGTTAAATAAAAATAGACCGTCAAGGTGTTAAAGAATGAAACTAGACTTTATAAATTTAATTTTAAATAAAATTACTTTAAAGATGTTTCAATAAAAATTTTATGCAGACAATTGAAGGTTGGCGGCATGCAAGTATTTTTAAGTTTTAGTAAAAATTTTATTACTTATATATATCAATATATATACATATATATATATATATTACATGTTGTATTACTGCAGCAATTAGTAATGCATGGCTGAAACTGTTTTTGTTTAAAACTTTAATTTTTAAAGACAAGTCAACTCAGCTTAAATAATCTCGCAAATCGTTGTCAGAGTAGTAAAGCTCATGAACCCCATTCAACAAATTTAACTTTTAAACTTAAAACAAGGAATGGATAATCATATGAAGTTTATGATATGAAATTAATGGCATCAGGGAAATGATGTGAGAGAAACCACACTGTTTTTTTCTAATTATTTAAAAGCGTTTCCTGAACTATTGAGTCAGTTCATTACCTACAAATCACAGAGGTCCTGTGTTTGATTCCTATCACGAGCAATCATTAAATAACACATTTATGTATATTTCAAAAAGTTTTTTATTAACTCATGTGTTCATTATTGTTGCAATATCCAAGTGACGAAGACGTAGTCATTGATCACGTAAGAATATACCAGCAAACAATTTACATCAATGATATTGTACAACTGAACACACATAAACCCCTTCAGCTGTTCTTTTCTATCACAACTTTCTCGGCGAAATAGCAACACTTTAGGAAATCCTTTAAAATAATAATTAAAGGAACTTTAGTGCAAAATTAGAGATCAGAGTTCCGGCACAGACCATTTTTAAGTAAAACTTATACCAAGAATGATATACTCAGCAGAATATTAATGTTTTTTTTTTTAATATTTATATAGGATTTATTTTTTTGGTGTATCAGTTGGCTGTTATGCGTATTTCATTTTGATTTAATACAGATTATTAAACTGCCTGAATTAAGCTATTAATTTATAAATAGCTACTCTACTTAAATCAAACTTGTAGCGGAAGCATAAGAATCAATTCGGATTCATTTATTTCATTATTGTTTACATTTAAAAAATTTCTCAATCTAAAAGCAAAAGTAAGAAAAGAAAGAAAAATAATTGCAAAAAACAAAAACAGCTGTAAATGTATAGCGGTGTTGCCAATCACGTATTATCAATAAAAAATCCTTTATCTTATGCAGGGTAATTAATAAAATTTTAGCTACTTAAACGCATCAAATTCAGAACTATTAATATTCAGCAGGATATATAATTTTTAGCTGCTTTTATTTAATTTTTTTTTTTTGTTTTAAAGCTTTTATAAAATTTATTTTATATTGTGAAAATAAATTTTAAATATAAAAAATTTGAAAGAAAATACTTATGGTTTAAAGTATCTAATTATCTATTGTCTTGCAATTCTTTACAGCTCTGTTGTGTGATATAAATTCGAAAGGTAAGCGGGATAACAATTTAAATATATTTTTAAACTAGAAATATAAAACGAAAGCTTCCAAGTACTGCATGCACTGCAGAGCATATCTTAAGCAATGATGACTGCCTCAACTCCCAGTGCTATTTATTTCACTGGCTGCAAATAAATATAACCTTCAAGGACATAAATTGCATAGAACACATTCGTTTCATTATTGGCTTTTCTTAGAGAACGTTTTGCCGAAAAAGAAAAAAATTCATTATGAGTTACGATAAAGAGAGGGAGCACTCAGGCAAATTGATAACTTGTTGCTGAACGCTACCTCGGATATATTACAGAATTACAATGACACAACAGGTTGCAGTAAACTTGCATTTTTAGTTAACAATTCAATCATAAAGATTTCAAAGACTAAAAAAACATCATGAATGAAATGGCGGAGCAAAGCACGGAAAAACCTTCAGCATAAAAATTACTATAAATTTAAGCGGTAAAACAATAAATGAAAAATTATTATGGCTTAAAGACTGAAAGTGGACAACAATGTTGTTTCCCTGGTTTTATTTATCTTCCATTTCCTTTGCTGTGATTCTTGTGTGTATGCTCACATACCGGAGCAGCATTACAGGAATAAAATAAAAATATGAAATTCACAACAAAGTCCATAAAATTGTAGCAATAAAAAAATATCAAAACAAGCTTAAATGTATATAAGCTTTTGCCAATATATTCAACCAGGCGTTAATAAATTTATGCGAATAAATAAAATTTTGCTAAAAGGCAAATAAAATATTAAGTGGCAGCAAAAAAAAAAAAAAGGAACGGAACGGAATGGAAACAACTGAAACAGTAAAACAAATCTTTATAGAAATATTTACATTAAATTGTTGTCACACATTTTCCCCGTTGAAACTTAAATTAATTTTTTTTAGTTTAAATTGCAAATTTTCTTTATTAATTATTTATCACTCTGAGGGAAACTGCCTTGTCATTTACGGCTGCTTTTATCTCATAAATCTCAAAAGAATTTAATACTGCAATTATAAGCTGTAAACAATCTCAATTAGATTATATAAAGTGTCCTTTTTCTTGCTTTGCTCTACACAAACGTCTAGATTTGTCACCAACAATTGCAAACAATAATAAATTATGAAGGTATTAGTGTAAAATAAATCCGATATGAGCATTTATATAACAAACAATAATGCAATAATGCTTACAAAATGGATCACTACCAATTTCCTGTGTTCTATCAATACGAGCATAGAAGGCAACAAAAGCAATCAAACGGTTTGAAAGCTATTGAGGAATGTCATCAAAACGCTGCAGGCTATTTACTTCTTATGACAATTCTCAAGACGGGGGTTTTTTTTTAAAAAGAGGTTATCAGCCTTATTCTAAAAGTAAAAGTTATTTGTGACCAAAGCAGCGTTTGAGAGGGAGTTGTAATCCACTTGAAATGACAGATAACGTTTCTGCATTTAGTTATGGCAAAAACCTGAATTCTCAGAAAAGCTCAAAATTCGGAGTGTGTTTAAATCAGCTGATTTGCTATGAAACGTGTGAAATAGAAACAATAGGAGTCAATAACGTTATAAACAATTTAGCACAAAGTTCAATTCTGTACACCAAAAATTAATAAATAAAATAAATAAAAATGTGGTAGGAAACCAGTGTTGCAATATAGACATGAGTACAAGTTATTTGTGCTCTCAATAGAGTGAGCAACAGGGTATAGAACCCCGCATTATATTCTGTATATACTATGTTATTATCTAAATTTTTTTATTTTTTTACAAAAACATTTGATTCTAAAATTATACTGAAATAATGGACAATTTTCGGAATTCGCCAAATTTGATATTTATTCCGAAATGCATTAAAAGTGGGCATATCTAAAACAGGCACACCCAAATTCGTCAGAAAAGATTTCCGATAAGCGAAAACTAAACAAAAATATGTAATTTTAGTTTTACTCCGAAAATGAAAAAATCTGCGATATTGCGTAAACTTGTAAGTTAGACTAGCAGTGGCAACTTCCTGTATTAAATATGACCTTAAGCAAAGTAAAATTTGGTATGAGCGTTAAGTTCGTGAGAAAAGTTATCCAAATATGAACCAATACCATGTAGTTGTAATGCTATTCCGAAAATGTGAAATCCTTCAATATGTCGTAAATTCCCATTTTAATTCTAAGTAAAACTGACAATACTAACTTCACTTAAAAAATTGAATTTAAGTAAAGCAAAACGTCGCATAGGAGTTAAGTTCGGGGGAAAAGTTATCCAAAAACGTAGTTGTAATGCTACTCCGAAAATGTGAAATCCTTCAATATGTCTTAAATGCCTATTTTAATTCTAAGTAAAACTGACAATACTAACTTCACTTAAAAAATTGAATTTAAGTAAAGCAAAACGTCGCATAGGAGTTAAGTTCGGGGGAAAAGTTATCCAAAAACGTAGTTGTAATGCTACTCCGAAAATGTGAAATCCTTCAATATGTCTTAAATGCCCATTTTAATTCTAAGTAAAACTGGCAGTCGTAACTTTACTTAAAAAATTGAATGTAAGAAAATCAAAACGTCGTGTGGCGGTTCAGTTCGTTCGTGAGAAAAATTGTAGTTGTAATGCTACTCCGAAAATCTGAAATCCTGCAATATGTTGCAAATGCCCATTTTAATTCTAAATAAAACTGACAATCGTAACTTTACTTAAAATATTAAATTTTATACAATATTACTTGTAGTAGCCGCCTTCTATACACTGTGTAATAATAATTTCCGACCATGACATAATTACCGATTTTGTAACCGTTAAGAAAATTATTAAAATTCATCTGAGTTATAGACTAATAAGTGAATATGAAAATAAAGAGCAGGCTTTCTAAGCACCACTCGCTTTCCCATTTTGGAAATGTTTAGAAAATTTCCAGTACATACAAAAATTGTATCATCTATCTCATATATTTTGATACTCAGTGTAAACTATAACAATTACAAATATATAAAAAATGAAAATATAAATTGTATCTAAAATATATTTTTTGAATTCGGCATGAATTCATTTAAATGTTTATTTATTAAGAAGTAAATGAAAAAAATATTAAGAAGACGAATTAAAATTTTTTTTTTAATATTTTTTTAAGCCCAAAAAATTAGGAAGTTCATTTTTAAAAATTTATTTTTATTTCTCATAAAAATTATAAAATAAACAAATAAAATTTTTTTTAAAAAAAATTTTTTTTTTTTTATATAATTTTCCAACATTTTCTTATTTAGATTTGCATTTTGACAAACAGAAATTTGCCATTAAATATTGAATAAAATTTAAAAACTTATAAAATTTATAAAACGATTTTGAAAGTTAATTTTTCGTGTGGATTATTTTACTTGAATTTATTATCAATTCTTAACGCGTCGAAATTTTGAACCAGCTGATTAAAAAATTTTTCCATTAAAGTTTATTTACGAACACACACGTACAAAAACATTTACGCATTAAACATGCAAGCAACACCTTTAAAACTGTCACACCAGCGCTGTCTTCTGAGGCACTGTACATGCACACATTAACACAAATACACACCTTCAGACATCATCATTCTCGTTTCTGCACTCTACAATCATACATATTTGCACAATATTATTCTTTGCTTGATGAATACTTGAAAAATGTTTCGCATTTGCCTTGTTGCAGTTGTTTTTGTTTAAAACTGACAACTCGTGACTTCTTGTTAATTAAAAGTGGATTTTAATGTTAAATAATCTGAAAAAAATGAAATTATACAGGCATAATGGCAGTGTGTTCTCACTTCTGGTAAAATATAAAGTCTGTTAGGAACGTTAAAGGAAATGGAAAATTAACTATAATTTAATTCTGTTCATAAAAATAATATTGTGAAAACTTTTTAATTTCACTTGATTCGTTTCCGGTGCGTTTGTGCATATAAACAATAAGAGAGATTATTCATCGTATTATATCAAATTTAAATAAAAAGTTGAAGCAATTAAGAATGTTATGAAATATCAAAACAGTATAGAGTTGGTGATATAAACTGCATACGATATTTTTGCAAAGGAATGAAATGGAACTGGGTTAACAACTAGTATAATAACACAATTCTCGTACACTTCTTAAAAGTTAACAAAAACATGACAAGACTAAAAAGTACGAAAAGAAAAAAAAAAACGAAAAGTCTAAAAGTAAAATTCCTGAAGAGATGAAAATTCAGCATAAGGGAACAAAGTGGACATGTGTATAACAAAAAAATTTTTTATGTATACATATATATATATGTACATATATAAAACTATTTACGAAAACTAGAAACCTTGACTAACATGGTAGAGTAATTGGAATTGACGAACTATTCTAGGGGAACAAAATGAGAAGAACTGAAACATTAGCCCAATACAGTTGAAACACGATATTGCAAACAAATGATAAAATAAAGTTTTTGTAAAAGCAAAATCTTTCAACAATTTGAATGAAAGGTAAAACTTCGCGTTGGCGCAAATAAACTATGGAAATTGTTTCAATGAAACGAAATGGAATAAAATGAAATATGAGATGATTTTTTCGAATCAAGAAAGAAGAAACTATAAATTTAGTTCTTGAAAAACGAAATTATAGACAATGCAAAGTAGAGTTGTTGGAATTTACAAGCTATTCCAGAGAAACACAATGAGAGAAAGTGAAACATTTGCATAATGTATATGAAACACGATATGGCAAACGAAACACCATAATATTTCAATAATTTCAATAAAATGTAAAACTCAGGGGTAGCCTAAATAAACTATGGAAAATGTGTAATTATTTTAATGGAATGAAGTGAAATAACATGAAATATAAGATAATTAAAAAGAAGTAATTTAGTATTACAAAAAATTCGACAATTTAAAGCAAAGAGACGAAGTGGAATATTACAAAGCAAAAAAATTTAACAATAATATCAGTAAAAATAAAAATTAGGAATAGAAAAGCTGCACTATATATTAAGCACATAAGAAATTATAAACCTTTTCAAAGGGAACGAATTGAAAAAGTTTGAAACGATAAGCAAATATATTTTTTCTTCAAAAGTAATGAAGACAGTTATGAGATGAAATAGTATAATTGCAAAATTATTAAAACTTTTGTGCAAGGAACCAAGTAGCTTTTATTAATTGGCATTTATTGAAAAAAATTCACCAATTTTTAAAGTTTAAATAAAGTTTAAAGTTTTTAATAAAGTTTAAAGTTACAATACAAGGCTGTCGCTTAATCTGCAATGAAAGAAAAATTAAAAAAAAAATTTCTCTAAAGAAATTTTCATACAAATTTTGATGTGTTACAGAGGTACACGTTATTATGTGGAACACCTGCAATTCTCGTATGAATATAAGATTTAAAATATAAGAAGAGGAATTAAAGATTTAGTAGACTTTACCTCAATTGAACTTTGTAGAAACTTTAAAATTATAATGTTATTTCTATGCTAATTACAAATTTATAAAGAAGAAGCGTACAGCGGAAAATGGAACGTTTGGAATTGGTAGGTCTATATTATGAAAAAGGACTTTATATAAAATTATATAAATAACGCAACTAAAAATGTAATTGAATATAAAAACTGGTACGAATATAAAAGAAAAACCTTATAGAAACAAAGTGGAATTGAAACAAATAAAAAGTAATTGTAGTAAAAGTAGTTGGATTCGAGTAAATGAAAATATATTGAAATTACTTTTTCAATAGATATTTCCTTTAACAAAATATTCACATTTTTAAAACTTTTCTAACAGTATTTGAAACTTTTTAAATCATTCTACAACATTTACAAATTGAAAATTCTCCTTCTAGTTTTCATTTGTTTTTATTTTTCCTTACAAAGCCATTGTTTGTTGTAGCAAATTTAATGTACTCAAAGCATTAACAACGAACTTAATACCGGATACTTTTTATTCTATATTTTTCTAACGAAAGTCAGTAAAATGACAGCGTCTTGTAAAAAGCAGGATAAAGTACAACTTTCTATAGAAATACTTGTATAATGTTACAATAACACTGAGCAATAATATTTACACAAGTAAATTTGTAATATTCAAATATCAACGAGTATATTCTTACACTGTCATACATTATTTTGAAGCTCTCACTTGCTCTCGCTCACACACTGGCACACGTTTGTTTTTATTCCTACAAAGTTACGAGTCTAATGATGAATTCACGTGCGTGTGTTACGTGTGTGTACGTGTGTTCGTTGATACTTCAGGTGGAACAAAACATTAAGAAGCCACATTAGGAATCAGTGTGACCATATTCAAAAATAATTCTGTTAACATGTTGAAAGAAAGCAATGAAATTAACTGCCTCTCTATAAAAGACGTGAATGATAATTTATTTAGGAAAAAAGTTATTAAATTTAAAATTTCAGTGGTAAGAAATTAAAAAAAGTTCATAACGAATAAGAAATCAAAAAAGTTTAATATATTTATGAAAAAAAAAAAAATTTATTCCTTTGTTTAATCAAAAAAAAAAAAAAAAAAAAAAATTAATTTAATGGACCACTATATCTTTAACCAATAAATTTTCTTTCTGCAAGCATGAAAAATATTTGCAAGTTGTTCTACTAGTCGAACAAATAATTATACGAAAATGAATTGAATAAAATGAATAATTTTCTCTTTTATGATGAAATCCGGTGACAAAACACTAACTGTTAAGATTTATAAAAATCAATTTGGTTTTGCCCTAAGTAAACTTTTATTTACTTAGTAAGTCTTTTATGAACTAATTTTTGCGTCGTATATAAAACTAGTTCAAAGGAAGGCATGCCAGTATCACTTTTTCAGCTGATACACCTTAAATTTTAATTTGTTCTTCGGCGACATAATTTTAGTTCTAAAGTAAAGTAAAATTAGCAGAAAATAATATCTCAAAGTTAATACTATAAATATATTTATAGGTCCAGAAATCTTTTCTATAGTATTTGTATGAGTTTTAAATATGCTTTAGATAAATAATTTGCTTTTATTAAATATAAACTATTTGTAACTGTCATAATTGAGATATTCAATAACAGCTGATTGTGATAATTAAGTAGCTGGTTACATGACACCAAATCTAGTTAGTTACTTTTTTATAATAATAAATTCGTATAGTCTGCTGTAGCGAATGTAGTCAATCTATTATTTTGAAGCACTGAAAGAAATTGCAATGAATGCTAAGGTTTATTAGGAAACATTAAAAACTAAACACATTGAACACAGAGAGCTGCAGGATTTCAAATGGCGCTACGCTTAGCTGCTGCATACACCCAGGTCCTTACTAGCAAAAAAAGCGTTAAAGCTAAAGCTTTAAAATTAAATACTCTATCCAACACTCTATGAAAAATTTCATATTTAAAAAATTAAATTATTTATTTAATATAAGAATGTAATATGCATGTATGTATATATATGTATATACATATATATATATATAAATATAAAAACAGATGTTATTGCGTTATTTATATTATTCACTTATATTATATTATTAATTTTGTCATTTTATTTGCTGTTTGGCAAAATAGAATAATTTCATACTACATCATTTCTGCTTAATATTGCTTATAATTCACAATAGCTGCATGGAAGGTAAGGTAGCTGTGTAGTTGCAATGACGACAAAAGAATCCTCTTAATATAAGCCATTGTATTGTGTTTAAACTTCTGTGGTAAATCTATTTAATGAATTAGAAAGGAAAATACTAAATCGGCGGGGAAATCGTTAGGTTATCTAACATGCCATGGAATTACGCAATTGTCTCTAATTCAAAATTAAAAAAAAAAAAATTTCATGCAACAAAAAAGAAAATAATTTGTCTAATGAAATTTACGCCTACTTTGGTCACACGGACAAATATGTATGTTTGTTTATTAAAGCAAGACAAGTTCATGCTTATTTTCATTCTCTTGATTCTTATGAAAAAGTAAAAAAATCTGCATTCCAACGTGTGTTAAGAACCTGGATAATGATAAACTGTTCTTCTACTATTAGTTTTGCTTTCATTTTCAAAGATTGCTACCAGCGAACAACAACTGTTGCTGTCTTTTATAAGCTCAACCCACGTAGTTGTATGCATATGAAAGAGCAAAGAAAACATTACACACACACACACACACAAACACATACTCTCATTCAGCTTCATTTCAACACTTTCCGCAACAGATTTTATTATTGTATTGCATGAACAAATACACTCATGCATTCATGCCATTTGCTAAACCAAATTACAGTTGGTGAGAGTGAGTGGGATGTTCAGTGAGAATCCATCATGAATGTTGTGGGTGTTTGTGTGTGTGTATAGTATGCATATAGTAAATAAGCATGAAAATGTAAATGCAAATATGTATGTATGTAGTAAAGATAATAATGCCATGGTTTTGATAGGAAAAAAACTTAATTCCGTGGTTTATTTTTACAAAATGAATTCTTAGTTGCCGCTTAACAATTGCTGACTGCAGCATGAGTATTTATTTGGTAGCCATATGTGTGCTGAGTTTTGTTTTCATACGAGTATTTAGCACAAAAATAGACCACGATGTACTAGAAAAGGATATTCATACACAAATAGTTTTTTTATGTGAATATGTAATACAACTATATTTATATGACCTTTACAGTTTTCTTTTAATGCAGCAGATTTATTTCTAATACCTTTTAATGAATTTTAGGTAGCACACGTTAAATATTCGGTGGATTTTATATATTTATTTGTATCTATTAAATTCTCTTTAATTGCATGAATTAATTAATGAATAGGCTAATTTAAGATAAAATATATATGTATGCAGATAATTATTTTTAATATTTCTTAGTAGTGAGAACATATATTGTAAAGTATAGCAGTATGAAAGCTATGGAACATATTTTTGGAGAAGGGTATTTAAGATCCGTCTTAGCCGAATATATAACTTACTTAATTTCTCATTAATGTTAACAGTAAAATCATGTTTTTTTTTTATTAAAATGCTGCCTTTAACTAACGATATTTTAATAAAATGAGCCATTGCAGTGAAAGGTTTTGCAGTGTTTTCGATCACGCAGAAAACCGATTGTCTTGCATATAATTATAGCCATTAAAATAATTATTAAATAATAACAATAATTAAAAAGATTTTTCAACCACTTAAATATATATTTGGATGCGCATACACAGTGGGTGTGAAATTTGGCCAAATTAACTTGAAATTATATTATTAAGAGAGAAAAATAAATTTTTTTTTGAGTGGCTTCTGATGGATTTAAAAATGGAGATTCCTTAATGAAAACAGCAAATAAAGAATTACTTGGTCATTTCTCGTAAAACATTAACTTTTAATTTTAATTGAAACTGCTTGCAAATGATTGCGGTTTAATGACTTCCGGCTTAAGTTGTTACCACGGCAATAAAAAGAAATTATTTCTTGAAAATAAATTCGTAAATCAGGAAAACGTAAAATGGCAATTGAAAAAGTGGAAAATAAGAAAAAAAAAATAGAACACAGAAAGAGATATACTGGAAACAGCACTTGAAAGCAAAAAATGTATAAATACATAAATCAATCAGTGTGGTCACAGTTTATGCTGCTGATGACGATGACAGTCGATAGTTTAACTTTGTATCATTTGTAATGCTTCATGTGAATGTACTCCTAGCTAGCAATCCTATCTTTTGCATGCACATCATAAACGGAAAAAATGTATTTGTAAAAGAAATATAAAACAAACTCAAATATTTAACAGGCAAAGCGATAAAAAGAGTAATCAGCATGCAATACCATCAGTTAAACTAACCATCTATATGCTTAACTTTATTATTAAATATTTGCTTTGGAACCAGACATGACAAACCCATTTTACGTTTATAGGAACGGAGCTGTATGGCTGGAAGGCAAAACGATAATTGATTTATAGCTGATACTCAATTAATGGTTTCAACAGTATATATGAAATGGCCTTTCCCTCAGTCAGTGACGCAAAGGATTGCAAATTCTACGCAATAACATTTCACATGCTGCTTTACTTATGCGAAATAATTGACAAACAGTATTAAATAAATATTGGCTCAGTTTTCAGTAGATTGTAGTAAATATGGGCGAATCTGTAATAATATATCCAAAAGTTACTTACTAACTAACCAACAACGAAATAATATTATTAAAACAGTTGGCCGGAACGACAATTTAGTTAAGGACTCAAGAAAAATATCACATGCAAATATTAAAAAAAAATTTTCTTTGAACAAATAATTTGGCATTTTTTAAATAAGCATATGTTGAATGTAAAATGCAGGAAATCATTTAATTGGATCTTGTTCCAAATAATATATTGCAATCTGATGTCCTTTTTGCATCATAAAATAATCAACATTTCGGGCAGGAAGGACAATGGGGCTTGGCATAGAAATAGTGGAGCACAGATGTATAGGAATACTAAAAGAAAACTAATGGAATGTTGCCATAATGCAAAAAAAGCCATTTGTGAGAGGAACACTTTATGGAAATTCATCAGGACACAAGCAATTTTATACTGATGCCATTTTTGAAATGTTGAAAACACAGATAATTTAATACGTCAGTAAAACACTTCCAAGACTAAACAATTATTTCATAATAAAAAAAAAAAAAGATTCATCGTGGAAAACGCAGATTATTCAATACTGTTCAAGTTCGAGAATTCTTTTTCAATAATTCAAAAGAAAAATCAGATTTTCCGGTTAAAAGTTTTCCTTTAAAAGTTTAAATGTTTTAAACATTCGCCACATGCAGTTTCAGTGTTCCGCGTTTTAGTATAGAATATTTACTTCAAAATTTAGTTGATGCCCGCCTTCAGATTTTTTTGAAGTATAGAATAGAAATATACATTTCTATGATGGAGAGGCAAGATATTATTTAATGGTACCCATATGAGCGAGCAGATACAAAATTATTCGCATGTTTATGAGCCAAAATAAAAAAGTAATAAAATTTCAATGTCTTTTGTATTCAATTTATGAAACAGTAAGAAAATATAAATTCAAAGAATAAAAAATTGCAAGAACAACCATTTTCAAATATATGGAAAATAATTAAATAATTTTGAAAGAAAATTCTTTGAGAAATACTTTCACTTGGAACACTTAAAGACTTTCCCTCGCAGAGAGAAATAATTCAGTAATTTCTTTATTAATAACTTTCTTTACTTTGTTTTAACCTAAATTTTTCACTTTTGTAAATAATAAACAGCTGTCTTTATGCTCTTGACAGGTTTGCTTACTTAATTAACAAGATGTCAGTTCATACGAAAAATATAAAGAAAATTTTTAACTTAAATATGTTGGCAGCACTGTAAATCAATAAAAGCAAAATGTCAATATAAAAAAGCAAAAGCTAAATGATTCATTAAGATAAAAATGTTTTTCGTACATACTCTTGTGGTTTCTAGTATTTGCTGCAGCAGATTAACTGCTGCAACCTGTCAAATTGGAATACGCCGCTACATGGCTACACAACCACTGTAGCTTAAGACCGTTTAGCCTTAGCTTAGCCGTATTTCCCTTTTTATGAGCGGCAATGAAAAGAAAAACTGCCACTGTAGTATGCGGGGTTATGTATTATAATAGATAATCAGCCAGTTAGATCTGAAGACGCGATTTCGTGTAGCCTGCGGCGGCAATTGTGTTTAATACTTTAAACTTGACATCTCTTTTATAAGGAAGCTGCAAATACTGGTTCTCATCACCACTCGGCAAAGAAATAAATTATACAGTCGTATTCTGTGTACTATTTGAGGCTAAAACATATTTCTTTATTGAACTCACACTTTAGTAATACAGAAATTTCACTTGTGGTCCCTTCCAGAATACTACCAGTTAATGTAGTTCTTATCTTGCCTATACTTTTTACCGATATATCGATAAGCCACAGAACCAAATTCGTAATATATTACCTTTTAAAAGGCACATTATGGCAAAGGTAACAGAAACTACTTACTGGGTGTAAACCAGCGTTGCCATTAATAATAATTTTTCCACTAAATTATATATGAAGCAAATTTCCTTAACCAGAAAAGCAATTAAAAAATTAATTACAAAAAAGTATTTTCATTCGTACGATCTTTATATTTAAAATTTTTTTTACCGAAAAGTTGAAAATATAAAAAGATTTATTTAGCTTATTAAAGATCCCGGTATACTATCGTACTTACTCGTACGATTTCCCCAATATGGCATTTCTCCTGGAAAAATAACATATAGCATGGCCTAAAAATGTCAGATTTTTATGACAAGTAAAAGTTTATGAAAATGTTCGTAAAATTAAAATTTTCGTGCGATCAGAGTTGCATTTACTTTAATCTGCAAAGATAAAATTGTTTGCATCATTTTTGTATGATGGTATGGCACCAGCAATGCCTTTTGTATCCGATTTGTTAAAATAGAATGGGATTTGTATCAGGTTTTCATGTGAATGAGACCTACAACTATGTCGGATAGTGAAACGCGACCATAAGAAAAGAGGTCGGTAAATTCTCAACGAAAGCAGCACTGGGTTTCAAAAAAAATAAATTTATATGACTGAATAATAATTTGGCATAGATTTTTAAATACGAGTAGGCCCATGATGACTGTGCAATCTAAGACAAAAATTTATTACAGTTCCAATATGGCGCCTATCAGCTTTGAGCTCTGCAATCTCATATAAAAATTGTTACACTTCTTTAGCAAATTCAGTAGTTCTGATACCAGGTAGCGAAGGAAAAATAAGCTTCTAGAATTCAAGAGAGTCAAGGCGAATTGAAATGAGTAAAATGCTAGGCAGGGTATAAGAATACCAACAGTGTTGCCATGTCAGTAAGTTTGAAGTTACTTTTAAAAAAGATTCAATTAATTTCACATAAGCCCATGTTGTAAAAAATTAGCTTTTTCCGTTAAATGTAAACAAGACATTTGTAATTTTACGAGAAGGTAAACCCACTAGCATGCTAGCACGCTATCATACTTTGTAAAACTGAAAGGTTTTGATATAAACCTTAAAAAAAATCAAAAGGATGAATGCGCATATTTACTGCTGTTTATTTTTTGGATTCTATTTAAAACATATACAGATTTTTGTTACTAAAGCCTTTTTCAGAATGAAATAAGTAAACTACACACTTACGAGGGTGTAACGCTATTATTAATTTTTTTTTGGGTTGTGTGAGTCCTTTTTTATTATTATTTCCGAAAAAGCAACGTATTCATACTTCAGAATGGCTAAAAAGGAAAAAATAAAAGGACTTCATTGGAGAATTTAATAAAGTATTGCATATTTTAAGGCGCCTATTAGCAAAACTAAATAATTTATTAATTCAGCTAAGCTTTTCCGGCTGAAACAGTAAATCCTAATCCTATTTCTACTATGCTAATACGTGCTTATGGATAACGCGATTTTTGAAACTATTTGGACTATTTTAAAAACTATTTTTAGCGGTATGATTTTTTAATAATCTTCTTGGTACATTATTTTGATTACATTTTAGCAAAATACTTCCAGAGGCTTTACAAATTTTCATAATAAATAATTAGAAAGATTTTTATTGGTAATAACATTTATATATAATTTTTTTCACAACTTCTTTGCCTCGAAAAATATTTAATTAATAACTTAAAAAAATTTTAAATTATTCTGCAAAATAAGAATTTCTTCCAACAATAGTAACCCATAAACAATAAGTCGTTATAAAAAATGTTTTTTCAAACTAAAATGGAATACAAGGAAAACTTCAAAACTCACGTCAAAATTTAAAACAAAACATGGCTTGAAGCTGTAAAGAAAAGAAATATCAAAGATAAAAAAATTCTTCTATTATTTTAAGAACATTTTCCAATTTTTATTGCTCGTTTTAAGGCGCACTGCATACATAGTTGTACAGTTGCGCGTGTACCAAACTTGAGCAGAAATTTTTAGCAAAGCACGAGATACCTGATAGCCGGAAGTTAATTTATCCTGTGTTGCTGGAATACAAGTAAAATTGTAAATGTTACAGTGGGCTGCAATGAGTTAGGTAAGCTTATTGTGGCGCTACTTGAATAATTCTACATTCAAAATAAATTTCTAAAATAGATCCGTAATACCAGTTGAATTGATGTTTGTAAAATATTCTTCATTACAATATTGAAAGCATTTCAAGAAAATCTGTCATGTTTTTTTTTTTTTTTTATTATGGTCTTCCTTTAACTGTATGGCCAAAACTAATTTAATTTTACATGAAACACTTCAGGAATTACAATACTTTTCAGCCACCAGTGACAGTTTGAGATCCTTCAAAATAAGTAAAATAAATTAAATTCTGCCAAATGTTGTTCTATTATACAAGGTGTTAAATGTCTTTCAACAACTCCAAATAATATTCCTTGGAATTACTGTTGACAAATGTCACGTCGAAGGAAATAAACATAAAAACATTGATAGAAACAAAAGCCTGCTTTGTATGAAATATAAGAATAAAAATTTATGATATTCATGTACATTTTTTATAAAAAAAACCAAAAAAACCAAAATAAAAACAAAATGTGTAACCACAATATAAAAAATTTACACATCTGCATTATGAATGAAAAGAAAAGGGTTATTCGAGCTTGATAGTACTCTCATGTTTAAGTGTAACCACACAACTACAGTATGAGCAGAAAGTGTTTACAAAATGTAAATGTATGAACGAATTTAAAAGCGTAACTTTTTTACTTTACATTAATTTCTATTTTAGTATGTCTTAAATGGCATACAAAGACAATTTCTATTTATATATCGAAAATCCTAAGAATATATATATCTTTAGTTTTTAAAATATATATCGAATGAATTTTCGTCTCCATTAAAAAAGGATGGAAGAATATATATATATTTTTTTTCGATTTGGGAGCAATAATTTCTAAAATATTAGCTTGTGAATCTATAAACCATATATATATATATTAAATTCCTATAAAAAGGGAACATGATTGAGGTTTGTCCGTCTGTCCGTTTGTCTGTCTTTAGTATTTTTGTTGCAAAGTAAATTTAATTTAAATTTTGCTAAAAATCTGCTCAGAAATTTCTCAAAATTATGCGATATAAGAAATTTCAAATCACTATATTTTAGTCATTAAAAAGTAAAGATTCCAAATAAATAAATATTAACAAGTATCACTTCGACTAGCTGCCGGAGCAAAATCGCTTTTAAGTTTCCATAGTTTCATCTTCTTTATTTTTATAGTTGGCTATTTAATAGTCACCAGCTGCTACTTAACTTTTGCGATAATGTTCATGTAAAAGCACATTACCTTCTTCCTATAAGTAGGAATTTATTTTTATTATTATTGAAAATTGTCATATTTCTTATTATTAAGAAATATAAGGCAAATTAAAGTTTACTTCAATGCAATATAATTGCAGTATACAAAACTAGATATGGCACATATTCTTGGTGGTATTGAAGATAACGGTTTAACGAATCCTGACAGGATGCACTCATTCTCATGCGTACACATTGCCACCAAGTCTGCAAGCCATCGATTTCATTGAATTTAAAGTGGTATTGAAGGCTATATGAGATTTGGCTTAGTCAAATTAATAATCTATTGACAATAAAGCTTGGAAATTTTCGTTCTGTCATTTCTAAGCGCTACAAAATATTTTCTATTTATGTTTTGTAAAAATTTTCTTTACAAACTGTACATGTATTTTGAAACAAAAATCAACACGTGGATATTTTCCGCCTTAATAGGCATAAATACGTGTTATGATTTTCTCTTTTTTAAATCAAAGCAAACTGCAAATTATTTAAGAATAGAATAAAAGGAAATAATTTAAAATATTTCATAAATTTTTATAAAAACGATAAAAATTTAATAAGTTTTTATAGAAAATTCTAAAAAACCAAAAATTTTGTATAAAAAATGTTATTTAAAAAAAAAAATTTTAAATATCAAGCGAAAATTTTTATGCTATTTTTAAAACCACCAACTCATGATAAATTTTAAAGTAACCGGAAACGGCTGCCGGAAATGAAAAAATAACTCCTGCCATAAAAACGTTTTAAAATTTTTTCCTAAAGAAAATTTTATTTAAAAAAAACATTTTTTTTTTTAATTAAATTTGGTGTTTTTTTTTAAAATTTTTCAGATTGTTTAGTTGTAACTTTTATGTGTGTTGTGCTTTAGCGACACATGTTGTTAGAATTTTTTAACTTTTTTTATTGTTCTGAAGAGTTGAAGCAGGTTAACGAGGTGTGACGTGCTGTGCAGTGTTCGCCGCTGGGTTCCGTCAAACAATTTGACAACGTATGAGTGATATTTGCAAATAAAAATCCCTCATACGCTCGTCGATGTATACAAACTTTCTAGTTGATGTGATTGCCAATACCTTTTCAGAACTTTACTTGCATTGATTACAATAAATGTTAAAGTCTTTAGCTGCCGTGTAATTTAAATAATTTAATGCCAAAATCACCTTCACACACACGCTGAGTGAAGAAAATGTGTCAGCCGTTTAATACATAAAAGAAGAAAGAATAAAACGGCTAGAAAATGTGCTTTGGGAAACGTCACTTGAAATCAATAGCAAGAAAATATTAAAGGATTTCAAAGGAAGTGACTGCAGAATATTCTCTCTTATAATTAAATATTTCCAAGAGAATGAAAATTGAGATTATAAAATCAATAAAAATGCAATTTTATTACAAAAGAAAATTACATTTACGTATGCAAATTGACAATATAAATTTGCTTACAGTGCACTGAATTTGCGCCAGCACATTAAACAGACAGACAGTGTTTGTTTAAAATTTTCTACTAAAAAAAGTCTTTCTCCTTTAAAGTATTATAAATTAAACATTAAAATAATTATTTGATATATAAATTATTTAAAGTTGCATTACCGTTTACTGCAAAAACCGCTTAACATAATTTTATCTTTAATAACGAAAGCTCTACTTCAACATTTAAGATTTTAATTTATTTCAAAGCAATAAATCTAGTAAAAGAAATTCTTTTTATAATCGCTGAATTTAATTGAGACAGAAAATCCTGTCGCTACAAGGCAAAAGGAATTTTTGGCTGCATGCAGGTTTTGAAGGCATGCAGTCTTGTTAGCCAGCCTCTAAAAAAGCTGCAGCTTGAATATTTGCACGCTTGCTAATGAAAGAGTTCCAGCTTTATCTTTTATTTCGTCGTTAACTTGTGGTTTTCTAAAAGCTCAAGGCGCTTGCGGTAAAGTCTTATAGCTTTAGGCTAAAAGCTTTAGGAACTAAAATGTACACATATGCTGAAACGTATTCACAAAACCAGGCTTAGAGTGGCATTGCTACAGTATTAATCATCAACTCAATCCATATATGCCAATATATTTACCTGACAACTTTTGTAGCTGTGTAGCTTGCAGAGAAAAATGTATTCAAAAAAGCCTTAAATAAAATACACTAGTTTATATAAGAATAGTTATTTTGAACGCAATCCATCACCACGACAATAGGATTAAGAAATTGCCAATCTATATATATTTTCACAGGCCATAAAAAAGAAGTAGTCGTACGACTTTATAATTTTTATTATGTTCTACAGCTGAATATAACCCAAAATTAGTATTATATTTTTTGTTTAAATATTTTAAATAAATAATTTAGTTTTTTTAATGTGAAATATTTGTGAATGGCTTTACTGAAGTATGTATCATTAACTCTTGAAGCTGTCAATGGCTTTATGTCAACATAAGAAGATGGCGACATTTGTAGTTGTGTAGTTTGCTGTGATAAAAGTGTTTATTATTTTATTAGCAGTTATGCTTTTACTTTTATAGTACACATATTCATACACTAAAAGGAAGGCCATTTTTCAAGGACATGGGAGCTTGAAAGAAAGAAATTAAAAATGTTAAGCAAACAATTTGCGTATTTGCTATTTTTTTATTAATTATTTTCACTTTTTATTTTTGAAATCAGTTTAAAAATAATTTTAAAAATATTTATTTCTATTTAAAAAAATTTAAAACTTGTTAACCATATTTACAATGAAATCAACTTCATAAGATCTCTTTATATTTTGTAATTATTTATATTTTGTAATGTAAAGCTTGATGTTAACTCGCTTTAAGCTCTTCATATTTCTGTATACGCTTTTTTTAAGTACGCTTTTTCATAACTTATACAGCAGAGGAAATAATAAAAAAAAGCCATACAGATTTCTGTCATTTCTGATACCTGATATGACATCAAGTACTTCTTTCAAGCTACAAGCAAAAAGTAATAGAGAGAGAGAGAGAGAGAGAGAGAGAATTTAAATAAGAGGCATAAGACAAAAAGAAATACTCGAAAAAAATTGTAAAGTTAAAATTTTCAACTTCCGGCTTAACTATTTGTAGGTTATTGTTCGCATAACTACAATGCTGGCAGTTCCCTTTTTTTCCACTTAGGCTGCTTTTATGCATGCAGGCGTTTTATCACTCCATTATTAAAACATAAAGAAACAAAAAAAAAAAAGAAAAAAAATAAATCAGAAAAAGCAGGATCTAGAAAAGCCTTTAGTAAGGCAAAGGAAAAGGATTTACAAAAAAAAGCAAAGTTTTTGTTTTACAATTAATTTGCTTTTTTTTATAGACCACAAAACATACAGAAAGTGAGAAAATATTTCACAAAATAATTGTTGAAATTTTACTTCCTAAAGCAATTAGAAAAAAAATATATTTTTTATTCCAAAGGACTGCAAATGAGTTACAAGTACTCGTATTCGAATACAATGTTTCAATATTCCAACGATCCACTTTTTAAATATAGAAGAGAGAAAGATTTATGTTTAAGCCAATAAAATAAATATTTATTGCAACTGTGAAATTAAAAAAAAAAAAAAATTACACTGAGAAAATATTTAATTGAATATAGAGTATAAAGATACACTTGCTGAATTGGTATAAAAGAAAAAAGTAATTCTTTCCATGCCCAGCAGAATACTGTCATAAATTATTAATATTTAATTATTAATAACTAAGAATAAGAATTTTTGTACTAGTCGGGGTTTTATTCATATGATATATTTTTTTATAATTTTTTTTATATTATATTTTTGTTCAATAAAATTTTTAACTAAATTGGTTTTATTGAAATATAGTTTTCATATACATTTTAAAATAAATTTTTTTCTTCGTAATTATTATTTTATATATTCTTTTGAGAGCATTTCCTTTAAACAAATATTTTGGCACTTATTCGAATACGCACTTTCAAATGAAATTTAAAAAGAATTTATTTAAAAATATTTTTGCATATATTTTTTATAATTAAAAATTTTTTAAAGCAAACAATATACATTCTTTAAATTTTCAAGTGATTTGGATTTATTGCAAAATATTTTTATTTATATATTTTGAAAAAATTATTTTTTTTCTCCATAATTATAAAATATTAAAATATAAAAATACAAAAAGTTCTTTAATAATTTAAAAAAAACAAACAGATTAACTTTAAAAGCCCGATAAATAAAATAGGAGTAATTATAAAATATTTATTTTAAATAGAAAGTAATTTTAATTCATTTTAAATAAATATCTTTAGTTTAGAAAAATTTTATTAAAATTTTTGCCTAATACGAGTTCTCAGTAAATTTTTATCGCAAATATTAAAGATTTTATTCGATTAAATTTTTTTTAGCTAATCACAAATAAACTAAAAATTTTTAATTTAGTCTGGGAATATAATATCTTACAATTTAAAATAAAAATGATTAAAATAATAAATAATATCAATTTTAAAAATTGAATAATCGATTAAAATTACAAGAAGAATTTTGTCACAAATAATCACAAATAACCTAAAATTTTTTAAATCAGTCTGAGAATAAATATTTTTCAATTTAAAATAAAAATAATTAAAATAATAAATAATGTTTATTTCGAAAATCGAATAATCGAATTATAAGAACAAATTTGTTCGATTAAAAGTAATCCAGCTAGGCAGACATAACTTTTAAATTTTTTAATCAGACTGAGAATTTATAAGAATTAATTTAATCAAATAAATGAACAATTTTCCGGTTAAAGATTTTTATATTAAATATAATTCTCATAAAGTTAGTTTTTTGAAAAGAATAAAATTTGCTAATTTATTTAAATATATTTTTTAAGTTTCTTTAAATGCAAAATAACTTTCAAAACTCATAATAAAAACATGTTGCACTAACCTTTGCTCAATGATCGTATAAGTTTTAAATAATACTTGCAGCAGTATTTTTCTCTTACAAATGAATATTCGATTAAATATTCGTAGGTTATTCGAAAGTAATATTATTTTTGGTAAGCTGAATAATTACTCGCTTTAGAGCAACTAATTTATAAAAATTTTTTCTGTACAAGAATTGTTTCTTAATTGTTTCGAATAAAAATAATAATCGATTTATATATTTAATATTTTTTGACGAATAATTTTTATTTTGTTTTTTTAAAATATATATTTCTGAGAAAGAAGAAAATTAAATTAAAATATTCTTAATTTTTATTTAAGCGCACAAACTTTTTCACTTTCTAGTTATTTAAAATCTGTAAATTCGCAGCAATTAATATTTAACAGAGTAATTTGGAATTTGTTATATGAAAATACACTGCGAAACATTTTCTGCACAATTCTCTGAGTGCTAATGCTCATTACCAGGTAACCTTTTAGAGCGACGCAATATTTTTACTATGCATAAATCAAATGAAAGAGTTATTTAAATACATTTGAAAATATTCGAATAATCGGCTACCATTTAATAATATACATATGTTTTTTTCTTATTTTTCTCTTATTTCGTTTAATTTGCCTATTTTTATTAATTGGGAAATCCATATGCAGCAACGATATACACTTTGCGGGCTAAGCAATTTTTATCTCTTATTATTTTATTAACGGCGAATATGAGGTTAAAATCAGCAAAGAGTTAAAAAAAAGAAAATAAAAACCAGAAAAATATCCTTCACTAATAACAAGCTTCAACTCCCAATTGGCCAGTTATCAGCATTGACATTGTCCAGCAGATATGTCAAAGGGCTAAGAGGAATGATGCTAACATTACACCAACACAAGGTTTTCAAGGCAAAGCAACGGAATGTTAGTGTTTATAGATTTATAAATAAATGTGTGTGAGTGTGCAAGTATGGTGTGTGTGTGCAATTTCCATTTTAACACTTTCAACTCATATACAAAGAACAGAAGGGTAAACGGATAACTAAGTAACATTAATAAAAACTTTGTATATTTCCTTTTATGTGGGTCTGGTAGGTAACAACTGGCCAAAAGGCACAACTGGGCAAGTGGGAAAGTGGGGAACTGGACAACTTTTCTAGCTTCTTAAGTTTTCGCAACAACAACATGTTTTCGCTTTTGGATTTGTTAAATGAAATTGTAAACTAAATCAGCTAAAGGACAGCATTAAAATACAATAACGTAGCTGAGCATTTTTAAGTTTGCTATTTTTCGTAGGGACATGCACACATACATGCACACACACATACACAGCCAAACATTCATAATTACACTCATAAATTTAGCCCAATTTCAGTTTTTATAGAGACACAATGTTGCTGTCATTTGCTGACATATTTTCATTGTTGACAGATTTATTCTGCAATACATTCTGTTTTTGGTCTGAAGACTTTCATCTCAAAAGCTTAAAGTGTTTGGATATTTCGTATACAACAGATTATTTGATTTAAAATTAAATTATATTATCATCGCTATCAATCATGTAACATGCCGAGAAATTCAATATTTATTTTTTTTATATATACTCGTACAAACAATAATGCTATTAAAAAATCATTTTCCCAACGAATTATGGTAATTTAAAAAATTCACAATTTGGGTTTTATAAAATTTAATACACACCAAAAAAAAAAACTTTTCAACTTTTCAATTAAATTATTTAAAGCTCCAAAGCAGTATTTTAAATACTCTTTAAAAGGTGATTTTTACTTTACACATTAACTTTCTGGAATATATTTGATCAAGTTAACCATTCAGCTTTTCAAAAAGATACTTTTAAAATCGTACCTTTTTTAAAGCAATTGATGGGGAATACTTTCTTGAAAAGAGCTTTTGCCAAAGTACTTTTTTAAAAGGAACTTTTTAAAAATATTTCAAGGCAGCTGTCTTTGTTTTAAGAAAATAAATTCACAAATAGTTTTGGAACGTAACGTGGCAGAATTTTGAGAAAGAGATAAAGCAACGGATGCATAGTGGACTTGTGTGACGCCTCTGTTGGACTTTAGAACACTTTCGCTTTTATTCAAGATCTGTATATCTTCTCAGTAATCGCCTTTCAATTCCTACTCATTCAGTACAAAGTGGTGGAATTTTGAGAAAGACATAATAGTAACGAAATCAGAATGGATTTGAGCGACGCCTCTGTTGGACTTGAGAACATTTTCGCTTTTATTCAAGATCTGTATATCTTCTCAGTAATCGCCTTTCAATTCCTACTCATTCAGTACAAAGTGGCGGAATTTTGAGAAAGACATAATAGTAACGAAATCAGAATGGATTTGAGCGACGCCTCTGTTGGACTTTAGAACACTTTCGCTTTCATTCACAATCAGTATAGCTTTCCTGTAATCGTCTTTTAAAGGCGTCGAAACTTAACATTTTCTTGTATGTGCAAGTGATCTCCTGAAGAAAAATAAAAAGTTGGCTATACAAGTTTGAACCGCAGCGAAAAATAGTTTGACCTTAGTGGCCATATCCGTCACAGGAGTTATGTATATGAGAATTTTGCATTATATTACATTTTAAAAAGCTTCTGAAAAAAGCTTCAGCTCAGATATTCCTTCATAGCAATTTATTAGTTTAATGTGTTGCCTTCACGAAGATATATATTTGGTCGGCTGAGTTGAAGCGGTTTAGATGCAGTGGCGAAATTTCTAGAGAAATTTCATGAGAAATTCTATTTACACCCTCCCTGCCCTACTACTATACCACACAAATACGCAAACAAAAAAAAACCTGCGACATTCAAGGTGTTTGCATGGCTTATAAAGCAAATACCCCCGATCGTATGAAAAGGTCGTAGTAGGCTGTTTAGTAGGCGTGAATAGATTTAAAATAAAGTACTATGTATTATATATCATTGGAAAGCTCTTGAAGTGTAGTTTAAAAAAAAAATTCAATTTAATTATTATTTTTTAATTTAAATAAAAATGTTTTTGAAATGAGAAGAAATTGCATATTTTTAATTAAAGTAAGACCTTGATGGATTTCATAATATTTTCAATTAATTTAGAAAATTTTAGGAAATGTTATTACAAGACAATTTTTTCTATTTAATTTGTTGAATTTGTTGTAATGAATTTGATACAATAAATTTGAAGTACAGTCGCATTTACAGATATTAGAAATCCTAAAGGGATCCTGTGTTATACACAGAGTAGTTAAATTTATATCATTTGAGCCCATAAAGTTATTCATTTAAAACAAATTTATAAAATATAAAAAAGTATAAAACATTGTGGATTGTTAAATGAATTGTAATAAGAAATTTTTGATGTTTTTGGCTTTTAATAAATTTTTTATTACATTGCTGTTCTGTTTCTGTTCATTGCAGCTCATAAACATAAAAATTGGCCTTAGCTGGCCACAGCTAGAACTGTGGCCTTGTAGGCTTAAAGCCAAACGAATTGTAGTCAGTAGCCTGCTTGTGGCTAATAAAACTTAACACTGAATGCTTATCGTTCAGTTTGAGTAAAGCATTGATGTTTCGATTCCTTTTTAGTGGGTTCACACTTGGCAGTCAATATTTTAATGTGTGCACAATGTACGAGTATAATGATGGATAGTTGACTATATGCGGTGTTATACAGAGAGGGGATTAAACGTGGAAGGTATCCATAAAGAGGTTAACTATCATAATTCATTTAGGAACTGTGTTGGTTTTTTTTCCTTGCTGCTCATTTTGCAGGTCTCTAATTCGTCTACAAATACCTAATAATTTTTATTTTTTATTTTATATATAAATATTTTATTTGTATGTTCTTTATTCAGATTTGTACAATCCAATTCCTATACATTTGAATAAATCTTTATAACGATATAAACATTCAAATATAATACTTTCATATATGCAAATTTGTATTGTTTGTACTGAAAATGTTTAGGAATTGCCTTTGTGAGCTTTATTTCTTCCACAAAGCTTCTAATACTTCCTATAAAAGCTGAATCCTGCATTCCCACTGTAGCAAGCAACAGTACCTGCTAACTTATATAAGTATTGTTGAGTTTTTAAAACCACTCGTTAATTTCAGCACGTTTTAAATATTGTCTTCTCACGTATGCCACTGCTGCTATTACAGTTTCGTAGCCAAACAACATATTAATGTCGCTGGAGGAAGAGGAAGTACAGCAAACAGGAAACATGTAATTGTAATTGAAACTCATACATGTTAAATTTGTATTTGTATAGCATTTTTGGGGGAAAAGAGGAAAATTAAAATTAACAAGTTAAAATAAACAGGAGCAATAATTTACCTACGATTACAGTAAGATGGAGAGGGGGAAATAAAATGTCTTTGCTAAGTGTGTAAGGGCTTACATGTGAAAAATATTTATGAAAACATAAAGTTGTAAAAAAAATCCCTCAATTGTATAATACAAAGCCTTCAATTATTTTTTAACTATAAGCCTCCACGTAGTCTTTAAGCCATTTTCTATCAGCTTTAGGATTCTAATTAACTCATCAATAACTGGACCTACTGATTAAACAGGAAACATTCTGGCTTGAGGACAACGAGATTGCTGCTTTTTGTATTTGTCTACTGCCTACATTTAGTGCAATTCTCGTCCTAGACCTTGTAGATATTTTTAATTTGTGGCTTTGGTTCACTATATTCCCAGTAATATAAATTACGCAAAAGTCCTTCTAACTAGTTGTTGGTCTATACACAAAAGCACTTGATTGTCAAGTACTTGTATGTTTCAACACTTTACATTTACACAGTGGCGTGAAATAAAAACTTAACTTGCAACCACATGAAGGAAGTATTTAATACATAGACTTTTATGTAGCAGATAAGGAGGAAAAACATGTATTTACCCCTCGCATGTAGAAAAAACTCTAAGTCTCATACACTTACTACAGGTCTAAAATCAATTGCGTAAATATTTCCATTACCTGACCATACGTTTGCTTGATTTGCATCATGAAAATTGGAGAGTAATTTTAATTTTGGTTTAATGTAATGGTAACAAGGAATAACAACGTTTAAAAAAAAGTACTTTTTCAGGGAAAAAATATTTTGAAAAATGTACCTTTAAAAAAATCCCGAAAAAAGTACTTTTTCAGAAAAAAAATATTTTGAAAAATGTACCTTTAAAAAAATCCTGAAAAAAGTACTTTTTTAAAAGCTCCTTTGCCTGACATTAATTTTTGAAATATTTTGAAAAATGTACTTTTTAAAAACCACTGAAAAGAGTACTTTTTTAAAAACTCCCTCGCCTAACATTAATTTTTGTAATTGTACTTTTCTCAGGAAATATTTCTTAGGGAAATAAAAATTAAAAAAAAATTCTTTTAAATAGTAAATAGTACTTTTAAAATAGTACCTTTAAAAAATATTTACTCTATCAAAACACTAGTTTTAAAAAATTACCTTTCGAAAGCAGTGTTCTTTGAAAAAGTACTTTTCAAAAAAGTTCACTTTACGAATATCAGTTTTCTGAAAATTTTTTTTTGCATAAAAACCTTTTAAAAATATGACCTATGAAGTAATGCGAATTAAATAAATTATTTTGGAAAAGTACTTTTTTTAGAAAACGACAATTTAAAAGACAGTCTTAGAAGAAAAATTTTTTGTTGGCAAATTTTTTGTTGAAAGTAGTACCTCTTGGCGAAAATATCACTAAAAGGTGCCTTCTAAGGTATGTAGCTGATAGAAAATATATTTGAAATGAGTACTATTTAAATAAATTAAAATTTAAAAAACCAACTTTTAGAGCAAATACGAAAAGTTCTTTGAAAATGAAGAGTTAAAGAAGAATTCCATAAAAATGAGACTTATTTGAATAAGCATACGACTAAAAAGTTATTTAAAAAAAAGGATTTTCCTAAGAGTACAATGTATAACAAAATACCATCCAAGATGTGGGCAGTCTTTCTAAAAACCCTGTATTTTGAAAATATATCTATTAAAAATGTACATTATGGCTTAAGGAGCTTTTTTCAAAAGAGGTATTTAAATAGAAAAATATAGTTTCAAGAAGCACTCTGTGAAAAGCTTAAGAAAAGTTCTTTATAGAAAAATTTGTAGTAAAATGAAATGTTGTCATTTACAGCAACTTAACACACAAATAAAATTAAGGAAAAAAATAAAATCCTAAAAAAGCTCATTAAAAGTTTTGCAAAGAGAGTCGATTTTGCAAATGAAACTTTTATAAAGTTTTTTATGATTTTTTTTTTCATAAGGATGATCCTTAAAAAATTTCGTATTTCGAAATGGGTCTGTAGGCATATGAATAATCCGCATCCTACTAAACCGGAGGTCGCGGGTTCGATTCCTGCCGATCCTTCGCGTTTTCCTGCAGTCAAGTCAATAGCTTTTCAGGTTAATTTAGTTAGAAAAAACGGAATTTTCAGAAAAAGTACTTTTTTCTTAAAGACCTTTTAAAAAAAGTACCTTTCACTAAAGTACTTTTTACCATTGTATATAGAGAAATCACAGTTAAAACCTAACTCTTAGGAATCATTTTCCACTTTTTAAATTCTACTGAGTTAATCACACATGCTTCACACCGTCAGATGCAAGCCGCTTCTAATATACGTTCATTTATAATTTATTTGCTTCCGCTTTTAATTTATTGGCATTTCCCCCAGTAGATTTATGTTCTATAAATACAATATATTATATTTAAATCTTTAGGTATGAGCATTTGAATTCCTGTAATAATAAATATGAGTAGGAAGCAAATGGCAGAATGGGGAATTTTTGACATAACCATGATGCTTTTTGCAGCCAAGGACTAAATTCAAAGACAGAAAATTAAATTCCTCCATTCAAGAATAGGCTAAAAACCTTCTGGTCATGATCATTCAAGATAGAAAAATGGCACAAATATTTTATACGATTTCAATAAATGTGATTTTTTTAAAGAATTACTTGTTGATTTGCTACACTGTACGCTGAAGTTGAATTTATTTTTTTTTTTTTTTTTGTTTCCTTTTATGCTGTTTGTTAAGCAATAGGATTATAAGTGTGTTAAACTTCTAGTGTGGCTTCTACAAAAATTAAAAATAAAAACAAAACAAAAACAAAAAATGCTGAAATAATTTTCAAACTGAGCCAGTACGAGTTTTCTGTTAACAACAATATTATTTGTGTATAGTATGATTTTAAAATAATTCCAAACTGCCTTAAGGTATGCTATACATTTATAGCAGCAGTGAACAGAATGTACGACAAGAGATGTGCATTTTAGCGAAAATTATGCAACTTTTTTATAAATAATATAAATATAAATTAACGTAAAAAAGAATATTTAATTTATTAACTGTTATTATTTACTTTTTAATTGTTTTAATGGATATTTAATTGAAAAGAATATTTTCAGGCCAATAATATTATCATGTGCAGGCGAAAGTAATTTATTATTAAAATTATTCTCTTAATTTAATAACGAATTTAAAAAAATTTATTCATTATTTTATTTATTTATTTATTATTATTTTTTTGTTGAGAACAACCCTCGCTGTATGCAAGATTTGGCTAAAAAATATGATAATATTTGAAACCTAAAGTATAATGATTTGCTCAACTTTATGTTTTACTATATACTTTTTATATTTAGGTCAGGTAAATTTTGTTAAATTTTTTTTAGGCAAATTCAATATATTGATAATATATTGACTGTTTCACTATACCACACAATATTAACACATATCCCACAATATTATTATATTCCACACAATATTAACACATTAATTAACATATTGATAATACATATATTCACTGTTTCACTATCCCACACAATATTAACACATATCAAATTTGGCATGTATTATGAAAAGTATTATTTTTTTGACAGCCGAGTACCATTTCGAAAAGTTTTTGAAAATTTTCATAAAATAATCGATTTTGTCTGATTAGGGTTGATTTTTAGGTTAATTTTTTACTTTACTTTTTCAATTTTTTATTATTTTTAATTTAATTTTTTATCTCGGGAAATATACAATTTTCATTCACCTTTTTGACTGTACCAAATAGAATAAATTACTTTATTTATATATAGCAAAAATAAAACATATATTTTTTTTAAACTAATTTAACATGAAAAGCTTTTGGCTTGACCGCAGGAAAACACTTAGGGTCTAGGCAGGTATCGAACGCGCGATCTACGATTTAGTAAGCTGTGCATTATTCATACGCCAACGTAATACATTTGAAATATGGTTTATCATCATATAGGTCATTTTTATATGATTTCATAGAATATCAGGTATATATAAGCTATACACTTTCTTGTGAATGAGACGTTCGACTGTGTGGAATAGTGAAACAAGGCCTTAAGTAACTTTAACTCTTGTGATACCACTATTCGTTGTTTAATTTAATTTGTAAGCATTACGTAAAGCACAGAGAATAATAAATGAAAATAATTGACTTTGTTTAATAAATTTGATTAATTTTGAGAGTTAAATTTATAATATCTTGTTCAAATAATTCTATTTAAATTTTCTTATTAACTATATACGAGTTGTTTGCATCTCAGTGTAAATGGAGAACTTTTGTTTGGCAGTAAAAGTCATTAAAAAGTTCGCCTTCAAAATAAACACCACAAAAACCCTAAACGTTTTACTCCTTAAATTAGAAAACAGCTAAAAAAATCTTTAATAAACAACAAAAAACAAAACAAAAAAAAAACAAAAAAAAAAAACAAAAAAAAAAAAAATTCACAAGAATTTGTCAACAATTTTTATAACGCAGTTGTTTACCACTCAAAACGTTACCGAATATGTCTGTCTGTATACATATTGAGATGTTTTCATGCATCTATGTATTTAAATGAAAATTTGAATAATTTACTTTTCACTATATTTTTATTACACAACACTGACTGGCATGCATTACACGTTCTAAAAATTAATGCAATTTTCAGCATTTGCTGCATGTAACTGTATTAAGCTGTAAAAGTAAAGAATTAAAGGAAAATTGCAAGAATAATATTACAACCGCATATTTGCAGTGAGTCTGTCCCTACAAATGTATATGACTGTTACATACAAAATGGCGTTATAATATTTATGACTTAATTATTTCTGCGCACATTCACACACATGCATACACATCCATACGCAACTGTATACAGAGTCTATATGGTGGAAATAAATATTAAAGTGGAAAGATGTGCGCTAGTGTGTGTGCTTGCAGAGTATTTACATTGTGCGCTGCAGTGTACTGTTATTCATTAGTGTTACTGTTGTTGTCAATGGAAGCGAGTTGAGTATTTTTTTAAAACCGTATTGACACCAATAAACATTTTATACTGCGTTCAAATCGTGCAACAACAAAAAATGCAAAATATTTATGCGGCCATTGGAGTTTGTAGTGAAATGTTTTAGGGATCTTATGTAAACAATTTTATGCACAGTAACCGCAATAGTTTTTAAGGATCATGAGGATTCGTTATAGATTAGCTGTAAGCAGTACTAACATGTTTGTATTTGTTTTCACTGCACACATCAAATTATTTTGTAAAGCGTGTTAAAGTGCTTAAATATAGAATTTCTAATGTTTATTATTGTAATAATATTACAACCACATATACATATAATGATACCCATACATTTATACATACAACAGTGCAAATGCATAGGAGTATATTTGTATTTAAAGATGTATTGGATGTGCAATGAAGACACATACTCCTATGTAAGCCATTAATTACAATATAAGGCCAACTTGTGGAAAAATTAAATTTTACAGCCTGATAATTTTTAGTTAAAAAATTTTTTTTCTTTAAAAACTTATTATTATTAATTAACTTTGAAGTCAATTTATATTAAAAAATACCGAACCGAACAGTACAGAACAGTTTTTCTCAATAAAATGCCTTAAAAATTTAGAGTTTGCAAATGGTGTATTTTTTTATGTTTGACTTGTTATATTTTAAATCTATTGCTGACTAAATATTATTAAAATACGTGAATAAATAGTGAATAATATTAGAACGTACATATATATATATGAAATTTTTGTTTTAAACCTACTGCAGGCAAATGGACATTATTTAATTATTCTTTAAAATAAAAATAAATAATTTTTTTTTAATAAAAATTATTTTTTTATTTTTTTTATTTTTTTTTTCTTTTAGTTATTTATATTACAAAAAATATTTTTTTGCTTTCAAAGTTATAAATATATATACGATTTAATCATAGATAATCGGTAAAATTTAGAAGAAAAAATGGAATGAATTAAAAATTACATGATTGCTGTTATGCTATTATTTACACCATTTCCTCTAATTTATTTAATTAAACAGTTCACAAAAATTTCCAAATGTAACAGACTTACATATTTAGAAAGCTATTTAATCTAGGATTTTTTTAAGCAAATCATTTTATATAAAAAAATTATATATATATATAAAAAACCCTAAGCAACTAAACTAAATAAAAAATAAATAAAACACAAAAATATAAAAAAATACAGAAAAATTAAAAAAAATTGGGCAGCAGTAAAATGACATTCCAACTAAAAATTTTTGAAATAAGGAATGCAGGAAAACCAAAATAAGTATCAGTAATCAAAGTGAAGGTCCCTTAAATATTTGTTTTGGTTAGTAAAGCGGCACTATAAATTTGTTTAAGCTTAAAATTTTATCGAATTTTGTTAGGCGATGTTATTTTCTCGTCTTATAATTACTAACTCGAATATAGAACCTGTTCCACGTTTATGGCATGCCCAAATTGAGTAGAGGAAATATCTGGCAGCCTTTGCCAACTATTTCCCTTTCATGTTATTGAACGAGAGTTAAATAATGCGTTTAAGCTTCTCATTTCATCGATTTTTGTTAGGCGATATTATTTTCTCATCCTAAATTTATGCACTGACTCGAATGCAACAACTACCCCGCCATTTATGGTTTGTCAAACTACTTCTCTTTTAACTGGCTGTATATTCACTTGTTTATTTTTTAGGTGATGGTATTTATTGTGCAATATTAATGACTTGTTGCTGTTGTAAAAACTAACATTTAGACTTTGCAACGCTTAACTTTTCAGGATTAAGTTTTATAACAATATGAATTGTATAAAACAACGTGCGTTAACAACGTGCGAGGCCACTAAATCCAGTTGGCAAAGAATTGTTAAAGTGAAGTCGTTGTTTGTAATCAACACTCGTTAAAAAATATTTTGCTTTAATGAATTCACTTTTTTTATGTGAATTCATTTTTTTTAGAATGTGAAATCTAAGGCGAGTAGAAAAAACAAAAATAGTTTATAAAAATGAATACATGAAATTAATTCTAAACTTTTTGGCTAAAAGCCTATTGAAGCAATGAACTGTAGGGAAGTGAAATAAATTTAAATAAGAGAAACTCCTTAAAATTAATTTATAAAATATTGTAAGAGTCGATTAAATATCAATTAATTTAATCAATTCCTGTTTTAATGTAATAAAAATTCCTTCATTCAAGTAAAAAGCATACAGTGTATGAGTTTTAAAGAAGTTCATAATATTTAAGAAAACTTTTTCTTAAGTCTTAGGAAATGTTTATTGCCTTTGAGGTAATTTTTCATAAAACTAAAGAAACATTTATTAAGTCCAAGTACATTTTGTTTAATTTAATAAAAATTGCAATTATAGTTATTGAAGTTGTATTTTATATTTTAATTTTATTACTATTTTTAGTTTCTATAATTCTCCATTTTCTATGCTTTTAAAGCGACGCTTTTCTCTGAGTGTTGCTGGTTCGCATCTCAGTTTATTGCAAAAAATGTAATTTAGTAAAAATGTTTTTCAGTTAACTAATTTAGAATTTTTTGAAAATACAAAAAAAAAAAAAAATTAATAAATTTAATTTAAATATAAAATATAAATAAAGAAAAAAATATTTTTCACAAAATATTAATTTACCTCGTCTAATAAATAATGCCTAACGAACGGCAAATTAAATAAAATGCTTACTATACAATGACACCAGCGAATGAAATGGATTAAAAGAATAAAAAAAAAAAAAAAATAAACTGTAAAGTTTTTAAGCAAATAAATATTAAATAATAAATATTTTATTGGAAAATTCTTTTGTGAATTGTGGCGAAATCCATTTCAGGCTCTACACCAACCACTGTGCACTTAAATTAGTTAGATTTTTAGCCTTTTTGTTTACAACTTTTTTTTCAGTGTAGCTTAAATATACAAGAAATAAAATAATTAATTATACTATAGAAAATACATACACACATGGATAAAAACATATTGGGACTTTGGTCAAATTAGTAATCGAGTAAGGAAAAAGGTATCAATGCAAAATTAGGCAGAGCAGATATTCTTTGAGAATAGAGAGATATTCAAATCCAATATAACAAAAAATTATAGCCATAAAATATAAGTAATTAAATTTTATACTTGATATGCTGTTCTTTGTAAAAAATTTTTTAAATTTTTTATATGCATTTCGTTTTTTATAATAAAAATATGAAAACTTTAATGAAAAGCAGACAAACAGCATCCACCAAGTACGAGCACGTAAACAAAGTTCAAATAAAAGATGGAAATGTGTTTGTTGCTTTGTAGCAACCAACACCCCGCTCTTCTATTGTTGTTGTACGTAATGCTTTTGTTTATATCACATCTGCTGGTTCATGAGCTCGCAGGAGTTCAACTACAAAAATTTGTAGTGGGTATTGTTATCGCTGCAATTGACTCATAAAAACGTCATTAATAACACTCCAGAGTACAATAACTGACGACAGTCAAGGGTAGTGTCATGTGTTTAAATGGTTGGCGTGGCTTGTCTTGAATCTGGTTGTTGGGTGTATGCTTGGTTGGCAGCCGTTCTTTCGAGAACATAATAATAATCGTAGTGCATTCTTTGCCATAAAACGAATTCCTGTGTTTTTCGCAAATGTCCACCACGTGTTTGACTTTTCGGTTTTAACTATCAATTATTTTTCATTTCAGTATTACGTACAACTGATTAACTGACTGTGTCCTTAATAAACACCCCACCAAATTTGAATAGGGGCAATTAAAAGTAAAAATTCTTACAGATATTATATAAATTGAAATCTATAAGCAAGCCGTAGATAAAAATCTTATTCAGTATTTTTTGCATTATCGTTCTTGTTTTACAGTGTCAAGCAAAAAACAGCTGTGTATCAGCGTTGCCAAGTACCGTTTTGATGCGTAAATCTTAAATAAAATCGCTTAAAAAATATTTCGGCAAATATGGAACTAAAAAAAAATTTCGTTTTTTAATAACTTTTCTAAACTTTTTAATAACTTTTCTACTCCTTGTGAGCAATATAAAAAAATTTCTATTTTTATTAGTGGGGCTCAACTAATTATAAAACTTTATAAAATATAAATATTACATGCTTTCCAAAAGGGTAATTAAGTTATAAACTTTTAAGAATTATTTTTCGAAAAAGTTATGCTCGTCTTTTTGCGAGAATCATGAAAAATGTTATCGGTAGAGAAGGCAGGTATTTAAGTAATAGATATATATGGCAGTGTTGCCAAGCCTCTGCTGGTAAGGTACTTATGGCGGCCATCTTAACAATAATTTCGCTTTGCCGATGAAATATTGCTATAGAAGATCGGCATTTGCTCAGCTTTATTTCATCATGGAATTTATTTCTTAGCTGGTAAATATCAAGTGGGCAACAGACAATGTAGCACTTGAGAAAAACTCATAAAACTTTTTATGACTGTGGGAAGTAGGCATTGAACCCAGACTGCTAGCGTTAGGCGTGAGAGAGCTTTCACTGTAGTTTTAAATTTAATGTTAAAAAAGTTTTTACTTTAGTTTAAAGCAACCAATTTAGTAGTGCTTCTCAAGCACTGCAGAAGCCCTTACGGAATTAACATGTTTACAAAGTTTAGTTTTAGTGACATTCTTAAATGAAAATGCGAGTAGAGGCTCAGCACAGGAATACCTTGTCAAGTTTACTTGAAAGATCTAAGCTTTACCCTCAATCTTAAAGATAATTTCGTATAATGAATAAATTCTGACTCTGAATGTACTATAATATTTGCCTCAAGGCAATTAACTTGCTATATTACAGTGTAATCTCATAGAAATGGACTATTAAACTTTTCAAGCTATTTCCAAAATTAATTGAGAAAAAAGCATTATTTAGCCTTGATCACTAGACGAATAACATTATTGCTTTTAAGTTGTGAAGTCCATCTTAAAGTTCTCAGTTAATCCTTGTGGGGAGTGATTTGAAGCAGCAATTTAAGTTTCAGAAAAGATTTAATTTTTATTTCTGTCATGTAATAATTCTAAAAAGTTTTCATTTGCACATTGTTTTCTACAAAAAAAATGGTAAAACCGACTCTTGAAAAATTTTATAAATTAATTAAATTGTTAACTTTCTATCTTGTCTCTCTGAGAATTTTTATTAATTTACGTTTTTAATTCCCATATATTAAATAACATGCATATAAAACATTATGAACAGAAACCAGACAGACACGTGCCAGACGACATAAAAATTAAAGAAAATTTTAAAAATGAAATAAAAAATAGAGCTGCCAGTTTTGGGTTAATTATCGAAAATTAGGGCGGTTTCTATCACAATAGGAAATTCAAATTTTCACTTGAGGCTTAGAATATTTGTTTCTTTCTTCAGAGCAATTCATTCCTATAATATCACTTTTATTAATTATGAAAGCATTAGACTAATATTATTACGTACTACTGACTAACTGACTGTGTCCCGAGTGAACATCCCATCAAATTAGAATAGAGGCAATTAAAATTAAAAATTCGTACAGCTGGCCGTAGTCACATTGGGACATCAGTTATGCCACATTCGCAATTTTTTTTTTTTTTAATTTTACAGAGTTCTTTCTAGAGCGCGATTTTCGCACAATTTATATATGAAAATGAAAGCTTTCACATTAAATCCAAGTTTATAATGTGATAATACTTTGTTTTCTTGCACTATATGTTTTAAATTATATATTCAAATTTTGTTTTCCACTAATTGATGAAAAGAAAATACAAAAATGCAGCAAATAAGTGAAAAATATTAAATGATGGGGCAACTCAGTACAAGTTTATAAGAAAAAATTAAGATATTGGCAACACTGTTCAGTTTTGTTCGGCAAAAAATGTTGTGCGAAACGCTTGGATGAATCCAGTTTTAATCTTTAATAAGTGGTAATTAATTAGTTGCCATTTTTTCCTGTTGCAATTATTTTATTTATTCTACGGGAAACTCAAAATGGCGAAAATTTAATAAATCTTCGTTTACATCCCATTGTGCTAAAACGTTCCGGTTAGTAAGCAGTGCTTATACTTGACAGAAGTTTAAGTTATTCAAGATGAGAGAGAGAAAAAGAAAGAAAGAGAGAGAGGGAGTAAATGTGAAGGTTTTAAAGCACAAGTACCCCAATATAGTTTTCTGTATTCCGGGAAGCTTTCGTGGTTCCCTGCCATATATGGGGGAATGATTAATGTGCAGCCTACTAAGCCGCAGGTCGCTGGTTCGATTCCCGCCTAGACCCCAAGGGGTTTCCTGCGTTTAAGCCAAAAGCTTTACAGGTTAGGTTAGTTAAAAAAAATATATGTACACTAACACAAAAAAGTAATCGGATATGATTTATAATCATATTTATGAATATAATTGCAATATGTATAAAAGCACTGGCTACTGAGGCCTTTGGCTTCTGGCTTTCCGGGGAATTGAAACCCTGACACCTGCGTAACAGGCGGGTATACTAACCATTATATCATCGAGGGGCTAATTACGATATTACAAAATATTTTGCTGCACTAAAATTAAAATTTAAAACATCTCAAAAAATTCTTTCAGAATTATGATTTTAAAACAGTTGAATGGCAACGTTGCATTTAAATTAATACCAACACAGATGCGAGGTATCTTCTTTCGTTGCCGCCTCTTGAGAAGAAGCCTACCGATTAGAAAATGATACATTTTTGGTAAAAAGTTTAGAATTTTCACGGTGCAGATTTTATACGATGCAGCTGGATTTATAATGCTTCAAATCCATTTTCTATATAGAGTTGCGTTTAAAAGTATATCAAAACTGATATCAGAGGGCATCAGCAGACTGACTCCTTTGTATATCTTTATTGATATCATAAATTTATTTGAATATAAATTTAGTCAATAGATAAAGTGTTAAAAAGCTCAAGACTATATTTAAAGAGTGGTATAGAGTATAGAGCAAGAGTTAGTAAGTTCGTCAGCTGCAAAGGTCATCGGTTCGAACCCCAACTCTGGCAATCATAAAAAAAAATTTTTATCATGAATTTAACTCAAGTGATTTCTCTCAACTTTGTATAGTAACAGCTTTTGAGGAGGCCTCTCAGTAATTCCTATTATCGGTGTTCAGACCAAAAGTGTCTTTTGGAAGTATGGAAAGTGGCATTGTTGGAAGAACGCATTCTCAGTAATTTCTACAATACGATGTTGAGAGAAGCTTGGGGTTTGGGGTAGAATACTACTGTTGATGATGAGCATAAAATAACTTTGTACTAATTCCGATATCACGTGGGTGGAAGCTTTTCCGAAAAATAGATTTTTAGAAATTTTTTTTTTATATGTAAGGACAAGAAAGGTTTCCTTGCAGCCTTGTAAAACTGTAATAACCCTAGTCCTTTGACCGTTGGTTGGTTTAAATTCGTTTTCCTAATTTGGTATGAAACTGTTGCTATTACACTCCACTTATTTGAATTCCCTTGACTGCTTTTTTGCTCTTTTGAATTTAAAATAACGTTCCAAGTGTCTGTTCATGTTGTATTTAACGATTACAATGTCAATTGCTTATAATTAATTTTTCATCAGATAGCAGTTGCGGCTGGAGTGACGGCAGAGCTACTTTTTTGCTTGCAACATATTTTCTGTAAATTTCTGTTCAGAGTTTCAGACAACTTTTAATTCGCGGTTATTTGGTTTTGCGTAAAATGCCGAAAGATGCATGATAATTGAGAGTTATTCATGGAAATGATGATAATAATAAAAATTATTATTGTACATGAAATTTACTTTAATGCTTTTAATGTAATTCTTTTCGTTGTCTATTCGTTCAAGACAACGACCCATAACTTTGCAAATCCAAAGTTGAGCAAGTGGTTGATTGTGGAAAGAAATTTGCCAGTATGATTTTATTTTAAATTTTTACTCGTAAAAATAAACGCTCTCACCACACATTTAGAAAGCACAAAATAAGAAATATAATGTGACGATTACGATAATACGAAAAGCAGTGCTCGCTTTTAGGAAGAACTATATAAATATTACAGTTTGTTTGCAATATAATGCCTGAATTAAGGGATAATAATTTGAAAAAATTATAAATCTTCGTTTTGTAAATTTATAGTATTATTATAGAATAAATTTAAAGGGTTTTCACATGTTTTCAATATATTTTTTTTCAATCAACTAAACATGGAAAGCTTTCGGCTCGTCCGCCGAAAAACACCCAGGGTCTATGCAGGCATCGAAGCCGCGACTTCCGCCGTAGTAGGGTGTGCATTATGCATTCGCCTACGGCGAGGAGTGAGGAGTTTTCGAAAAGAATAAAATATATGCTTGCAAAGTTAGTTACTATTTTTAAAACTTACCTGATTTCCTTAATGTATAATGTAGCATAGTTTCGGGCTGATAAAGTATACTGAAAGAAAAGAAAATAAAGGCAATACTTTAATATTAATATCAATATTAATATCAATAATATTTATATATTATATGTATTTATGCTGTCTATTACACTTGTAAAATAAATTATTAATAGTGAAATGAAATTGTCGAAAATTGTTCATTATATAACTGAAACCATTTGCGAAAGGCAACTGTGCTACTTAAATCGGATATACAAATATATTTCACGTAAGTCTCAATGATTTACAAATTCTATACCATCATTAAAAGAATTAATTTTAATGCAATTAGTGTAAATAAATTTCTCTCCCTGTATTTATCAAACTCCTAAAAATTTGTGGTGCAACATTATATAAAAGATTCGATTCTTTATTTTATTATTATTATTTATTTATTTATTGAGGCTTCTTTTTTTCATTACATACAATTTTTTTTAACAAATATTAATTTTTTCTTGAAAACTTAAAAGTATTATGTATTATTTTAATTACATTACTAGTTCTTGCCTATGCAACTTGCTTATCTAATCTAAGAATAATTATAAACTATAATTATAAATACATTAATTAATGGTCCAATCAGTGCTTGCTCCCGGCACTTATTTATACTAATAGAGTTGGATCTATTATTTATAAACTTAATACAAAAACTTAAATTCTACACTAAAAATAAACCTTAAAATAAAATAGCTAATAAATCAAAAATTAATAACAAAGATAAAATATCACAAAAAAAAGCTAAACAAAAGCAAAAAAAAAAAAAAATAAAAAAAAAATCAGCCCCTATGAATGCCGGGAGTAATACGTGAGTAGAAGTTAAGACCGGGATAACCATTCAATTGTTCCTGTAAAATTCCGATACTGGATATGTATTGCGTGTTTGACCAATTGAACTCTCTCTCGGTAGATAAGATATCCCTAATCACCTTACCCTCAAAATGAGGCAATTTCTCCACAAACCTCTTCATTAAACCCAACGTATAAAATGAAATTGGATCCAATCCTACCTTATAATACACATATCTATTCGAGAACCTTTTATTCAAATGCCTATAGTTCCTCTCTATGCATTTTCTTAAAATATGCCTCTCAAAAATCTCCATCTTTTCCATCAAGGTTTTTGATATGGCAAACCATATGGGAAAGGCATAAAGAAGAAGTTGCCGAATGCTCACATAGTACAAAAGCAATTTGGTCCTCACCGGTAAACTTCTGCTGTTAAATAATCTCGCATAAATACCCTTCACACGATTCGCCCTCTCTAAATTATATAGCGTGTGGCCATTAAATTTCAGAAGCCTATTAAAGTTCACACCAAGGTATTTCATGGTATCCTTAAATGCAATATTGTTGCCATTCAAATTCAGCTTTAATCTTTTGCTCTCCGGTACCACAAAATATTTACATTTCCCGGAAGCATTTCTCAAACAAATGGCACTATTCTTTTCGGTGTTAATCTTTATTTCCCAATTAGAGTAGAATTCATCAACATTCCTCAGATAGAATAAAATACGCTGCAGTGCCACCTTAGGAGACACATCGTGAGTGTAAAGAAGAGAGTCATCAGCGAATAGAATATCCTTACAATTGTAAAATTCATGGGGAAAGTCATGAACGAAAATGCTGTACAAGTGAGGCGCCAACACTGAACCCTGTGGAACACCACAAGAAACCTCTACCTGACATGACACCACTCCACCAATACCTACGCAGAAGAAGATTCGATTCTTTAAAACAGTTTTCAAAAAAAAAAAAAAAAAAAAAAAAAAAAAAAAAAAAACATTTAAATAGTTGCATATATTCAGGCTAATATAAAAATCCATATTATCCATATAACAGCTTTATAGATTCATTTTCACTTAGCTTTTAGTAATTTATAATACAGCAGTTTATCTTATAATTTGCATCTTGTTTATGTTTATTGTGCATCTTGTTTAAGTTTCAGCAATTCCGCAATATAAATGGCACTCATTTAAAAGCTTGCTAAAACCCGCCTAATACCACTTAAAATTTAAATAATTAAGAGCTTTTAAAATATTTGTCAAATTTGCACTCAAAACCTTTGTGAGAAGCTCTTATGCAGCAATTTTAGTCTTTAAAGTGCCTCCCCACACACGTACACACATGCAGGATAGAATAAAGCTCATGGGAATAGACTTAAATTATTTCAGAATAATCGTTACAAATAATTAAAATCAAAAAAAAAAAATAAATAAATAAAATAAAATACAAAATACAAAATACGAAGTACGAAGTACGAAGTACTTTCACGAAGTCTGTTCGTTTGACAGTGCTGTTAAAAATGATATGTGTTTTGCTACAGTGTTTGTAAGGAAGTTTGTCAAGAGATTTATAGTATTATACATCCACAGATGGCATACAGGTGGCATTTCCAAGTAATTAACAGACAAAGTAATGATGGGCTTGCCAAAAAAATATTTAGCATTTTGTAAATAATTGTTAAAAGCCGCTATATTGCAACCCTGCAATTCATTAAATGTTAGTATATAGTATAAAAAGTACTTGATAGCAAGAGGCAACATATATAAAATATATACCAAAAACTAGTGCTTTTGATCATAATAACAAATGACATTATTATTTATGTTTATTCGAAATTATTAGTTGAGCTATAAATGGCTAAGAGCTCGAGTTCGATTCCAACAACATATAATCAGGAGAAAATATCTCTAGTAAGAATTACTTTTTGAATATTTAAGTAAAGCAAAAATTAAATTTAAAATAAGTGAAATGATTTATAAAAATGAGATCGTGTTAGAGAAGTCAGTGTGGTTCTTTTTTTGCAGCGACTGTTAGTTTTTTTTTTAAAAAAGAAATTATGATCGCATAGCAAAGAGGCATTTAGTCTTGTAGTTAAGAGTCTTTTAAATAAAACATATGAAAGGGAATTGGTTTTGCGCTACACATCAAAGTAATTTTAAAAAAATTCTGCTCCTGTTGGCTATTTGTATGATATTAAAGAATTATATTGCCCAAACGATATGAATTATTTCACCTTTTTCTATTTTAAATGTTTGTTGATAAAGTAACGGATCGTAAGCTTTTTTTTTAGACCAGCGCTGGAAAATGGAATAGTTTGAAAAAAGAATCCAGTATTAAGAATTTTTATTAATAACACTTTACAAATAGCTTTTAACGTGTAAAATGGATTTATTAGAACCAAGATAATGCAACCCTGTAAATTAATAATTTTTGAGAGGAGGCAACTTCTAAAGATGTACATAAAAATATTCCTATCAGAAATATTGCTATAGAAGAGTGACAAATATATGTGCCCAGATATTTATTGTCATCACTGTAAATTGTTTGCTGGTAAACATTAAGTAACCAGTTGCCCTGCATTTGCTATTTAAATATTCCAACAACAATTAACACAACTAACTACTTCATCAAGGCTGGCTAATTGAACATCAAAAACCCAATTGCCTGTTTTCCAACAAACTTTCGGCTTCCTGGGCCCGTAAGCACTTGAACATTCCGCACAGTAGACTCATTTAGGTGTCAATAAATAAATATTTCATTATTAAATTTTAATAATGGTAATTACACTTAATAATGAGATCAGTTTAAAACTTTTTTCTGGCATATTAACTTAAAACTGCTGGCACAAAAGCATAATGATGGAATCGTGCATGGATTTGGAAACATATTAAGGACTCAGTGCAAGTCTCTGTGTGACAAATTTTTTTTCCACATTTAAATTGTTACATGTTTTAAAATTAAGCTTACATAATTAAATGAATTAAAAAAAAAAATTTATTTAAGTTAAATATGGCAGGACAAAAACGTTTCCCCTCTATACAACAAGATGTTTCAGAATGTTAAATTTTTAATCAGATGCCACATCTGGAAAAATAATGGGAGCAAATAAAGCGGAAAATTTAAAAAAATTACGAGAGAAATAATTATTTACGATAAGAGTATTTTTTTAAAACGAGCGTATTCCCATATTATTATTCTCGCCTGAGTAAACTCTATTGATTATGATCTGAAATGAAAAGGCAATAATGAGAGCAAAATAATTTTGCTACTGCGAGACAAGCGAATAGACGCAGCAGCAACTACAAAGCATTTTCTTAGAATCGGTTTCTTTTTTTATATGTAACTAGGTGGGCCGGTCCTCCTTGCTATCTGCAAAAAATATTTCTTTTTCTCTGAAAGGCAGTTCAAAATTAGAGTTTTTAATTAATGCCACGGCATGCTGAGTAAGGGCCCAACGAATTCAGCGTAACACAGCATAGGCTTATCGCGCCAATAGAGATTAAAAATTGGAGATATTTATTTACTTTTTTAATTTTACTTTTTAATTTATTTTTTCCAGGAAAATAGGTTAGTTACGATCCGTTATTGGGCTAATTAACGACGCTACAGAACGATTAAAAACTTAACGCCTTCAGCGTAACACAGGATAGGCTTATCGCGCCAATAGAGATTAAAAATTTGGAGATATTTATTTACTTTTTTAATTTTATTTTTTAATTTATTTTTTCCAGGAAAATAGGTTAGTTACGATCTGTTATTGGGCTAATTAACGCCGCTACAAACCGATTAAGCACCCAACGCTTTCAGCGAAACAGAGCATAGGTTTATCGAGCAAAAAAACCCAAAAATCGGTTTAGTAGTTTTTGAGTTTATCGATCACGAAGATGCACGTCATTTACATGTATATACTATATATATACATATTTGTCATAATACGAGAAGTGTACTTATACGTGACATTTTACGCTCAGGGATGTAACGATTTGCCCCCATTTTTTAATGAAATTTGCAGTGAGAGCAGCAAATCAGCTGTTTGTAATTTTATTTTATTTGTTTGTATATGTTTGCATGTATGCATATGTGCGTTGGCTACACACAATGTAAACTTTTCATTTGCGAATTTTAATTAAAGTTATGATTGACATGACATAAAACAATTTATGCCAAATATTATTATTGCATACTTTTAGTCACTTTAAGGTCTTGCTATCAGCTTGGCTATTTAAACACTATATATATCATTTGTTATTTATATCAGCTCAGATAAGTTCAGCAAATGTAAACAAAAGATTATGATAAAAAAAAACTATTGCTAGATTTTTCTGTTTAGTGTTCAATGTATATAAATAAGAATATCCAAAATGTTATCTGGCGCACACACGCGCTAATGAAGAGAAAAATGTTTTTAGGGTCACGTATTAGGGTTTCTGTGTCGGTTAAACAGTAAACTCATGTCCGTAATGGTTTCTGTTTTTATTGTATTTTTTTTTTTTTTTTTTTAAATACAAATGCGATAAATTTACCAAAGTTTTTATGAATTTAAATAGTTGTTGGATTTTATCTTGGATAACTATAGATTTATAAATAATATAAAACGTAATCACTTCTTTACTAATAAGTATTTGGGTCACATTATTTAATAATTAAGAATAAAGTTTTCGTTTTTCCCACAAAAATATTTGTTATAATCTATATATGAAATCATCTTGAGCTTATTTTGAGTAAAGTTTTAATTTTTTTTTTAATTGATTTTAAAACAATTTTATAGCATATTTTTAGGATTTTTAAGTCTATAGATGTGTATACGATAGCTCCGTTTTTTAAGCCTTTTGAAAAGATCTGCATTTTGTAATACTTAATTTATCATTTAGACTATATGAGATTGATGCTTTATGATTTTTATATTAAGGCCATTACAATAAAGTCCTTTTAAAGCCACCTTGAAGTTTTGACTTCAGGCAATTTTTGAATGATTTATTTGATTGATTTCTTCGGTGTTGCATTTTTAATATAATAAATAAATCAGATCCACGGACCGTGAACTTAGCTGCTCAATTTAATGAGCGATAGATTTTGAAAAATTACAAATTAACAAATGAGCTAATAAGTATGTAGACCAGTGCTAAAACATACTTATAAAATTTGCATCACCAATAGCGAACATAGTGCGTTTCACTATCTCATTCTTATGTGTGCGGTGGCATCCTTTTATTTAGTGCATAAAATAACTTTATATTCAGAATTCTAAATATCAGTCTCGAAGATATTTCATATTAAAATTATGTGGGCGTAGCCACGCCCAATTTCTCAAATGCAAGCTTATATTATATTAGAATCTTAATGCTTATAAAAACTTTTTTGGAACGTGGCTCCGTCCAGTTTCCGAATAATGACCTTATGTTATGATGGCTTTTATTTTTCTAAGACCAGCACTCAGTACACAAATCCTTCTCATATAAGGGGTAAGGATGCCATTACTAGGATATTACAAAGTAAGATAAACGCTGAAGGGGTTAGTATGCAGAGCACATTTTTGTAGCCCCTCTGATTTCACAGCGGCCGCTATTAAGCTGCCTCTGAAAGCCATTTTATTAATTACTTTATTACACCGATACTGTCACAAAAAAGAAATAAAGAGGAGCTAATGTGCCCTATTATATATCATTATTCCTGACAATTGCTTGCTGGTAAATATAAAGTAACCAATCACTATGCCCCAGTAAATTAAAGAAATACAACTAAGACCAAAACATTGCTTAAAAATTTTTTTTTTTTTATAGATTAGCCCAAGGTATGGATCGAAGCCTCAATTGATCTCGTAGACAAATTTAGTCGTTTAATTTAGTGAAGTGGTATGCTAGCGCATCCTTTTGCCACTACAAATTTAAGTTAATATTAAGTGTAATCAATTTTTTAGATATTTAATATAAATATAAAGTAGGCATGCCACCGCCCACTTTTTGCAGCCGTGAAAATAAGCCATAATTGTGTCAAATATTGTGGAATTTCTTAGCATACCTCCTCTTGTTTTTAAAAATAATTAGGCCCTACTATATTTTACATTTACATGTAAAGTATATTTATCACAAAATCTAATGCCACAGCTGAGATAAACATCGGCAGAATCGAATATATAATCCAATATATAATAACTACCATTCAATAACATGCGGCAGATAGATAACTTGAAAAAATTCCAAAATTATTTAAATTGGTATGATAATACAAGTTTAATACAAGAATTTTTATCTGCTTACTTTTAGCAAAATTATTCAAGCATACTGTTAGGCGCAGTAAAATAAAAATAATGTTATAAGTTAGTTTTAATTTAAAAAATATTATCAATTCTAAAATGTATTCACTGCAAGTATAAGTAAAACTAATATTTTTCCTTCACAAACAGAAATACAAAATAATGTAAAAAAAAGGATTCGTTATCCTTTACAATATGCTACATGTTTTCGTTGCATGTTTTTGTATGTCAACTTTTTTTTTGTCGCTCTAAGATATTTATTTTTTCACTTTGTGTGGTTGCTTTATTTTCTTTGGTTTAATGGTAACGCTTTTGGCTCTACATGTTTCAGGGATTTTAATTTTCCAACCATGCCGACTTTAATATTGACCGCTTCTTTCCACTTCTCGATCTTTTTAAAGCCTTTAAAGTACAAACGTGTTGACATTCATATTCAAATATATACTTTTAACATTTAAATCTCACTAGACTTAAACAGAACAGAGCCTTTGCTTCTTTTTTTTTTTTTTTTGATGTAAAATGTTAAGAGCTTTATCCTTGTGTGCGTGCTTGGCGGTGTTATTTTAAGCCTATTTAGCTGGTATATGTTTATTCGAAACATGTACACGTAAACTCTTGACATGAAGAGAATGCAAATAATTTGCGGGAGTTTGATAAAAAAAACAATGGCAAACACAAGTAATAGAGATAATTCACATTTTGTAAAGTAATTATTCTTCATTTATCATCTTTGGCAGCAAAATCATTCAACGCAAAATACTTTTTAGCAAAAAGAAAGTTTTATTGTCTTGGAATTGTATGAATCAAACCTTTAAGGTGAGCATAATATTAAATTTTCTGGCATACAAAAACTTTTATAATCCCTTCTCTGCCCAAAATACAATTGAGTTACAGTGAAATTTAAACAAAATTTTTTAAGCTCTATACGAAAGAAAAAATACCCCACATCAACGAGATGCACTGCACCGCATCAATGCAGTCATATATGCAGTCATAAGCGAAGCAATGAAACTGTTCATTGTATGAATGAACCGTATTTCATTGTGTACATGAACTTTTCTTGGCTGACTGCTTTACCTTTAATAGAATATTCATTTAAATCAATTAAAAAGGTTTGCAAATGGTATATAATTTTAATATTATATTGCAGGCATTGCAACATGATTTTATTATTATTATTATTCTTCCCATCAACTACAAATAAAAATATTTAAATTGCATACAACGGTGCAATGAAAAGGTCAGATCCTTAAGAATTTTTCGCGGCCAGGAATTGTCTCTTGCAATAAAGCCATATTCGTTCGAGTTTTGTAGCATGTGGCATCGTCTTGTTGAAACCACATATTCTCCAAGTCGTATTCTTGAAAGCAGGCAAAACAAAATCATATCATATGACCATAACCCTCCGAATTTACGTTTAGAGTCGTTCCATCGTAATCATATTACCATAAACCTCCGAATTGATGTTTAGAGTCGTTCCATCGTAATCATATGACCATAACCCTCCGAATTGACGTTTAGAGCCGTTCCATCGTAATTTTCGAAGAAGTAAGGTCTAATCACACCTTGGGGCCAAAGGTGTGACCAAACAGTGACTTTTTCTGAATGCAATGGCCAATCTTTAATTACTTGAGGATTCTCACAACACCAAATACGACAATTTTGTTTATTAAAATAGCCACCGACTGAGAAATGTGCTCCATCAAAATATCGCCGTCCAACGCCTCTTGTTCAAGCAACCATTCCACATACGTGGATTCCATTCTCTACGATGTTGTAAATGATCAGCTGGCTGCAGTTGTTGTGTGAGCTGGACTTTATATGGCTGTAGGTGTAGATCTAAATTCAAAATACCCCATATTGTGCCGTAACACAGTCCTAATTACTAAGAACAACGAGGGATCGACATATTCGGGTCTTCGGCAACACTTTCACTTACAGCAGCGATATTTTCAGCGAAACGATGATGTCCTGGCTTTACAATATTTCTAACCGCTCCAGTCAATCTCAATTTGCCAATCTCTTCCATAGTTGGACGATGATGTAAACTATAATCTCCTCTTAAAGCACGATATAAGGCTGTGGCCGAAACACCATTTTTGTAGGATGTTTCGGTAATTTCTATACGTTGCGTGATAGTTAAGCGATACATTTTCGCCAATAACAGACTTTCAAGTGAGAAGAAATTGATAAAATTGCTTTAACATCTTAGTTTGACAGATGTCGAATTCCAGTCCTATACTTTTGAGACCACAAAATGGATAAACCGTTAATTTAGTCAGTATTTAAATTTTGTTCACGGAAACTTTTTGCGGTACAAAATCAATATTTTGTGTTTGTTACAAAAATTAAGGATCTTCAAAAAAAAATTAAGGATTAAGGATCCTCCGTAGGTAAATGAGTAATTCGCATCCTACAAAAACGGAAGTCGCGGGTTCGATTCCTGCTTAGTTCTTGTATGTTTTTCTGCGGTTTACAGGTTAAGTTGGATTAAAAAAAAATATATATATAGTATATATTTATATATTTTTATAACATCATTATTTTCCAATTTTACTTATGAGAAAAGGGGTATTAAATTTTAAGGGGCGATGTTAATTTTGAAAAAAATTATTTTGGAAATTATTTTCGTTTCTATTTACTGTGATTAAGTGGTGTATGGCCTAATTATGTATGGAGAAAAATATTTGCCAATTTGCCGCAGCGACCTTATCGGCATACCACCATGCGATAAACCAAATTTCGAACGATGCTGAGGCATAATTAAGGTTTTATGCCGTTAATGAGCCGAATTATCTTATCCTTTAGGGATCTTATGCTTGAATTGTTGCTGCTTTATCGACGTATAGCTTTTCTCTGAAATAAACCCAAAACAAGATAAGTCCAACCTTATCAAATGTTATGAACTTGCCGGCCAATTTACATCGCCACCAGATAAAATAACACGGCCATTGAATTTGTCGCACAAAAGAGCCATTATTTTCATAATATATTCCATCACATAAATAACATAGTAAGTTTTCTGTAAGCAGTAATTATTACAACTGCGCTTCTGAAGGTAAAGATATAGAAATAAAACATCCTCTGGAAATGCTAAAAAATTTTATAGCATTAAATTTTATAGAGTTTATTTTAACAAGGCGAAGAAAAAAGCTTGCCACCATACAAATCTCTTAACCTTTTTAATATTAAAGTCAATAACTGATACTGATAGCTCCTGCTTAAGGTTCCTATGAAGTGAAATAGTGGAGTATCTTCTAGGGAGATTAAAAATATTGAGCACTGTTTGTTAACCAGACCAACAACCGTATGCCATATTTCGAGGAATATAACTTTTGTAGATCAAAAACTCATTCTTTTTGAATTGCTGATGCTTTTTCAAATAACTTTGAAATATGCTGTTTAAATGTCAAATATCTGTCAAATATCTGTCAAATATCTGTTAAATATAATAACAAGATATTTTACATTATCATAAATTTGAACTGTTGCTCCTTGAACTTCCAGAGCTAATTGAGATGCGTATACACTATATTAAAAAGTGATGTATTAAAAGTTTGCGTTTTAATGATTTAATTTACATAAAATACAAGAAAATATTCATACAATATATGTATGCATAAATATCATATGGTTTGGTAACAGAAAATTGAAAAGAGATGTGCTAAAGTATGAGGGTGCAATTTCAGAATTCAACCACTGAATTATTTCACTTTTGAAATTACAATTGTTTTAATGTCAAGTTTTTATGTCGAATTGTGGTAAAAATTTTTTTTCTTTTCATAAAAAATCTCAATGACAAAACTTTTCAATTCAGCCAGCTCTTTTTAATTTTTCTTTTTTGCCACTAAAAAATATGCTTCATTTTAAATAGAGAAATGTAATAGACAGGCTCTACGAGTATATAAAATTAAAGTAAAGCTCTTACAACAAATATTTATTTAATTTTAGCTTTTTTATTTCAGAGAGTGGCAAATAAACAAAAACGAAATTAACACCAAACTTTTGACATTTAATCAACTATAATTAAATTTAAAAAAAAAAACAACAACAAAAGAGTAGTGGACATTTTAATGGAAATACAGTGATCAAAACCTGCAAACTATTTCAAATAATAAAATAACTAATTCAATTAACCAAACTCTCTTCTAAAGCAAATTTCATACCTCCTCACTTCCTTACGCAGTGAAGTATTTATGTAATTAAAATAAGACTTTAATTAAAAATTTCAACGAGCATACTTATAGGCGTTAATAACTTTACAGTTTCCCATGCTTAACTCAATGTAGAAATATAGAAGCAATGTTGGTGACAACAACTACTAAATTATTTATTGTGTGCGCGACCGAAAACATATTTTTTGTTAAAGAAGTCAAATGTAAACAGCAGCTGCTGGAAAATGCTTCTTCTTAAGAAGTAAATAGATATATATGTCGGCCTATTCGATGTACAATTAATTGTATATTTTGTGATGCTGTAATCGTAAAATCAACAAAAACAAGAATAACAGCAACAACAACAATATTATAATTGTTTAACAAATTCCTTGTTTAAAATTTTTGAAAGTAATTAAAATTTTTGGTCTCATAACAATTGCTTTGCAATTACATTGACAGCGTAGAGGACCTATTTGTCGTTTTCAATTAACTTTAAATTCAAACACTTGCAGAGATTCACTAACATTTTTTTTTGTTGGGTCTAATCAAGGTTAATTTAAACCAAACATTTTAAAGCTTTACGAGAATATTTAAGACGTTAAATTTTATGAGCTTACAGAATTAAACAGCTTTTTTTTTTTTTTTTGATGTTGAAAATTTTTCAATTGGCAACTTGCAACGCGAGGCTTTTTCATGCCAAAAAGCATGAACATGATAACATGATCTCAGTTGGATCAGTTAAAAATTTGGCTGGCTGAGGGCAGTATTTCATTTGGTGCTGCAACCAACCTCAGCAGTAGACTTTCAGATACACCAAATAAAAAAATCTTCCCAAAAACAGGCAACAGTAAACCATTTTATTTGAAAGTATAAGCATTATCCTTCATCCTTTCAAAAATCTAATATTTCAAGCATGTATTGCCTTCGGCTTGAAAATAATTGGCGCAATCCCTGCTTAATTTTATGAAAACCTAAAACGTTTGTTACAGGATTTCTTGAAAATGTTGCAAACGTATTAAGTAAAAGCTTGCCATAAAAGTTAATTGACACATTGCCTACTTTTAGGAGCCAGATTTAAAAACATGATTGAAATTCTTAAGAAAATGTTGTATGAAATACATTACAGCTCCTTATAAAACTTTTAATTTTGAATAAAACATTCTTCCTTAACCGCCAAATAGTGGAATAAAGCCTCTAAGACAAAACTAAACCCAAAAAAAAAACAATTCTATAATAATTCCTTTAACTTTAAGAATATTGCCAGGAGTATATCTGCTTTGTATTAACTGTATATGTATATGCACACACATACACATATATACGTATGTATATCTGGTATGTTTATCCTTTCAAAAATTTTTTCAAGCTATTGTTTGACAATCGTTATTCTAACTAAAATATTTTTATCTTCTTTTAGGCGTTTAAGCTTTTTAAAAACAAAAATGTTTATCATTTGATTTTGTCAGTTACATTTCATTCTTCATTGTTTTAGTTTAATCATTTTCTGGCAAAAGTTATTACATTCAATTTGCTGCTGACACAGTGTAGAAATTTCATTCTAACAATGTAAACTTGTATATATTTTTTTATTTATTTTTTTTTTTTTTTGTTATAATTTGATACGATAAAAAAAACTTTTAGTTAGCTTTCAATCCTTGGAACGTGCACTTAAGTTATAAAATATTTCTTGTACTTTCTAAAGTTTATTCAAATTACTAGAGAAATAAAAAAGCACGAAGTCAACTTTTAGCAGACAGTTTTAATTTATAATAAATGAATTTACAATACGAAACTACGTTAAAAGAATTTCGTCCTGAGAAGCAAAATGTGTTGAGATCTACAGATGAGTTTTTAAAATTTTTTTTATTAAATATTTAATTTGTGTTGCATTTATTCACTTCAAATCATTATAAGAATGCATAGTTAATAAATTAATTTTTTTGGATTATTTATTTAGATAATTCTGTAGTTTCTATATAAAGTAGTGAAGCTTTCAAAGAGTCAGGATAATTAATTAGGTTTAGAGGAAATAAATCATAAAAACACAAAGCAGATGGCCCAAGAACGTCTAAAATATTTTTTCTTTTTAAAGGCATCTTCATATGACGGATGTATAATATTTCCACTAGAAATTAAACAGACAACAAAATATTTGAAGGATCCAGAATCCTTTTACATATTACAAAAGTAATTGTAATAAAAAAAAAAAAAAAAAAAAGCTTAGAAATCTTTTTATATTTTAAAAAGTAATTTTCATAAAGCAAAAGCTTTAAAATTTCTGAGAAAATACATTTAAAGTGAAATACTAAATAAAAAAATTATAAAAATAAAAATATTTTTTTTATTAAAAATTTAATAAAAATATATTTTTATTAAAAATTTAACAAAAATAATTTTTATATTAAAAATTTAATAAAAATACATATATATTTCTTTGGCTTTGTTTTTAAGCATTATCAAAACATATTTGATAATTATTAAAAATTCATAAAATTAATATTTTAAAAAAAGCAAAACAAAATACAGTCAAACTTCCATAAGTCGAACTACCATAAGCCGAATTTTTTATAACTCGAAACAAATCGGGAGGCAGTAGCATTTAGTGCTCAGAGTGTAAACAATTTTACTTCCATTAATCGTACTTCTATATGTCGAATTCCTCCATTAAGTCAAATGGAAAAAAGATACGTGCCTTCCCTAAGTCGAAACAATCCAAGTTTTGTATTATTTTTATTTTCTCTTTATTTGGGGAAACCCATATTTCGTCTAAGTTTTTAAGTTACGTAAAACCTTATTTTTTTTGGGGAATCCCCATTTTTGTTTTTAAGTTTTTGTATATCTTCGGCGGAATTCCTTCTTTGCATGAAAGTTAACTCTTCAGCCCCCAATTAACAAAATATTTTAAACACTTGTAACTACAACAAATTTAATATTTAATTTAGAGCAAATATAATATCTTTCAATAAATTAGTAAATTTTGAAAAAATTCTCTAACTCAAAGTCTCTATAAGTCGAACTTGTTTTGCTGGGTAATGGAAATTCGAGTTATGGAAGTTCGATTGTATACGATTAAAATTTTATTTTGCAATTTCGTGCGTTTTAAAGTTTTGCATAAAGAAAAATTAATTAATTATATTTCTTCTTCTTCATCAGAGTAAAAAAAAAGTATTATATTTTATTTTTAGAAAAAAAAATAAAAAGTAATTTCGCAACTGCATTAGCCATAAATTTTTCAAATTTTCTTAATAATCATACGTATGTTACTTTATTATTTTTTTTTTAATTTTATTATAGTAAAATATTATATTTATTATTTGTTGACAAAAAACCTTTCTAATAAAAAAAATATATCTTAACTTCCATCGAATAAAATAAACCTCACAGTGTTTTGAAAAATAATTCAGAAAACCTACTAGCTTATAATCCTATTCACTAGAAAACAATTGAGAATTACAAAAGTACAAAAGCTTTTTCGAATTTGCACAACAAACAAGTTTTGGTCGATATGAATCTAGAATTTTAGAATAAAGAAGAGAGAGAACTTCTTTTAACCGAAAAACCTAAGAAAGCACCAAAAAAAAATATTTTATTGACTTTACGCGACTTTATTGACTTAAAAAATTAAGCTTTCTTTTAAAGGAAAGCTATACAAAAGAATTTATACTGATTTCTTCGCCGAACAGCAAATTAATACTCTCAATTAATTGTTTGATATTGGCCACTGCTGCATGAGAACACAACTAATTGTTGTGAATATTTCCCATTTATATTGTTTTACACGAGTGACACAGCAGAGTTGCATTTGATTATCCTATTCAATCGTTTGATATGTCACATATGGCATATGTGCTGAGAAACTAGGATAGTGTTGCCTAAAAATGCATCTGCATGACACATATTTTTAACAAGTCGTACAATTTGCATAATCATTATTGTTTTACACGAGTGAAACAGCAGAGTTGCATTTGATTATCCTATAGAATCGTTTGATACATCACTTAAAATGTAAAATCATTGTTACGATTTTAACAATGTGGTATTATAAAAAATATATATATTTCATTTCTGATAAATATTTATTAAATTCTTTTAATAGATTATATAACAGCAAAATGCTGAAAATTAATAATAATTAGTTTTGACGGCAGTAGATTTGACAGCAAATGCAAATGCCGATGGCAAATGCATCTGGCAAAACGTACGATTTGCATAACATTATGAATATTTTGCATAAAATGACATTTTTCATGCGATCAGAGTTGCATTTACTTCAATCAAGAAGAAGAAAATTTGTTTCTATCATATTTGTATCATAGTCTGGCATCTAAAACGACATTTTTAAGCTATTTTCTTCAATAAAAAGGAATGATATCAGAATTTCGTGCGATTGAATCGTACGACCGTGTAGGATAGTGAAAAGGCAATCAGTTGCTATGTGAAAATCCCATTTCAAAAAGACGCACCAAGTGGTGCAAAAGTCCATATACAATACATTAATATCCAGGTGCACCTGTTCCCTTTGTTTCCAAAAATGTATATACCGCTTTACCTTTTTTCAATAAACAATTGAAACATGTCTTGTGTCATGCAATTAATAGCAAATTTGATATTTAAATTGCAAAAAGTCAGTAAATCTTATTTTACAGCTTTCGGCAAAATTAAAACTTGGTATATATAAAGCTCTTAATTACTGCAAGTTTTGAAGCAATTACCCTTTTTTTATATAATCTGGGAAATTGTAGGAAATAAAATACAAGGAAAACATTGATTACAGAGTAGAGGGCCAACAACTCATTCATTTATCATACAACAGCTCCGATAACGAACAGAGATAAAATTATTTTTTTTTTTTTTTTATATATATTTTATTTTAACACTGAAAGCATATTGAAACGAGTTTCTCCCACTTTATTGATTATTTCCATTTTTGTGTGTAATTTAATACGTTAAAGTCTTTCGTTTAAGCCCTTAACAAATTTGAAAATAAATATATAAATTGGTTAAACACTTTAACAGGGAATGTGTGCATGAGTTGAAGCTACCCAGTAAACATTTACTAGTAAGTCAATGAATAAGAAACGTAATGCCATACTGAAGTACTTTTAAGAAGAACGTTTTGCTCTCGAAAGTGTAACTTGAAAGAATTTGCAAATTGCCATGTAACAAAAAAAAAAAAAAAAAATCGTAAAATCGTGTTAACGATTTTAAGCATGTGGCATTATAACAAAATATATATATTTCATTTCTGCTAAATATTATATTTATTAAATTCTTTTAATAGATTAGATAGCAGGAAAATGCATAAAAATAATAATAATTAGCTTTGACAGGAGTAGATTTCACTTCGTTTATCATGGTGATATCAGTAGGTTGAAGGGTTTGAAACAGGGATGGAAAATGGTTTTTTTGTTTGTATAAAAAATTCTGTCCAACTTTCTGTAGAGTGTTAAAAATAATTTTTAAATTTACTGTACTCGTTTGCTAAAGAATTATGCCTTCAGCCGTGGTTGGAGAGTAAAAAAAAAAAATATATACAATAACAGTGTGGCATTCGAGGTATTGTTGATACCAAGTTTTACTAAAAATTATTGCCGTAAAAAATTGTATTTGTTATTTCTTAGTTCCAATTATATTATTCTGTTTTCTATTTTAATCCGCTAGACAATTAGATTTAAATCCGTTACATTTTCGTTCGCTTTATTGAAGAAAAAAATTCCAAAAATTCCGTCCTCTTCAATATGCTATTCGTTTTCAAGCAAAGAGAAATATTATAAGTTGGCTCGCTTTTGCTCACAGTGTACATTAAGCCCCGTCTTAGGTTAGAAATAGATATGACTTTAACTGAATATTGTATATTCTTAATCTTAAAATATATAAAAAAGCACTATTACTATTTTTTTGTAAGGCCAGCTGTCAGAAAATGGTCCATAGCCCTGGCATATGTATGGCTATAAAAGTAGTAGAGGCAGTTGCATTTCTAAAGACTGAATATGGCAGGGAAGATCTCTCATGGGAGAGTGCCTTGCAAACGAACGGTTCGTCTAAAAAACGAAGTATCACGATAACTACACCATGTCCAATTAGCTTCTATGATAATAAGTCTAACTGATTATTGGTGGAAACTATAATTTGATCAAACTATGCCAGGATACTACGGGTTAATAGCCCAGCCTCTCAGTTTCGGAAAAAATTAAATAAAAATTTTATTTAAATTATTAATAATTATAATAATGCCACGAAATTGTGCTACAAAAATTAATAACAAACGCCGTGGTATTGGTGTATTAAAAATATTATTGCATATCTTTAGGAGCAACATTAAAAACTTGTGTAAGCAATTGTGTTTCCAGGACTAATATTGTTTTAGTAAAAATAATTGCTTTTACCATTAAAAAAAAAATACCGAAAAAAAATTTTTTCCATCATCTTAAAATATTTTTTGATTCTTTTACTCTTAAATAGATATTCTGAAATACAAAAATCTAAAATTCCAAAAATAAAAAATAATAATGTATGTAACAGCAACTACCGACCACATTTTGCGATACGGCTTCAATTTCATTATATATCAATTTGATTTCCAAGTACTTCTTCACGCTGAAGCAGTTCCGTAATTTAGAAATGTTCACTAAAGGCCATGTTTCACTATCATAGACAGTCGTAACATAAATTCACACGAAAATCTGATAGTGATTTCCCCGTATTTTTAAAATCGCATAAAAATGCCATTGTATATGCCATATTATTATACATAAACTATGGAAACAAGTTTTTTTTTGATAATTAAAGTAAATGCAACCCTGATCACATGAAAATTGTCATTTTATGAAAACTTACATAAACTTTTTCTTCTTCTAACAATCTGACATTTTTAGGCTACTCTATGCTATTTTGTCAGCAGAGATGCCATATTTAATTGCATTAATCGTAGGATTGTCTATAAAAGTGAAACAAGCTTCTAATAAAACATAAATTTTTTTTACTATTTTAGAGCGTATTGATAAAATTGTTTTGTTTTCCATAAAAGCAAAAATATCTGTTCTACAGTTTGTCACACAAGTGTTACAACAACTAAAGAAAACTATTTTTTATTTTACATGTGAAAGCCATATCAGCTGTTTATGGCTTTTATTTTGGTTTATATGAAAATACCATAAGAAGCAGCTTCATTAGCTGCTTAAAAAATAGGAATTAGATTTTTGGTTTTGATGTGTCACTGTTTTGATTTAGTGTAAGATAAATTACAGCTGAAGGCATAAGGGAAATGCAGTTACATGTTAATTTATATCTCGCTTCAACTAAAGTTGTAGCAAAGGACCCAAAATGTTTTGAGGGTAATAAATCCATGTTGTAGAAACAAAGCCGTGGGTGTGGGAGCAAGTGTTTGAGCAGGTAAAGTTATTATTTTTTCTTTGGCAAAGAGAAAAGAACAGCCAGCAGAAGCTTTTACACTCATGACTAAACATTGCAGTGCTCACTGCACTCTATTAAAGTGTTACAAATGCATGCAGTTCGTAAGATTAAAAGGTGAATGTTCGATGTTAAATGCATGCATGGAATACAACCGCTAAAAACGTGGCAAAACAACATTATACACCTGGTAATAATAAAAGCATGAAAGCTTTTACACACATTGTGTGCATATAAAATATTTCCGTAATTAGTTATATTTTATACGTCTGTTCAATACTCAGAAGCGGCTTTTGGGTTAATGTTTTTAAACGCAAAGTCAATATTCGACGAAGGGGAATAAAAAACTCCCATGTGTGAAACCGGAAAAGGGCTAAAAATAGTTTCAATTGGCAGCATTGAAAATGAGTTAAATAAAAAAAATTTATTTTTATAATTTTCAACTGAATATATGAAATGGCTTATCAATTTTTCTTTGAAGCATTCATTTAAAAAAAATTTAAGGGAATGGTTGGCCCGCATAGAGGAATACGAAATTCTTTTCGAATAAATTTTTATAAATTTCCAATTGTTAGAAAATGAGTGGGAATTGAGAAGTTAAAAGTAGAACGATATCGTTGCATATGTTGCACGTGGCCCAACACTGGCTGAAAATAGATAGTGTGAACCCGACTCTGCTTCAAATGCAGATAAATCCTTCGTACGATAAAATGGTCCATTCCCAGGAGGACTCCAACAAAATTCATCTTGCAAAAAACAATACCCAACGCCTCACCAAAAAAAAAAAAAAAAAAAAAAATCGGATAGTCGCATTTAGAATGAGTGAATGAGTGAGAGTCTTTTCAACCATAATTCTGAAATTTATTGATCCCCCAATGGCTCTTAATCAGGTGATAATGCTGTGAGTCTCACTTACATAGAATTTGTCATACGTCATAGCCTAACTTTTTCAATTGAAATAAATATATTGACAGAGCCAGTTGGTACGATGCAGACCGTGAGACACAAGAACCGTTATATAGCATACCTTAGCTTTTCAAATTGACATCAATGTAGGCCAATCCAGAAAGCAGACAATATCGTATTGAAGGCATGATATACCGTTATACGTTCATACTTTTACTTCTTCAACTGACATCAATTGATCTTATCAATAGCTTCTTGACAGATATGAATCAGCTGTTCTCAAGTAAACTTGTTGTACTAAAGTTTAGAATATATTTTTTGATTGTCATTTCACATCTGTTAACTGAAAAAGTATCCAACTCAACCTTAGCGCTTTAGGATGAAGAACATCTAGTCATTGGAACAAAGCTCATAAGAATACAAGCATATCAATTTAATCGCCAGTTGAAAAAGTCGTAGTACAATGTATAACAGATTCTATTTGACTCGCCCATCTTATATTGAGAAAATATAACAATAAATTGTTTTTTTATGTATAGCCCACTGAACGAAAAATAGAATATCTAAATAACTATAGAACAGATATTTTTGTTTTTATGGAAAACAAAACAATTTTATCAATACACTTTAAAATAGAAAAAAGTTTATGTTTTGTTAGGAGTGTGTTTCACTATTCTAGACAGTCCTACGATTTGTTAAATATGGCATCTCTGCTGAAAAAATTGTATAGTGTAAAAAGTTTATGAAAATTTCCATAAAATGATCATTTTCATGCGATCAGAGTTGCATTTACTTCAATCAGCAAAGAGAAAATTCTTTCCACAGTTTACGTATGATTTAAAGCGATTTTTAAAGTAGGAGAAAATCACTTTCAGATTTTCATGTGAATGTGTGGTACGACTGTGTAGGATAGTAAAACATGGCCTTTTCATTTACTTCAAATCAACCAAGAAGAAATTATTTGCTAATTTCGTCTAAATGAGCCAAATTTGCCAAATTGTTTTTCAAAAACTATGCCATAAATACATACACAGTAGAATGTTTTCCATTTCCCACTTACCATTGAACAAACCTTTGCATGTTAAATTTCCCCTAAGCCTGCTTTAATGCTACTATTTTGCACATTATTTAATTGGTCATGATTTAAGCAAAATAAAATTTATTTAAAGAGGAAAAAGGCATTGAAAGTGGCAACAGGTAGTTTGTTGGCCACAAACATAAAAGGCAATCCAAAATGATGATTTAATAAAGTGACCGTAATTTGGTATTAAAATAAAAAATTAAGTCAATAAAGTAAATTGGCTGTCGCTAATCGAAAGCCAATATAATTCTGCTCTAAAAAACCAATATTTTTTTTTACACTTCCAACTGAATTGTTTTTATCCATTTACAGTGAGAATTAAAATTGACACTTGCATTTATTTTATAATAATATTACTTCACCATATTTTTAGGCTTAACGTTTACAAGCAAAAACGAAAAAAATATATTGCATACTTTGCAGGTAAAATGTATAAAAAATATATTTAAGTATTTAGCTTTCGTTTAAAATGTAAAATGTATAGTGCGAGGAAAGTCTCTAGTGGTTTTCACGTTAAAAAAACGGCCAATTTTTAAATTATTCAAATAGTTTGAATAAAAAATTTCTATATTTAAATATTTTTTTTTAGGTTTTTCCAATGACATATAAAGTGTCAGTAGCAGTTGAGCCTTAATTAAGTTTAATTGAATTAAACATAAAATTTATTTGAAAATGTCAACGAATAAAAACATTGGAAAAATGTCAATAAGGCAAATGGAATAGAATAATTGAACTCAGAGTTAATAGCAAGTCCATCAAAAATTCGTAGAAATAAGTGGCGGGTGTAATAAATAATTCATATAGAATAGTCAGTATAAAATATCCGCAGTGTATTCAAAATACAGCTTATAATATAATTAATTACCAGAACTAGACTTACATCTCATAAATAAATCTTTTTTCAATTCATCTACATTTTCCGATCCATTTCCAGATTATACGATATATTGCAAATAAATTTAAAATATTTCACATTTGATCTATAACATTGAATAGGTCGGAAGGTTTGGAAAATCTTAATGGATTTGAAAAAAAAATTAAAGAATAAATCTTTTCTCAATTCATCTATTTTTTCGGATCCCAGATTATACGACATATTGCAAATAAATTTAAATTATTTCACATTTGATCTATAAGAATAAAAAGGTCGGGAGGTCTCCAAAATCTTAATGGATTTGAAAAAAAAATTAATGAATAAATCTTTTTTCAATTCATCTAACTTTTCCGATCCATTCCCAGATTATACGATATATTGCAAATAAATTTAAAATATTTCACATTTGATCTATAACATTGAATAGGTCGGAAGGTTTGGAAAATCTTAATGGATTTGAAAAAAAAATTAATGAATAAATCTTTTTTCAATTCATCTACATTTTCCGATCCATTCCCAGATGATACGACATATTGGAAATAAATTTAAAATATTTCACATTTGATCTATAAGAATAAAAAGGTCAGGAGGTCTCCAAAATCTTAATGGATTTGAAAAAAAAAATGAATGAATAAATCTTTTTTCAATTCATCTAACTTTTCCGATCCATTCCCAGATTATACGACATATTGCAAATAAATTAAAAATATTTCACATTTGATCTATAAGAATAAAAAGGTCGGGAGGTCTCGAAAATCTTAATGGATTTTCAAATCCATTTTATAATTTGGCACTTAATATAACTACTTACGCTACGTTATTAAATGGGTATTGCATGGCTATTATATGGCTGTTGTACCCTACATAAATATTACTGTTAAACCATTTAATTAGAAAGAAAATATTACTTAAGAAATATATCAAACTTATGCATTAAAATTATCAACATCTCTATCAAAAAAGAAAGACAATTTTTGATATTTCAATAATACAATGACCCTTTTGGATCAGCTTTTCAGCTTTTCTTTTAATTAAAAATATCGGCATCTGTGTTATTCAAAATAAAGCAAACACGTCACTTATTGAAGTCCAGATTTTAATTGATTTCGTACTGTTCATATCAGTTTGCATTACTTTAGAGAATAATAGTAGGTATATTAAACTGATCTCTCTAGTCTCTGCATTTTACAGAGCTGGGATTAATTTCCTGTTCTAGGCAGAGTGTTAGAAATCTTAAAAAGAAAAAAATAATAAATTCAGTGCAACCATTCACAAATTAAAGCGTGACTAGAAGAGAATGACTTTCGGGTGGCGAGTTTTTCTTTACATGCCCCTTTTGGCTATTCTTCTGAATTCCTGTAGTATAACATTTTCACTTTCTTTTCAATTTTTTTTTTAGCAAATTCCATTTCTTATTTCATAGGTTGGCTTATGCCATTTGTAGGGCATCCACGCTTAAGAACAAACCAATAGTATCTGTATCAGTTCTTGAAAGGCAACCATATAAAAGTGTTATACGAGTATATAATAAATATATAATATATTAATATATATTAATATATATATATATATATTAATATATATATATATATATTAATATATATATATATATATAAATATATATATATATATAAATATAAATATATATATATTATTAATATATATATATATATATATATATATTATATATATAATAAATATATATATATATAAATATAAATATATATATATATATATATATATATAAATATAAATATATATATATATATATATATATATATAAATATAAATATATATATATATATATATTCATACCTTTATATATATATGTACATATATTGATAAACTTTCTTGCACTGCGCAATAAAAACCAACGTGTTCGGCTTATTTGTAGGAAACGAACTCCTCCCACATTGGAATAAGTTTACCAACTGAATTCGTCAATAAAGTCAATAAAGTCCTTGAAATATTTGTCATGCAATGAAAATGATTTATTGCCATAGCGAGCGTTATACTAAAAGCAAAAAAAACCGCTCTATTTTCGCTGTTTGCGAAACGTTTCCCCTCTATTCGCTTCAGTCCAGGAAATTCAGCGTCGTTATTTGTCTTGCTTATCGCTGATCTCAAAAGGCTTCAAAACCTACTGGAAGTGTGTTTGAATGTTTTGTCTGTATGTGTGTAAATGTTCAGACGTGTATCCATACACATATAAATTGAATTCTAATTAAAAGGTGAATGAGGACTTACTTATTATTGGAACAGAATGAATGAATCCTTTCTCTCTAAATGCCAAAGCGATTAAGCTTTAATAATGCTTTGAATTTGATTGCTTTTTATATAACTTTTTCACAAAAATAAACAATTAATTCTTAAAAAACAAAAGTATTTGAAGGAATTGAAAATAAATTACAAGCACACTTGTGCCACAGTGTCATAGTGACACGTCTGATTGATATTAATTACACTCGCAATACTCATACGTTTGATCAACTTCAGCAGGATTTCATTTAAAGTTTTCTTTATTTTTATTTTTTTGGAATTCTATAAAGTTTTTTTATTTTATATAAATTGTTTGCATATAGAAAAATATAAATGGTTCTTCACTTAGAATTTTATTCATGTTTTAAATAGTGTATTTACAGTAGTTTATCCGAACATCTTTTAATATACGAAAAGCAAGTGTTATAAGCAGAGTGACTGCAAATACATATAATTTTACATCTGACATTTTGCCAAAAAAAAAAAACAGTCCCAAAAGAAAATACAATTGCCCATGTGGAACGTAAAAAGCCCAAGAATAGCTCAAACTAAGAAAACTGTTATACGTTTATAAAAAATATTTAAACAAAAACTATCTCACACGTAATCTGTGATACTGTTATAAATATTTAACACACATCCACTAAATACTAAAGCATTAGAGACTCTTAATATAATTTTACATGTGACATTTAAGAGATTAAGTCGCAAGAGAAAATACAACCATGTAAAATATAATCTTGTAAAATATAAAAAGGCCAAGCAAAAAACAACTAGGAAAACTGTTATACCGTTTTAAAAAAAAATTACAGAAATTAAAGAAAACTTGTTGTTGCTCAAAAATGTTTTCTAATAAAAACTATTATACTGTTATAAATATTTAGTGAACCCCCTTTAATGGTAAAACAAAATTGATCGTTTATATTATTTTAAATCTAAAAGTAAAAAGCCACAAAGAAAATCTAAGTACACTTTGAAAATATAAAAATTTTATTAAAATATAACTTATTAAACTGTCATACAATTATAACCGATTTAAGTTATTTAAGTTATTTTTATTTCTAAAAATGTTTTATACGTTTTAAAGTCTTTAATAAAAAATTGAGAAACTTCACCAGTAAATCTGAAAAGTTCTGACAACTTTAGGACAGTTTAACTTGAGTATTCAGGTTTGTCGCCCAGTACAAATGCCTAATGATTTCGATAAAAATAATTTGCTTTCTTTTCATTAGTGTACATCCCTTTAGAAAGTAGTTTTTTTAAATTTGGATAAGAAATTGAAAAACGCAAAACTGTGTAACATCTCGAAAACTATATATTTTTGGGGATATTGCATGTAGATAAGTCAAAGTCCATCGTCAAGTCATTCATACTTCTTTTCATATCACATTTTTTGTTTAAAAAGAAAAGAGTGCTTTACTTCGCCAACGAATATTCTACCAAAATTAGAAGAAAACTTTTCTTATAGAAAATAACAACCATACAATCTGTCATAATGTAATAAATACTTTATAAAAGATCAAAAATCAAGGTCAAAATTAGAAGACTGATTTTATATAACAGAATGCAGTAAATTATTAGAAGAAAATTTCTTATAGACAAAGGAGAATGTTTATTGCATGCCAGATCCTTAGGAAACAGGTTTGAAAACTGGTATACAAAGTTTTATAAACTGTTATACAGAGAAAACATTGAAATGATGATATCTATTTCCTTAACTTGTCACCAAAAAACTGTTATACCACTAAATTTTGCTGCAAAAAAGCTGTGAGAATTTTTCTATGTAGAACTATATTTTTCATACAGAGAAAGTACGGCAATTGTGAGATTGTTCCAATTTTTTTACACCAATTGTAGCAGCAGTGTTTTGAATTATATTCTATATATGTAATATTTGAAATTTTCAATAATAATTTCTTAAAAAGCAAATGTTCCAAAAGTTGTCTTTATTTCAGTGTGATATAAAAATAAGCCAATTTGAAGTTTTTCCAATTGGCCTCAATTTCATAAAATAACAAATTGCATTCATTTCAGATAACTTTGTTTTTTTACACACCCACACACACACACACACACATTCTTTTTGTTTAATACTCCTACTTAGAAATAAACTGTCTTACTTAAAGCAAACAAGCGTGGAATAGAGTAACAGAGGCGTATAGTAAGCAGGACTAAATAATGTTGAACACAGTAATTTGAAACATTTAGCCGGAACTTTAGATAAGTTATGTTTGCGTACCAATTTTATTTGTTACAACTGCTGTTGAATCAACTATTTAATATGAAAAACAGGTTCTATCATGATGTCCCAACTGGAAATGGTAAACATGCTAGCAAATTTATGAAGAAAATGTTAAAAGAAAAATTGTGATAATTGTCTATTATCAAACCAAATTAGAAAACTAAATGTTACCCTTTGTGGTTTTTATAAGATATAAAAAGCATACACAGAGGGGAGATATTACGAGGAACTCCATTTTATACCTGATGAAATACCAGAGGGTCCATTTTCCTTTTAATATCTGCCTATTTCATAAAAACTTTTATACACCTTTTTGGGTGACTAGTATTTCTGATTTTCCTACACATTCTTTTTTCTACTAATTATAAATATATTAGTCTCTTTACAATTTAAAAAATTGTGTAAAAACAAATTTATTTGTAATGTTTGTTTTTAACAATTTTTTAATTATGCAAGAAAATTTTATAATGAGAAATATTTTTTTAAAGTTAATTATTCCAGAAGAATTTGCCCATAACGAAATATTGAATAAAAACAAAACTTGAATAAGTTTTAAAAAAAAAAACTTACTTACTTACTGATATATATCAGTAAAAATTCTTCGAATAAAATTATTCGTTTAAAAACCATTCGCATTGATAATTATGAAAAGTCAATTCAGATAGATAAACACATTTAAAAATTATCAAAGAATATAAAAGAAACCAAACTTTTTCCCAAAAAAAAAATATTTTAATTAAATTCAAAAAAACCGATTCGAATAAAAACAGTTCTAACGCCATTATTATAATAAAAAGATTTTCTTTAATAATTTACATTTCTCGATTTAAATTAAATAGTTTAAAAAATTTTTCGAATAATATTATGAGAAAGATAATTAGCCTAGGACTTCTTTTATAATCGAATAAAAACAGTTCTAACGCCATTATTATAATAAAAAGATTTTCTTTAATAATTTACATTTCTCGATTTAAATTTAATAGTTTAAAAAATTATTCGAACAATATTATGAGAAAGATAATTGGCCTAGTACTTCTTTTTTAAGCGAGTTGAGAATAAACTAAAGCTTAAATATTGTTCTTTTAATAAATTCCGTAGAAAACCAAGAAAAAATTTTAAAAAAAATTTTTTAGTAAATGCAAATAAAACTGATTCGAATAATTTATATTCGAATAAAAATAGTTTCCATCTAATTACTAAAATGAAAAAGACTTTCTTTAATAATTTACATGTAATCTATTAAAATTTAAGTATTTAAAAAATTATTCGAATACGATTATGTAAAAGATTTCTTTTTTAAGCGATTTGAAATATGTAAATAAATTTAAAAATTTTCATTTTAATATTTTCTACAAAAAAAGGACTATTTAAAAGATAAATATTAAAAATTATTAATAAATTATTTATAAATTATTTCAATACAAGCGAATAAAATTGATAAAAATTTTATGATTTTATTCGAGTAAACAGCATTGCAATCCAGTTAATATCTATTAATAAAAAAATGCTTCCCTACACAATTTCCCTTAATAAAATATCTTGCATTTACAATTATTAGATTAAGGAAATTATTCGAATAATATTACAGCGGAGATAATTGGACAAGCTTTCTTTTTTACGTGTACTAAAAATTGCTAATGCGTCATTTAAATGGAACCGAGTTTCATTTCATGTTATAAACTCTCTTGCAACTTTAGAGACGATCCTGTTTCAAATTTCTTTGCACCAATTTGGCTCACATGCACTCGTATCCATGAAGAAATGTGAACGTAATACAGCGTGTTAAGTGTTGCATAAAGTTTAAAAAAAAAAACAGGGAAAAACAACAACATCAAATGCATGTACTCAGGGCTTTGCAGTCATGCACGCAGCAAATATGCATGAATCCTTCCTGCCTTATATATTCTTGATAAAACTCTTACAATTTATGAATAAATTATAAGTTTGCTGCAAACAAATGGCATAAAGATATACATCTACAACAAGTGGCAAGAATCATTTTTAGTTAAAAGGCAGTTAAAGACACTTTAAGCGATGGGCGGAAAGAATATACTGAAATGCAAACTTAATAAAATTGAGAAATGCGAGCGTAGTAAATCATAATTGGCAGTTGCTGAAATATTTCTCGCAAGATAATTTCTATTTAATAATTTCACTAGCATTTGCTCTTAAACACGCTTCATATTTTTTCATCTTCTTAATAAAACAATATTTATATGAATATTAATATTCACATACAGATTTTCCTTGTACAAACGCATGAATTTTTTAACAGCTTCAAACCAATCAGCAAGCTAATCATCAATATATACGAGTATTGTGCATTTTGCAATTGTTCTGGCTCCTCGTTCCATTCGGTCATGTCAAGTGGCCCATATTTTAAATTATAAAACACTCACACACTCACTCATTCATAAAAAGGAAATTTCATATGCGCACACATGCTCCTTCAAACATTCATATTTATATATATATATTAGTTTATATGTATGTGTGTGTGTGTGCATGCATGTGCCTTTGCAATTGTAGCTGTTTTATTTTCATGAAAAATACTTTCAATTGCTTTAACTTTGTTAGCATATGTATTTTGCATGCGCAAGAGAGAGATAGAGAGAGATCAAAACACAAGAACTCAAGATAAGACATGTTAATGTTCTTCTGCATAAAGTTTTTTGCCACCGGAAGTGTTGCTCTTTTGCGAATTTGCATAAATTCAGCATGGCATTAATGCAACATAAGCAAACCCAATTTATTTATATATCGTTTTCCAAACAAATTTAAAATAATATTATTTATTTTATATTATTCTTGTATTTATTTTCTTCTTTGTTTCTGTTAAGAATTATAGTTAGTCGGAAATAATAAAGAAAAATAAAGAAAAACTACCAGCTATAAAACAACACATGAACGCCGTTAAGGCTTGCTGCGGCGGCCTGTATGAAATAATACTATTCTCTTCTTGTTCTTCTTGGGTAATTTACAAGGGTTCAAAGGGCACTTTATACTAAAATATTTTTAATTATCAAAGTCGATTATTATACTTAAATAATATAAGGCCCTCCCTGAAGGCTCGGCAGGCTGCCTCCATGATTGTCACTTCTCGATATTTTCCTTAAAAAATTTTGCTCTTCGTATAAGGTTGAAATGGCAAAAAAAAATTTAATTAAATTAAGCTTACAATAAAGTGTTTAACTAATACACCTTTTACACCATTTCCCAAAGCATATATTAAATAAAACTAAATTTACTTTCACTGATAATAAAAATTTCTCAAACTTACTAAATAATGGTTTATTTTTAGAAAAAAAAATATACGTAAAAGAATATTTTTAACCCAAAATCGGGAATATGGGATATTATGAACAGAATATAGAAAGAAATATAAAGCAAAAGTGAGTTTTGAATCCCACCGTCATAGCGCAACACTCATTCCTCACTTGCCAGTTCAACAGGAATAAAAGGCTCGATATTAAAAACACGAAATTAACCTATTAAGATAAAACGAGAAGCAGAAAAACTTTTGCTAAGAGTGGATCATAAAGGCAATTTTTTATAGTCAGTATAGTCCAATGTGCAAACACTGCAAAATTATTAGTCGTTGCGTCATACTAATGATAAATTATTGAATAATACTGCAAATTTCTTTTTGCCATTTAAATATTCAAAAGTTTTTCTAAATATTTCATAGAATTTTAGAGTTGTATTTAAGCTTGTGAAATACTAGAAAACATATTAGTCGAAGTAAAGAATTGAAAAATTCGTCTACAGACACTGTAATTTCAATATATATGCTAATCTATTCAACGATTTGTTTTCTTTCATTACAGCTGAATCTTGGGCAACATGCATTTCCAAAGTCAATTAATTTGTACACTGGCTTTAAGCACATGCATCATGCTGTGGGCTCAAGCTGCTGCGGAAGTTTCACGCGATAATGGTAAATACAGAAATTTTTATTTATTTTTCTTTTCTCCCAAATAACAAGTTTTATGAAATTGAAACAACAGCTGATTGAATTCAGCTGATCAATATGTTGTACATTGTATAGTGTAAATTGTCTTTACATTTGTGCTGACCAAAATAGCATCGCTAATGTTTGCATAGGTAAAATAGTTTTTTATCTGAATCTTGATATTGCCAGCTGAGTGTAAAAAAAGCAAAACTTATTGAAGCAGATAAAACAGAAAGTACAGCTGATAAGTGTATATTCTTGCTCCATGATACTACAAGGCTTAAATTTAGGCAAATGAAAAGGTTGGACAGTTCTTAAAACGAATTAGTTATTGCACTAGTAACTATAATTAGCATCTCTTCGCTTTGGAAATAGGCAAGTCAAGTTTTGCTACAATTTCGCAAAATCATATTGAGATCTTAGCCAAGACTTATAAACGTTTTTATAAAGAAATTCAATTTTTACATTAATATTAGGGATATTCGCTTAAGCCAGCAAATGCCTGTTATAACTCTTAAAGCTTAATCTATTCAAGAGTTTTTAAACTATTTTTAACTATTTGTATGGAAAAGTGTTATGGCAAGCAGCAATTTTGGCTCTTCGGTTTCTATCATGAAGATATTTTCCGAATTTCATATAAAAACTTGAACTACTGTAACATTGCAATAATTTCATTTAATAAATAAATAAATAAATTACTTTAAACAGCTGCTCTGAATGCTCTTTACAACAATCTCTTACAACGTGAATATGCTGAGCCAGTGGTTTTTCCCAACCATCAGGTGGAGCGTAAAGCTCAACGATCTCCCTCGCTTAGGCTACGTTTCGGCCGACGTAGCGATCCCGAGCTTTTATACCATACACCAGAGAAACGTTGGTTTGATGAGGTAAACCAAAAGCCCATACGATCACCCTCTTTACGTTTACGTTTCGGTCGTCGCAGCGACCCAACTATGCCCATGCACAGCCCCTTAGACATGATTATGAACGAACTGTACGAGAATCAAGCGGAAAATGATTTACTCGATGCCACTAGTGATGAAAGTGATGTGGCCCTGGCTAATAACGACGAGGACTTATACAACTCTTTAATGCATTCACAAAAATTGAGAAATATTTTGCTCTTTCTAAACGAGTATGGCAACAAGGACAACGAGGGTTTGAATTCCAGATCGCCCCCATCTTTAACGTCTCTGGAAGAGGATATGGACGGATTTGAACGACCTATACGCAAGCCTGGTTCGTTACGTCTGCGTTGGGGTCGCAGCACTGGCGGCTTCAGTTCCGTACCAGCCAATGGCGAAAAATCGCAGAATGTTTTAGAACAGAAGGTAAAGTGCATGTAAATAAACGTCTCGCTCTTAATGTTCCCTTTTGTCTAATTCCATAGAAGAAGCCAACTGATATATCGAATGAAGTAGATAAAACACTTAACAACCAAAACAAAGACTAAATTCTTAAATCGGTTAAGGATTTCGCAAAGAATGAGATTAAATGACCTGAATTTAGGCAGACATTTATTATATTTATGTATAAAAAACAGGCAGAACAAATTTTTGGTAAAATATTCATATAAAAAAAATAAAAAAAAAAAAAGTATTTAAAGCAAACTAAAAGTATTTACAAACTAATTAATAGTCCATAAACTTTAACAATGTAAAACAGAAAATCGAATAGAATATTTATTTTGTTTTTGTTATAAAAAATATATTTAAACTTGTTCGTTATTTATAATATTTTAGTTTTTGTTTTTTTATTTAAGTTAAAAAAAAGAACAAAAACAAAAAAAAAACAAAAAAAATTATAATAAACAAAAAAAAACAAAAAAAGTTATAATAAACAAAAAAAAAATAATAATAATAAAAGCAGAAATTGTATATAACAAAACCAAGAAGCAAACTTATATTTTAGTATTAATTAATGCAAAAGAGAAAATGTTTAAATTTGGCCCCACGAAATTAAATAATAATATTTAAAATTTTGAAACTTTAAAAGAATATAAAACAATTTTATCTATAAATTAAACTTTAATTTATTGCTCTTTTAGAAATTAAATGTTCAACGTACAGGTGACGAGGTAAACGAAAAGTGTTTTATGTTTTTGCACACTAAAAGTAACCTTATCACTTTGGCGTGCACATTATAATTTTAAAGCTGCTCATTATTATGCTTATAATAAATATTTTTAAAGGTATTTTAAAAAATTTACTCTCTTTTTGTCTAAATCTTATTAAGCTTAATCAAAGATATTCTATAGTGTTATAAAATCAATAAATAATAAAATTAAATTTATCTATTTTATGTTTTTATTTTTAATTTACACCATCATTAAAATAAAAAAAAAAAATTAGAAAGCAAAAAAAAAAATAAAAAAATTAACTTGTATGTTCGATTTGTCTATAAATTATTTAATTTCATAAATTTATACACACGTTATGAAATTTTATATATATATATATATATGTATATATCTATATATATATATATTGATTAACAAAACATATAAATATTCAAATATTTTATTTATATAAAATCGCAAAAGCAACTCTTAAGCTATATATTTAAATATAAAAGTGTTTATTGTAAATGTAAATAGAAAATAATTGAATGAAAGGCAAACCAAAATAATAACTCGTGTATGTATAGAAAAAGAAAAATCTAAAAAACACACACACTCACTATATTAACTTAATTATTATATAAAAAAAATAAAATAAAAATATGAAGAATTGATGAGTTTTATTTTGAAGAATTCAAATAAAAACTAACTTCAGTAAAAAAAAAAAATTAAAAAAAAAAATTTTAAAGTGTTTTAATTTTAAAGGGTTCACAATATGGGATTGTATGCGATTATCTTAATCTGAGAGATAATTTCCAGTGCTGACAACTGTGTGTGAGCAAAAAGCTCGTATTTAAAACTGGCGCTTTTCAACATTTATTTTAAGAGCTTTTTCATTTGGCTGAAGAGCGACAAATGTTTCGCTTCAAAACTGCACGGCGAATTGTTTTTTTTTTTTCAAGAGAAGCTGTTAAGGCACGAGGCCTTACTCCCTCCGCCACATATTTTATAGTGTTAGAAGGATGGCATACTGATAGACACAGGCAAGTAGATAGATCACAAGATAAACCCTGTTGAGTTATTTTTACCAGCTGCTATTTTAGCCCAATAATATTGATTTAGATGTCAGTCATGATATCCAGAAACAACAATTTAGCGCAGGTAGCTATTTAAGCCATTGAAAGTCAAAATTTATTTTCTTCAATAAAATTAGAAAAACAGTCAATTCATCTAAGACTGAAAACTTGTATTTTAATATTTTTTAAATTTACTTTCAATTTAGGGGATTTTTACATTTTTTTATTTACATTATTTGTTCCCATCAAATACAACCATGTATGTACATACATTGACTGATTTAGTTGAGTCATGAGCTTCGATCTCTAAATACATGACATATATATTACAAATATATAATGTTGAATTGTTTGCTTAAAATTATTATTTCCTAAACCCCTCGATGGTATAGTGGTTAGTATACCCGCCTGTTACGCAGGTGTCAGGAGTTCAATTCCCCGTTGAGCCAAAAGCCAAAGGCCTCAGTTATATTGCAATTATATTCATATATTGCAATTATATTCATATAATTGTAATATTTGGTAAATAAATAAAATAAATATTATTTCCAAAATAAAAGTATGGTTGTTTATAGTTCACGTTTTTGAGAGTTCACTGTATTATTAAACATTAAAGCAAAAGTAATTAAATTGTTTAGGATATGAGGTAAATAAATGTAAGCAAATTAGCACAGTGGGACTGTGTAGTTCAAGCCAAATTTAGATTTGTTCGAATTGGTCACCTTTGGCACGAATTATGGCCTTCAAACGGCCAATGAAACCATCACACGCTGACCGAATGTTGCTCTGTGGTATTTTGGTCCTTTTCCCGGCGAAGCGCTTGCTTGAGTTGATCGACACTTTGGTATTTTGTAGTGCCAACCTTGCTTTCTAAAATACTCCAGTCACAATAATCCCACGGATGGGTAACCGGAGATTTTGGTGGCCATTGTGCGCTGGAAATGAAGCGAGGAAACTCATTTTGTAACCATTCTTGGGTGGCGCATGCTGAGTGCGATGGTGCTGAGTCCTGTTCGAATGTCCAAGGTCTGCGGCCAAAATTTTTGCATGCCCAAGGCTTCAATACACCCTCCAGAATATTTTCGCGATAATAAAAATTGGGCATTTATTCTGACGCCAAGGTCGATTAATATGAGCGGAGAGCGACCATCGGCTGTTATGGCGGCCCACACCATCACCATGGCCGGCGCTTGAGTTCTAGTGGCCAACCGAAGGTGCACATTTTCAGCTGACCTCTTTGGCAAGTAAACACGTTCACTTTGTTTGTTTACAAAATGCTGGACAACGAATGTTTTGTCATCAGAGAAAACCAAATTCGGCACTTCACCACTTGCGGCCAAGCGAAGCAACCCTTCAGCTCTTTTGAGTCTATTTTCTTTCTGTTGCGGTGTAAGTTCTTGCACTTTTTGGAATTTCAATGGCTTTACCACGAGCTCATTTTTCAATATTTGCCGAATGGAATATTGCGATATGATCAGCTTACGAGCCATTTTTCGGCCACTGCGACGCGGATTTCGATCAAGTCGCTTCTTTACTTTTCGAACCATTTCTGCTGATGTTGCTGTTTTCTTCCGTCCACTTCCTTGACGTCGGGCTACGCTACCAGTATCACGGTAACGAGCGATGGTACGAGACACAAAAGATTTATTCACATTTAAATGCTGGAGTGCTCTAACGATAATCACTTGTGGTTTTCCAGCCAAATATAGAGAAATCACACTATCACGCTTGAATTCCATCACGAACAAATTTTTTTCTGGAAAATTCTCACCAAAATGCTTTTGTACGCTTGTAAACAATATAATGAGCTGTCACTGGAATAATTTTCACAGCTGTCGGACAAGTGGTTTAGAAATGACAACACTCTGAAGTTGGTTGCAGTTTTTTCATCTCACCCTGTATATGACAAATCTTTGCTTGCAAATTGTATAGACAAAAATAAAACATATTTGCGCATGTGAAAATGCACACATTCAAGGCGTCAAAAGAAATTCGTCAGACTTGGCCAACTCTGTAATAGATTCACTTTCATTCCAAAGGCTGATCAGTATTTTCTTATTGTATTTCTTTTTACTAACTCAATTTGGAAAGATTTTGTTTTATCAGCAAAAAAAAAAAACACCGAGGTTCTAGACAGGAATCGAACCTGCAACCGCCATTTTAGTAGGATTTCCATTATCCTTTCGCTTATAGAGGCATCTACTCAAAAGTTTTAGTTGAATCAAACATCTACCAGCCAAATTATGCACTAAATTTTCCATTTTAATATAAAAACGTATAAGAAAAGTATTAGGATGACAAATAAAATCCTTTAAAGCATAATGTGCTGTCCTTCAGGCTTGAGCCACGTATATGTTTTGTAGCAACAGAAATATTTTAAATAGCGCAACACACGCCTGCTTGAAGAGCCTTTCAAGTTAAATGACGCATGTAAATCAATATGGAAATAATTCATGCCGGCTTATGGCAATTGCAAACGTAAACAAATAAATCACTTTAAGTAAAACACACTTGCCTTCAAGTTCACTTAACGCCGTTGGAGAAATCTGTTAACGTAATCATATGCTAATAGCGATAAGTTTAAACGTTTAGCGCTGACAGGTAGCAGGCAAGCAAAAGTATTTTTTAAACATTAAATTTATTACAAGATTTAGTTGAGGCACAATTCTGATAAGGCATTTTGTTTGCTTGCTGAGACAGTGGCTGAATTAAAAAAAAAGCTTATTAACACTAAAGCCCAAAAGTCCAAAGTGCCTTCAGGACATCAAAATTGTAGAGCTACGAATCAGAGGAAAAGTTAATTCGTGTATACTGATAAATGAAGTCTTGGTTAACTGGAATTCTACAGCCTTAGGAGCTGATTGAAACAGTAAGTTCATCGACCAGAAATGGGCCATCTGTGCTCATAAAGCTTTTTTCGATATTATTTCTTTTATGTTTATTGGTCTTGGAACCAAAGCTGACGAAGCCCACTTAGCATTTACCTACAACTGATATATAGCGATAATAATATACATTTGAACACATAGACCCCAGTTTGGCGCTTGTAAAAGAAAATTACGCTGCCTTCGCCAACACTGTCTTTTTACGCAAACACCAAAACAATGCGTTACAAGAGTACGAGCCCTCTAGTAAATACTGGGCTTAGGGAAGCCACACAAATTGCAAAAATCGAGAATATAACAAACCCGGCTATTTCCAACAGTGTGTTGCTATTGAGGCACGTGCGCAGTTTGTTTTAACTTCCACAATTAGTGCCCGAGAAAAAGCTTCGCAAGAATCTGAAAATGTTTCGGTTTTTGTCAGCAGTAAAGGGGAAATTTTTTCGCTTTTGATTAGCGTTAAAATAACACAATGTGATGTCAAATAATTCGTTTAATTGCAATACTTATTATGGAGCAAGTCTTGGGAATCAAAGTCAAACAAAAGAAATTAGTATAGGCCACTCCAAACTGATGTCGCCATACATCAAGGTGATGCGAAAGTGACTCCTCCTTTAACCGAATTCCAAAGTTTTTTAAGCTGAAGTCGCGTTTATATCACTTTTTCCAGCTGATTTTTTATCTCAGAATAGGAGTATATTTCTTATATATTTTCCAGTAATTACAAAACACAAAAAATTGCGATTTTTGTAAGGTAGCCACATTAGTGATTTTTACCCGTCTAACTCCTTCCTTTCTCTTGGAATTACTCCTTAAGTTGAATTCTAAACGTGAAAATACCATAAAATGGCAAAAATTTGATTAAAAGTAAAAGGTATGCTCGATTTGATGATTCCGTTCTTCTGGACGTCATCCTTTAATCGAATTCCATATTTTCTTAAGCTGAACTCGCGTTTATATTTTTTTTTCAAGCTGATTGAAATATATTTACGAAAATTTAATAAAGATAAAAATTATGTCCTTGCAAGTTACAGAAGGAGTGGCAAAAGTTGTTATTGAAGGGTATATATAGATTACATTTTGCAGGAAGACATCGTCAAGACTGTGGCCAAAAATTCTCTATGCAGACCGCCGATTATTGGCGAATTACATGATATTCTTAGCTGGTCCGGCATAGTAACATATTAAGCTATTAAATGAACATCATTGTGACGCCCAACTTTCTACGAATTAATATCATTAAAGCCGTTTTAAATTGTTGACTTAAAAAAAATCAAAGGAATTGTTTTTCTGGAGTGTAGCGATTCATGCCTTAAAAACTTATTGCAGCTTTCGAGAGGATGATGACTTTTACAGCACCTGGTAAATACTTTCACATTAAAAGGAATCTGCTTAAAAACCAATTCATCTCATCAAAAATTTACAGAAGGCAAACTTTGATTGAAGTAAATAAAAGTACTTGTGCCATTACCAAAGAAAACTTTTGCCAAATATTACAAAAACATTAGCGGTATTCAGGCAGAGGTGGATTTTTTATGGCAAGTGTTTGGGTTTGCAATGGATTATGCGAATGCAGTAAAATTTAAGTAAATATGCCAAAAAACTTATGAAAGCTAATATCGAAAGTTTTAATATTTACTGACAAGCCATAAATTTATTGTTTACAAATGTCAGCTGCTCTATTAACAGAGTTGCAAACTTAGCACACATAGCGGGGGGAATAAATATGCCAAAATGGTATGAAAGCTAATATTGAAAATCTTAATATTTACTTACAAACCATACATTTATTGCTTACAAATGTCAGCTGTTCTAATGGCAGAGTTAGTTGCAAACGTAGCACAGATAGCGAAGGAAACACAATTTTAATTGAATGTTGTTTAAATGCGATTTCTTTGCAAATGTATATATTTTGTAATACAAATTGTAGAAAGAGAATAGAAGAATTTTTCTTTTTTTGCACCGATCATTGAATATCCCTATTTAAAATATATACCAATTGAGTTACCCACACATACAGGAATGCATCTATATAGCAACTGTATTTCTGTATATCCGAACGAATGCACTTGGATAAAAACTTTTGAATATCACAAATTACTTACACACAATCATATCAAGTGAAAAACTAATAAACAGTTAACGAGCTCATAAAAACCTTTAATAAAGTAATTAAATAATAAAATTTATTATAAAGTTTTAAAGTTATAATCACAGTTGTTGCAATCAGCTTAAATTGTATTGTGGCTTATTTTGCATTCAGCCATTAAAAGCCACTAAATGGGCCAACAAATGCATTAACACTTGCGAAGGTAGCCGTTTATCAAGTAACTAATTTCATATTTATCTTTCTACTTTGTTGTAATGTAAGGAATATATACGAAGGCAGTCTAAGAATTATGCAATTTTATGAAGAATACTTTAATTATAAAACGTTAATTAAAAAACTTATTGAAGATCGTAAGAACATTGTCATGGTAAGGCAAATGGAAAGGGGTGAAGTATAATTATTTTTATATATTATTAATTCATTTTGTTTTATATTTTGCTTTCTTATATATGGAAATTCATATCTGTATGCATATACAAGGATAGCCTAATATTGATATAAATATAATATTTTAAAAAGTAAATTTTGTAAAACGTCAAATATTATCTAAAAGTTAAATATAATTTAAGGAATTTTTCAGCCAAAAAATTTATTTAAGATTCTCTTATAACAAATACAACTGCATTTCGCATAACTTAAAAAAAAAACCAGCTAAGCCATTTTCATATCAAATCATCGATATAGATATAAATTTGTAAAATGATCATTGCAAAATTTTTATAAAAGTTTTCAAGTAAAAATTTTATTAGTAAGAAATAATGAAAAAGGAAAAACACAAAAAACTCTAATAGATTTTGCCAAGAAATTCAAGAAGAGGTTAAAAAAATATTTAATTTGCCAATCAACATACACACACGCCCACGTGGATAAGTATCTAGATACTTATACACATATGATATGTTATACACAAATTGTTCACCAAAAAGCATTTTGTGTTTATATACAGACATGTATGGGTATATGCATATAATTTTATATATAATTAGATGCATGGCTATACAGCTTTCTGATAAACGTAATTACATTTAAATGGAATCGTACTTCAAGAAACTCTTCAGAATAATACCAATTATCGCTCCATCTGCACTAATCGTTTGTGTTACAGGACATAAAGTTGATTGTCCTTTAACGACAAATGTCATTCATTAAAATATACAATACATCATGCTTACACCTCAATAACTAGAACTGAGATAAGAGGTATTCCATAAAATCAGTATCTGGGCAATCAAAGAAGACTATTACGCATCGACGATAACATACTAGTGACTACTTATGGATACTCCTCCTCTTCTGTACAGTAAAAACAATTAATAAAATACTATGAAATAACAAAGTATTAGTGCGTAGTCGAAACTCATTGGTGGCGAAAAAAAAAACTAGTTTCTTCTCTCTCAATATCCTTTTCTTACAATTCTAACACCCTACATTGCATGAGTATGGAGAGTCACTTGATTTGCCAGTACTAAAAAAAAAATTTCATGCCCTACAGTACTTAAAAAAAAAATATAATTTTTTTTTTTTTTTTTTGTATTTTATTTTTTAAGTTCTGTGCTTTAAAATGTTTTGTGAAATATTTGTTCTGTTAAGTTAACAGTATGTAAGAGAAAATTGTGTAAAGTTCACACTCTCTGTGAGCGAGCTGTATGTAACTGGCAGAGGTGTGTTAAATAAGTAGCAAATTGTTCGAGCTATTTTCACGCATCTGTCTAATGAAACACAACATATTTTTTGTTGCTGTTTGTAGGAAAATTATGTCGGTTTCTATGTCAATACTAACACATGTGTGTATGTAGTTATGCATGGGAGGATGTATAGGCAGGTATTAGTGTTAAATACTTGCAGTTTACAACTGTATAATTATCTAATCCCGTCACTAGTAAAGTGAGCGTCATTATGCATACGTATGTACATGCATACACACATCCATACGTATATGACTATGCATTCAGGTACATGTGTTGGGCATGAATGTGTTCACATCATACAAGTTTAAAAATTAACCCAACAAGCTCTTGTTGCTGCTTATAATTAACTTTATAATGGCCTCGTTAAAATCTACCACATGCACAACTTGTATGTTTTTTAATGTTTTTCCTTGTTTCCCCCCTCTCACCTGTTACACACAACCATTTTAATTTGCTTTATTTACATTTGCTTACAATGACACAGAACTTTTTTGCTACTTCTGTTGCTTTTTTTTTTTTTTTTTTTTTGGTTAGTTGCTACTCCAATAATAATAGTAAGTTAGATGTACTCAATTTAATGTAGAATTTTGAAACTACTAAATGTTTTTCTTTGCTTTAACGGAAGTAGGTTGTTCTTGGTGTGGTTCAACGTGTTTATGCATGTGCATGCTACTTGCTTAGTATGTGTTTGTAGCGGATGTATGGACATGAATAATATACTTATGAATGTAGAGTATATCCATCTGTTGTTCTATAAGGTTTAGTTAAAATTGAGTTGTACACAGAAAAACGTAAAATTGCGACGTAACAGGGAAATAAAATGTATTCATGTACTTTATGTTGCGGTAGTATTATGCGAATAACAAATATAAATTATAATAAAGAGTTTTACAAATGTATTCTAGTTATAAAACGGTTATTGGTGAAATGGTTACACTCAAGGATTAGCGTCTTTATAAAAAAGCAAATATATAAATTCTTTAAATAGTATTTTTTGAAACCATTTAAACCAAAATAAATTAATTAAAATATTAAATTGCATTCTAGGTTTGGCTGTACTAAGAAGTATTGCTTGTACTGTTTCTGGCTTTTGTTTCTTTTGGTAAAGATAATGACGTCCGCACATCGTTGATCTCAAATAGAAAGGAACTTTTTTTACTGATTCAATTGTCTATTCAGTTAATATGACTCTTAAGATCTTTTTTAATCAACGATCCTATAAAGTATTTATATATTTTGTTCATCAAGAGAAATTTATTAGTCCACCTGTCTGTTCTCGGTATTTTTTTCGCGTTGTAAATTAAGCTTAAATGTTGTTTAAAATCAAACATTTTAAAAACATATCTGCTCAGAATTTTCTTAAAATTTTCTAGTATAAGATTCCATAAAATCAGATATATATCTATCGCTAAAAAATGGTAAAAACAACCCGGAATATCAACAAGTGTTAAAACATGAGTACAATCCACACCATTATCCTAATATTCACAAGATAAATAAATATTTTTTTAAAAACTACTATTTTGTTTCTGTATTGTTTGCTTACAAATATTGACAGTTTGTATTATCTATTTCCACCACCAGTTATGACAAAAAAAAAAAAAAAATATCGTCACAAGATCAATAAAAAGTAATACCTGATAGAGCTGGAAAATACAAGCGAAACGTTGGATAAAAACTTTGAGATATTAGTTTGTAATATTAAAAATAAAAATGAGCCCTCAAAACCCAAATAATAAGTTTACAAAGCTGAATGTAGATGATATATGTAACTACATATAACACTTTACGATAAAAAAAATATTAAATACCTTGCAAAAAAAAAAAAAAAAAATTACTAACATACGAGAATTACAAAGCCATGGCCATAGCACACTATACATACGAATACATTTTATTTTGTTTAAGCAGTCTTCTATTGATTGGCAATAAAACTATTTATATGAAGAAGTTATGAATTTTCAAATATTCAAATCGATAGGACTTGAAACTTTTGCAAGATCTTAAAAAGATCTGAAAAAATAAATAAAATTTAAAATGTGATTCCAAAAATTTTAAATATTTTATTTAATTACAAAAATGTGGGAATATTTGTATACTTTCTAAAAAAAATACATTGAAAGGACAAGAAGTAATAAATGAAACTATTAAGATATAAATGTGTACAAGCTTAATATTAAAACTAACAAGAAATAGAATATTTTGCTTTAAAAATTTAAGACATTAGAGAAGCTTTTAGTTTTCTTTCATAGAAAATAAACACAATCACTCACGTCACCAAAAATTCTTGAAAGAGTTAAAATATTTTCACTTGAAAATTTTATTTATTTTTAAACTCAAAATTTTCGAAAACATTTGTTTTAAAACTAATTTTTATCATAACTAACTTAATTAGCTTAAATGTAGCTTAAAAACCTACTGTCAATTTCACATCTATTCGGACTATTAATATATATATGTATGTATACACATGCATTTCAAAAATTTAAAACAATATTGATTATTGTAAAAAATAAATAAAATACATAAATTTACGATAAAACTATCCCGCCAGTTTTCGTATTGCGAAATCTTTCAGTTCATCTTGCTGTATTAAACGTAGATTGTGTTCATTAGCTAAATGTAACACGGAATAAAATGCTATTGAGGTGGATAGAGCCTCACTCATGTTCTGTGTCAACAACTCCGGCAGATGTTCATAAACTTCTTGAAAGCTGGCAACACCGTTTTGGTATTGCTCCTCTTTATCGATGGGATGCCTAGGAATATTGTTTTCGTCCATTGGGCGCTGAAGATATTTCGTAAGCAGGGCAGAGCAACTACGTTTAAGATTTTTCATATCAATTACTTTGGCTCGCTTAGCAAAAGGTACAATAATCTTGGTAACGCGAGTTGGTGCACCCTCAAACTCTGATGCTATTTCCAACACCGTTCCAGACATATTTCCTTCATTACAGTCGAAGTTTAACAAATTTTCTGCCTCAATATTCGCTCCTCCATGAGACGCGTTACCAGCGAAATTTTCTTCATTCATGGGAATATTATCCTGGGCCATCATGTCGTCATCATCTTCAAAGTGATGATCATCTGCTTGCATGTTTTCCATATTATGTTGTAAAGTTTCTTCAGCAACATCGCATGGAGTAGAACCCTCGTCACCATTTCTCATTTGTACAGGTATTCCCGGAGCATGTATATAACGGAAAAACCTATTCATGTCTATCTTTAAATCTTCCGGCAGTTTTAGTTTACGCTGATCCCATTTTTTTTGTATATTCACCTTGCGATTTTTGAATTTATCGTCGTATTTTAAGAAGAGGTCATCGTGAAATTCGCCAAATTTCAATTGTTTTGACTTGCTTTTGTCTAACACTCTTTTGCTCCTTTTTGACCTTTGATTTAAAGGACGTTCAGTTCTTGATGGCGGTTGTGCGTCCAAAGTAGACCGAGAGGTTGTAACGCGTTTAAATTTCCAATGGGAGGGTCCCGCCCAGAATTGAGAGATTTTATCTAGTGGGCGGTATGAATATTCCAGTTTTGAAGTTGCATCAACAGGGCGCAAGTCTTCGATAAATACTGGTGCTTTGCGTAGACCGCGACAATTATTAATGGCTGTTCGTTCCTCTAAAAAAGTACAGTAAACAAATTTAAAAAAAAAAAAAAAAAAAAAAAGTCGGTCAATTTACAAATGTAACAAGTTTCCAAATGTTGAATTTTTTATATTTATATGTACTGTGGAGAAATGTTTTACCTATTGTTAAATCATCCAGTTCATCATAGTTGACGTCTATTATTGGTACTTGTTCACTTAACGGCGGCATTGGCTCACATTCGGCATTCATATCGAAGGCCATACCCAATTCATTTGCATTCGCAAATGGACCCATATCATTCATATCAGAACCCGCAGCACCGTCATCGAAGTCTGTATTCATACTGTCTAATCTGGAACGTTTATCTTCTTCGTATTTTTCTTCCGGTGTATCAGATATAACATAAGCGCCATGTAAAGGACGCAGTTTAATATTTTCAATATGCTTAATATTAAACAATTTATCGCATGGTGCCAGTTCCGTTTCATTTGTTTGCAAGTCCACTTCTTCGGTATAATCACAATTGGGCAATGTATTTGTATCCCAAATAATGAAAGTGGTTCTTAAGCGTAACTCAGAGTCTGTCGTTAGTAGTATATTATTCATTAAACGATTTGAAGAGTTAATCGAACCCACTGTAGAATTTAATTTGCCAAAAACGGGGTCTTGCAGCGGAACTGTATCTAAACGAGCATTAAGGGTATCCTTATTTTTAGTTACTGTTGATATATTTTTACGGTGCTTTTTCGCTTTAGGCTTGTTTGTTTGTTTATCGGCCTTTTCTAAGCCAGCTGCACTTGCTTTTGGATCATTACTACCATCACCTCCAGTGGCCACCTCATTTTCTACTTCGTCATCGTTTTCGTCCCCTATTCGCTTGTCCTTGTATTTTTGTGCATTTAAACCAGCTGACATACGTAACACGTCCGAATGTATGGAATCCACTCTTAAACTATACACCCTGGAAGACGCTTCTAATGAGGAACCAGCAACCTGCCATTCCAAGCAAATGTCATTTACATATAAATAAGTGACTGACTTTATTTAAATTCAATTTACCTTAAAATTATTTAACGATTTGTGATGACGTTCAAGTAAAGTGGAGAGTGTGTCAATAAGTGAGACTGACCATGCATTCTCCTTGCACAATTTATTCCCGTTATATATTTCAAGACATTTTTTGAGTGTCTCATTCTCTTCATATGAATCTGAAGAATTATTCCCCGCCAGCAAGGTTCTTCGTCTAGCTTGGCGTCGCTCTTCTTCGTCATCGTTTATTGTCACATTCTGTTGTCCCTCGCGATATATGCCAATTTCAGAACGCCTTAAAGGAGAATCTGTATGCGCTGGTGTCATATTCTCCTAAAACGCATACAAAATATTTTAAAACCAATCACTTGTGTTTAACACCAATTCAATCTTTAAATATCACACTTATAACCGCGTCACAAACGCCCAGGAATTACACAGATATTTTTTAACTCATATTGTTTACTAACCTTTAACTTAGTTGTGGCCAGAATATCAATTTTACCTTTTTTAAAATGTATACCAAAATAATAACAATTAACAACTATAATTTAACTTTTCATACGTTTTCACAATTATTCACTTTAATTTGCGCACCTTTCTCTTATTGCGTTATTTTTCTTTTGTAGTTTGTTTTATTTTCCATCAAAAATGCTTTTGTATTTGTACGACATGAAAATTCAGTTGTTTTCAAATCAACGCCGTTCAAACACAGAGTTACATTTTTAGTATTAAAAGCGACGCATACCAAGAGGCTTAACTTGGAGCGTTGCCACCATACTTCAAATATGTATTTATGTTTTATATAAATCGAAAAGGACTTATTGATAGTTTTATTTATACGACTAGAAAGTGTATTCGTACCAGTTTTTGAGTAATAACAGAAACCAGAAAGAAATTCCACACCAATTATCTTAACACAATATATTTATTGTTTACAATTGTTAAACATTTTATTATGTACCAAATCTATTCTCTTCTGCAATAACTTTTTTTTTTCGATTTAAATATATTTATTTTGTTTACTTGGTCAGTTATAATATTTATAGTGCATTCGTCAATTATAATATTTATAGTCCATTGGCCAATAAATTAAATTCAACTGTTGCACAACTAATAACTTGCAATAATGAAATAATTAGCATAAAAATACATTTAAATAAACATATAAAATTTACTTATAACTTACGAAAATTTTTATTTTTGGTTTTACACCGTAACTTGCTCGGAATACAGGAATAAACATTAGTTACCAAAATTTGTATTATGCAAACTTGCTAATACAAGTAACGATTTCTCCCACTTACGCATATTAGTTCCACATTAAAATTAAAGAAAACTTCGAATACATGGCAATTGTGTTCTGATAACATGTGAATTTTTTTATATTTCACTGTAATATCAATCAAGTATATGACTTATTATATTTGCAAAATCATTTTGGCTTTGAGTGCATAAATAACAAGAGTTCTTGCTATTTGCATTTTATTCTGTAAGCAATACTAACAACAGTAACTTGTTATATTTTAAATATTTAAAAATGAACACACATATGATATTCACCCACTTTATAGAAATTTTAAATGCATAAAGAAAGTGTATCTAATTTTTTAAATATACACCATTTAATTTTCCGGTCACAATATAAAATTATTACCTTTTATTTTACTTTGCATATTATATTAGAATTTTTTTGACACTGAAATCTGTCCATTGCCTTCGACCTTTTTATTTAGAATATTTGTATTTAGCATAAATAAATATTCACCATTAACTGATATCTTTTAATTCTTAAACCTATTTGTTTAATTTATATATGCACAAATATACTAAAAATCTCTTTATTCGATATTTTGTTAAAAATTTGTTAAATTCATCAAAAAATTGAGAATAAATGTTAAATTAAGGCCTTGGTTCACTGCCTTACTCAGTTGTACAAGTCATTCACACGAAAATGTGATAGTGATACCCTCCTATTTTAAAAAAGGAAATCAAAATGACGACTATCATTTAAAAGATTTGCAAAACCCAAAGTTATCCCGTTGTAAAATATAAACAAATATAGTTCGTTATATTTGGTAGTGTAGAAAAAGGTTGGTTGTCAAAATAAACTAATCTATAAACAAAACTTTAATAATAATATGATTTTTCCAGGTTTTTCTGGTTTTGCAGCTGTGTTACTCTGTTTGAAATGAAATCATATCTTTTTATGAAAATTTTCATAAACTTTTGCTTGTTATAAGAATCACACTTTTTTATTTCACACTATTTAATTTTTTTTTTGCACACATGCCAAATTTGTCAAATCGTACGGATGTGTACATTTAATATAAATATTACTCCCATATATAATATTGTTATAACATGAGCTTATTAACGATTATTTAATATAATTTTATGATATGGCATCACTTTTACAACCCACAAATAGCAAGTAAAGAAACGTCATCAAAAGAAAATTTAAAAGAAAAAACGTTTACTGTACAGGAATTTTCTCAATTTCTGGTCATTTAAAAAATTTTTTTTATTCTCATTTAAGTGTAATCAATGTAACATTTACGAATTTTAAAATGCAATATAATAGACTTACAGCAGCGGTAAGTGCGCATACATATTTAGGGTGAACCAAAATATTATTCTAATAAATTTCTTTTAGCATTTAGTTTTATTGGCAGTTGTCTTGAAATCGGCTTCAGGCAAACTAAATGGAAAAACAAATGCCATTATAGATGATGTTAACGAATATAAGGATTTCAAAAAGCTGTTGAGGACAAAAACAAACGTATTAGTATTATATACCAGTAATGCAAAGCAGTCAGTGGAACAAATGCGAGTGTTTAAAGAGACTGCTGAAACGGTTAAAGGTACCGGCACAATGGTATTAATGGATTGTTCACAAACGGATAAAAAGAAATTGTGCAAAAAATTAAAAGTAAACCCCAATCCGGTCGTATTGAAACACTATAAAGATGGTGATTTTCATAAAGACTATGATCGGCAAATGACTGTGAACTCTATGGTTACTTTTATGAGAGATCCCTCCGGCGATTTACCTTGGGAAGAAGATCCCATAGGCAAAGATGTCTTACACTTTACTGATTTTCTTAGTTTTCTAAAACATTTAAAAAAAGATATACGCCCCATGTTGGTCATGTTCTATGTGCAGTGGTGCGGTTTCTGTAAACGTTTAAAACCAGACTTCTCCAAGGCAGCTACAGAACTAAAGAGTGATGGTTATATATTGGCCGCCATGGATGTGGAGAGGCATGGTAACGCATTAGCCAGAAAAACGTACAATATAACGGGTAAGATCCATGCAATATTCTACAGATTTATGCATACTTTACATTTATAGTATTTTGCAGGGTTTCCAACCATTATATATTTTGAAAATGGAAAATTGAAACAGATCTATGATGGTGAAAATAACAAAGATGGTATAGTAGCATTTATGAAAGATCCTTCTTCATTGCCAATGAAAAAACCAAAAGAAGTCGATTGGTCGGCCGATACAAATTCCGAAATAGTGCATTTAACAAAACAAAATTTTGAACCGGCTTTAAAGGATGAAAAGTCAGTACTAGTAATGTTTTATGCACCATGGTGTGGTCACTGTAAAAGAATGAAACCAGAATATGAAAAAGCCGCAGTTGAAATGAAGCAAATGAGTATTCACGGTATTTTAGCTGCCATAGATGCAACAAAAGAAAGTTCTATAGCGGAGCAGTTTAAAGTGACTGGTTATCCCAGCGTAAAATATTTTGTAAATGGGCAATATAAATTTGATGTAAATGTAAGAGATGCCGCAAAGATAATTGAATTTATGAAAGATCCTAAAGAGCCACCACCGCCACCTCCACCCGAGAAATCGTGGGAAGAGGAAGATACAGATGTACTATTCCTGAACGACCAAACCTTTTCCAGCACGCTGAAAAGGAAAAAACATGCTCTAGTTATGTTTTATGCACCATGTAAGTACAATTAATTCGCTAAGATAAAAGCAAATCAATAAATATGTTTACTTTATAGGGTGTGGCCATTGCAAAAGTACCAAACCGGAATTTAACGCTGCCGCCACAGCACTAAGAGAAGATTCCCGTATGATTTTAGCAGCTGTAGATTGTACACGTGAAACAAATACCTGTACCCAACATGACGTACGTGGCTATCCGACCATCAAATATTTTTCATACTTTAAAACTAAAACGGACTATAACGGTGGACGTAAACGTGAGGATTTTATTGCCTATATGACGAAAGTTGACAAAGCTTCCAAAATGGAACAACGTGATGAATTGTGATTGTAACAGAGCTGTAGCAAAAAAAAGTAAAACTTAATTGCCCTGTTCGCCCACCTAAATAAACTTTTAGTTGTATTGTAAATAAAACAACAAAAAACTATTGTGACTGTCTATTTTTATATATATTTTATATACATTTTGATATTGCTCAACTAATCATATTATTCTTAGTTTCATTCTCCATGAACAAAATTATCTTTAATTTTTACAAATTAATTCGAATATAAAGAGTAACAATTTTTTTTTTAACAGTTGTTAAGGATAAGTCTTTCTTTATTAAAACATTCCTATTTTAAAAAGCAAATAATGTATTGAATTTTATGAAACTTTAAAAAAACTATGCAAATAAAATGTATAATAAAGAAAAAAAATTCAAATTTTGTTATAAGGTTTTCTATTTTTTGTAGTAAAAGTTTGTAAGATATTTCAGGTGAAACTGACGACTCTTTAATAAGTAAGAGGAGAGAAATGATTTTGAAAATGAAAGTCCAACTTCCCATTGACGGATTTCATAAAACATAATAATATATATTTGTATTTTCTATATTCATTTGTTGTGTAGTTAAGCTCTTCCAGAAGCTTGCATTTCCTTTATTGCTACAACTAATCACATACAACGCAGCCTCGTAGAGACACCAAGAACAACAACTTGGCAAATAATAAATAATTTTTTACTGAATATCAGTTTTTTAAACATTGAAATTTATACTAAATCTTATCTCCGCTTTCCAATGGAGATCTGGTTTGAACTTCTAGCAGAAAAATTTTGTGACAAGTCCTTTCATTTAAAAACAAATACGATAAATAAGCTAATCAATATATTATTTTGTATTTATTATTTTATATCGTTGACAAAACTTGCCAACTTTTTCGAGATATAGTTCATGCTCCCCATGTGCTCATCAATATGCCACAAGGAACTTCCTTTTAAGCTAAATCTTTGCAGGAATTCATATAAAAACCGATTGAAGTAATCAATCTAGATATTTTAATTCTTTACTCTTAAATCTATACCTATTACTTTTAATTTATTAAAAAGTTAAGATAACAAAAGAACTTATTACTCAGAAAAAGGATCTCGTAATATTTATATTGCCATAATTTGCATGCGATAGAAGAAAAATGTTGAATTTTATTTTATAATATAAAACAATATTTCTTTCGATGTGGACAGACAGACAGTGGAATGGGTAGTTTTTGGTTGTTGAAAAAAGAACATAAAACAACTTTAATATGGCTCAGGTTCTAGAATTCCAATTATACATTGATTGCACATTAGGAATTCTAGCTTAAATTTATAACATATTAAGATATTTTTAGTATTTACAGAATATTCCTTTGAGTATTCGGCAAATTTATCTATTACGAATTATTTCCTTTGTTATGTTATTCAACTGGTTTAAATGACTGTACTCCACTGGTGGTAAAACCAAACTCGTCAATAGATCTTTAAACAAACAAGTTTAAATACGATGTTATACAATTATTGCTTAAAAACAATTGAGAATTGCAAAGGCAAAAAGGATTGTAAACGAAATGGGAGAACACCTGGAAGACAAGATTTTTCGTTTTGGATGAAAGGCCTTTTCAGTGTTTTAATCATTTTATTAACTCCAGTGGCTTATGGGCCAGTTGGTTGCACACTTGCCAGATAATATAATAGTATTAAGGAAGCGTATTAGCTTTTATCAGAAATAAAAACAACTAATTTTCCCAAAACATTTCTTTTTTAAAAATTATCCTTAAATACCTCCAAAATAGGAGTGCAAAATGTGGGCAGAATTCCAAATAGTTACGCTTGTGATACCATCGATGGATTTCTAGGTGCGTGCTAAATATCAATCGATACTTATATTCATTTTCTAATCTTATAGAACTTTAATTTGTTCCCTTTCCTTTAATAGAAGTTACTCTTGGAATTTTATTTAAATTTGTAATTGCATTTTCCTTAACACAAAAAACAAATTTTATTAATTTAAAAATCTATTAATTCTCACATACCTGAATAAGTTTTTGTGTAACATTTGATTTGGAGAATGTTGATTGTCATGATTATTGTTGTGTTCAATTCCTAAATTAACGATTTCACAGAAATTTTGGATAAATAAGCTTGAAACTGTCTTAAGTGCCATCACTTTATGGAAGAGTGGCTCCACATTGCCGAAAACTATTATAACTATTTTGTGTAAACTTTAACGTGAAATTTCACTTGTTACGTTTATTCTTTTCTCATTTAACTACAGGCATTTTTAAGCTCGAGATCAAAATTTCCGCCTTCCATTGAATAAAAAGTTTCCAAAATATTTTATAAGCGAATTGAGTGTTCACAAAAACTTTATTTTTCTTTGCACTTCACGAAATTTATTCGTAGTTTGTATTTTTGAAGTTTTTATAAACGCAGATTTAATTTAATACAACTTTTCACTTGCCCACAGAAGAGGCATGTTTAAAGCCACCTTACGACTAACAGCTGAGGGCAGCTGCTTACCGTTTGCCACCAACACGGGGTGCAGCCTTTTGTTGAACCTTGGCGGCCTTTTGTTTGGGAACAGCCTTTGCTTTAGGTTGGGCGGGCTGAGTGGCCTTCTTGGAGGCTTTGGTAGCGCGCTTCTGTTCCTTAGCGGCTTTGATAGCTTGTTCGCGTTGGGCGCGACGAACCTCAGGTTTCATGTTACGTTTAGCGAAAATTTCGGCCAAAGAGGCGCCAACAATAGCACGTTGGAACTTTTGTGTTCTACGGGTACGCTTTTTGGTGGCTTCTTCTTCGATACCTTTACGGTGCTTGCGGCGGTACAAGACAGTCCAGGTAACCTTACGGGGATTACGCTTCATCAAGTAGGAACGTTCACACTTCTTGTCCAAGAATGTGAAAGTCTAAAATAGTTGAAAATATTTACAGATAATTTCTTCTTTCCAGAATCGCGAAATATAGTAAAAACTTACCTTGCCGTCAACTTTGACCATGGTCTTGCCATGGCCAGGGTAAATTTTGTACCCACTGAATGAACACAAACCGATTCTGCAAGAAACAAATTTTCATTGTCATTATTCTAAATACACAAAAATTTCCAATTTGTTAAACGTATTGCACAACGTTAAAGTTATTTTTTTCGTTAATTATTTTAAGCTCTTTAGGATGTTTTTAATATTTATAATTTTTTCACAGAATTTAATATACACGAAAAAATACGTACTTCATCTTGCGTTGTTGACAGTAGAAAGAAACGGAAGCGTGCTGACAAATGACAGCCGTACATTGCTACGGCGACATCTAGTGATTAGTAGAAAACAACGTAGAGTTGTATTTTTTTTCATGAAATGATAAGGCTGTATATACACGTACTAAAAAATTTCACTCGAGCTGAGAGATATATAAGCACAATCCAATTGTTCGGATATTGATACACTTTCTAATTTTGCACTGTTATATTAAAGTTGTTTCAAGCAAAACCGATGATGTTTGTACAAAAAACCTGTATATTCAGAGAATTACTTTAATATTTTGGTTATGAAAAAAGAATTTATTCGGAATATGTATGAAACAATATATAAACCAAATATTCGTCACAAGCTGAGATATAATTTCAATGGTAGTCTGAAGTCAATAGCTCTTGAATTAATTAAACTCTAAAAGTGTGCGGCAATTCAAATCTTTATTGAAAATTCGGTTAGTGATGTTTGTCGATTTTGATGGCTCTACTGTCACACCACATGCACGAAATTTATTTTTATTTTAACGTCCATTTTCGTAAAAGTCTTTAACGATTTTTTTGAAAAAAAAATATAAAAACAGTTTTGTTTGATTTTAAAATTGTATAAAAATTGTAATTTTTGAATCTGGCTTAAATTGAAAAATGGGCAGAAAAATGGTCAAATAAAATAAATATATTTTAATTACACAAAATCTTTACATAAAAGTGTAATTTTGTAAAATGAAAAAATCTCAAAAAGGGACTATGAACGCAGTAATTGAAAAAACATTTCACATAAAAATGCTAGTTACAAAAAAAAAGAAAATTAAAATATAATATAAAAAAATATTAAATAAATAAAATAAAAATAATAAATATCAAAAAAAAAAAAAATAAAACAAATTGATTAAATAATAAAAAATACAAAAGTAATAAAGAAAGTAAAATAAAAATAATAAACAAAATATTTAATAAATAAAAATAGCTGATTAAATAAATAAATAAAATAAAAATAACGAATAAAAAAGTAAATAAAAAAAGCTGATTAAATAAATAAATAAAATAAAAATAATGAATAAAAAAAAAATAAAATAAACCGATTAAATAAATAAAAAAAATAAAAATAATAAACAAAAAAAAATTAAATAAACTGGTTAAATAAATAAAAAATACAAAAGCAATTAAAAAGTAATATAAAATTAATAAATAAAAATAGCTGATTAAATAAATAAATAAAATAAAAATAATAAATAAAAAAATAAATAAAATAAGCTGAATAACTAAATAAATAAAATAAAAATAATAAAAAAAAGAAATAAAATAAACTGATTAAATAAATTAAAATTACAAAAGTAATAAAAAAAGTGAAATAAAAATAATAAATAAAAAAATAAATAAAAAAAGCTGATTAAATAAATAAATAAAATAAAAAAAAATAAATAAAAAATTAAATAAAAAAGCTTTTTAACTAAATAAAAAAAATAGAAATAATAAATAAAAAAAGCTAATGAAATAAATAAATAAAATAAAACTAATAAATAACAAAAAAAATAAAACAAACTGATTAAATAATAAAAAATACAAAAGTAATAAAGAAAGTAAAATAAAAATAATAAATAAAAAAATAAATGAAAATAGCTGAATAACTAAATAAATAAAATGAAAATAACAAATAAAAAAAATAGAATAAACTGATTTAAAAAATAAAAATTACAAAAGTATTAAAAAAAGTGAAATAAAAATAATAAATAAAAAAATAAATAAAAAAAAGCTGATTAAATAAATAAGGAAAATAAAAATAATAAATAAAAAAAATAAAATAAACCTATTAAATAAATAAATAAAATAAAAATAAAAATAAAAAAATAAAAAAAAAAGCTGATTAAATAAGTAAGGAAAATAAAAAAAAAATGAAATAAACTGAATAAATAAATAAATAATACAGAAGTAATAAAAAAAAGAAAAATAACAATAATAAATAAAAAAATAAATACAATGGGCTAATTAAATAAATAAATAAACTAAAAATAGTAAATAAAAAAAAAATAAAATATACTGAATAAATAATAAAAAATACAGAAGTAATAAAGTAAAATAAAAATAAAAAAATAAATAAAAAAAGCTGATTAAATAAATAAGGAAAATAAAAAAAATGAAATAAACTGAATAAATAAATAAATAATACAGAAGTAATAAAAAAAAGAAAAATAAAAATAATAAATAAAAAAATAAATACAATGGGCTAATTACATAAATAAATAAACTAAAAATAGTAAATAAAAAAAAAATAAAATATACTGAATAAATAATAAAAAATACAGAAGTAATAAAGTAAAATAAAAATAAAAAAATAAATAAAAAAAGCTGATTAAATAAATAAAGAAAATAAAAATAATAAATAAAAAAAATAAAATAAACCTATTAAATAAATAAATAAAATAAAAATAATAAATAAAAAAATAAATAAAAAAACTGATTAAATAAATAAATAAAATAAAAAAAAAATGAAATAAACTGAATAAATAAATAAATAATACAGAAGTAATAAAAAAAAGAAAAATAACAATAATAAATAAAAAAATAAATACAATGGGCTAATTAAATAAATAAATAAACTAAGAATAGTAAATAAAAAAAAAATAAAATATACTGAATAAATAATAAAAAATACAAAAGTAATAAAGTAAAATAAAAATAAAAAAATAAATAAAAAAAGCTGATTAAATAAATAAGGAAAATAAAAATAATAAATAAAATAAAAATAATAAATAAAAAAATAAATAAAAAAATAAATAAAAAAAGCTGATTAAATAAATAAATAAAATAAAAAAAAATAAATAAAAAATTAAATAAAAAAGCTTTTTAACTAAATAAAAAAAATAGAAATAATAAATAAAAAAAGCTAATGAAATAAATAAATAAAATAAAACTAATAAATAACAAAAAAAATAAAACAAACTGATTAAATAATAAAAAATACAAAAGTAATAAAGAAAGTAAAATAAAAATAATAAATAAAAAAATAAATAAAAATAGCTGAATAACTAAATAAATAAAATGAAAATAACAAATAAAAAAAATAGAATAAACTGATTTAAAAAATAAAAATTACAAAAGTATTAAAAAAAGTGAAATAAAAATAATAAATAAAAAAATAAATAAAAAAAAAGCTGATTAAATAAATAAGTAAAATAAAAATAATAAATAAAAAAATAAATACAATGGGCTAATTACATAAATAAATAAACTAAAAATAGTAAATAAAAAAAAAATAAAATATACTGAATAAATAATAAAAAATACAGAAGTAATAAAGTAAAATAAAAATAAAAAAATAAATAAAAAAGCTGATTAAATAAATAAGGAAAATAAAAATAATAAATAAAAAAAATAAAATAAACCTATTAAATAAATAAATAAAATAAAAATAATAAATAAAAAAATAAATAAAAAAACTGATTAAATAAATAAATAAAATAAAAAAAAATGAAATAAACTGAATAAATAAATAAATAATACAGAAGTAATAAAAAAAAGAAAAATAACAATAATAAATAAAAAAATAAATACAATGGGCTAATTAAATAAATAAATAAACTAAGAATAGTAAATAAAAAAAAAATAAAATATACTGAATAAATAATAAAAAATACAAAAGTAATAAAGTAAAATAAAAATAAAAAAATAAATAAAAAAAGCTGATTAAATAAATAAGGAAAATAAAAATAATAAATAAAATAAAAATAATAAATAAAAAAATAAATAAAAAAAGCTGATTAAATAAATAATAAAATAAAAATAGTAAATAAAAAAAAAAAATAAAATAAACTAATAAAAAAAATAAAAAAATAGAAAAATAAAAAAAGTAAATAATAAAAAAAAGAAAAGTAAAAACATAAATACAATAAGCCGATTAAAAAAATAAATAAAAGTAAAATAATAAATTATATTATAAGCGTAAAGTCGGTCTTTAATTCAATATATTATCTTTCAATATTTCAATACTAACAAAAATTAAATAAAATTAATTAATACCAAATAATAATAAAATAAAAAAATAAAATAAAATAAACAGAATAAGCAAACAAAAAAAAAAAAATAAAAGAAAAAAAAAATAAAAAAATATGTTTGTTAGCCACTGTATACAATTTTAAATAAAAATATTAAAAATGCATTTAAATTGCAGGTCAAGTAGCATTTTGATAACCCAACTAGAAATATGCAATTTTAACTAATAAACAAAAAATTAAACTGCACACATACACAATTATGTACAGACATAGTACACACACACACACACTTGTATAAGTTTTTGTGTATTGTCGTTAATTTTTTGTCTGAAGTGTTTATTTTAGTTCTCGAATAATTATTGAAGTCGCAACACCAGAATGGCTGCATATAAAATTTATGCTCTGATCGCGGTCACGGTTTTGTTAATTCAGGTTAGTGAGACGTTTTAAGGGAATTACAGAACCTAAACGGGAATTTATTTAAAAGTAAATTTGGTGTGTTTAAGAACTGCTGCATTAAGTCTTCTTACAGAGAAGTAAGAAGAAAGGACAGGCATGTAGGCATACATGGTTTCATGTACTCTGTAATTTTCCGGTATTTTGCATATATCAGTAGAGTTCTATTATCTGCAGAATTGATTCAAAATTGTGGAAAAAACGGTAACAAAAGGGTCAAGTGTCTAGTGTATAGTGTCTAGTGCTTGATAGTCCGATGTAGACAAGCTGAACAACCCATCAAGCATACATTTAAAGTACACTTAATTTTTAATACGGTTGCTAGTGAAAACCAATTAATTTCTTGTGCCCGACCGTTTTGGCTTCTGGGCTTTTTGGATGTGATTTTGACAAACGCTCTTTAACAGCACACCTGAGCCACTTTATCCTGCCATATTAGAAACATCTTTCTTGTTGTGGAATTCAACACAAGCTTTAAAGTAAATGACTTGATTTGTTTTATACATAAAGATAATTAAAATAATTGATTAAAATGTTTATTGACTTTGATAAAGTTTTGTTTAAATTATAGAAATTAAACACACTTAAGTGTTGTTTTACTTTACAGAATGCCGTAGCAAAGCCAGCTGACGACAATAGCAACTGTGTTTGTTCTTCCAAAGACGAAGTCACTAAAGCTGCCACCCCTTCGCAAAAGCTTTTCATATACACTTTTGAGCATTTACTGCCAGTAGGGAAAAATTTTGTCCAAAACGCTGTCAACGCCAGTCGTTATATCTTGAAGGACGAGTCTGTGGTGAGCAGGACTGAACACGATATTTCACAGCTGAAAAGCAATTTAACTCGTTTTGTGTCAAAATATGACAAAACTCAGGGTAACATTGACACGCAGGATATCTTAGATATTTACACTAATGCCACTTATTATTACAACCTTCCCGAGGATCAGATCTCCGCCGAAACAGCTGTCATCTTGAACATTTTGAACAAATACAATTGCCAGGATATAATTTCAAAGTTTGTCAATGAATTTATAAGCTTTAAGGACGATTTCGTCAAATTGTTTGAAGCGGACAAAGAACATTTGGAAAAGTCATTGTTGGTTTGGTATGAAAAGTTTACCACTTTAACAAAATTCGAAGAAAAATTTGAGGCATTTGATGAATTTTTGAAAATGGCTTAATTAAATAAAAATATTAAAAATATAAACCAAATAAATTATGAAAATTTAGTAAAAAATTTAATGGAAAAATATTTTTTTTGATAGGATTTATAGACAAAATTTAAAAAAAAAATAAAATTTATTTTAATTTTATTTAATTAACTTAACCTGCAAAGCTTTTGGCTTGTTCGGAGGAAAACACCCACCGTCTAGGCAGGGATCAAACCCGCGATCTCCTATTTAGTAGGCTGTACATTATTCATTCGCCTACGGAAGCCCCCATAAAAGCTCCCAGGAATACAGAAAACTCTATTGGGGTATTTGTGCTTTAAAAATTTTACTTTCTCACTCGCCTACGGAGGCACACGTAATTCTAATTGGTCTGAATAATAAATATATTGAATGCTGGATAATTGCAAAATATTTTTAGGGAAATAGCTCATAAATAGAATAGACCTGGAAAGGGAAGTATCGGCCTTTCCATTGGCAGTGTGGTTGGTGAGGCTGCATGGAAAGTTCTCCTAATAGAAAATCTTTCAATGTAAATATTTTCTCTTCAAAAATTCTGTTTTTTTTAAAATTTTTCAATTTTGTATAAATTTTTTTTTTCAATTTTGTATAAATTTTTTTTTTATATTTTTTAGCCAAAGTTTTAATTTTTATAAAAAATATTCAATTGGTTTTTCAAAGCAGCATATTTTATATAAATTTTCATATAAATTTATGCTATTTAGACTACATATAAAACTTTTGATTGACTCTTTTTGGTAGACACTGTCAATGGAAAACAAATATGGCTCATAAATTTATTGTGTTTGATTGTTGATTGATGAAAGGAATGGTTACACTATCAAGCAAGCATTTAGAGAAAAAGCATAGTTTTTAAAAGTGTTGCAAGACTAGGAGAAACTTATCTTTAGTTTTGTGGGTTTTTTTTTAAATTATTATATTATATTATATCACAGTTTTAATTAAAAAAAAAATAATTTCAAAGAAGAAAAAAATTTCTTAAAAGTTCTTTAAGCTGGATAATTAATTAAAGGTATTTTAAGTGAATTGGCAGCAGTTAACGGCGTCTTTTACAACAAACACTTGGCGAAAGTAAACGAGAATTATTAAGAATAATTATTAATTATAATTATTAAAATTTTCCAATGGGCTGCAGTTATAAAAAAATATTTGTAAAATTTTATTACTAAAAAAATCTGCCAAAAAGTAAGTTGAGAATTAAAAAAATATTAATAACTTTAAAGTATTTATGAAATATTGCTTCGTCCATTGCTAAGAACAGCGTTTGAATTCTTTTAAAGATTTGGAAAAGGATGACAACATTTTACTTCATCAATATTCTATATTAAAATATTCCCAAAGTAAATGAGAATTATTGCGAAGTATAGTGGAAATTTTACAATGATTAGAAATTGTACTGGCAATCTATTGTGGGCTCGGGCTGAAATTCAAGTCTCTGCTAATGCGATTTATTGTAAAATATTTTTTTTTGTAACTGTTATTAGAAAATTTGTTTAACACTTTTGCTGGCCACTGCAGCCTTTCGAAGCTTAAACATTATTATCAGCAATTAATCAGAAATAAAGTATACCGATTCAAAATTGGGGAAACAAGAAAGAACAAGAACCAGAGAGAACCAAAATGTTTTTATATACAACCCATGTCCTGGTTATGGTCTTATTAATCTGTCAGGTGAGATTTTTCAATTCAAATATCCCCGAGAGTGCTCTTCCATAAATATTTAACTTTATAGGCAGCTGTTGGAAAGTCCCTCGATGACAAGGGCTACTTCTGCGATTCTTCCGAAGAGGAAATGAGAAAAAATCCCACGCCATCACAAAAGCTTCTACTGTACACAGTCGATAATTTCCTTGCGTTGAGTAAACATTGGGCCACTAATGCCCAATACTGAAGGATGAGTCTGTAGTAGGCAACACTGAACCGGAAATTGTGGAATTGTGGAAAATAATTTAATTTTTCTTTATACAGCAAGAAAAATTGAATAATTTATTATGTAAAATAAATTTATATTGTTAAAATTTTTTTTTTATCAAAAAAACAACCTTTTAAGATTTTATAATGAAAGAGTTTTATTTATTTAATGAAAAAAAATAATATAAATAATCATGAGAGCAACTTTTCTATTGATTTTAATTTACAGAAATCAAGAGAAGCAACTGCTTTCACTTTTCTAGTTGACATTTTAATTTTCAAGTCTTCCAGTGCTGCCAACTACATATTTTTTTGCTCAATTGGCATTTACACGATTAAGTCTTGCTTTCAATACACTTTTCACTTTATTTTATAGGAAAAGCCATAAAATGTTGATGGTGTAACGCAAATTGATACTGAGTGAGAAAGCTGAGGCAACTACGATGCCTAGCTATTCCCAGGTATTCCCAGTATTCTGAATGAATATTCGATAATGGAGAAAATGGTTGCTGCGATTACTAATGGTCGATCAAAAATTGAGTCGGAAAACAGTTTCAATAGGAAATTTAGCTCGATACAAGCGAAACTCCAGCGAATTTTTGATCCGTTCTATAACCCTAGATGAAGCTTGGAATTGCCAGTACACTCCTGGAAGTAAACAACACTCGAAACAATGGATTGATCCTAGTGAACCGACTCCTAAGAAGGCAAAAAACAATTTTATCGAAGAATAAGGTTATGGCGGCTGTATTTTTCGATGCCAAAGGATTGTATTTTTCATTGATTGTCTGGAGAAGGCTAAAACCAACAATGATCAATGCAACTTTTAAAGTGCGGGGAAAAGGAACTGGTTTCACCTGCTGATTCTTCACTCGTTGCAATGCCTAAAATCAACAAACTGAAGTTCGCATTGTTCTCCCATTCACCAAATTCACCAGCCCCTTTTATCCGTTTTCTAACCTTAACGAATTGCTTGGCGGTAAAAAATTTAGGAGCAACAGGCAAGTCATCGCTGCTTTTAATGAGTATTTCGATCTGCTGGACGAATCACCCTATAAAAATGGTCTCAAAATGCATTAATCCAGATAAAGATTATGTTGGAAAAAAATCGAAAAAAAACTAAATTAAGTCGTTTTTCTTTATTAGGGCAGAAACTTTTCATGTCACCCTCGTACATTCATATCCACACATTGCCAAGTCTTGTCCTGGCCGACCATCGTTTGTTAGACATAAGAAACTGTACCAAATAAATATCCTTAAGATTTTCATTTTATTATTTATTTTTTGAAATATTTATTATTATAATTTTTTTTTTGGAATTGAACTGATGCATTTCATTTTAATATTTCATAAAATTTCAGCTGACTCATGCCAATTAAATTTTTTTCAGACCGACTGTAAATGATTAATTTTATTGTTAATATTGTCAATATTTGCATTGCATTCCGAATGGCAAATTAATTGTTTTTCATTTCATTATTTCGCTTTCATTTTTTTTCAGTGTACAAAAAATTCATTCCACTTCTAATCAGGCAAACGCAAATTAATATTTTGCTGAAATTGATTTTGTCTTATCGCGATCACTTGCATGCTTGCATTTTCCAATTACTCAGAGCTTATTTGGGTGCAGCGATTACATTTAAGTGATTTAAATGTAGAAGAGAGAAAAAGAGGGCGGATGAAGAAGAGAGTAATAGTGAAATAAGAAAGTTATATAAGCTATGGGGCCAGTGTTGCCATTTTCACTATTAATTTAAAGAATACACTTAGTTGGAAAACCATAAAAGGGGAGAGAAAAGAGGGCGGTTGCAGCATAGAGTAATAGTGAAATAAGAAAGTCGCGGGAGCAAAGCGGTCAGTGTTGCCATTTTCACGATTATTTTAATGCAAACACTTTCTTGGAAAATCATATTTTTTAACGGTGTTTTTTTAGTTGGTTTTTTTTTTGGCGGATTTGGTGCTTCTTCTTACAACCATTTGAGTTGCCAACAATGATTTTCTTTTCTTAACTGTTGTGATTGTGTAGTTCGTGACAAAAAAGAACACAATTAGCAGTAAAAAAAAGCTAGACATATCACATGAAAAAGGATAGATATATCAATGCTAGCGAATTTGAGCAAAAAATTTATTACAATTTATTTTATTTAATTTTCTTGCAATTCTAGTTTTTTGTAATTCTATTATGTGGAAAATAATGGAAGACTTTTCCAAATGGAATGATTTTGGAATAATTAAAAATTATAATAATATTTTTTATATTTAACATTTTGCATTTCTCGCTTATTTTCACTACCGAAAGAACAAATTATTTATTTATTATTTTCAAACCCTAATTTTTTTACTCTTTTCATACTTTTCTTCATTTTATAAAATGGCAACACTGGAATAATAATCTATAATCATTTCTATTTAATCATAACAGGAATTTAAATGATTCGTCTTAATTAATTTGAAAATGCTTTAAGTTCTCAGGTTGCGCTACGTTTTTGGAAGTAGATCGAAATATATTATACGAGTATATAAAATTTTCGTATATAAAATTCCTTTTCCGTTTCCTTAGTGGTCAACGGGGTATGGAAAGAATTAAACAAAACTGTGAAGGTATTAAAAAAAATATTTTTTAATAAATATTTTATTTAATTTTCTTTTAAACATTTTTTTTAAAAAATATAAATTAAATAAAAAAAGAAATAATCCAGAAAAGCACAGAGTATGACAGTGTAGCCATACAACCCCCATCACTAATAAGATTGTTGCGCCTGCGATGCAATAATAAAGTGGCAGAATTTTTACAGTTGATAATGTTACCTTAATAGAGAAAGGGCGTAACTAATTTTTGAATCAACTTTTGAACATGTCACACGATAAAAGGGAATTTTACTGATTTTTTTCTAAAAGTGTTCTCATGCTTTTTGGGCTAATTGTTGGGTGCGTGTTTAAGTGACGAAGGCATAGCCATTGGTCACTAAACATTTCCTAGCAAACCATTTTTACTTCCCGCATAGACCAGTTTAAGTCATTTAATGGCGGATTGTATACATTCCATCAGTCCAACTCGTTACCACTTTTTTCACAAAATCGTATGACATCAGTGGTGGCTTGAATGCTTTAATAGAGGATGGTTGGTGTAAACACTTCTCTATATAAAAAGTAATCCAGCGGCATTAAATTACAGGCCCGAGGAGTCCACTGAACTGGACACATAATTCCCATAAATTTCATTTTGCAACAAATCAGTTGTAACATATAGAAAGTGCACCGTTTGGTTGGTAGTGAGTGACTTTGATGTTTAGCCGATAAATTTTCTCAAATCTTGAGTCAGCATAGTTCGATAACACTCGCTGGCAACCATAACCGTAGGGCTTTTCTCATTTCAGTAAAATTTCCTTTCCCTGAGAGGATGTGAATGGGATCGTTTATTTTTTCGGTTAGCTTTGCTCAGATATTTTTGCTATTTCAGTTTGATGCATAATTATTTGATCGTCTCCAATTGGCAAAGAAAATATCATTAATAAAAGATTAATAATTAAACAAACAAACTCTGAGAGATCGCAACACGAATAATGATTGATCAGCTTAGTTGTATGCCTGTCTCTCTTTAAATGACAAGCACACGACACTCATACTTATGAAATGCTTGTCAAGTTTTTTTGATCGTCTACAAAGCACTTAATAGCGGTTAATCGTGTAATGAACGAAGCGATCTGTGAACTTCGCCAACAGATTTATTTTTTCAAGAAAAAAAAAAAAATAATTATTGTAAACAATTTGCTGTTGCCAAACATCCATGAGCAAAGTTATCGATATCGATAGTGCTCATAAGGCTTTCCCCCTTCCTTTGTAGCATTCCAAGAATTAAGAAAACCAGTCACACATTTAATAAGAATTGGCAGAGAGCTTAAGAGCGCCAATTAGCTTCATCTTTTCAGCACCTCTCCTTTCTGCTGCCATCATCCCATTCTCCCACTAAATGCTTTGCATTTGAGAAAAAGAGGGAGTCAATAAAAATACAAAAGCTGAAAATCAAATAATTCATTCCATATAAAAAATAAATTAATTATAATAAAATTCAAAAGCTTTGCATAGAAATTAATTTTTTTTTTTTATTCCAAGAAATTTACGATTTTCTTAATATTATTAGAAAAAAGTATAGATGTGTGCGTTGCAATAGAAATAGAATTTTAATTAATTTCATTGTTTATTTGTGCTGTAACCTTCAGTGGGCAAAGATTACAAACGGCTTGGAGATGATAAAGAATTACTTGCTGGAGATTTTATTAATTTGCGTAATTTTAGTGCAAGTAAGTTGCAACATATACAATATTTTTCTTTATAATAAAAATTAAAAATACGAAAACAAAATAATGAATTATTATTAAAGATTTCATGGGGCAGGCCCACGACCATCGAGCTTTTAAAAAGCCAAGATTTATGTCTGCAAAATTCACGATATGCTGATGTGGAGGTGAAGGAAAAGGATCTCTTACTAAGCCCTTCAGATCAACTGCTCGAGTTTTCGCTAAATGCCATTCGGCAATTGTCCGAGGAATATGTTAAGCAAGCGAAAATTATTAGCGAACAATTGTTAACGAATAGCGAGCTTTTAAGCTCTGAAGAAGCTGATGTTTTAGAATTCAGAAAAAATTTAACAGAATTCAAAGAAAAGTATGGTGTATGTGATGGCCTAGTGGAACTATTTGAATTGGTAGAGTTGTATTCCAATACAACTTCATATTACTTTGAACTAAATGAAGCCGAATTAAATGCTGGTGGGAAATTGATTTTGAAGCTTTTGGGTCAATACGGCTCTGATGAATTGGACGACGAAGCCATTAAGATGCTGAATGAATTTGTGTTGAAATTCAAGAAAAAGTTCGAAGATCTTACAGACGACTTGGCCAAGGAGGAGAGCAACGTTGGTAAGAACATGTTGAAATGGTTTGGTAATTTTAAAAATGCCCAAAATATGGATGATAAAGTGGTGGCTTTTGATGCTTTCTTTTCATTATTTGAAGAGGAGCTGCAGACAACAGAGCTCCCTGCTAAAGTCTAACAAATGATATATATATCCAAGAATCTGATAGTAACTGACCTCGTATCATGCAAAATATTATTTTTATAGCTCTTAAAGTATACTTTTTTTATAACAATGGTTTTGGAATATTGCCCCTCAAGCGGCTATTACACGTTCATACCTGGTATGTAGGAATAGTGTGACAAGACACCATCATGCACGTGTGATGGCTATGCGTTTCATGTGAGCTTTGCAGGCCAACGAAGAAAAGTGAATTTTTCAAAGAATTTATTTCAGTGTAAGAAAATCTGCTACAATTATAAGAATTCAAGTAAAGACTTCACCGTCTGCCTGCTTCGGCCCAGTGGCAAATGTCATCCTTAAGTCCATCACATGCTATTACAAACGCTAACTTCATCATTCACTATTTTTTGCCTAACGAAGTATGACATATCCGGTATGATAGTGTAACAGTCTTTTTGTATAAATATATATATATATATGTATATATATATATATGTATTTGAATAAAAATAGTTTTGAATTTTTGCTGGAAAATAGAAAAGTTGTTTCATTATTTTGTTCACAATAAAACTAGTTTAGCATCGCATTGAAATAATTTTAAGAAATTCAAGCTTTTGCTTTGATCAATTCAATGTAATTATTAAATAAATTATTTGTTATTTATTTAATTATTCAATAGGTTATCAAAGTGTAGTTAACACTGAATAAACAGTGTGTTGCATAAGTGTGCCTACCCTAATTATTAATTAAGAAAACTTTTTTATTATTTTTAAAGTTTTGATTGTATTTTTATTTTGTATTAATTAAAAAATATTTTAATTGAAATAAAAATAATAGGTGTTAAAATTGGGCACGCCCCCAAAAATTCGCACTGGGCTTAAGTCAATCGCATTAGAATATTCACGGCTTCATCTACTAAGCAAAAGATCTACTGAAGTATCATGCAGAGGAATTAAAGTTCTGTATAACGTCATTAGGATTAGTGGAAGGTTCCCTCACGGCTTGCTCTACTAAGCGAAAGATCTTTCAATGGCCTCTCTGAAATATCAGGCAGAGAAATTACAGTTCTGTATAACTTCATTAGGATAAGCGGAAGATTTCATCACGGTTTCATCTACTAAGCAAAAGATCTTTCAGTGTTCTATCTGATATATCAAACAGAGGTACCGAAATTCTGCGTAAATTTAAGAGCTTTAGCGGAGGGTTCTCACACGCCTTCATCTATTAGTTAAAAGACCCTTCAATGGCCTCTCCGAAGTATCATTTCTGCATAAGTTCATTAGGTTTACCGGAAGGTTCACTCACGGCTTACTCTACTAGAGTAAAGATCTCTAAATGACCTCTCCGATAGAAGGCTTACAAGATAGCTTTCACTCATTGACTCTATTTTTTACTCTACCCTTAATAGCTATTCCTTACCTTAACCACCTCTCTCTACAAAAGCGCTCAAAAGGTGATCATAATTATTAGAGCGTAGTGGGCTAAGTCACTAGTCGCCTTTTAATCTATCCAACTGAGTAGTGCAATCTTTTGCGTATTCGCCTAATCAGCCTGATATTAAATGGATTTTTTCAAGTGCAGTGTAGCCTCAAATTATTTCAAACCGTCAAATTGATTTTCGTATTTTCTAGAAATATTTTATTTTTTTTTGAGCAAAAAATAATTAGTTTGTGATTTTATAAATTTTGTAAATTTTTTAAAAATTTCGTTTAGAAATAAATTTTTTCCATTTAATAATTATATATTTTATATCTTTTTTTATGATTTTTATACGAATTACTTATGGAAGAAACTAAAATATTTATTTCTAAATATTACGAAAGTTTTTATTGGATCTCCTTCCCTCTCATTGTGTAGACCTTTCGGAAAATTATTGTACGTAGCAGTTGGCTCTGATTAGGAGCGAATAACAATATATATCAGTTGGTATCCGCTCAATCGAACACAAAATTGGGAAGATAATATACAGTAGAAGTCCGATTATCTCAACACCCGTTTAAGTTCAAAAACCATGACCTATTAAAAATGTACCACGTTAGGTATTATTTTACTAGTAACGTAATTCAGGAATCTGAACCAGCTAAACCACTCATCGGACAAAAAATAAATATTTTTCTTTATATATATATTTTTTTAATTTTTTCGCCTAATTTTTCCGAAATTGGGGATTTATATTTATCGCGGCATAAGTTCCATGTAATGGCAACCTTTAAGTGAGTTGATGGGACAACTTTCTAAGCAGTCCTGCGTAATAAAACACATGCATTCAACAGTATCCTTGTATAAGTTAACTTCCTAGCGCAAAAGATTACAACACTTAGCGGGGTATGTTAAAAGGCGCCTAGTGACTTACACCACTAGGCTATGCCTCAAAGAATAGCACCGGTGCTTAAAAAGAACTCTCCAATACAGGTTACAAACTATTGGCTTTAATATTTATCAAGAAAAAAAAATTCTTTTTGCCATTTTTGTTTTCACTAAAATTCTTGCAATTCTCGAATTTAAGTTTTGTAAGTAGTTTTCTTAGAGTATTAGATATGAAAAAAAGGCGAAGAAAAGTAGAGAATTTCTTTTTTTTAAGTTTTTAGTTAAATTTCAGGGCTTGACTAGAAGTCCATTTTCTTTTGAATGGCTTTTTGGCACAAGCAAAAGATCCAAGTGCCAACTGAACTCAATTAGATGTAGAGTCTGGTGTGGCAGCCATTCACACGTCAGAGTATTTTCTGAAAAATTATAAAAGCGTTTATTCACATTATGACAGAAACGTTTAGCACTCAAACGTTGGCATTACTTTGCATTGGACATTTTTTTTAAATTATTTAAAGCTTAAAACTTTGGAACTATCCTCGAATCAGTTGGAGGTCTAAAATGCCACATCACTGTAACATCACTGTATGCTTGTCATGAAATAACGCCTCCTAAAAGTAGGCAATGCATTTGTAACAAAATTATGTTTCTATTGAATAGCTCAGAGAACTGGGGATAATAAAAATAATTATAGCTGATGGCCTCAGCAGCCAGTGCTGCTATTCATATAAATATATCTATTAATATTATTAATATTTTATTAAAATTTTATTAATTTTTATTAAGTTAAGAAATAAATAAATAAAAATAATTAACAAGAATTCTGTCCCATGATATTTTTTCTCATATGTGAGGAAAAAAATATTCCCCATTTTATTTTATTTTTGTCATTTACAGATAAAATTTTAATTATTTTATTATATAAAAATGGCATTAAAATTTTTAAAAATATATTTAGTAAAATATTATGATTTTATTAATTTTATTTTATTTTATTTTATTTTAATTTTATTTTATTTTATTTTATTTTATTTTATTTTATTTTATTTTATTTTATTTTATTTTATTAATTTTTTTTATTTATTTATAATTTTTTTATCCCTAATATTTTTTTTATGCTGAATTGTGCGTAAGAAAATAGTTGCATTTGAATTGATTGCTTTTATTTCTTCTTACAAATGTGATTTTATTAAAACTTCTCGTTTAGTTTGGATTGAAATTTATTGACTTCTAGAGTTTTTCTAAGAAAACATTTGGCTAAAGAGCTTTCCTGATGATGTACATTTGCTTTTACTAAACAACAGAAAATTTTATATGAATTTGCTTTAATTTCAAGTATTAAGTTTTAGGGGGGTTTTTAGGCTCTAATATGCCCTAATTTAGTTAAAAAAAAATTAATTGAGGGAATTTTTACACCATTTCTTAGTTTCTTTAAGAGCATTTTGTAATGCTTTTCATGTCAGCTAAGGCTCTGATACACTAACCTACACACTAGTACGGTGTGCAAAATATGGCATGTCAGCTGAAAAAATATTATAGTCTGGCCCCAAAATGTCAGATTTTTATAAAAAGTAAAAGTTTGCGATCAGAGTTGCATTTACCTCAATCAGCAAAGAAACAATTGTTTGCATCATTTTTTTGTATGATAGTGTGGCACTAGCATTATCTTTTTAATGCGGCCTTTTAGATGTGCCAGCTCTGGTTATCACTGTTTTACTATTTCAGACATCATGCTCATTTAACGATTATGTTTTGTGATTATAATTCCAGTGTTTTTCTTAAATAAATTATGCAAATTAATGTTTAAATAAAATAATAAAAAAATTTGATAACCCATCAGGTGATCTTAAAATATATTTTACTTTAATATGAATGATTTAAAGCGGTAGGCAAAGTATGAACGAATATATGAGCCTGTATAAAAGTAAAAGAAATGCTTAGCAAACGGCTATTCGAATTCCAACCAGGCGATATACAACATTTAAGACGATATGTCAGGAAAAAATATACTGGCCATTTGGCTATTCGCCTTGTTAACAGCGGTGGGCAATTCAAATTCCTCTTAAAGCATTAAAAGAAATAAAAAAAAATCTCCTGTACTATCCTGTATATCCTTTATTTTCTTTCCAGGTGGTTTTAGCCACTCCTACGCCCATCCATGAAGCAGCTTCTAAGGATTTTGATTTGTGCAAGTTAAAAAACATTCATGATAAACTGGCGCCCTCCGAAAATGATAAAAATCTCAAGGCCAATGTGCAACTGATGAGACTTGTGCTTTTTGATTTGCAAAAGTTGGGCTTAAGTTATGCCAAAAGGGCCAAAGAGATGAGTGATCTTTTACTTAAGGATACCGTCGTTGTCGCTGGCCAACAAGCTGAAGTTGTTAAGTTTAGAGGGAACATGCAAGAATATGAAAAGAAATATTTAGCCTGCAGTGAAATGGATGAATTATTCGATTTAGTGGACTTGTACTCAAATGCCACGGCGCATTATTATGAAATGGCAGTAAAGGGTGACCTGAGCGAGGATTCACAACTAGTTTACGATGTATTAAAGAAATATAGTCCCAAGGAAATAGATGCCGAATATGAAAATGAGTTTTTAAACAACTTTGTGAACAAGTTTGCTCAAAAAATTAATGAACTGAAGGAAAACTTGAAAAAGGAAGATGGCGAAATGGGTGTAAAAATATTGCAGTGGTGGGAGAAAACCAAAACATTAAAGACAATCGATGAGAAAATTGCAGCTTTTAAAGAGTACATGAAATTGTACGGATTAGATGATTAATAATGCAAAATATTACAAAATAAAAATAGACATTAAACATTTAAAATAAATAAAAAAAAAAGTCCTTTTTTAAAAGTCCTTTCTGTAGTATTCGGTCTGAAGGTCTCAAGAAGGCTACCAAGCTATCTCAGAAATACTGACAGAGTTGTTTTTTATTAAAGGAAAAAAGAAATCCAGCAACGTATGCCCCAAAGTGTTTTTACATACGCATGCGTAATGTCCTTGTACTCTACATATTTTGGTTCAGTTTCAAGCCTATTTCGCTTAAAATAAGTATTGCCGGCGATATCTCAGGCTAGTGGAAGATCGCTTGTGTTTAGATGTATATGACGGCATTTATAAATAAATAACATTTTTTTTTAATTTTAAAACAATTAATTTAGTTTAATTTAAGGGCTCCATATGAATTTCAAATTTTGGGCAGAGGTGGGCACACCTTTCTTTGTAATTCATAAGGAAATTTTATATTTTCATTACTAAATGAAATTAAACAAAATAAAATGTATTTATTTATTAATTATTTCTTGCCAGTAATTGACGAATTTATTCAGAAAGTGCTTACAGTCATATTCACGTAATCTCTTAATTAGATTTTTGAATTATGATTTGATTTTGTCATAAACTTGTATAAGTCGCTGCATGGATGGACGCATGTGTTTGTGCATAAATTGCAATCTGAAATGCAAAATTTAATAAATTCATCAAAGCATTCCATATTTTGATAAGGATGGATTAGACTACATTTCAATTAATTAGACAAATTAATAGTGACTGGTGTTATCAGAAAAAATATTGAACACCTTCCAATATTTCAGTAACAGTACATGCAAAATGGAATTGTTATTTTAAATTACACTAATGAATATGAAAAAGGCATTAAAATTGCTTATTTCGGTGTATCTGAAAATCAAATTGTTGTAATTTCACTTAAAACTATTCTGAAGACAACCCCAAACCTCGCATGTTATGCCCATATTTTCAGTAATCAAATGAGAATTATAGAAATACAAACACATCCATTAAAGCAACGGCTTTTATACATTTTTTTTTTTATTTTTCATATAGTCAAACGAAATGCAAACATGTCATAAAACAAATATTAATAAATGTCATTGAAATTTGCTGTGTGTGACAATTATGACAAGTGTGACAAATGTGACAAAATCCTTATAGGTATATTTCCACAAGTTTCTAAAATATGTAAACATTTTTTTTCAGATATTTCATATATGCAGTTTAACAGTCTTATGTGTTGGCTTCTGGTCCACATAGACTTGATCTACTGTGGAAGACTGGTTTAGATGGAATGAAGAAATTTCCAGAAAAAGTGAGAAATTCTATACCAATTTCATACAATTTATACGGGGGACAACAACGATGTTTTCTAAAAATGAATTTACCTTCACCAACACATACAAAAATAAAAGAAAACAACTCTACAGTAACACGTGCTTAGAAATTTCGATCAGGATAACTATGCAGCTGGCCATGTATTACATGTTTGGCGAGTTAAACTCTGAATCCTAATGCCTTTAAAATACATGCCAGGACATCAAGCACGCAATGCTATGCGTATGCAGAAACACTATGGCGTATAAGTTTCCTAAATTTTTTTTCGCATACGTTCTCCGAATGTCTCAGCTTTTCAGAGAGAAAGCTTGGCAGGCTTGCATGATAAGTCCAAAAGTTTCAAAGCGAAGGCTTTAAAAAGGACTTTAAGACAAGGCCGGAAAATGTCAGTAGAAAAATAATTTTTTTTTTTTTAATTTTTTTATTTATTGAATCTTTCGCACGGAACTAACAATAAGTATATCAAATCTTAATATAATTTGTTATGCCAAGTCCAGCCAAAGCCAGACGAGCCAGTTTCAGTTGAACTGATGTTGAGGATACGTCTCTTACGTTCCGCAGAGGGCAAGAGTGTCTCTCCTTTTCAGCCTAGTGTGACTTCGGTGATTTAAAATGTTGCGTGCTAAAGGATTTGGGTGTGACACAAGCTTTTTAATATATTTTGTTCGATATTTCAAGAATTCTGTCTTTACCATCGGTACGTTTAAATCACTATGAATTCGCGAATTTTTTACATACCAGGGAGCAGCAGTGATCATGCGGAGGATTTTGTTTTGACGTCTTTGTATTTTTTCTATATTGGAAGCAGAGGCAGTGCCCCATAGTTGAAGCCCATAGCGCCATATCGGTTTCAGAAAAGAGTTATAAATTAGTAATTTACAATAATAATTAATTTTAATAATAATTAGTAATTTAATAATTAGTAATTTACAATTAAATAATTTTTCTATATAAACACTTTTATATAGTCTTTCCATGAAAACTAAAGTATATTCATTGGGAAGCCTCCAATTCTCAGACTTATACATATTTCTTCTCTATGGATTTCTGTACGACATGCCGCTAAACTTGTTCTATACTTTCAATGCTAAACCACATGGCTGAAGCAACCAATTTCTGTGGCTTGACTGATGACATCCTGGAAGTAACTTGTGTGACTGCAGCTCAAAGTAAGAAAAATATTAGTTACAGCCTCTCTCTAGCAGAGCAGCGATATGTGCAAGTGTTAAGCACTCATACATGTAATCTTTTTATTATTACATTTCAATCTTATAAATTTATTTCTACCAGACGAAAAAGCTCATTTCCAGTTGAGACTTCATTACATTCATAAGAAATTGCTGAAAATCATGCATTTCTTCTATGCGATTATACTTCTGCTGGGAGCGACCCAGGTGGGTTAAAGATATATTTTCCGGAGGAAAAAGCCAATAGTAAAGCTCATAAATATTTTTTGTTTATTGCAGTTGATTCAAGCGAAGCTTTTGAATTACTATAGCAAAGTAAATGCAAGTGCAACACCGGAAGAGCAATTTGAGGATTTTTATGTCAGGGAACTGTCCAGTGCATTGTCTCCGCAAATTTGTTTCAAGTTAAAGAATATAACAGAAGCATTGCTAAAAGATGCTACAGTTCAGCAGGCTGCCACGCCCACCATGCAGAAGATCAAGAGCAATTTAACTAGTTTCTATGAAGTTTTTCCAGTGTATGGGCGCTTCCATTTATGTGAACCATTAGCAGCAAAGTTTTCACAAATGTTCGGTGACTATTATTACCAGCCGGAGGATAACGAGGATTCTACTTACATACTACAATTGCTGAATAAGCTAGGCTATAGCGATATGCGTACTATATATAAAGTAAGATTACAAAGATTGGTTTCAGAAAAGTTCTCGCAGAAGCTGCAAGAGTTGCGCAAGGCAAAGCCAAGTGACTGGGAGTATAATACAGATTTCCAACAATGGGTTAATAATTTGAAGACATGCCCAGAGTACGAGTGTTATTTTGCTGATTATGAGCCAAGAAACCTATCAGCCTTTAGCCGGATTATGCAGAAGATAGGTGTTGAAATTTTGGAATGGCTAGTTCTTGGCTCTTACAATGCCACCTCTTTTGCCAGACGAGTGTTAAGCGATCGAAAATTAACGCAACTCAGCACTGATTTAAGACAGCAGTTAACAAAAAATCTACAAGATTTTATAAAAATTGATGAAAATATTGATAATGTCATGTATATGGGTGTCTTGTCGATAATTTTTCATTCCGTTATATTTAAATTTAACAATTATAGCGACATTTCGCTGAAAGATCGCCAATTAATTAAGACCATTTTCGATGAACAAGGTTACAAGGCATCATGTTTATATTTAAATGAAATACTGCAACGCGAGGGAGGTAGCGATGATGATTATGTGCAACAATTTGAAAATGTGAAAGCCATGTTTATTCAAGAGGATGTAGAAAAATTTTTTAGCCTCCTCGATCGTCTCAGGCAAGCAAACACTGTGCAAGAGAGAAATAAAGTAATAGAAGAAATTTCCAACATCAATGTAAGATCACGTAAACCTCAATAAATTCAATAAGTTTTATAGAATTTTTTTGAAATGATTTTATTTTCAATAAATTTTATAAAAAAAATGAAAAAAAAAATTATTTCCACTTTATTTAATACCCTACACTGTCAGAAAGGTTTAATGAAAAAACTTATGATAAGTATTTCTTTGCCGAATGTGATAGATGACCATTATCTACTAACTTCATAAAATTAATGTAAATATTCATTAGCGGCATGAAACAATGTTATTATGTAAATTAAAAAAAATATATTTCATTCATTGTATTGAAATTCATCAGCAAAGCTCTAGTAGGCTGTGCGATAATTAGGTCCGATATCCTTTAATTTTATACAAATTTCCCCTACGAACAAATTAACCTTATTGGGTTACATTTTTATAAGTTGCGAAAATATCGCCACTGTTGCTAAATTGATTAATTGATTTATCAATTTTTATTACAAATTTTATTCAAGTATTTTACTTAAAACTATTAAAAATAATATCTAAAGTACTACAGACGCAGTAGGCGCTGGTTCAGGATTTCAAGAAAAATCTAAAATAGGATTCCAAAGGATTTATTCATTTCCTGATCTTAAAGAATCTGCTAAATATGTTTGCAAATCTACTTTATGGCTATTACAAATTGGATATCAGGATAATTATGGAACTGATTTTTCATTGAAGTAATGCTGGCCACCTTTGAAGAGTTAGCAGTATAGCTTGTCAAAAGTCAAGGAATGAATATTTTTCATATCAAAATGTTATATTGGAATAATATACTGAAGGGGTGTGACTTTTTTCACCCTCCCTGAAAAAATGATGCAACTGTCAAGCCTTTCAAGAGGTCTACTAGTTAGAAATTGATTTACTGGAATATTATTACATTTTGGCGATTATAGTTGTGGATAAAGATTAAATAAAATATGGCAACTCTGCCAAACACGTCAATCAAACCGCTGTTTGCGTACGCAGTGTAGCGGTAAGAAAATCTACAATTTTAATTAAAACTAAAAATAAAAAAATTTTTTTTTTGCATGTCTAACTATAAATATCGTCTAGCCATTGAAGATGGTGAATAATCACGACGTTTCGTATGATCTCGGGTGAGCGTATTTGCAGTTCTTAAAATATTAATATTAATTTTGAATTAATCGTGGCCAATCGCCACAATTGAAAATTAATAAACATTCTTCTAGTCGCTCATCTCGTAGAAAGCTCATTAACGCAGATTAACTTAAAATTTGACGATTTTTTTCATATAGACGATTTTTGCTTATTTATCTTTTTTTTAATTAAATTTTTTTAATGGTGGCAATTTTGGTTTTCATGATTAAATCTTAGCACATATTGATGTACTTTTTTATTTTGTTAATTAGTTTTCTTTTTACGTGTGAAGCAGGTTTTGGGCTAAGGAAAAATCTTGCATCAAATAATAATTACGTGCTGGTTTTTAGTTTTTGCCATTTGAAATGCGAGAGTTTTGCATCGCGTAAGTATTGATTTACTATTTTACTCCATTAAGCGCTTTTTTTACGGTAACTTACTTTACAATACGTTGCTATTTCAATTATTCTTTGGCGATTTTATTTTGTTACATTTCAGACAACTTTTTTTAATAATCTATTATTATTATTTTTATTAATAATATGCAAATAGATAATGAAAAGCCCACAAGATCGGAGTTAGCTCGACCCTGGTTGTTTTCCTGTGGACAAGCCGAAATCTTTGCAGGTTAAGTTAAGTAAAGAAAAAAATTATTATTTGCACTGTGGTCAATATTTTCATTTAAGCGATTTTTTCCATTTTGGTTTTTTTTTTATTTTTGATTAGGGTTTGTAATTTTGACCGAATTTTTTTTAATATTTTAGTGATTTTACTCGTTTTAATTTGTTTCTATTTTAGCTTTTATTCAAAAGAAATTTTTTTTCATTTTTAATTTTTTTTTTTTACTTTGCGATGTTTTTTCTCATATCTTGATTTTGTTTTATATATAACATATATATATTGTTATATATATATATATATATATATATATATATAACATGCAAAGATTTTTGCTTGCCCACAGTAAAACACCTATGGCTAGACAGGGATCGAACATGCGACTTCCCTTTGAGTAGGCTCTGCATTATTTATTTGCCTACGCGCCCAATTTTGTTTATTTTTGCAACTTTTTCCACTGGCGATGTCTTCTTCATAGTGAATTGCACATTCATTTTAAACGATTTTTTTTATTTCGCTAGTTATCGAATATTTATTATTATTTCTTATTATTTTATTTATTTTTAATAGTTTTTAATAATTTTGGTTTTTTTTTTTGTAATTTCAGAGAGTTTTAGCTGCCAAAAGATATTTTTTCATTTAAGCGATTTTTTTCAGTTTTTCTTTTTTTGTCGATTTTTTAAATGTTTTAAAAATTTCATATTTTCTAATTACTTTTTTTTGTTGTCAAAGCTGGAACCAGTTATGTATTTATATTATATAAAAAGTTTTTTGAAATAATTCTCATTAGTTTTCTTCGCAGGTTTTTTCTTTCTATTTTTAATTTTTTTTAACGATTTTTTGGTTTTTGGAGGCTTTTTACATATTTTTATGTCACTTTTGTTACACTCAAGTAAGAAATATTTTCTTTTATGAGGGTATCAGGGTTTATACAATTACTCTGTCGACAATTATTCTTTCTGTATGACTGCGTTATAAGATGGGGCATGCGGGGCATACCGGCCTGAAGGCACGTATTATTAGCTACGGCGAAATTAATTATTTTGGATTTAAATTAAGCTCAGCATTTGTGTTTCCTATAGCTAATTAGCATAAAAACTTTTAATTATAAAAACAATAATTTTTACATACTCCGATGAAAATTTTATTAAAATATAATTCAATTAAAATGTTTCGTAAATGGTTTAGCTTTTGTTATACAAAAGATTATATTAAATTTAATAAAGTTCTTTGTCATAACTTAAGTGTTGTGACTAATAAATAATTTATTTTGGTCACTAACATAAATATTACAACTATTTGTTATAAACAACTGCACAAATTTATACGGCAAAGTTTAAAATTAATAATAATAGAAAGTTTCTTAAAATAATTCCTCCGCGAGCGTATGCGCTCGTATTATAATTTTTTTGTGTGTTCATATAAAAGCATTTCTCTTCAGTTGAATAAATTTATTGTGATTGCAGTTATCAAGCGGAATAGAAGGAATTATGAAACTGTTATACAGTGTTATACTGCTGTTGGTTGTGCTACAAGTAAGTAGAAAATATATTTCAATAAATTTTTTTAATTAAACTGATAACCTTCGACTATTAAAGTTGGTATTAACTGAATCATTAGACGAGGCAAGTCAGTCCAATACTTGGTTGGCCAAACAGCAGCTGCTGCAATTTTATGCCCAAGAAGTCAATGCTTTGTCTAGGGAAACATGTGCCAAATTCAAAGATTTAAGCGAAAAAATCCTAATGGATCGAGAGGTGCAAGAGGCTAAAACAAGTTTAATGCAAGAATTTAAGAGAAATATAACACGATTTCAAGAAATTTATCCCATTTACACGCGTTTCGATCTGAACAAAGAACTGCTCACCTTTTTCTCACACATGACCATCAATTACTATTATCAAGAGCCACACCTGCAAGGGGATGCCCAATATATATTGCAGCTGCTAAAAAGACTTGATTACGATGAGATACTCGATCAGTATGAAGCAGATTATAAGAATTTTGCGTTAAAAAAATTTGTACGCAAATTTGAGGAATTTAAAAGCAACATTCCTAGCAGCGAGGCACAGCAATGGAAAAATTTGTTCGAATGGGGTGACGATATGAAAGCTTGTACGAATTATTTGTGTCTTTATAATTCATTCAGAAGCTTCGAGTACAACATTTTAACACCTAAAGAGAAGCTTCTCTCTTACGTGAGACACCAATTGAAAAAAATGAACATTTTCTATAGCAGCAGTGCTATTCAAATTGTCAAGGGGGTATTGAAGAATGAAAAATTGACACAATTGAGCGACACTGTAAAACAGCGATTAATAGAAAACATAAGCGATTATATCAGCCGATATGAGAGTAGCAGTGATGTTGTAGAATTATTCAAATTGTTGCCGATTTTTTATCGAAATATAGTTCTTCAATTTTATAATAATACGAATATGCCAAACGAAGAACGTCAGCTGTTGACAAATATTTTTGACGAGGAAGGTTTTACTCAGTTTCGATTTGGCTATTACAAGCAGTTCCGCGAGTTTGCCGAAAGTGATCTATCGAAATTGTTTAAGCAATTTAAGGCGTATCTTAACGATGAGCTGGCATTAAAGCGTAATCCCTTGGTAGATTGGTTTAATAACTTTAGGCGTTTAATTTTACACGATAATAAAATTCAGGCGCTTCAAGAGCTGCTTGATTTGCAATAATATGTTGTAACTAAAATATATTTTTAATTTTAAATAATAAAAAATATTTACACAAATTGGCTCTCAGTACAGTTCATTAAAGAATTTTTTTAATTGCCGATTAAACGATATCGACTGTGTTAATTAGTCGTTAACGAAACATTTTTTCACAAACAATTTTTTATTTAAAATCAATTTTAAATCTTCAAGCAGCTTCATTTCAATTAAATTAATGCGATGACATGTTTTCTTATACCCTAAATAAAATGATTGAAGAATATAGTTTTCAAGGATTTAAAAAAAATAATTATACTTTTCTAGATTAAATTAAACGATTTATCGTCTTTAATTTAAACTAATTAAAATCAAAGCACTTTATATTGAAATGGCTCTAGGCCTACGCCCAATCAAGTAAGGCAATTCAAATAGAACATGGAGGGGAAAACGAAATCATTAAAAAAAATGATGAATAGGAAAATATTTTTTCCCCCACCTAACAATGTGTGTTTAGTAACTTTTTAACGTTGTTCGGTGTCGTTTAAAAACTCAACGCCTATAATTTCTATGATGTTAAATTTTAAATTAAAATTTTTAGCTATTCGTAGCATTTTTTAGCCACCGTGCTCGTTGCTGAAGCATTTTAATATTAAAGAAAATGTTGGCCAGAAATAACTTAAGAAGAAAAAAAAAAACATTAAATAACATTATTTAAACACGATATTTTACGTTTAATGTTTAAAGTTAATAAAATTTAGACACAAATAAGTTGCTTTCTATCGCTCTTACTAACAGCTGATTTTAAATTAAATTAAACGTCAAATAAAGGTGTAAAGAGAGTTTTAGTGGATTAAATCAGCTGTACTAGAAACCACTTATCTGTAGCTGAGTTGCTTCAAAAGCGATAAAATTTTATATACCCGAAAACTGTATTGCTAAATTTGTGCTCCCACTTAAGGTGGTTCCATAACAAAGTGGCCCCGTCATAATGTAGTTATTAACGATGAGTTCAAAACATTTCTTAAGCAAATTCTTTTATTTTCATATTTTTTTTAATTAAATCTTACCTATAAAGGGAATTGTTATTAAAACAAAATTAGTGTACTCGTAGATACTTTGCAAATAGTATATAATATTTTTTCATTAAATTTTTCTTAAATATTATTAAATAAATTAATAGAATAATTTTAATTTTTAGCAGCCACTGCTTCTATACACATTATAACTATATTCATATAATTGTTAATTGTTAAGTAAATAAATAAATAAATAAATAAATAAATAAATAAATAAATAAATAATAAATTGTAATTGTGAATTGCTTTAGTAAGTAGTTTATCATATTTTGTGCCTGAAAATATGCTTTAAAATAAATTTAAAATGATTAAAAAAGCATTATTGTTTTATTCAATTTTTAATTTAATTCAATTAATGTTTATAATTTATTAAAAAAAGTAATTTTTTTTATATGTATTAATTAAGAAAAATAGCATAAGTTTGAAAATATTTCAATTTAAACTGTATCATTTATTTCTTTCACTAGAATTTTTTTTTGCAACTTTAACTGTGAAGCATATTTTAAGGCAGTTATTGTTTTAACAACAGACTGTATATAAAGGTTGTTGTTGTTGTTCTGCAGTAAAATGACGCTGCTATTAACAACAAAACTGAATTTGCTGATTATAATAATATATTTTTCAACGACTTTGTTAAAAATAATTTATCTCTAAACAGGGTTTCTCTTGCAATACCTTTTTTTTTTAAAAAAATTTATTTGATAATTCACATGTAACTTTATAGTTATTAGGTAGTTGGTTTTTAGCTTTCATATCTTTATAATTTGACTTTAAACATTAGCTTTTAGAATTCTTTTAACGCCTCTAGTTAATATATACACAAAACAATTTTATATTTTCTTATTGCGGCCTATAACTGCATATATGTACGCGTATGTGTGTATGTATGTATATATATACAAAGCTAAATTTACTTAGTAGTATTTTCGTATGCAGCTAATTTTTCTATTAACAATAAAATTTGCAATGTTATTTTATTAAGCATACTTAAAGGGGTTTTCATTACTATCGAGTATATACATATATTTGCAAAAGGAGTAAAATGATTTTGTGTTTTGCCTTTATCTCTGAAATGAAGCAGGACATTATGCCTTTCATTGACTAATATAATTTATAGCATACTTTATGGCAACCGTGAATGTATTTAAACAAAGTAATTTGCATATTCTTCAGGCCAGAAGACCAATTATCTAAAATTTGAGGAATTTATTTGAGTTTTGCCAAGTTATTATAAAATAAATTAAATTTATATTTTCTATTAAATATTTACTTTCCTATTCTAACAATTATTTAATTAATTGGAAATAAGAACTAATCAATAAAAGTTAAGGAGCAAAATAATTGTATTAAACTTGCAGTGAAAATCAAGAGAAAAGCATTACATGGTCATATAAGAGAATTCTCTTCTTTAAAGTATTAAAAAGAATAATAAATTTTTAGATAATTTGTAAATAGTCAAAAATCATAATTAAAGTAGTGAAAGAAAGCTTGGAAGAGTGATGAATAATATTTTCTAATTGTTTTAACTTTTTTCAAGCCTTTACAAAGCATTGCTAAAGTTTACTAATATAAACCAAACAATTTTAAAATGAGTAGCATAATTTTAGGTGCATAATGGAAACAACGAAAAAGAGCAATGAGAGGCTTATACTCAGCTACTCAAAAGGGCCTTTTTTGCGATTATAGCTTTTCTCAGCTCTGAAAAATGCACATAATTAAAGCCAGTTTGGAACCATAAAAGGGTTATTTCTATTAAACTCAGAGCCACCATGAACATTTTTTCGTTAAAGTTTTAAGTCAAGCAAATAAAAGGGCTTTTCGCTGGTTAATTCTTTGTAAGGTGCTTGAAGCTTTAATGATAAGACAAAATAATATCGCTTGTACTTGGCGAGTACAAGATGATCCTTGTAGACTTGACACTTCAAGTGGTGGTGTTTTCAGAATGTTCTTGATACCCCAAGTTGAAAACTAAGCATGCATTTCGCTACTTTCTTAACTCAGCAGTTACTATTCGTTAAATGATTTTGACACTCAGTCGACTTGTTTCTTTAAAAAGCTTCATTAGAAAGGGATGCAGTACGCTGATTATCTGCTTATTTGAAAATCATCAATTAATATTTAAATTCTATATTTGTATTTTTTTTTTTTTAAGAAGATAAAATTAAAAGAATGAACCTACCTATTGAGCTTTCGTGGCATTTGGCTAAAGCTCTTCAGCTCTATAGCTGTATGTTTTGGAATAAAATAGGCCCCAAAAGCTAATTTTAGTATCTGCGAAAAACTTTTATAAATTAGCTTTTATATTTAATTATGTAAAAAAATTAGATAAAGGTCAAATCATTTTTTTTCAAAGAGTATAGTGCAGCTTTAGGCGCTGTATGTATTTAAACATTTTCTATTTAATTAAATTAATTTTAACAAGCATAAAAATTTTTAAATATACAACCAATTATAGAATTTTTTAATCTCAAGAATTACAAATCCGAAGAACTTTTTCAACAAATTCCAATAATTTTTCAAAATTATTTCTTTTAAAGAATTTTTATTTTGTGATATATAATTTAAATTTATAGTGTTTTATGACTGGCAAGTTCTAATTTCTAATTTCTAATTATTATTAACATTAATTTAATTATAAATATTATTATTATTATTATTATTATTATTATTATTATTATTATTATTATTATTAATATAATTATTATTATTTTTATAAATATTATTATTATTATTAATATAATTATTATTATTTTTATAAATATTATTATTATTATTATTAATATAATTATTATAATTCTTATAAATATTGTTATTATTATTATTATTATTATTAATATAATTATTATTATTATTATTAATATAATTATTATTATTCTTATAAATATTGTTATTATTATTATTATTATTATTAATATAATTATTATTATTTTTATAAATATTATTATTATTATTAATATAATTATTATTATTCTTATAAATATTATTATTATTAATATAATAATTATTATTTTTATAAATATTATTATTATTATTAATATAATTGTTATTAATTTTATAAATATTATTATTATTATTAATATAATTATTATTATTTTTATAAATATTATTATTATTATTATTAATATAATTATTATTATTCTTATAAATATTGTTATTATTATTATTATTATTATTATTAATATAATTATTATTATTATTATAAATATTATTATTATTATTAATATAATTATTACTATTATTATTAATATAATTATTATTATTCTTATAAATATTGTTATTATTATTATTATTATTATTATTAATATAATTGTTATTATTATTATAAATATTATTATTATTATTAATATAATTATTATTTTTATAAATATTATTATTATTATTATTCTTATAAATATTATTATTATTAATATAATTATTATTATTTTTATAAATATTATTATTATTTTTCTTATAAATATTATTATTATTAATATAATTATTATTTAAAAGTTTATTATTATTAATATTTTTATTAGCATTATTGTAATTATTATTAATTTAGTAAAAATTACAAAATATTTTTAAGATGAATATTTTTTAGCATTTTGTTTAATTACAATGATTTTTTTTTTTTTTTTTTTTTTTTAATTTTATAAGTTTACCTTGATAGTCTTGATTTCAGCACAAAGTTTGTTTAAAGAGAATACTTATACGAGTAGTTACTTGTACAGAAAACTAATAGAGTCTTTAAAGTGTTTTCTTTGCTCATGTCCAAACCATTAATTATTTTTATAATTAATTTTATACCTGTAACATATTACAATTATTTAAAATATATATTTTTATGTTCCTTAAAGCTTTTATAGAAAATGTGTGAGTTAAATTTTTTAATGACAATTATAGTTTTAAGTGTCAATTTATATTATTTTGCATATTTTTAATTTATTTTTTATAACAAGTATTTAAGTAAAAAGTTTAATTAACATTTATAAGAAAAATATACAATTTATTTATTTAGCTTACAAACTAAACTTTTAAAAGCTTGATATAGTTTTGAATAAAGTTTGGCCTCAAGTTTGACTTATTGAGGATTTGTACCATTTAGTTTAAATATGAAACAACTTTTATAACAGCATTCGTTTTGCACAGCTTTTAAAAGCTTTTAAAGGGTCTGTAGATAAGTGCAGCTCTCTTTATATTACATCTAAAGTTTTGTTGTAAGTGAAAAGTTATATAAATAATTTTTTTATTTAGTTTGTTTTGTTCTTAAGGAAAGATTTCACAGCATTTAATGTGACTTGCTTGTACGTTACAAACTATTTACTTAACAGCATTAGCTTTTTAGTTATTTGGCTTACATAGTAGTATATAAGCTTTACTTATACACCATGTTATACTTATGCACCCCTAAAGGTATGCTTTGCACTTCTAAAGAATTATTTAAATGAGCGCCGTTGCTGTAAATTTAATAACTATATGTTTAATTCCTCTTCATAATGCCGACAGCCAAAGCCTGATTTAGGTTACTCTGAAAATATATGAGTTTGTTGGTGAGAGAGGAAAAGCTAGTAGAGGACATGGTTAGAGGTCATTCTAATATATGGGTATATAAGTGTTTTTATACAGGGTTTTACTCTGTGTTTTAACTCTGTATCTTAAGTTCGTAACAAATTTAAGAGAAAATTTTTCGTACCTGAACACAGAACTAATTTTAGAAGAGAATTGAGGAGACTTTGTGCGTCTAAATTAGACCTAACTGATGTTACGAGAGAAAAATTCCTAGCTTAAACAATGATATATTTTTTATTTTTATCTGTTCAACATGAATAAGCATTTTATTCTTATAAAAGATATTTAGAGCTTTTCTAGACTCTCTTATATTTTAAACGAACGAATTGAATTAAATTTTATTGCTCGATTAATAAATTTTAAGTGGTATAAATTATATATAGAAAAATTAATATTATAAAAAATAATTAATAATAAATATATCTGTAAAATCTTTCCTTTTTTATACAGAGAATAATTCAGTTTATAAATATTTTTTATCTTTCTTATTGGCTAACCTTTAAATTTATTTACTTATACTTTATATATGTAAATATTTAATTTATTTAAATTTATTTTTATTTATGTAAATAACTATCAGTTTTTAAGGTACGTTTGACATTTTGTTATATCTAAGCCTGTTTAAACCAATCTTGCATATTAATAGTGGTATTCAACATTAAGTGCAAATAGGTGAGTATTACTGCTGTCTGTTTTGGACTTAATAACGACTCCTCATGAGCTTAAGCAATACATGGAAACAGCTTAGATATTTTTAAAAATTTCTTTTTAAATTATATAGAACAAAATTAAAAAAATATTTTTAAAACTTGCAGACAGTTTTAATATTTATAGTTTTTCATAATGGATAGAGAAATTCGTAAAATTGTTCGTTATATGGACCAATTTTCTTTGATCAATAAATTTATTTAGTTCTTTTTTTTTTATTGGAAAAAGCTTTTTATAAGCCAATAGATTATGCTGGTGAAGGTAAATTTGGAAATATCTTTTGAAATCAGATGTTATGCGAGAAACACAACTGAGAGGCATATCCAATTGCAAATGACAAATTTATTGCGAAAAAATAACAGCTGTTATAAATGCCAGAGTTGTTTAGTGTTGGGGTGACCATATTAAAGAAGAAAACTTTATAAAAACACATTGGCAGCAGCACAACGAAAATCATTTTTTTTTTGTTCGCTATTTTTTTTTTACTAATTTTAACTGCCTTTTAAAAAAAATCTAATAACTAATTAAAGAAAATTAATTTTATTTACTAAACTCTTGAAAATTTAAAGCACACATGGCCATATGAGAATGCAAAGCTTGCCGCATAAGGCGAATTACGACCAGCGTCATCATGGTGTACATTTTCATATGTGTTATTTTTGTGCGTTGAATACTCGCGATAACCATATCCGCTATATAGTCCCTTCAAGTTGTTTTCCCAGAATTATTTTCATATTGACAAACCTTTTTTATACATAATTTTTACTACAACACCGATCATACCCCTCAGACAAAACTAAGTCATTCGATTTACGTTTGAAAATCATAAAGCAATATTGTGAATTCAATATTGACTGTCGAGATTGGCTGACTGAGCGAACAAACAAAATTGCCTTATCTGCAGTTCGTAATATCCACACTTCACTGTTTTCAAGCCAATGGAGCCACATAGAACAAAATTATTGGCTTGGAAAATAGTTTTAAAATTCTGCTACAGGCAATTCCATTTTCCGTTTCATTTGCTATCGAAAATTAATATTAATACGAGGTGTGATAAAATATAAGCGCTATTTCCATAATTAATATTAAGACGAGGTGTGATAAATTCATGCTGCCAAATTGCTAAATGAACGTAGCATGGACATCACTCAGGAGTTGTTGAACGTCGTCAATGAGGGACCAGATTTGCTCAAAAAGGTCATAACTGGTGAAGAGTCAACGGTGTATGGCTATCACAAGGAATCCAAAGCCCAATCATCTAATGTGGAACCGTTTTGGGCTCAAAACCAAACAAATCATGTCAAGTTTGATCAAACGTGGAAGTTTTGCTCATTATTTTCTACAATTGCAGGGGCGTGCTGCATAATGAATTGTTGCTATTCATTATGGAATATTACCTTGACGTTGTGCAACGTTTGCGTGCAGCAATTCGTAAGAAACGCATAGAATTGTGAAAAACAAATCGTAGAATTTGCACCATGATAACGCACCAGATCACACATCGATGCTTGTCAGTTTCAAGCCAAAAACAAAACTGAAATCATGCCTCAAGCCCCTATTCACCAGACTTGGACCTCGCTGACTTTTTCCTCTCCTCAAAACTGAAGACACCGATGAAAGGAAAATGTTTTGCTAAGATTGAGGAAATAAAGGAACAATCGGAACAGGAACTGTTGGCGATACTAAAAAGCGAGTTTCAGAAGTGTTTTGAGGATAGGAAAAAATGCTGGCCTAACTGGGAATTACTTTGAAGGGTTCCAAGATAGTTATTGATGAATAAAAAAAATACTTTCGGAAAAAATTTAAAATAACGCTTATTTTTTGATCACACCTCGTATGTGATGGAAATGCAATGAGTGACTAACCTTATAAGTGATGAAATTTTTTGAATTCCATTTAAAGACAATAAATAATCTAGAAAAAATGCACAACCTGAAAGATAATGCTGGCCGAGCCATTGCTGAGCATAAAGAATTGGAATATTGGCTAAAGTTTTTCTATTTTCTCAAATTCCATTCAATTTATTCGATTTTAAAAACGCTGCTTGATCTTTAAGATACTCTGCCTTGAAATAAATTTTTTGTAATTCATTATTTTTAATTTAACTGTTTAAAATCTTATTATTTTTCTACGTATACATAAAGTATATATAAAGTAATCTCTTGGAAATAATAAAATGCGGCAGAGAGGGAGAGAGAGGGAGAGATGGAGAGAGGAAAAGGAAGGCAGAGAGATCTCTAAGAGATAAAAGATTCTCACTAACATTCGGCGATACTAAAGTCCCAACTTATGTCTAATAATATTTATATATAAAGAAAATCGGCTTTTGATATGAGCATTGTAAATCGGTGGAATACGATTGAACAACTTCTTGAGATTATATACAAGTATTGTATGATTGAATATTTCTTATAATTACTTGTATTGCTGATTATAATACGATTTCTTGTAAGATGTTTAATTTAAATCTCAATAGAAAATATTTTTTAATGAAAATATTTTTTTATTTTAATTAAATCAGTTTTTCTTTATAATAAAAATTATATGTAGACTTTATAAAATTCTTGCATAAAGTTTTAGTTTTCTTTATCGTGCCCGGTTAAATAAAAAATTAAAAAGCTTATACACAATAAAAAAGCTTAAATAAAAATGAATATAAAATAATAAATAAAATAAATAATAAATAAAAAATAAATATAAACATAAGTTCGATTTAAAGAAATTATTTTTAAATATTTTGCAGAGCTTTATTGGGGCCCTTTAGCTAAAATAAATAAACTTAATAAATTATTTAAAGAAGCTTTAAAACAATGATCACATTGAATGTCGCCACAGCCAGAGAAGAGTGTTTAATGATTATTTTGGGTGCCTCCGTAGGCGAATGAGTAACGCACGACCTACTAAACCGGAAGCTGCGGATTCAATTCCTGTCTAGAACCTGTGTGTGTTTCCTGCGTACAAACCCAAAACTTTGCGCGTCAAGTTAGTTAAAAAAAAATTTAATACTTTATCGCGTATTCTTTTTGATTTTGAAAAGCTTGCAATCTCTTTCGAATGGAGCCGATTAGTTTGGATATAACTTCAATGATACGAGGTCTGGACTTTGCACTGTGGTTTTTATGACCATAATCATACATGTTTAGGGTCATTGTGACAATTAAACTTGACTTTATTATTACTTTAAATATACTGAGAAAAGGTTTGAGAAAAGGTTTGAGAATTGCTCGTCCGTCTTTCGATGTGAGCCACTGTACTTAATTTGTTTAGGCAAAACAATACTGAATATTGAATTGGACATGAAGCAAAATATATCTTGATATCTTAGAATCGATAAACAATTTTGTCTACCGAGTTTTGGCCTCCAAAAACCCAGAGGAGGGGAATACGTTAAATACTTAGTATGCATAATATCTCCAAAAACGTAATTGTGTCAAGAGAAGACTTGGGCAGTATTTCTGGCCAAAATCCCTTCTTTTCCTTATTCAAAAAGTACCAGCATTGATGTTGGCTGGAAAAACACGAGTAGGAAATAAACGCTGAAAGTCGGTCCAGCAAAAAAAGGTAACTCGTCTTGCAGTAATTTGGCCCACCGTATGTTTGACCTTGTAATTATTTTTAACGATTTTTCCTCTTTTACACTATAAGAGGCATTATAGTGTAGTAAAGGCTGTAGTGTAGAGGGGCGTAGTAAAGGACTCTTTACACCGCACTTCTCTACTTTTCATACATTTTTCTCTTTATTATTATTATATTTTATCTCTTCATTAATTTTCGCTACAGTAGCAAGAAATATTAGAAAAAAAATTAATAAAATTAAATGAAAATAAAACAAACTAAAAAAGTTACAGAAAATTTTCATTATTTTTATTAAATAAAAATCCATTTTAATTACAAAATAAAAAATAAAGAAAAATTACAAAACATTATTGGGGAAGCCTTAAATATAATTAATCAGCGCAATATAATATTCAGACAGTTTTCCATTTACCATTTTAGTAAAAAAAATTTTAATCTCTCACTTTTTTATCACAATTGCGTATGAAAAATTTCTTTAATTGCTAGAAACTACTACGACTTCCCGAACCCGTTCCAGAGCCGGCTGAACCGTTGCCGCTGTTATGCAAGGCGGCCTTGGGCACTAGTATACGCGGCAATGTTAAGGAACGTTTCGGACCCGAATGCTTAGGCACCGTCATAACAGCCAACGCTAGGGATACCTCGGAAGCCTGTTTTCGTTCAAAGCCATACTTAAAGGTTTCATTCGTTTTAATCGGTGTATTTTGAGTGGTGACGGAGGGAGAAGGTGAAGCTGTTTTGAAATCATCATCCTCACCATTACTGTTGGGCGAAGGTCACGCATAAGATTGCGCCGTCTGCGGCATAATATTCGGAGCGTACATATTTGCACTCAAAACGGGATCGACTTTCTCTACAAGATTTTTCAAACGTCCTCTCAATTCTTCAAGACTTTTTGATTTGGCCTTGTTTATTCTCTTATATTTAACATCTTTAGGTTTAGTCACTGAACGATGATTGGACATGACTCGATTATAATTTGTCACGGGACTCTGTTGCTTTTGTGTACTATTTTCTATAATTGAGTCTTCATCATCCCTGCTCCTTGATCTTTGTCGATCTTCCATGGATTTCGCATTTCTCTGCAGTTGGGGCACTCGCACACACAAGGCCGTATATCCATCTTTGACAGGAGAATTGTGTTCAGCATTTTCTTCATCTTTATTTACTTTCAGGGGAGTTGTAATAGTAACTGTTGTACAGAGCTGAGAACCATTTCTTAAAGGCCCTGATGATGGTAATGGCGGTGGTGTTGTTGTTTCTCCGCTATCTAATTGACCTTCCGTTGAGCTGGAACTTAAGGCCTTTTCTGAACGCTGTTTGAACTTATCCCTTTTCTCCGCCACATCTGTTGGGGGTTCGGGATCCTCTTCTACAGAGTAGACAGTCTCTAAAATTTCAGGCCTACGCAAAAAACAATTATTTCTACGCACAACACCATATTTATTCAAACTAGTTTCTATGGCATCCGATATAGAGCGAGCTACAGTAATACCATCACCGCTCGTACTACTACCACTGCCCCCCGTACAGCAGCCACCTCCCATACTTTTCCTTCTGCCACCTACCATAGACATGTTTGTATCGGAGTCAATGTCTTCGAGTACCACAGCAGAATCGGAATCATTTAACGAATCCAATTCGGTAGCATAGCTGGCATCAATGGCCTCAAGGCCGTGATCTACCAGGCGAGAAGATAGGGTATCGATAATTTTCTGTTGTCTTTGTATGGTCATCTCACGATGTTGCAAAAGACTGGAAATTTGCTTTTGTTTGCGCTTGAGGCGGGACTCGAGTAGCAGCAGCTGCGAGGTGAGAGCGTTCATTTGATCGTTTTTCTCTTTTTGAAAGCGATACTGCTGTTGCACCTTTGAGAACATGAAAATGCAGAAATGGAAAATTTATTCAGATTGTATTAAACTCGTTATAATATAAAATCCGAGGAAGGCAAAAACTAATTAGAAAAATTTAGATAACAAGAAAAAAATAGGCTCACTTTTCCAACTCTGTTGCTATACTTTCATCTATGGAAATTCAAAAAAAAGGAGAGGATAATAAGGGGAACTACTGCAGCAAAATATGACAACTGCTTCCAATTACAGCGAAAGGGAATACCACAAAAAAAAGATTAATCGTAAAAGGAAGAAAAAGTAGGAGTGAATCAAAATATCGGTGGTAAGAAGCTGGATAATTAAATAAAAAAATTTTATTTTCAAGGATCTGAAAAGGATCTTTGAACCATGCCTCCTTTAAGGAGGCAAAGGTGTAAAATCAAATATAACATTGGGTGTTAACTATTCGAAAATATGCGAAAAATACTTGAACGGTTCATAGGTCAAGGGAAAATAAAATACATTTTATTATTAAGGCTGTTTAAGAGGGCATTCATAATGAAAGGGATTTTTGAACCATACGTTGTTAGAGGAGGCTCAAGTGTAAAATAAAATGTAACGGTAAAAGTTTCCTTCTCAAAAATATGCGACAAAAGCTCAAACAGTTCATGGTTCAAGGGAAAATGGAATACATTTTAATATCAAGACTGTTTAAGAGGGCTTCCACACTGAAAGGGACTTTTAAGCTTGAACGGTCACAAGCCAAGGCAAAATTACATACACTTTATTTTCAATAAAAAAAATTCTACTGGGAGATTATCAGATTAAAATAAGTGAAATAAGTTGGAATTCTAATTAAATAATGTTTCTTAGAGAACATGAAAGGGGAACTGATACCAGGAATGTAAAATGATGAACGTTATTTGAGCATGGTTAGCGTACTTACTTGCAAAGCATAGGCTTTTCTCCACTTCATTATATGTTCCGCCTGAAATCTCACTTTCGATCTTAACTCATCTATCATGGCACGTGCCGTATGCAAATCCTTTGGATCCTGATTCATCATATTTAATCGTACATTGTTTGTATGCGTCGAAACTGGTACTGGCGGTGGCCATTGAAATTCCAAAGGCGGCTGCACAATCATGTCGGTTGGCAGAGAGCCGCGCGGTGCACCAGCACCTCTCGGTTTTGGCGTTGTGGGACCAGCCGACGACGACGTTGTTTTAGCTAAAGGTTGCCCACCAGGTTGCTTCTGTACAGTGCAGGCCATTGTAATAGTTTTGGCAAATTGTGATGCTCTAGCTGCATACATTTATGAGGCAGACTGAGACAGTTTAGTATTTCAATTTACTGGATTATAGGTTGTGTTAGAGGAGGTCCTCCCCTTTTGCGATGTCATTTATAAAAGTAGTGCTCTTTACCAGCTGCAAAGTCAAAAAGGAAACGAAGCTTTAAGGACATGTACTTTAATCAGTTTAGTTTCATGACGAGTATTTTATATATGTATTTAATGCCACTGCCATTTTTATAGTAATTCAGTAAAGCTTTTAATGCGTATGCTTTTAAATAATAACTTTGTTAGTTGCTTTAGTTTAAGTGCTTAAGAGTACTAAATGATCCCTTAATACCCATATAATTACAAAATGCATTTGTTTGGATAAAATTTAATCCTGTTCAATAATATTTTCCATTCAGCTGTTTCCTTTGTTTTTTTTTTTTTTTTTGTTTTAATTTAAATAAAATGAAAAGCCAAATTGTATTTTTCCACATGTTTCACACATACTCTGAACAATTTATACACTGGAGCAATTAAATTATAATTATAAACAATAAAATGCACACCTTAACATTCGCTAATAACACAATTTTTCCGAACCACTTGCAAAAAAAAAAAAAAAAATTGCCCAGTCTCCAAAGGGAGACTGAACTTTAACAGGCGGGTGAATACAGATGTAAATCGTAAGCAGATCCACGTAAAACTAAAAGCCATCCCACAATAAAGCAGTTAAAATGTAATTTAATTTTCATTGAACCAAATGTAAATGCAAGTTAAAATTTTATTAAATTTTTTTTTTTGTAATTTAATTATTGAAAGCTTTTACTTAATATATAAAAATATTGCAATTGTCTGAAGCAAGTAGAAATATTTCAGAAGTTTCTCCTATTTAATTTTATTAATCATTCCTAAGCAAAATTGTTGCATTTTGACTAATAAAATTGACTTAAAGCGTGTTAAGAAAACTCTAATGATTTCTTCTGATCTTCTTCTGATCTGATAAATTTAAGAGCATCCAGAAATAAAGAGAAAAAATCGATTTTTGTTGTCATGAATAGTAAATATTAACAAGTCTCTGTCCACACTTGCAATTTAGCAACACTAAATGTAAAGCTGCGAGTGGTACAGTCTGTAAAGAGAGAATTTGAAAAACAAAATAATCAAAAAAGCCAGAGAAAAGAGAGCAAAGAGAAAAAAAAGGATGTCTCAAAAAATTTGAGGCGTTACCAGTTTAGGGAATTGTCCAAAAATACGGGATTTACATCTGGGATTGGAGATTCAAATTGTGTGTTAATCTCCAGTGTATTGTATAGATGAATTTTAATAAAAAAAAACTTCTCAAAAAAGCCCACAAAAAACAAACCCCCTGATTATGAATTGACAACCAGTTTAGTCTAGTCTACTTCAAGACAACACACTTAAACTTCATTTTGCTATTATATATTACAACCAAAACTAGTATAGTGTTCAACCTACTCGTTATATTTAACTCGCTCCTTTCCTTTACTAAATGAAAATTTGACAGCCAATTTTTCACTAATTGCCGTTTCAAGAGGACGTTGCGATTGAAAAATATAAGTAAAAATAAATAAAGTGTACATAAGTATAATATAAAATGGATATAAGTGTGGATCTATTTTACATACTCGAAGTAAGAAATGTTTTTTTAACATAATAGAACATTTATTACAAAAAAATGAACTTAATTATTCAGATTCATTAGCTATTTTCGCCTGAAGGAAGATGCATTTTGCTATTTGTTAAATGAAATAAAAAACAGTATGTGACCGACTATTCGAGCCAATGCGATTCCCGTATATTAAAACAATGCTCTGCATTGCGTTTTTTTGCTGAAGGCAGATATCATTTATGCATTAATTTTTGTTTCCGTATTTCATAAATATTAAAATTACAATTTTTATCCATTTCGACGCAAATTCGGCGGCAAGACAACCACAAGCCAACTGTAAATGATCAGTTGTAAGAATTTGGCAGTTCTTACAACCAGTAATTACATTGGTTGTAATCCATAATAGCCAAAAAATTTTACAACACAACTGAAAACTAACTAGTTGTAATTGTTTTGTTGAGTTGTAAATCTTAATACCGAACTGAGAACTATTCAGCAAAATTATAACTAGTTTTATTATAGTTGTAATACATAATCAGGGTGAAAATTTGACAAAATGGCTTGTTAGGATTTCAACGCGTTTCTCTCTCCCGCTCTCTCTCTATTTCTCTCCCTCGGCGAGCAACATTACAATTTGTATGATTTGTATGAATTTGTATGAATTTGTATGATGTCTGTATTTCGCTGGAGATTTTCCAGCATTAAATATTAGAAACCGTATTGAAGGGATATTGTCTTGCGAGTATATATGTATATATAAATTGAAATATACGTAATACTTTTAACGAGTTTCTTCTCCGTTACCGCTTGTGACCTCTGCAATACCATTTAAACACATACGAGTATTACTCCTCACTTTTTTATTTATATGTTATAAAGCCGAATTACAACTAAAACGAACTTTATTCAATTAATATTCAATATTGAGAGTATCGTTGACTGAACTGAAGTTCGCCAACTACCAGCGGGAGTAAAAAAAAACCTTTAAGAATTTTTTTTTAAGTGTTTTAATATCTTATGTTGTGCTGATAATATTCATTCGAGTACATGCATTCTTCTTCGCTGGTTCTACAGCAGTGCTTCGTTGGGGAAACAATTCTCATAATCGTATTATACGAAGTTTTATCCCCAGTACGGCCCTCGTATCAATAATTTAACGACTTAAAAGGATATTGCATATATTGCACGGATCTATCCTCTGTGGGCTGAAAATATATTCGATTAATAAAGTCATATCATGAAAATTTTTTTTAATTTCCTTCAAGTCATAAGCTTTCGCTTGGGACTCGCCGATATATTTTGATTTGAAATTATCATTAAAGTTGCTGTTGTTAAACAAAATCATTTTATAAGTCGATGCTCTCATTATGTTTATCTACTCATGTGAGAGTCATTATTGTACTGCCTTAATGTATAATACTCATATCCCTTGACCATTGTGACCATTTCGTTTTTATTCTTTTTTTTATATAAGTCAAATTATCACACGGTCTGTTCGTTCATGGTTTTGTGTGCTGAACCTTGAAAAATAAATTGGTAGCATATTTTTTAAACATTTTTTCTTCTTATTATTATCGATATAGTATTTTAAAGCATAGAACAGCTGATAGTCAATTTTTAACAAAGGAAACTCAAGGATCGCACAAGAGGCAAACTCGTAAACTGATCATTTTATTTTCAGAAGAAACTACTTTATACAGGGGAGTCAGTATGCACTTGCAGCACAAAATTTTGCTTCTGACAAAGATAGCTTGTCAGGATTTCATAAAATCACATGACGCCAGCAAACTCAGAAAATTATTATGAAAAATAATTTAAAATTTAAAAATAAATTTTATGAAATTAATTGAAATTAATAAATTAAAAATTGAAATTAATAATTATGCGGCACGAAATCAAATATTACATTGCCAATACAAAAATAATAACCTTTAAGAACATGTTTCATAAAAGTTCCCAGGAATTTTATTAAAACACTTCAACTAAACTTAGTGTATTCGTGCAACATTCCGAAACTTTGGCATATGCAGCAAATCAATAATGATTTTATGTGCACAGAAAAATTGCTGATAAAATTGAATTGTTTTCGACAAACATATTGGTTTTTACTGCTCAACATAATCTGTAATTTAATTTCCCGTAATAATAAGTTTGTAGCGGGTGCTTCTTTGCCAAACTCAGATATCACATATTTATTTATCCAACACTTGTGTGCACTTCATCGCCATTATTTTCAGTTGGCGTAAACATAGACAAATTGAATTTCATATTTGTAGAATATATGCGACAGGTCTGTATTTGCCACTAGCGAATTGAACGAACGACAGCTGATTACTTGTCAAACTAAATGTGTGTATGTATTATTTATTGACAATTTAGAGGGTCTTCTGTAAATTCAAGTAAAATTTTATTTGCAGCCAAACTTTAATTTTTGCAGCGTGGCAATTTAAAAACCTCAGTTTGATAGCAATTCTTATATAATATAATTTCGCCATCGACTGCAACAATTACGTAATAGGGATTAATTTAATTTTTCTTTAAAAAGAAATACATATTCCAAACTTGAAACTCTGCCACTGCTATGCAATAAAAATTTTTCCTTTTATATATTTTTATCAATTAATTTCATGAAATTTGTTTTTAAATTTTAAATTATTTTTTATAATAATTTTCTTAATTTGTTTTTATTTTATTTCTCGTTATTTCAAAACCTGGTCACACTGACCATGAAAAGCAAGACTGTGTTATTAAAAAGGATTATGTGTGATTGTGAAGGTGTGTGAGTGGAACTGTTTCAATGAATTTATATTTTTTCTATGGCAAAATAAAGGGAATGCAGTACAAAAGATATTTTCCATCACGTTTCTGATCAATGTTTTGATTGAAATATTTTAGTTCTATTTGTGTTTCCTTACGCTTCCGTGGCTTCTTCATTTTGGTTTTCTTATATCCTTTTGATTACGCACAACTACATACTCGTACACACCTACATGCATATATATTTAAGTGTAGGGAGACGTGTGATGAATGCAAGTACACATATAAGCCAGTATGTTTTTATTTTTTTTTTCAATTGTCCTAGTAGTCCGTCGTCCTAGGAAGAAATTTCATTGCTCTTATTGCTGTTTTCCTTATTCTAATGTTTTTAATATCTTTCTTTTCTGATTTTGCTGGCGTCATGTGATTTTATGAAATCCTGACAAGCCTGCTAGCAATTTTTAAGCACTTATTACACTTACTGGCAAAAACAGGAAGGTCCTTTTGGCAAAAGCCAAGGACAAATGTGAAATCGTAATTTATTATAGACCAAAGATGGCAATAAGACCTCACACGATTAGAGTGGCTCTATATCTTGATTTGATATTGATTTTCAATCGATATATATAATATTTTTGCATCAATGAACACGTTAAGGCGATTTAATAAATTTTCTTGCATAGTATATGAAATTATCCTGGCACATGATTATATTTGTCTGCAAATATCTTTTTTTATATAAAAATTATATTTGTTAAATGTTCGTTAACCAAGTACAATTTCTTTATAGATCGGCAGTCTATAAAAGTGAATAATAAAGTTTTGGCTCATTCAGGTGGGTGAGCAGATTTGGCAGTGACTGTAAATTTGCTCAAGCCAACTTCTCTAATAACATCTTTGTAATGCCTAAATGCACACAGCACGCACACACATCCATACATGGTTTGAATGCAGATGAGGGATTTCCGACTTAAGAAATGCGTGCCGTGCACAATGGCACAGTTAGCAAAAATCATTGCATATAATTCCTTTTACAAATATTGCAAATGAAAGTCAACAGCACGAAATTTGAATACGTGATGAGCTGCAGGTGGAGAAACTCACAGTTTAAGATAAAAATTGCATTTTTAAATTTAATATCATTTAGGTGTGACTCATCAAAGTATAAATTTTCGCTTTAAATGACGATTGAAGGTTAAATTATAATTTACCAAACTATTATCCTTATTATATATCAGCTTCAATCTAATACAAGTACGAAACGACACGATTTGTATTTTTCCATGCAAGTAGTTCTCTTGAATTCGTAGGGCCAGAGAGAAACGAAGAATAGAGAGGCATATACAGGTTCATGTACTCTGCAATTCCCATTTGAGCTTTTCGATGAAGAGAAAGTTAGGAAAGCCCATAAAAAAAAATAAAAGATAGTAAAAATTTAATTCCCATTTCATGGAAATAAGTGAAACGAATCTGTATTGCGATGCGAAAGTCAATGCGATGTGCAAATGAATTGCGATGTGAAAGAAAATTGGTATGCTATAAGGCTTTCGCAATCGCATTCGCATTATTTTTAAATCGTGGCAACGCTGGTCAAAATAACAACGCTGGTCGAATGCACATAAATGTCAAATTTAAATTTACAAAAGAAAATTAAATTTGTGATTGTGGTTACAAAATAACGTTAATTTACCAAAAATGGACCCCGTGGCTCTATGGTTTGATGATGAAGAGGCGCATGAGCAAAATGAAAGGGTGCAGAGAAGATTGCTTAGAAGCAAATTGGATGTGAAAAGATAATTGATTTTGAAGCATTCAAAACAAATAATTATGCAAAATATTTCTATTACAGTTTTATAAAAAACTTTAGATTGACCCCAGTGGCATTTATATATGTTTTAAATAACATTGGCTCCGAATTGAATACCACGAGATCGAAAGCGATTCCGCCAATTGTCAAATTAGCGGTCTTGTAGTTTGTTTTCCTGAATAATTTTAACAATTAATGTAAACAAATAAACAAAATTATAGTTTTTCACAGAAATTTTTGAGCTTTGCGAATGCTGTTTTCCCATCGAATATATTTGGCGATCTTCGTATGTCTGTGATATTTGTTTTCGCAATACAGAATACCGACTTGCTATATTTTCGCATTTTAAATGCGCATACAAAAATAGTAGGCGAACATTGTAATACAGAATAGGAAGTGTTCACATTTGCATGTTTTCGCATCCCAATACGGAATAAGCCTGTCGGAGAAAATTTCGGTCAACTGAAATAACAGGTGGGGACTTATTCAGTAAATTTATTAAAGCATATATCATATATACATTTTTGTAAAAGCGATGTTGTTTGAAATACTTTATGTTTACTTTTATGGAAAAATGTCCTGTTTTTAGAGGACAGAGGTCAATCAGGCCTACAATGCCTGGTGCTTAGTAGAAGAGTAAATAAGAGTAGTTGAAGTGATATTGCAGCGTCTCGGGTGTCAAAGAAAGCAGATTATTAATATTAATTGTTTGCTGGGAAATGCCTGGTGACATTGCTTTCATCACTTAAACATTCCAACTACACAAAGAAGGAGCTTTTGAAGAAAAAGGAAAAAATTCATGATAATCTAACAAGACTTGCAATTTACATTAACAGATATAAAAATCAATATAAAAAAATTGTTATGAGTACAGGAATATTTCAGCCCACTTTTACCAGCTAACCATTGAATTAAAAGGAGTACCAGGTCCATACAAATAGTTAGCCGGAAATAGCAGTTGGAAAATCCATGTGCGTAGAATAGAATTATCGCAATAACCGAGTAACTACGCATTATGACCCGCAAAGTCTTGTATCTTACACAAAGAAAATAAAAATTGTTCTTTGTAAAATGGATGATTGCAAAAAAAGGAGGGAAATCCTAAAGGATATTAAATATTTCAAAGCAGCCATTTTCATTTGCTATAAATATCTACAAAAAAAAATTGCTTTTAATTTCCCAGAGGCCCACAACAAAGAATATTGCAAACACAATATCGTACATAGTACAAGGATAACTTTACAAGTACTTATAAATATACATACATACATTATTATATATATATACATATATACATATCGTTCAAGGTTTTGTTTGGCTGCTGAATTTCCTCATACAAATTATTGTGTCCTTTAATAATGATTCCTGTTTTACACTTTAATTATAAAATACTTTTATACATTCAAGCATACAGCGGCAGCACTAAAAATTAATGGACTGCTAAAAAGCAGCCCAACAGAGTAGTCCATTTAAGCCAGTAAAAATCGATTTTTGAACTAAAGGAAAATATTTTAAATACAATCAATAAGGACTGCAGGTAGAGCATTCCAATAGTGGAAATATTATTTGCGCCATAAGAAATTGAAATTAATTAATTTTATCTTTAATATTTGCTTAAAATTCAAATTTGAAATTATAAGTAGTAAACTTTAAAAATAAATATTAGGGGTATTCAGGAGTATGATGTAAACGCTGCCACTGAAATGACCAACTTACGCCATCCTGAATATTTCCCATAAATTTCGTTTCCATAAGTTTCGTTTAATTTGCTACATTTTACATGTGGCAAAACTTCACATTTATTTACAGCTGATTAATATATAGAGTAAATAATTTTGCTGGATTAAGAAAGAAAAAAATATGATCTGTCATTTGCAATTAAGTATTGCATATGTAGTCAGTCTTGTAATCTCAATGAAGCAATGACATTTATGATTGATTGCAATCCAACCATAAATTGTTTTGCCATGTAGATGTATTGCATTTGCAGTGTTGCTACTCAAACAGCTGACATTTATTAGGAATCAATGAATTGTTAAAGAAAACTAAAGTTATGAAGACAATATCAATCAAATAAATATTACAAAACAAAAACTAAAGAGAATCTTGCATCAATATATATTTTGCCGTGGTTGCTAATTTTCTGTAGAAGTTTCTTCTCTGCAAATGTAAGGTTGCAATGCTACTTGCAGCATATTGGGTTCAGAACTATTGCATCTCTAGTTTGCAATGCAATAACCAAATACAAAAACAAAAAAAAAACAATTTCTATATATTTTGTTTCTGTTGCGTACGTATATTGAACTTTCATTATTGAAATTTGAACAGCTGATATTTGTGTACAGTGTTGCAATCAATGGGGTTGTTAAAAAAATTAAAGTTTACACTAAAGCTAATAAATTGATAAAATGATGAAAAAAAAAATGATAAAATGTGAAATTTTATTAAGAAGTGAGCACGGAGTTTCTAAGTTTAATTTTAAATTAAAAGTGCAGAGGAAAAAGAAACTCTACTTTTCTAAGAGCCTACTCACATCATAAAATTTTTGCTGGGCCATTTTCTAAAGTTAACCATGACAGAGGGATTCGAAACTTCAAAACGTTTTATGCTCTTGAAGAAGAAAAACCAGAAAGAAAATATAAAAAGAGAAATTTTATTTTATGAACACGACTGTAAATATAAGAAAGGAAAATATATATTAAATTTTAAGCAACAAATGTTGCTCACTGTAGACTGCACTGCATTGCGAGAAGTGTTTCAGCATACGAACCATCGGTTATAGAGAAAATGGCAAGTTCAAATTAATAGATTTAAAAAAATTTCATAGAAGATTTAAGACATTTAAATAATGCCCTTACACGATATTTGCGCACTGTTCTTTGTCAAGCTTTGAAGGAGGAATCACAAATTCCTTTTTGGACACATTTTTTAACTACAAAACCATATTGTAAATAATTTATGGATTCAAACATTTCTATCAGAAATTATACTTGTTCGTTTACTGACCATTCAACATACTTAACCATGTTTTCCTTTCTAATCCATTAACGATAATTAAATATTTATTTGTGCTGCTTTTTAGTACGTTCAGGTATTTTATTGCGGAATTTATTGTATTCTAAACTAATTAAAATTGATCTTTTGCATGTATTCAGAAAGCATGCCGACAATAAAACATTAACGAGCATTTTATTTATATTTTTCTATTTTATAGAAAACTAACAAAAATATTAACAATGAAATATTACAGATAATAATAGAAGTCTGACCAATAGAAAGCTTTTAGAAATTGTGTTAATTTAGTAATGGCACGTTAATGACAAGATTAATATCGCATGCCCCCCAATAAATAAATACTCAATTATATTTAATCGCCTGAACCCTGCTAACAAATTTTTTTTAGGAAGAAAAGCACAGAAATATTTGTAAAAACACAAAAAAAAAAAAATGCAAATGTCTTTAAAAGCTTATGAAAATGTGCTTTAAAATATTTAAATGCTTGACAATCTGATGAATTTCCTTTCAAAATGTGGCTTTTAATAAATAAATAAGCACATAAAAATAAAAATAAATTATCTCTATAGTAAATAATTTACAATTATAAAAATATACATAATTATTAATAATCCATAAACAAAAAAAAAATAATAATTATTATTAATAATCCATAAATAAAAAAACAATTTTAATAATTAATATATATAAATATTAAAAAATATAAATAATTATTAATATGAATACTATAAAAAAAAATTATTTTAATCTTAATAATTTACAAATATAGTTATATAATATATAATATAATTATTATTAATCCGTAAATAAATAAAAAAAATTAATAATTAATGTATATACATATTAAAAAATATAAATAATTATTAATATAAATACTATTAAAACAAATTATTATAATCTAAATAACTTATAAATATAATTATATAATATAATTATTATTAATCCATAAATAAATAAAACAATTTAATAATTAATTTATAGAAATATTAAAAAATATAAATAATTATTAATATAAATAATTATTAATATAAATACTATTAAAACAAATTATTATAATCTAAATAACTTATAAATATAATTGTATAATATATAATATAATTATTATTAATCCGTAAATAAATAAAAAAAATTAATAATTAATGTATATACATATTAAAAAATATAAATAATTATTAATATAAATACTATTAAAACAAATTATTATAATCTAAATAACTTATAAATATAATTGTATAATATATAATATAATTATTTTAACCCATAAATAAATAAAAAAATTAATAATTAATGTATATACATATTAAAAAATATAAATAATTATTAATATAAATACTATTAAAACAAATTATTATAATCTAAATAACTTATAAATATAATTGTATAACATATAATATAATTATTATTAACCCATAAATAAATAAAAAAAATTAATAATTAACGTATATACATATTAAAAAATATAAATAATTATTAATATAAATACTATAAAAACAAATTATTTTAATCTTAATAATTTACAAATATAATTATATAATATATAATATAATTATTATTAATCCGTAAATAAATAAAAAATATTTATAATTAATTTATATAAATATTAAAAAATAAAATCATAAATGAATATAAGTATAAATACTATTAAAACAAATTATTTTAATCTGAATAATTTAAAAATATAATTATATAATATATAATATAATTATTATTAACCCATAAATAAATAAAACAATTTAATAATTAATTTATAGAAATATTAAAAAATAAAAACATCAATAATTATTAATATAAATACTATTAAAACAAATTATTGTAATCTTAGTAATTTATAAATATAATTATATAATATATAATATAATTAGTATTAATCCATAAATAAATAAAAAAAATTAATAATTAACGTATATACATATTAAAAAATATAAATAATTACTATTATAAATACTATTAAAACAAATTATTTTAATCTAAATAATTTTACAATATAATTATATAATATATAATATAATAATTTTAACCCATAAATAAATAAAAAAAAAATAAATAATGTATATAAATATTAAAAAATAAAAATAATTATTAATATAAATACTATTAAAACAAATTATTTTAATCTGAATAATTTAAAAATATAATTACATAATATATAACATAATTATTATTAATCCATAAATAAATAAACAATTTTAATAATTAATTTATATAAATAAAAAAAAATTTTGTAAATTTTAAATTTTAAATTTTAATTTAACAATTTAATTTTTATTTAATTGCTAAAATTTTTTCCTATAGCTACATATATATCAAGATAATAATTAATTAAATATTTATATAATAATATAAAATTATTAATTTATTACATATAAATATTTAATTCGCGTTAAATTCTTTAGAGAAAAATCATTGTGCAAGCGATAAGTATTTTAAAATATATAATGATATATATATATAAGCATTGGCAGTAAAATTTATTGTAGATAAATTTAAATATATCAAATTAATATTTTGTATGGAATTTAAAACTTTAAGGACAAGCGATAATATAAACTTTCCGCTTTGGCGATATAAATATTATAAAATATAATAAGCAAATTTTCAAATTATAACGCTCGTCATAATGAACTTCTAAGAAAAAATTTTAATTTTTCGTACACAAATTTTTAAAGCGTGATAATTAAGAACATTTTTTAAAATGTGTAAACACTGGCGATAAAGTGTTTATAGAAAAAGTCTTAAACAGGCGATAAAGATTTACACAACGGCTATGAAATGTTTTCCCACAAGCACAATTTATTGTTACTTTTGTAATAAAAACTTTATATAAAAAATTTAAAATTAAAAAACTTAAATGCTAAACAATTTTCCAAAAAAAAGGTGCCCAAAAATATGCAATAGAAAATTATAATTTCTTTATTAACTTTCATATAAAATTTTATTATTTTTGTATTGCATAATCGGATGAAATTTAGTGTTTTTAGTAATAAATAATTGAGATATTTTTATTACTAATGAAAGGAGATGACGTTCTTTAGAGAACACCTCTGGCTTTTAGTGATTTCTAAAGTGCCAAAAAGTATGCAAAAGAAAATTTTAAATTTTTCATCTTGTATTGCATAATCGCATGAAATTTAGTGTTTTAATAATAAATAATTTATGATTTCTGTTTTAATATTTTTAATACATAAAAATAATTTTATTACTAATGAAAGGAGACGACGTTCTTTAGAGCACACCTCTGGCTTTTAGTGATTTCTAAAGTGCCAAAAAATATGCAAAAGAGAATTTTAAATTTTTCATCTTGTATTGCAAAATCGCATGAAATTTAATGTTTTAATAATAAATAATTTATGATTTCTGTTTTATAATTTTGAATGCATACGAAAATTTTTATTACTAATGACAGGAGACGGCGGGCCGTTAAGAACAACTCTGGATTTTACAAAAAGCACGGATATCTAAAAAAAGCCTTGCACATCCTTGAATGTGTTTTCCTTTTTGTTTTTGTTTTGGTTTTTTGTACGCTTTTTAAATTTAGCGATATTTAAGTTTTTTTAACTTCACTTACTATACATTTGCTTAAGTCGTACAATACTTGGGCGATTATTACTAAATCGCAAGGATGAGACCACAGAAGAAAAATTTGTTAATACATTTTATATTAATATTCTGTATGCTCTTGCGGCAAAAAACACAATTGCTATTTAAGCAGACGTCTTCAAGACGAACTTACAATATATTATTTGAAGGATATTTGGTAGCGATACTATACATATTAAATTACTATTTTCAGCTGAGGGTCCTTGTACACTGCACAACAAGATATAAAAATTTATGTGCGCCGCAATAAAGAATTTTAATTTATTAAAAATTATAATATTCTATAGAATAAAAGGAAATGTCTACTGCAGTGTTGAATAAACAAAAAAAAAAAAAACTTCACACTTTGAGTTGTTGAATTCAAAGGCGAGCAACAGGAAATGAAAAAAAGTCCTTAAAAACGTGCTTCTAGTTTTTGAAAGTTTTGATTTTTATTTTTTTAAAGAAAAGCAGCACTATATCTAATTAATGTCTGTTAGTTGAGTAAATAAGTTTATGCATAACTTTATGCCAAAAATTAATTTTATGTTGCAAAAAATATATATATAAAAAAAAAAAATTATAAGTTTGAAAAATAAGAGATTTTGAAGAAATCAGTTAAAGTTTAAATAGAAATTTCTGATGATAATTTTAATATTAAAAGGCAGGAGGAAGGGAAAGAAGATAGTTTATCATTTAATGACAGGACGCCCATATCAGAAAATGAGTGAATGTGGCGTAATATGACCTCTGGCGTTTGTGTAGTGACGTGCGAATAGAGGAGATTTTAAAGCTCGAAAAGCTCCCTGATGTTCGCATTCGCGAAAGCTCGTGAACTGAACTGATGCTAAATCTGCAAACAAGATTAGCTTAAGTATTGGAATTTCAGAAGCTTTTACTGTTTCTGGCATGACAATTCGAAGTGACATAGAGAGATCCTTCGCTCCATCTGACCCTTGGCAAATTTTAAGCTACATGGCACCGTTTAATAGATTGTAATGAAAGTCATAGGTAACAATATTATTGACTTATTGGACCGTGATGGGTTTGGCAATTCCTTGTTTGATCGTTACGCTAGTGGCATGTGTTCCAATGACATCAGTCGGACTTTTTTTTTTGGCGAATGTCGCGTTCTTCAATAATAAGTTATTCTTTTGTGATTGAAACACCAACGAAGCACACTACGCATTGGAAACAGAACTCGTTATTTGGCCGAATAACAGTTTTATGGTAAAGTACTGCAGGCTTATTCCGTATTGCCATGCGAAAGTGAATCCGATGCGAAAACATGCAAATGTGAACACTTCCTATTCTGTATTGCGATGTTCGCCTACTATTTTTGTATGCGCATTTAAAATGCGAAAATGTGGCAAGTCGGTATTCTGTATTGCGAAAACTAATGTCGGAGGCATACGAAGATCGCAAAATATATTCGAAAATATATATTGGGAAAAGAGCATTCGCAAAGCACAGAAATTTAAGTGAAAAACTATAATTTTATTTATTTATTTACATTAATTGATTAATTAATTAATTTACATTAATTCAAATAAAATGTTCGAAAATGTACACTTCTTATATACCCCCTCTCTAATATATAATTTGCCTGATGTCGCCTCAAGGCATAGCGCATGAGTGGTAGTTGAATCCTGGTTATATCCTGTTCTGACCAGCATAATGGCATTAGTAAAATAATACAACCGGAAAGTTCTGCCGCAATATAGCATTTCCGGTAACATGAAACTTAAAGCATTATTTTATAAAGCATACACTGAGGGAGCTTTTAAATAAAAAACAAAGTTTTTTTAAAAAGAAATGAATGAGATGAAATATTAATTAATATAGTTCTACTAATAATACTCTAATAGTACTAATTAATAGTTCTATTAATAAAGTTTTTTTTAAAAATTGTAAACTCCTTTCCAAAGAACTGTAGTTGTATGGAGCAATTAAAAATGCCTGAAATAAAAAGGACTCAAAATCAAAAATAATCCATTGAACGTAATTAAAGAGAAAAGGTTCTTTAATAACTTTAACTGCTTTTGGGCAAAAGTAAATAAGGGATTCTCAAGTGTTTAAATCAGTATTCAGCCAACATGATAAACCCCTATAACAATGCAATTTGCTACAAGTGAGGAACACATATTGGTGAGATATATGAACTACATCTCAAGAGTATAGTTTCGTGACGGACATACAACTACTACACACATACTTTTTAAGTGTGTTCATTACATGAAATCTACTAAAATGGCACCGGATATTTACAGAGAGTCTGATTAGAACCACAAGAGAATACTTGAACGTATAATTCGGCACCTATGAGCGACATCATAAATTGGGCATAAATAATGATCAAATCTGAAGTATACTTTCGTGTATGTGTGTCGTTCCGCTTCACTTATTCTTGGGGTTCATATTTTGTGGCAAGAAGTATGAGTTCTTAATAAAAGTGTTGGAAATTCGTTGTAGAGGAAAGACTAATTTTTTAAATTAACCAAATTGCTGGCTAATTCATTAATATTGTTAATTAATATGAGAATATAATATTTCTTTTTAGCCTTTTACTAAATAAAGATCAGCTAAAACAGATATAAAGCAGTTAGTCGTAAAAGCTGCAAGTGCAATTTTTTTCAGTTGGGTAAAATCCGATTCCGAATAATTATAATTTTCAATATATAAAACTATAATTCGAGGCTCAACTTTATAAAATTTTATATAAAATTTTTTTATCAAGAAAAATTGTATATATAAAGCTTTATTTTCAAAATGTTATACTAAGAGATAAGAATTTAATATAGTATTTTATTTCAAGCGATAATATATTATTGAAAATCTGGCGATACAAAAATTCCATACGAATATATAATAGTGGAAAAAAAATTTTTTTTGCTTGCGATATAAATTTTCTATAGAAAAATTTTTTATGCATGCGATATAAATTTTCTATGGAAAAATTTTTTATGCATGCGATATAAATTTTCTATGGAAAAATTTTTTATGCATGCGATATAAATTTTCTATGGAAAAATTTTTTATGCATGCGATATAAATTTTCTATGGAAAAATTTTTTATGCATGCGATATAAATTTTCTATGGAAAAATTTTTTATGCATGCGATATAAATTTTCTATGGAAAAATTTTTTATGCATGCGATATAAATTTTCTATGGAAACATTTTTTATGCATGCGATATAAATTTTCTATGGAAAAATTTTTTATGCATGCGATATAAATTTTCTATGGAAAAATTTTTTATGCATGCGATATAAATTTTCTATGGAAAAATTTTTTATGCATGCGATATAAATTTTCTATAGAAACATTTTTTATGCATGCGATATAAATTTTCTATAGAAACATTTTTTATGCATGCGATATAAATTTTCTATAGAATCATTTTTTATGCATGCGATATAAATTTTCTATAGAAACATTTTTTATGCATGCGATATAAATTTTCTATAGAAACATTTTTTATGCATGCGATATAAATTTTCTATAGAAACATTTTTTATGCATGCGATATAAATTTTCTATAGAAACATTTTTTATGCATGCGATATAAATTTTCTATAGAAACATTTTTTATGCATGCGATATAAATTTTCTATAGAAACATTTTTTATGCATGCGATATAAATTTTCTATAGAAACATTTTTTATGCATGCGATATAAATTTTCTATAGAAACATTTTTTATGCATGCGATATAAATTTTCTATAGAAACATTTTTTATGCATGCGATATAAATTTTCTATAGAATCATTTTTTATGCATGCGATATAAATTTTCTATAGAATCATTTTTTATGCATGCGATATAAATTTTCTATAGAAACATTTTTTATGCATGCGATATAAATTTTCTATAGAAAAATTTTTTATGCATGCGATATAAATTTTCTATAGAAAAATTTTTTATGCATGCGATATAAATTTTCTATAGAAAAATTTTTTATGCATGCGATATAAATTTTCTATAGAAAAATTTTTTATGCATGCGATATAAATTTTCTATAGAAAAATTTTTTATGCATGCGATATAAATTTTCTATAGAAAAATTTTTTATGCATGCGATATAAATTTTCTATAGAAAAATTTTTTATGCATGCGATATAAATTTTCTATAGAAAAATTTTTTATGCATGCGATATAAATTTTCTATAGAAAAATTTTTTATGCATGCGATATAAATTTTCTATAGAAAAATTTTTTATGCATGCGATATAAATTTTCTATAGAAAAATTTTTTATGCATGCGATATAAATTTTCTATAGAAAAATTTTTTATGCATGCGATATAAATTTTCTATAGAAAAATTTTTTATGCATGCGATATAAATTTTCTATAGAAACATTTTTTATGCATGCGATATAAATTTTCTATAGAAACATTTTTTATGCATGCGATATAAATTTTCTATAGAAACATTTTTTATGCATGCGATATAAATTTTCTATAGAAAAATTTTTATGCATGCGATTTTTTCTAAATTTACAATATAAATTATAATCAATATATAAAATGTGATATAAATTAATTGCATTTAATCATCTTTTGTTCTGTGTAATCGTTTTGTAGTTTTTTAATTGATAAATGCATTACAACTAAAAAGCTAGTTAAAAGAGGGTCATGTGTACGGTTTATTGCCAGCATTTTTCATTTACAGATTTATTTTCTTTACACACGCACACATGCATGTATCGCGTGAAATGTGTGTCTATAAGAACCGCTATAAAAGAAACTGGAAAATGTGCTAAATAGAGTCTGCTTCATTGTTGTTAAATAACAGCGACAATACTCGTAATTACAACAACAGCTTTCAAAAGGCAAACAGCAGTTTGCAACAACATTAAAATAAATAGAGGAGGAAGATGAAGACTGTTTATGTGCAACTTCCACATGTGGTCTTGGCCTAAAATAAAGATGAAGTATGGCAAACTAGTTAAAAACAAAACTATGGGCGAGTAGATGGTGTTAAAATTTATTCACAAGTTGTTGCTGGTATACGAGCAGTTTGTTTATTATGTGAGTGTATGTGTAAGCATGTGTGTATATATTTAATCTGGTTGTTCTTATTGATTGTGAAATGTTGCGCAATCTTTTTCTGCACATCATGCCAGCTTAATGCAGCCGCAAAGCCAGTTTCCGATGAATGATTCTAAAAGAGTGCTTTTATATTCCTCTGCTTGTGAGGCGGTCCAAACACAATATTAAATCCATCTGCAGTCAGTTGACTGTCTTTTAATATGCTTTGCTTGCCCCACTGTCTCTGCTTATGTATGCTTTTGATGTGCGTTGCCATGTTTGGTTTAGTTTGTTTTGATTGTTTAAGTTGGCCTGTCCTGTTAACTGGTTATGGCTGGTTTTTATCTTAAGACCATATTCGCATGCCATGTGGCCTTATTAGCAGAGACACACTCAAAAGAGCACCTGGGGCGACATAAGAACCTACTAACCAACAACAGCAATAAAAAATTGTCCACAAACCAGCTGTTTGTAAAATTATATCGCACAAAAAGTTTTTTTTCTTCGTTTTAACGAAATCGTAATACGTTTTCACTAGATTTGCAATCCTTGATTTGTTTTAAAATGCTTTCCTAATGAACACGTGTCATTTTAGCCGGTTTAATGGCGGGGTTAGTATGTCTTCAATTGCAAAGTATTAATTTCTATCAGTTAATATTTTAAGTTATGGCTGCAATACCCTGTATTGTATTGTCTATAAAAAGAAAACGTTGGTCCTATAAAACTTTAAAGCAGCTGTATTTTATTATTTATAGCGAAAATTTTAATGCTAACGAAAGAAGTATATGCTATAGAAATAAAAAAGCAATAAAAATTATTTAAAGCTTTTAAGAAACAATTTTTTACAGTGAAAATTTGCGCTCATAAAATGCTTAACACAGGCAATAAAACTTTTAATAATTGAAAGCTTCTAAAAGCTTAGACAACTTTTTTTACATAGAGAAAAAAAAATTTTTAATATTATCGCTAAGAATCTCGTTAGAAACATTTTTTTAATTCATAAAAGTATAAAACAAAAATGTTAAAAATAATAAATTGATAAAAAAGAAATTAATTTCAATACATGGCAATAAAACTTATAATAATTGAAAGCTTTTAAAAGCGTGGAGAACTTATTTTACGCAGAGAAAAAAAAAATTTTAATAATATCGCTAAGAACCTCGTTAGAAACATTTTTTTAATTCATAAAAGTATAAAACAAAAATGTTAAAAATAATAAATTGATAAAAAAAAAATTAATTTCAATACATGGCAATAAAACTTATAATAATTGAAAGCTTTTAAAAGCGTGGAGAACTTATTTTACGTAGAGAAAAATAACAATTTTAATATTATCGCTAAGAATTTCTATAGAAAACTTTTTTTTGATTCATAAAAATATATAACAAAAATCTCAAAAATAATAAATTATTAAAAAAAATTTTAATTTCTAGCGATAAAAATAATTGACGATTTTAACAATAAGGGAAAAAAATTCTGTAAAAATTACTTCATTTAAAATTTTTAATCTGCAAATAAATCACTATTAGATATATATAATATATATGTCAGATACAATTTCTAGAAATTTAGAAGAAATTTAAAGCTTATGTTCAAAATCTATATTAAGATAATTGCTTTGAAAATCGTTAAGAGCTGGCTAACCATTAATGCAGACGACAAAAGTTTACACAAATAATATGTTGGCATTTAGAAAAGTTTACATTAAATTTCCATAATTCCTATAGAGAAATTCTTATATGGCTTGCTATGTAAGATCTTTTAATTTTCGTATAAAAAATTATAATAAAAAAATTTAGGCGATTTTTAAAGAGCAATATTTTGTGTTAACAAATAATTCTGTAGACAAAAAAAATCTAGGCGATTTTTAAGGCAAAAGTTTTTGTTAACAATTAATTATGTAGAAAAAAGGTTAGCACTACTACTGAAATTTACATAGAAATAATTTTATCGCTGATAAAAATTTATCGCTTACGAAAATAACATGTGAACATTTTCTACAAAGAAATCTAAATTTAAAAATTTAATTTAAAATTTAATTAATTTTCTAAAATTTGCTACACGAAAAAGCGTTTAAAATGTCTGTATAAAAATTGTTTTCGCCAGCGTTTAAATATTGTCTATAGAAAATCTTTATAGATTTTTATTAAAAATATCTCAATAATGAAATTGTTGGCATTATTTACGGCTAAATTTTTATCGCGCCAAATATGTATATGATTTGCTATACAAAGACTTTTATTTTCGCTAGGGGCAGTTTTAACGTGTAGCGACAACATTTTATTTAAACTAATTCGTATATGATAACAATTTTAATTGGCGATTTTTACAATATCCATAAAAAAAATAAACTCGATAAGATAAACTTTGTAATATCGACAAAAATTACTCTAAAGATTTCTTAACGTTTTCTTTAATGTTTCTACTGTTTAACGATTTTAAACATCGTTAGCGCTATTTTATGTACGGCAAGCTTATACACATAAAAGTTAATACGACTTTTAGTAAATTTAATTGCATTATAATATTTGGGCTACCTTCCCCGGCACTTTTCATTGTATAGTTGGAGTCTCTAAAAAATATTACAAAGCAATAATAGAATAGAAAAAAAATTATATATATATTGCAAATACACATTACAAATAAAAAGCCAATTGTTACTGCTGAACCCAAGAAACTGTTTAAAATCTCCAAACTGGTTCTCACATTTGTTTTACAGACAATGTTGACTGTAGTTTTCTTTGCGTTACTTATTTCTCTTTTTGTTTTTAATAAACTTTTTATTGTTTTTATTGCTGCCACCAGTGGCAGCACCAAAAGGTAACAGAAGGTCAACTTTAAAGAAATACAAAAAAAAAAAAAAAAAAAAAAAAATTAAAAAAAAATTAGCCAGCAAAAATATGCTATAAAGGGTTGTGGGACTTCAAAGCTGCAACAAAGGGCGATAAAAGAAGCAATTTTAACAAGAAAATAATGAATTTTAAAGGATTTGCTCAAAGTGTTGTTTAAGCTTGTAATAAAAAAAAGCACTTTAAAGTAATTAAAGGCTTAAATTTCAAATAAATTAATTTGCAAAGAAAGTTACGAGAAAGCAATTGTAATAAAAACTTGAGCGATAAAATTTTTAATGCGTTAGCAAGTCAACAGCGATTGGAAAAATTAAAAAATACTTATGCGATTTAACAAGTTTTTTTTCTTTAACGATAATCGAGTTGTTTAATAAAATTAACAGAGTTGCAATTGAATAAAAATTTTAAAGCTATATCTATTCACTTAAACGCTAAATAGTGACACCTAAATGTCGATTAATTTAAGTAGATAACTACTTATTTAAAGGACGGCCCTTATGGTTTTAGCAAATGAATCGTTTAAATACGTGAAATATCGTTAATATAAGTTAATTTATATGTAGCGAAGGAGTTGCTGCTGTTGCAACATGATTTTCTTTAACTATAATCGAGTTGTTTAATAAAATTAACAGAGTTGCAATTGAATAAAAATTGTAAAGCTATATCTATTCACTTAAACGCTAAATAGTGACACCTAAATGACGATTAATTTACTGTTATCTACTTTTTTAAAGCGCGGACCTTATGGTTTTAGCAAATGAATCGTTTAAATACGTGAAATATCGTTAATATAAGTTAATTTATATGTAGCGAAGGAGTTGCTGCTGTTGCTACATGATTTTCTTTAACGATAATCGAGTTGTTAATAAAATTAACAGAGTTGCAATTAAATACAAATTGTAAAGCTATATCTATTCACTTAAACGCTAAATAGTGACACCTAAATGACGATTATTTTAGTGTTATCTACTTATTTAAAGCACGGCCCTTATGGTTTTAGCAAATGAATCGTTTAAATACGTGAAATATCGTTAATATAAGTTAATTTATATGTAGCGAAGGAGTTGCTGCTGTTGCTACATGATTTTCTTTAACGATAATCGAGTTGTTTAATAAAATTAACAGAGTTGCAATTGAATAAAAATTGTAAAGCTATATCTATTCACTTAAACGCTAAATAGTGACACCTAAATGACGATTAATTTTAGTAGATAACTACTTATTTAAAGCACGGCCCTTATGGTTTTAGCAAATGAATCGTTTAAATACGTGAAATATCGGTTATATAAGTTAATTTATATGTAGTGAAGGAGTTGCTGCTGTTGCAACATGATTTTCTTTAACGATAATCGAGTTGTTAATAAAATTAACAGAGTTGCAATTAAATACAAATTGTAAAGCTATATCTATTCACTTAAACCCTAAATAGTGACACCTAAATGTCGATTAATTTACTGTTATCTACTTTTTTAAAGCGCGGACCTTATGGTTTTAGCAAATGAATCGTTTAAATACGTGAAATATCGTTAATATAAGTTAATTTATATGTAGCGAAGGAGTTGCTGCTGTTGCTACATGATTTTCTTTAACGATAATCGAGTTGTTAATAAAATTAACAGAGTTGCAATTAAATACAAATTGTAAAGCTATATCTATTCACTTAAACGCTAAATAGTGACACCTAAATGACGATTATTTTAGTGTTATCTACTTATTTAAAGCACGGCCCTTATGGTTTTAGCAAATGAATCGTTTAAATACGTGAAATATCGTTAATATAAGTTAATTTATATGTAGCGAAGGAGTTGCTGCTGTTGCTACATGATTTTCTTTAACGATAATCGAGTTGTTTAATAAAATTAACAGAGTTGCAATTGAATAAAAATTGTAAAGCTATATCTATTCACTTAAACGCTAAATAGTGACACCTAAATGACGATTAATTTTAGTAGATAACTACTTATTTAAAGCACGGCCCTTATGGTTTTAGCAAATGAATCGTTTAAATACGTGAAATATCGGTTATATAAGTTAATTTATATGTAGTGAAGGAGTTGCTGCTGTTGCAACATGATTTTCTTTAACGATAATCGAGTTGCTTAATAAAATTAACAGAGTTGCAATTGAATAAAAATTTTAATTTTACCAATTGATTTGTATATCCCTTAATCGCAGATGAAGTTGCTTTCTAGAATTTATGTATGATGGCAGTTGACTAAAAATTAAATTGAAAACGGCAAGTGTGAACACTTAGTTGTTAGAAATAAATACATTAAATTCTAACTTATGACTCGACTTAATTTATAACGACTTAGTACTTTGTAAATGAATCGTCTTGCAATTATTAAAATTTTTATTAACTAAATTAAGCTGAAAAAATTTCGGCTTGGCCGGAAGAAAGCAGCCATGGTTTAGTAGGCTGCGCAATATTCAATCTCCTTGTGCTTTCAGGAGACAAACGTACTCGTATAACAATATATTGTAAAAACCGTAATGTAAGGTAATTATATATAAATATGATCTGTCAATACCTCCGGCGAGGGCGTTAAATCGCCTTTTCTGAGCCTTCAATGTTGTCAACTGATAAACCCCGCATCTATTCTTGTTATTGCTTAATATTTTTTCCAGGAAACTTGTATACAATTAACTAAGTCAGGGTAGACGTAAGTTCCTGAGGCGTATCAATATGTTTATAGAATTGCGATGCACTAACTTGTTTACGACAATCGTGTTTGTAACATAAATCTCTCTATATGTATATATAAAAATTACGTGTTTGTTCGTTATCGATGAACTAAAAAATTACTGGATCGATTTTGAGCAAATTTTATATGTATGCTCTGCGGGCCATGAGGAGTGTTTCTGAGTAGTGTGAGGTTCCTCCGATAGATAGAGCAATATTTAGATTTTTTATAATTTGTTCCCTAGAGATTAGAGCGATAACCCTATGCTCTGCTTCGCTGAGAGCGTTGGGAGCTTCATCGGTGTGTACCGGATCATAGCTAACCTATTTTCGTGAAAAAAGAATTAAAAAATGAAGTTAAAAAAGTAAATAAATATCTCTAATTTTTAATCTCCATTGGCGCGATAAACCTATGCTGTGAACCTATGCGCTGAAGGCGTTGGGTCCTTAATCAGCGTGTAGTGGCATTAATAATACTGATTTTGATTTTCTGTGAAAATCAGTTTAAAATAAAAGAAAAATGTGGTGACAGCAACGCGGACTATGCACACCTAGTATAGCAATATATGTAAAATTCTATCGAAAAAATTCTATTCTTCTGTTCATTAAAAATATTTAACGATTTTCGCAATCAACCGAAAAAAATTTCTATCTTGTTATTTTTAACGATAAAATGATTTTAGATGTTATTAAAAAAATGTTATAATAATTGTTTTATAAAAAATAATATTTATATATAAATTTATTATATTATAATATTTCGATTACTTTTCTTCACGATAGGAATGGTGTTTACTAAACGAAAATTAATATATCTTGAATAAAATATTTTAATTATGTTATTTATTATTTTTCAAATCCAAAGTATTTCGCCTGAAGATGGTCAACAACGTTTAGCGAAATATTGCAATAGAAAAATAGAAAAGGTGAGAGGATAATACCGATGTCGACAGCAATAAATTATTGAAGCAGAGAATCGTTAGTGTAAGCGAATATAATTGTCGATAAATTTAGCTATTGTTTAAATCGTTATAAGTTAGTGAATCGCACTAGTGGCCATTAAATTAGAGAGCAAAGGAAAACAGCGGGAGTAACATAAAATGTATTTTGCATGACAGTACATTTCCCTTACAGTTGCCGCCAATAGTAGCACTAAAATTGTTTTACGGCTAAAGTGATTATAAGCCAAATGTTTGGTAGATTTTGACACTTGTCATATTTGACAATTTTATTATTTTTATGAAAATTTTTATAAACTTTTGCTTGTCATATTATTTTATTTTTTCAGCCATATTTGACAAATTGTACGACTCTGTAGGATGGTGTAGCAAAGCCTTAAATTGAGCAAGAATAGAGTTTAAACTTGACTGTGAAGTGTGACAATTACTTGCAAATAATGGCATTTAAGTCATTAAGTGATTGAGATGAATGAGATTATAAGCGCTAGTGAGCATAAAGGAAATCCACTGTATACATAACATATAAAGACAACCTTATTTACATATACTTTTTTTATTTTTTTTTATTATTAAACTGGCTAATGGCCTCTTGTGCTCAATTAAAAAGCCGACTTTCTGTTTCTAATTTATGAGCAGGAATATTGTGACAGAAGAAGAGTGTGACATGATTGAGTTTAAATTTTTTTCTGTAAATCAGCTGACAATTATGATCTCTTGCATCTCTTTTCTTTTTATGACATGATAATTTATTATTAAACCTGCTGCCAGTAGCGCTATGAATTATTATTATTATCTTTCTTTTATGTAAATATTCTTCTTTACAATTTAACTATTATTTTTATTAATGACGGATGTGTGTTTGCTGTGACTTTAAGTGTGTTTGTAGAGCAGGGCTGGTACGTTTGTGACTTGCATGAACTTTACACGCCACATCATTTTTCATAATTTTCTCACGTTATTTTTTAGTGGGAATTAATATAATAAATAAATTTTAATAAATATTAAACACATACATACATACTTTAGAATAAATGAAAAATACTTGGAACCAAAGAGGACTGTGATGGAAAAATTAGAAATAAAAATTTGTTTAATGGCGTGATAAATTCTTATGTATAGTTTTCTTTATAAAAAAACATATAAGTGTTGTAAAATATTTATTAAACTAAATTCTAGAAAAAACTGTTTTGAATATGCTTTCTAAGAATCAAAAATATTTTTTTTATTTAAAATTTTATTTTTTTATAGTTAATTATAATTTATTAAATTTTTATTAGTTTTTCCAAGCAGTTCAACAACATAAGAATTCCTAAAAATAACAAAAAATTTATATAAAAAATTCTTAAGAAAAATTAAACATTAAAATATTTTTTTCGGAATTTATTAACCCATTAGTATCTAAATGACCCTGTAAGAGACATTTCCATTAAAAAAATTTATTTTCATTTATATTTAAATCGCTATAAAACTCAAAGAATATTAAACTTTTCCTTCGAAATATTTTGAAAAAATTAGAGAACCGCATAAAATACGAGAAAATTCTAACTTGCAGTCTTGCACTCAAAGAGAAAAAAATGATGTGGAGAAAATTTTAGGAAAAAAATTTTTAAAAAATATTTAACAAGTGCTCTTAATTTTTGTAAAATTTTGCTTAAATTAAATAAATCTTCATTAAATGCAATAACTATAGTTGGATTAAGTAGAAACTGTAAAGTTTTTTATTCAAGACAATTCATAATATCAAAGAAAATTTTTTCTTACATTTTAGGAAATATTTCTTGATTTTGAGAAAATTTTTCCAAAAAATAAAATAAAAGGTTTAATAAATTTGAATTAATTAATATTTGAATTATTTAATTAATATTTGAATAAAAGGTTTAATAAATTTTCATTCGAAGTACAAGTAGATTTTAGTTTAGTTACAAAAAATGGTTTTAGGATTCGTTCCTCAGCTCCCTGTGATATAAAACGAAACCAAAAAAAACAAATTCCCATAAAGTTTCCTTAAATGATTTCAAGGAACCTGACACTTCTTAATTTTGATTTATAATTTGTTAATAAATTTCTGGATTGGAGAATAAACATTAAGAGGTAATTTTTGGTACGTGGCTCTTTTCATTTTGTATAAAAGTTTGTGCTTCCCTAAAACCAATAGGGTCGGGGGTGGCGTTACGGATTGATGATTGTAATCTCCGTTTAGAATATAAAAAAGGTGATTCTTTTTCATTAAATTTAAATTGCATAATAATTATTGAACAGAATATAATGTACTACATTGGTAACAAAATTTATTTGTAATTTTATTTTAAAGTTAAGATCGGGTTTTTATATAGCTTTAAATATATACATATATATACAAAGTTTCCTCAAATTATATATATATCTATACGTGTGTGGAGATAAATTCAAAAAGTTAAATTCATTTTTGAAAACATCGCACGTGGTGTTTTTTTCGCCACAGGTATAAATTGTATGGAATTCCTATAGAATTTCGCCACTTTTTTTCGAAACTTCTTCACTGCATCTAAACCATTCTTCCTCGCTGGATCAAACCTATGTGGGACAGAAGCAAACACCTAAGGCTATAAAACTGCGTTTATAGAACATTTGAGAAATCGTTTTCACATTTTTCAGAAACCGTTGAAAATGGGGCTTAGTACAAAATGCTCATATGCACATGACTTCTGGGAGGATATGGCCACTATGGCCAAACCATTCTTCCTCGCTGGAAGAATGGTTTCTTCCTCCTCCTATTATTTTATTCTTAGTTTAGGTAAAAAGTTCTTTCTTTTTTATTTTTTTCTGCCAATATTTCCTAGGGAAATTATTTTTAATTTAATATTATAATTAATTATATAATAGTAAATTATTTAATTGTTATAAAATATTTATATTTAATTATGCAATTTGTTTTCTCTTTTCTACAACGAAATATTAAAACATATATAAATAAAGAAACTACATAAAAAATTTTAATAAACCTTTAAGGAATAAAATAAAGTTAAAAATTCTTAAAAGATGTTAATAACTAATACTTAAAATTTAAAAAAAAAGTTAATTTGAAAATAACTTGTGGAATAAAATATATTGAAAAGCAAAAACAAAAACAAAGAAAAAGGATTAAAAGAAAAATTTGACAAAGAAATTGAAATTCCATAATTGAATTAAATTTTATGCAAAAGGAAAATTATTTACAAAACGGCTTAAACTGCTGGCAATAAAATGTAAAAGGAGTTGACAGCTTCTTGGCTATTTATTTATCGTCCTTTTGTGGCTGCCACAAAATACAACACTCGTCGCTCCCAGCTGTCATAATAAATAATGTGAAACGTCATTACAGATGACCATTTAATATTTACTCTGCTTTACTGGTCATTGCCTGCCAACTGCCCCCTCACCATTACGCTTTCACCTTTCTCTTTGCATACGAGTATTATTAAATAATTTTTTTACGGTGTATGTGTAACATTTTCATGATTAAATAAATTTCCCCCCTCTTATCATAACAATTTAGTTTGCATTTATCTGATATTGTGCGACAATAAAAAAAACTCATGCGAGTAATTTTTCTTGCAAAGCCACAGCAGACGGTTGAATAATTTATTGAGTGAATGAGTCAGTAAAACTGACAATATAGTTTTATTTATTAAATAAAATTTTTGTATGAATGGAAAAAAGCGATTTAAATTTACATAAAATGTTTTGCTTTAAAGAAAACAAAACGAGTCAAAGAAATATTGGGTAGATCAGAAATGATCCTTAAAATTCATTAAATAATTTCCACTCATCGGATAGTTCAGGGAGTTCCTAAGCACATGCCACTGCATAATAAAGAAGATCTATGAACCGTAATACTTCTTAGAGGAACTGGCTATTCACCCAAGTTCAAGGTTAAGCTAACTTTCGAGGAAGCTTACTTGAATCAAAGCTGTCACCAAAACAAAGCTGTAAATTTAAGTCCAGTCACTTTCTTACATCCCTTTAACATTGACTGAGATTTCTCAGCTCAAATCAAAAATAAAGAAGGAGAGAAAACAAATGAAAACAGGCCTTTTAAATAAAACAGTATTTAAAAATGTGTATTAGGGCTGGAAGAAACAATTAAGCAGCTTTCAAAAATATATTGCAATTGAATTCTTATTTTATACAAAATAAATAAATATAATTTTATTTTATTTATAAAATATATAATAATATTTCTTATTTTATCTAATATTCAATTTGGCTACTCATCGCTGGAGTTGCAAGCAACCGATGTTGAAAAATAATTTCAAACGCTGTTATATTATTGGCCATTTTCTGAACAACCAATTGAGAATTTCTAAGCAAGCTTTAAAAGAGCTTTTCAATTCTACATAATGGACAGAAAGACACTAAAAGTATTTGACAGCGAACTCATTGAATTATTCAGTGTCAGCTGTTTATAACTAAGTATGCGACTATAGGACAACAAATGCAGTAGCCATGTGTCCTTGTAGCCTTTTAGCTTTTTGTCGCCTTTTCTTAAATGCATAAGAAAGTTTTTAGTTTAAAATAAGCAGATTTCAGCCAATTAATTAGTTAGAAATAGTTTAAATATATTGTGTATTCAAAAAAAAAAATTACATAAAAGATTTCTTAAAATAATTTAAGATTAAGAAATATTTAATGATGAAAAATAATAAATAATTAATATTGCTTACCGATTAATATGCCAAGGACTTCCGTTTATAAATACCTGCAAATACAAGAAAATCAATTACTTTAATTTAAATGAATTATTCTTTTTTTTAATGAATACCACATTTAATCCAATTTTAAACTAACAATTTATAAAAATTAATTTAAATGAAAGTAATTGCATAAATGGATAAATTGCATTTTGTGAAATTTGGCCAACTCGCAAGCCAGAAGGACCTCTGCCTCTAAAAGAAAGAAATTTATTTCTAAGGCAAAACAAAGCGAAAAACAAACAGGACAAGCCATACTCTGAAACAAAAATAAAGGAAGCATCCTTACAGGAATTGTATAAGTAAAACTAAATAACTTAAAGGAATTGCATCCAAACTAAACGAGAAGTTTCAATAAAAGAAGAGTTGCAAAAAGAAATACAGACAATCAATTCAAAAAATTCATTTGCTTATACAGTTCTATATTTGCTAAATTCTTCTTAATTCGAAAATAGAAGAAAAGGAATATGAGAAAATAAATATTTTGTGTGTATGTAAATATGAGAATAAATGTATATATATAAATTCACATGAATCTCAGTTGTTCTATTCCCCAAATGGATAAAGGAATGTATAAATTTCTATTGATTATTTATATATCTTGTTAAAATTATGATTTTATTGAAAGATCTCGTTTAGTTTTGTTTCGAATTTGCTTAAATCTCCAATTGTTGCTCGAATTCTTGCAAAGGATACCAAAAATTTATTTATTATTACCGGTAATGATTCTTTTATTGTTTGCTGGGTTACTGAGGATATTTAAATGTAGGCGTTACCAAAAAATAAAAATAAATCTAATAATAATAATACGATGTTACTCCTTCTGTAGTGTAATATTTAATCACTACACATCAATTTGTACCCCCTTAATATAACCAATTATTAATTAAGCAATCACATTTATTTATTGTTAAAACAGTTACACACATTAAATGCATGACACAAACACACGACAAACACCTTTCAATTGTATACACAAAGAAGTGCAGCAAGGTGAAATTTGAGTATCCTCACTTGCTCCACTTCATTGTAAGGTGTTTGACCGTAACAATGCAAAATGCAAGGTGAGCAAAAAAACCCACTTTGCACTGGGCATTCCGCACACATGCAAAAGAAATTCAAACATGTAAAATAGTATATAAGGAAGTAATTTTATAATAATAAATTAGAATCAATTCTGAACTAAAAGAAATTTGTGTTCATTTTGCTTCTCAAAACTTTAAGGGCATTTAGCGTGCCTGCCAGCCGAGCTGTCGTATCTAGCTCTAAAAACTAAGATACCTATTGTATTTGTCGCGTCTATGCAAATGCAATAGACATCATAAATTGTCTCTACCATTTCTCCAAATAATATATAAAAATAACATTGCTTGGCGATCCTGCAATATCCTTTACATTTTTAAATCATTACATGGCGATCCTGCCCAACCGATCCTGCCCAACTGAGCCTGCCCAACCGATCCTGCCCAACTGAGCCTGCCCAACTGAGCCTGCCCAACCGATCCTGCCCAAAGAAATATTTTTTTAACCAATTAAGAAAGTTGGAACAAAAATGAGCTGGTGGACAAAATTACTAAGTGGGATAATGATTGCCGTCACAGGATACGAAGTAGGCAAGGAAACAAATCAACAAACCCACACAACAATAGTGGAAAAGCAAGTCCCGCAAAAAACTGAACACACTGAATTAACCAACAGCCATATCATAATAATAATCATTTTACTCATCTTCGCCGCAATGATAGTAAAAATCTACATAAAACAACGATTAAACCGTGCCGCGCGTATCTAGAAGTAAACTTATGGAAGGATCCACACAACATTTATTTAAACTAATATTAAATTATTATATTATTATAATTACATATAATTAAACTTTGTTCATTTTATTAAACTAACTTTATTAAATTATCTTTTTTTTCTTATCTCTTAAATTTTATGAAACCATTATTTTTTTAAGCAATAAATCATAAATTATAACCACAAAACATTATATTTAAGAATACCTGAAAGCAACCAATGAGTTGACTTTCACACAAAAAAAAAAAAAAAAAAAAAACCCAATAACAAAATCATTTCTAAATGGAAAATTAAAAAAAAAAAAAAAAAAAAATTATATATAATGAATTGCTTTTGTGGCTGGCAGAGGTTAAATGTCTTGGGTAGAATTAGATAGAATTATACAGGAAGTCAAAAATGAATTTAATAAAGCACTAAAGTGCATAAATAAAGAAAAATTGCCAAAGGTAGATACTTGCAATAAGCACATTGCAACTCTAGTGACACAACATAATAATTTAACAGAACTCTATGTAAAGTATTCAGAGCGGTTAACACAGGAACACAAAGTACACGTAGAGAAGGTTTTATTAGACTTCAAGAATAAACTCACACTAGTTTTGGGGAAATGTTCTATTAAAGGTAGACCATCCGAGTCCTTTTGCGAATATTTTCAATTAGACGAAGATTCCGACACCGAAACTGACAACAATTCACCTACAATATTTTGGGAAATGCCATCAACAGATATAAAAATGTCAGAAACAGTGGCAGAATTTCTAAATAACTCGGCAAAATTAATACCTGAGTTTGACGGAAAGGCTGAAAACCTACAAGCTTTTCTAGATGCTTTAAGCTTGGTTCAGCTCATTGTGGGTCCACATGAAGCAATTGCGGTTACGCTCATCAAAACTAAACTTAAGGGTACAGCAAGAAACTTCATCTCAAATGAGACACAAATATCAGAAATAGTAACTAAGTTAAAGGCATCAATAAAAGGTGAGTCAGCAGAAGCCTTATCAGCAAAACTATTGAACATTAAACAGCAAAATAGGAGTTCAAACACAATAGTTAAAGAAGTAGAAGAAATTACAAATCTTCTTCAAACTGCATTTATTTCTGAGGGTTTACCACCCGAAGTAGCAAACAAATATGCTACACAAACTGCAGTAAAGTCATTAATAAAAAATTCTACAAACGAAAAAACAAAGATAATAATGCAAGCAGGTCAGTTTTCAAACATGAATGATGCAATTGCAAAATTCATAAACGTATCAGAAGACACTGCGAGTACCACTAATATATTTTTCACCAGAGGAAACTACCAAAGAAGCTTCCGTGGCAATAGAGGCCATGGAAAATTCAATAATTACGGAGGAAATTATAGGTCTAACACTTCACGCGGTAGACATAATAACACGCATAACTACAACAGCCATAACAATTCTAGGAATAACGGCAATTACAATCATCGTAATCACTATAACAATAATTATGGCAATTACCGAAACAATGCCAACAATAATAATTACAGGCAATATAATGCGAGGGTATGCGAAACAAATCATAACAACCAGGGAAACGGAGAGTTTCCCCTGAATCATACAGGGGAACAACAAACATTTACACACTAAATCTAAAACTTAACAGTTACATAACTTGCCACACTAACTTCACTATACATCCAATAACACTTTTAATAGACACGGGTGCAGATATTTCACTAATAAAGCATAACAGTATTTTTAAAAACCTCCATATCTGTCCTAACAATCACTGTAAAATTAGAGGCATAGGAGAAGGATCAACTAAATCAATAGGTACAATCACAGGGAAGCTAAATTACAATCACTCCAAAATTGCACACACATTTCAGGTAGTGGATTCCAATTTTCCCATTCCATGCGACGGCATATTGGGGCTTGATTTCATTACCACATACAACTGTACTCTTGATTACTCACAGCCTAATGGCAACCTAAAAATTAAACACAATAACGAACTAATTGTCATTCCCATTAAACCATCAACAGTAAGACATTCTATTTCATTACCGGCAAGAGCCGAGGTATTCAGGAAACTAAGTACAGAAAACCTAACAGAAGATCTATTTGTACCCACGCAAGAAATAACAGAAGGAATTTATGTAGCTAATTCAATACTCTTTAAATCACACCCATATATAAGAATAATTAATACCACAAATACCAACTTAGTACTAGAGAATCAAAAAGTAAAAACCGAGAAATTAAGTGATTACGATGTGATTAACTTAAATCATAGTCATGTCGACAACCCCGACAACGTTAGAAAACAACTAATACTAGCAAAACTGAAAAATAATTTCCCTAACTTCGTAAAAAATGAATTAACTACGCTGTGTGAAGAATACAGCGATATTTTTGCTCTTGAAACGGACAAAATATCAACTAATAATTTTTATAAACAAAAATTGCGATTGAATGATCCTAGTCCAGTTTATATAAAGAATTACAGAATACCGGAGACGCAAAAATCCGAAATTAACAAACAGGTAGAAAAATTAAAAAGTAATGACATAATAGAACCATCGATATCTGATTACAATAGCCCTCTATTGTTAGTGCCAAAAAAGTCCTTACCAGGTGAGAATGCGAAAAAATGGAGACTTGTTATCGACTATCGACAGGTGAATAAGAAACTACTTGCTGACAAATTCCCACTTCCTCGTATTGACGATATACTAGATCAGCTAGGAAGAGCGAAGTATTTCTCATGCCTAGATTTAATGTCAGGTTTTCACCAAATCGAGCTTTCAGAAGAATCCAGAGATATAACTTCATTTTCAACGAATCAGGGTTCTTACAGATTTAAAAGATTACCATTTGGACTCAAGATAGCACCAAACTCCTTTCAAAGGATGATGACATTGGCATTTTCAGGTCTAAAACCGGAACAAGCGTTCCTGTATATGGACGATTTAATAGTGATAGGATGCTCAGAAAAGCATATGTTTCGAAACCTCAAGGACGTTTTTTCAACTTGTAGAAAATACAATTTAAAGTTGCATCCCGATAAGTGTACATTCTTTACACAGGAAACTACATTTTTGGGACACAGGTGTACTGATAAAGGGATTTTACCCGACAATAATAAATACGAAATAATCAGGAATTACCCTAAACCAACTGACGCGGATTCAGCACGCAGATTTGTAGCATTTTGCAATTACTACAGACGCTTTATACCTAATTTCGCGAACTACGCCGTTCATATTACCAAGCTTACACGGAAAAACACCCCTTTTAATTGGAGCAATGAATGTCAAGAAGCATTTGAATACCTAAAAGAATCACTCATTACACCAAAAATCTTGCAATACCCCATTTTTGAGAAACAATTTTGTATCACAACCGATGCTAGCAAGCTCGCGTGTGGAGCGGTATTAAGCCAAGAGAATAATGGAATTCAATTGCCAATTGCATTTGCCTCCAGAGCATTTACAAAGGGAGAAAGTAACAAATCAGTGATAGAACAGGAATTAGCAGCAATTCACTGGGCAATAAACTATTTTCGACCATATGTTTATGGAAAAAAGTTTTTAGTCCGTAGTGATCATAAGCCACTAACATACCTGTTCTCGTTGAAAAATCCATCTTCAAAGCTTACCAGAATTCGTTTAGATTTAGAAGAGTACGACTTCAGCATAGAATATATTAAAGGTAAAGACAACTGCGGAGCAGATGCACTATCACGTATAAACATAGAACAGTTCAAACAAATCAGTACAAATAGTATATTAGCAATAACAAGAGCACAAAAACGCAAAGAAACCATATCAAACGAGGTAAAAAATCAGAATATTACACCCAATAGCAAACCACCTAAATGCTATGAGGTATCGAACGCAAAACAGGTCAAAAAATTTACTAAAATACAATTCCTCCTTACAAAAAATCAATCAATTGCTCTTAGACATGATAGAAAAACACTTCTTCTAATGAATATTTCATCCTATATTATCAATGGAAAAGTAACTCTAAAGAAACTATTTCCAAAGCTTGAAGGAAAAGCTTGTAATATTGGGATTGAAAAATTAAAAATTAACGCGAGAGATGATATTTTCAAAAAAATATCCATCAATGATTTTAAAAAGCTAGCAAATGAAAAATTAAAAATATTAGAAATCGCGATAACGGCCGAAATAAAGAATATAGAAAGTAATGAAGAAAAAATTAAATTGATGAAGTACTATCATGAAGATCCACTTCAGGGAGGTCACTCTGGAGTCACTAGAACACTCAAAAAACTTAAAAATTTCTATTTTTGGAAAAAAATGTCTGTGGACGTTAAACAATTCATTCGAAATTGTAATAAATGCACATTTAATAAACCTAAAAACACCACAAAAGAACAACTGATCATTACACCAACCCCAACGCAATCTTTTGATACCATTTTAATAGATACCATAGGACCCTTAACAAAATCTGAAAATGGAAATGAATATGCAGTCACAATTGTATGTGATTTAACAAAATATTTAGTAGCAATCCCAATTCCAAATAAATTAGCCAATACTGTAGCTAAAGCAGTTTTTGAAGGATTTATATTACAATTCGGGCCTATGAAAAAAGTAATAACCGATATGGGCACCGAATACAAGAACCAAGTATTTACAGAACTCTATAAACTATTAGGAATTTCACATTCAACTTCAACAGCATATCATCATCAAACATTAGGTACAGTTGAGAGGTCACATAGAACTTTCAATGAGTATTTAAGATCATATATTGCAATAGATAGATCAGATTGGGATAAATGGTTAGGTTCATTTACGTACTGTTACAATACCACCCCCTCGACAATACATGGTTATTGTCCATATGAACTTGTTTACGGAAGATTACCAAACAACATTGAAAGCATCAATTCAAATAATGTAGATCCCTTATACAACATAGATGCATATGAAAAAGAAATTAAGTATAGACTCCAAGTAGCGCAGAAGAGAGCTAAAATATTTATTGAAAAATATAAGCTACAGCAGAAAGCTGTACACGATAAAAACATAAACCCCCAACTTCTAAAAGTAGGAGATTATGTTGTTTTAGAAGACCCAGCAAGACACAAACTCGATTCAATTTATACTGGTCCATTCAAAATTTTAGAGATGGATAACTTCAATAATTGTGTAATAGAAATAAATAAAAATAAAACCATTAAAGTACACAAGAATCGAATAAAAATTGTAAATAGATAAAATCAAAAACTATATATATAATTCTTACTTTAAAAATCTGGCCAGAGAGAATTAGAATAATAAATAAAATATTAATAATCTTTTAAGATAAGGAAATATCAATAGAAATTAAGGAAAATATCAATACACTAAAATAAATAAAAATCAAAAATAAAGATTATACTTTACACATATCCATATGTACTTATATAAGTGTAACATTACATTTAACATAATGTGTGAATGATCCCTCAAAACATTGTGAGATCATTCTCCGAAAAGGGGAGGTGTAGTGTAATATTTAATCACTACACATCAATTTGTACCCCCTTAATATAACCAATTATTAATTAAGCAATCACATTTATTTATTGTTAAAACAGTTACACACATTAAATGCATGACACAAACACACGACAAACACCTTTCAATTGTATACACAAAGAAGTGCAGCAAGGTGAAATTTGAGTATCCTCACTTGCTCCACTTCATTGTAAGGTGTTTGACCGTAACAATGCAAAATGCAAGGTGAGCAAAAAAACCCACTTTGCACTGGGCATTCCGCACACATGCAAAAGAAATTCAAACATGTAAAATAGTATATAAGGAAGTAATTTTATAATAATAAATTAGAATCAATTCTGAACTAAAAGAAATTTGTGTTCATTTTGCTTCTCAAAACTTTAAGGGCATTTAGCGTGCCTGCCAGCCGAGCTGTCGTATCTAGCTCTAAAAACTAAGATACCTATTGTATTTGTCGCGTCTATGCAAATGCAATAGACATCATAAATTGTCTCTACCATTTCTCCAAATAATATATAAAAATAACATTGCTTGGCGATCCTGCAATATCCTTTACATTTTTAAATCATTACACTTCCTCATTTATTATTAGCCGAAATTGGTCTATAATTGTTTGCTGGGTTATTAAGGACATTTAAATGCAGGCGATAACTACCAATAAAAACAAATCTAATAATAATAATATGGTGTTACTGTTTCCTCATTTATTATTAGCCGAAATTGGTCTATAATTGTTTGCTGGGTTATTGACGACTTGAGAATGGAAGCGATGCCGAAAATAAAAATAATTGACATAATAATAATAATAAAACTTGCTACTGCTTCCTTATTTATCATTAACCGAAATGGTTCTATAATTGTTTGCTGGGTTATTGACGACATGAGAATGGAGGCGATGGCAAAAATAAAAATAATTGACATAATAATAATAATAATAAAACTTGTTACTGCTTTGTTATTTATCATTACCGGAAATTAGTCTATAATTGTTTGCTGGGTTATTGAGCACATTTAAATGTGGGCGGGTACCAAACAATAAAAATAAATCTAATAATACTTCTTAACATGGCCTACTTTTAATATAAGGAAAATGGTCGCTGTGCCTCCAAAAGGAGATTTTTTTAAATTTGTTTTCAATTGCTGACTTTCACAATTAGTACTTTTACTTCAATGCTTTCAGATAATTAATACCCCCTCTCAATTATATCTTTAGCCTCTTTGGCTCTACTTTAACACAGGCTGCCGCAAATAATTTGTTGTTATTATTTTTTTCTCGTGTAGTTTTTGTTACAAAAGAATAAGCTTTGCCTGCAAAATAATAAATTATACAAATTGTTGAAAACACATACAGACAAGCAAGCACACCGAATAAATAATACTGGTGTTTGCATTTTTATTTGCAGTGTAGTTGGACCGCCACTCACTCTGCCAGTGCCACAAAAAAATATTAACCCAGTGCCCTGGGTTTTATTTGTTGTATTGACTCTTTGGCTGAAAGTCGTTATACCCAATACCACAGTTTCTACTCCCGTTTATTCGCATCTTGTATGGATTTTCCTTTTTCTTTTTTTTTTAATGATTTTATTTAAGTATTTTTCATTTTATTTATTTCTTTTTGTGTGGCTGCTAAACTAGTTTTTGCCATTTTTTTTTCTTTGCTGGATTTGCAAAAAATGAAAAACGTATTTTATATTTTGTGGAAAAAACTTATGATAGAGATAAATTTGAATAATAGTTGTAGAAAGGAAAAACCCTGAGGTATTTGATGGCAACTGAGGAAAGCAGAAGAAGAAATGATTTAAGAGAAAATATTACGAAGAAAAATTAATAAAAAATGATATTAGAGAATTAAAGAAGGCATGAGTAGTAAGTAGTGGGTTTTCTAAGAAGCAGAGATTTATTTTCTGCTGCGGCAGATAGGCAAATTCATAACAAATTGTTTGAAGGATATGGTTTTCAAATACACTTGAGCCTCGCCCTACACTCACCATAACATCAAAACACTTTAAATCAAAGAAATACTTTAATTATTTAAAGTATTAAATGGTATAATGGTTAGTATACCCGCCTGTTACGCAGGTGACAGGGGTTCAATTCCCCGGGGAGCCAGAAGCCAAAGGCCTCAGTAGCCAGTGCTTGTATACATATTGCAATTACATTCATATAATTGTAATATTTGGTAAATAAATAAATAAATAAATTATTTTGGCTAAAGTTCGCAAAATGTTTAATTTAATTTATGAATTTAAATAAATTACGAAACGGAAAATTTTTTAAATATTTTTACGCCAGAATTTTTTAAACTTTTCGGGGAATCCCATTAGTTTCTATGAAATGCCCGTAAAATATTTAACAGACATGTAAATTTTTATATACTTCGAATAAAAAGCAAAATTAAAGTAACCTTTTTAAATTAGGCAATTCATTGAATTGTTTTATTAAATTAATTTAAATTGATTAAAAGTTAAACTAAAATTATTGATTACAATATATATGCATTAAAAATAAATAATTTTATATATAAAAAATTACATATAAAATAATCTTTCTATTTTTTTTTTGTATTTTTAAAATTTAATAATTTTATAAATAAATAAAAAATATTTAATTATTTTTAATAAATAAAAAATATTTAATTATTTTTAATTTTTATAATTAAAATTAGTAAAATAAATTTATAAATTATTATTTTAATAACTAGTTTGATTTTTGTTATTTTGGATATTTATATATACATATCTATATATATATATACTATATATTTATATATATATATACTATACATATATAGATATATATATATATAAATATATATAGATATATGTATATATAAATATATATATATAAATAAATAATAAAGTATGTTTATTCTTTATTTGTTTATTATTAAACTAATATTTTTATATATATAAATATAATTTAATTATTTTAAATTAATTATTAAAAGTTTAAATATAATATTTATCCAATAATTAATATATAGTTAATATAATCAATTAATTGTTATAATTTTTTTTCTGTAGATATACTATAGAACAAAATAATATTTAAAAAGTTATGTATATATTAATATAAATTTATTAATTTATCATATAAATATTTAATAGGTATAATTTTAGTTCAAATTTTTTAACTTAAGTGCCAATAATTTTTTATAAAATATTTATTTACATAAATAAATATAGTAAATTAAGTAAATATTTATTTACATAAATAAATATAGTAAATAAAGTAAATATTTATTTACATAAATAAATATAGTAAATAAAGTAAATAATTATTTACATAAATACAAAAAATTATTTTATTAAATTTTTTAAATTTTTTGTTTTTAAAAATGAGTTTTAAAAATGAGCTTAAAATTATAAAGTTAAAAATGGCTTAAAAAATAGAGCTGGCAAACTTAAAAATATGTATTTAGGTTTTAAATTGTAACTTAAAATGATTCCCTATTTTCGGAACAGCTAGCTGTGACCCCGCAAAAGGCTTGACAAACTTTTCGAGATACCTGAAATATTGGAGCCATTTATTTCTTTTAATATCTGTGGAGTTTTGCAATTATTTCAAATTATTTTTACATGTTGAAGAAATTCAAACGAAAATTGAATTGCCTGAATTGGAAACGTGTAGCGATTAATTAAAAATCAAGATGAAGCTCTGAGGCAGAGCTGGTAATCATAAAAAAAAATTCGTTTAAAACCTTGTGTATGACAAAAATCATTTAATTAAAAAATATAATCGAATAAATATGAATATATACATATGTATGTATATATAAAAAAAAACATATTTTAAAAATTATAATTTTTTTAATTTATTCGAAATATCGGGGAAAAAAATTAAATTTTTTAAGAAAAGAAATTCTAAAAATAATTTTTTAGTTTCTCTTTTTATAGAGCTGAAAGTATTTAATTATTTTTAAATTTTTAAAAACTACAGAGCAAGACCTTTTCAATGATATATAATATGGGCTACTTTGTTGTACTGGCACCACTTTTATATAAGAGTAAGAAACTGAATTGCCTACTAGGCGCTTCTCATGCTATGAGGGGTATTTGCTATATTAACAATGCACAAACCTTGAAAGTAATAGTTTGTGTGTATGCGTGTACGTGTGTGTTCGTTGAGTTGTGTGGTGATGTTAAGTAAGACTCCTTTAAAGTGATTTATGTGAATATTGTGCAAATGTGTGTGATTTCATTTTTCTTGCCATGTCACTCACACAAACATAATTATTATAAATGCATATATATGAATGATTGATGAGCATTTTGATGGTATTTATGCAGGAAAAAACACAGTTTTGGTGACGGCTTAAAACGATGCTCGTTTTTGATAGATAATTCTAAAGTTCAATGCTGTGACATTGACCAAAAAGTAATATTAGAAAATAAATATTATATATAAGTTAACAATTTAGGAATTTTATTTTATATTTTAATATGTTGCAAGTAAATATTTATTAAATAATTTTATTTTTCATATGTGATATATTAAGTATGCGCCTTTTTTAAAATAATTGCATATATAATTGACTGCAAGTGCACTTAAAGGTATTTGTAGACTTGCGGTTATGCAGTGTGCAGTTGCTAATCTGTTTAATATAGGAGGTTATATGTTATATTCCTCAGAAGTCTGAGTTGACATATTTTTACCATAAATTTTTATTTGTTTCGTGTGAAAAGCTTAAAAGGTTTTTTTTAAAGGAAGTCACTTAACCCAACTAGTTTTTCTCAATTATTTTAATGGAAGTTAAGCTTTTTCTTTAGGCTTTTTATTAAAAAAAAAAAAAAAAACAAAAAAAAAACCAAAAAAAATTAAATTGTTAAACGAATTGTTTTAACTTTATTTGACTTCTCTTAACCCAGCGGCCAATCATTCCCATCATCATCATCATCATCATCATTATCATCACCATCATCTTCATCATCATCATTGCCATCTTCATCATCTTAAAGAAACATGTTCCCGTATTGTGTTTACACAAAAATTAAGCCAAATTCGTGATGTTAAAGACAACATGAAACACAAACTTCAAATTAACCTTTTCTAAACACATTTAGAAGGAAAAATAAGCACGAAAACGTTATAAAACTACTTGAACGTTTATAGACGAGAGAAAATTTTCCTACGTTGGAAAATGTTTGCTGCTAAGCAGCAGCTAAAAGCAAGAAAAAAAAAATATTTTTTGGGGGGAAAACAAGGAATAATTCGGTGTAACTGCTTAAAATGGAATAAATTTATTCAAAATAATGTAAAATGGCAGGAAATTATGCAAATAATAACAATCTTTCAATAAAAGCTCATGGAGGTTTTTTTGCAGCTGAAAAGTTCAGAACAAGGCGGAGACTGTTTAAACTTTACTCATTTATTAATAAAATATTAGCTAATATCAGTAAGGAGATAAATATTTGCTAATAATTATACAGAGAACTTTCACTTGGCTATAATTAAAAAATGATTTGAATTAAATTAATAAATAAAATTTCATTTTTAAAAATTAAAAAAAAAAAAATCCTTGAAGAATGAGATTTTATTTTTATTTTTATGATATTTTTTTTTTTTTGGCTATAAAAGCTCGGCTGATGTTCTCAAATCATTTTATGCATTTTACTACTGTTTGAAACACAAAGTTTGTGGGTTCGATCCCTGACTCCTGCAGATAGAAAAAAAACATTCTCATCATGAGTTTTTCTCAAGTGGTTTAAAAGCTCTCGTATTAACTGTTCTTTGAATATCTAACTGGTAAACGCTTAGCCGGTTCAAGGCCACTTGCATTTTCTCTTTATTTGAGGGTATAGAAACTCCTTCTGCCAAACTATGAAGCAGTCAACAAGACCATTCTCAAAACGACTTCATTTTTAATATCTCCTAATATCATTACATAGCATTAAATACGTAGAGCCTGTATGTTGGTCTGGGAAACAAAAAAAAAAAAAAAAAAATTTTAGGGTTTAGAAATGGCCTAAGATGGGGTTTTCATTAGACAACAAAACCCCTCGTTATTGCAATCTCTTGCTCATTAAAATACCATTTAGTCACGACATTTAGTCATATGCTGACACATCGTATGATTACATAATTCAAGGCTATTGTAAGTGAAATATTGCGCAATATTATTAAACCTTTTCGCGAGCATGTTATTGTCTATTTTTAACATAAGCAAACTATAACGAAAATGCAATTGCATATTAAACATTTGCATCTCCGGGCCGAAGTACATGGCAGGGTATATGTAATACTTCATACGTCAAGTTTTTCAATTTAGAACTAAGTTTAAAATATGGTTTTTTTATAAGCTTTAATCCAACTGATTCCATAAATGCAACAAATTACAGTTAGCCAAAGTTAGTAAGCGTACATGGCTAGTTTGCTTTAAATCTATTTTGACTTTTGTAATCTACCGTTATAACAAGCACTTCCAAGTAGTTTGACAAGGCAGATAAAGTGTACCTTAAATTACGCAATATTACCGAACATTTTCCCGGCCATATTATTGTGGATTTGTTCCACATGATTCCATAATTGTAGTTAATTGCAAGTGAAATATTGCGCAATATTTCCTATATGATATTGAACATTTTCTTGAACATGTTGTCGGTTTGTGGCATATAATTCAATAATCCGCAGTGGTTGTAAATATAATATTACGCAATACTTCATATAGTTCATAATATTTTGTGATATATAGTTCAATAATCCGGAGTTATTGTAAATGAAATATTACGCAATATTTCCTAAACAATATTACTGACCACAATATTCTTGACCATACTATTGTCGATTTTAACCATATTATTCAACTTCATAATTTTCCAGTAAATATTGCGCAATATATTCTAAACAATATTTTTGTATATTTTTGTATATTTTTGTTCCATTGTATAATCGATTTGTGATTCAATAATTCGCTATAATTTCAATTAAAATATTGCACAATATTTCCCAACTCGTTGCTTTATATGTGTGCTAGCGTGTCTTACAAAAGTTGTAACTCTTTTAATTTCATATAATTTATAATACACACACTGTAAATAAATGTGTTGAATACTTTGAGTATTCAGTAAAGGGTTTGCGTGTTCTTATCGGCATTAGCAAACATTCCATTTCATTTGCAAAGCAGTTTCTCATACTGCTGATTCTTTTATATAAATTTTGATGGCAGTAGGAGCTCAACACATTCTTGATGGCATTTGTTTCAACAATAAAATACGCGTCTATAGCTGTTCGAGCAGTTCACAAGCCAACTAATTATCTGGCAACAATTAGCAGATGATTAACTTTAAGAAAATCTTGTGTTTTATTATGCATTTATAATCGCAATTCTTGGGCTATTTTCTCAGGTGAAAAAGTATTTTTGCAATGTTGGCAACACATTTTAAAAAATTTAGTTTAATATATTGTGCAATAAATATTAAAATATTTTTCAATATTGAAATAATTCTTATAATATATTCTTTCTTGTTGCCTAAAAGGATATACAAATTTATGATATAATTGCACAATATCAAATATTGTACAATTACATTGGAAATGTGTGGGCTGCCTTAAAATAGAAAATAATTTTTCTATTTTGCATTACAGCTCAAAATCGGGGAGCTTAAAGTAAATAATAGAAATTACCGTAAATGGGCCACCAGCTGGTATTAGACATCAAGCACCAAAAAGATATAACTTGTTTAATTTCATATCAAATTTTTTTTAAATCATATGATATATGGAGTGTGATAAAATATTTTGTGCTTTCGGATTGACGGTTAGAAATTACCTAATCTTGGCGGCAATACAATAATTTTGTACTCTTTTTAGAAAAATTTTTTATTGAGAGCACCTCGCCAGCCTTGGCTTTTGCTCGGAAAGTTTCTTTTTTTAATTATATTAAATATTTACAAATCCATTTAGTCCATTCTAAATTTCCTACAAAATCAAATTTATTTTAATTTATTTGCTTTAAATTTCTAAAAAAAAATATGCAAAATTTGACGAATGGATTTTTATTTTTATGCAATTGCATGCATTTTAAAACAAGTCTGGTTCACACTATGAAGGCGTCGATTTGTGGCATATCATTCAATAATCCGTAGTTGTTGTAAAGATAATATTGCGCAATAATTCACATTATTGTCGATTTGTGACAAATAGTTCAATAATCTGGAGTTATTGTAAATAAAATATTGCACAATATTATCTAAACGATATCACTGATCACAATATTCTTGACCATATCTATTGTCGATTTTACCCATATTATTCAATAATTTGTAGTAATTTCAAATAAAATATTGCACAATTTATAAATTACTAGAATTATTAGGTGTTGGTTTTTACAAAAAAGCGGAACAAGGAATGCTTTCGATACATATTTTTTTATTTTTGTTAAGTGAAATTAAAGTTTTGTTTTGATTTTTGCTTCTCTAACGCCATAGGGGCACATAAATATATATTCTCATACTATTGCACAATAATATATATTGCACAATATATATTATTTATTATTATAAAAATATATAATAAAAAAATTTCAACTAATTTTGAAATGTAAAAATATAAAATTTTATTTCAAAAATTAAGATATGCAGAGGCACGTAGGAACGAGAATTAAATCGTTATAAAAGAAAAAAGATTTTATAGTGTGAACCGCCACAAAATAATTTGTTGGTATAGAAGTAATTCCTAGCAGAGTGCATTTTAGAGCAGAGTATTCAATGATTGCAAATTGTATTCCAAAATTTTGAATTTTAAATTTTATAAATTTTAATTTCATATTTAATTAATTTTAATTAATTTTAATTAATTTCTTTAATTTATTAATTTTAGTTAAAGTGTGTCTGTTATAAATTTAAATATGTATTTCGACTTTGATAAATTGTCAATGGCTAAAATTATACAAACAAATAAAATAAATAGGCGACGGCTTCAGCTTCTATCCAAATTATAATTATATTCATATAAATGTAATATTAAGTAAAAAAAAATTAATAAATAACTTAAAATTTCTGTGTTCAAATAACAGACCAAATTTGTTTAAAACTGGTTTGAATTTAAATTGAAAGATTTCAATAAATGAATGGAAAAATCCGGCAATGCTTTTAGGCGCCTAATTATGGCAGCTGAAATTTTAGCAACAAATTTTATATGAGCAGATAACAAATTTGTGTTAATTATCATTAAATAAAAATCGCATAAAAAAATATAAAAGCAGAGGATATCGTGTGCTTCAGAGGCTCATTTGAAATGGAAATTTTGTTGTTTGAATTACGATATAAAATGTAAATTGAATGGAATGGAGCAATAAAGTGTCTAAATGTGATTTTTTATTATCCTATTCCTATTTTATGGCTAATGGTTGTATAAAGGTCAGCTTAGATGAATGGACATAAAAAAAAAACAACAAATTGTTAAAAACATCATTTATATTCAGAAAATAAAAACCAACGCTTCAAATATGACAAAATCGACAATATTCATAAATAATCGGCAGCCAAATAATGTAAAACTTCAACACAAATACAACCGTTAAAGTCACAATTATCCTAAAAGTAAAATTTTTAGACTAACAAAAAAAATCGCAAAAACACAAAAAACGCCAAACTTGAAAAATCGCCAAAATGTAAATTGCCTTAATAAATAAATACCGCTATAAAAACATATCCTCAAAATAATAGAAAACTTGGCTACAAAAATAGCGGCTTAAAAAAGCTGTAAAAATTAAAAACCGCTAGAAAAGGAAAATCAAATAAATACGATATAAAAATTAAAATACAAAAATTACGTAATCGTTAAAATTCTAGTTTTGAAAAGAACTGAAAAACAAAGAGAAAATAAAAATAACGATATGATATAATCGCCTAAATTTGCATATCAATAAAGCAGGCAAAAAACGTTGCAAATATGAAATAAAGCTAAAGAGAAAAAACAAAAACCAAAGAAAAAATCGTCAAATTTCTTTTTAACTCAATTTTATGTACAGCAGAAAAAGCTGTCAAAATGAAATGAAAATTCACTACAAACAAAATCATCTTCATGAAAAAAAGTCATGTAAATGCAAATGGCTATAAAAAAAGAAAATACAATATAAAAAACTTGCACAAAAAAAAACGCCAAGCATTAGAAAACAACAAATTTATACCAACCTTTAACAAACTGAATAGAGAAAAAACTGTCAAAATAAAATCAATAAAGTTCATTGAAAAAAACGGGCCATAAGAAAAGAACACAAGTGAGGACAAGAAAAGTTGCGTGGAAATAAAGGAAAAAAAAATTAAATAAAAAGATCGCCAAAACTATTTTAAATTAAATTCTAAATTTTAAAACAATTTTACATTTATTTTATATACAATGGTATAATAACAATTTTATATATAACATATATAGTTCTCTTAAACAGTCTTTATGTATGTAAAATAAAAATCTTTTAACGAGTTTTTTCCGTCAGTTTTCTCCAACAGTCGCAAGACCCCACCAAATAAGCGTTACAACGCAACCACAAATCTATCAGTGCCAATGAAATGTATTACGTAAATAAACATAAAAAGGGACGAAAAATGGTTCTAACTAACCCAACCCTCGTACATATTTGTTAGTCGTGACAGGTGCATTTATTTAAGCTTCGTTTCAGTTTTCAGGCCGTTTGTTATTTCAACTGCTTTTGAGTGAGTGGTTACCCAAACCAAACGACAATGAAAGAAGAAAACAACCAACAGAAAAATATTTAACTAACAAAGCGTGACCGCAGCAAAATTAAAGCCATGCCAAAAAAGGGCTTTAACCGTATACACACGCACACACACCCATGCAACACCACCACCTTCAAACAAACGAATCCAAAAAGCAAAACACATGACTTGATGCAGGCAGCACTTACACAGCATTTGATACATGACACATTGGCTGGCATATGAAATGAAGCCACATGAGCTGATGGGAATGACAGACAAAAAATATTTTTTTTTGAGGTATACCAGAATTTTCCTTGTGCTCACATGACACCTGCTTCTCTTTTTTCCGTTGCATCCACAAAAGAAACCCAAGTAAAAGTTTAATGAAACATGCAAAATTTAAATCAACATTCATACACAGAGCTTTTACTAAAGACAGAAGATCCTGAATTAATGATTTTATGCCACATTCTGAATTAATGCTAATTAGCTTTTGCCAAATTATGGCACCTTTGGAAGTTCTTTGAAGCCGGTCGTCATTTGGAATAGAAAACGTAAGAGAAATTGTAAAAATGGCAACACAGAAACCTGAACATCAATTATAAATTTAAAAGAGCCGAGAAGGAAAGATGGGCTAGACTTTCAGACAACTGGTTCTTGTTTCGAATTCGGAATCCAAACATTGTGCAAAGTCGAAAAAATTATGTGGTTAAAATTCAGACTATAGTAAACACAGAGTAACGCTTAAAAAATGCTAAAAAATTTGACGAAAACTCGCAGATAACAGCACTGATTTAGGGCGAGCTTTTATACGCCTTACCGCAGTATAAATTCCAAATGTCTAAAATAAAATTTCAATGTGGGTGTATGAGAAAGATGTGTTTTACACGAATAGACTACCATATTACCGCTGGACAATTTTCGTTACCAAAATTTTAACACATTTAACGTAGTCAACTATCATCTGCAAGATGTCGAAAATAAAATTTCAATGTAGATGTATAAGAAGGACGTTTTTTACACGAATAAACTAATATGTGACCGCTGGACAATTTTCGTTACCAAAATTTTAACACATTCAACGTAGTCAACTATCATCTGCAAAATGTTGAAAATAAAATTTCAATGTAGGTGTATAAGAAGTGACCGCTGGACAATTTTCGTTACTAAAACTTATACACATTTAAAGTAGTTGGCTATCATCTGTAAGATGTCAAAAATAAAATATAAAAGTTTGTGTATGAGAAGGATTCTTTTTACACGAATGCAATACTATGTGACCGCTGGACAATTTTCGTTACTAAAATTTTAACACATTCAACCTAGTCGGCTATCACCTGCCACATGTCGAAAATAAAATATCAATGTGGGTGTATGGGAAGGATGTTTTTTACACGAATACAATACTATGTGACCTCAGCAAAATTTTCGTTACTAAAACTTAAACACATTCACCACAGCGGACTACAGACGCAGATCCAACTTATTGAAGTCTATTTCCAATTTTATTAGCCACCACAAAGAGAAACAATGCTGCCAATGCTGTCTAGTAATGAAATATTCTGAAATATTTAATGTTAACTCTTTACACTGGCTACACTGCTTTCATAATAATTAAGTGGCAAGAATGGCAAGAATAGCGGCATTTGTAGTCGTGCAGTGTTGTTGCCATGAATGTGTTTGGTGGATACTTTCGGTTTTAGTGCTGGAAATGTGTATGTTTTTGGGCTTTAGTGGCGGCGAAAAAATAGTGTTCTAAACCGGAAGCTCGTCAAAAAAAAAAAAAAAAAAGATCTGAATGTTATTTTAAAGAAAAACAAACATTTCAAAAAAAGAATAAAAAAAAATTATTAAGTAAATGGTTTCGTTGTGTTCACTACGATACGAAATAACTTCAATTCATTTTACTTTTATTATTTCCAGCTAAGCTTTTTATAAAGTTCTCGCATTTATATCGCTTTAAAAATGTAACTTCAACTCGCGCTTCAGTGAATAAATAAAAAAAAATATATTTTTTTTTAAAATAGTTTATGTGATTGTTCCACTTATGCGTGCATTTAAGACTGTTTTATTATTCCGTAGAAAAGGCGGGATGTTGCATTTGTTCATGGTTTGTAGGTTTTAAAAATAAAACATATAATTTTATTTGGTTTTGTTTTAGGTATTAATGTTTGAGCTGTGAAAGAGTTTAGCTTAAATTTATACAGCCTTGTAATTATTGTTTGTATTTATTTTTTTACTCTCTGTTATTTGAACTTGAAAATGAAATGCGGATGCATGTGTGTGTGTGTGTGTGTGTGTTAAAATTATTATTAATTTTTTTGCTGGGCTGTCAGCTGCCAAGTACTATATAGAAGAGGGTTTGGCGTGCAGTCATGCAAGCCGTAAGTGAATTTCTTGTCTGACAAACGGTTTCTATCTTCCAGAGGTGACAGTTAAAAAGAGGTTTCTGTTAGCACCCCACACGTGATTGGTTAGCACTGCTGTCTACCAGCGAGTATATAAGCAGTTCCAACTACGCGTTTGGCGCTGGCTTACAAAACCGGAAAACATATTTTATTATTTCTCTTTCGCCACTTATATAAGAATTACAAATAAAGGACAATAACAAGTGGATCCTCAGAATCCCCCAAAAATTCATCTAATTTCTAAAATATATTAATTATTGAAAGAAATTATTTTTAGACTTTTACAAAACTCCCTATAGAATTTATACGCAAATTCATACGAAAACTTTATATAATTATTTATAAAGGAAAATAAAAGGAAACCGCAATTAATTTTAGTTAATTAGTCCTGTCACTGAAACCTTAAATACAGTCACCACAGCAGACCACTAACTGCAAATGTACGAAAATATATAGATGTGTGCATGTGCATGTGTGTGTATGTGTTTTGACCAAATTACGTGACTACTATGAAAATTTGATTACCGTAAACTTCAGACCATTTTACTTGTCATCCCTAAAAATATGCTACTTGTTCATTTACTTAATTATAAATAAAATATCCTTCCAGTTTTATTTTATAAAAAAGCTTAAAATTAATTAAAATTTAAAAGTTAAAATATTTGTTTGTTTGATAAAGATGATAAGAAATTTATAAAAAAAATTATCTGCTTATTTTGTTTTAATTTTTTATTTATAAATAAAAAAATTAACATATTTTTAGGTGTGCACTAATAAATTTAGCTTAGCTCAGCTTGTTTGGCAAAATTTAAATTCGGCATAACTTATTGTAAAAGTTTTAAAATTTTTTTTTTTTATTGGAAATTTAATATTTTTTTAGAAAATTTTTAGAAATATATTTTAGAAATTATTTTTATTTTACACTTATTTTATTTATAAATATTTTAAATCTATTGTATATATTTATTTTGTATTTTTATTTATTTAGAAAAATTAAATTATTAAAATTATTATTCTAAAAATTTTCTGAAATGTTTTTCCCCCACTTTTCGTTATTCCTTTAATATTTTTTAAATAACTTTTTGTAAAAGTTTTAAAAAAATTTTTGTTTAATTGGAAATTTATAATTTTGTTTTAGAAAATTTTTAGATATATATTTTAGAAATTATTTTTATTTTACACTTATTTTATTTATAAATATTTTAAATTTATTGTATATATTTATTTTGTATTTTTATTTATTTAGAAACATTAAATTATTATTCTAAAAATTTTCTGAAATTTTTTTCCCCCACTTTTCGTTATTCCTTTAATATTTTTTAAATAACTTTTTGTAAAAGTTTTAAAAAAATTTTTGTTTAATTGGAAATTTATAATTTTGTTTTAGAAAATTTTTAGAAATATATTTAAGAAATTATTTTTTTTTTACACTTATTTTATTTATAAATATTTTAAATCTATTGTATATATTTATTTTGTATTTTTATTTATTTAGAAAAATTAAATTATTAAAATTAATATTTTAAAAATTTTCTGAAATTTTTTCCCCCACTTTTCGTTATTCCTTTAATATTTTTTAAATAACTTTTTGTAAAAGTTTTAAAAAAATTTTTTTTTAATTGGAAATTTATAATTTTGTTTTAGAAAATTTTTAGAAATATATTTTAGAAATTATTTTTATTTTACACTTATTTTGTTTATAAATATTTTGCATTTGTTATATATTTATTTTGTATTTTTATTTATTTAGAAAAATTAAATTATTAAAATTATTTTTTTTAAAATTTTCCACTTTTCGTTGTTCCTTTAATATTTTTTAAATAAGAATTTTTCAATTAATAAAAGGCCAAAAAGGCCAGATCTTTAAGGCCAGAAGTCGGCTGGTTTTAATTCAAAAAGTTTTGGAATTTCAAAAAATAAAATAAAATAATAAAATTTGTTCTGAAATAAGAATGTAATTTAATATTTAATTTTAAAAATTTCTGTAGCCACTTGTAGCCAATATTTTTCCATTTTTTATGCATTTTCTTCCAAAAACGAAATTAAATTTTTTCTTTACTAAATAAAATAATTTTCTTTTTTTTTATATTTTTAAGTCTCTAGATTTTTTAAACTTCTTAAAGATTATTTAAAAGATTAAAATTTATTTCCTGCCAGCTTTTTATTTGGCTTAAACTTTGACTAATTTCCATGCCATTTCCTATTAGAATTTATTTTCTTCTACTATTTAAATTTAATTCCATTTAAATCAAGTTCTCTCTAGATTAAGAAAACTCTATAGAACCTCTACAGAAAATAGAAAACAAAATGTTTTGAAATTTCCTTAACGTACATATTTGCTTAGCGCCATTATCCTTTTTACTGCTATGAAATCGTGTTTGCTTAAATCCTAAACAAATTTATTTTGACTTGTTGCTATACGAATTGCTAAAATAGTTAGTTTTGCCAGTAGCAGAAAGTTTGTACTTAAAGTCAAGGCTAAAGTTAAGTGCTCTTGGAAAGCTGGTTCAGCGGTAAAGGAGATGGAAGAGCTTTGCAAATTTAGTGTACTATAGTATCAGGTATGAAGCAAGAAATAAAAAATTTATTTTATTGACACATAATTGAAGGTTTTGCAGGCAGGCACACCATTAAAACCAACATATCATAATTTTATCAACTTAGTGCCTACTTTTAGGCAAATCGTCGCATATAAAAGATTTTCCCCTCTAAATTTATTTCTACTTGTTGTATTTTGAAGTGGGTTCATGTGGTGCTGCTTGTAAGAACCTGTGTAATATGCTCTGTGCAAGTCCTCTTCATTCTTGCCGTGTCATACTTTGTAAAGCATACTTTAAGGCATCGTTTAGAATTATTTTTGTGTAAGGTGTTTCCAGAAAGGGCCATGTAATGGCAAGCGCAATAGTTTTTTGGGCTTGCCAATTAATATAAGTGCTTTACTTTGAAAAGAATTGCCTTTAGTTAATTAGCTAAAAGCCTTTAAGCTTTTCTAAGAAATTTACTAAAGATATATTCATATATTATTTACTTTCCTTAATCATTTTCAAAAAAGGAGTAATTTTTTTTGTCACAATTAATAAGTTTAATAATAATTATATTGTTTGTTTTTATTTAATAAAAGCCTAATTGTCATTACGCTGTCGTTTCCAAAGGCGTAAGTAAAAATTCAATAACAGTGTTTTATTAAACAAATGAAAGAATTTAAATTTCGAAACTTATCAGCCCAGACAGAAACCACATGATTTAACAGACTTCTGTTAAAGTAATAACATATCTCTGTTAGACTTGTAATTCAGGGAGTGCACATTCTAAATAGAAATCTAGCCAGATTTATAAATCGAATAAAAAAATTTTTGATGGGACAAGTGGGCGCCAAATCCTTACGGAAGAAGTCCAAATTCCAGGAGAACGGAAGGAGATTTGCGGCCAAAAATCACTAAGATAGCTACTTTACAAAAATTGCAATTTGTAAGTACTGGCAAATATATCAGAAATATACTCCTATTATGAGATAAAAAATTAGCTAGTAAAAGTAATATAAATCCGAGTTCGGTTTAAAAAAGTTAGAATTCTATTAAAGAATGACGTCCAGAGGAAGGGTTTCATCAAATCGAGCATAATTTTTACATTTTAGTCAAGTTTTTGCCATTTTATTGTATTTTCACGATTGGAATTCAACTTCAGGAGTAAATCAAGGAGAAAGGAATGAGTTGGAAGGCTAAAAATCACTACCTTCCCTTCTCCTGGAATTTGGACTTCTTCGGTAAGGATTTGGCGCCCACTTGTCTCACCATTAATTTTTTTATTCCATATATAAATCTGGCCGGAGTTCCATTTAGAATGTGCACCACCTTAATTATAAGTCTAAGAGAGGCATTTTATTACGTTAACCGAAGTTTGTTAAATCATATGATTTGTGTCCGGTGTGATAAGTTTCGAAATTTATCTTCACCTCATAAATAATTATGGTTATTATTAAACTAATTAAAGCATACATACAGGATGTGAAATCAAATTAAATGTAGTTCTTATTTAAGAAATAAAATTAGTTAAATCCTGTGGCAACCAACGTTAAAAGATAATTATTATTTGGCTTATCTAGAAAGCAAATATGTAATAAATTATCACGCAATAGTATTAAATTTGAAGCATACTTTTAGACGGGTGGTATAATTTTAAAACCATGCCTAGAGAATACTTTTGACAAACTACGGTTCTTATTAACAGCATCCTACTAATATTTCTTAAGATTTCAAAAAAAAGATCCCATGCTTTTAATTTGAGTTAATTTAAATTTCAAGCATACTTTCAGGCGCATGGAATAATTTAAGGACCTCGCTTGGAGAATACTTTTCGGATCCCACTGCTAATACTTCTCAAGTTTTAATAATAAAGACCTATATCTTTTAATTTAAAAATATATAAATAAACGTTGGAATTTTTACATAAATTCATCATAAAAATGCATAACACAACACAAGACAATCTGTAAATATACCTCCAGGGTATTTGCAAGATTTAAAATTAAATTACTTAGAAAGGGAATATAATGAACCAAAATATAATGGAAAAATATATGTTCATATATACAAGAAAATAAAAAGGAAATACACCAGAGACTCAGAGATTTTTTAGAGCATGTGGATGAAAAAACAGAAGGGGGATATTAAATTCTTTGCAAAATATGTTTAAAATAAAGAAATTTATTAAAAGGCACATCTCATTGTTTTATAGTCTCGTTACTTTAAAAGCTTTTTAAAAATATTACAAATTGAATTTATTGTGATTTAATAACACCTTAAGAAACGTAGACGGATTTGTAAGGTAATCTGAATATGTAGATTATCTTTAAATTCAAAACCATTTTAATTCATTTCAGTTACTTGAAGAGTTTTATTTTTTCTTACAACGTTTATTTACTTTAACATTAAATGCTAAAAGCAAAGCTGGCAGGCTTGGCGATTTCTTGGCATTTTGAAGATTTTTTTGGGAATAACTGGACTAATTAAATTTTTTTTTTTGAATAAATTTTTTTCTCCTCGTTGTAGTAACTTATAACGATTCGATATAATGTATCCCCCATTGTAACAAATACATTTAGTGATTCAGTAATTTGCTACAGTTTTCCATCATATGGCATCTCTGTTACAATACACCAAAAACACAAGAAGAAACTTAAAGAGCTGAAATAATTTTATAATTTAGAACTTTTTTATATATAAAATGAGATAAATTCTGCTTTGCAGACCAGTAACGATAACGAATATCGTTAAATATTTTATAGAAAAGTAAACACGATAAATTCTCGCCATAATTAGTTTATCGATGCGATTATCGCAAAAACCAAAGAACTATTGAATCGCTCTATTGGTGTTATAAGATTTCAGCTTTAAATATTTCCTGTTTGCATATGCATGATGTGAGGCAAGTAGAAGGTTAAAATGTACTGTGTCTTAATTTGAAGTCTGAGATTTATATTTCTAGGATTTACCCTTGACAATATGACTTGCAGTTAGTGAAGAGCTAAAATATCGTGGTTTCTTTCTCTTTATTTTAGGAAATAAACTCTTTGTATTTAAATTTAAATCTTGACTTGCCAAGTGGGCGAGATAAATTTCTTTAATAAGGCTTTGTAATGAGAGAAAGCCCGTCTTATATTTTATATTAAAAAAAATAACTGTTTTTAGAAATGACCTATTTCCATCAACATTAAAAATGTTTTCTGCAGTGGTTTTTAGTGTTATCTCGTAAATAAGGATGCTCAATGTCCTACGAATCCTTGGGACTTTTGTGCAGCGGTAGGATGGTAACACGCTTTTAACGAGAATATAAAAGTCGCTAAAAATTGAATTTTCTTAACTTTTTAAATTAATGTTTATATAATTTTTACACACGCAACATCTTTTTAAAACATTAGCAATTTTCTTCTAGCATCACAAAGGATACGCAATACATATTGCACAATATTTTATCCCAACGCCAGCAAAATCAGTGTCTAAAATTACCAACATTTTAAATTTGATAGCCAATCGTCTACTAAACTGTAAGCGAGAAATCGTAAATATAGCCGATATACTCGTATTTTAGCTCCTGGCAAGAACTACTGTTTTCAGATGGAAAACAATAGCTTGGCATAGTTTTAGGAATGGTCTCTAGCGTGTTATCTCTCTAATCCAAACTTAAGGCTTAAGCTTGATAAGACCTCCTTAAATGCCATACGAGATATTATTTACAAGCGCTGCTTCTTTGAAAGTTGAAGATTTATATCCTTGATTTCCTTAAAAATCCTCTACTGTGACCTGTTGGCCACAACCATCATATTTCTAAAGAGATACAATATTTGCTTCTCGCTTACTCCTTCTGTCACACAATCTTTCCTAAGCCAATAAGCTCACATTGCCTCTGTGTTTTCGCTGAAGAATTTTTATCTCATGGTTTCAATTAAATAAATTTAATTTTCAAATTAAAACTCATGTTAATATCAATAATTTTATTGTTTAATTGAAAAATCTGTACAGCATATGATTAAAATATTATTTATTAAATTTTTTTTTGCTACACGTGCCTGCAATAAAATAGCGCTTTAAGGCAATAAATAAATTTCCGCTTCCGTTTGCTAAACCAACTATAAAGAATATTTTTGCAACATTAAAAAAAAATTTAATTACAAATGAGTTAATATATGCTGATATAACAGCGCCGTATTCATAAAGGTGATTAAATACCAAAATTGATAAAAAAAGTTAAGAAACAAAAATTTTTACATATAAAACAGTAGCAGTATTCACTGTTCGGTGCAAAAGTATGAGTGTAAAATTTCCTTGCATTATTTGTTTTTTTTTTGGTTTCGTAATGAAATTGCATTTACTCAATTATAAATGACGAGTATATAACTATAAGTAACAAGTATTGCGTTTGCAGTTGTAATATTACAACAGCTGATAATAAATTAAATATATAATAAAAATAAGTAAAATTTATTTCAAATTTATGGCTGTTGCACAAACCATTGCAAACATGCAATAAAAAAAGATCTCACTAGTTATGGAAATATAAAAAAAAAAAAATGAAAAAACATAACGAATACTGAATACCACTAATACTTACTAATACCTACTAATTCCCAATTAAATTCTGCTCATATCTTGAACGTAGAGAAATTGTTCGATTAAGAATATTTTCACAGGAATGAATAAACTGCCAACATTTTTAAATACAGCCTTAATTTGCTGGCTTATTAAGGACACCTAAACTTATTGCTGGTTTACTAAATAACTTTCCCTAGAAAGCATAATAATAATATAGTTTGCACAATAAATAATTTCTCTTTAAAAATGCACTTGCACTTTCATGCAAGTGCATTTCTTTGCTTTCTCTCTCTCTCTCTCTCTCTTTCTTACACTCTTTCTGAGTTGAGTATGTGCTTGGCATAACTAATGAGTTTTTATTTATATTGATTAATTATACTTTATAACATCATTGTGCATTCATGGAAATGACCTTCTTGTCTAAAATATGAATATCGATTAGGACAGAAATTATAACGATGAATTTAATTACTCTGCAACTAAAACTGTTAATTAAATAGTGGCGTCAAAAGCGATATTTTATGGCGATAAATAATTTCACATTTTTATAATTTATAAAAATCATTCAAAAATGCTTCAAATCCTTTTTAAATTAATAAAAATATTTTTTAAATAATTTTAGTGATTTATTTATTTAAGTAACACTAAAAATAGACATCTGAATTGGCTTAAAAGATCAAAAAATATATTTGCCGGAATTGTATTATTATACTCAATATTAAGTTTAAGTGAAAATAAACCTGAGCATGGAAAACGTGGTGAGAAATATGCTATAATTTAAATTATGCCGCCATTTTTTTTCTACTTCTAATTTTGGTTTTCCTTGATCAGCTGATTTATATATATGTATGTATATATAAGCAACCATGTGCCTTTATATTTTTATATATACGCCACCATTTTTTTCTACTTCTAATTTTTATTTACCCTGATCAGCTGATTTACATATGTATATATTTATATATATATGTATATATAAGGAACCATGTGTTTTTATGCTGGGGATAATTTTCTTAAAAAGTGAAAAGTTTTCAAAATGTGATTGGGAACGAATTTTGGCCATCGTTTTATCACGCTAATGGTTGAGAATTTTGAAGAAACTGGATAGCTTCATGGTTCAACGCAGTTTTCATTCTTTCCAAAGTTGAAGAAGATTCAATAGCATTCATTCGTCATGGCATTCATAATTTGGTATCGTGATCTCCATTTAAGAGCTTATAAGATCCATTTGTGCCAAGAAATTATATCTGCTGATCAAGCGAACTATTATATATGGAGCGATGATGTATTGTGTAAAAAAATCCAACGTTTTAATTACAAATAAGGGATAATAATGAATATCAATTTATCGCTCACATTATGCCACTTCACCACCAAACTGTCAAGGCACTGAGAGAGTAAAATCTACAGTCCCGGAAGATGACATCAATTACTAAGAAAGTGCTTGCCAGAATCAACGACGATCTATTATTTGCACTTTAAAAAATTGTGTATTTGATTAAATCGTGTGTCTGTATATTTTAATTGTTTTTAATATGCAATAAAGCGAACCCAAAATCTTTTGTATATTTTCCATAAAAATTTATTTGATTACAAATTTTTTAATATCTTCTTTAAATTGAAATTCTCCTAAAAAAAATTTATTTAGTTTTTCGTTGCATTATAAAATAATAAGAACGAATAAAAAATAAAAAAGAAAGATATTCATTTTCAAAGCTTTTAAGGTACGCCAAAGACGGCAGTTATTCTGTCGAATGCATATATTATTAATTATTATAAAAGCATTATAAAAATCTCCGAGTACTCGTTCAAATTTCTAATATATTCTAATATATATAATATGCCTTAGAATTGGTTTATAAAACGCCAAAGTTTCTTAAATAATAAGACGTTCATTATGCTTGTGTAAAATTACTTAAAATTACTTAAAATTAATTAATTTTTAATTTATTTATTATTTTTAATATTATTTTATTTTTAGTTTTTTTGATTCATTTTTCTACTTTATTCTTTAACTTATTTTTACTTATTTAACTTAATACCTTTTTTGCTGCATAATTAATTAAAATTCTATTAAAATTAATTAGTATTGTTAAAGGCTAATAAAATAATTTGAATTATTTTTGTTTAATTTGTAACTAATTATTTTTAATTAATTTAAATTTACATACTTTAATTTTTAATTTTTAAATTTATTTATTATTTTTATTATTATTTTATTTTTATTTGTTTTGCTTAATTTTTCTATTTAATTTTTTAACTTAATATATATATATTTTTTTGTTGCATAATTAGATTTTTTTGTGATATCATAAAAAATAATTCTAATTAAAATTATATAGTATTGTGGAAGGTTAATTAAATAATTTGAATAATTTTGTTTAATTTGTAACTAATTATTTTTAATTAATTTAAATTTAAATACTGTAATTTTTAATTTTTTAAATTTATTTATTATTATTTTTTTTTTTGTTATTATTTTATTTTTATTTTTATTTTGCTTAGTTCTTCTATTTCATTTTTTAATTTAATAATATTTTATGTTGCATAATTAAATTTTTTTTGGTAACAACATAAAAAATAATTCTAATTAAAATTAATTGGTATTGTGAAAGAATAATTAAATAATTCTAATAATTTTGATTAATTTGTAATTAATTATTTTTAATTAATTTAAATTTTAATACTTCAATTTTTAATTATTTTAATTTATTAATTATTTTTAGCAAGAGAAAATATTTAATTTATTGTAGTTTTGGTTGAACGTAATTTTAAATTTTTTAAATTTACTTACTATTTTTATTATTATAATTTTTTTTGCTTAATTTTTCTATTTAGTTTTTTAAATAATTAATTTTTTTTTTGTTGCATAATTAGTTTTTTTTGTGACTAAATAAAAAATAATTCTAATTAAAATTAATTGGTATTGTGTATTGTTTAATTTGGAAATTATTTATAATTAATTTGAATTTAAATACTGTAATTTTTAATTTTTTAAATTTATTTATTATTTTCATCAAGAGAAAATATTTAATTTATTGTACTCTTGTTAAACTCTTACTCTACTCTTGTTTTTAAATTTATTTATTATTTTTATTATTATTTTATTTTTATTTTTTTTGCTTGGTTCTTCTATTTAATTTTTTAACTTAATAATATTTTTTGTTGCATAATTAAATTTTTTTTGGTGATAACATAAAAAATAATTCTTAATAAAATTAATTGCTGTTGTGTATTATGTTTAATTTTTAATTAATTATTTTTAATTAATTTAAATTAAAATACTTTAATTTTTAATTTTTTAAATTTATTAATTATTTTTATCAAGAGAAAATATTTAATTTATTGTACTTTGTCCGGAACGTAATTTTTGTTTTTATAAATTTTTTTATTTTAAATTTTATTATTTTTATTAAATATTATTATTGAATGAAAATATTTAATTCTTGTATAGATATGTATTGTATATATCTATGAGTAAATAATTATATAATAATAATTTTTATAATTTTTGAATTTGAAAATTATTTATTTAAACATAATGGTAAAACTAATAAATTTATTATTAAAGTCATATATAAGGACATATATGTATATATACATACATATATGTATATAAAATTGAATTGGAAAATTTTATAATTAATAATATAACTACATAATATACTTAATATTTATTTATTTATTTAATTTTAAAAAATTAAAATTAATTAGAATATCAATAATCTTTACTTTCCAATTCTCTCAAGCGATTCTGGCAATTGTCTCTTAAATTTAAATCTTTAAGCCAAATATTTCATAAAATGTCTATAAAATTAAATGCTAATTGTCGGCAAATAAATTTTAGTGCCGCTCTACCAGCAGGCTGTCAACGCACACACACACACATACCCACACAACTTCATTAATAATTTATTATAATAATTGCGGTAAAAATATCCATGTGTGTTTACATCAATCAATTTCAATTAATTAAGTCGCAGCCAGAATTGAGCTAAACAATAAATTAATAACAGAAAAACTAAAAATAAATCAAAAGTAAAAAAAGAATTTTATTTTAAAGAGAATTTTAATGGCACTGTTCGTTCGGTTGGCTTAATTTATTATGGGTGTTCAATTGAATAATGGGGCTTGTTTAGAGCCACTTCGTTTATAAAACATTGTTGTTTAGGAACTCTTTCGGCTTTAATGCAATTGTAGCTCTGCACTTAACAATTTTGTTTGTTAAAATTAATGATGCCGTTTGCTATTCGGGTCAAGAGTAATGCTCACAACAAAATAACAATTTTTTTCACGTTAGTGAGCAACACTCCCTTCTCCTATTTGGCAAGTCTTTTGACCAAAAGCAAACTTAGAAATCTATTTCTTTCAAAATTAAACAGGCACGAAATTTAAACTCAAAGAGAATCCAATTTAGTGCAAAATTCAAATTGTTGGTAACAAAAAAAATGGAAAAAAAAAAAAAAAATTAAAAAACGTTAAACAAATTTAAAATAGAATGTGCCATGCTGCGCATGCCTGGCAGCCACGATTTTTATGCAAGATTTTTTTTACACAGAAATAAAAGAAAAAACAAAAAGTTTTTTATTGTGGAGAATTTTACAATTTCTTTACTTTATAATTTTTTTTTTTTTTTTTTTTTTTTTTTTTTTTTGTTTGGATTCGCTCTTAAGTGTAAAGTAATGAATGGTAATACAAGGAAAAATTTTGCAAACAAAACAAAAAGAAAAAACAATATAACAATACAAAATATACAAAAATGGAACAATTGGTGTTATTCAGCCATATCATTATTTGCATAACAAAAAGCAATAAAGCAACACGTGATTAATGTGTATATCGAAAAGAAATGAAAAGAAAATAAAAAAAATATAGTTTTGCTCAAACCCGAAAAGATTTCCTGGCCCATAATTGATATTACATTAAAAATTGTTAACGTTTATGGCAAATGTGGAATTCAGGAATTGTATTGCCAATAACAAGAATTTTGGTATTCAGCAAAAAAGGAAATTCAGCAAAATAGTTTTATTAACAAACCTTAAGTATTTTGGTATTCACCGGAAAAGGAAACTACAAGTCAGCCCAAGTAGCAGAGGGTTAAAAATTCAGCAATTAAATCTTATTAACAACCACAAAAATTTTCAATTCAGCAAGAGCGTATATACAATTAAGCTGAAGATGCGGGAAAGTGCAAGTGTATGCTAAAATAGAAATTCAGCAATTAAATTTTATTAAAAACCAAAAGAATTTTACTAACCAACAAGAGGGGAAGTTGCAATTCAGTTCAAATTACAGTGTATTAAAGACTCAGCAATTAAATTTTATTACCAAATATAAGTTCGCCTAAATTAGAAATCCAAGAATTACATTTTATTCAAGTATTTTGCTATTCAACGAGAGAGAAGTATAATTCCACTAAAGTTACAGTGTATTAAAAATTCAGCAAATAAATTTAACAATTGCAATAATGTTACGATTCAGCAAGAGAGGAAAGTGTAACTCAGCTAAATTCATAGTGTATGCATTTGTTCTAAAATAGAGATTCAGCAATTAAAATTGGCCACCAAAAGAATTTTTATATTCAGCAAGAGAGGAAACTATAGCACTAAAGTGGAAATTCAGCAACTAAATTTTATTAACCATATCAACTGTTTGGCAATTCAGCAAGAATGAAAGTCAAAATTCAGCTGTAATTACACTGTATTACAAGTTCATGTTTGCCAAAAAGCCAATTTACACTTTGAATAATTTTTTTGAGATTTGTGTGCTCGGTACATCCATCACGAACAAATCGTATGCAGACAACAGAAGTGGGCGGACAGCTTAAGGCATAAACGTAACAGGAATATCCTTTTCAAAATTGTTTCTTATTATTTATTGCAATTTTACAAAAGTCCTTTAATGCCCCGGATTCAATTTATCACTCATTGACTTATTCAAAGAACTGGAGAACTTTTAAGGATTGAGCGCTAAACGCAATAAAAGTTTAACGAATTTATTTTATTTCTTTTAGATCGGCTCTAAAAATATTTTATAATAAATTTCTTACTATGTGATATCTTTCATTGCTGACAAAAGTAGCAATTTTACAATTCACTACAACTCAATGAGGCACACAGTGGAGTATCGGAACAAACACCGGCTATTATCTTAAATGCTTAAATAATTGAAATGCAATACTTTTTAGCCTCCTTTGCCAACCCCCTTACATTTCTTCTTATAAGGAAATACATGTTATATGTTGTATATAAAAAGAGCAATATGGAGAGCTTTTAAAAACTTCCTTTAAATGGAGCCACAATTACAATTTCCTTTTGCTGCAACCAACAAACTTTCTTTTCAATAACCGAGCAAACAACTCGTTACTCAAAACCCATTAAAATGTACTGGCAGTGTTGTAATAAAGAGAAGGACCTTCATAGTTTGTAGAGGCGGCATCACCACTAGATGTGAGAATGGTTAAAATTAACTGGGCCATTCACAATCTGGTATTATTTTTGTATATGTTGTGGAAACCCTAATTTTACAACATTGTACAACATTGTTGCTGGTAATTTTCATAAAAAAGTTTTTTGTAATTTATACTAATTTTTAAAAAAAGATACTTGAAATATGACATAACTATCACTAGGAATTATTTTCCTCTCTTTTAAAGTCTATTCAAATAAAAAGAAAATTTAATGTTCTGAATTTAACCCGGTTATCATTTACAACACAAAGATATTGTAGCGAGTTGCAACTCTGTAAAAAATAACTGTATTTGTTTAAAAAAATTTTCTTAAGCCGGCTCGCCACAGCCTATCAAAGAAAACAAAAATTTGACAGTTTAGCTGGAACTTAAAATCATCTTTTGCTGAAATAAAAGTATCTAATGAAGCCGTCTAGGTCTCTTTTTTTTGGGGGGGCGTGAAGTCACAGAGTTGTTCAATAATCGTAGTGTATTTTCCCAAAAAATACATAACTGCGATTTATAAGTACAAGCACAGAGCAATAATGAACGTTAATGCAAATATATATATATTTTTGCAATGAATTTGATGCTGATGAGATAAGGCATACCCGCAAGTAAAAATTTTGTAATCCAAATTTATTTGTTATCATATTTTTATATATTTAATAAAATATTTAAGAAAATTTTCGGTATAAGTCGGGATTGTTTTTTGTATTTGCCATATCAATTCGGTTTTCAGTAATTCCACCGAAGTTTTGATGACCGATTTTTTGATGCTGCGGCAATGATATTACGCATCTAAATGGTAGTTTGCCGCGTCTACTCGTAATATCGAGATTAAGCTTTATCACTTCCAATAGATTTTCCAGCTGCTTTTTTTCAGGCAACTGTTCTGGCAACACTTGAACAAAGTGTGGTAAAGCATAATCGCATATCAAAATTTTCAATATTAAAATAACAACTTTTGTGAACGAAAATCGTGATAAATAATTTTTCTGAATTTGGTGCGTTTTATCTAGAATAAAAATTAATTTTTTTTAGATTGTTTTTTATTCCGCTGGACTTGTTACCTCTTTTTTTTGGATCTTTTTCCTTGTTTAGTTTTCACCAATAGCAACAAGGCCCCTCGCACTCAAACGTGTATAGCCCCTATCGTTTAGGATATTACGGGCTAATACATTGGAGTATGTCTCTAACTTTTCTAGGTATCTTCCCGCGTGGTTTTAACCTCAGTTTTAACTGATGGCACATCCAAATCTTTGTGTATATTCGAGTTTTTAATATACCAGGGCGCTGCTGAAATTGTACTTGAAATTCTGTTCTGTTGTCTTTGAATTTAGTTGTTGCTTTGTTCTGTTGTCCACATTTAATGCAGAGGCAGTGCCCAATATTTGGATTCCGTAGCACAAGGTAGGCTTTAGTATGGATTTATACAGCAAAAGTCTGCAATCTAGACCAAGAGTGGAGTTCCTGCCCATCAACCATTTTAATTGAATTGTTTTTAATTCCATATGAGTTAATTTTCTGTCAATTTGACATTTCCAAGTTAAGTATTTGTCGAGTTCTATTCCGAGATACTTGACGTTTGCAGGTTGAGGTATTAGCTGATTATTGATGGCAATAGGTGGGCATGTATCTCTAAGCAGAGAGAAAGTTCTTATTCATTGGCTTTTATTCTCCATGGCTTCAAGCATTTTTCTAGTTTCAACTTATGTTCTTGCAAATTTCTGGATGCTTCCTGGAGATTTTCATGGATCCTTAGAAAGGCCGCGTCATCAGCAAAAGTAGAAGTGTGCAGGAAATTATCCTCCTTTAGGTTTTTAGTCATTTAAGTTTTTCTTTAAGACAGAGTTTGAAAACTAGTTCTGGCAACTCTGGCAAGTCTCAGAAAAACTGTGAACATGCCAGCTGTTAAAACTGTATAGAGAAAAGAACTGCAGGGCTTTTAGTTAATTTCATCAATATAACGGTCGTGTACGTGTTGCAGACTCATTATTGTCATAGTTGGCACCAACATCAACACCAAAGCCATTAACACAAACACCAGCACCAGCGCCACCATCAGCACCAGCGCCAGCACCAGCACCACAACCCAAAAATGTATCTTTAATGATACATCAAATTTAACACGCACTCGCTTACATGCAGGAAAACCCCAAGGCCCACAGTAGCAATGGCATACACTCGATATGAGCATGAGAGCCATACCAAGCCTCCTGCTTAAGGACAGTCCATAAGAGCAACAACTAAAACATGCCACAAAAACGATTTTATTATCAGTGGCTGATTGTTTGCTTTAGCGCTCATTAATTTCCGTACAAGCTTCAAGCACAGGCGTATGAAAAGAAAAACAAACTTTTCACCGCCCCCCCACCACTTTTTAAGCACGACTGTGCCCTACAACTCACAACGTTTCGTAGATGATTATAAATTTTTGGCATTTTATGACGGCAATGTAACAAAATATCTATTCGTATCTCAAAAGTATGATTGCGCAGATTATTACAAAACATTACGATAATGGCAAATAATTGTATGTAAAATTAAGGAAATTATTGACACAAAATGTCAAGTTGAAACTTTTTTGGGAAGCAACATTTTTTGGTTTTATGTGTAAACACTTTAATAGTGATATATTTACGCCAGTTCAAGCCGTTAAAATAGAAAATGTAAAAACGGCAATTATTTATGCAGAAGGAAAAAGTATGTACAGTTGAAGCTCGATTATGCGGCTTCCACATATAATCGAAGAATACATATAATGGAGACGATTTTTGCTTAAAGTACATTTAAAGTTTAAAAACTCGACTTTTACAAGTTTGCTTACCATCAACTTAATAAAACAAGAGCTTATTTTTAGTCATAAATAAAATAATAGTGTTCTGTAATTGTAAGGCATTTTCGTGTTGACTATTTACAGGTGTCCGCATCCAAAAACTACGTCTTAAGGGATAAAATTGGTAATAATTTCTTATAATTGAAACAGCAATCAATTTTTTGTCCAATTAGTGATTATAAGCATGTACATTCGAATCACGAACAAAAATGTTCATGTAGGAAAAGGCGAATTAGGGCGTTTCCACATGAGACAAGCTATACAAGTACACATAAGGACACATAAGGACACAATAAAGTAGGGTTGTCGTGGCTGAATTATTCTATAAGTTTCTCAATTTCTAATGAAGCAGGCCGTTTGTTCGATCCAGTTCGATTAAACTGGAGGATTTTTTTTTTGTTATTAAACTAATTTAAACCGCAAAGGTTTCAACTTGTCTGCAGGAGAACTCCAAGGATCCCGCAAGGAATCGAACATAAGACTTCCTTATTGATTATCCATTCGCATACGAAGGTAACCGTTGTAAAATGGCAAAGTAATAGCCACTGCTTATTTGCCAGCCAATGCACCATCCTTCGACATGCAAAGTAAAAACTAGTAATAGGCTGTCTCCTTTCCACATTTGCAACACAAAGCTTTGTATGAATAGCGGCTACGCCTTATTACTAGTGTTACAAAAAAAAAAAAAAAAAAAAAAAAAAAAAAAAAAAAACCAACTCAAACTAATAAAACTACTCGCATCCTGTTCGAAAAATAGAAAGTTTATAAAGTTTATGAAATAAAGCAGCAAACATTCGGCCTAATACAGGCGCCGCTATTCGAGATTCAACTGTACATTTGAAATAATTATGAGAATTTACAAAATAAAATTATATCTTTTCTTAAGATAAATGAACACAGAGTAATTAAAGTTTAATTTGATTTTATAGCGTTTAAATTATTCATCTCTTCATTATAAAACCATTTTATATTTAAGATAAAAGAAAATTAATTATTATTTTTTATATAAAATATAAAAAAATATTCAAAGCCATATAACATTATATTCAGTAAAGTAAAAATGTTGCTGGAAATGGTGTAAACAGAATACATTAACATAAATTAAGCGAAGTTTTATTCTTGTCAGGGTAATTGTAAATCAGTTGGATTCATTTTAACATTTATTCAGCAGATAAAAATTATATATTTTTTTTAATAGTAATAAATTAATAATAATAAAATTTTACATAAATTTATTTAAGTTTGAATTGCAGTTTTGGATGGAAGGCTAAATTCATAAAATTTGGTCCATAAAGCTCTTAATATAAATTCAGCTGGGCTGGATTAATAATAATAATAATAATATGGATTAAGCGAAATTTCATTCCCGCTAGAGCAGAAAAGATTTTTTTAAGGTTACTATTTATTCAGCATATAAAAGTTATAATTCACATATAAAAGGCTTCAGAGCAATTTAAAACCAATTTTAACAACTTTATATAGAAATATATACCCCACATACAATATAAATTCAGCTGTGCCTGAATTCTATTATGATATTTTATTGGTATTTTTTTTTGGTAGCTGTTAGAAATTGAATTTAGCTGAATTGGTGTTAAAATTTTGTCAGCGTTTATGAGATTGTAAAAAAAAAAATTTAAGCCCATAAAGATCTTAATGATCTTTGGAGGAAGCCTTAATTATCTAATTATCTTAATTCTTTTTAAACTCTTATGATATTAAAGTATATTCAGCTGAGTCTGAGCAGCTAATATAAATGTAATTCTACCTAGAAATTATTTACACATAAAATATTTATAAAACTTATCGTTCCCACTTAAGAAATGAGTGTAGAAAGTAAATTCAGAGTATTAAGATGTAGATGAAATTGTGCAGCACATAGCTGAATAAATACTAAAAGTTATTCAGCCGGCCTTAAGTTGTGATGTTAAAAGAACTTCATCTTAGCATAATTTGTATAATAGATTGGGAAAAAAGAAATTCAATATTTTTGCAATTCAGCTAAGTGCAAATGGCTTAGATATACTTTATGGTCATCTTTTAGGTTACGGGAGATGCTATAATTATTTCTTTATAGAATCAAGGAAACCAAAACTGCGCGTAATTGGCACGAGTGGCATTTTCATCTTTATCAAGAAAATATATTAAAGTGTGCGGAATTTTCTCTTTATTGACTGCTATTTGTAAACCCTGTAACTCACAATTGAATAGAACAAGGAAATGAGTTTTTTGAAGAGCAAACAAATAGTTTTAGTCCGAAATGTCAACTTGACAAGGAATTTAACTTGGATACTTTACGATACGTTACGAGATATCAATCGAGCAAGAAAATAAAGGACTACCTGTTGCCTAACCTATTATTAACGCGAATTAAGCAAACTCTCAAGCAAAACGGCGTAAATGTTAATGGTTATTCAGCAGACGTAAGAAAATGCAACATAAATTTAGTTAACTACAACTACCGTTATCACCCTTAACGTAACACATCAGCTGGTCCTTATTCTTTTTCCTTTAATTTTTGAAAAGTTTTTAAAAATGAATACCAATTCAGCTGGCTAACCCCCTTGTTAGGGCCAAATTATATAGATTTTTTGCTGCAGTGGCAATTTTTGCTATGATGGACAGCAGCACTTTTTCTCAACCCAGACTACCTGAATTGCTGTCGCTGCTGCAATTGATCAAAGTTTATATCTTAATATAAAAAGTAATTCAGCTAACAAATTATTGATAAATATACTGCAAATTGGCATGCTTTGATGAAATTAAGTAGGTTTTGTTTATTACACTTCTTGTTTTTTAAAGTCTGATCTAAAAACTAACTTAAACCTGCAATCAACAAACTTCCTAAGAAGAATATTAATTTATAAATAAATTAGAACACAAGTTACTGTCTGCCTGTGCTATTTACTAAAGAGAAAAAGTCAAATTGTCAGCAAAAGTTTTATTAAGAACTTTCTCCGCCTTTGATATTTAAAACTTACACACAGCAATACTTAGTTGAACTTGATTAAAATTACTTGCAGCTCTGTATTGAACGTAACGTAGTACGGGACACGGAATACGTTTATATTAATATCTATTATTAGCAATTCAGCAGGTTAGAAATTGCTGTTCGAAAAAATTGCAAATGAAAAGAGTTCATTTAAATTCAGCACACGAATTTCACTTCTAATAATTACTGTTAGCACAAATTCAGAAAAAATAAATATCTGTTAAAACCAATTCAGATGTGCGTTACGTAAATTAAAGTTGGGGTGGCATGGTTGAGCTACTAAGCTTATCACATATTTGCAATGTTTGCTTATAAGGCAAGTAAATAAATTGGAGACCATTAAAAATGCGATGGACTGCATTACAATCGGAATTATCAAGTTGATTTATATACCCTGTTCAGACACAGAGCTAATTTGCTTAATTTAACAATTTTCTCAATTTTTTATGAATTTATTATACAAAATATCTACTTAATTTATAGTTTGACAATTTATTTTAAATGGTTTCATAACTTGAATACAATTACGATTGCAACACTGGCAAAGGTTTTTTCAGTGATGCTACATTCAGACAAGCAAATATGTTTTTACAGATTTTTACACATAACGAAAAGTAGTCAAAATTCATATAAATGGAAGGATGTGTTTTCGACTGCATATGTTTCAATTTACAATGTGAAGAAAACAGCTGATAGCAGTTTTTTTAGTAAAGCAACTATTTTCAGTTGTGCTCGTTATAAAATCTTGAAACTAAATTAGTTTGCAATAGCTAGCTATAACCGATTCAGCTGCAAAGATCTTTACTCGGCCTTATCGTATATGATTTATTACTAGGCGAAATATTATTAAAAGTATCCTTAACTTTATATGAACTTTATTAGCTGAACTCCTAGAAGCCTGAATTCAGCCGAGCTTATTATTTTAGCATAAAGTTATTTATGCTGAATTGTTCTCTACTAATTTTTAAACCTCCATTATAGTGGAACTCTTAGAAGCCTGAATTCAACCGAACTTATTATTTTAGCACAAATTTATTTATGCTGAATTGCTCTCTACTACTTCTTAAACACCCATTATAGTGGAACGCTTAGAAGCCTGAATTCAGCCGATATTGTTTTAGCATAAATTTGTTTATGCTGAATAGCCCTTTACTAATTTTTAAGCCTCCATTATAGTTAACTGGTTCTTCCTACACGTATACGCGCATGTTGTATTCTTTCTCGCCTTTCCAGACATGTAAGCAACTATTCTTTGTGTGCCTTGAAATTCAGAAATATTTCATTCCAACTATTAATGCATTCTAGTTTTGCAATTTTTTTTTATTTTAAATTTTCATTATTAAGGCTTCTTTATTTGTAGCATCAGTGATTAAAAGGAACGATGAATAGTAGCAACAATGGCATGTACGTGGAATAGTGAATGGATGCGGCATAACGAGTATCACTGCAAATTAAAATTATGTAAACACGCATACGAGTAAAAGTAACTGCAACTAGCAGGTATCATATTACAACTTGGTTGTTGGTAAACAAAGATAATAATTCATCTTCAGAAAAGCACCCATCAGAGGAACGAATAGACTTGTGAATGTGGTCAGTAAAAAAGAAAAAGTAATAAGTGTTCTCCTTAATGTGCTGACGTTTCCCACGCTTTTCATAAAGTTTGTCTTGAAGGCTTAATTCAAGTCATAAAGCTCTGTCTGGTATATACATTCAATCTTTGCGAAAGCTTCTTAGCTAATTGAAGTTTTGTATAAAGGAAAGTAATTTTGTAAGTCGTATAAAAACATTAGAACTGCCTCAGATATGCCAAAGGAACGCATCATTCATAGAGCAAAATACGCTAATGGCACCGCATTTCATAAAGTCCAAGCAAAACCCGTTAGAATTATAAATCAAAGTCTGGAAAGATTGTTGGCAAAGGCAACATATAAAGTAGCGCTGAAAGCTTTATTAATTCGATTTACGACTATATATTGATTGTTATGCAATTTCGACGCTCCTTATATAAGGAAAGCTGATCCAAATAAAATTTAAAAAAGTTTAACTTTATTGCCTTGTTGATAGAAATGTACTTCTGCTATAAAAGTGGCTTTTAAAAAACAATATTAAGCAGCTTGACTCGGTGTCAGATGTAGACGCTGCTCAGGCGATTGCGTGCTACGTGATGGACAGCTAGAGAAAATTTTATAGCAACAAAATTTTCTCCAAAGCAGGCTGAATTTAATTAAATAATAGTATTGGAATAAAGATATTGAACTCTTGCGAGTATCAGTTAAGCCTACTAAGCTAAAATGAATACAGAGCAAATTCAGCTAAGATAGAATGAGTCTACAGTACAGCCTAGTAAGTTGAAATGATTGCGGCATAATTTCAGCACAGCTGATTTGAAAGCAAAATAATCAAATCGTTCTAAGGCAAGTTTACATAAGTTTTCATAATTATAGAGTAAATTCAGCTACGGTAGTATAGCTCTGCAGTAAATTCAGGAAACCTTAAAATAACCATGCAAATTCAGCTGTACTAAAATTCAGCTGTACTAAGTTGATTTCAGAGTGATTTCAGCTAAGCTAAGATAAAAACAGAGTAAATTCAGTTAAACAGAACTTATTTTCACGTAAATGATTCTACAGAAAAGTTGTCTAAGATTATATGATTTTACAGTGAATTCAGCTAAGCTAAAATAACTGCACTTAAAATGGAATGTCTAATACTATAATATAATCAAAGCAATTTATAATTTTTGGTAAGTTTTATGAAAATTTTAAACAGATTATCAAAACTACTACTACTTTTACCACTAATACTACTACTACTACTGCTACTAATACTAGTACTACTTATACTACTACTACTACCACTACTACTACTACTGCTACCTCTACTACTACTATTACTACCTCCACTCCAACTACTCCTACTACTACTGCTACTTCGGCTACAACTATTACTACCACTACTACTACTACTACTACCACTACTACTACTACTACTACCACTACTACTACTACTACCACTACTACTACTATTACTATCTCTGCTACAACTACTCCTACTACTACTGCTACTTCGGCTACAACTAGTACTACCACTACTCCTAATATTACTACCCCTACTACTCCTATTACTACAACTACTACTACTACTAAAAATACTACTACTACTACTATCACTCATACTACTACTCCTACCAATACTACTACTGTTACTACCTCTACTACAACTACTCCTACTACTCCTACTACTACTACTACTTTGGCTACAACTACTACTACCACTACTACTACTATTACTACCCCAACTACTCCCACTACTACCGGTAGATACTTGCGGGACAAGATCTGATAATGCAAAAATGTAGACTTCATTGTCGTCGTCACAGCTTTCTGTACGCAATGTCAATAAATTAAAATGCATAAATTAATTTATATAGATTTATAATTTAAATAATTATGTGCATGGTACGAATACTCTCCTCTATCACGGGCATTTCTTTTTTATTCCTTTTAGTTAGGCTTGCATTTGCTTTTATTTCGTTCATATAATAACTCTACCTATACATATACATATGTATGTATGTATGTATGTATGTTCAATTCATTTTAGTAATACTCGCTAAGTAGATAATTTTTAATAACCATAAACTTTAATTTAAAAAAGAAATTGAATTTCACGGTATGGCACAGTATCGTTTAGAAATTTCCCTCCCTCTTCGTATCTAATACGCTTTGCTTCATATAGTTGTTTTTGTAATTTCATTTATAACTATTAATTAGTTTATTAAACTCTGTATACACGTGTAATTTTTTTAAATTTTCCTTTTGTTTAATTGTATTTTATAATACCAGCAGACTATGCAAATATTCATATTTGCTGTTGGCAAATAATTTTAGTTGTATAGAGAAAAAAATTACAATTAAATTAATACAAGCTAAAATATTTGGGAATATATTTCTGTTCGCTCACAAAGCGAGACGTCAAACTATAACAAAATATATAACAAAAAAATGCACTTTCGAAAATATTTCTTTCTAAAGAATCGTTGACTTCGTTTTTGCGCTCTCCACAACCAAATTTCACGCGCATTCTATTTTATCGCCACTAAACTTTTCATTTTTGTTCTGCAGTGCTACTCAGTAACTGCTAGCATGTTTTAACGACCATCATATTCGTTTGCAGTAACTGTTTCGTGTTATCATTATCACTGCAGTTTTCCATCATATGGCATCTCTGTTACAATATACCAACAAAACAAATTTAGAACTTTTTTTTTTTATATTTAATTGAAATCCAATATTCCTTTTTTATATAAAACGACGTTAAATGCTGCTTTTGAGATAAGTAACGATAGCGAATATCCTTAAATATTTTACAGAAAAGCAAATACAATAAATTAGGGTTATAATTATTTAATCGTGGCGATTATCGCAAAAAAAAAAAAATATTGGAAAGCACTATTGGTGATGTAGAAGATAAATCGAACAAAGTTTTAATTCAAACATTTTTTTGTTATATTTATTTGAAACCATATTCTTTTTGTATAGGGTGTCGGTGAATACTGCAGCGGAGACAAGTAATGAAAAATATATAAAAATAAAATATTGTATTTAATATCCATAGTTTTTATTGCACTTCACATAAATGATATGAATAAATAGAAAGAAATGTATTTGGCCTAAACAAAAATTATGTATAATTAGAATTTCACATAATTTATTATAAACAAACACAGTGCAATATAAAAGCTTCCTGTCATTACAAATAATAATGTAGAAATTACTATCTGTTGCCTGACGATAAAAGAAAACGAATACCACAAAAGGTGATTAACGCTAAAAGCGAAAAAAAAAGTTCGCTAGTGTTCGGTTATAATTATTTTGCCGATGCGATTATCATAAAAAAGGCTTTTCCTAACAAAAAAGGAATATATCTAACTTATACGAACCATTAACGTTTCAATGAGTTAGAACGTACACTAAAATAAATGACCAGTTGGAGAAAAACTCGAAATTACTTTTCCATAATTAAGGAGTTGTACGGAAATGCCTTGCAAAAATCTTGACAAATTGATTAATTTCGATTAATTATTTGTTAAAATGTTTGCTGGGCATGTATTGCGAATAATGTGTTCAGATGTTTATTTCTGCATGTGTATGGGTACGCAAAAAATGCATGAGAGTGCACTCACTACCAATAATTGAAACCATGCCGTTAAAACAATTATATACTAGTCCCCATACTCATCCATACTCATACTCATACTCTCTGTCTATATTGTTGCTGTTATTGCCGTTTCTATTGTTATGTTGCTCATTTAATTCGCTGTCGCTGTCGCTGCCGCTGTCGCTGTCGTCATTGCCGTTCTTCTGGCAATCGTTCTAGCTGATCACAGACTTTGTCAAAAAAAATTCTATGCATGGCTGCATTTAATATTATGTTTAAGCGTTCTTGCTATTCTTGTAACCATATTCGTACGAGTACATACCAAGTTTTCATTTAAATAAGCAACAAAAACAAACACAAAAAAACAAAAACAAAAAAAAAAACAAAGAAATATAATAATCAATGTAAAGGTGTGTGTAACCATGATAGTTTTTAGGTGGTGGGTGATAACAATGTAACCCCGGCCATTATGCTAGTGTGTATAATTGTACGACTGTAATATATTTTGTATATAAATGCCTGTATGCATGAGTAAACCGTATGCAGATGCATTGTTTTGTTTACTTTTTGTATGTTAATGGTACATATACGACTATGTATGTCTGTGAGCTTGTATGTGTTAATGGTAAATGTGAATAATAACAGTGAGCAAAAGTATTTTTCTGCCATATGATTTATTTATTTATTATTTTTTTTGTATGGTAATGAGGCGATTTTTATTACATTTCCTCCAAAAAGTTACCGAGAACGGGTTACGATATAGCGAGAGATAGGGATAGGGTAAATTAAAACATCTGTAATAACCTATTTAGACATTTAACGATTTTCGCTGCTTAAAAAAAGTTTTGTGAGTTTGTAGACGTGAATATCACTTAATCATTTATATGCAACGTGCACGCCTACACACCACAGCACCAATACAACGCCATGAATTTGTCATTCATCTCACTCATCCATCTCATACATCCATCTCCGACTGCAAATCCCAACTACTAAGAATAATTTGCTTTTAAGAAATATTTGCGAATTTACAAAAACAAAATAGTAAACTTGTTAGGAAAAGAGAAAAAAGAAAAAGTATATCTTGAATTAGTGATATAACATTCATTGTTAAAATATACAGTTTGTCAAATAAATAGTTTCAAAAAATTTTTTAGAATTAAGCAACTTATATTCTATTATACATTTTGTAGTACCTCTTCACCCCTAAAGCTCAACAGTGCTTTCAAACAAGAAGAAATTAAAAATTAATTTCGAGAATAAAGTAATTTACAAAAACATTTGACGACTTTAGAGAGTAAGACAGCTTTACGGGCATAATTGATATATGAAATAAAGTCAGGTATTTGTTATGTTCATTTAAATGAACTTGAAATCCACTAAAGATATGCCAAAATTTGAGGGGCATATTAGCAATCCAATTGCTGGCTGTCCACCTTCGTATCATGCAAAAATAAGTTATCGCGCTTAGGCGTCACTGCGGAAATCTAGCTGCAATCAAAGCATTTTATAACACTGCCTTCTAAACGGCTATCAATGTCTCAGAACAGTAGGAACAGTATAGTATACCTACGATATGGTTCAAGGGGCCTCTGTGGTTTTCCTTTAGTTAATAATTTTGATATCGAACAATTTAGATTCTGTGAATTGCAAGATAAAGTGATATGCCAAAGGAATGTAGGAAATCGGTCTCACTAAACAGGATAACGGCCTTTATTTGGAGCCTAAACCTTCTACAATTAAAATATTTGCTGTACAAAAGACGAAAATGATTATGCTACCTTGATCCTTTGAAGGAATAATAATAAAATTGCAAAGAGATATTTAACAAACTGTATATAAATTTGCTTCGGCTACGACACAATTCTACGTTTCCAGAATTTATAATCAAATACTCTTCTCGCTCAAACTTTCTAGTTTTATATACAAATAAATGAAAATTGCTTTTAATCCAGTTTACTCTTACAAAAGGACTTTTTGCTAAGAAATAAAAGGACAACATTTATTTTATTCATTTGTTAACAAAGTTAGAAGTATTCAAGAAGGATTCTGTTCTTGTTAAATTATAAAATTCTTTTTTAATGTCTTTCATTTGTAATAACAATGAAAAAAGAGTTATTTAGTAAATGAATTTTCGTTCAGTGCTTCACTCATTACTTTCAGTGTAGTTGTTGTGTAATCCAATATTTTCTGATAGACGAAATGTTACAACAATTTTTATATTTAAATTGGATATTCTATTCTAACTGCACTTTCAATAACTGAATTTTCAATGACTGCATATGGTGAGCATATATTATGCGCGGGTGGCACAGTGGGCCGCATTAAAAAAGTAAATATAAAAAAGTCAAATAATTTTTAATGTTACTTGTTATTAATTCCAGCGTGTGTTTTATATTCATGTACATATATAATTATATGTGTCTTTATGTATGTGTGTTATATGTATGGCATTCAAGTTAATGTATTTTTCTAACAACTTCCACTAACCATATTTAGTGAGGGCGGCTAAATAACTGAATTGATTGTTATGTTGCGAACAAAAGAAAAATTGTCAAAAGCCAAAATAAATATTCACAATTTAATTATATTTATTTTTAAATGACATTTGATATGCTATTCATCGTGTATGCAAATTATAACTTTTTTCCAGTTATTGGCTGTTGCGCTCATTGAAATGTTACAAAAGATTTTGAGTCACTTTGAAAGCAGCACAGTGTGCATTTATAATTATTATTCAATGTAATATATCTGTACGTCAGCCTTTAACTAACTCAAACTGCTGACATAATAAATATATTTTTACGTTTAACTGTTCTAAATTTACTTATGGGTAATACCCCTTTGAGACATACAACAAAGTTGCGCAATGCAACATTTTTGTTAATTTAAACAGAAATTTTATACCAATTTATTATGTAAAGTATTGAATTTTATATAGTACTATATAACGACCTAATTTTAAATTGTCTAATAAATTGAAAAAAATTGTAAGTCTTCTGAAAGCTTAAATTTAAATCTGAAAGCAGTAAAAGTAGTTGCTTCTGTGATTTTTGTATGTCAAATGTAGGAGTAGAAGTTGTTCACGTATTTTGCTTATAATTAATTATATAGAAGTTAAATTCAGCATGACATTCTGAAACACAAAGAATATATATATATGTATATTTTTATGTCTAAACAGGGCAATTATGCTGTCAAAAGAATATTAAATAACTTTAATGTGTTTCATTTTCCGGTATTGTGTAGAAAATGTAATTTTATTTTATATATCGGAAAAACAATTCGTGAACGATAGACAGGAAATGGCCGCCATGTATATGCTACACTTAGTCAGAAAATTATTCAGATCTCCCTCAAGACTTAAGGTCGGAATCACCTCAATTAACATTTTAATGTACTGCTTCAAATCAGTTTTTCAATTCAGGTTTTGTGTTGTACACCTCTGGGTGCACATACTACTATACCATTAAAAAAAGGTCTAGTGCAGACAAGTAAGGCGGAAAGTAGAGTTTCTCGATATTATTGGGAAATGTTTGTTGTAGTTCCACCATAACCAGGTCTGGTTACGTGTGCCTGCGAAATGCTGTTGAACGATTACGTTTACGACAAAGTTCTGCGCTACCCTTTACTTGTAATCAGATGTTCACTAAGAAAGATCATTGGATTCAAAACCCCGGCATTCGTTTGACTTACTGCACTTCATTTAATATCGATCACTATTGTCACTGATCTTTATTAGGTGCATTTACTGTGTTAACTACCTTTTTGGAATACATTACAAATCAATTTTAGTGTGAATTCCAGTCATTCCAGAAATCCAGTCTTGTAATTTTTAGGACGATGGCATTTTTGATAAATTTATTAATGAATTTTTTTAGTATTTTCACCAAAAACCGAACATTTTAGAGCCATAACACTTTATGCGTATACATACGTTTTCTAACAATAAAGACTCCCAAGACCAATTCCAACTGCGTAGTTTCATATGCAAGTACTTTCCCTACCTGATTATGTTTTTGAAGGGTTTAACTTATGCATGACTTTCAAAAAACTAAAAAAAAACACGTAGAGATAAATACGATGAATTTAAAAAGGGAGATGACAAGAACGTAATAAGAATTCTGCTTATCTAATAATAATTTTCTTGTCTACATCTTTCTTCCTTCCTTGATTTTCCTTTCAGAGAACATAAGTGGACTTATGGACTTCGAACAATTGCTAATTTTATCAAATAGCCATCATAAAACTAGTGGCTGAATGTGTGAGTGAAGGGTAATTTAAATATAATCATACGTAAATACATACCCATTTATGTTTGCACACATGTATTTACGTTTTCATATGTATTTTATATGAACGTAGAAGCAATTAAGTGTCGTAAGTATTCATTTGCTCAAACGTTTTTTTCCTACAGCTTTTGTTCACTTTTCGAAACTAGTCTCCTACACACCCTCATAAATAATTGTTCTACTAAAGAGGAAAATATATGAGCATTTACTTAGATAATCATTCTCTTATTTATAATGAGCTGCAGGGATGGAAAATTGTATTTTTTTTTTATCAGAAACAATCTTGAAAATGGCCAGTTTGTCAGTGCCAAAAAATCATTAATTCTATTTTAGAGGAAAATATATCAGCATTTACTTAGATAATCATTCTCTTTTTTATAATGAGCTGCAGGGATGGAAAATTGTATTTTTCTTTATCAGAAACAATATTGAAAATGGCCGGCTTTCCAGTGCCAAAAAGCAATTAATACTATTTTAGAGGAAAATATATCAGCATTTACTTAGATAATCATTCTCTTATTTATAATGAGCTGCAGGGGTGGAAAATTGTATTTTTCTTTATCAGAAACAATCTTGAAAATGGCCGGTTTTAAAAATTAAAATACACTTTCAACACCACGCTACAAACCTACAACCATTAATGTCAGAAGTATATCTCGATCAGTAGACTTATCCAGAGTAGACAGATAGGTAATAATATAGCATACTTTTAGGGTTTAAAAAAATGGTAACAACTATACAGAGAAGGATGTTAACAGCGACAGTTGAAAATTCTTTGAGTCAGTTGCTGCAAGCAAAGATACATCATTATTATTTTAACCCAGCGTAGCAGGGCAATATATAAATATATGACGTTCTTAGCACAACGAATTAATCGTCTTTTCGATAGATCCAACGGATTTTCTTGGAGTTACATACCATAATACATACTCATATTTTTAAAATTTGATTAATAATTGTGGCAAGTTTGAAATTCCTTCCTCTCTAAAATATCTAATCGATTTAGATAGGGTTTTAAAAGCGCATAAGGCATTTGAAATGTGAATAAATCTATATTACGAACTTCACATATGATATTCAACTATTTAAGATTTGGAACAGAAGTGAAGCGCTTATGGGGAAAATGCTCATTATTCAAAAGATCGATGAATATATAAATCCTAAATTATAAATCCGCACAAAATATGAATGCACCTATTGAGAAATTTCTCCCAAACAATTCAACCGATTTTAATAGAGTTTGGAATATTCATAATTATATTTTAATAAAATCAAATGCGATATTCACCTTTTCAAAAGTTAGAACAGGAGCGGGTGTGAAATTTGCATCTCTTTAAGGTATCCCATAAATTTTGATTTAGATTGCATTTTGGATAAATCTTCAATTATAAATTTTGACGGGGAATGTATAACAGAAAAATTTCAACCTCTGCCAAACGATCCAACCAATTTAATATGCCTCAAATTGCAAGCAGAATATCATATAGGGTATGCACCAGTGGACAATCTAGATGAGGGGAGAAAAATTCAAGAGTCTGCAAGAGATTCGAACGAACGCTAATGAAATTTGAAACATGATTCTACAGCGAGGTAGGAAGTTAGGAAGACTTGAAGGGATAAATATAATATGAATTTTTAGCACAAGTAGAGCAAATCGTAAATAAATATCAATGTGCACTATACTTTCGGAATGCAAGAATTATGATAAGCTGGTAATTTTACTTTTTGTACCTTTTCACTTTACGATTAATTCCGGTATTGAGGTGGCAGGCAGGTGCTACTTATTTTTTTTTTTAAATACTATATGGTCTAACGATTGATTAATTTAAAAACAGCTTATTTATCATTTATAAATTACGAGTATATAGTCTCTCACAGAGTTGCAATTTTATATAGTATTACTCTGAGAGGTTTCCTCTTGATATTTTTTATATATATTTTCGCCTAGCATCCGATAGAATAAAGACTTTCAATGTTAGCATATAAAAATTTTCCATTTTAATTTATATTATAGTTTAATATTAATATTTGCAACCAGAGCCGCTATTAGCAATAAATGATGTACTATAAGTGGGTGCTTTCCATCCAATAAGGAAAATTATAGGAAAATAATATAACTTAAGATAGTGAATTTCAGGTTATATCATTTTCATAAAACAAATTGACAACGGATCGTGCATTATGAGAGGAAAAAAGTTTTGAATGGATTAGCATGGTATTTAAAAGTTCAAAATTTTCTAAAAAAGAAATTTTCTGAAAAAATTTTTATTTCAAAATTTTTTAAAAAAAATTTTTCTTATGATATTTTCTGAAGAAATTTTTATTTTTTTGATTTTATTTCTTAATACAATTTCATAAAAGTTGCACTAAAGAAAAAGTTTTAAAATTTTTTTGCTAGAAAACCCCATTTTTTGGCACAGGCTGAAAATTGTTAGTGACAGCTCTGCCTATGACTTGCAATGGCGCGCCAGCTCTGTATATTTTTAAAAAGATTATATTAATTTTAATTACTTATGCAAATCGATACGCATGACGTTTTTAACTGTATGACAGTCACTTCTTCTATTTCTAACAAAAAAAACAAAAAAAAATTGCTTTAAAGTAATAAAACTGCTTTCGGTATGTCAATGCGATCGCCATACATGATCAACATCATTATTAACATCATTATCATCTTCAACATCGTCTAAACAAACTGTGTCATATCTATGTTAATCACTTGAAAATGATTTTCCTAAAATAGTGCAAAAGTTTAAAAAGCAAAACGTAGAGGCGTGCTTTATGCGAAGATGCAATAAAAATAAATTAAAAAACTTTGAAACAGAAATACAAGTAATGAAATCCCATAAAACAATTTCCTAATGAAATTTTCATTTTACATTTTTGCACAGAGTTTTCTTAAAATGATTACAAAAAAAAGAAGAAGAGAAAAAGAGAAAAAAATAGCATTTTTGAAAGGAGTAAAAGAAATAATAAAAATTATTTATGGCTAAAATAAAACTGATTACTTATTGCTGTGCAAAACTGTAATTATGCTGAAATACACTGACGCACTTGCAAGCATGTGTGTGTATGAGTGTGTGTGAGTGTGTTGCTTTATAACAGTAACCATTGAGCGAAAAATCAATTTAAAGCAAATTCGTAATTGTAATACTGCTTTACATCACGACACTGGTGCTGCTAATGTGGCACTGGGTATGATGAAGATGCTACTACATCCGCATACGTAACCCAAACACTATGCTTTTAATTTTTCCTTTCTCTGTTTGCCCCATGGCGCACGTTCGTGATTGTGACTATAAAGTTGGTTATTTTTATTTGTTTGTTTGTTTTTCGGTTACCAAAAATTTATAGCTGACATTTTACAGGAAGCTGCTCAGAAATCAATGATTTCAATGCAATTGTAAACAGCTTCGCTATAAAGATGGCAAATGCAAGAGCACAGAGTACAAATGGCAATTGTGCATTTTTATTCAAATATTTTCTGTTGAATACCCCATTCAGACAAGCAAATAAATTGTGAAATTTAAAATTCTTCATTTAGGCTGAAATTCTTTTTTAATTTTTTATATAAAATATTTAATTCACAAAAAAAATGAAATTTAGTTCAATTTTCTTACAAATTGGATAAAATGGCTAGAGCCACGCGTTTGAAATTTTACTTAGAGAGCAAAAAGAACAGAAAAAGAATGATATAAAAATTAAAACCTCAAAAACAGTAAGAGGGGTCCTTCCTCTCATGCAGTTTCTGAAAATTGCATTCTGTTACATAAATTAACATATAACTAAATTTAATTGTTTGTCGGAACGGGGTATAAAGTTGAGTTTCGCAGCACATTGTTATGACGCTTTTGCAAATATGGAAAACAATAAAGTTTTAATATCGGACAAGCAGCTCGAAGTTTTTTTTTATTCACAACATAAATAACTTACACAATCGTCTACGTTACGTTACGTTAGTTCAGAAGTATTTTAAAAAAGCTTTTTATGCTGACCACCAATTGAAGCTTTGAAGGTCTACTGTTTCAATGTGATATGGAGAAAAACAAATTGAACAGGCGCATTTGGTGTGGTTAGTTTGCGGGGGAGTGAGCTTTACTATCATGCGGTGAGTATCAAGTTCGATTCAGGCCATACTAGAAATTACTCAGTTCTACTCGGAATTGTGTTTTCCCCAAAGATGACCCATTACGAATGTGATTCATTCACTATTCTACGATCAATTTAGAAGAAAAGCTCAATGTGGTCTAATTGACTGTACAAAATCATTCCAGAAAGACCTTCTAGTTGCCATACTATTGTGCAAAAATAATGCTCAGCTGTTTCTAATAAATGCTGAACTGATCACCTGATAATTTTCATATATCTGAATATGTATTATTTGAAATTAAAAAAGTTTGCGAAATGTGAAACTTTGTGGAAACATAGACGAAACGATTCGGAAGGAGAGATCGCTTTTTTGCTTTCATTCTAAACTAATTATAGATTTCACCCAATCAAATTTTAAGGAATACGAAACTAACATGTTCTTGTATGTAATCATGGACGTTCTGGGAATAAAAAGTCGGCCAAAATTTAAATGATTACTACTATTCATGAAAATAGAGATCTGTACGATTTCAGAATTACTTTTATTAAATTTTAGGGTTTCTTCCTTGTCTGTAGCGCAGCAGTATTTCATAAGTCCTGCGCTTATATTGGGTAGCGAAGCAGTTCATTCAAATCCATCGAACAGCTCATATACTGTTTTATACTTTCAAAATGATTATTGATTTTTTTCCGATGAAAAAATCTTGCTGTGCCTCTTTCCTCTCTTCCCCTCTAACTAAATGCATCGGTAAAACCAAACAATTTTGAAAATTTTAAATCTGCTAAATTTCACTTCAGACAGAATTTGTTTGTATTTCTCATGCTGTTTTAAATCAGCTGTTTCGTTTCTCTGCAGTTCAAAGTTTATATGACTGTTAAAGAGAGAATATAATGGGATAGTCAAAAGAGCGTAATCTTTAGCATATCAATAGCGAATAGAATTAAGAGAATTTTTAATTTATTTTACTGAACGGCTAATGCCTTTACAGAACAAGTAATATATAGAAATATTGGCTTCAGAACAAAGCGGCCTTTCCTTGGAAAGGTTTTTGACAAAAACAACAACAAAAAAACCTTAATGTGAATTGAGAAGATATGCTGAGTAGCAAACTTTTTTAATTTTTAAAAGTGACTAATTTTTAATCCTGGCTTTACGGCTGCCTCCGTATGTAAATGAATAATGCACCACAGCCTTCTAAGCCGGAGGTCGCTGGTTCGATTCCTACCTAGACCCTGGCTGTTCTCTTGCAGTCAAGCCGAAAGCTTAACAGGTTGAGTTTAAAGAAAAAAGGGGGAAAAATAAAAACCTCTCTTAAGTGGAATATATCCATTTAATCACTCCTTTAGATAATTTTTGCCCGAGCAAGGGATTGAACTCACACCTTAAGATGTTTCGATTTCAATCATCATAATTGAAAAATGAAGAGTGTTTGGCGAATATTAGCTGTTGGCGCAAAGGCAGTTCTTTACCTGTGGAAGTAAAAATTGCCCATAAGAACTGGTGAAACTGCGTCTTAATTTTGAAGCATCTTAAAGTTCCAGTTCAAACTTTTGTGCAGCCCAATACTTTTCATGGATTTTCAATTTAAAATTCATATATTTAATTATCTGTAAATAAATATTTTTATTAATTTCAAAAGATATTCCCTTCTGGCTAGATTTTGCGAAAACAATTTATGAAAATTTTGTTTGCCAACTTTCTGAAATACAAAATTAAAAATGAAAACAATATATCTATTTAAACTTCATACGTAAAAATATCTTATAAAGATTTGACAATGAATGAGATGCATCCGACAGAAAGACATGAAAAGGATGTGGAGCTGCGATGGCAGTCATTAATCATGATATACCCTCTTCAACACGCTCGTGTTTACACTGCCTTTTTAACAGCTCTTTTTCAAAGTTCTATTTTTTTCTCTGGCAGCTACAAAGAAAGCTTTTGTTCACTGGCCTTTTCTTTTGACACGCTTCTTTTTTTGGCAGACCCCCGGCGAATGACATTTTGCTCTTTTTACTTCTATGCGCCATTCAGCAATCTGTATATATTCCAAATTGGTCTCTAGCGAAGGGTGTGCTGGAATTATTTTATTTGTTTACGAGTTAAAAAACCACAATGCAAAAAAAAAAATTTTTTTTTGTTGTGTGTAGAGACTTTTGACAGTTGGGGCTTTTCTCTTTTAATGACACATTTCCCACTTTAAAACTTTTGTTATTTCTTTCCACAATTTGCAGCAAAAATAGAAGAAATTGTTCAAGTAAGAAACCAAAATACAAAACTGGAAGAAAATTATGGGAAAAAAGTGAAAAAAAATTATTTTAATGCTTGATAATAAAAGTTAAAAATTGCGGTAGTAGTGACAGTTTATATTATCGGAAGTCAGACATTGTATTTATGTTTAAGCATGTGGGAGGGCAGTATGGTGGCATGTTTACCACCATGAGTTATTAAAGCTCATTGGTGTGAAGGCCAGAAACCATTACCAGCAGGCAGGACAGAAACAGGCTTTTTTATCAGAGGAAATGTTAAAAAACATTAACACATTTAAGATACCACTCGTTTATTTATTATTTTTTTAGCGCCACCAAATTAAAGCTTTAAAAAAAGCTTTAAAAAATTTTGAAATCATGTTTGCTTTAAAAATAAAAAAAATTCTTTTTTTTTTTTATTAAATGAGATGGGAAGGAAAACTTAATATTTATCTGTAAAATACCTAATTTGTTTAAATTATTTATTATTAATTAATAAATATAATTTTATAATTTTTATTAATAAACTCCTTTTTAAATTAGTTAAAGGAAAAGCTCAAGAAATATCTTGTATGAGGAAAATATTCAGAAATATTACTTATATTTTAAAATATTGTAAAATCTTTTTAATTTAATTAATTTTAATTGTTTTAAGTTTCAAAACATATTTAATATTCAAACTTAAAAATAAATAATTAGAAGATTAATTTAAAAAGATTTCAAACTATCTGAGAATTAAATCAAATTACTAATTATTTTTATATAATATTTTTTTTTATTCATTTATATATTATTATATTAATTTTTTAGAGAATATCGCTTTTTTCGCGGCCTGTAGACTACCAAAATTCTCGTCAAACACACTAAAAAAAAACACTAAAAAAATTATTCAATTCTTATTAAATTCCACTAAAATGTTCACTATTTTGATGTGGGAATTAAAGAAATTATGACGCTATTTTTAATTTTCCATTTCACAGCATCAATTGGATTAAAATCGGAACTTATTTGTTGTAACATTTTTGGGGGAATAAGATTATAATCACCAGATAGGATAAATATTGTTTGACTTAATTTAAAATCTTCCCACTAATTTTTGGATCACATTTTCTTTCAAACAAATCGGTTCAGTACATTAATAGTTGTGAGTTTCATTTTAACAGAAATTATCAGAAATCAATTTTTTAGAGAATATCGCTTTTTTCGCGCCCTGTAGACTACCAAAATTCTCGTCAATCATTACTTTAGTATTTGTAAGTATACTGCCCGTGTGAGTGAAAAGGAAAGAAAAATGTAGCACACACAAGTGCACAATATTCACATAAAACAATTCAATCCCCTCTCACTTAGCATTGCCACACCACACAACATACATACGCACACGGGAAGACAACTGCGAAATGCGAGGTGTTCGATTTGTTTATTTAGAAAGCAACCCTGGCAGTATGAGAAGCGAGTAGTAGGGAGTTTTGTGTTCCCAAATTTATAACTGTTTTAAAAATATTGCAAGTACAACAAAGTTGGGCATATTATATATCATTGGAAACGTCTCGAAGTGTAGTTTTCAAAAATATATAAATTTTATTATTTTCTTTCAGTTCCATAAAGAAAATTAAAAATTTATTTTTATTTTATTTCTTTTTATGCATATTTATTTTATTTAAATTTTTAATTAAGCTTTTTAACACTCAGACATTAAAAAAAAAAATTTTAACACTTTTAACTTATTGTTTACAAACTCTGTCTCATAGTTTCACTTTAAATTGGTACTCGTTTCCAATGTAGGAAATTTAAAAACTGGTCCGCAGGTGTTCGAATGGACGTATTAAAAGCAGAGTAGTAGAATTAAAACACATTGAATTTTTCATAAAATATACGAACCGAAAATCGAAAAGCTACTACGCTTTCTGCAGATTTTTTCTAATTTCGCAACGACCTTCTTTTGTAATGACTTCTCTGCGAGCAGTATAACTCCAACTTGAACTTATAAATTAAGTAAACGTATTGAAAATAGCGTAAATATTAATTCTCGAAAGGTCATCGAAAATTCTTACGAATTCAATATTAATTTTTTTTAAATCATAAATAATTGGAACGTGAAATTAACTTTCGTTGTAATTTATTTTGATTTTAATTTTAAATGTTTAATACGTTCAGTGTTGGTTATTTCAATACATATTTCTGGGCATGTAATTACGTAAGCTCTTACGTCAAAATATATTCAACCTGAAGAAAGGTAAGGAATATTTATGAATAATTTAGTTGCTTATCAATTTATTTTTAGTCGTAAAAAAATAAAAAATTTTTTTTGGATAAGATCGCGAAACAAATCCATTTTGTGGCCAGCCGGGAAAACCACGTTTGTATTATTAATTTCTTCAACTCCAACAAAATAAGAAATAGAAATAAAGACAAACATTAATAGAACTTGAGTCTTAGTTAGTTTCATCTAAATAATTTCAATTAGTAAATTAATTTACAAACTCCAGCCTGAATTGTATCGTTTAAATTGTGTCACCTGTTTTCATTTTTTCAGTTCTTATACTTTTTTTTTTATTGCATATTTCTTTAATTAGTTAAACAAACTCAATCAACATCATCAAAATTACTAAGAAAAATCTTTCAAGTGACTGCTGCCATTCTCACAGGTTGGAAAAATTAAAATTCCTGCCAAAAATAAGGGGGCAGGCTGCTGAATTATGCAGGAATGATGGACGGGTGGTACGTAAATTAAACAAAGAAATCGAGCAGCAGAAATCTGCTTTGCTAACATTTCAGTTCATGAATGTATTCATGTGCGAAAAATGTGCGAGATTCAGGTCACACTGAAAGAAATTAACTAATGAGATTTAGAGAAATAAAATTGAAATATGATATTCATTTTTCGTTTTATTATTTTAATTGCATTTTAATGATTTTGTAATATTCTTTAGAATATTAATTTCCAGGAATGCAGTGAAATTTATATATTAAATATATATATATATATATATATATATATATATATGTATATAAATTTTAGTTGAAATTTTTATTTTAAATGCCAATAATTTTTTATAAAATATTTATTTATATAAGTAAGTTATATTAATTTAAATAATATTTACTTTTTAATATATTATTAATATTTAATATATAATTTAATAATATTAAATTAATTAATAAAAATTTAAATATATTTATCACACAAATTAAGAAATTAGTTAATTTATTAATTAATAAAATTTATATATATACTTATCTAACAAATTAAAAAGTTAATTAATTTATTATTTTTTATCAAATTTTTAACTTAAGTGCCAATAATTTTTTATAAAATATTTATTTATATAAATAAGTTATACTAATGTCAATAATATATATTTATTAATATATTAATAATTAATATTTAATACATAATTTAATAACATTAAATTAATTAATAAAAATTTAAATATAATATTTATCTAATAATTAATAAATATTTAATATATACATGTTGTTAAATTATGTATTAAATATTAATTATTAATATATATATATATATATATATATATATATATATATATATATATATATATATATATATATATATATATATATATATATAATTTTTTTTTCTATAAATACATAACAAAATAAAAATTAATAAGTTATATATATATTAATATAAATTTATTAATTTATCACATAAATATTTAATGGATAAAATTTTAGTTCTAATTTTCAATTTAAGTGCCAATAGTATTTTATAAAATATTTATTTTCGCAAATAAATTATATTAATTTAAATAATATTTATTTGTTAATTTATTTATTATTATTATTATTTAATTGTTAATTTATTTATTAATTAATATTTCATAAATTATTTATTAACTAATATTTCTATATATTTATATATACAGACATATATATAAACATAGATATAATTTAATTATTTTAAATTAATTACAAAAAATTTAAATATAATATTTATCTAATAATGAATAAATATTTAACATTCTATATATATATTCAATTAATTAGTATACTTTTTTTCTTCTCTAAATATATAACAAAATAATAATTAATAAGTTATAAGAATATAAATTTATTAATTTATCATATAAATATTTAATGGGTGAATTTTAGTTTAAACTTTTTTACTTAAATGACAATATTTTTTTTTTTTTTAATTTAAATAAAATTTAATTTAATTAACATATACAAAGCACTAAGCCAACAGCAACACTGCTATAAATTTATTTTTCTCCCTTTTTGTGTTTGCATTTGAGCTGAAAAAAGAGGTAACTACTATAAAAAAAGGGTTACGTAAGTTCTTGCTACAATATCGATTTTATTTAAACTTCTCAGTTATTTTTAATTGGCAGTTTCTTAAACCCCAAATTGTTCAAAGAAAATTTTTTCACAATTTCCGCTTGCAGAAAACACATTCCTCGAAAAAGTTTAGAAATTCAATACCAACTTCATAGAATTTATGTGATGAACAAAAAAAAAAAACATAGCATGTTTTCTAAAAACATATTTTTCAATTTTATGTTACACACAATTTTATATCCTCCCAGTGCCAAAGAGCTATTGTTGAGGCAAGTTGGCAACAAAAAAAAAAAAAAATACTTTCTTTAATGAATTTAATATTGCAAGAAATAAAATTTCCTCATTATTAATTTGTTACATCAGAAGAGTTTCAACTAAATATAATCGCATTCTGTACATACTGATTAAGGCGCAGATATCCGTTGAATAAGCCACCATTAAGGATGTAAATTACCACCTACATAATCAATACGTTGCTTCGTTCTTTCATATCTGCATCACGGTAATCTAATATTTGATTCATGCCTTGCGTTATATGATGTCTGGTTTTGCAGCAATAGCATTGAGTGCCCTGCAATACTATTTCTATATTTAAAATTAAGCAATAAAGTTTGGTAGATATGCGGACCATATATAGCCAGAACTATTTTGCTAATTTCCTTACAAGCCGATATTATTGGACGAGCTTTATTCTGAAGCCGAACTTATACATATGCTGGGTAATTTAACTGTGTTGGCACCAAGATAGGTCGTAAGTTCTTTCTTTTAAACTTGCATTTATTTTTTATTAATTAATCTGAAAATCGAATTATTTTTCTATACTTCACAACCCATTAAAATTTTAAATAAAATCTAATAATGGATAATAAATACAAATGAAAATTTCTCTTCATATTTTTAAAATTTTTGCAATAAAAATTTTAATAGAACAAATTAAAATAGTAGTACTGAGATCAATTAAAATATTAATTCAAAATTCTTTAGAACATTCAACAAAAATTGTTTGAATATTAATAAAATATATAAAATAAAATATATTTATTGAACTAAAAAATATTAATTCAAAATTCTTTAGAACATTCAACAAAAATTGTTTGAATATTAATAAAATATATTTTATTTCAAACTAAATCAAACAACAACTATTTGAATTAAAATATTCATAAAATCTTAAAAATCGGCCAAATAATTGTGTATAAAAATAATAAGCGGCATCAATTAAAATATTCATCAAGTTCTTTTTCGTAATATTTTTTAAACATTGAAATAATTAATATTTAACTTTTTAAATAAATGATTAAAAAATTTAAAAATAAAATAAAATTATTAAAATAAATTATATAAATAATCATAATTCTTTTCGTAGTATTGGACACAAAATATTTTATTAAGTAAAATTTCAAAAATAAATTGCAATAGAAATTTTTTTAATTTATGTTTTTATTTGGTATGCATTTAAATACATATATGAATAATAAATATATTTAATATTCTAGAAGAATATAATAAATAAATATTTAATTTATATTCCCCCTCAATGTATTTAAACAAAACAAATTCTTATTCTGACTTATTCTAAAAAAATAATTATTAAAATTATTTTTCAAGTTATTTTTAATAACAAAAAAAATATATTTTTTTACATATAAAAAATAATTTTTTTAATAATTACTTTTAATAACAAAAAAATATTATATTGTGACTCGTATTCAATAGCGGAATATAACATCAATTCTACTGGATTTTATAATATTTTTTAAAATAATTTTTTATATTTTTTTTATAATTACTTTTAATAATAAGAAAAATTATATTGTGAAAGATTTTTTAAATAATTTTTAAAATTATTTTTAATAATTTTTAAACACTCGTTTTTAATAATATAATTTTATATTTTATAATAATATTAAATTTTTTAATTTATTTTTATATTTTTTTTATAAAGACTTTTGACAAAAAAGAAAATTATATTGTGACTCGCATTCAATAGCTGAATATGAATATTATTTCGAAAGATTTTTTAAATAACTTTTAAAATAATTTTTAGTTATTTATAATTTTTTTAAACAGTCGTTTTTAATAATATATTATTACATTTTATATTATATATTATATAATAATATTATATTTTTTGAAATTATTTATTTAATAATGACTTTTAATGATAAGAAAAATTATATTGTGAAAGATTTTTTAAATTATTTTTAAAATTATTTTTAGTAATTTTGAAACAGTCGTTTTCAATAATATAATATTATATTTTATATTATATTTTTTTAATTTATTTTTATATTTTTTTAATTAAGACTTTTGATAAAAAAGAAAATTATATTATGACTCGCATTCAATAGCTGAATATGAATATTATTTCGAAAGATTTTTTAAATAATTTTTAAAAATATTTATGTTTAATTATTTACATTAAATGAAATTATTTTTAAATGCAGTAAAATTAAATAATATAATTTTTATTAATTAAAATAAATTATAACCTGTTGAACGTCTGAATATGAAAGCTTGTTAAATTAATTCATTACATAATTTTCAGTAATTTTTAAGAAATTGTTTTCCTGAAGAAAAAAGGGGAAGTCACCGACGACCTCTACAGAATTTCAAACACTCTAAAGAACCACTCACAAGTTTATTATTCTAATAAAAACCTACACAAATTAAAAATTATTTAAAGTCATGTCTGACCAAAAAGCGTTCAAGTGTCATCTTCTGAAATATCCTAAAATAGAAAGTACGTTCTGCTAAATTTGGTTTTATATTTTAAAGCTACTTTATTTATTCTTGTTAAATTCAATTGTCACTCTTTTAATTGTCGTTGTCATATAAAATTACTTACTTTTTAGGATTGTTTTTTTTTTTTTTTTTTTTTTTTTTGATAAATATTAATTTTTATTTCTCATTTAACAAATAAAACGAATTAATTACGAGCTTTAACTGAAGATTAAAAACAATTATGGTGAGACACATGTCTCAAATAATTTATAAAGTCTTTATCAATAAGCCCACATCGAAAATTATCGTACCATTAAAAAAAATATGATTTTATTAGTAAAACCAAAAGTAAACGCAAAAAAAATAATAATAAAAACAAAAATTGTTCTGATCTTGATTGTTTTGATAACTTATTAAGGAATACTTTTGATTTTCGGCAAACAAATCAAAAAAAAAAAAATAATATGCTGGTAGGTAAAATGACTTATGTCGAGATAGGCAATAACAATGTTCGAAAAAGAAGGCAGTGCGTATGGGCTGGTAAAGATATCTCAACGTAACTTGTTATTGTTACCAATTTTCGTAATACATTTAAAAGTTACGCAACTGGCCAATAAAGTTTATGCGAAAATGAAATTTCCTAATCCGAAATTATAGATATTGTTTTTTATCTAAGTAAATATTTTTTATCGTCTCACGAACTGTAATCTAAAATACAAAAAATATTGGCTAAACAAACTTGAACTTTTAACTATTAATTGAATACATATATGTATATATAATATTTAAATATAATATTTATAATAAATAATATATTATATTATAAAATAATATAATATATAAATATAAATAATATAATATATAAAAATAATATAATATATATATAAATATTTTTATAATAAAATATTTATTAATTATTAGATAAATATTATATTTCAATTTTTAATAATTAATTTAACATAATTAAATTATATATATATAAATATATATATATATAGATAAATATATATAAATATACATATATAAATATATATAAATATACATATATAAATATATATAAATATACATATATAAATATATGTAAATATACATATATAAATATATATATATATATATATATATATATATATATATATAAATAAAATTAATATTATTATATATATATATTAGTTTAATAAATAATTTGGTATTTTAATACCAAATAAATATGGTTTAAATTAATATAACTTATTTATATAAATAAATATTTTATAAAAACATATTGGCTAAATAAAGAAGCTAATTTTTCATTTTGCGTTCATGTGGAAGACAAATGCATACACCAACTTCCTCTATTTTACGGTCATGTATTAAATACTAAAAACAACAATGCCAGCACATATTTTAAAATGCTACAGTAATTATCATTTAGTATTATTAAAAATTATTTTTATAAAACATTGGTAATGAAATATCGTAAAATATATACGTATATAAATTTGTATATATACTATATACAAAAAAATATATATATATACCAAAAAATGTAAAATTGTACAAAAAAAAAATTTAAACATTGAAGAGGGGAAATCCACTCACATAATTTATTTCTATATAAAATATTGCACTCATAGATGCGCCCTACATCTTCGAAAGAGTTTACTACTTCGTTACCTCCAAATTTGTGATTGCTGCAAACAAAACTTTAGGGCGAGCGCTCAAAAAATTGACTTCATTCATGAAAAGCATTATACTCTAATTACGAGCAGGGTTCAGAAGTAGAGAAAGCAGAGAAATTTTTGGGAGTACCTCTGGTGTTGAAGGAGAAATGAAATTCATGGAGAGAACTGATATTTAAGCAAACAAATAGAAAAATCTAATGTAAATATATATGTCAGCTAAATATATGATTCAGATGAATCAAAATTCAGCAGCAAAGTCCTTCGGGTTATAGAATTCGCATATATAATTTTCGTTCGATTTATAACAAACTTCAAATTATGGAAGTTCGAGTTATTGAAGGAGTACTGTATAATATTTATTCTTTTCACGCTACTACCACCCTAATTAGTCAGATCAGTGCAAACTTATTGCTTTATATAATATATAAATAAATAAATAAGAAAATATATTAATGAGGATTTTATTTGAAATTTCTAAAGATAAAAATTTTAATACGATTATATGCAAACTAAATATATGATTCAGATAAATCAAAATTCACCAGCAAAGTCATTCGGGTTACAGAATTCGCATATAGGATTTTCGTTCGATTTATAACGAACTTCGAATTATGGAAGTAAGTTCGAGTTATTGAAGCAGTACTGTATGCTATTTAGTCTTTCCACGCTACTGCCAATCTAATTGGTGAGAGCAGTGCCAGAAAATATATCAACGAGTTTTTTATATGAAATTTCTAAAGTAAATATTTTATTAGATTTATAAAAGATTAGAAAAATATACTCTTTTTCATTTTAAATTAAAGCGCATGTTCAAATAAAATATTTTATACTCGTAAGTTACGGCATCTATGAATTGCAAATTAATTTCATTTAATATTTTTTTAACTGCAGACCAATTTGTAATCTAAAAGAATAGTTTATCAAAGTCTTAAATGAAAAAAGAAATAGATCAATTGCTCATTAAAGAATACAAAGTCCTTTTACACAGTTTCAGAAGGACCAATTAGGGAACATTTTATTCCTATTGGAAACATTAAAACTTTCCAACAAATCACCGATTACTTTCTTTCAGCCTCTACTTCTCGTTGAACTTTTGCTAATGGTTTACATAAGATGGTCTTAAATTTATTATGAACTTTCTTTATCGTATTTCATTTTGCCAAGTTTGTTGCAACATTGTTGCTCTTTCCATTTCATTGACTTTTATGTTGTTGCCTCAAGAACTTTTTCTAAAAATATTTATTTAGTTTCAAATATTAATAACTTTTCGTGTTATTACTATTTTTTTTTATTATCGCTGCTCTATTGCTCTTCTGTTTCCATTGCATATTTTTCATTTGTTCTACATCGTTTTTAGAACGTGCGAATTCATGGTTATTGTTTTACTTTCTTTCTATAGCTGACCATACGTGTGTCTATGCCTCTATGCAGAGCAAAGAGTTTCTTAATGAAAAAGTATAACTTGTAAGAATCTTAATTTCTCGACTTTTCCTTGTTTTTGTTTTTTTTTAATAATTTTAGAACTTGTTAAATTTAGTTCTATTAACATAATATGTATTTAGTTTTTTAAAAAAAAAATACATATATTATTGTTACAAAATTATCGCAATATTTGTTGCATTGAAAAACCGCAAACGGCACAAATATTTGACAACAAAAGAAAATAAAAGGGAATAATTGTTTTAATTGTTTTCTCTGCTTTAATGTTTTAAAATATTTTTTAACCATTTTTGATTTTATTTTAAGGTCATAATAAAATTCTTATACAGATTTTTTTTATATCTATCAAATTTAACCAAAAAGTCCTAAAAAGGTACCAAAAAAATACCAAAATGTCAAAAAAGTACCAAAGTACAATATCTGCTCATTTGGTCTATTAATATCAACCAAAAAATAATACCCAAGTACAATATGTATGTATATAAACACATATCTCTCAAATTTGACCTAAAAGGTACAAAAAAAGTACAAAAAAGTACCAAAACTTTACCTAAAAAGTACCAAAGTACAATATCTGCTCATTTTGTCTATTAAATTCAACCAAAAAATTATAACAAAGTACAATATGTATCTATATAAACTATCAATCTCTCAAATTTGACCAAAAAGATACAAAAAAAGTACAAAAGAGTACCAAAACATTACCTAAAAAGTACTAAAGTACAATATCTGCTCATTTTGTCTATTAATATCAACCAGAAAATTATAACAAAGTACAATATGTATCTATATAAACTATAATCTCTCAAATTGGAGCACAAAGTACCAAAACGCTACCAAATATATATAGATATATTTTAAGATATTTTATTAAAAAAATTTTTGAGCAAAGAATTAAATAATTGCAGCTTTATATGTTTAATAAAAAATGTTTAGAAAATACATGAGAATTAGAGTAGCATTTTAAAACATGTGCCGTCATTGTTGTTACTAGTATTTTATATATGACCACAAACTAGTGTCAGATAATTGTTTTCCACATAAAAGAAAAAGAAAAAAATAATAATAATCAATGCCTGCATGGCACCATTGTGCATTCCGAAAATGTGGGCAGTGACATGCCTATTTTATTGTAAGAACAAATATTTGAGAACATATTAAAATCATAATTGGGTATAATCTTGTTAGGAAAATCGTACTTCGCTACACCTACTTATTTTTAATATCAATTTTCTCGCAAAATGTTTAAATGATTCTACGAAATTCAGATACATATTAAAATTTTAATATGATGTAGGATTGCGCCACACCCACATATTTGCAATATTCACTTTTTCGCAAAATATTTAAATGATTTCTAAAAAATTGGAAAATATACCTATTAAAACCTTAATATAGTGCAACATTATGCTTCAAAAGTGTTAGCGCTGCCACGCCTACTTATTTTTTACATCCAATATCGCAGCCAAAGTTTCAACTATTCCAACGAAATTTAAAAACGTATTCAGATATTTTATAAGCTCTATAATAAAATTTCATAGTACAAAAATTAGGCGGTAACGCCCACATAATGTTATCTTGGAAAATTTTGCGAAATTGTATACTTTTTTTAAGTTTTAAATAAAAAGCCATTTTAAGTTTCAAATAAGTGGGCGGTGTCACAGGCACTCAATTTTAGTGATAAGTAATGCGAGAGAATAAAAGTATTAAAATAATAATATTAAACAAATTGTTAATTGTTAATGAATTCTTATATCAATGGGTTAATCGCTCACGTACTTAGTTCGGTGACTGCTTGAAGGATCATGAAATCCTTTTCAAATGATAACCTTTTTCAGTTTATTTGCTCGTGCATTTCTTGAAAAAGAGAGAAAAAATTTATCCATCCAAAATCTGTATGACTGTAATGTAAATGCAATAAATTTCTTTCCATGAAATTTAATTGTAGCCTATTTGAATTCACAACATAAGAGTCCTTGCACTGACAGAGGGCCCAGACCAATTTAATTAGCGCAGTGTTGCTCACTAGTGCAATTTAATTTTCCTAGCAAATACTTAAAATGTGGAATCTTGAGCAAATATATGTAAGAATTTTGTTTAAAGAAAAAGTTCACAATAAACTATTATATAACTGAATTGTTATTAAAACAGCACAAGTCAATAAGTTTATATATTATTAGAATAGGAATTCAAGCGATATGCAGTGCTTGCTTACAATGAAAACACATTGAAGCAACGCTAAGCATCTATTGAATTTCTTTTGTTACACGTGTTGCTAATGCGACTCTGATATTAGAACAGCTGACATTTCTAAACAATAAATTTGTAGGTTCGATGTAAATAATAATACTTTTAATATTTTTTTGTTTTATTTCATATAAACCATTGCAAAGTTCCGTGGAAACATAGTCGAAACTGTAAGCAATCGCACTAAAAGCATAGCCGACACTTAATAACGATTTAAGGGCGAGTCTGTTAGAATATGTCAGTTATCAAGGTGGCTACGGAAAAGTTGGATAAAATCAATACTTTATTAACAGATACAAAATCAGCTGTTTTTACTTATAATATCAAACACCGAAAACAAAAAATAACATGCCGAATAAAAATAAAGTGAAAAAACGAAATGACACTTGTCAAACTACTGAAGGAAGGCATACTTTAATTAACGGCCTGTTAAAGGGTTAACGGACTGTTATTGGCTGTGAACCGGCTGATGTGAATACACATAATGCAACTTAGTTGGCCAACTGAAAAAGTATAAAGTATACGTTTGATGTATTCTATGTGATTAGGAATTTAGTTCTAAGTCTTTCAAAAACAAAAAAAAAATTTTTCTGATGACAATCAGATGAAATAAAATAATTCCAATAAATAAATAATCAAATAGGCTGGCCGGTTCCTCTAAATAGAATCCTTCAACTGGTTTTGAGCTGCAGGCAAAATATAAAAAAAAAAAGGTTTAAGTTTATATTAAGTTTATATTAATCGAAGACTGACTAAAGAATGTTAAGGATTCGTTTTGCCCCTCTGAAACTTTCCCGTATTAAATAAAATTTTATTTTTAATGCCCCTTTTAATATTAAAATATAAAGAAATTGTTTGTAATACAGCGTAGTAGAAAAAGCATTTTTGAAACTTGTATTTATACAATTTCGTTTAGTACGTCGCTGTACGTCGCTGTACGTCGCTGTGCTTTGCGTCGTATGGTTTGCCAACTTCTTTCTCAAATATATCGTCTAATAGCTTAACTATGGCGTAGTTGGGGCTCCGCTTTGCTAGGCTAAGTTGAAAATATTCCCACAAACTTCCCATAAGTTTATTTCCGTATGTGAAAGTTGCCTACCGGTTACAAGTTGTAGATCTTTAGTAATTTCAAAATACATCTTCCGAAGTCAAAGGAATAATCCTTCCAATCAGCCGTATTTACTTTCCTTTTTATCTTTTATTTTTATGTGTGCGAAACTATTTTTATTTAAGTTCTTTCCTTCCGGTGAAATAAGTCTTATTACAGCACCCCGTTCCCCTTTAATTGTTATTGTTCAAATTTTATTGCTCAAGGAAGTCTCATAACCATACAAGAAAATTTCAATTTATTTTCCATCTCAAGCGATACTTTCTTTTGTTATAAATGAGAATTAAATATTAAATTATCGCAAAGTAATAAAAAAAATCGTTAAATATAAAAAATATTTTTTTTTGTGATGTTTTATTTATATTACTTTGAAAACTTTGAAAAACTATAATGGACTCTCCTATTTTTTTTTTTTACTTAAAAACTGTTTCCAAAATAAAAACATTATTTTCTTTTAATACAAATTGTAGATGGTAACAATTAGCTACGTTATGCGGGGTATTGGTGCAAGTGAATATATTTATAATTACATAATATTAATTCAGTAGCAAAATGCCGCCAAGCAAAAATTAACGTTAATCCACGTAAGATCTGTGAATGGTGTTTTATATCTACACATTTCTTTGGAGATCTGTAAGCTTTAGCCGTGCTTCCACCCAATAAAATGTAGTCATAAGCACATTACTAGTAAGCACACTAGTAAGATTTGACAACAACGGTCAGGGGATTCACCAAAGAGGCAACAAAAGCAATGACCATATAAGTTCTGTATAACCATATTCTTTACTAATTCTCATTCAGTTTGGAAGAGCCGGTCTATAAGTGAAGTTATGAACTGCTAATAAAATGCAACTACAAAAGCCGAAAATTACTGAGGGGAGCTCCGCATATTTATTACGAAACACGATATTTTGTTTTGTATTTATATGTCCTATTTATAAGATATTTCGTATTCGAATTTATTTCACATATTTCGATTTGAGTCTATAATTTCCTTTTAATATTATTTTTTCTTCGTTTTCATATTGTAAACCATATTTCGATATTTACAATATTTCATTTTTTATATATATTTTTGTTTGTTTTGTTGTACATTTGCTTATTGTAAACCGTGACAAAATTATTTTTCAAAATTTTTAAAAGAATTTCTACGTTTTCATTTTGTAAACCAAGACAAGCCATTTTTCGATATTTATAAATATCTATTTGGTTTTGCTTAAATTTTTTCCTTTCAATTAATTTTTATTTGGAAAAGCGAGACAAATCCTTTTTCCATATTTATAAATGTATATTACTTTTTACGTTTTTTCTTTGCCTACTATTTCATTTTGTAAACCAAGACAAGCCTTTTTTCGTTACTTTATTTTACTTATATGTTTTCTTTCATTAAATTTTCATTTTGTAAAACGAGACCAAATCATTTTTCCGTAATTATAAATATATATTACTTTTTGTGTTTTTTTTTTTTTTTTGATTAAATTTTCATTTTGTAAAGCGAGACAAATCCTTTTTCCATAATTATAAATATATATTACTTTTTGTGTTTTTTTCTTTGATTAAATTTTCATTCTGTAAAGCGAGACAAACCATTTTTCGATATTTATAAATATCTATTTGGTTTTGCTTATATTTTTTTCTTTCAATTAATTTTCATTTTGTAAAGCGAGACCAAATCCTTTTTCCATAATTATAAATATATATTACTTTCTATGTTTTTTTTTTTTTTTGATTAAATTTTCATTTTGTAAAGCGAGACAAGCCATTTTTCGTTGCTTTGTTTTACTTATATGTTTTCTTTCATTAAATTTTCATTTTGTAAAACGAGACAAATCCTTTTTCCGTAATTATAAATATATATTACTTTTTGTGTTTTTTTCTTTGATTAAATTTTCATTCTGTAAAGCGAGACAAACCATTTTTCGATATTTATAAATATCTATTTGGTTTTGCTTATATTTTTTTCTTTGAATTAATTTTCATTTTGTAAAGCGAGACAAATCCTTTTTCCATAATTATAAATATATATTACTTTTTATGTTTTTTTTTTTTTTTGATTAAATTTTCATTTTGTAAAGCGAGACAAACCATTTTTCCATATTTATAAATGTATATTACTTTTTACGTTTTTTCTTTGCCTACTATTTCATTTTGTAAACCAAGACAAGCCATTTTTCGTTACTTTATTTTACTTATATGTTTTCTTTCATTAAATTTTCATTTTGTAAAACGAGACAAATCCTTTTTCCGTAATTATAAATATATATTACTTTTTGTGTTTTTTTTTTTTTTGGTTAAATTTTCATTTTGTAAAGCGAGACAAATCCTTTTTCCATAATTATAAATATATATTACTTTTTGTGTTTTTTTCTTTGATTAAATTTTCATTCTGTAAAGCGGGACAAACCATTTTTCGATATTTATAAATATCTATTTGGTTTTGCTTATATTTTTTTCTTTGAAATAATTTTCATTTTGTAAAGCGAGACAAATCCTTTTTCCATAATTATAAATATATATTACTTTTTATGTTTTTTTTTTTTTTTTGATTAAATTTTCATTCTGTAAAGCGAGACAAACCATTTTTCGATATTTATAAATATCTATTTGGTTTTGCTTATATTTTTTTCTTTGAATTAATTTTCATTTTGTAAAGCGAGATAAATCCTTTTTCCATAATCATAAATATATATTACTTTTTGTTTTTTTTTTTTTGATTAAATTTTCATTTTGTAAAGCGAGACAAACCATTTTTCCATATTTATAAATGTATATTACTTTTTAGGTTTTTTTTTTGATTAAATTTTCATTTTGTAAACCGAGACAAACCATTTTTCCATATTTATAAATGTATATTACTTTTTATGTTTTTTCTTTGCCTACGATTTCATTTTGTAAACCAAGACAAGTCATTTTTCGATATTTTGTTTTATATATATTTTTTCTCTCTTTACATTTGCTTATTGTAAATCGAGACAAATAATTTTTCCATATTTTTAAAAGTGTATTTCCTTTTGTATTTACTTTTTTATCGCTATTTATATTTCGCCACGTGTTTTATCAAGGATTTTTGTTTGTGCCCTCGCATATTTTTTAAAAATTAAAAATAAAATTTTTGAAACATAAGCCAATTTTGTTTATTGGCTTACTTCCCTCCAACTAATACTTTTTTACTTCAATTTATGCATTTGTAACACTATATAAAATGTTTGCTCCCCCGCACCAATTTTAGCAATGATTTCTTGCGAATTTTCAATTTGTTTTAGATTCTAAATAAAATTTACTTTTAATAGAAATGAGATGAAGATGTGAAAACCATAATTACTTACAGCTGAAATAAATTTAATTGATTGTTGTTTCTCTTTGTGAATTGAAGTTCTGGCAGCAGCAACCGCAGCTGTTGAAACAGTTGATATGGAAGCAATTTAAGAGGCCTTGTTAATATTTTAAACTATGTGGGCATATTCGTTTAAACTTATTCGTTTAAACTTTTTCTTTATAATTTGCTTTATTTGTTTTTTTTTTTTTGGAAAAATAATTTTAAATACTTTCAAGGTAGTAGACAATTATTCAACTATATTTTTCAAAAGCAATAATTAGAAAATTATTGTTAATACCAAGTTGATAACAATTGTTGCTCACAGATGGCCAACTTTCTGCGTTTTAATAAAAATTTTGATTTTAACAATTTCTTGCTTGTTATTAGAAATAAATAAATAAAACACTTTAATTCATTGATAAAACTTTTTAAAATATTTTTATTTTTATTTTTATTATTAAATGATTTTTTTTTTTCTATAATTTTCTGTTCACACACTCTATTGATGTTGCTGAAGAGAAGTTAACAATATTTTGTTAACAATTCGCTTTAAAAATATTTCATAAACATTTTCTCTTAATGTTTTAGCCATTTAATCAATCTCTTAATACAGTATTAAAATAATTAATTTTCTTATTATTTTGTTTAGATTTGAAGCACATTTTCTTATAAATCTTTTACTCTCTTTTATTCGCTTAACAACACTTGTTATGGCTACCGAACGCATTGAGACTCGCTTTAACACTAAACTGTTGTTAAATATGGCCCAGACAAATTGTCAGTTAGTTGGGCAATAAGTTTTCTGAGGATGATGATGGGGAGAGGGAACAATGTAATTGGTTAAAACAAACAGCTGAACTCAAGCTCAAACGCAAACATGCGAAAAGAATTGCCCAGCTAAAATAACAAGAAGCAACATGTTGGATATCAGCACTGGAATGTAAATTGGAAGTCAGTTTTTACGCCAAGTCGCCACCACAATATAGGAAGTAAACGCACTGCTGGAATCAGTTGCGGGTGGCATGAACAACAGCAACATGTTGGAACTGAATAATTTATAAAAAGGTGCTAAAAAATGTTTTACTAACAATGGAGATGTCTGAAAAACTCTTTGAATTCAACAAACAATGCTCTGCTCGATTCAGACAGTGTTTCAAACCTATTTAGTTCGCATTGTAATGTTTTGGGTTTGAGTTCATACGTATACGTTGTACTCTCTCCACTAACAACTAAGTTAAATTATATATATATTGATATTAGACTGTTTACAATCAATATGTGTCCGTTAATCCAAAGTACTAAAGTATAGCAATTTTTAATTTTTTTACAGTCATTAGGATGCGTGCAATCATTGAATAGCCTGATACACTATCCTACACAGTGGTACGATTTACCAAATATGGCATCTGCAACAAACTTTGATGAACATTTTCATGCGATCAGAGTTGCTTTTACTTCAATCAGCAAAGAAAACATTGTTTACATCAGTGTGGCACCAGCAAAGCCACTTTGATGCGATTTTTAAAAAAAAAGGAGTATCACATCAGATTTTTGTATGAGAGAATCGCATGTGTGTGTAAGACAGTGCATCAGGGTCTTGAGTCGTTACATTGATGTCAGTTAGAAAGTTAACTTATATTGTACAAAGGATTTGGCTTGTGTCAACTTGCGTCATCAAGAAATTGATATCAGTTGAAATAGTGGGTATATGACGTATTGTTAGAGTTTCAGCTGTTAGTTTTCAATAACAACAGACCCAGTCGCATAAAATACTTCACACGTACACTTTGTACTCTCTGAAGTGGCATAAAGGAAAAAGGGTTTTAAAATCTCTGCTTTATTAGCATATATTAAATCAGCTGATTAATAGTGTTTTCACACTGAGAATAAAACCTGGTTTTAAAACAAAATTTGGTTTTAACTTTAAAACCGATCCTTAAAACCTGGTTTTACCATACAAAATAATTCTCATAAAACCATTTTAAAACCTTTTTTGAATTGGTTTTAAGTAGATTTTATGAAATACAACCTTGTTTTATACAGTACATATTCAGTGCTACCAAGTTGGAAAGATTGAAAACAGCTGATAATTCATTCACATTCACAAATATTCATTTACAAAATGTAAAATCGTTTCAGTTTTAGAACACATTTTTTAAATTTCTTATTTTTTGTATAAACAATAACAGCTGTCGTACAGTTTGTCAAATAAATGTGGGAAGAATAATTACAACAAACACACCTATTTCTATAAAAAAAATATTTTATCAGTAACAAATTTATTTGACAAACTGTATTATAAAACCTGATTTTATCAAAATTGTATGTGAACACAAAATCAGCTGTTTATAGGTTTTAAGTTAAAACCAGGTTTTAACTTTAGATGTGAAAACACTATAAGTAATATTTTTGCATTCGAATTTGACAGGGTACCTACACTAAGCTTATAACTTTGCTTTGACGGAGACGTACTGTACATACATATACATGCATATAAACCTCAACACAATGTTAAAATCTATTAAATCTCAAAAACGTGATTGAAGAAAATAAAAAAAAGCAAGTAAGATCTGTCAAAGTACTTAACGTACATAAAAAGATAAAAATGGCCAAACGGAGTACTTTGTGTGGATAATACCAGATTTAATAATTGCTTACTCTGTAAGCTACGCAAACGTACCGTATATAACCGAAAATAATGTCTTTTATTCAAAATAATTTAAATAGTAAATAAAATATCCAGCGCTGTGATTACCACAATAAATAACTATTTCTTTTTGAAGTATTTTGATTAAATTATTAATTAATTTATATATGGCTGTTGATTTTTATATGAAAAGTACGAGTATTTATAAAACTATCTTCTTACAATGCACATTTCATGTACATTTCACCAGAAATAATATGAATTGTCTCAAACTTGTCAAAACATGCGCTTAGAAGGCATTAAACACAATACGAGCAGCGTTAGTCAAACAGTTTTTTAACGCTTTTTGGTATCGTTTAAAAACAACTGTTTTGATTAACGATTTTGTTGATTTTTTATGCCAAAAAAAAAATTGGAGCCGATGGAGTACGCACGTATGAGTACGCATTCCGTTTACAGATTTATATGCAGTCAAAATGTGCGCTTAGAAGGCATTAAACACAATACGAACAGCATTAGTCAAACACTTTTTTAACGCTTTTTGGTATCGTTTAAAAACAACTGTTTTGATTAACGATTTTGTTGATTTTTTATGCCAAAAAAAAATTGGAGCCGATGGAGCACGCTCGTATGAGTACACATTCCGTTTACAGATTTATATGCAGTCAAAATGTGCGCTTAGAAGGCATTAAATACAATACGAGCAGCGTTATTTAAACAGTTTTTTAACGCTTTTTGGTGTCGTTTAAAAACAACTGCTTTCGTTAATGATTTTGTGGGGGTTTAATGGAAAAAAATTGGAACCGATAGAGTACACATTCGGTTTACAGATGTATCTGAAGTCCTGCTTTCGGGCCTACGGATTTTAAATGCAGTTTTAAGACAATTTTTCATATCTTCTTTTTCAGAATCAAAATCCATGGACGAGTAGAGGGTGGAAAATTTAATTTTATTAGCTACGTCTCTTAAAGCCTTGTGAGTAACACGTTATTTAATCTTTGAAATATTTTTAATGGTTTTGTACGAAGGAAAGTGGAATACAATTGTGATGAATGGATCACTGCTGCAAAGGATATTTGGAAAGGAAGTGATATTTCATCACTTCTGCAGTAAAATGTGAATGAAAATTAATTAGATTGGAAAATAAAGCCATTAGAAAAATGCATTACACACTATACGGAGAACTCGACGTTCGACCGAGTTGCAATATGAAATAAAATGACTGGAGCAAAAATTTTAATTGAAATTTAGTTTTTAGTTTTTTTTTTTATCTTAAATATGTTTCACAATATATTGATGGAAATATGAGAAACCCTGTAGTAGCAGCATTGAGGAAACACACATTTGTTTGCAAATATTACAAATGCAACTCAAATGTTTTGTGCTTGAAATTCAATAAACCTATAACTGACACGTTTTCCATATTGTAGTCGTATTAGCGGTTCAGATTGATTGCACTAGTCTAATTCCAAGATCCCATTTAATTCAGCATGCAATAATCATACTAACAAACAAGTATCACCGCTAAACATGTGCTTTCCAATCCGGCTACTACTTTTCCAATCCCCAGATTTTATTTGCTTTTATAACTGGAAGTTGCAGGCAAGCAAGCGAGGAGCAACCATCCCTTCTGTAAACATGTGATTGATTAATATATGCAGCAACATGAAAAAAATATGCAACAGGCTTTGAAGACATGAACAACTTCACTCTGTTTTAAATAACAATGTGGTTGTGTTGTATGTTGCAATCGAACTTTTAGAAGGGCCCGTAATATAACAGCAGCTTTAACAAACAGACATTTCTTTAAGCAAAATTATTGATTGAAATTAATTAATTTTTTAATTTACAAAAATTTCAAAATGATTCTTTGTAACGCTAATTCCTACAGGAAAATCTAACAAAACAAAAAAAAAGACTTTTTTACAGAAGAATAAACAAATAAATAAAAAATACTTTCATGCCTCGCATGTTGTAAATGATTTGTTAGTTAATGAAGCAAAAATTTAGATGCCACCAACTAACACAGATGAAGGTATGAGCAAGCATTGCAGAGGAGGGATTGCGGCCAGCGAAAACACTTTTGTTGTATTGGGCTTTGCAGTCTGGAATTGATTACCGAAATGTCGAACTTTAGCCCGACATAATAACATGCTTTTGCATGCTCCAACAACTATCACGCAACTATTGTTTTTTTTTTCAAGGCCAGCCTTCAAGGCAATGATTTTTGAGGGAATTAGTGATACAGTGTAATTGTGGTAGAGAGGGTAGCTTTGCATTACAAGTCACTGTAAGCGGCAGCCATTTTGTTATATCTTGTAACATTTTTTTAACATTTTATTAATTTTTTAATTAATTTATTATGATCAATTAATTTTAATTAAAAAAAAATAAATAAGTATATAAATATGTATATAGTCATATATTTGCTTAACTCCAATAACGAACTTTTGGATTTATGACATTCGATAATACCAAAATATTTTAATAAAAATGTTATTAAAATAATAAAAATAATAAATAAAATAAATTAATAAAAATTAATAAAAAATTTTAAATTTATTTCAATAATATTTTAGTAATTTTAATCAATAATTTGTCATCAATTAAATTATTTTATAAAGTTTCATTATCAATTTTAATCGATTAATAATATTCGAAATATGAGTATTTACTTCAAAACAATTAATATTTTAATAATCTTGTATAATAATTTTTAATAAAACCATTCACTTTCAATATGTTTATTAAAAATAATCTGATTACTTATAAATTATAAAGAAACACTTGGGTTTTTCTTTAAGCTAAGTCGACTAAGTATGTATAAAAATAAGAAGTGCTGAGTGCCTAAAATGTGCTGAGTTTGCGCAAAAAGGTTTAAGGAAACTCCACATTGAAGGCTTTAAAGAAGTTAAACAGTAGGCTTATTCTGAATTGCGATGCAATAATCAATGCGATGCGATAAAGAATTGCGTTGCAATAGTAAATTCGTATTCTGCAACACTTTCGCAATAGCAATCGCAATCGCATTTTATTTTAATTCGCGGCAACACCGGCCAAAATTAACAACGCTGGTACCTGTAGTAAACGTCAAATTAAATATTACAAAAGAAAAAGAAATTTAGAATTCGGACTAATTTAAGTACAATTTTAAAAAAGGGCTGAAAAAACTTTTAAGCGTATTCTTGTTGTTTTTATGATTTTTATTCGAGTAATTTTTATTCGAGTAATTTTTATTCGAATAATTTTTATGCAAGTAATTTTTTTTGACCAATTCCTTTTTTATCAAAATTTACACGAATAATTTTTGGTCGATTAATTTTTTTGAATACACTTTTTAGAAGAAATCTATTTTTATGCATAAACACACAATTAATCGAAGAAGATTGACTTTATTTATTTTTTTTTTTCTTAAATAATTTGTCTTGAAATAAAGTCTACGTCATATCGAATTGAATAATTTTATACGAATCATTTCAATATTTCTATCAAGGCGAAAAAGTTACGTTTGAAATGGCTATTCAAGCAATAATATACGTATTTATGAGAAAAGTTTTATTCGTAACATTTTGTTGGATAATTTTATAAAAATAATTCTATAATTTATTAATTTTTAAAAGGCGTATTCATTGGTGGAATTTTCAATATCGCTACCTCTTAAACGACTATGCTTAAATATTACTAGGAGCGTCAAACGACTTTCGGAATGGCTACCAAATTTATTTTCCTTAATGGAATTATTATTATTAGAAATATTTTTAAATTACCTTTTTATAAGTTAAAATAAAAATTAAATTCAAATTTTAGTTTAAACATTTTTACGTTTAAACGATTTTTTAATAAAATTCCGGTTTCTTTTTTAAAAAAAAAGGGTTTTTTTTAGGTTTTAAAAATTAAACAAAAGTGATAAATCACCATTCACGCCCTTAATGAAGTTGTAATTTGTTCTTTTCATTTTTTTCTTCCTCTGTTGCTTGACTTATTATAAAATCCTTTTCGTGCCTCTAATTGACCAGTTTCAAATATAATTTCGTAGAAATCAAAAGTCATTTCGCAATAACAATTATCTGTGGTTCTTCTGTCTCAGTGTTACACGTTGCGACTCTTCTTCATGGTTTGAAAATCAATTCTCTGCTGTTAATTGTTTGAAATTGTTGGCTGTTTTCTGATGGGCACACACGGACGGACAGGCCAGACAAATAGCTAAAGTGTCTTTTAAAAATGCTGCTGTTAAGTGGACTACTGCACTTCATGCCACAATCTTAAATAATGTAGTTTTTTTTTTTTTTTGTTTTTTTATTGTTAAATTGTTCAATTGGCAGAATTTTATATATTCTTTTAGCAATCTTTTATTTTAAAGTTAATTTTGTTTCGCATGTAACACGCCAAAGCTTTCAAGCCTGCGCTTTGAGTTTACTGCTGGTGACTTGGCCATTTTAACTATTAAGTGTGGAAAATTGAAGACAGGATAGATGGATGCAGGCAGTCAAAGACTTATTAAACTAAAGAACGGAAGCAATTCCCTTTTAATGCTTGAAATCAAATTACACGAAGATGTGTGCCTGCAGTGCAGGGTTTGGCTCGAAAACTATCTGTCATTCTTTTACGGCAAATTGAAATGACTGCCTGTCATTTCGTTATTATTTTTCTTTGAAATTTAATGTCATATTTAAAAAAGCTGAATACAGAGTTTCTTAAACTTTTCATTAGAAATCTTTCTTGAATATAGAAGTATTGCGAATTAATAATTGAAAGTAATGCCAGAGTTTTAGTACAAAAATTTCTCAATTAAAAATTTGAAAATGTTAGAAATAAAAATCAATGTTGGATAAAAGTTGTTTATAAATACGAGTACATGATTCATGTAATTCTCGCACAGGTTTTTCGAAAAGTGTACTGCTCTAAGTATGTAGATTTAGTTTCGATTTTTCGCATACGTGTAAGTGTTACCTGGTCTGATGGATAAGAATGTATCTATACGCAAAATGGTTATTATGGATGGTTGGATATTTGATCGTGTCTAGGTGTCGTTCATCATAAAAATGTCAAACGAAAGCTGCAAAGTAAAAATACAAAAGCTACTTGACTAGTTTATTTGTACATCCCCCTTAAGCTGCAAAGCAGAAAACTCACGGCACTCACACATTTACCATGTTTGAAGTGGTTTTTCGATTTTGCTTCCAGAGGTCTTAAGTAATACTGAATTTTGCTGAAACTTTCAACAATTTTTTTCAATTGTTCGCAAGCTAAGTAATTAAATATTTTTGATTTTTTTTTTTTATTAATAATTAAAAAGTCCCCATGAAAACGAAAGGAGTTTTTTAATATTTTTTTTACTTTTTTTTCAAAAAAATAAAATAAATAAATAAATAAAAAATTAAATATATTTTATAAAGGAAAGCAAAAACATTTTTATTAGCTTTAATTTTTAATAAAATATTTTGAAAAGGATGTTAAATTATAAATAAAATTTTAACTCTTCTTAATCAACTTAACCTGCAAAGCTTTCACTTTGTGCTGAGGAAAATGCACGGGGTCTAGTGGGGAATCGAACCCGCGACCACCCGTATGGTAGGCTCTGCATTAACCATTTTTCTATGGAGGCAGCCCATGAATGGAATGAAATTAATTGCAGTTGTTAATTAAAGCATATTCGAGAGATATAAATTTTTTATGTCCAGCTGGTGGGGAACTGACTAAAAGGAGGTTTTCTAAATCTCTTTTTAGCTCGTTTAAGGAGTTCTGGGAAATCCATAAGGAATTGTTAGCAATAACAAGGGACTCAGTCACGAGGAAGACTTTCTCAAATCAATAAATTGATGACTGTGCCAAAACAATATTGCATAAACTGTCAATCGTTCAAATTCAAAGGATTTGGCTAACTACCCCACGTAGTTGCAACACGTCACCTTCAAAACCCCTTTAATTTTGTGATATTATTTTAAAACAGAAAATAATTACATGCATAAAATTACAAAAGGAAACCCGTTTTGTGGAAACCTGTACGTGTGCCATCTGAGTTTCTTTTAGAGCACATTAAATTGATAAATATGGACGTTCTTGGCCACGATTACCACAGCCAGTATTTTGTAATTGTTTTTTAATGTTCATTTAACTTTACTTTTTCGCACTCAAAATTATTCACTTCTTGTTAGTTTTTACTTTCGATTTTTTACATTTTTCACATTTTTCCACTTCAATGCCTTTAAGCAACTGGAAAATCGTTTCATATTATACAAACGAGCACTAGCGAAGGACAGCATGACACATGTTGCCTTAAACTCTCATATACATCCCCAAACATGCACATGTGCTTGTGTGTGTAAGCAAACTGAACACCACCAGACATCGAAATCAGGAAGCAGAAAGTAAAGCAATTTCGTGCCAAGTGCAAGGAAAACTTTTCCTTAATTTTTTATTCCCACAACTAACTATTATTAAACCTGCATGGCTTAATCCTGCATGGCTGCTGCAGAAGACAATTTTTTTTTATTATTTTTTTTTTTTTGTTAGTAAATTAGTATGTGTAGTATAGAGAACATATCAGAGATGGAAAGTAGAGTTTTTTAAATAATATTAATTCGTCACTAAATAAAATGAGAAGAAATTAAAGTTGTAGTCACATTTGGCAAATATTTAACGAAACAAATAAATATCATTAGAAAATATATTTTCTCCTAAAAACTTAAAATTATTTATTTTTCTTTATAAAATGATTTTTTTTTGGTTTTTCCCCTATTTTCAATAAAAATATAATAAAAAATATATATAGTTATCATAGTTTATATTATTAATCAATTCAGTCACATAATTTGGTAATTACATTCTTAAAAGACCTCATGCTACTGCTTTCGGCCTTTCCCAAAAGCAATAGTATCTTAGAACATTAGAGTGTAAATGAAGGTACGCATATAAGCAATATTAAAATGTGGCGGAACCTGAGAAAAAGTGAAATTGAAAAGGGTTTCACAGCTGAAAAGCATCTCAACTTATTTTAAACTTAAAAAAAAAAAATAATAATAATAATAATAATAATAATAATAATAATAATAATAATAATAATAATAATAATAATAATAATAATAATAATAATAATAAGGAAGGAGATTTAAAAATTTAATCTAATGGCGTTTTCTTTCCAACATTAAAAATGTTACCCTGTGAAAAGATGCCTTTTTAAAATGTTTTGCCCGCCCTGTGCAAGTGCAATTTTTTATATAACGAGAAAAGAACACAAATTAGAAAAAAAAGCAATGCCTTTTTTTAACAGCTGATAAACAAACATTTTCTTAAATTTTATGAAATGTGTATACAAAAATGTTCAGTTGCCAGATTGCTAATTCATCTGCTGGGGAAAACAAAATTTTTTTTTTTAATATCTCATACAGATAAGCAGCCGCATAGTGTTCTTTTGTTGGTTTTATATGATATAAAATGTAAAAATAATTATTAAAATCTAAATTTCTGACTCTTTCAACTCAAAAGACTTTTTTTAACATTTTCTGGTAACGCTGTGCAAGAATAAAAACCATGTGTTTTACAGGGCAGTTACTGTCCTGTTGATTTGTTCAGGGGAAAAGTGCAATGCCCTTTGCACTTCGAAAGGGCAACATTTTTTAGAAAAGAACACGCAACCCTTTCACAGGGCAACACATTTTCGAGAAAAGAACACAAAATTGCCCTCCCTGCGGCTAGTGTTGCCTTTTTTTTTTTAGTAAAGAAAACGCCATAAGACGGGGGTGAAATCAAAACATGAATACCTACGCCAGAAATTAGTTCCCATAAACAAACCGAAATAAATAGCGGAGCATTTTCCATCCCTGGTTTATAAATACTATAAAATATTTGCCAGCTTCCTTTAATGGGAAAAATATCTCTCAAATAATCAAATAAGAATCTTCCATTATAAACTTTATATTTTTTACTTTTCTAGTTTTCTTTTTATTTTTTTTTATTTTTTTTTTTATTTTTTTTTTTTATTTTTTTTTTTTTATTATTTTTCTTTTTTGTTGAATTTATTCTACAGAAGTGTCGTTGCAGGGCAAAAGAAAAATATTTAAATGAATGCAGATATATTTTTCTTATCTACAATATATTTCTTAAATTTCCATAACAAAAATTCTACATTTTATGTAAATTTTTTTTTTTTTGTATAAAAATACATAATTTATCTCAGTTTCACAAATTTTCTTGCTTAAAAGATATAAATTCAGTTTAAAAAAAAAAGATATGAAAAACTATTTAAACTCATTTTTTTATATTTTTGTAACTTCTTTAATTATTAAATAATAATAATAATAATAATACACATATATGTATATTTAGCAACGTGATTATTGCTCATGAAAAATATGCCAACAACATTAATTACAGCATAAATTCCTTCTTTCGTCTTTTCAATTAAAATAATTCTTATTCATTTCCTGGGATTTTTATAGATTTTTTTAACAAAAAGTTTATGTAAAAAAATTATGAAAATTTACTTATTTCAATTAAATTTACACTAAAAAAATTATTATTATTTTGCTGGAAAATAATTGAAGTAGTTTTTTCTATATTCATTACTGTATGTAATCAAGCCTCATTTTAAATTTGAAATGGCATTCTAGTGGCCATTCCCCCCACCATGGTGTGTATTTAGCGGGCTATCCTTTTCATGATTTCAAAAGTATAGGACTGGAATTTGACAGCTGTCAAACTAAGTTGTTAAAGCAATTTTTTTCTTCTCAGTTGAAAGTCTGACATTGACGAAAATGTATCGTTTAACTAGCATGCAACGTATAAAAATTACCGAAACATCCTACGAAAATGGTGATTCTGCCACAGCCTTATATTGTGCTTTAAGAGGAGATTGTGGTTCACATAAACGTCCAACTATGCAAGCAATTTCAAGAGAATTTCGTTTCGCTCGTTGGGCTGAATATATAGCTGCTGTAAGTGAAAGTGTTGCCAAAGAACTGAATCTCTCAATTTCTCGGCGTTCTCAGGAATTAGGACTGTCTTACGGCACATTATGGCGTATTTTGCATTCAGATCTACAACTACATCCATATAAAGTCCAGCTCACACAACAACTGAAGCCAGCTGACCATTTACAATGTCGTAGATACGTGGAATGGATGCTTGAACCAGAGGCGGTGGACGGCGGGATTTTCGAATAAAATTTTCTTCAGCGATGAAGTACATTTTTCACTCGTTGGGTATTTTAATAACAAAAATTGTCGTATTTGCGGTTCTGAGAATCCTCAAGTAATTGACGAGAGGCCATTACATAGAGAAAAAATTACTCTTTGATCCGATGGTGTGATTGGATTGACTGTCACCGTCCATTCGGAGCGTTATGCTCATATGATAACTGATTTATTTTTGCCTGCTATTAAAGAAGAGGACTTGGAGAATATGTGGTTTCAACAAGACGGTGCCACATGCCACACCACTCGATCGTATATGGCTTTATTGCAGAAGACATTTCTGGCCGCGTATGTGTCAAAAAATGGTCGAACTCAAGAGAATGCTAGCAACACCTCGCAAGCGGGATGTTCAATTAAATGATATAAGTGTTTCACAAATAATGTCAACGTTCAAACTTTATAATAAAAACGAAATATTATGAAAAAAAATATTTTATATGTATTTTATTACCGTTTACTTTTGCAACCGCAAAATGGATAACCCGTTATTATCCTTTTTAAGAAATTTTTTATAAACTTAAGTCTATAGAAGTCTATTATACAGTTCCACTTTTAATTCACCCCTTCATGCTCTTCTAGCAGACATTTAGTTACATCGAATGCGGGACTTTAATATCATTTTTGTTTTTATATCAGAACCACGTCGTATCCTTTTATTTATTAGTTTGCTAAATATTTCATTTTTATTTTCTTAAAATATTCGCTTTTGGAAAATCGATTTTCGCAAGTATATTAAATTCAACACTAATTAAGAACTTTAAATAAAATGTTTTTTATCTTCAAAGAAATTTTCACTGCTTTTCGTATCTTTAAATAAATTTAATTTTTATTAAAATATCCTGCTGGCAGTCTCAAAAACCGCAACCTTTTTTAATACAGACATTTTAATTAAAATTTATTGCTGAGGAAATGGAAAACACTTGCGATAAGTCAGATAAAAATTTCCTTTTTTTTGTGGAAATTAATTCTTTTTTTTTTTAATTATTTTTTTTTTTTTGCATAAAATGAGAGACCAAGAAAAACTCTACAATGTAATTTATCTGAGACTTATTCGCTTGACTTTTTAATTTGGGTTTATGATACAGTAGGGTATTGTAGGTTGCCGTGGTGACTAAATCTGTGATTGCGATCCCTACCACCGGCAGTCACTCACATATTCTTTACTATCTCATGTTAGAATGTTTAAGTGAAAAAGAGTACATGTCTTCATAGTCACTTACAAAGTAGTATGTCTTTACTCACTAGTCACTCAACATTTCCCAGCAAACAATTTATATGGCAGATAAAATACATCGAATTATATACATGTACACTCTCTTGCACAGGAATTCTGTAGTAAAAATTTCTTTGGCGAAGAAAGCAGTGAACAAAATGGCTACCATCAAATACATCTGGGCCTATTTTTACGGCACAGTAGTTGTAGAAAAAACCCCTAAGAATAGAAAGTGAAACCTGATTTTTGTCTGTCTTGCCAGCAGTGCTTTAAGATTTTTGGAGATCAAAAAAAGATTGATTACATCTAAGTTAAAATAATTAATATATTTTTTTCCTTCCTTTTTTCCTCTGGCCCATGAACGGAATATGACATGAAATGCATAAAAATGTTTTCTAAGGAGTTATAAATTAATTTTTTTGTTTTGCAAGTCATTCTTCACACTAACTCAATTTAAATTAGTAGTTCCAATTGTAAAGCTTAAGTAGTAATTTGTGCATTTCAGCTTTCAAAGAACTAATTGGTTAATAAAAAGCAATTCTCAAACAATTCAAATATGATTTTTCTACATGTGCAACATTTTTCTAGAAAAAATTCCAAAATGTATCCAAACAAAGTTTATTTACCATTTTCTGCTATGCATAATTGAGCGTTTCTAATTATTACCCATTAAGCTTTGAAAGCTCATTGCAACGCCAATGTTTTATACTACATCGTTATGTGCTCAAATGCAAAGTAATTGAGCTTTTCTTACTTTGCACTACTGTATTGTTGATCACAGCGTAATTAGTTGTTATAACTACATTTGGATATTTTCAAAGAAAATTTTACTTTTTGTCACGTTCTTCACAGTATCTAATGTCTTAAAAATTATAACAATATTTAAAAATGTTTTAGAATTTTTTAATTTCCTTTTTCAAAATCAATTCAATAAAAAAAAAAAATTCCAATAAAAAGAGATCGCGAACGTGACAAAATATATATGTAACGTTCTGTTAACAAAATTTTAAAGAATATGGTTTTCTGCCCGCTCGATATAAAAGACGTACATATATAAAAGCTCATACTCAACTAGTATATTTTAAAATATTTTGCGCTTAAACGCTGTTGCCTGCCTTTTCTTGCATGGTTCCATTTTTTATATATGTAATTAAATATTGTCATAAATTAGCAAAAAAAAAAAAAAAAAAACAAGGAAAAATAAATTAGAGAGCTTTATCATATATCAAGCACGTGCCTGCGTGCTAAATGTAATTTTCACAAACACACGAACATTCTACGATTCATTTAATTTTTGCCAACTCGTTTATTCGCTTCAACAAATTCTCGTATTTGCTTTCAGTCCTTATCATCAGTACAGCAATTATTTCTTTCAGCAAAAAGAGAACAGGTTAATGAAAGCTCACATAAAATTTATAAAATTTTTAATAATTTAATAAAATATTTTTAATTATTGCTAATGTGTCTATTGTATTATAAATTGGTTATTTGAAAAAAAAACTAAAGGTTGTTAAGAAACAATAATTTGTTACACCAGCAAGCAATAAAGAAGGGCGAAAACCAGGGGAAATACATTATGATTAATGAATTCTTAAAAATATCGTATGCGATAAATTTTTTTTCTCTCCACATCTTAATAACGTCATATGAAATTCAAAGCTTTTCCACATAAATATTTGCATAAAAGATCAATAAAAAAATGTGAGTTAAGGCCTTTTTAATTGAGACGAACGATATCTAGGTTTGATACGTTGATGGTAATTTCAGACATATTAGTTTACGCCCTATAATATATATATATATATATATATATTCTGGATCAAATATAAGTGATGTCTGCACGAACATCTGTCTGCCCGTACGTCTGTATATCTCTCTGTCCGTCTGTCTATCCATCTGTCTGTTCTCGATAATTCGGTTGCGTTGTAAATTAATTTTTAAATGTGGCTTAAAATCAAAAAATGTAAAACCTCATTTGCTCAGAATTTTTTTTCAATACTATCTAGTATTGAAATCGCAAAAATCGGTTGAAAAAACATATAGCCAAAAAATTATTTTATACAGTTATAAGTAAGTCTGCATAAAAAACCCCCTGATTAAAAACAAAAAGTTTCAAAAAAGTGGGAATGCAAATTCGCTCTTCACTATCCCAGACAGTCGTACGATTTGTCAAATATGGCATCCTTGTTGAAAAAATTGATAAGCGAGGCATAAAAATGTTCGATTTTTATGACAAGCAAAAGTTTATGAAATGACAATTTTCAAGCGATCAGAGTTTCATTTATTTCGATTAACAAAGGCAAAATTGGTTTGTATCAGTTTTGTATTGTAGGAGGGGGCACCAGTAACGCCATTTTGAAAAAAAGTATATAAAAAACTGCAATATAAGTGTAGTGGACAAAAATGTTCATGGAAAATATTGTTGGGGAAGAGTATATAAGATTCGGCACTTTTCCTCCTTTTTTATTAGTTTTTTTTGGATATAAATAGAAAATATGGACGCTGTTAATCTCATCCTAATAATATTTTTATTTGGCAGATGATGTCCTGTTACAGCAAAACAAAGTCAATTTGTTTGTTGGTATAAATATTTGGCGACAAATGACTACACAGCTCCCTCACTTAACTATTGCAACAATAATTAGCAGATCATATGTTAAAGCACACACACACACAACATTCACCACTTTCGCCATTTGTAGTTGCCCAAATTGCTAACTAGTATAGCATAACTAACTAGTATAGTATAGCACTATGAGTACTTAGAAATACGAGGTGTGATCAAAAAATATATATTATTTCAAATTTCGTAAGTTACATATTTCCGATTTTCGATATCAGCCATTTTGGATTGTCAGTTTGTTTTTGACAGATAAAAAACTTTGTGGAATTTTTTTATGTGCTCTTTGATTTATTACTATTTTTTACTAAATTTTAAGCACTAACAACGATGAATGGGAGCTGTTGGACGTCGTTAACGACGATACAGATTTGCTCAAAGAGCTCATAACTGGTGACTAATCAAGGGTGTATGGCTATGCAATTGACACCAAAGTCCAATCATTCCAATGGAAGCGTACACAAGAGACAAGACGAAAAAAATCCCTTTGAAGGACACAAGATAATTATTGAAAAAAAAATAAAATACATTTGCAAATAAATTGATTATAAATGGTTAGTTTTTGATCACACCTCGTATATATAGCACAATAATATTTAAAAATAAGTTTAAAACTTAAAATATTGTGCAATAGTAATTTAAATAGTTTTAACTAACAAAGAAAAACGTAAAATATTTATCTGCTGCAGCGATTTCGTTTCTAAAAAATTTTCATTTATTATTCATTCTTACGTAATTGGGAACAAACACTACGTAACATTTGTTGCGGAAATTCTTATTTATTTACTTGTTCATTTACTTAATAATACAATTCTATGAATATAATTGAAGGCATTTGGTAAGGCGGCAATACTGGCCACTATACTATCGAGGACCTCCTGAAATTCTTATTTGTATGAGAATGATGATGCTTTTGGTATTGCTGTCTCACTCTGTCTCATGAAAAAAGCATGATATTCTCATTTACGTCTTTTAAATATTTATTGTGTATCCATTTGAAATTTTTTAAAGAGAGAAATTTTTTAAAGAGAGAAATTTTTTAAAGAAGCAGCATGAGAATTTTTTACTCAGCGAAATATTTTTCCCCATAGTATTTCACTAACGCTTTGGCAAACGCCATTTAAGTTATAAATTTTATTATGGCGTGTTGGAGGTATCTTAAGCGACATTCCTGTTTCCATAAGTCCGGTTGCCTTCAATGTTGTACTGACAACACCGCCACTTAGTGAAACATATGGTGTATCGCATTGCGAGAGAAAACACAATAGAGACCACAAAACATTATTAGATTTTTAATTGTAAAGCAACATAAATTCAGCAACAGATTGTTTTAGAAGCGAAAACACAAAACGATTTTTAAATTAAATCAAATTAACTCTGCTAATTAAAAAAATTTATGATTTCTAAGGCTTCAAGGAGGCTTCTTAAATTTAATAAAAATAAAATAAGGCTACAGCTCTTTAGTAAGAAATAATTCAAATAACTAAATTAACACATCAAGCCGTATGGCTGCCAAACTTTTATCCTCCTCAGCTAAAGAAAAAGTTTTATGGTTAGTTATGCTTGTACGAGTATATATTCTTTTACTCATATAAAACATAAATCTTGCAAAGCTCATTAGCCACCAAAAATTTGTTTTCTGGGTTTTATTCAATTTACAAAATGTTTTTAATGAAACTGCCAAAAACAGCTCATAAATAAAGCCAACAAATAGAGGGAATAGAGGGGTATCTTAAAAGCAAGAAATTTTCTTAAGTAAGAATGTGTGAGTTTTGCAGTCAAACCAGTTTTTATGATTAAACTGGGAGGCATAAATGTGCCGCCCTATGCTCTTCATGTCACCACAAAGTCAGTGTGGAACGAGTGCTAATAAGCAAAACTTGCTGGCCTGAAGAAGAAGCATTAAAGTTAAGAGTTTTCTTATTGTTAGACTTTTCACTACCACTATACTCTTTTGTTCATTTCTATTGCAATAATAAAGCAATTAAAGCCACGTACGCAATTTTTCCCCCCACCAATTTCATTTTCATTACAATGAATAATATTATAAGCTGAAGACCAATATGTTTAAGAATCTTCTATGAAAATCAGCATCTACATACGGCTCATTTTGCATGGAAATACCTCTACACAAAAAATATCCGAAAAGGAGTACAAAAAGTACCAACTCTTTTAATAAAGTATCCTTTTTAATAAATTTCTCGATGAAAATGAAAAGATACCAAAAAGTAAAGGCAACGAAAAAGTACCTCTTTATAATTATTTTTCACAAAGTCTGTTTAAAATGTTTAAAAATTTTATACGAAATGTAGGGGGAAAATGAAAAAGTACCAAATGTTAAAAAACGATTAAAGAGTACCACTTTTTACTCATTTCATTAAATTGCACATTTGTTAAAATACGATTACTAAAAAGCTAGGCTGTTTCCTATTATGGGTCTAGTAGTACATAGTCCTTAGCCCGTATTCCGCCAATTTTATAATTAGCAGTTCCTTTCGTCCTTTTAAATTTTTAAATATTTTCTAATGCCCTTGAAAGGAATTTTAGTCTTGTTTTCGAAGAGCGGGACTCTTGCAATGCGTTGTGGGTGAAATATGATAGAAGCATAGCGGTAAATAAGACTTTTCAAGGATTTCGGACATTTATGGAAGCCTTTTATCTGTGTCACATTTCCATCAGGCACAAATTGTAGCCAAGGGTGCGTTTAAAATGGGCGTATTAGTCCGATTTCTGAATTTATTTGCGAATTTAAAAAAAATTAATATCGGCGTCGTATGAATTTCCAATGAGCTTTCGAGGATTTTGGACATTTTGGGGCAGACTTTTGTCTGTGCCACAATTTCCATCAGACACAAATTGTCTTGTATATTTGCACTAACACCGATTCCCAAAGGCTTCTAAAAAATTTGAAAACCATCTTTCAGATATTCCACAAACAAAGTTTAAGAGCCTTATGTGTTGGCTTCTGAGCCACATAGGTTTGATCCCTCTCAGAAGTCATGTCTATTTGCACTAAGCTTCATTTTCAAAGGGTTCTAAAAAATGTGAAAACCATATTTCGGATATTCCATAAACACAGTTTCAGAGCCTTATGTGTTGGCTTCTGGGTTAGATACGATTGATCCGCCGATGAAGAGTGGTTTGGCCGCAGTGGCCACATCCCTCTCAAAAGTCATGTATATTTGCACTAAGCCCCATTCTGAAAGGCTTCTAAAAAATGTGAAAACCATATTTCGGATATTCCATAAACACAGTTTCAGAGCCTTATGTGTTGGCTTCTGGGCCACATAGGTTGGATCCGCCGAGGAAGACTCGTTTAGATGCAGTGAAGAAATTTCAGCAAAAAGGAATGAAATTCTATACCAATTTCATACAATTTATACGTACTACGAAAAAAACATCGCATGCGATTTTTTCTAAAAATCAATTCATCTTCACACACGTCCATTTTCTTGGATAAACAGGAATTTCTATTTCCTACAAACATGAAAATCAAATGAAGAGTTCATTTGCCCATTTTGCGTAAGTAAAAATAATTAATACCATAAAAGTCAGAATAATAAATTAACAATGAACGTTAAATTTGCCATTCAACAAATACTTTTCTGCAGTAATTGAAATATCAGGAAAAGAGGAGAAGCTGCTAAAAGTATAATTTTAGTTGCCTTTTTAGCCAGAAATTCCTGTAATGTTAATAAATAAAAAGCTTTTAACCATTTTTATAACTGCTGAAAGCATTTCAATTTGCGACATGCAAACAATTTGTTAAAAAAAAAAAGAAAAAAAAAACTGCCAAAAAATATTTCTTAAAAAAATTCCAACTGCAAATAAAAACCAATCAAATTCCATTTCCATTCAATTAGTCACGTAGGATTATATTTGAAAAGCAAAAATAAGAAGAAAAAAAAAACAAAAGTTATTTACAGTGCTTATGAAGGTTAAATGGAATATTCTATTGGCTGGGCAATAAATGGGCAAACTGTATGGATTTAAAAAAAAAAAGCTCTGTATTTAAATGAAGAATAAATTGCTGCAAGCCTAAAAATAAAAGAAAAAAATAATAGTGAAACGGCGTTGCGATGCATACGTTAGATATCAAAATATCGCTTCCCGATATAGATTTCGTGTTACTTGAACTTTTTCAACTGGCATTAGTGTGTAGACGGAGAGTGAATCATCTAAAGTTAATTAAAAACTTGCTAAAGTACTTGAAGTACATAAAAATAAATTAAAAGTTGGCCAACTTTAGTACTTTGCATTGACGGAGACTTAGCAATTTGCAACTAAACTGAAGTACTTGAAGTACATAAAGAAAAAAAATTAAAAGTTGGCCAACTTTAGTACTTTGCATTGACGGAGACTTAGCAATTTGCAACTAAACTGATTACAATTCATGTACTTTGACGTATGACGGACTCTGCCTACATTTGCACTTTGTTTTACAGCAATTTTTTTAAAAATCTCCTTCAAAATTGCATTTGTGTGCTCATTATGAAATTCTAGTTTTTCAATTATCAAATATATCTATTGGTAAAGAAATTCCCAACCTTCTTACCCCTCTCAACGTAAAGCTTAATAAGTCCGGCAATAAAAATTTTAAGTCTGAACAGGATTGATTTGCTCTGCGGAATTTTTCTAAGCTAGTCTTTGTTTTACTTGCACAGCTTTGGCATTGCTTATTAATAATTTTTCAATGTTAAAATTATATAAATGGCTTAAAAGCTTTATTAGCCAGATTCACATATTCGTACAGCAGGTTAAATTTACATCAAAACAATCACTTTGATTACAACGCAAGTACATGGCTGCTGTTGTAGGTATGGTTTATTCCCCCCGCTTTCAGTTTGCAATACCTCACCAATAAAACTGCTTCTTATGAAACGAGTGCCGAAAAATTATGAAAATTTTTATTTTCTTTTTTCTTTATCAAAACTAAATTTCGCTGCATAGATTGCTAAAGATATATAATAATTATTTTGTAATCTAAGACTGTAGCTTGATGTAGTATTTTTGGGTAAAATTGCTAGATTCTTAAATGCCTTTCACGTCTGCCGGCCTCCTATTATTATTGCTTAAATAGCTACTTCGATTAATTGCTTCAATATTCAATAGCTCAAAATAAAGTTGCCTCTCAATTTCAGTCATTTGATCAGCCAATTACAACCCTGTCAGTCATGCCACCAAGTCTACATATCTAAGTTGCATATCGTAAGTACGATTGGTTATGTGTGCCATACAATATAGATTTTTTTTTCTTTGTAACCAATTTAAGCCGCAAAGTTTCCAGGGTCTACGAAGGAATCGAACGGGCTACCTGCGGTTGGCTGCCTCCATAGGCCTACTAAACCGGAGGTCGAGGGGGTTGGATTCCTGCCTAGACCCTGGGAGAAAGCAAAAACTTTGCAGGTAGAGTTGGTTAAAAAAAAAAAAAATATATAGTAATTAAAAAATATTTTTTTAGACTACATTTTTAAATTCCATTTCGTAGCCAAGGAGCGATACTCACACTTATTTGCGTACTTTGCTCTTTGCGGTAATTAAAGATATTCGGTTCATTACCTCGCCGAGGTATTAAGACAAATTTCTTTAAATGATTTTCCAGCGTGGCATACAGTAATTAGTTTATATACGTATATATATCTATAGATATGCTTACACCCACCTACACATACTGTTGCGACTGTTCCTGGGGCACTATTCAATGCAGTAAAATTTTGACCTTGATCTCTTTCCGCAGCTACAAAGAGAACAAGATATAACTTTGAAGTATCAAGCTTTTTTTTTTTATAAGCAAGTGGATTTGAGGTACCTGAAACTGTTGCCTTAGCATTGAAACTGGCACATATTCAAGTTCATATAAACACACACACAAAAGCACGCACACATATATGTATGTGTAACATTGCAAAGTATCACAAAAGTGTACATATTTTATTTTTCTTGCTGGAGAACATTTGTAATCGCACCCAGAGACTTTTCATTTTTAATGCAATATAAACAAGAAAATAGTCAACAAGTTGTTCTATTATTTACTTATTTTTTTCTTTTTCTTTTTGTTCTATTCCTTGTGTTAACAATATAACATCTTGAGGAGATTCGCCCAAGTGCCAAAGTTTGAGGAGAGGCTTGAGTCGGATACGTATTTGAATGTGTAATGTGAACTATAATTGGATCTTTAATTTTCTTTAAGCAAATCAGAGATTATATTTTCAGAAAGTTTTCGCTTTAAGTGTTTTAATTTAGTTTATTTTTTATTTCTTTAAACGGGGGAATCCCCAAAAGCATGGCCACAACGTTTTCAAAGTGGGTACACACTTTTTTGTCAGAGTGGTCATTAATTTCATCACTTCAGACTTTCAATTAGTACAGAGTCTCTACTAAGAACTCTCAATCAGGATGTTTTTGATCTTTCTGAGCATGAATGTGTAATCGCCTGGTGAAAGAAAGTATTCGGCAACACTGTAATACACATACGACCTAGTTAACCTCACATTAATCAATTTCAATGTATTTTGTAGTCAAATTTATTATTTGTGATTTTAGTGCCTTTGAATTATAATAAATTTTTCTTATTTATAAATAATTCTTCTCAATAAATACTTTAATTGATTTCTTCCAAAAAGAATTGTTGCTCATCTGCGAAATATCTTTGCTGTTAATTAAACAAACATTTGTTTGAATTCAATAAATGTTTTTATTTAAAGATTTTCAAACTTTTTATAATAATTGTTTGATTTGAATATATTTTTTATTAAATTTGTATGTAAGAGGAAACTAGCCATTATATCCTTAGAAATGCTAATGACTTCAGACTACAGAGAGCTGAGACGGAAGCGATAAAGAGTAGAAACACTATTTTACAAGGACTAAGGCTATACTCTAAGAGCTCAAGTACAGTAACAACTAAGCAAAATAATATAATAATATTTAGAAGAAATTTGTAAATATTATTAGAAAAAAATTTATTTCATAACAACTAAAATAATTTTTAAAATGAATTTTTAAATGAAATATTAATAAAAAAATAAAACTAACTTTCAATGCCATTCAAATATTTATTTAAAAATTAAGATGAATAGATTTTTTTTTATTTCAATAAATTAAATTATTAAATGCAATTATAAGATTTTATTTAAAATTAGAGTCGATAGTTTTAAAACCCCTTTTCAAAGGGATATAAAAAAAAAATTTTTTTAATTTGTCATAAAAAGGGAAAATATTTCTTTTGTTATGGGCAAATAAATTAGTACTGCTGGGAGGCGTGGCAATCCATTTAAAAGCGAAAATACCCTGAACTCTCTGTAGAGACGTATTGCTTTTGGATAATGTTGCCTCGCCCTAATGTAGGTGTTCACGTTGTCAGCTAAGCAGATCAAAAGTTTCCCCTACTTAGTACTGATGACAATTTGCCACTCCTACTTTTCCTTTTTCTCCTTTTTTAAGTACTAAATTGCAAGCAAATCTCATATGAGAGAGATAGAGAGAGAGAGAGAGTGCCTTTAAATTTGTAATTAAATTTTCATGCAATTTGCACGGTCTCATACCTTTTCAAATTCTCTGAACCAGCTGGGTCTTTTTTTTAATCACATAATAACGACCTTCATTTGTGTCTTCTCGTTTAGTAGTCGCATAAAATGTTTTTTTTTTCGTTTTAGGCATTATATTTCAAGCACACTTTTTTCTGTGTTTTCTTTCCCATTGTCCATGTCCTTGTTCAGTTTTCATGATTTCTGTTTCCTTTTCCTGCACTCTGCAAAGATATTTCATCGCTTTCTATTCATTTTATTAAACTTGTATGTGTTATTTTAGTATAAATCCTGACGTATCATTTTTATAGGGTTAATAGCGCGAGTAGAGATAAAAAGCGTGCTTCAGTTAAAGGAAGTCTAAACGTACGTAGTACGTTAATTGTTTTAGTAGCAAAATATAAGTGGCATTAAATATTTTAATAGTGGCATTTGCGGCAACACTTCATCATAATAATATTCCGACGCTACAGAAGATGCATAAAGAAATAAATGGAATACATTAGAAAAGAAAGGAGATTTAACACTAGATTTACCGGAAAATAATTAAATCCCATTTAATAAATTCTCTGAAATTCGTTTTAAAAGAAGTAATTTTTCATTAAATTAATTGCATTTCATTTTGTCTACTCGTCAGTAGAAATAGACAAATAGCGGAAATGGCTTATCCTAAATTTTGACAGGATTATTTTAACTTTTCCCTTGCCTAGCGTTTGCTCACTGAACACTCTGCGTGCTCTAGTTTGTGTTTCAGTAAGTACGCAGCCAATTTAAAACAGAAAGTTTTTAAAATGTCCTGTAACTATTTCATTGTGTAAATCCACTCTAATAACTGAAATTGATTATATGTTTGCTAGAAAGCGATGTAAAGGATAAGTCTTTTCACAATTTTTCCTTATGATTGAGTATTCGATTGAGTAAATAAAAAAAAACTTTCAAAAAAGACTTGAAATTTAAGGATATCTTCCGAGTGTAAATGCTTTTTGACATAATTTAGATATAAAAGGTTTCCTTTACAAAGTCTTGAGTTTGTGCATGAGAAGGCAAAGAGAATATTACTTGTATAGTTGCAGAGTTGTATTTCTAAAAGTTTGTAAGTTTGCAAATAGTAAAAAATAGCTAAAAATAAATTTTTGTTTGTGTAAATAAGGTCTGCTTTAATTTACCTGTTTCTTCCTCTCATTTTTGCAGAGGTATAATACCTCGGAAAAAGGATTCTTAATCAAATTCTCCAGTTGCAACTGCAGTTAGTATTAAAAAAATTATTTAAATTGCATTTGCAAAATTTTCTAAAAAAAAAGAATTTTACATTGTTAGTCCTGACCAACATATGACAAGCCATTGAAAATTTTGTTTTACTGAATTGTGATTTTTTTTTTATTTAGTCATAAATATTGAATATGTTTGAAATCAAAAAAATGAAAATTCTCTTTTCTAATGGGGAATATCTTGTTGGACTCGAGGCCAAAAAATTCTTAGGAAATTACTACAAGTAAATTTTTAAATCTGATTATAGCAATCTGCATAGGAATGGGTGTAACCTTCCATATAGGCAACATGTTTTAGCTGGTTTGTTGTACTCTCTACCATCAAATGAAAAATAATTATTTTTATATCAAGAAATATATTTTTTGCCGAAATGTATGGTTTTTATATAAAGTTTTACTTTAACTATTCTTAAACTCAAATTATTTAATAAATAACAATGATAATAAATATTTGAAAATTTTTTTGTTAAATTTATTTTCTAAACAATTTAGTTCAACTGAATTTTAATCGTATTCAGAATAACAAGTTAGGCAAGCCAAAAAAAATGTTTCTTATTAACTTCAAAGATAAAATAAATTTTGAGCCATTAAATTTAATTGTAAAAAAATTTAAATAATTTAATATTAATATTAATAATTTAAATTTAAAAAAAATATCTTTAGAAATAATATGGACACGTGAAAGATTAAAATAATACGAGCATCGTCATTGTGCAAACATTGTGATGAGATTGACACAGATTTCATATATGAAATAGAAAATCAATATAGTGATGGAACCCTACATAAAGGCATATATCCATATATATATACACACATACCATACCCACCCACACATAGCATAACCACGCTTTAGATAAGTTGGTGTAATATGATTTAAATAAAAATGAAAAAGTTTAGTTCTAACCCAGACACTGAAGTAATTAAATTAATTAAATTCAATTTAATTTAACTGTGAACTAAATTTGATTTTAAAGGGAAATGTGCAAGTTCTCGACAACTTTTTTATCACAAACTTTAATCTGTTTTAAAATAAAACAAATCATTTTTCAGCTAGAAAACCCTTTTCAATTCTACTTCCTCTCGCTACATGCCACATTTTAATATGCATGTGTGTGTGCCCATCCATTTACACTCCCATGTACTAAAACACTACTACGGTTTTGTGGAAAGTTCAAAGGCAGATTCCAGTCGCCTAATTATGTTATTGAATTCAACAAAATCATAAATAATTACAATAATTATAAATATTTTTAATTACTTTTTATATTGAAAACAAACCAAAATAAAGAAAATCTCTTTTTGATAAAAAAAAAAAATATGAAATTTTCTAAAATTAAATTATTAAAAATTAGCATTATTATAAAATTATTTCCATCATTTGCAGGTTTTATATAACATTTAAGAACTGATTTTATTAATTGAATATTTAAATTTAAATTACATAATTTTATTAAAAAATGATAATATTTCACCTAAAGAATCTTCCCGAATTTGTCATGATAATAAAGAAAACCAAAAAGTTATTTGGTTTTGCCAATACATTGTGTCGTTTTCGATTCTGATTTAAATATTTTATACACATAAAAATTAAAATAAGGTAAGAAAATATTTGTTTAACACCTTAATGAAGCAATTCAAAACATCTGCCACGAATCCACCAGCACTAAAGGAGTAAGCGAGTGACAACAATAAAAAATTTGAATAAAAACATTAAAATTGGCTGTAAAACCTATTTGTGCTCCCAAGAAATTCCAGTTACCACGAATTCAATTGCATACTCTGACAGCACTGATGACTTAAACAGAGATGTTAAATTTCGATATTGCAAACAAACAAGTGCATTTTCACCTCATGGTAGGCGTTCAACAATAATTTTAATGTCACCCTCTGGTATTTATATGGCTGACATGAGTAATTTTTCGTTCAATTTTGTAAAGACTTTAAATCACAAAGTAGTCTGTGCTATTTGAAAAAGAAAAGTGAACGAATGGAAAACAATTATCCGACTGTTAAAAAACGAAACAATTATGTATATAATTATTGAATGTAAATTTAATAAAAAAGAAGGTAAGGAGAGCTGGTTTCAGTTGCAATGTTATCTGCATATGGACAAATCCACTGAAGTAAAATTTCATTTTCAGATGCGAAGCCTGCCCTATTTACCCAAGCAAAGGTTATCATGCATAGAAATAAAAGTTTTTCTAATAGTTTCCAATACTTTAGGGAAACAACTTTCCACTTCTTAATTGCATTTTAAACTTTATGTTACCTTGAGATAATCAATTCCAAATTGTTAATTACTTTAAAAACACACCATATTAGTAATAAGATTTCTGCTTCACGTTTGTATAAAAAAGGTGAAATCTAAAAATAATGATGAATTCTTTTTCTGTTTCTAACTAAATTGTTTCATGTCGCTTTTCAGATTATTAAAGAAGCCTCCAAGGAAAAGGAAACTCCACATGAGCTGAAACTAATACTTTATAACATTGAAATTAAATTCCACTCACCTTGAAACAACCATTAGACCAAATGCTACGAAGCCAACTGAGATCAAGGCTTTCACTATTTGTATCCAACTCTTCTACACATTTTCATTTGAAGCACTTTATCATTATATTGTTTATTTTTGTTACATTAGCTTAATATTAATATCACAATAAAAAAATTTTTTCTCTCAATTACACTTTGTATACAATTAAACTAAGATTTCATAATTTTTTTAAAAAGCAATATTTATAAAACACAAAAGATTTTATTTACTTATAACAGGCCATATCTTGTGGTATTTTAACCATCTTTATTTAGCAATATCAATTGTATTAAATTAATAAATCAAGAACCGAAAATAAATTTTTTAATTTTTTTTGAATTTATTTTTATCACACACAGGTTTTTAACAGCATACCGCCAGCTTATGTTGAAGTCAACCGCGGTGCCCAAGAATCCCGATTCTTAATGACCACACGAAAATAACCGTAATTCAATTGCAAAAATTTTCCTTCGTACAACCAAATCTCCCAACACAATTTTTTCATCGAAACAACAGATTATCAGACGCAATTTTATCATTTCCTTGTAAAGTGACAATTAAATTACACTTTTAAGCAAAAACGATTCATTTTAATAAATTTTTTCATTTTTAATTTAATTTTTTAACAAGAAAATGCACACCAAGTAAACCAGCTTTTTACAAAAATTTCCTAAGTAAAAAGAAGAGGAATGCAGAATATTTGATGTACATAATAACAAAAACTAAAAGGGCTGCCAGATGGCGTTATCTAACTACAAGGTGTATCAAACTACAGGGTACTTCGGTCGTTTTTAGGAATTTAAAAATATATGTTCCTTTATATTTCATGAATTATTTGAATTGATAACCATACAAAGTGATTTTATTTCCAATTAAAAATTTAAATACCTAAAATTTATGGAAACCACAATATTCACTACAATAAATAACTCATTTTGAAATAGTGAAATAAAAGATTTTTAATAAACATATACAATTAGTAAATTAATATTTTTTATTTAAGTATATAAGAAAATTTACAATTGAAAGAATTTGCAGCGAACGGATATTGATGGACCAAATCGAAATCACTATTTACATATACATTGTAAATAGATTGCAAATACAAAAAAAAAACTATTTACATATTGGTAATTCCTCAACTTCAAATTAAAGATAAGTGGGAGGTGTTCTTAAATCAATGTTGTAACACGAACAGAATAATCAATTTAAATACAATAATTTTCTTATGTTGGAGTTAAAGTCGACGTCGCAAGCGCCGTCTGAACGTCATCAACTGTCAAAAAAAGTGGAAACGTATGAAATTGTATGAGCGCTGTTAATCTCAACGACGTTTGAAATTAAACGTTGAAAAAGTTCAATCGATTTCAACTTTTTCAGCGTTTGTACGGCGATACATACTTAATTATCTGATTGTTGTACTTGTTTAAACTATTGCTTTTTTTTAATTAAAATGACCTCGGATGGTACATTAAGTGAAAAAATTACAAATGCTGTTCGCGAAAACGAACAATTGAGAGTTCAATTTATTAATATTGATATTATATGGGGATAATATTTATTTTTTATAGGGAGATATTACCAAATTAAAATTTTGTAAATTTTTATACTAAAAATGTATAAATATTTTATTTTAAATTATAAAAATTGAGAGTTCAATTTATTAATATTGATATTATAGGGGGATAATATATATAATAATTAAAATTTGGTAATATCTCCCTATAAAAACAAATATATTTAAATATTAAAAAATATTTATATAACAAATTCTCCAACAACTATAAGAATACAGCTCCTAAAGGAGAGATTTGGAAAAAATAAGGAATAAATATTTAATTACTAATATTTCAGTAAATAAATTTTCAAATTAGCAGTTTATACTTAAACGTCGTGTACGACGTTGACATTAAGAGCAAAATGAAATTAAACGTCGAACATCACAATTTCAGCGTTCAGACGGCGTTTGCGACGTCGACTTTAACTTCAGCATAAGAAAATTATTGCATTTAAATTGATTATTCTGTTCGTGTCACAACATTGATTTAAGAACACCTCCCACTTATCTTTAATTTGAAGTTGAGGAATTACCAATATGTAAATAGTTTTTTTTTTGTATTTGCAATCTATTTACAATGTATATGTAAATAGTGATTTCGATTTGGTCCATCAATATCCGTTCGCTGCAAATTCTTTCAATTGTAAATTTTCTTATATACTTAAATAAAAAATATTAATTTACTAATTGTATATTTTTATTAAAAATCTTTTATTTCACTATTTCAAAATGAGTTATTTATTGTAGTGAATATTGTGGTTTCCATAAATTTTAGGTATTTAAATTTTTAATTGGAAATAAAATCACTTTGTATGGTTATCAATTCAAATAATTCATGAAATATAAAGGAACATATATTTTTAAATTCCTAAAAACGACCGAAGTACCCTGTAGTTTGATACACATTGTAGTTAGATAACGCCATCTGGCAGCCCTTTTAGTTTTTGTTATTATGTACATCAAATATTCTGCATTCCTCTTCTTTTTACTTAGGAAATTTTTGTAAAAAGCTGGTTTACTTGGTGTGCATTTTCTTGTTAAAAAATTAAATTAAAAATGAAAAAATTTATTAAAATGAATCGTTTTTGCTTAAAAGTGTAATTTAATTGTCACTTTACAAGGAAATGATAAAATTGCGTCTGATAATCTGTTGTTTCGATGAAAAAATTGTGTTGGAAGATTTGGTTGTACGAAGGAAAATTTTTGCAATTGAATTACGGTTATTTTCGTGTGGTCATTAAGAATCGGGATTCTTGGGCACCGCGGTTGACTTCAACATAAGCTGGCGGTATGCTGTTAAAAACCTGTGTGTGATAAAAATAAATGCAAAAAAAATTAAAAAATTTATTTTCGGTTCTTGATTTATTAATTTAATACAATTGATATTGCTAAATAAAGATGGTTAAAATACCACAAGATATATGGCCTGTTATAAGTAAATAAAATCTTTTGTGTTTTATAAATATTGCTTTTTAAAAAAAATTATGAAATCTTAGTTTAATTGTATACAAAGTGTAATGGAGAGGAAAAAAATTGTTATTGTGTTATTATTATTAAGCTAATGTAACAAAAATAAACAATATAATGATAAAGTGCTTCAAATTAAAATGTATAGGAGAGTTGGATCCAAATAGTGAAAGCCTTGATCTCAGTTGGCTTAGTAGCATTTGGTCTAATGGTTGTTTCAAGGTGAGTGGAATTTAATTTCAATGTTATAAAGTTTTAGTTTCAGCCCATGTGGAGTTTCCTTTTCCTTAGAAGCTTCTTTAAAAATCTGAAAAGCGACATGAAACAATTTAGTTAGAAACAGAAAAAGAATTCATCATTATTTTTAGATTTCACCTTTTTTATACAAACGTGGAGCAGAAATCTTCTTATTGATTTGGTGTGTTTTTAAAGTAATTAACAATTTGGAATTGATTATCTCAAGGTAACATAAAGTTTATAATGCAATTAATGGTTTGGAAGTCATTCATGCTAATACAAGAGGACCAGTTCCCTTCACAATATTTACATTACGCTGCATATTTACCAGAAGTGCAAAGTTGTTTCCCTAAAGTATTGGAAACTATTAGAAAAACTTTTATTTCTATGCATGATAACCTTTGCTTGGGTAAATAGGGCAGGCTTCGCATCTGAAAATGAAATTTTACTTCAGTGGATTTGTCCATATGCAGATAACATTGCAACTGAAGCCAGCTCTCCTTACCTTCTTTTTTATTAAATTTACATTCAATATTTATATACATAATTGTTTCGTTTGATAACAGTCGGGTAATTGTTTTCCATTCGTTCACTTTTCTTTTTCAAATAGCACAGACTACTTTGTGATTTAAAGTCTTTACAAAATTGAACGAAAAATTACTCATGTCAGCCATATAAATACCACAGGGTGATATTAAAATTATTGTTGAACGCCTACCATGAGGTGAAAATGCACTTGTTTGTTTGCAATATCGAAATTTAACATCTCTGTTTAAGTCATCAGTGCTGTCAGAGTATGCAATTGAATTCGTGGTAACTGGAATTTTTTGGGAGCACAAATAGGTTTTACAGCCAATTTTAATGTTTTTATTCAAATTTTTTATTGTTGTCACTCGCTTACTCCTTTAGTGCTGGTGGATTCGTGGCAGATGTTTTGAATTGCTTCATTAAGGTGTTAAACAAATATTTTCTTATCTTATTTTAGTTTTTATGTGTATAAATTATTTAAATCAGAATCGAAAACGACACAATGTATTGGCAAAACCAAATAACTTTTTGGTTTTCTTTATTATCATGACAAATTCGGGAAGATTCTTTAGGTGAAATATTATCATTTTTTAATAAAATTATGTAATTTAAATTTAAATATTCAATTAATAAAATCAGTTCTTAAATGTTATATAAAACCTGCAAATGATGGAAATAATTTTATATTAATGCTAAATTTTTAATAATTTAATTATAGAAAATTTCATATTTTCTTTTTTACCAAAAAGAGATTTTCTTTATTTTGGTTTGTTTTCAATATAAAAAGTAATTAAAAATATTTATAATTATTGTAATTATTTATGATTTTGATGAATTCAATAACATAATTAGGCGACTGGAATTTGCCTTTGAACTTTCCACAAAACAGTAGTAGTGTTTTAGTACATGGGAGTGTAAATTGAGGGGCACACACACATGCATATTAAAATGTGGCAGGTAGCGAGAGGAAGTAGAATTGAAAAGGGTTTTCTAGCTGAAAAATGATTTGTTTTATTTTAAATTTTAAAAAAATTGGAAAACAGATAAAGCTCGAGAAAAAAAAATGAAATAAATGTTTAATTACTGTATGATCGAAAATATAAATATTCGCCAGAATATTAAAAATGTAATGAAATTATTTGTTTAGTAATGCTAAAGAAGGTCTTCAGGAAAGCTTTACTATGGAGAAATGTACTTGCGATTTAATCAGTAAAAATTTATTTATATTTGGAATAAATATTTTAATTAAAAATAACAACAAATTATTAGTGGATTATTTTTTATTTATTACTTAAAAATTAAAGGCTTTTGAATCGAATTTTTTATTTAAATAAAACTGGTTTTGAATTAAAGGAATATAATGAATAATGACTTAAAATCTATAAATATAGTTTTTTAATTCAATATTATGGACGAATGGCAAAGATTACTCAATTGCAAGAAGAAAGATATGTTTTTTTACCGTAACAGCACACGGGAAATTTATATAATATGAAATTTATTTAATATTTATATAATTTGTGTAATATGTGCATATACAACCCAGTTTAATTTATCATGACTTGTGAATAAAGTCAAAAGTTCAAGTATCATTTTTAGTTATGAAATACATTTTCTTTATTGTTTATTAATTTTGCTGAATAAATGCAGCAATAGAATAGCCCGTGAATTCAAAGCAGTGCAAGGACTCATGTCCTTGTATTGTAGTTTCAAAGGCAAATGCAAATAAATTTTGATACGCTTGCATGAGCGTCTTATTTTAAGAAGGTTTTGAGGCAATCTGCTGCATCGTAGGCAGAAAACTTTTTCACAAAAATGTATAATTTAAATAAATTTTTTTTGTTCATTTTCTTGATATTTATTGCAAACATAATTTTTAATATTACTTTCCTAATTCTCGTTTATTTGTGTAGAATTTAAAAAAAAAAAATTCTTCCTTCAATAAAGGCTATAGTAATGAAATGGGGTTTCAAATTGTTGATATTAAAAATGTGCAAAAAAAATCAATATAAAGTGAAAAAAAAGTTGGTTGTTGAGGCGGAAAAAATTCAGCTATCCATATCAATTACATTTGACAGCGAAGATTGTCATAAATGACAGTATGACAAGGTGCGATATTTATTCTTTCGAAGGGCACACTATATTTCTGAATGACATATTCTTAATTGATTTTACACTTTCCTAATTTTGGTACAATAAGCTCAATTAGTCTTAAGGGAAAGACAACTTTTTGGGGAAACAACAACTTAAGGGGAAATGGAGAATAACATGGGAAGCAGGGAACTTACCCTGAATGTATTGAAAATCTATACAAATTTCGTTTAGTAACGGATGCCATAATTTGGCTCCCGATATTAGAAAAAAACCATTTTTAAATGAAGGAAATCAACACAATTATAGACCCATTTTTGGTTAATATGAAAATAAACTTTTTGTGGGTCCATTTTTTAACAACAAACAATTTTTATAATTTACTGAAAATATCCTTTTTTTTGTATAGTTTTCAAGTTTCATGTTCTGCTTTATTAAATCAATACTTATAATTAATCATTTTTCTCTCCCACTGTATGAAATCCATGAGGGAATCTTTTGTCTCGTATCAGTTACAAATAAAGCTTTTGCAAAAGTAAACTTATATAAAAAAAAAATATGAGAAACATTAAGCACTCAATTTTCTAAAATGAATAAAAAAAACTTTCGGTTATTTAAAATTTTCATGTGTGAACTGTCAAGGAAACTTTTGATTTATTTTAAGGACTGCCAGTAGATAGTAGAGAGCTGCTTCAAATTTTCCTTTAATCTAGATATTTTAACTCAAGTTTAAACGTTTTAAATAAGCTAATTTTATAAATTGGAAATTGTTTTTTGTCAGCTTTGCTTCTCATCCACTACTGATGGCAATAGTCATATATTATATATATTATGCACAAGCATAATTGTGCAGGTCTCTGTTTAGCAAATACTGTCCTGCTAAATGTGCTTAATGTCGCCCGACATTATTATCTCTATACTAAACATTGTTTAGAAAACGTGACAGATGAATTTTTTACATTTTGCTGCTGAATTTATTTGTTTTTTTTTTTTGATTTATAAATAGATAATGATTGATAAGTTTACAGTTTCTATATGTGTGCGATGTTAGCACTTCTCTGGCTGTTATTATAAGAAATTTCCAATGCAAACTTTTTTTTTTTTTTTTTTTTTTGTATAAACAACACCTATTGGTGCATTTATTTTATAGCAATCTAGTATCTTAACACTAATAAGCTATTTGACTTTAACTTAAATTGATACGGTTAAAATTACAAAGTACTTATCCTATGATATATACTTTTTATTTCTCTTAAAGTTAAATATTTTGGTCACTATATACGTTCATGCGACTGAGTTTGATGTTTTGTCTGTAGTTAGCTCACTATTTTACACAAGTTCAAAAGGTTTCACTCGTTTTAATCGTCTGATTATGTCAACATTGCCGAGGAGCTGGTGAGCCTCAGTGTTGATATGGTGTTGAAGTCTTTGTTCATGACTTTGTGCAAATTTTTTGATAACGTTGTCGACAATCTCCACATCCAAATCCTTATGTATATTGTCATTTCTGATGTACCACGGAGCATTAACTATGGCACGAATTACTTTATTTTGAAATCGTTGAATAATCATTCTATTGCTTTGACTGGTGCAGCCCCAGAGCTGAATACCATAAGTCCAGATTGGCTTGAGGACTTGCTGATACAAGAGTAACTTGTTGTATATTGACAGGGCAGAATGTCTACCCAATAGCCAGTACATTTTTCTGTATTTTAATTTGAGTTCTTCTTGTTTTTTCTTGACGTGTGGTTTCCACCTCAGTTTTGCATCAAGGGTCATGCCAAGATATTTCGCTGAATTCTCGTACGGAACTATTTGATCATTTATATAGACTGGTTTGTGGTCGATTCTTTTATTAGTGAAATCAACATGCACAGATTTGGTTTCGTTGAGTTTTATACGCCATTTCACTGTCCAGCGTTCTATCTCAGTAATGGCTGTTTGTAACTTTTCTGCTGATTCAATGTTGTTGTCACCAGTGGCCATTATTGCAGTATCATCAGCAAACGTAGCGACTGTATTATTTATACAAGTAGGCAGATCACAAGTGTACAGGAGATAAAGGACTGGTCCAAGTACACTTCCTTGTGGTACACCTGCTTGTACATTCTTTAGATCAGAATAGGCATCTTCTTGCTTTATTCTGAAATAACGTTCTGATATGTATGATCTTATGATATTTGAGTACTGAGCAGGAAGAAACTTTTGCAGTTTATGATTTAACCCTTCATGCCAAACTTTGTCGAAAGCCTGTGCAACATCCAGAAATATTGTCGAACAAACTTTTTTCTCTTCTAGCGCTTTTTCAATTATATTGGTAATTCGATGTACTTGATCAATCGTAGAGTGTTGATTTCGGAAACCGAACTGGTGATCAGGAATGAGTTGTTTTTCCTCGACGATTGGTTTCAACCTTTTCAAAAGCAGTTTCTCGAATAACTTTGATATAACCGGCAGCAATGATATTGGTCGATATGATGTTGCTTCATGAGGCGGCTTCCCTGGCTTTGGTATCATAATGACTTCTGCAAATTTCCATAGTTGTGGCACATATTGTAGGCGAAATGTTGCATTAATTATGTTTGTTATTTTCAATAACGCTTTTTTTGGGAGTTCCTTTAGTATTTGACCAGTAATAAGATCAAATCCAGGTGCTTTTTTGGGATTGATGTTGGTTTTGATTTCTCTTTTGACTTCAGCTAGTGTGACGTGTGGTATCGGCCTCTCTGATTGATTTATAATATTAGGTAGAGGATCAGTGTCATTGGCTGCATTGGGTTGAAAGATATTTTCAAGGTGATTTGCAAATATTGCTGCTTTTTGTTCATTATTTCTGGCCCAACTGCCATCTGCATTTTTGATTGGAGGTATTTGCATAATTGGTCTCTTTAGATTTTTAGTAGTCTTCCAAAGTGAATACTCAGTACTTGAGTCATTAGTCACTGTACAGAGGAAGTCACTTATTGAATCATTTTTTAACTGACTGATTTCATTTCTTAATTGTGATGTTAAATTATTCAGTGTGGTTTTGTCGCGTGGATTTCTGGTTTGATGCCATTTTTTCCTCGCCTTCCTTTTTTCTGAAACAATATTAACTATTTCTTTAGGATAGTGATTACCTTTCAATTTTCTTTTAATTTCAGGTGTATTTCGCCACGCTGCGTTCTGAATATCACTGACCAGTTTTTCCACTTCAGAATCCAGTTGTTCTTCGGTTTGTAGTGGTACTGCTAATTCAATTTTATCTTCCAATGATTTTCTAAAGCTTTTCCAATCTGTTTTTTTGTTAACTAAGCACGGATTAGTTGACTTAGAAATTATAGTTTCGCTCAGTGTTAATACTATAGCCGAATGGTCCGAGTTTAACTCCAGGATTTCATCTATTTGCATGTAGTTACTTGATAAATTTTTAGTGACGAAAAAGTCTATCAGATCTGGCACTTTGCTGGGATCAGTAGGCCAGTATGTAGGTTTTCCAGTAGAGATGACCTCACATTTATAATCTTGAATTGCATTTAACAATTCTTTTCCTTTTGTTGTTGTAAGTCTCGATCCCCAATGTGTGTGCTTAGCATTGTAGTCACCACCGATGATGAATCGATTTCCTACAGTTTTGAACAGTTCTAAATATCTTTGTTGTTTAATATTGTGCTTTGGAGGGCTATATAGGCTAGCTATGGTAATATTTTGATTTTTGGTTCTAATACTTATCATCGTGGCTTGTACATCTTCTGACTGAATTTTGTTTTCTTCGAAATGTGCTATATTTTCTTTTATAATTATTGCACTTCCACCTTTTGCAGCGTTTTCTGGATGGGTTGTGTGATATATCTTATAACCTCGAAATTTAATAAATGATTGTTTAGTTAGATGTGTTTCTGATATTAGGCACACATCCACTTTATTTATGTCTAGGATTGCTTGTACCTCAGTTTGACGTTTAGGCAATCCATTTGCATTCCACGACAGAATTTTAATTGTGTTGGCCATTACTTCTTTTTTGATTTGGGAGTAGTTTTTTTGTTACTACTTTCCAATTTATTCACTCTCTCATTCATTTTTGAAAATGATTTTTCAAGTTCAGTCATTTTGTTCAGAATGAGTTGTAGACTTTGGTTAATGTCATTATTTTGCTTGTTTGCCATGTTTTTTTCTACTGTGTTCATTTTAGTGACCGAGGCGTAAGTTATCTTATTTTGTATGTTCTTTGTTTTATTTACACTCTGCATTTCTGGAGCGTGTTTAATATTATTTTTGTTGACTTTATTAGTTTCAGCAAGTTCAGATTTTTGGTGTTTGTTGGTCCTCAGTTTTTGTAATTCCTTTGCTACAATACATCCTCTGTAGTTGGCTGGATGATTTCCTCCGCAATGGATACATTTGGGTTCACTTTTATCACTTTTTTGGCATTCCACTGTATAGTGCTTACCAGCACATTTGACACATCTGGCTGGTTTGTTGCAATATTTACTAGTATACCCGAATGATTGGCATCTTTTACATTGCGGGACAAGTTTAGTTGCCTTAATTGGCTCAATTTCTACTTTGCAACCAAGGATATTTTTGATTTCATATATTTTATCAATATTTTCACTGTTTTCAAAGAATAGCATAAACATATTAAGTGGAGTTTTTTGCTTCCACGCTAATTTATTTACTGCTGCTTTTATTTTATATCCTTTATGTGTTAGTTCTTCTATAATGCACTCTGGTCTGCATGTATGATGCAAGTTTTTAGCCATAACTCTAATGAGTCTAGTTTGTTTATTTTCATATGAGTGGTACGAATATTCACGTCTGTTTAATATTTCAATTACAGCTCTGTATGTTTCTGTATTATTACAATTAATTTTAATTGTTGTATTATTAACAATTTTTGTTTGAAAAACTTGGTTATTGATTCTTTTTATGAGCTCTTGGTATAGATCCTCATATGAAGAAACATTGTCCACAATGATAGGTGGAGGTGACTGTTCTTTTTTGGTGTTTTCAGTATTATTTTGTTTGTTTATATTTTTGTTTTTAGGAGCAGCTGGCGAGGGTGGTGTATTCATTTTTCTTTTTTTGGTATTATGCTTGACCCTTATCCAATCAGTCTCCTTAGCTAACTCATCCTCATCTGTATGAAAATCAGTCTCTTTATCATTAACAGGTGTTGGTGTACTTGCTTTTGATGAGATATAAGTTTTTGATCCTCCAGCCCTCGAAAAAGTAGCCGGTCTTCCTCTTAGCAGATTTTCCTTGAGCTCATCAATTTGTTTTTGTAATTCCGATGCGAACGCATTCAATCGGGTGATCTCATTATTTGCATCCTGCCAGCCATTGGTCGCATATTGCCATTGATTGTACAGTAGCTGTTCATTTTGGCTTCGTTGACAATTTTCTTGAAATAGTATCTGATTTTGTTGACTGAGTATATATTGTTTGATGGTATTTTTTTCTATTTCTGCCTGTGCTTGTTCCCTATTGCATGCCGAATTGACCTCCATTAAAGAATAGAAACGACAACCAATGAACGAACACAAACTTTATGGTAAGTTTCTAAAATGTTAATTTTCGTATCACTGGAATAATGCAATTTTTATTTGTCTCTGTCCTCACTTAAATGCAATGCACAATAACAGTGTTTATGTTTAACATTTTTTTTTTTTATACCGTTTTCTTGAACTGTTAATTTTAAGAAATATGTAATCCTTGTGTATTTGATTAATTTAATTTTTTTTTTTTTTTTTTTTTTTTTTTTTTTTTTTTTTTTTTTTTTTTTTTTTTTTTTGGTTTTTTTTTATGCGATAAGAAGAATAATCAACCGTACACGACGACGAACGTTATTCTACTCCCAATGCAAACTTAAATAAATAATTAAAACAAAACAAAAAAATAATATACGAACAATAAGAAAAGAGAATCCACATGTATTTAGTTTGATGAGGATTATGGAGTGGAAATAGTAATTGCCAACAAATCCCTTCACTCACAAGAGCAATAATAATTTTGTTAATGGCTTGTAAGGCTTAGCATGGCTATCAAACAATCAAATAAAATCAGATAATTAAATTTAAAGAAAAAAAAAAAGAACGCTGGCACAATGCTACAGCCCATAAAATTCCTGGTAAGCCCTACCAGTGTTTTTACACAGCATACTTTTGTGTGCTAAAAGAAAACACGTTTTTTTTTAGTATACTTTTTGGTGTGTAAAAATTTGGAATGGCAAGAAGAGGGGACAAAATAAATATAACTGACTGTTTTTGATGAGCCATTAAATGTGTGACCACTGTGGAATGTAGTTTTATATGTAAGAGGTTTAAAATTTCTTTAGAACCTTGTTTTCTTAGTGAATGGAGAATGGCTTTTGTCCTCTACAGGCTATCTATCCTGATAAGAGTAACTGACAATAAGAATGTTCCAAATATAAAGCAGTAAATCTTGAAATTTCACTGCCGTCTTTAGCTTAACGCCAGCTCTAGCCAAGTTTGCAAATACTCAGCCTATTATATCTTTAAAAGTATTTTCTGTTTCCTTTCCTATTGACTGGAGTTTATGGCTGAGCTCTAGAGTGCTGGATAAGTCTACATAATATCCATTATTCATTCCTTCATTACTAATGAAAAAATTCAAACCCAGGAACTTCAGGAACAGTAGTGCTGATTGGCTGTGATTATGACTGTGCAGTTTAATAATTTGGGAGTATCGCCTGAACGATACTTGTATCGTTTATAACGCACTTATAAAGTTTGCATGCATATTGCAGTAGCTGAATTTCATTTTAATTCTGCTTTTGTAATGTAGTCTCAGATTTGAGTAAAAAACCTGCTATTTTACAGCTCGTACTGTCTATTTCAAAACCAAGAATTCTTTCATTTTGCTACTTAAAGGAGGTCTTTGAATGAATAATAGCAATAGAAGGACTTATTCCATATTCCTTTACTGGAAAAGTAGTTTAAAAACATTCGCTAGAACACATTTCACATGATGATTGTTTAAATTTATTAACCTATATCACAGGCTGACGAACAATCAGTTCATTTATTTAAGATATAAAATAGCTATTTCTTTCTTAATGTCATTGGTATCATGTAGAAAGGCCTTAACTTGCAAATTTTGCAATGGATTTTCTTTTTGTGATTTATATATGTGTCGTGGTCATATATTGAAATCACCGAAGAAAGTTTTTTTTTTGCAAAACCAATATCAGTTAGGGCCGTTCTTCATTACACTTGCGATATGTCCTTTCAAATGTGCTACAGATTTTTATTGTGGGAATTTATTTAACCACTTATCATATAAATCGGTTTAAAACACTCAGCGGTATTTTACACCCTCATTTATTTCAAGTGCAAAAGCACCTAAAAGTATACTAAATATTTACGCAAGATAATACTTAATACGTGTTTTCTTTTAACAGGGGAAATTATGCTTTAACAAACAAAACATTTTTATTCTGCTGCTCCCCTTTTCGGCTGCTTATCAAATTGACAGCTAAAAGTACACACATTCTCTCAAAATTGTATTTTTGAGAAAAAACCCCGGAGGGGTGGGGGGGGGGGGGTCTTTGTTGGTGGAAATATGTTACAAAAAATATATTGTATAAGAAAATAATGCATTTCATAACGAAACAAATTGAAAAACATAATAATAAACTTGCTGGCAAACAGGATAATTATATATATGCATGAGAAAAAAAATTTCTGTCACACTCAAGAAATATTTAATGAAATAAGCTCATCTAATGGCAAGCATTTCCCAAACAAACATACACATTAAGTCACCATCATATCCAATTTGAACTTAAACGAAGAAACTATTCATTCAGACTAAATCCGTGTGCATGTTATATTTGATTATAAAATTGTTCAGTACAACTACCATTTTAATTACTCTTATTAACAGTTCTAAATATTATTTTATTTAGAAAATTTTTTAGTATTAATTATAAAATTTAATATTATTGATTTTTGTTTTAGTAAGAGTTGCTTTTTTAACTTTATTAGAACGTAAAGTATTTAGGATATATTCAAATTCGTAAAGGTCCTAATAAAGTTGGATTAATAGGAATTTTACAGCCTTTTTGTGATGCAATTAAATTATTTACTATTTATTTTTTTTTTAATGAAAAAAATGCACGCTGTATGTTCGTGAAAAATAAATAAATTCCATTTTCATGGTCTTTCAGTCTGCTTTTGAGGTTGACCGGTAGGCATGCGGGTTAATATTAAATGGAAAATATTGTAATATCGTCAGCGGAATGCAAAATTTCATAATTTTTCACAATTTTTCATAATCCAATCAGCTCTGGAGACTATAATAGCAATATTCTTGTTTTTTCTTGAGCCACTTACAACTGCAAAAGTCGCGAAATTTAAAAATAACCGTAATTTTTTATCACACCTCGTACGTATTCGTTCTCATATACTTACACAGGAATAGCAACCGTTCTATTATTAGCAAAGATTAATTATTATTTAATGCCACTTAATGGGTGGCATTAATGGGTCGGTGCCTGAACCGGAGGTTGCGGGTTCGATTCCTGCCTTGACCCTGAGTGTTTTCCTGCGGACAAGCCCAAAAGCTTTGCGGGTAGAGTTTGTTAAAAAAAAAAAAAAAAAAAAAATTAAAAAAATTAAAAACGAAAATTAATTAAAATGTGTTGCTTCTTAATTTTTCTTATAACTAAAGAAGATTATTTTTTTTCGAGAGGAAGAAGTTTTCTATATCAAAAATGCTAAAATTTAAGAACAATAATTTTTCTAAGATTAATAATTTTTTTTTTCTTTATTTTTTAAACAGATTTTGCTACGAAATTTTCCGGCCACGCGTATAAACATTTTTTTTTTTGTAAAATTTTCATATAAAAAGCTGGCTAAAAGAGTTACTTCTTCGAAAGCACGTGTGTGTTTAAAATGTATTAAAGTGGAAAAATGCTTTGCATAACTTAAGGCGCATCTGCTAATTCAATACAAAAACATACATAAATGAGGTCAAATTCTATTGTAAATAATTCTTTGTTGCATTTAATTATAATTTTTCGTAATTGGGCTATTAATATCAATTTCTCCTGATCTGTCACTTTGGCCAGCGGGTTGTTTGAACTAATAAATTCTGCAGGTAATTGCTACGAAATAAAATTTGTTTTCATAAAACTTTTGCCAAGTGCTGCATGTCTTGAGAAGCAGAAGATGCCACACAATGAGTGAAATACAAATTTCTATTCATTTCAATTTCTATTAAATTGATGGATGTTTTATTGCAACAGTGATAGGAGTGAAGAGGCAACGATGGGGCTGATGGCAATGATGACGATGTTAATTCTTTTGTATTGCCTTGTTTTCTCATGATGTTGATGTCCTACTTTTGAGCAGTAATCGTGAAATAATGTAAAGATGTTTTATATATTGCCAACATTTTGTTCAAGCAGAGTTGACAGTTTAAGCCAAACAATAGATGGTTTGTTAAACAGTCTATTGTACTGGATAATGTTTGCAACTGTTACAAATGCCAAGATGTCTATAATACTTGAGTTATAGTTGAGAGAAAAAAATTAAAAATTGTTTCTAAATGAATTTGTATCGACTGCCTAGTAAAAGAATTCCTCAAAAAAGAATTGCAATAATTTTAAAAATTTTTTACTATTTTAATATACATAAATTAAATATGAAAAAATATACTAAATAAATATTAAATTTATCATTCGTAATTATTAATAAAAAAGAGAAAATTTCAATAATTAAATGAGAAGATAAAAATAAATCACAATTTTAGAAATAAAATTAAATATCTAAATATGCTACAAGTTTTTATAAAGCTAAACTAATAATCAAAAGCAATCTGTATTAACTCATTGGTACGCAGTGTCCCTTATAAGGGACGGCCAATAACTCTCGCACTATAACTTCTTTGCAATAAAATTTTTTTTAAAATTAATTAATCGGCTTATTTTTATTTATAAGTTTTGAAAAATATTTTAGAAAAAGTGTCAGGGAACTCGGTCCGCTAATGGGTTAACTTATTTTTCTCTAATTTATAATTTTATATTTTATTAATCTTAAAGGCATATATCCAGAAGTAATTAGCAAGTAGTGACCAAATTATTAAGCAGCTACAGCAGTTATTTCTAGTTGGTTAATTTCATTACGAGTAGTTTTTAAATGGCGCCTTAAGTTATGCAATTTTTTTTAATTTTGCACAGCTTTATCCATACTTTCACAAAACAGCTGATTTATGTATGTAAACAACAAAATCAACTTTAAATGTTTTTTGACTGCTGGAAAACATAGAGGATCTAGGCAGGAAATAAGGCCGCTTCCGGCTTCATAATCTAGGCATTATTCTTTCGCCTACGTATTGGCTCATATACTGGGTTTTACTTAATGCTATTGGTGGCAGAAATGGAGAACCCACAGAGCCGAACAATGCCCATGGTGTTGTACTCAATCTTTTTTGTTAATGCTAATAATTTTATATAACAACTTGTGTATTGTTGTATGCGAAACTGTATTCACAAGCTGGCAGCGGAATATTGAACTCTTAAGAAAATTAATTTTTTTTTTGTTCAACTACGACCGTTCTAACTAATAGATGTGATTGTGGAGTAAAAAGTATTTGTGCTCAGGTGTTTAGCTTTATAGTATCGTTAACAGTCCAATAATTCTATTTGCTCTAACAATTACCAGCGATTTTTTATGTTTAAAGTGCATACTTTTAGGCTGTGCACAAATTTAATATAATACATGTCGGGATTTTAGTATGATTTAAATATCAAATAAATGCAATTTTATTACATATCTTTCAAAATAGCAGCGAAATAATATTTTCTCTTAATGGCAATAGGCGGAGTTGTGTTTTTTTTTATCAGCTGAGAGCACTTGTTGGGGTACAGTTATTCAGTACGATTTATATTTATGAAAAAATTTTTAAATTGAGTTTTTCTAGCTATGATTTGTCAATAAGTCAATGTTTTTACATCTAAATTTGCTTGAAGCCCTTATTTTGTTTGTTTTAAAGTTGCCGCAAACTTTCAAAATTCTACTTGAAAAAAGGAATACAAAAAAAATAGACATAAAAAAGGAATTTGAAAATTTTTTTCCTAAAGCTCATGTTTTTTTTTGAGTGATGAATGAAGATTTTTCCAAAAAGTTTCTGCCACCACTGCATGTACAAAGTTTCCATATAAAAAACTAGCTGAAAGAGTTGCTTTCTCGAAAAAAAGCCTTGCATATCTTAAGGCTCAGCTATTAGTTTCATACGCAAATATAAATTATAGCAAATTTTATTGGTGAACAGTTTGAACCAATTTAAAGTTCTGATAAAGAACTTTAAGCCAGAAATAAGTTTATTAGTAAAAATAAAAGTTTTATTAAAACTAATAAACTTTGCAATTGCCAATAGACTTGAGCAATTTATAATTGTCAATTAATTAAGATATTCTTTCCAAATGTATTTATGGTTATTGATGGAAAAGATGGAGATTTTTGAGAGGCATATTTTAAAGAAATGCATAGAGAGGAACTATAGACATTTGAATAAAAGGTTCTCGAATAGATATGTGTATGAAAAGGCCGGATTGGATCCAATTTCATTTTATGCGTTGGGTTTAATGAAAAGGTTTGTGGAGAAATTGCCTTATTTTGAGGGTAAAGTGATTAGGGATATCTTATCTACCGAGAGAGAGTTCAATTGGTCAAACACGAAATACATATCCAGTATAGGAATTTTACAGGAACAATTGAATGGATATCCCGGTCTTAACTTCTACTCACGTATTACTCCCGGCATTCATAAGCGCTGATTTTTTTTTTTTTTTGGTTTTGTTTAGTTTTTTTTATGTTATTTTATTTTTATTATTAATTTTTGATTTATTAGCTATTTTATTTTAAGGTTTATTTTTAGTATAGAATTTAAGTTTTAGTATTAAGTTTATAAAAAATAGATCCAACTTTATTAGTATAAATAACTGCCGGGAGCAAGCACTGATTGGACCATTAACTAAAGTATTTATAATTATAGTTTTTAATTATTCTTAGATTAGATAAGAAAGTTGCATAGGCAAGAACTAGTAATGTAATTAAAATAATACATAATACTTTTAAGTTTTCAAGGAAAAAATAAATATTTGTAAAAAAAAAATTCTATGTAATAAAAAAAAAGAAGCCTCAATAAACAAATAACTAACTAACTAACTGTATTTATGGTTAAGAGAATTGTTATTGGCGCCTTAAGTTATGCAATTTTTTTTTTAAATTTTGCTTAGCTTTTCCAATAGCTTCACAGAACAGCTGATTTATGTAAACAACAAAATAAACCTAAAGTGTTTTTTAGGGCCAAGAGAATTCTATTAAATAACTTTGTTCTTCGTCGCATCACAAAATCCTGGGCATACCCCGCTAAGTCTGTCCATACCCATCAACAACTAAGAAAATTCATTATCGCGATTTAAGTTTTTATTTTTATACAAGTTTATTACAAATTAAATTAATTTGAGCAGCATAAATAATTTCATAAATACCATGAAATAGAAAAGATTTTCAAAGAAAAAAAAAACTTTAGAAAGATTTTATTAATTGAAAGTTTTATTATTATTATTAGTGAAATTCTTTTATTAGCAATTAAAATACTTTTCTTTTAGATTATGTTGATTTAATTAAAAAAAAAAAAAAACAATTAACAGGAGTTTACAGTCTACATCTTGTTATCCTGCCAACATTCTACTTTTAATAACAAAGTTAATGTAAATGCAGTTTATAAAGGAAAATTAATTAAATGTTTTTTATTACATGAAATAAATAAATGTGAAAATCTTGCCAAAAGCGAAATTGCTTAAATTTACCAGCATGAATTTCATTTCATAACATATTTACATTAATGATTATTACTGCATCCTGCCATGGATTAAAGCCTACACTTTGGCTGAAATATTAATGAATGCGACAGCTGCTTGTCATAGATAGAATAGCGTTGATTTAAGTACCAACAGTGTGTAATTAAAAGGTGGCCTAAAAGACTGCTGTAGAATATTAATTTGAGTAATAGCGGTGCGTATGAAACAAAGACTACAGTGCTTTCAGGATTGATGATTGCTCAGTTTAAAAAAAGCAGTTTAAATGAGCATTCAAATTATATCTTAAACAAGCAAAGTTGTGGCAAATTTAAAAAAAGAAAACAAAAAACTTTTAGCATGAAATAAATAAAATAAATCGCCTTTAGGTATGCTATGAATCGATTACATTTCCTATAAAATGTTAAAAAAACACATTTTAACTATATACTTTCACATGAACTTTTTCACCTGCTCTTTTACTCTCCTACTTTTTCTCTTTCTCTCGCTCGCTCTTACACATATAGTGGAACTTAACTAAAAGGACTTGAAATGTTTAAACTGTGGAACATCCGTAAACTCGCATCTAAACAAGCAGGTGCCCAGGCATACTTAATGTGTATTTATCTCTGTTTTCATTTTTTTTTTCAACAACCCTAAAAGCAGGCTACATATATTATATTCATTGAAAATTTTTTAAAGCGTAGTAATTTCTTTCTCGGCTTGTGCAACTATTAATTTTCTTATTTAATTTTTCTTATTTAAGTGAAGCAATTCAAAGAGAAAATCAATTACTAGCAAACGTAGAATATTTTTAAATTTCAAATAAATTTCTAAATAAAAATTTCTATAAAAATTCAATTACGTTGTAGATTATTTCGATTAAAGAAAAGCCAATTTATTATGGCCATTCGTATAGTTTGGCTTTAATTTTGAAAATTTAATCCAAAAATTTAAAAATTCGCTTTCTCACAAGAAGTTTTAGCTAAGTTTTCTTATATGTTGCATATATTTAGGCATAAATATTTTTGCCTGCAACATGAAAAAAAAACATAAAGGAGCTGCTCTGTTAAAGAAGGACTTTTTATGCCGTATTCTTAAAATCTCTCTGCAATTTGCAAGTAGTGCTTTTGCAAGCATTATTTAAAAGGCAACAGAAACTCCCAAAGGACGAATTCTGCTTTCAAACTAACTTTTATGCCGGCTACAAATTGAAATCCTTGTAAAAATAATAAAACGAAAAATAGAAATGTTATCTAGTCAAACATAAATTTTTAAAGGCGGAAATATACAGTTGCTGTACTCGACTGTAAACATTGAACACATTTTGCATGGCATTAAAAAAATTCAACACATATAAAAGATAACTGAGACTTAGAGGCTGGATATGCCACTAGATAAGTAAAGTTTAGTCCAGATCAGGCATTAAATTTATTGAACGAATACTAGTGAAAGCAGTTCAAACAATTTTTTGTTCTTAATAAAGATAAAATGGCTAGAAATTTAACAAAAATAAAAATAATGCAAATAAAGTATTATTTACGCCTACAAAAATTTCAAATAGGAATATTGATAGAATCAAATAAAATGTTAATAGATATTAAAACCTCATATTAAACAAATTTTTAATTGGAATAAATAATTTCTTTTTACCTGCTTTTCTCAAAGTTGGGATTGTACTATATAGCTGTCGAGGAGCAACAGGAAAACATTCTTTTCTGAAGCCCCAAGATCTTCGTCATCAGTGCTAATTGGCGTAATAATTAGCTCAACTCTAGGGCAGAGTGCTTTTTGGCGGAAAAAGATAATTTTTAAATTTGTTTTTCCTTTAAGAAAAAAGTTTTAGAAACTGTATTTAGTGCTATTTATTTGTAAAGTACTTTTACCTTTTCCTAAAGCACACAAGTACATACTATAAAAAAGTACTCACTATAGAAACTGATAATAAAATCTACATTTTATAAGCTAATTTTAAAAAGGACTTTTAAAAAGCAGCTCTCTTAATTTATGATACTGAAAAGTTGTATTTTAAAATATACTTAATGAAAATATTCTTAAAAACAACTACTTCTAAAAAGCTAAATTTTTAACGGTATTTCATCCAAAAAGTACTTAAAGTACTTTCTGCTATATATATCTTTTTTGAAAGTACTTTTGAAAAAATACTTTCTAGTAGTTTACCTTCAAAAGATGTTTCCAAATAAGGGAAAAAAATATTTTTAAAAAAAATTTATATTTTTTTTACAAGGAAAAATGATTTTGAGAGGTTTCAATTTTGAAAAGTACTTATTTTCAGAAAGTACTGTTTCAGTATAATATTAATATAGTAAATCAAGACCAATTAACGATTCTATTAATTCAGGTAGATACCATTGAAAAAATACATTTATTCTGCAGAATTTTAAAACAAATTAAATAATATTACCTTCTACTAGAAATTTTTGTAAAGGACAATTTAAGGACTTTTGAGACAATATATTTCAATATATTTATGTATACTTCGCATGGGTCTTCTAAAAGGGCAAAATCAAAAAGTTTCTGTAAAAAATTCGAATTTTCAAAAGTACACACTATAAAAAGTACTTTGCTCGTTACGTCGGAAGGTATTTTCAAAACTCTAAACTTTAAGCTTAAAAGAGTATTTTAACAAAGTACTTTTTTAAAATAGCAACTTTTAAAAAATTATTTATTGGCCTAAAAACCTTTTCAATTGATATCGTTATAGTATATACCATTTCCGAAGAGTATCCTTTTTCGTTTTTTTCTTTATTGCTGGCCTGTGAAATGTACTTTTGACACGTTATCTTGTAGAATAGATAATTCTAAAAGTGCTGAAAAAGTATTTTTTAAAATTAAATGTTAATAAAGCCCCTTATAAAAGGATACTCTTTAAATGATATCTTTAAAAACTACATTTAAAGCAATATTTTCCAGCTCATACTTTTTGAAAGTCAAAACATTCTAATAGCCATTCTTTCTAATAGAACTTTTTAAAAGGTACCTTAGCAAAATCAGCTTTCAAAAAGTACTTGAAACGTATAACAATTTGTGTAATATGCCAAATAATAATTAATTTCATTTAAGTATTAAAACACAGATAGTTTTGCTATGGTTCTTACCAGGATGTCTCTCTAAAAAGCTATTTTTGAGGAATAGCTGTGAAAGTACTTTTTCGGTCTGGTTTTTAAAAAAGTACTCTTTAAAAGGCTGCTAGTAGTGGCTGCTGTCTCTGTATTATCTTTCAGCAGACACTTTTGAATAAGTAAAAGGCATTTTGTAAAGGATATTTGATAACCCATTTAAAAAGGACGTAGTCCTAATTTTTCGAGATGCACCTTTACTTTTAATAGGGACATACTCTCATTTTTTTAGGGAAAGTTTTTGAAATGTAATTTACAAATGGTCTGCTATAACAAGTACTTTTATAAGTGACCAGCTCATGGGCCCATTGATGCTCATTGAAATGTCCTGCCTGGACTTTTATTTAAGAATACATTCTTTTAAGTTTTTCGAGCAAATGGTGCGATATTAAACTCAATGTATCATACAAGTTTGATGTGGTTACTATGCTGAGCTTTTAAAATTTCCTAGAAATCTTAACTTCTACACTTGAGCAAACTTCGGCAAATGGCTCAAGGAATAATATTGAATCAAAATATGATGTTTATAAAATATTCATGTATTTTTAAGTATGTCATGTAACTCAAATAAAATGTTCTTAACAACATTATTACGACAAAGTAAACAAAATTGTACAAAATGTATTTATACATACGCTCATGTATATGTAAATAGATGCCATTAAAGAATAAACTTAAAAGTTTTACAACAAACTGAATTAATAGAAAAAAAAAACGTGCTTTCTATTGTAAAAGCATATACAGATGGCATGTTTCATCCTACAGTGGGAGAGCAGGAAGCAGAAAGTAAAAATAAAAAGCAAATATAAGCAAATTTATGCAGCGGCATTGTTGTCTCTAATGAAAACTTGGAAGATGCAAATATGTTGCAAATCGAAACTTGTTGCAACAAGTTTACATTTCCCTCAACAATTTGGTTTTTTAAGGAAGTAAAATATGGTTCCTTGCAGTTACCGCATTCGGTTATTGTTTACAAATGCCATTATATTCCTTAATTATTCCAATAATTCTTGTGTATATACAACATTCAAATCCTGCCAATTTATATATTGTACATACAATTTCCAATACCAAACTTTCTAATAAAATTTATGTACTTTTTATTCACAACTGTTGGCTAATTTATGCAAATTCTCTACATACACAATAAAAATAAATAAACATCTTGTTTTGCCAAAAAAAAAAATAAATAAATACAAATTTATATTTATAAAAGAATAGGGCAATCAGAGACTGGATTAGACTCATTGTTACAACTTCCCTTTTCGTTTTCTGTTAGCAAAAGCTAATGAATAAATATTTCATATCTACTCTTCAAAACACGAGTTAAATAATTCCGAATTTTTCGCACAAGGAAAAATATTTCCCTTCTTATCGAAAAAATTGTTTTCAAAGTAATTTTAAATCCTTAGCATACTTAGATAAGCGAAAATATTTAATGATGCAAATATTTTATTTCTGCTCCTAGAAATATGCACTAAAAACCTTTAAATATTTCATATACTTTAAAAGGCGGAAAAAATAACCTAAACCTTAAATATTTAAAAACCTTTAAATATTTTATATGCTTTAAAAGGCGGAAAAAATCTAATGATGCTATTAATTAATCCGTGTGCTCCTAAGAATATGCAATAAATAATTTCAAAAGGTGGAAAAATTTAGTGTTATAAATATTTCATATCTAATCTTCAAAACACGAGTTAAATAATTCCGAATCTTTCGCACAAGGAAAATATTTCATTTCTGCTCAAAAAAAAATTGTTTTCAAAATAATTTTAAAATCGTTCTCTTAATTTATGATCCTAAGAATATGCAACAAATAATTTTAAATCCTTCGCCTGGATATATAAATGCAATTTTATATTTGATTGCAACTCTTAACTAAAAATAATTGCCTTTAAAAGTTTTAATATTAAACTTGTTCGTTTGCTCTCCCTTTAGTAGGACAGTTTAAAAAGGCATCCCACTAGCCATATTTTTTGGGTGTAACCTCAAAATAACAGAAAATTATACACAAAAAAAAAAAATAATAATTGGTAAACAATTTTATTCGAAAAAACAATTAAAAGAATTTTAAAATAAAAAGTTTTAATTTAAGAGTTAAATTAAAGTTATTTTCAATAAATATTTTATTTTTGTGTGAATTTTCAACAATTTTTATCAATCAATTATTTTTATTTAATATTTATATTTGCTAATTTTCATTATTTATTTCACGTGTAACTTCTATTTAAGATGGAAATATTTGCAATACGAATTATTTTTTATGATCTTGTAAAAAATGCTAATAACACCCATAACGGCATAAGCTGTTATTGTAAAAGACTTTAAATAATATTTAAACACAATTGTACAAAATAGAATAATTTTTAACAACAAATATTATACTCCGCTTAAAAAAATGTATTACATGAAAATGTTACAACGGGCGTAACTACTTATGGTGCTGCCCTCGTCTACATGAACCACAATCAACCAGAAGACTGAACTGTTAAGAATATAATTAATAATGACAATTTAAATGCAGGCAAATATATACTCATACTTGCAGAATGAAGGAAAAACATTTTTAAAAATTAAATTAAATTTACTTTTAGTAAGTATTTCGTTTATATCATTTACATTACACTCGCACTAAAATACATGTCATGTATAAGAAATAATTATTGACAAATTAAATTTTCTTTTGTAAATTAATTCATTGATTTTTAGTAGGAAACTCATTTACATTTTCTTAAAGATTTTATATTTAATTTATTTTCCCCAATTGATTTAATAAACAATTTACGACCAACCAACCCCAAAGGAAATTATTTTACTGTTGAGTTACTGGCGCTGGCCTCTGTCGCACCACAATCAAAAATCACTTATATTGTATTAATAATAATCTCTGGGGAATGGCAGCGTTTCACGATAATGATGATTTTGCTTAATCAATCTCCATCAATCTTTTGCGCCACGAACCAACGAGCTGTAAAGTATGCAGCGCCATACTCGCATTGTTGTAAATTATTTTTATTTGAAAATTTTCTTTGAGTCAGGCTGGTCAGATGTCTTCTTTACCTCAATAAAAAAAAACGCTATAAATCGCTAAAAATCGCCAAAAAAAAATTTTTTTTGCCATTTTTCTTTAAAGAAAAATGTTAAGCTTTTTTTTTTATAAAATTTCTTAGTTTTAAATATATAATTTTATTTTAATTTAACTGGAAGAATCACTTAAGAATCAATTTTGTACCTTAAATTAGTTTTTGTAATTTATTAATTAAATCCATTTCATTCTGCTTGGAAAGAAAGTGTTGAAAACATAAAATTTTAATTTTTACGTGTGAACTGGTAATTTCTTCTTTTAGTTCTACAAATGAGTTGGCAACACTGCTTTGCTTCACAATTAGGAAAGTTCTTTAAAGTACAAATTGGAATACTCTTTTCTGGAGGATCTTGAAATGAACTGAACTGTAGGATTCAGTTAAGAACGGCACAATAACCTGTACATTGGCCATTGTACCGATGGTGCCAGACTCTACCAGGGGAATACGATTGAAAACGCATTTGCGATCCATATATATACGAGCATCAACATTATCTAAGGCGTTTGTTACTCCATCTAAATACCCAAAGAAAACTTCAGAGAACACCTTTTCAGTTTCAGGACCCATGCGTAATTCATAAACGGTTACATTTGCATCGGGATTCATTTGCTTAATAGCCGCTGCAGCTGTTTGAACTTTGGGCTTCTGAACATCTTTTGGCCGTAAGAGGAATTGACGGTTCAAATTTGATTTTTCAATAAGATCCATGTGAGTTATAAAAAGTTGACCACTTCGCACAGCACCAACAATGAAATACCTTATATCACCCATTTTATCTTGAAATTTCTTTCCAAATATTGCAATTTGCGCATCATATCTGGAACCGATAGGTTGAGCATCAGCTTCCTCAACGTCATTTTCAGGATAAAGGCGTCATAATAAAGCCATTGATAAATGGGTGTAAATTTCCCACTGCAAGCCTTTAAAACTTCTTATAGTTTTAAAATCTTATTTAATTTCTAAGCGGTATGTATCACTATCCTACACAGTCGTACGATTCATTCACCCAAAATTCTGACGTAATGCCATCATATTTTAAAAAACCGCATGAAAATACGAAATTCTTTTTATGATCTTATATAAAATGCCAATAACAGCCATAACGGCATAGAGCTTCTATTGTTATATTATTGTAATAATTCTGGGGTGATTCCATCCTATTTTAAAAAACCGCATGAAAATACGAAATTCTTTTTATGATCTTATATAAAATGCCAATAACAGCCATAACGGCATAGAGCTTCTATTGTGATATTATTGTAATAATTCTGAAGTGATTCCATACTATTTTAAAAAACCGCATGAATATACAAAATACTTTTTATGATCTTATAAAAAATGCCAATAACAGCCATAACGGCATAGAGCTTCTATTGTGATATTATTGTAATAATTCTGAGGTGATTCCATACTATTTTAAAAAACCGCATGAATATACAAAATACTTTTTATGATCTTATAAAAAATGCCGATAACAGTCATAAGGGCATAGAGCTTTTGTAATTATAGAAGAGACTTAATTTATAATAAAAATAAAAAATTTTTTAGCACTAAATAAGGCAGTGTTGCAGTTGCCACACTATCATAGAAATATGATGCAAGGAAATTTTTTCTTTGTTAATTAAAATAAATGCAACTCTGATCGCATGAAAATTGTTATAATATAAAAAAAAAGTTGCATAAACTTTTGCAAATCGTATGAGCTGTAAAAAAATCTGTCATAGAAATGTTTTTTTTTGGATAGCCTATCCTACTTTTTCAGAATATATGCTATATATGACAGATCGTACGATTGCGTAGGATAGTAAACCATGGCCTTTAGCTGTTGACAGTTTCTTTGTTTTTAATCTTGTTTGACATTTCATTAAGTATAGACTTACAGCGTTAGAACGCCTGCGAATGAAATGGAGCACAAATTAATATTGATATTAAAGTTTCATACAAAATTTTATTCTCCCACGAAGCCCATATTTCGCTGAATAGAAATAATTATATATATTTTTTTTGCGCCTCAATTAGCTGACTTTAGAGTTGCTGATATGTAATTGCAACAGATTGGATTTATTTCAAGCACGGAGACGGAGATTGTGTGATCAGCTGTGAGTGCGTTAGAGAATAAAATGATTTTAAATTATCATTCGAGAATTTCATGGTTCTGCTTATTTTCGTGCAAGCAAATAAAAATAGTTTTTGTTTTAAAAATGCAAAGATATTGACGAGAGATCGTTTGTGCACATTCCACTGTATTATGATAGGCGTCAATGGTGGTCATGCAGTTTGCAGTCCTACAGCTGTGTTGTATTCGTAGTCAATATAATCGTGTTCATACAAACATTTGCATTTTACATTTGACTTGTTCGATTCGCTAAACTGCCGGAATCGTTTAAAATCATGCTTTTTGCTTAATATATTATTTATGAAAAATTATATTTTCCACTATTTCGCAAACACTAAATTTAACAATCAACATTTTGCATTAGTGTGACAATTTTTCAACACAGTAGATGTAAAGAATATGCCGATAAATGGAAATTAAAATTTCTATGGTATTTTGCTTTCACAGCCGCCTTCACCTCTTTCGCCATATTAAAAAGCTTTTGTTGTGAAGTCCAATTGTTGTACACTTCTAATGATGCCGATGATGGCAATGAGATTTTCAATAAATATTTAATATTTTCTCTTATCCTTTTTTCACAAGTATTAATATTTTATCGCTAACCAAAGAAAACTTCATGGCTAACATACAGTGAGAGAAAAATTTTGAAAGTAAATGGGAATTATTTAATAATAATTAGAAAATAAAAAATAAAAATAATTTTAAATAATTTAAAATACTTAAATATTGAATACAAAGTTTTCTTAAGTTGGACTGAGTATTAAACTTACTTATGGAACACATTCATAGCGACAGGCAACACTACTACGTGACTGCAAAGGTCACGTTTTTATTGTTCTAAAAGCATTGCCAAGGTCCTAATGCACTTATGTTAAATGTTATTTATTTTTTTTTACCAAATATTACAATTATATGAATATAATTGCAATATGTATAGAAGCACTGGCTACTGAGGACTTTGGCTTCTGGCTCCCCGCGGAATTGAACCCCTGACACCTGCTTAACAGGCGGGTATACTAACCACTATACCATCGAGGGACTTATATTAAATGTAAAAGAGGTCAATCTTATGAATTTAACTCATCCAATTGTGACGTCCACTGACTGCAAAATGTCAAAAATAAGAAGCAGATTTTAAATCAGAATGTTTATTTTGGCGTCAACGCAGCTTCACTAGTGGACGATTTTTTTTGATTAGCATAAGGCTGCACGTTTTTCGAGATGCAAATCTGGGTCAAAACATTGACTGGTAGAACCATTAGCTTCGAAGTTAGACCTTCCGACACCATTGGAAACCTAAACAACAGCGCTTAATTGCCGCTATTAAACATTTGGAAGATGGTCGCACTTTATTAGACTGCAATATTCAAAAGAAGTCTACCTTATATTTGTCTCTTCTACTCCGCTCTGGTATTATTGAACCGTCCTTACGTATTTTGCCACAAAAATACAACTGTGATAAAATGATCTGCCATGTCACCAACTGCAGTAAGAAGAAGTGCGGTCATACCAACAATTTGCGCCCTAAAAAGAAGTTGAAGTAGACTACTGGCATACAGATTGGCAAGTTAGATTGCTCCTGGAGAAATATATCGTTCCCTTGGCTTTCATTTATACATTAAAGAGTGTCTGTATTATTTTCTGTTAAATAAACTTGAAATATCTGTGATATCTACGAAAATTAATGATATTGATGTCACTAATTTGTTTTAACATCTGACGTTTTATGAACGTCAATGAACAGAAGTATTGATGCCAATAATAATAGAATTGAATTGACAGTCCGCCAGATATTAAATTTATGAAATCATTGAAAAAAGTAAATTCTTGCTAACGTTTGTAGAAGTACGGCGGCAAGCGACATTTCAAGCCATGTAGTTGTGTAGCCTGCCGTAGTGAATGTGTTTCATAATTGAGGGGGTTATTCTCCTGGCAACACAAATATATCGTGCTCTGAAAAAGAATATTGCCAGTGTTTTTCCACTTTATTATAAGAACTGAACGTTGTAGGTATGTTTCGGCCAACTTTAGTATTCGGAAAAACGTAATACTTATAGGGAAATACGTAGTACTTATACGTTAATAATCAACAACATTTTAATTGATCTGAAATTTTAACAATCAGCAAGCTAGCATAGGAGCTAGTTAAACCCACAAATATCCATTTCATTGTATTTCCTGAATCCTATAAATATTCAAATTTATTTGCGCTCTCTAATACCCTGTTCAGACGTAAATTTTAATTGTACAAAATGTCAACAAATATTTTCTATTTTTAGACTACACATATTTTACTTTTCAAGCCATTCAGAGCTGTGAAGTTGAAGTGTTTTTTATTCAGCTTGCAAAGCAAACCTTCAGCAGGGTTGCATTGGCCAAATGAATATTTCTAGTGCTTTTAATTAATAAATTAATTGAATACTTGCCATCAAATGCAATTAAAGATTTTTTATATGATAATATTTTCTGTGTAAAAGCATTCAAGAGAACTTTTTTTTATATGCCATATAATTGAACATTATTTTAAATACTGAATGCTAAAATAAAAGTAATATTTTATTTATTTTATTTAAATGGCCATAAAGCTTTAAAGGCCATTATTTTAATAAATTAAAAAGTTGGCCGCTTTTAGCTGAATGATTCCGAAACAAATAATGACAATAATAATGAAGTGCTTTTTTAAGCTCAAAATTCAATGTCAACGTAGAAAACATGCTCTCACATTCTGCCACAATGCCATAAGTAGCTCTTATGCGGTTAAAAATCCTTTGAAAAGCACGATATTTCGTTTCGTATAATATATTTCGTATAAAATGTTCTGAAATCGCATACTGACAATTACCATGCGAAAGAAGGTCCCGCTAATAAGTGTTTTCAAGCGAAACAGCCCTACTTCTTACGAACTTATACAGAGTACTAAGCTTTAGGCTCAATGTTTTGGCGAAGGCTTCACAGTACCAAATTTGGTTTATCTAATTTTCATTTAAGTCACGTTTATGTATAAAATAATAACAGAATAAATAAGCTTATAAAGCTCATATTGTAATTCTCATTTATTTCTGGTGAATTTCTATATATATGAGTATATAAGAAGTTTAAAACACTTGAAAGCTCTAAAGCTTTCTTTAAAACTTTCTTTCATTATATTTCATTATAAAATGAAACTAAAAGGCAAATAATTTACAAAATATTTTCCTACTTTGGTCTGATTTTTTTGTTAAAATATTTTATATAATTTAACAGAATTTTGTTTATTTGAGTTCTAGTACTTTACTAAATTTTTAAGCGCAACTGTATGTATTATTTCATTGCAGAAAATCCTACACCTTTTGAAAAGTTTTTTCGTTAATATTTTATTAGAAAAAAATTTTCAAAGTGATATAATTATATGGCGGACTCAGTCCAATAATAAAGTGACTAAATTTGACTAACTTCAGATTTGCAAGAATTATAAAATAAATTCATATTGAATTAAATTTATATGTTAACATTTTTGCTTATTTCAAGCAAAGTTTTATTTAAAATTTCAAATATTTCGTTATCCCAATGAATGAAGTCTTCGTTTTATTTTATAAATGCTAAATATTGTTAATAATAAAAAATTTCTAATGCTAAAATTTTATGTCGCTCAGAATTATAAAAATTTAATTTAGAAGAATAAATCTCAAACTAAATAATTTATAACGTTGCAACATAAACACAAAATTACAAAAATTGCCAAGCTTTATCAAAATTGAAAGCTACTGGCGGATACAATTATTTATTTTTTAATATAAACTAATTGAGAATTATAGCAATGTTAATATCAGTGGACGATTTCCCTTAACAATGCTGCTTTTGTCCGTTACCTTAAAATGTATTCTTAAGATGAATACAATGAAATGTTTAGAACTATTTTACTAGAAATACAACTGCGTTACCAAAATTGTTAAAATTACACAATATTGTTATTATCATTGTTTTTTTTTATGATAAAATTTTACTTAATTACAAAATTACGAAATCTGATCTAAATTCTAATTCTAAAAATTTTGCTTGCATATATGCATTCTCACATTTCTGTCCAACCTTATTCAGATTCGCTTCATTTTCCATTACGCCTAATAATTTGAGAGCACACATTATATATTATTTTACCTCCAAAGCTTTACTTCGTATTTCGTATGGTTTTTCTTGGTTTTCAAACTTTGTAGGGAGAAACCGTTATAGCATGACTGAGTAAAAAACTTTACTGGATCGGCTTTCTTCGGCTTGTCCACAGGAAACATTTAGGGTCTAGGTAGAAATCGAAAAAGAGACCTCCGGATTCGTAGGCCGAACGGAATTTCAACTGTTTACCCTCTTTAGCATGCTTACACTCATCAAATTCTTTTTTCTATATTTGCCACCATATAAAAAAAAGTTTTGTATTGTAAATAAAGACTAATATTTTGTCAGATGGGTTTCAGCTTGGATCTAAAGAAAGTCGATTTAAATATACTACAAAATAATATTTTAATTTCAGACAATTAAATCAACATTTCTAATCTAAATGATTTCCAAAAAAAAAAATATTTTTATATACATTTTCGTTGTTATTTTAATTTTAAAACAAAAAGTTATAAGCCCGCAGTAAATTTTTTTTTTTGCGGCAACTAAAAGTATGCAACAGTTTTGCCACTTGCTAGAAAATGCCGCCATTGAAATTTGTGTTATTTAGAAGAAAATCATCTTAACTTACATAATTAAAATCTTCTTCAACTGAATGAATTCATTTTACTTAATAAAAAGACTCGAACAAAAAGTGAAGAAGAGAATTTTTTTAGCTGACTTGCATTGCTAAAATTTCGCCGCTATTGCTGGATACTCACTAGACACCTCTGGTGCCCATTTGCAACTTAATGCCAAACTGTTGCATACTGAAACTCACTACACCCAATAATATTAAATAGTTCCAACATGTTGCGACATGCTGGAATCCATTGTAATTTCTTGCCTTACAACATGTTTGCATTCGCTTCAAACATGCTTTGCGACAAATGGAAATTTCCAGGCTCCTTCTTTTAGCCAACAAAGTCCTATAATAATTTATTTATTTCCAACAGGTTTTAAGCCAACAGCAACAAGTTGCAACGAAAACAAGGAAAAATATGCTGCCATATAGTTTTAGACAATATCGGCAAAAAATCACGGAATTTCGTCTTATATATGTAGCAAAATTTCGGATAGATAAAGTGTAGGGATTTAAGAATTGCTGACTTTGAACTCAGCTTATCAAATTAATGAGAAATTATTTATGTTGAATCCATTTAATTCTCATACGGTTTTGCCGAAAAAGATTTCTATAAAAATCAAATTTCCGAAATTATTAAAAGAAGGCTTCATCCTTTTTTCTCACATCCAGTTGCTTCTGAATAAAAGTGTTATGAATTGATAAAAATTACTTTAGACTAGAAATCAATATTATTGGTAAGGGGAGCCTGGCGGCTGTCCACTCATATTATAACAATATTCATGTAGTCGTAATATAGTATTAAGGAAATTAATAAAGAAATTTTGTCTTTGGAAAACACGCAGGTTCTAGGCAGGAATCGAACCACCAACCTCCGGTTTAGTAGGCCATGCATTATTCACTCGCCTACGGGGGTACCCTCGTTATAAATTTGATAATGTAATTTTTGTATTTCTGAAAAATTTGTCTGTCTTTATAAGGCGAAAATATTTAAAGTAAAAATTATTATGTCTGCTTTAAAAATTATAAAAATTAAAATAACTGAGAATTTTAAAAAGTACAGGCTGCCCCATAAACAGGCTACATGAATACAACTCATTAAAAATAAAACTAGTAAAGAATATACAAAATTTACAAGCTGTTAAAAATTGCTAAAAATTTTAAAAATATATTTTTTTTTGTTGTATTTATTGCAGTACGTCATAACGCATACATTTTTTTCCTTAAAATTCTATTTACGTAAATGTAATGTAAAATGTAATTGTAACGTAAATTACAATTTTTCAAGCAAGAAATTAGAAAATGCTTACAGATTTTCCAGTTGGTGGACTGCGTTCCATACGTCATAACCATTTATTGTCCTTGCAACCCCAAACCGAAAAATCAACCCTGAGAGGGGAATGAATGTTCAATTTATATTTATAAAACAAAGTTGATCATTATGAAAATTATAACTGTAATATGGGATTTTTGGCATTTTACTATAGAAGAGGGGCAGAGCAGCATATAATATGTCATTATAGATTTATTCACCAAAGCTTGGTTCCAAATCGTAGGTTTTCATGAAGGCAAAGTGCTAATCTAGGGCCAGTTTTTAACTTTCTAGTTACATTGAATAGTTTGACGGATGTCAGTTGGGTGTTTGCTATTTACCTTTAACATTTTTTAATCTTACAGCCGTCAACAAAGTATTGACACATTGACGCAGAGCGTATAATAGATTTTATATTCATATGTGCATATATATATAATACTCAACGAAAGTGTTAAAGCCGATTTACATAGATTACGCAATACGTAAGCCCACTGATAGCTAAGGGGCAGTCCTCAATACTCTGTTAATGTATATTAAATCAGCTGTTTTTAATACAAATCTTTTAATTATATTTTTCAATGGGATTTGACAATTGCCAATTGTCAAAGTATTTAACGGAAGTAAAAAATATAAAGTCAACCAACAATGGTCTAACTTTATAGTGCTTTGGGTTAGCAGGCAGCTATTAATTGCAAAGGCGCTGATACAAATAGGCTCGTACATGGTTTAATTTAGTGGACTGTATAAAAAGTACCACGAATATGTATGACGTAGCCTATGTGAGTTGGCCTTAATCTTTTAAAAAAAGACAAATAACTGCTGATTTTTTTGTGTTCGCATGCAAATAATTTACAACTTCAATTCCAAGTAATTTAATAAATGAACGCACCTAATAGCTTCCACACTCGCGGGGGATTTTTTGTTTGCAGTAATATTCCCTGCCATCCCCACTGAAAAACCATGTGGGACTGCATGCAAAAAAAAAAAAACGTTACAATAAAAGTAATAAAAGAGCAACAGGCGCAACATTATGTATTATTAATACCAGCATAGAACAAAAACAATGACACTGTCAAACATGTTTAGCTGCCTCTTCTGTTGTATTGTGTTCGAAATGCTTGAGAACGCCAGCAGTCAGCGAGCCACCATCAACATGACATACGAGTACGTGTATGCATTTCTGACTTTCTTTTATTATTTCTTTCTTCTGCATTTTTTTTTTTTTTTTTTTTTTTTTTTTTTATAAACAACCATAAAATATTATTCTGTCTTGTATTGAGATTGAACAAACTCAAGATTTTTAATATGACGTTGGCCTTAAATAGAAAAAAAGGACAAAAAATCTTTGTTGTCAACGCAACCAAATCAATAGTTGCTGGAGCAGAAAAGAGATGATGACCAACTAGTGTTTAGGAAAAATTGTGTTAAACTGCTGCTGGGAGAACGACGGCTTTATGGAGATGAATTGTTAGTAAGAAAAGATATGAAATGATTGACGGTTATTATGCGTAAAGTGGCGCATATTCGCACTTGAATAACGGCACTGATTAACCCATTAATACATTTTTGCCATTATAAAATTACTTAAAAAAAATTGAAAAAATTCTTTAAAAACGTTTTAATAATTTCCAATTATTATATTAACTATTTAATACAGGATATTCTTCCACGTAGCTGGCAAACCATAAATATTTTGTTAAAAAATTTAAATTTAATATAAAAATTGACAGAAGCCAATATAAGCAAACAGCATCCATCTTAGAAACAGATGCCCATATAGTAGGTCAAAAATGTAATCATATTTAAATGGAAATTAATAAATAAAACCATTTATTTTTTACTAAAGAAACAAATAATAATTTACTTGTACTGAAGCAGAAAACATAGATCTGGCAACCAACTACAGTTTGACAGCTGGCACTCATTATTTAATACAGCACTACTACATGCCTAAACAGCCTTCCTTTTAGGACTATGATTTCAATTCTTTGATATTAATTAAAACACAGTAGGAGTTGTTAAGACAGCACTAGTGGATATTATAATCGTTATAATAAACCACAATACTCTTCGACAAGTTAAACACTTTTGAAATTCTTACTCAATAACTTGTAATGGAAAATAATTAACACTAATTAAACGCTGGGGCTCTCTTTTTTAAAAAATTTGTTACTTCACTTTTAAACCACTTTGTAAAAAAATATTTGTTGGAACAGCGCGGAGCCAAATCATTTCAAATTGCATTAAAATACGTTCGGAAGTGCTAAGAGTACGCTAGTGAATAACCTAATCGTTACAGTAAACGCCAATACTCTTCGACAAAAACGACAAAAACTATTAATTAATTTAAAGAATAAATAGACAAATAGAAAAAAGTCGAATGAATAATCTAAGTAGTCTACTAAAAGGGAGGTCACGGGTTCGATCCCTGGCTACACTCTGGGTGTTTCCCTGAAGTCAAGCCGAAAGCTTTTCACATTAATAATGTTTTCACACTTAAAGTTAAAACCTGGTTTTAACTCACAACCTACAAACAGCTGATTTTGTGTTCACATACAATTTTTATAAAATCAGGTTTTATAATACAGTTTGTGAAATAAATTTGTTAATGATGAAATAAATTTTTTTAAGAAATAGGTGTGTTTGTTGTAATTATTCTTCCCACATTTATTTGACAAACTTTACGACAGCTGTTATTGTTTATATACAAAATAAGAAATTTTAAAAATGTGTTCTAAAATTGAAATGAATTTACATTTTGTGAATGAATACTTGGGAATGTGAATGAACAATCAGCTGTTTTCAATCTTTCCAACTTGGTAGCACTGTATATGTACTGTATAAAACAAGGTTGTATTTCATAAAATCTGCTTTAAACCAATTCAAAAAAGGTTTTAAAATGGTTTTATGAGAATTATTTTGTATGGTAAAACCAGGTTTTAAGGATTGGTTTTAAAGTTAAAACCAAATTTTGTTTTAAAACCAGGTTTTATCCTCAGTGTGAAAACACTATAAGTTAGTTAAAAAAAAAAAATATTGCTTTAATATTTTATTTAAAATTTATTTTTTTTATTTATTTATTTTTTTTATTTATTTATTTTTTTTATTTATTTTTTTTTTATTTATTTTTTTATTTATTTATTTTTTTTATTTATTTATTTTTTTATTTATTTATTTTTTTTATTTATTAATTTTTTTTATTTAATAATTTTTTTTATTTATTTATTTTTTTTATTTATTAATTTTTTTTATTTATTTATTTTTTTTATTTATAAATTTTTTTTATTTAATAGTTTTTTTTATTTATTTATCTTTTTTATTTATTTATTTTTTTTATTTATTTATTTTTTTTTATTTATTTTTTTTTATTTATTTATTTTTTTTATTTATTTATTTTTTTTTATTTATTTATCTTTTTTATTTATTTTTTTTTTTATTTATTTATTTTTTTTTATTTATTTATTTTTTTTATTTATTTATTTTTTTTATTTATTTATTTTTTTTATTTATTTATTTTATTATTTATTTTTTTTTTATTTATTTATTTTTTTATTTATTTATTTTTTTTATTTATTAATTTTTTTTATTTAATAATTTTTTTTATTTATTTATCTTTTTTATTTATTTATCTTTTTTTATTTATTTATTTTTTTTATTTATTTATTTTTTTTTATTTATTTATTTTTTTTATTTATTTATTTTTTTTATTTATTTATTTTTTTTATTTATTTATTTTATTATTTATTTATTTTTTTATTTATTTATTTATTTTTTTTATTTATTAATTTTTTTTATTTAATAATTTTTTTTATTTATTTATCTTTTTTATTTATTTATTTTTTTTATTATTTATTTTTTTTATTTATTTATTTTTTTTATTTATTTATTTTTTTATTTATTAATTTTTTTTATTTATTTATTTTTTTTATTTATTTATTTTTTTTATTTATTTATCTTTTTTATATATTTATTTTTTTTATTTATTAATTTTTTTTATTTATTTATTTTTTTTATTTATTAATTTTATTTATTTATTTATTTTTTTTATTTATTAATTTTTTTTATTTATTTATTTTTTTTATTTATTTATTTTTTTTTTTTAAATTTAAAAAAACTGTCAAATGATTTCAAATATGTTTAAAACACTGACATGATTGTTAAGAGTAATTTATTAAGCGTGTGAGAAGCAACGAGCCAAACGACCATCGTTTCTATACTTTGATTTTAAACAATAACACAATCGTTACAGTAAACGCCAATAGTCTTCGATAACATGATTCTTACTTACAAATTCTTACTCACTCAGATGGCTTTAATGTATTTTACGGTTCAACTTAATTAAATGCAAACACTGGACACTTTTCAACTCAGTCTAATTACTTGTTCTCCCGAGGGTTAAAACTGTCTGTCATGGCCTTAATAAGTATGTAAGATTTTTTTCTCTTCTTTAAATCTCCCTCTTCTCTCTTCTGCCAGCAACAGTTTTCATCCAACTCACTGTTACCAGCAAATACTTTTAGTTTATTTATTCTATAGTTTATTACATCAAATGTGTTGCATGTTTTGAATACATACATCCTTTCCTTAGCTAACTGCACTTGCATCACGATTATTTGCCACATCATTTCAGTTTTCAAGTGCACTTTACAACCCCCTCCCGTTGCTTAAGAAGTATACTCTGGGCCTTAGAGCAGAGCAGAAAGACAAAATCGTTTATCTGCAAATGGAGTTTAAAGGAATTAACATCATACCTTCGAAAGACACTATTAAATAGTGGAATAGGTTCAAGAGATCCACGTTGTCCATTGAGTGGTGGAGCACTAAAATGTACAGTCAAATCTTTCAAATCTGTATTCGTTAGTTATTTCATATATGTATGTAAATGTGTGTTGCATAGTGAAAATGCATTCCGAGTTAAAACTGACATAAAAGTGGTCATCATGCTTGTTGTTGAGAGATCGTAATGTTAAATAAATGTCAGTCAGTCGGCCAGTCACTCACTTAGTTTAAGTTGTCCAGCATAATATTATGCATATAAGGCTTCTATACAATTTAGTTTTTCTTTCTGTCTGTCTGTCTGTCTGTCAGTTTACCTTAACATGCTCTGTAAAGAGTCACTCTGTGATTTATGCAATTCTAAAAGTGTTATAACTGCCCTCGACGTTGATGTGTTGATTAATGTGATGAGTTAATTTAAAAGTGTTGAGATTTTCAAATAAAAAAAAAAAAGAAAAAAAAGAAGAAGAAGAAGTAGAAAAGGCAAAGAATTGAATTTGTAATACGTTGTCCCAAGTCCCGATTGATAGGCTTTTCTAATAACAGATGATAATAATATGATAATTTGCCGTGTTATGAAGAAACAATTTTTAAGAAGGGAGTTTCTTTAACGAGGTCCTCAGCAACAGTTTTCAATACTGATTATCCCTCTACAGAGATATTTTTCCGTTGAGATATTCTTCTGTTTAAAGTTTTGATTTAAATTTAAAATATTGTTAGTCGAAAAAGTAATTTTGTATTTTGCCAGTAAATGTAGTTGCGGTTGTATCTCTCCATTGCCAGCGATCACATTATGTCATACTATATAATGTTGGAAAGGTGAGATTTACATTTACAAGTTACATTTAATCAGAAAAAAATTAAATTCCTGAAGATTAAGAAAAAGTTACAGCTGTTCCAAAATGAGTGAAAATAATAAAGAAATTCGCTTAATTTTGAAATTTTTATATAAAAAAGGGAAGAATGCCATGCAAGCCACCAATGAAATTTGTAAACTTTACGGAGACGATGATGTATCAGTTCGAGTAGACCAACAATGGTTCACTCGCTTTCGTTCTGGATATTTCGATGTCAAAGACACACTTCGCCTTGGTCGTCCTATCGTTGAAAAGATTAATGAAATTATGGAAAAAATTGACCAGGTCTGTCACATAAGCAGCCAGGACATCCCGAAGGAATTTAACATTCATCATCAAATGGTTGCGAACCATTTAAAAAAAGGTGGCTACAAAAAGCAGGTCGATGTTTGGGTGGATAGCCCATGAAGTGTCTGTTAAAAATTTAATGGACCGAATTAACATCTGCAATTGTTTTCTGAAGCGAATGTTTGTGAGGAAATGGTAACAGGAGACGAAAAGTGGGTCAAGTACGACAATAATATGCGAAAAAGATCAAGCTCCAAGCGTAGTGAAAGTCAACAAATGGTTGTAAAGCCCGGATTGATGCCTCGAGAGGTTTAGCTGAGTGCTTGGTGGTATTGGAAAGGAATCTCTAGCCTGGTCGAACGATTGATACTATATTTTACTGTCAAAATCGGGAAGGGTTTCGTCTTCTATCAGGACAACTCTAGACCACACATGTCTTTAATGACTCGGCAAAACCTATGACAGCTTGGCAGGGAAGTTTTGATTGTATTTACAAACCTTTAAACTATTAACACTACATTTTGTTACACTCTCTTCTTCTTCCTCTTCTTCTTCCTTGTTTTTTATATCCTGTTTAGTTTGCCATAAAATTAATTCGATTTTATCTGCTTTTTACTTCTTTGTTAAACGCACAATAATGCCGTCAACTTACAAGTCATTGTATATTCTTCAATGATTCGCTTTTGAGCAGCCACTAGTGATAAATGTATTTGGCGGATGTAACGGAATTGTTTACAGTTTCTATCCCTTTCCTCTAAAGAGGAAACAGGAAATTGAATGGTTTATTGGTTTAAAACCCCCTTAAATAAACTATTTTAGATCGGCTGCCATTTTAGTGCAACGCAAAAAAAGAACTGTAAAATCATTCAATGAAAGATTTTCGAAATATTAAAATTCAACTACTTCTCCTCTAAACATACTGCGTATAATAAGAACAAGAGTGAAGTGGAAAATCCTTCATCATAATTTAACTACTGTATTAAAGTTTTATTCACAGCCAACATGACAACAATGATAAGGATGACAGAGGATATTAAGTCAGCTTAAATAACATTGTGGCAGGGCCACATATTCACATACACTTGTGAGTAGAGAAGCATTTGAAGAAGTTTTTATTAAACGCGTTTTATAAAGGAGAATACGATATTGTGTTGCCTTTAAACGATGGGCATTATATACGTCGTTCTCAGGATTTAAAGGTGTGAAAAAATTTAATTTGCTGGGACAGTTTACATATGTAAAATTATTGGTGAAATTTTTATTTGGAGCCTGTTCTACTTTGAGATGTTTTCAATGGCGAAACCGGCATTTGTTTGCTTTTTAGCGATTTTTAAATCTCTTAGAATCAGTAAAACAAGAATAGACGAAATTGTCAATTTACACGCCTTGGTAGCAAGTAAATTACTTATTACTAACGTCTAACTTAGTAATTAGGCTGATGACTGCGAAGAAGATAATATTGTACTTGTTTCAGCGACTTCTAGATGTTTTAAAATCGCTAAAAGCAAAGCAAGATATTGTTGCATTACTGGGAAGGATATGGGTTACATATCCTATTATAGGGATCTAAATACCTAAATTTCTAGCTTAGCAGATACCAACGCAGAAGACTATGCACTTGTTTGAGCAACTTCTGGTCATTTTAAAATCGCTAAAAGCAAGCAAAGATCCTATTGTATTACCGGAAGGTATATGGCTTACCCGTCCCGTTGTATGACACTAGATATCTAAATATCTGCCTCAGTTGATGTCACCGTAGGAGATAACCTTGTACTTCTTTAACACAACTTCTAGACGTTTTAAAATCGCTAAAAGCAAACAAAGATCCTATTGTATTACCGTAAGATATATGGCTTACCGGTTCTGTTCTATGACAATAGATATCTAAATATCCGCCTCAGCTGATGTCATCAAAGAAGATAACCTTGTACTTGTTTAACACAACTTCTAGACGTTTTAAAATCGCAAAAAATAAAAACGATCCTGGTGCATTACTGGAGAGAATATGTTTAACAGATTCTGTTGTACGGGAGTAAATACATAAATTTCCAGCTCAGCTGATAAGAGCGAAGAAGAAGAAAAATTATTAATAAAAAACTGGAAGATGCCATGCTTAGAATTTGACCGCTTATCTGTACACATTTTTACTCTAACATAATTGCTTGCTGATGAGCTTTCCGACTCCCAGATTAAATATTGAATCCAGGAAATAATCTCTTATCTTTTTTCTGTAAATTTTTCAAACGTTTTAAAAATAGTTTAAAGCTTACAAAACCCATTACCTTTGTCAAAAGCCAATTTGTCATTATAATTTTTAGTCACTGTAACACATATTAGATTTATATTAAAGTCCCGACACGCATGTTATAAAAAGAAATATAATTTATGAGTTCACGTTACTAAAATACATTCCGTTTTTATTTTATATTTTCACTGCTTTGCTTTTGCCATGCTCCTACTCAATACTTCTTACGCATACGTGGGCTTGGGGCTTGGACGGGTACAAAAGAATCCAAACGTTTATACTTTTTAATATGTTTACCGGAAAACGTCACATGCCGGTACGTATTGCAGTGAGATTTTTTCTCCATTTCTTTTTATTTATGGATAAAAAATGAATGGGTTTTCATATAAGGCATATTGAATTAATATGAAAAGGATGAATGTAAAGTGAAGTGTGTTTTTCATGATTTAAATCCTCAACCGAATATCAAGTTTTAATTTCCATATATATAAAGTTAGTTAGTTGCTTAGCAACAGGGCTATAAAAGTATGAAATGATTAGGCGGGAGTATGTCGAAAAAGTCTGCTGTGAAAAAAAAATTTAATTAAGAAAAGGAAAATCGTTACAAAAGTAAGTACAAGGTGGGAGGCATGGAGGTGTTAGATGTGATTTAGCAAAAATAAATAATTAATAATATTTGTTTTTAAGTTTTTTCTTTTTTTTTATCAATATATTTTTTATTACGAGATTGTTTAATATTAATATTAATTTATTAATCTATTAAAGATAAGTAGGCGTGGCATGTACCATTTTTTTTGAATCATGAATTGGTAACTAATGGAATGTTTAATATGCTTGCAAATATTTTGTAGAAATTATTTATATAATTTTGAATAAAAAATAATGTAAAATTTTATATAAATTTAAATAAAAAAAAATACATATTTAAAAATATTATTATAAATCGAAACAGGAGCGGTTGGCGTTATCAAAAAGCGCTTTTCCGAGGTATTTCGAGGCTTAGATAAAAACGATTTCATAAGTGTCTTATATATGAGGGGGATAAGTTTGAAGTAGGCAAAACTATTATTGATAAATAAATAAATAAATAATTTTAAAAGAAAATTGAAAATAACGATTATTTTTATATATATTATTTATATTTTATTTTTTTATATTTTTTTTTGTATTCCATTTCAGTTTATTTAATTTTTCAATTCTTTCCAATTTAATTTTAATCGCTTAAATCTATTTAGTATTTTACTTTATTCGGTTTTATTTATTTATTTATCTATTTATTTTATTATTTATTTTATTATTTTTTTATTTATTATTTTTATTATTATTTATTTATTATATTTATTTTATCTATTTAGTTAAAGTAAATTGAAAATGATTTTATTTATAATTTTAAATTAACCCATTGCCAAACGCCGTAGGCATTTGGTAACACTGTTGCGAAACGTCTTTAGTTGTAAAAAATATAATTTAATATACTTTTATTTTTTTATATTTTTTTAAGTGTTAAAATTAAAAAATTAATTAAAATTATTTGACAAAAAAAATTTTTTTTTAGAGAAAAATTAAAAATAATATGTAAAAATCCAGCCTTTAATGATTATTATTATTATTTCGGGTATTCCCCCAATTCATTTATTTAATATTTATTTAAATAATAATTTTGAATTTCATTATTTCATTTCATCGTATAAATTATTCTCTATTTTATCATTTTGTTTTTATTAAATTTTTTATTATTTTTTTTTAATTTATTAAATTGCTTACTTTTGAATTGATTCCATTTGAACGAATGGAACTTACTTTTTCCACCAACGACACCCTCAATGTAAACTTAATGTGATTTAGTTTCCTCCTTTAAAATATTTTATGCTATCTCAAGAAAAGTAAAAGTGTAAATGACTAAAGCTTAAGATATAAATTATACGAGGGATGGCATTAAATTAATGAAAAAATATTGATCGGCTGTATAAGATCCTAATTTCATTTAAATTTATTATTTTAATAACACTTAAATTACAGGTGAGTGCAGGAAAACTCGTATGAAATAATTGCCATAAAATATATTGATACTATTGGTACTGGTACTTTTGAATCCCTTTAAATTCCCCTCATATTCCTTTATACAATTTCTAATTAATATAAAAATGAAAATGTAAAATATTATTGAAAAATATTTCTATAAAAAAAGTACTGATATGTACTTAAATTTATATGATAAGTTATAGAGTAGTATTCAAGGCCAAATAGCACTGTTGCAGGGTCGCATAAAAAGTTATCGAATTGCTTGAGATTTTGTAAACAAAAAACAGCTGACATTAACAGTCATATAAATATTTGCGAGATAACGAATATGATTGAATAAAACAATTTCCAAACTATTTTATTGTATAATAACAGGGAGCTTAAGAACCCTCAGAGGTGTTGGTAATTAATATTAAGTTTTTAAAGCAGAACCAATAGCTCTTTCGTAACTCTATCTTTTTTTCTGAATTTTTCTTCCACATGCTGGTGCTCAGTCGATATAATTTTACAATAGAAGCATACAAATAGAATTTTGTTTATTTTTAGTACTTTTAACTATAAACGGTGTAGAAAAAAGTACCAAAAATTATATAAAAGTACCAAATATATATAAAGTACCAAACATCAGTATGTTTTTCTTTGTATTTAATTAATTTTTATTCTGCTTTAGATTTCAATTAATTTCAAATTTTGATTTCCCGTCCAGAGTTATTTGAAGGTCAACACTCTGCAGCATCAGCTCTTCAATACAAAAATTGCCAATCGGATTTAAAGTTCAGGACTTTATTAACTTTGTTAGCAGAATAATAAAAGTAGACAAACTTTCACACACACTATTTAAAACCTGAAAAGAAATATTAAAATTAACAATTTTTTTATGGGGGGAAAAAATCATGCCTCCATGCCTCTCACCTTCTACTACTTACTTTTGAGTTTATGATCTTGACTTGATTAACAATACGCGCCTGCCTTAATAGCGTTGGTGGCATTAGTAGCCAACAGCTTGTGCCTAGTTAGAGTACAAATGAAGCAGAGCTCCGGTTGCCCCCCGTTACAGTTCAGCTTAACAAAAATAAATAAATGTGAATACAAAGTATAGAAAACAAGTGTAAAAAAAAAAAAAAAAATATTTTGTGAGCAAATGCAACACGTTTAGGCAATAAACTATGAGAGGATTTGTGTCTTTTGTATGCCAGTGATCTTGTTTTCTTTGCACGAAGGGGGAGTGGTGTTGTATGTTGTAGATTCCTTTTGGTGATTGCAAGCAGAAATTTGAATGTTCATAAAACAATTTTTCTCCACGTTTGCTGGACAGGAAAATTTAATAAAAGAGTCATTTATCATATAAAAAAGCTTCTTTAATATAACGGTATTTAAAAACGGCTTTTAAAAACGGCTTTTAAAAAGTTATTCAGTTCAATGTTGCAACAACATTGAAGCACTTTGTACGCTCTCTTGTTGCAAATTGGTGAAGTGCTGCAATCAGGGCTGCCAATTATCGGTATTTTACACACTTTTTTTACAGTGTACTTTGAATGTTAAAAAAAATGTATTTTGGTATTCTGCCAGCAATTCTCGTTTAATTTTTAGAAATTTTTAAATAAATGGATGAAGTAAAATTCAAAATTTAATAAAACTAAATTCATTTATTAAATCAAAATTTAATAAATGAATTTTGCCAATAATTAATTTATTTTATATTTATTTATTTTATATTTAATTTATTAAATCAAAATTTAATAAATGAATTTTGCCAATAATTAATTTATTTTATATTTATTTATTTTATATTTAATTTATTAAATCAAAATTTAATAAATGAATTTTGCCAATAATTAATTTATTTTATATTTATTTATTTTATATTTAATTTATTAAATCAAAATTTAATAAATGAAAGCAATTAATTTCAAAGTATTTCTTATTAACAATTTTTATCATTTAAAAATAAAACAAAAATTGGCAAAAGTAGTCAAATACAAGTAACAAAACAAATCTGCTCATAAAATACTAAAAAATATTCAAGATTGTTTTTCTAAAAAATAATAATTGTTTCGTTTTTTATTTATTTTCAACAGCTTTGCCATGCAAGTATTTCTAAATTGATACGGCGGTCCTAAGTGGGTTAAGCATAAAAATTTGTTTTCTTTTTATTATTGAATTTAAAATTGTCCTTTTCATATAAATTGAAACCTAAAGAGCTTTTCTACATAATTAGCCAAATATTCAGAAATGGGCAGGTCACTTCGGAATTAATTTTATCACTTTGAATTTTCTCTATAACTTTCTTCTTCCTCACGAAAAATTTTCCTTTAAAAAATGTTGGGCATTAAGAATATATTTCCTTTCTATTGGCAAATCTAAAGTTTAGCCATAAAAGCTTATGTTTATTGAAATTGTTTGAGATATAAAAATTAAATGCGGCGTTAAGTTTTATTGCTTCATTTAAAACTTCATACATTTCTTTAAACTTTTCTTTCAAACCTTCAGCTCCACATACACATAATTGTTACAAAAGTAATTTCAATCACAAGCCACGTATTTAGCTGTCTAATAATTACCGAAATGTATTTTATGCAACTTGAACATGTGAAACTCGTTGGGGCACTTGCTTGTCATGCGTACGTATAAACGCCCACTTCAACATTAGCAAACCGCCAACACCCGCCAAACCCAAATGTGGTTTGAAGAGATTTATTTATGAGATTTTCGCCATGATATACAAAATTATAGCCGGAAATTATTTAACAACAAATCGAACTTCACATTGTGAGAGTGGTGGCACAATTTAATTCAAAAACTTGCCAATTTTTTTTATACAAAAGAATTTGAATTGGAATAGAGTTACAAAAAAAAAAAAAAAATTACGCCGAGATTAGCTGGAATTAGTTTACTTCAGGTACCAGGTACAAGCGTTTTTGGCTCGTTTTGTGTAAACTAGGCTTCTATTTCTTCAAATCATGTAGGAAAAACAATACGAGAATTATAATTATTGTGATGATAAAAGAAAAAAAAAATTTTTATCTGAATATGTAGCTCTTTAGGGGGCAATGTAATAAAATCGTTGAAATATATTCCCACGATTTTTATAGTGTTTCTTATTTTCGTTATTTGGGTCCTTCCATAACTAACGAATAGTTATGCTGTTACTTATTGGGAGTCCGTCTTTGTTATGATTACCATTACTTGTATTGGTTATTGTTGTTGTTATTTTCCTTGTGTTAATTATTTGCATAGTTTTCTGCTGGCTTTACGAAAGTTTAAATTAAAGTCTCACTGCCAAATGATTCTGGAAGTACTTATTTTTTTTTCAATTAATAAAAAATAAAAAGGTTTAAAGATTTTGGAAAACACACAGGAAGTAGGCAGGAATCGAACCCGCAACCCTCGGTTTGCTAGGCTGCACATTATTCATTCGCCTATGGTTTCGAATCCTTTATTACCTAAAGGATTCTAACAAAAGCTTTTCTAAATTTCTGGAATGTAGTCGGTTGCATAAAGAAAACGACATTTGCCGTCTGTAGTGAAAAAATCATCCTTTATTCAGCCTGTAGGAGTGACTGAAGTATTGATAAGAACCCCGAGAAGGCGGAAACCAAGTATTGAATCTGCATAATAAGTTTATTTAAATGAAAAGTAAAGTTTGTAAATGAGAAAAGAGGAGTTCTTTATAATTTTATTGCGCTTGACTAACCGAGCATACATAATGCCAATGGTTAAGCGTAACAATATAGTTTCCATGTGGAATACTCCATATATCTTCCAATCATAAATTACCACAATAATATATAAAAGATATTAAATATTTATACTTGTAAGTGTTGTTTTGGGATCCATAAGCAAATCATACGCAGCATCTGCATAATAATTTTTAAGAGGCCTTGTTTTGCTTTCATTGCTCTTCCACGGCATTTGTTATTACTTACATTTACAATAAATAATTATTGTTAATACCTCTGCTGCGTTATTGTAATATAAAAAAAAACAACTCGTGGAATTTGTTTAAAACAAGTCTCTGGTCAGAAATATAGACAAGGAGAGTGTTGCAAACCATTGCAGTAGCTCTTTATGTGGTACGTTTTCTGTAGTAACAACAACTAAATCATATTTAAGAAAATCAATAGATTAAATTAAATTAAGCACATGTTTTGTAAGGGTTAGGAAAGATTAAAAAAAGTTTCTTAATCAAATGTTTGATAAAGAAGTTTAAAAAACTCTCATTTTAGTAGTGCAGCAATTTATTACAGAAATCCCCAAAAAGAAAGCGAATAAATTGCCATATTTGTGGCTATTTTGGAAACCCCCATAAAGGTTTCTTTTATCTCAACACTTTTATTAATTTGAGGAATACTTGCAAACAATATTTAATTCAAATATTTCAAGTTAATTGTTTAAATAAAAATATTAAATTAAAAATTAAAATATTAATTAGAAAAATTTATATTACACAAATTCCACTTCTCTTCACAAAGTGCAATATTGGCAGCTCTGTAAATATTACACTTCTTTATAAGTTGGCCAACATTAAAAGTCTTTGATATTTATTTATGACAATGGTGAATGTCTAAACTAACAAAAAGTTAGGTATGAAATAGTCTCAGCAATAACCTTTAAGTATGTGCTCATTAACAGTATGTGTGTAGTGTAAGCACGTGTTAGTTTGTACAAGGCACTGTGTGGGAAATATCAAGTAAAAACGTCTGATAATTTCACAAACATTAAAATATTAATTTTATACAGAAGAATTATAAAGAATTAATTTTATTTTGCATTGAAAGCGCTTTATAAAAGCAAAATTTAAGTTCAGAAAAGTATTAATTTGTAATTTTTATGTCTAAACTGGTTATTAGACAGCTAGCAACGTAATATTATTGTATTATATATATAAATCAATAATATATTTTATTTTAGTCGTTATTTACATCTGCAGAGAAGTATGTTTTATAAGATAATGTATTAGTATATAAGATGATATTATATAAATAAATACTTTTGATAGAAATTAACAGCTGAAGACCATTTTCCAGGAAGTTCATTCTAAAGTATCCGTTTAGATTGACATAGTCACATAAGCATTGCATTAACGATATTACTAGTCTGTAATAAAATAAACGTTATAAGAGTAGTAGTAATAAGAAACGTTATAAACAGGAAACCGGCTGTTTTATAATAATTTGTCTATTACGAGTTTAACAAAGTACGATTTGTAGAGTCGTGTTGAGCGCTTATTTTCCTTTAATTATCACAAACTGATTCGTTTGCGCAATTCATTCAAACGCTCTCCATAAGCTAAAAGACTGAAGACAGTCAATCTCTATTATTTGCTTGAGACCAAAGCGCTCAGTAGAAAAATTTGCATATTTCCTACAGTTCGGTTTGCTCAGTTAAGAGCTAAACAGCTTAAGTTATTTATTAGAGAGCAAAAAGGGCACAAAGGAAATTAACGAGTCTGCATATAAAACATTAATGTTTATGTAAAGAGTATAACCAAACAGTATTTTACATCACCAACACAAAAAAAAAATAAAAATAAAGTCCAAAGTATGGCAACTTAATTATAGGTGGCAACTGCAGTTTCCCAAATCTTCCGGTTTAGCACTTGATTTATAACTTTTTGTTAAAAAGTTTTTTAGGTTAAATTTAAGTTTTAAAGCGATCTATTATTCATCCGCGCATTAAAAAAATTCTGTGATTCATATTCTACATAATTTGTGTGAACATTTTAATATTTAAAAATGTTTCGATGAACTTTTTCGCTTAAAGTTCATCCAAATAATTTTTCTGGAAAATATTCATCATAGCAGTGCGATTTTTTATTTAATTTTTAATCAAGTTAAATAATATTTTTTATTTTTTTATATTTTTAATGTTAAATATCATTTATTCTTGGAATACTACAGTTTTTTTTTTTTAACTAGATTTAGTAAATATTTATTTATATGTATATTTTTGTCAATTATATTTTATTATTATTTTTTTCTTTTCATTTAGTAAATTTTTAATACTAGACATTAAAACTCTAAATAGTGCTACTTATTAAATGTGCTCAATATAAAATAATTAAATAAAATTTATTATTACTATTTGAATTGAAATACTTAATGCAATTATTAGAAATTAGTATTCTTATGGATACATTTAAAAAACTATATAGTACAATATTCTTACAATAAAAATTATTTTTAAAGAAAACCTAAAAATATTAAATGTGCTATTCAGAAAAAAAACAAAATAATTAAATTATTTTGTGCTAAATTAAATTTATTACAAGAAAATCATGAATTTGAACTCTGCTCTGCTGCTAAATTTTATCCTTTTGTTTGCTTTTGCGTTTAAAAATTGGTTTAAAAACATTAAATAAAAATTTTAATAAATTATTTTTTAAAAGGTAAAATAATCCCTCACTTTTTACAAAAATAAAAAAATAAAAAATAAAAAAAAATTTGAACGAATTAAATTTGATTTTAATTTTCTTGAAATTAATTCAATTTTGTCTTGAATTTTTCTCTATGTGAGTTTTTTTTTTTAGTGCGTTCTCTGTTTTGTTTGTTGGTTCTTAAATATAATTAATTAATTAAATTTACATAAAAAAAATTTACACAAGCTAAAATTTTTCATAAGAAACCCATATCCAAGGCGGTGTACAAATTTCTTATATCACTATGGGAAGAAATGCGCCAAAATGGGAAATTCATGGCTTTAGCAGCTGATTCCTCTTCAGCGCCATCACCCACTACCACATAAGTGCTTTTACGACTAAACCGGGTAACTATGCGCTCATAACAAGTCTCTTGTCCTACGGAAAACCATATAAAAAAAATAAGTTCAAACTTTTCGAATTATATTTTTCAGAAATAGGCGTAACTTACCAATTTTATGAGCTGAATAGATATTTTCGATATTGAAAATGCCACCCAAGCCAAAAAGTAAAACTTTGGCCAAGGCAGGTGCCAGCTGGGTCGACGTTACCAGCACATTAACACAATTTTCACGTTGAGCAATCATATTTAAACATTTAGTGGCCAAAGAGGCCCAGTTGTCGGTAGCCATTTCTATGTCTTGGCGTATTTGCAGCCAGGCATCTCGTTTGGCCGGCCCCAATAAACCTCCAACACTTTGGATCATAAAAAAAGTAACAGAATATAATAAGATGTTAAAAATAGAATGGAAATCAAAAGTCTGTTTTATATACATATAAAAAAATCTTCAAAAAGGCATAGCAGTCTTTCTTTAATTCACATTGCAGAATAAATACAACTTTCAATTCCTGTAAAAGTTTTGTTTAGAATACATTTAAAAAATATTCATTGAACAATTAAAGTTTTGTATTGAATATTTTTAATCAAACTGAAATTTTATTCTGAATAAAAGTTTAATCAATTTCAATATTTCATTCAACTATTTAGACACAAATTACAAAGCCACGTCCTCATTATCAGATATTTTTTTGGGTTCTACAATAGAGTTCACAGATACCACTATGTTTGAGCTTCAAAAGCTAATATTTCCCATACAATATTTCCCTCTATATACGTCCTCTTAATCCGATTTTTTGGGTTCTAGAATAGTGTCCACAGATACGACAATGTTTGTGCTTCAAAAGCTAATATTTCCCATGTAATATTTCCTTCTATATACGTCCTCTTCATCCGATTTTTTTGGGTTCTACAATAGTGTATACAGATACCACAATGTTTGTGCTTCAAAAGCCAATATTTCCCTCTATATACGTCCTCTTTATCCGATTTTTTGTGTTCTACAATAGTGTCCACAGATAACACTATGTTTGTCCTTCAAGAGCTAATATTTCCCATATAATATTCCTCTCTATATACGCCCTCTTCATCCGATTTTTTTGGGTTCTACAATAGAGTTCACAGATACCACTATGTTTGTGCTTCAAAAGCTAATATTTGCCATATAATATTTCCCTCTATATACCTCCTTTTTATCCGATTTTTTTGGGTCCTACAATAGTGTCCACAGATAACACTATGTTTGTCCTCCAAAAGCTAATATTTCGCATATAATATTTCCCTCTATATACCTCCTTTTCATCCGATTTTTTTGGATTCTACAATAGTGTACACAGATACCACTATGTTTGTGCTTCAAAAGCTAATATTTCCCTCTATATACGTCCTCTTTATCCGATTTTTTTGGGTTCTACAATAGTGTCCACAGATACCACAATGTTTGTGCTTCAAAAGCTAATATTTCCCATATATTATTTATCATTTTTCCCTTCGTTCTAAATGCGGAAACATTTGTTCATAAATATAATGAAAAAATTTCATTTATCCAATGTAATGTTCATATTATCTATGCAATAAGGTACTTCACTCTTTGCTGCAAATTGCCTAAGACTTTTGCCATACATTTTAGCCATTTTTCTTATTATTATTTAATTATTTTTCTACAATACTGATGTTTGACTTAATAAAAAAAATCTTTATAGGAACCACAAAAATAATTGCGCAGAGCAAAAGGTTTTTATTATTATATATTAAAACGATTTAATTGAAGCTTCCCCATTATGTTATCAAGGAAATTCATTCAAAATATTTTCAAATCAATTTTGACATTAAGATCTTTTAATGTCTGATCTTTATTGAAGTTCATAATATTAATGAACATTTTTACATTGCAAAAATTATTTTTTTTTTGTTTTTGTTTTCTAATTGCTTACAATGTTTTACATTATTTTCCATTTTTTACTTCGTTCTAAATATGAAAACTGTGTTCATTCACAGAATGAAAAAGTTTCATTTCAGCTAGTCATATAATTTTTTCTTATTTATTTTAGAACTTTAGCTGAGTCCATTAATCCATTAATTAAACACATTTACCGCAGCAGGCTACACTGTTTCATGACCCCAAATGTTACTGATTAATATTATTAAGCATGTATCCCGGTTTTTAGTTATTTTGAAAACGGCGGGGCACAATTAGAAGCTGACCATGAATTCTCTAGTTATACCACTTTCAAAAATTTCACATTTCCGAAAATAATATAATTTATTTACGAATTTTTATAGCTAATTTATTTCAAATATTAAATTTGTTCTTAAATAACGTGCCCATCATCTAATATCTTCATATACGAGGTGTGATCAAAAAATAAACGTTATTTTCAAATGTCGTGAGATAAGTATGTTCGATTTTCGCATTTTTTCCTATACACATATTTTCCATATGTAAACATATCTGTTATATATGTTGGCAATGTCAGCCATTTTGGATTGCCAGATTGTTTTTGACAGAAATAAGGCTATTCGTCTTCTGATGTGTGCTCTTCGATGGCATGGGAGCTGTTGAACGTCGCCAATGACGAAGCCAAAATGCGGTCGTACAATCAATAAGGAATACTATCTTGAAGTTATGCGCCGTGTAGGCGAAGGAATTCGTCGGAAACGAATGGTGGGAAAAAATAATAATTTTTCACACTATTATAACGCACCAGCCCACACCTTGGACCCCGCCTACTTTTTCCTCTTCTCAAAACTGAAGAGACCGATGAAAGGAAATAATTTTGCGATTTTATTATTAAAGAGATAAAAGAAATATCGAATCAGGAGCTGTTGGCGATACCAAAAAGCGCGTTACAAAAGCGTTTCGAGGATTAGGGAAAACGCCGGTATAGTGGGGGGATTACTTTGAAGGGTATAAAAAAGTGGCTATTTTTTCAATAACACCTCGTATACTATGTAAAATTTTTTTATAGCATGCACAAACATCATTCAATGTATCATCTAATATATTCATATATTCCATGTAAAATTTCATTTATAGTATGCACATACATATATCATTAATTGTGTTAAGTAATAACTTTTCATTTAAAAATTTTTTTAAAAAATATTTTTATAAGTAAAAGAATAATATTTTTTCTTAATGCCATGAAGTTTGTAATTTGCTAACATTTAATGATACACTTCATTGATATAATGTATCAATTCATTGGCTGAATGAAAAAGCTTATTTTACTGTACTGTTCGTAAATACATATATATGCCAATCCGTTGAAGACATGCTAATGCATTGCGACAACTACATGATTTTTTATAGGAAGTAAGAAAATTTGATGTGGTATTTTAGAATGGAAAGAATATTCTATTTTCTTTTCCGAAGCTGGACATGCTTAAAAATTGTGGAATATTTTTATTTTCCATATTTTTAACTTTTGCAGATTCCGCTTATATTCGTATTATTGAAATAAGAAAAATCTAAAATCTGCAAGTTGAAAAGAATTAATATGTATATCGTTTGATTCGAATTACAGAGTAACCACTATTTTCCCTCACTCTCCTAATAAAATGAATATATAATTAACTAGCTACTTACTTTCCTCGGTAGGTGTTATAAATCTCTTTTATCTTACGATATCTGAAAGCTAGTTTGCGCATCCAGTCTACGCCTCCCCTGACACCAGTTGGCAAACACAGATTGGGTGGTGCTCCCGGCGGTGCGCCCGTATGAAAACCATCCGTGGCAAAATTATACGTACTCAAATCTTGACCATTGTCGTCGGATGACACATCATCTATATGGACTTGATCACACTCTTCGATTTCGTTAAAGAAGAAATGGGTATCGGCCAAGTTAAAAACCATTTCTTCCATTCTAAAAGCGATAGTCATTAAAGCACTATGATCTTTGGTGTAACGGGTGGCAAAAGAGCCCGACAATAGGGTGTGAAAGATGATGATGGTCTCATCCAAGTCCCAGATGAAAACGCGTTCTGGCGGCTTAACAGCGTCGCTGTTGGGTGTATCGGAGGTGGTACTGCGGGTGGGACTAGGTTGCTGATGGCGTCTACCTCTTGATCTGCCTGTTTTGCCGGTGGGTGTGCCTTTGGATAAGGACGCTGTGTTGTTAGACGAACCCACTGTAGATGAGGCATTCATGTTATTGTTGCTGGGTGAGATCGGTAAAGGTGAATGGGGCGAATTGGTATTATGCAATATAGGTGTAGTTGAATGAGTATCGGTCGGACTTTCCGAAAGATTAGAGGCAGCTACATGAAAACCATGACTGGCACTTGAACTAGGCGAGCTCACAGCGTAAGGGGAGTAATTGGCGGGATTATAATAATTTCCATATTGGTCATTGTAATACGAAGTATAATCCTGCTGGGCAGCTGACGCCGATGCCGAACCAAATTGGGCAAAATTATTGTAGCCATAAGCGGGTGAATAAAGCTGAGAGGCATTATTGTTGGAAGAAGCATATGATGAAGTCAAATATGGTGAAGTGGGCTCGATTTTGGTGGGAGCGCGCGCTGCAGCCGCTGTAAACGGTGTGCCATAGGTAGAGTAAAACGGTGGCGTATATTGCTGCATGCTGTTGTAATAGTTATAGTAATCATGTTTGGAATCATAAGCAGCAGCTGCGGCGGCAGCAGCTGCAGAAGAATTTACTGCGGCCATCGAAGAGGAACTTAAGGAATTGCCGGGTGAAGCTAAGCCAGCTAAGTCCGCCGCTGTGTTGGCCAGCGACGAACAACTATACAAGCTCGCCCCTGAGTGGGGATTGCCGTTATCTAAATGAGAACTCAAGCCTGCCGAAGGATGCAATGAAGTGTGATCTCCCGCCGCGGAAGATTGCAAATGATGCTGGGCTGAGGATTGTGAGTGTGTGTTTTGCGTCAAGCCGGGTGAACGATTTTCTGACTTTACCGAAGGCAATTGTGTAGCAGACTGATCAGCCGTTAGCCAGTGGGACATGCCACTTGAGGTTAGAACATTTGTTGTTGCAGCCGCTGTGGTTGAAGACGCCGCTAGTGTACTACTATTCTCATTAACAGCGATTGACGTATTTGATGCGTTAGAAGAATGCTGATATGTTGAAAAGCTGCTACTGCTAGCAGTATGAGCAAATTGGGATGTTTGTGTGCTAGAAAGAGAGGGCAGACTATTATTGCCTGCTGAGGAGTCCACAGCAGAATTCAAGCTGCAGCTACTGGGATTTATTTGCTGTGAAGACGATTGGTGTTGTTGTTGTTGTTGTTGTTGTTGTTGTTGCGTTGACTGCTGGTGCTGTTGAGTTGATGGCTGCAGGTGCTGAGAGTGATGATGAGGATGATGATGATGAAGGGGTGAGGTTTGCAAAGAATGGTGATACGATGATAAGGATGCCAACGAGCCGATAGTTGGCTGTAGAGGTTGTGTTTGTGGAGGTAAAGATAAAGGACTACATTGACTCGCTGATACGGCCGATGAAGCTAGAGCAGACTGTGAGGCCAGCAAAGGACCCTGCAATTGCGGCAGATGAGCAGACGATTGATGTGCTATTATTGCTGGCGATTGAGCGGCCGCTTGTGAACAGAGTCTAAACCGAAAAAAAAAACATAAATAAACTATTAAAATATGAAATGAAATGCGCCATATTTAATAATCAATAATAATTTCTAATTAAGTACAGATTTCATTTCAGAAAAACTCGTAACTTTTTTCTCTAATGCGTTTTGAATTCTCGTTTCAAAATCATTAACAGCTTAAGAGCTGGACTATAACCCAGCAAGCGTTTTTTTGTATTACTCACACACAAGTTGCCACATAAGTACCTAAAGGCAATTAAAGAGAAATGATAACCAGAAGGAAATTCTTTACAAGTTTGAGAATAATTCCAAAGCTCAGTCAGCTTGTAAGATACTTCATGAAATCTCTCACTAGCAATATGCAAGATTAGAAATTTTATTTATAATAATTATTTTCTCGGTGATTTTTTTTATTAGTTTTAGTTATTTGTTACGTCCTTAAATTTAAAAGTACATCTTTAATATTTAAGTAAAAAGCATTGAAAAATAAATGAGAATTATTTGTAAGCAGAATTATAAAAGAGTTTAAATATTGTGGAAACTATTTTGCAATTGATATGCGTTCAAAAAGCAAAACAGGGATATGTTTTAAAGGCAACTGAACAGAAACAGCTGATTAAATATTTGGGAAAATTATTTCGCAATAATAATCCCAATAGTATTCCAAAATATGTTTTTAATATAAATTTCGATTATGAGCAAAGCAGTCTGATAACAGTTTAGAAAATTTCAGAAAGTGCTTTTACTAAACGATCGGCAAAAATGTTAACTGGGTGGTTATAAACAGGCATATACATACAAGCGCATCACGCATGCGTGTGCAGATGTCCATAAAAATGTAAATTTCTTCTAACCTTAACATTTTCTGCCTCTTTGGAAAAGGAAATTAAAAATAAATAAAATATTTTTGTTTCTTTTTCCAATAAAATGGAACACATGAATCTTTAAGTCAAGTGTCTCGGCAAACATTGCCACACAAACATACTTGCATACATACATACATAGTATGTAAATACGTGCACAAACACAGACGGGCCTGCATACGCGTGTACACTTGCTTTAACTAGCTATTCATCGATTTTAAACGGATTTATAGATATTGTGAAGTGGTTTTCTTTTCTTACTTTATTTTTATTACAATAGACTTTTTCAGATTCCTACCACAATTAAAAAAAGAATTATTTTTTATTTTTTTTGTTTTTTTTTGTTTTTTTTTTTTTTTTTTTTTTTTTTTGTTTAACTAAAGTGTCTTTTGCGACAAATTTGGTTGTCTAACACAAGTACTGAAAAGGAATAGTCCTTTTATAAATGTAAATTCCTGGTCAGACTTGAACATGTGTGAAACAAATGTGTAAAAGGCAACGAGGACTGAAAATGTAATTCCAGGGAGACATTTGTAAACAACGGCGGCTGCACGAAAATTTGAAATACGTGATTGATTTTGAAGAGAAATATTTGAATGACAACCGCAATATTAGTAGTGCAGGCATGTATAGAATCCTTGACAGCAAAACATTTTGCATTTACAGCAGTGCAGGAAAGTCCTTGGGATTTTCCTGCCACAGCCACAGTCAGTGGAGTTAAAGGACGTTCTCTCTGGCAAAGAGCAAATAAAGAAATATCCACAAAAAAAAAATTAATTTCCAACTAATTCCTTGTACATTATTGTAGCAGCAACACATATAATAGATCTTACACGAAAATCCTTTAGTTATCCTTTTCTCAATTATCCTTCCCTCTCCATACAAAAGCGCTCTAATAAATTAATTTCCAAAAAAATTTCGTTACATTTTTTTCATTTATTTACCAAATATTACAATTATATGAATATAATTGCAATATGTATAGAAGCACTGGCTACTGAGGCCTTTGGCTTCTGGCTTCCCGGGGAATTGAACCCCTGACACCCGCGTAACAGGCGGGTATACTAACCATTATACCATCGAGGGGCTTGCCATTTTTTTTTTTTTTTTTTTTTTGAAACCTTAAAATCTTCTTTTCATATAAATTTAAATAAATAATAATAAATTTATCTTTAATAAATTCTAAAATAGCTAAAAAAAAGGGCGTGAAATTAAAAATCTCGTGTACTCTGTTACCCATTTTTTTAATTATTATTATTTTTTTTTTTTTGTTCTTGAACTTAAAATCAACATTTGCTGATTTTTATTTTATCTCGAAATTCAAAACTTAAGAATATTTTTTATATTTTCAGTATTCTCGGTACTCATTTGCTTGCTGTATCATCGGGGAGGAAAAAACTACATAAGAAAAAAATGCCGAATTATTAGCAAAATTTAAAAAAAAAAAATTGTAAATATTTTTGTTCGATTAAGAAACTAAATGAGAGTTATAAGATATTCAGACATAAATTTAAATTGATTAAGCTTCTTTGAAAAAATTAACTTTTAGTTAATTATTGCACGTGGGATCAAATTTTTCTATTGTTTTTGGCATCCACAATTCAAGAAGAAGAACTACTACTGTTTTTGACATTTTTGTTCAGATGGCATTCAGTGTTGTCAACATTAACTTTTTTACTTTCAAAAAAAAAAAAAAAACTTTAGGATGTTTGATGGTTCTCAGTTTATGAGATAGTTTAAAATAAATTGTCAATTTAAAAATTGAAAATTGTAAGACACTAAAATTGATGAAAAGTTAACATTTTTATAATTTATTTGTATGACTGAACTATTTATGGTTACATCATGGAGACGTCTGTCAATATGTTTAATATGCATGACAATATGCATAATAGTATTTAGGCCAAGTCACTCAATACCTCTATCATGATATGGAGGCATTTAGTGAGGCATTAATATGTTACAATATTTTTGTTGTGGTCCTTCAGTCCTTAAGGTCCTTGCTGATTATTATTTTATAATTTAATAAATAAAAATTTTTTGATTTTTTTTTTCAATTTAAAAACTAAATGAGAATTGTTATACCTTCCACCGCCATGATAGAAAGTTTGTTACTTTTTTTTTTTGTTAAATTTTTAACACTAAATGAAAGTGACACTAAATGAAACATGACAATTTAAATGGCCGGCCATGTTTATTTGTTAGTTGAACACGATTAAATGTTGTGCGGCAGGATTTTCGTACTCTAAATAAAAGTTTATTAAATAAAACAAGTTGCAGTTGACAGCCCTGAACGTCTTCGGAAAAAAATTGCCAAAAACGGCAGTAGAAATCATGCTTGTTGATTTTTATATTTTTTGTTTTTGTTTGTTCCAAAATTTTTCAAACTAAATGAGAGTTATATGACAGTATTGACAGAAACACAATATGCCGTTATCATTGTTGCTAGTGTTTTTTACATTGCCACGAATTGGCCATGTTCAGTAGGAAAATATTTTAATTTCATATTCTTCAGTCTTCATTTATAATTCCTTTCTGGCGAATTACTGGAATTATAATATAAATAAGAGAAAGAATATATTAAGGGAAGTACAGTGGAACGTAATAGATTTTCCATAAATTTGTTTCTGTACATTTTAGTTTTATGGACTTCATTATACGCCAGTTAATACACCTTACAATATCCTATAAAAATTTACCGGGTAGCAAATTAGAGCGAATGACTAATTTCAGCCAGCTGGAATACTTATTATGGCTCTCTGTGTACTTATTTGGAGCCATTTGGCATTTGACAGTATAAATAACTGCTGCAGACTAGAAGTGTTTCTTATGAACAGCGATAAATTTCAAAATTTTTCACACTTAAAAGTTTTTTTGTATTTGTATTTTACTGCACTCCTCTATAGTCCTTAAGGCTTCCTTTGGCAACAATTTGTTTAAAATGAAATCCTTTTTCCATAAAAGTATCAAATAACGCGTTTAAATACTTACGAGCATATGACAACTGACCATTAATATATACAAGTATGTTACACTGATATTTGATTTCAATATCTTTTAAAAAATATCCAAACAATAATTTTATTGTATTTAATTTATTTTTATAAAACACATTTAATAATTTCGTAGAATTGAAGGGGAAGCATATGGCAGACTAAAAGGTGGCAGGTTTTCATAATTACGATTCCAAAAATCTGACTTTGTAATGTCAACTTATATTTAATATCTGCTAATGTGTGTGAGAGAGAGAGAGAGAGATAGGTATAGAGTAAAATAGAACAGGAGAAGGTGTCACACTTACGAGTATTCAACACTTGAATATCATCCGTATTGAAGCAAAAACAAATTAATGTCTGGGAAAACAGATAAACGCATTCGACTAAATATTTCTCAAATGCATTTGAAAGTATTTTATTCTGGAATCTCAAAGATGCTCAAAATAAATCTGAAAGATGCGCCCCTTCAATACTACTTAAAAGATTACTGCAGCAAAAGGATACAAAATATCGAAAGAAGTAACAAAGAAAATAGTTGTCAATTATGTGACGCGTATTCAAAGCCGCCTTATTAAATTCTAACATTTTAAATGAAATCTTTATTTAAATTGCAGCAAATTAATCTGACTTGAGTGCAGCCCTGAAGGTGGCCATTCAAACCAATAATTTTTCAAATTACAATATTTATGGTTTGTGTGACGCTTTATAAATGAATTATATGCCTAAACGAAACGCCTTGTTGTCTTCCTTTTAATTTGACACCTTTTTGGCTGTGTACGACGGTTTCCAGGTTTTTGGGAAATCATATGCTGGTACAATATTATAGCAGAATGAAATAAATTGCCGTGTATTGCCACGTGTGGGAAAAGTGGCTGTTCACGGGCGTTTTGAAAATGGAAAGTCTTGTAAAAGAGTACAACTTCTTTAGCGTCATGTTTCACTATGCTAAACAGTTGTACGATTCATTCACATGAAAATGTGGTAGTGATTCGCTTCTATTTTGAAAAATCGCATCAAAATGACCTTGCTGGTGCCATACTATCAAACAAATATGATGCAAATAATTTTATCCTTGCTGATTGAAGTAAAAGCAACTCTGATCGCATGAAAATGTTCATAAACTTTTGCTTGCCACATTATCCTATTTTTGCAGCAGAGATGCCATATTTAGTAAAACATACAACTGTGTAGGATAGTGTATCAGGCTATTAAATGATTGCCCGCATCCTAATGACAGCAAAAAGTTAAAAATTGCTTAACTTTAGTTAAGTTTGGAATATCTTTCCTTTTTAGGGCATACTATCCTATTTTTTCGCCAGTGATGTCCAATTTGAGAAATCAGATGACTGTGTAGGATAGTGTATCAGTGTCTTAAGTACCAAAAAAATTGTCGTTTTATGAAACTTTTCATAAACTTTTTCTGGGCAAAAATATCTTCCCTTTTTAGGTTACACTATCCCATTGTTTTGGCAGTGAATTCCCATATTTGACAAATCATATGACTGTATAGCATAGTGTACCAATGTCGTAAATAGCACCGCACAAATTTCACTTAAAATAGTGCTTCTTAACAAAGAAACCGTTTAAGCCAACACTTTTACGGTTTAAGGAGCTCTTTTACACGTTATATATTTTAAATGAAACCCTTTAAAAGGTTCTCTTCTCATTTTATAATTGCACAATATCATTAATTACTTCAAATTTTTTTTATAAATTATCTTTAGTTTTTATTCTAAAAAATCTGGCATCTCATTGTTAATTGAAATTATTGTGCCATTTATTACACAATGCTGGAGATAATGGAAATATAATAGGAAATAATATTCTAACAAGTAGGTGTTTTAGTGAGTTGGCAACTCTGCTGTATTTGACCAGTTATTTAGCAGCTCATATTTCTTTGCACATTTCATTATGGCTAAACTTACATCGCGGTAACGCTTGCGATTTGGCTGGAATACAAATTAATATTGATAATGTATTTCCATGCCAAATTTTTTGCTCCCAAGAAGCCCATTTTTCATTGAATCAATGAGTAGAATTATTACATTTGTGGAAAAAATTACTTTTTCGTGGGGTTTATGGGTTGGTGGGGTATCATGCTCATATGTCACTATGACGGTTAGATTAATAATGTTAGACAATTGGTGAACGATGTTAGATTATGATTAGAAATATTTTGGTGGTCCAATTAGCTGATATTAATCTTGCTGGCATGTGTTTTCAACAAGTCGTAACGTTATACCCCACTCCGAGCTACAACTAAGAGAACAAGTTCACCTAATGGCACAATTAAGTGACCAACATGATTTAACCCCAATGGATTATTTTCCAGTGGCCTTATGGAAAGCCACTTGTCTACATCGGAAAACCAAAAACACTTGAGTATGTGGAAATGAATATTCCAATATGCCGCAAATGCTGGCAAAAATTTGGGAATACTGGTGTCTCAAGATCGGACTTACACATGACCTAAACCGTAGACAAAAAACAACATAAAATATTTCATCTACTTCATTAATAACAAACAAATATATATGTCGAGCTCTAAACGTGTAACTCCAAAAAAAATACCCTCTACACTGAATAAGCTCTGTAATACAGAGTTGGAAACTGTAATGCGATACCATTTTATCTTTAATATGATTATTAGGTTCATTTATAATGGGGAATACCAATTAAAAAATATCAAGTAATTTGGATTTGGGTTGTATAGCGTTTTTGAGGGCATTGCAAATAAAAAAATATATGCGTACAGTGAACTCGCGAAATGGTGAACTAATTTTTACCAACGCTGTTCACGCAGTAAAGAGTCACCTTTTATTTCCAAATTAGAACTTCATACAAAGAGAAATAGAAAGGGGATATTTTAGTGGAAAAACAGCACACGTCACAGTTTATGACGATCACTGTACGTAGGAAGGAATTTTGAAACCTACCACAACGTCAAAAAAAATACAGTAAACTTACAAGTCGTGTGTTTAAAGAATGCGCACATGATTTTTTTTTTGCTTGAAAGCAATTTAAGTAAATAAAAAAAATATATTCTGGAAATTCAGAAAATTTAAAGTTCTCGTTTTATAGCAGTCAATATAAAAAATAAACTGTTTGCGTTTTCGAGCCCATCATGAGCTCGAAGGTGAATGTTTTTTGTGAGTCCACTGTACTTTTAAAAAGTACTTTTTAGGCCTGCAAAACAATTCTGGTTTTAAGAGATATTTCTGGTGCCAAATTCTAAAAGGACGATATTTTTCAGAAATTCTAAGATGGGCCTGCGCTATGTGTTTCTGACGCTCTGAAAATGAAGCGTTTTGACAATGGCTCATATGGTGGACTCTAAAGCAATAATTTCTTAGAGAAAATGGCGAATATTTCAAAATGAATCATGTAGAGTATAAGTTGGTACTTTTTAAAAGTACTTTTTGCAACAGTAGAGAAATTCCAAAAAAAGAGTTAAAGATTTGGAAAGTGTCCTTTAAGTAATTTCATTTTTTTTTTATTTCTGGATATTTCTGTTGCCAAATTCTACAAGAACGATATTTTTCAGAAATTCTAGGATGGGCCTGGGCTATGTGTTTCTGACGCTCTGAAAATGAAGCGTTTTGACAATGGTTCATATGGTGGACTCTAAAGCAATAATTTCTTGGAGAAAATGGCGAATATTTCAAAATGAATCATGTAGAGTATAAGTTGGTACTTTTTAAAAGTACTTTTTGCAACAGTAGAGAAATTCCAAAAAAAAAGAGTTAAAGATTTGGAAAGTGTCCTTTAAGTAATTTCATTTTTTTTTTATTTCTGGATATTTCTGTTGCCAAATTCTACAAGGACGATATTTTTCAGAAATTCTAGGATGGGCCTGCGCTATGTGTTTCTGACGCTCTGAAAATGAAGCGTTTTGACAATGGCTCATATGGTGGACTCTAAAGCAATAATTTCTTAGAGAAAATGGCGAATATTTCAAAATGAATCATGTTGAGTATAAATTGGTACTATTTAAAAGTACTTTTTGCAACGGTAGAGAAATTCCAAAAAAAAGAGTTAATGATTTCGAAAGTGTCATTTAAGGAATTTTATTTATTTTTTTTTTTTTAATTTTCCCCAACTTACCGATTTCTATCATTCGTATCCGTGTGCTCAGTTTTGGGACGTTTAACCTGCAATTATAGAACAAATTTTTTTTTTTTAAAAAATTAATAATTTTTTTTTAAAAAATTAAATCATAATTTATGTCACTTAAAAACAGATTAAATACCAGAAATATTTTTCCTCTTTACGTGTGTTGGCCTGACCAAGAAGAAAAAAAAGCAAAAACAAAAACAAATACCAGGATGACATTTCGTGCGTGCTAAAATGCGATTGCGTGCGCAGAGGACTCCCCACATTTGTTTTTCGCAGTTGACTTCGTATTTCTTCTTTGAAAGGGCATTTAAAGAAATTTTAGCATTTCTCAGTGACACATTTCAATACTCTATAAATTATTTAAAAGAAACAGGCAACAGTGGAAATTCTGTAGTAGATCGCATGCGCAAGTCATTAAAACAAATGGCCCAGTCAGGAATACCTGACAGTATTTAAACAGTTTCAAGTATAAAATAAGTAAAAAGGAAAGACGCAGAGTCATGAAAAAGAGTGGCAAAATATATGAAAAGCAGCCACTTTTTCAACAGCTGTTAAATTATTAACAAAATTTAGAATTTTCTGCACTGATTGTACGTATTCTTTTTTTTTGTTTTTTTTTTGTAATTTTTTTGTTTTACTCTTAAATGGTTTACGAGTGAGCGCTGGCCGCAAAAGTTAAGATCATATTTTTATTCCTGTACACGACTGACAAGCCAGCTCTTGCCAGAGACTTTTAATTAAAATAGTATTAATGAGGCTTAAAGTTTAAGAAGCATTAATTAGTTGAGTAATAAAAAATTGCGCTGACTGGGGCATTCCTTAGGCGCTAGTCGTGTTGTTTACCTTTTTGCAAACGGAGAAGAAAAATTGTATTTAAATGAAATAATAAAAAGAAAATTAACTGGAATCACATCAGATATTTAAGCCGTGCAGTCAGCCTTTTAGCAACATTAATAAGTAAAACAAATTAATAAAATAAAATTATCAACAAAAGTTCGTTGCAAACATTTATGTACACTAAGCAATTCAATAAAACAGAAATTACAAACAGACTGTGGGAAAATCTTTAAGACAAATAGATATTACAAAAAATATTTATAATTTATTTTGCAAGAAAATAAAAAAAAAAAAAAAAATTGTTTACGTGGGTAAAAATATTTATAAAAAATAAATTATTTTTAGTTTTATTATTGTCCAACAAAGTAAAAATTTCTCGCTTATCTCAACAGCAATTAAAATTAATAAAAAAAAAAGAAAAGTAACACTGAAATCATGATGAAGATCATGATTTGTTAAGTGGCGTGTGTGCTTGACTTGGCTGCAAAGCCCCACGTTAATAGAAGGGGAAGTACGGCTGCCAGCACTCCTCTTTCAATCACCTAAAGATCGTTTAAAGACCATCACTTCAATAACAGACAGTTTTAAGAACGAGATCTTCTCTAAATGGCTATTACATGTAACGCATATACATACATACATATGTAGTCAAAAAAATTTAGTTTTATTATAAAAGCTCTTACATACAAAAGTACATTTTGTTATCTACAAAAAGTACATTTTGTTATCTACAAAAAGTACCTCTATCCAAAAGTGAAAAAGTTTAGTTTTATTATAAAAGCTCTTACATACAAAAGTACATTTTGTTATCTACAAAAAGTACATTTTGTTATCTACAAAAGTACATTTTGTTATCTACAAAAGTACATTTTGTTATCTACAAAAGTACATTTTGTTATCTACAAAAAGTACCTCTATCCAAAAGTGAAAAAGTTTAGTTTTATTATAAAAGCTCCTACATACAGAAGTACATTTTGTTATCTACAAAAGTACATTTTGTTATCTACAAAAAGTACCTCTATCCAAAAGTGAAAAAGTTTAGTTTTATTATAAAAGCTCCTACATACAGAAGTACATTTTGTTATCTACAAAAGTACATTTTTTTATCTACAAAAGTACATTTTGTTATCTACAAAAAGTACCTCTATCCAAAACATTTAAAGTGGGCTTAAAAAAAACTTTACAAAATTACCTTTTCAAAAAAATTATTTAAATATTGTAAATTTCAAATAAGTAGATTTTAAAATCAGCTTTAAGAAATAATCCTTTGCAAAAGTACATTTTAAAAAGTACCTTTTTCTAGTACAATTTAATTTAATTTAATACACTTTAAAAGCAAAGAGTTTTATTTAAATAAATTACATTTTCAAATGAAATATTTTTAAATTTGTAAAGTATGGAGTTCTCTTTAAAAAGTACCTACGAAAAGGTACGTCTTTCAAATTTGCTTTAAGTAGCCAGATGGCTTCAGGAGCTAGTGCTTCTAACCATTTGTAACAAATATATTTATATAATTAAGTTTCTATAACTTTTTTAGAATATATCCATTTTAAGAATGTATATCCTTAAGGCTGTACAAACAGACTATACTTTAGGATGTACATCCTTAAAATGGATATTTTGTAAAAAAATTATTATTAGCAGTAAAGAAATATTTGAAGCATTAGTTTCCAGGCTAAAGTTATTAAATGGACTGGGCCAATTATTTTTGAGAAAAAATTATTTTTTAAAAGCTTTAAGTTTCTTTTTTGGAAAAAAACTTATTTATATATTTATTGTAAATGGTTAGAAGCACTGGCTCCTGAGGTCATCTGACTCCTTAAAACAAATTTTGCTTTTCGTCAGTATTTTCTAAAGAGAACTCCATACTGTACGATTATAGAAATATTTCATTTGAAAATTTATTTTATTTAAATAAAACTGTTTGCTTTTAAACTGTATATTAAATTAAGTTGTTTGCACAAAAGGTACTTTTTAAAATGTACTTTTGTAAAGCATTACTTCTTAAAACTGGTTTTAAAATCTATTTATGTAAAATTTACAGTATTTAAATAATGTTGTTTTGAAAAGGTAATTTTGAAAAGTTTTTTTAAGCCCACTTTAAACTTTTTGGGTAAAAGTACTTTTTCTAGATATCAAAATGTACTGTTGTATCTAAAAGCTTTTATACTAAAAGTAAATGTTTTCAACGCATATGTATATGCGTTACATATAATAGTCATTTCTTTTTAAGGCCACTTTAAACGTTTTGGATAAAGGTACTTTTTCTAAAAGATGCTGATATCAATATATACTTTTTTATCTAAATGTTTTTATAACAAAAATTAATTTTTTCAATACATATGCAAAACATATAAATGCAATATATGTATATAATATATATTTTTAAATATTTTTCTTGTATCCTTTTAGCAGGTACTTTTTAAAAGTTACTTTCAGGTTTTTCAAAAAGTATTTCTTATTTTTAAAGGGAATTTTACATAATACATTAATAAAACGTATTTTAATAAAATATATAGTTTTCAAAGGACTTGCTAAAAAAGTACTTTTTGTAGAAGCTAATTTATAAATGGTACATTTTCAAACAAAATTTCTTTAATTTAGTAGCTGTTATTTTTTTTTAATTTGTTTTTAAAATTCTTTTAAAAAGCTTTTATATATACAATTTAAAGAAAAGATATTTGCGAGAGGTACTCTTTTCTTTAGTAATTTTTTTTTTATTTTATTTTATACTTTTGGAAATGTACTCTTTTCGATAGGAAATTTGGCCAAAGTACTTTCTAATAAGTTCTCAATGCAATATCTTTTTCTAAAACCCGGTAAAACCGGCTTAAAAAATAATTTCTTAAAAAATAAACTTTAATTTCATGAAATAGATTTTAAATTGCTGGCAAAAACGTACTTTTAAAGTTACTTGTTTCTAGAACCCTTTAACTTTCTTGGTTTCTCTTGGTTTTCTTCCCTTCAAAAAAAATTTTATTTTGAAAATTCAAAGGAACACAACTGGAAGAATAAAAAACTGTCAACTAATTTATGGCACAAGTCGCCAAACAAAACATTAAAAAAGAGAAAAATTGAAACCTGCAACCAGCAACCAGCAACCGGCAACAAACAACAACAAATGGGAATACCTGCTTAACCCTTAACGAGCCCAACATAAAAACCCTCAACTGCAAATAAACACTTATTGGCTGCATTAAGACTCTTAAAGATATTTATCTAACTTAATCATCATCCACTGCTTAAAAATCTTTCTTTTTTAGTTATTGTTTTTATTAAATTTTTTCTGTTTTTTCTTGTTTTTTTTTTTTTTTTTTTAATTTTAAAGAGAGTTTTTTTACAATAATAAGATTTTTTGAAAAAGATTAAACTTTAATATTTTCATAATTTCCAACGTGCCCAGTTGTGGCCTGAGAGTTCATATAAAAATTCAATAATTATTTTACATTTATTTACATTTTTCCTTACATTTGTCATAATCAACAATTTTATTATTTTTCGCTGGCGTTTTTCGTCTCTCACATTTTCGTTATCATTAATAATCATTAAATCTATATTGAAGTCTTGCTTTTCTTAATCGTTTTGAATATGCTGCCTCTAAAGCAGTGTGCACGCAGCAACATTTGCATTTAAGAAAAGTAAAAATATATATATGCATATATATATCTATATATATATATATATAATACAGTTGAACACGGTTATAACGACCTCAGTAGGGCCGGACATTTTAGTTCGTAATAGACATAGTAGAAAAACTTATCAAAACCATACAAAAAAACAAAAAAAAATTGACAACAGTGGATAATATCGATTTCCGATTTTTATAAAGTTCACGGATTTGTGCTTTACTTTGTTTCCTTTTTCAAATTCATTAATTAATAATAATTGAATTAATAATTAAATAATAATAATTAATTAATAATTTAATTGCATTTTTGTTGCCACCGAAATGAAATTAATTTAATTTTTAATTATATTTCACTTTGTGACTTTCTCAGAACTTAAAACTAAACCAATCATCTGTGTAACGCAGCTGTGAAGTGATTTTGCGTATAAGTGTTGCCTTGTGGCGATTTTTTTTTAAATTGGCTTTTTCAAATTCATTGTGTGGCTGACAGAAACTAGTTTGCTGTAAAAAAAAAGTTCGTTATAAACATAAAGATTTGTATGAAAAATAGTTAAAAAAAAATGTTCGGACTGGAGAAAAGCGTTCGCTATTCGTATAGTTCGTTATAAGTGTATTCGCCTGTAAAACAAAATAAAATAAAAAGTTTTTATGAATTATGAAGTGGCAAATTTTTGAAAATTCGGGTGTTGGCTTGTTGAGAGCTTAAAAATGTAAATCAAAACATTCACAACCGAGAAAGAAAGAGGTAGAGAGAGAGAGAGAGAGATAGAGCGAGAGAGATTTGCTGCATTTGATAAAATATTAGTTTGTGTGTGACTTATCATCAGTGTTAAATCAGTGACATTCATTATAAGTGATTAATTAATATGGCATGAAAAACTTTATTGCAAATATTTGTCAGAGATGTCCAAGCTCACACTAATCAGTGACAGCTGTTGTTAAGCCAATTTTATTCGAGTTACAACACATTGCAAGAGGGAAAGTTTTCCATATGCAAACAGCCAAAGCAAGTAATAAGCCTTCTAACTTAGACTTCTACTAAAGAGTTTTAAAAATAATCTCAAATACCGTAATGTTGTGACTTTATTTTCAACAAATGATTGAGAATTATAACAAACATAAGTAAATTTCGCCTGATTTCTATTAATTTGCTGGCACATTATTTATTTAAGTGTACATTTTATCTACGAAATTTCAGCTGCTTTTTTTCACTCTTAGCCTGGCTTAAGCCGAGAAACCAAAACATTTATTACATCATTTTTATTTTGTATACATAACTAAGTAATATCAAACGTAACGCTAAACCTTTGATGAAAATAATCTCAAGTCCTGTAATGTTATGCCCATAATCTCAGCAATCAATTGAGAATTACAACAAGATAATCATATTCGTTGCAAGCCTAAAAGGAGTTTTTGAAATCTACACCATAATCAAGACATATGAGTCCGTTTCAAAACCTTATAGGCATTATAGGAATTAGCCAGCCATGGACAAGTATTTGCGTGATTGAAGCTCTACTGATGAGTTTGGTTTGACCTGCCTAGACCAGCTTAACCACGTAACAAATAAGGCAATATTATTGCTACGAAAGGCTTTCAATATTTAAATGGATATTGTATCTTATTAATAAATATTATATAGACTATTCTCTGGCGATCTGCATTCGCACAGAACTAATTACTCAGTAAACAATTTTAATGTATTTTTAAAGAAAAATTAAAATTCTCCTGAATATTAATTTTGGTTTTTTAATGATTAGAAATATTTTTTTTTATTTATTTATTTTTTTTAATTCTAAAATATTTTATTTTAATTTAATCATTTACAAAAATAAAATAAAATAAAATAAAATATTTTATTTAATTTAATTATTTATAAAATACTTTATTTTTTCTTTGTTATTAAAAATTTAATTATTTAGCCACAAAACAAAATCCTTTTTAAAAATAAAACCTCAAAAGGAAATCTTAAGAATTTTATTAAATTACATTTTTTTTAATGAAACATAAATCTCTTATTAAAATAAGAGTATTTGCTGTCGTAACACTTGTGTGACAGACTGTAGAACAGATATTTTTATTATTTAAGAAAAACAGAAATTTTATCAATGTGCCCCGAAATACAAATGAATTCTATAAAGTGTAGAAATTCTTAGAAATTTTAATTATTTTATATGAAAAAGGAGACTCCGAAGTAGACTCTCCAGAAAATACGCCGCACTTTCCCTTCTTTCTCTTTTTCTCTTCGTGCACTGTATGCAGTGCGAGGAAAAGGGCTTGTATATCATAAAGTCCTTTCAAAACCAGTTAGAAAAAATTGGGAATGATTTTACAGAAATTATTTTATATATTAGAACATTCAGCCTCTCTCTCTCTCTCTTTCTCTGTCTCTCTCTTGAGTGCATTGCCTTTAGCAGTTGCCAGCCCGCTGACTTTATTGTGTTTAATTCATATATTTGTCACAATGAAAAACAAAAATTTTATTGCCAGAAGGAAAAAAATTATTGCGAGCAAACCTTGAGCCTAATTTTATTACGCAGTGTTGCATATATTTTTCTAAATATTTCAATCATTTTCGTTGGATTCGGAAAAATATTTCCATCATGAATGCATTACATGCAGTCGTATACAAATTGACTGGAGTTGTCATTATAAATTGATCAAAGCTAAGCTTGAAAATAACTCTCTGCCACATTGAAATTAATTCTTTATGACCCCTCTTAATAGATAATCTTATGGGCCAACCACTCTCCCTTCCCAAGCAATGGAAAATTAAAATTCGATAAATATTTTTTTTTTATTATTTAAAAAAAAATATATATATATTTTTTTTAAATTCATATCCATTTTTACTATGCAGAATATTTCAGTCTCTTAAACATTTCCTTGATAGGGATGTTCAAAGGCAAGGGGGCAGAACGCCCCATTCCTTGGCAGTAAATATTGTACGAAATATCCACATTAAAAAACAAAACAATTTAACAATTACAAAAGTAATACAAATTGTTCTAAAAGTGCTTGCAGGCTGCGTCTCCCCTAAAGTGGAAGTACTCCTTCAGCGGCACGGAGAAGTAGTGTATGTTAGAAGTTATTATGTTGTTAGGAAAATTTTAAAAAAAATTCAACAAATTGGAAAAAACTCCTCTAGTATCGTAACTTTATTTCTGATAATACAATGTGGAGAGAACGCTCGCATTGGAAATGGGAGTACCAAGAACGCAAGTAGCAGCCCACAAATCCTTCAAAAATTGTTCTCACTTGAACGCATCCTTCCTAGTGGTCACTTTATAAGAAAACTTTTCGAAGCAACGTGCATTATTCCAACTTTTTCCATATTTTTAATAATGTTTGTAAAATGAGGCTACGAGTTCAGTAAAGGCCTCTTTTCATAGTAAGGCTCCATAAATATATGCCTTTTAGTACTCTGTTTCTAGGAGCTACGGAGATTGCTTTCAAAATAAGCTTATAAAAAACTTTGTAAAATGAGGCTACGAGTTCAGTAAAGACCTCTTTTCATAGCAAGGCTCCATAAACATATGCCTTTTAGTACTCTATTTCTAGTAGCGACGGAAATAGTCATCCTTTGGCCATCTGCATCGCATTTTTGGCTAATAATTTCTTTCCTTTGACAAACTTTAGAGCTTTACTTTACTTTCAAAAAGCTTGCGGATGTCTTCTGCTACTAAGATATTTAAAAGAAAACACTTTAAAAATATAAACTATAAGATTATGTGAGCTACTAAGCAAAATCAACAATCCAAATATGCCCGGAAATCATTTTGCACCCCACATTGTCCCTTTAGTAGGGCCTATACCTTCAAAGGAATAGGCCATAGCAATAGCAATACTAAACTTAAATTTTGGAATGAAAATCCCCAATTGGGCGATAGTGATGAAGATATGAAAAAAATTCAAGAAAATTATTTTTATTACTGCCCCGTGTGGGTATCGAACCCACAAACTTAGTTATTAGGGAACGTACAGATTCGGCTCGTGACATTATTAATTAAAAAAGCTTTTTACTGCTCATTGAAATTTTCCCTATTACATTGAGCAGTGCGTTCTAATAAAAAATCGTCCTACTTTTCTTATCACCAAAAAATGGCAAACAAATTGGGAGTTCCTTCGATCGAATGAGAATAATTTTTATAGCAATAAAATACTGGATTTTAGTTATAAAATAGTTCACATAATAATAATAAATTAATTATATACTAATAATAATTAATAATAAAATAAATTGTAGTAAAAAATGTTTAAGCCCTTAACAGTTGGGGCAGGATTATTAAAGATGGCAGGCAGCGGATAATCGCTTTAATCGTTTAAACAATTGATATATGTAGATATATAATTAATACCAGATCCGCAAATGATTCCGCAAAAATTTAAATTTATTACGGTTTGTTTAATTTTTAAAATTTTTTTATACCTGCAGCCCTTTTGTAATTCCCCCTCTCCATTTAAAAGTAAGACAGCTTATACGTCGGTATATTTAGGGAATGAAAGCTTCTACAATATTACTTTGCCACCTAATAAAGTATAAAAATTCTTGATTCATATAAGAAGCAAAATTACGTAAGCTTTGTCCGTCTGTCTGTCTGTCTATCTGTGCTTAATATTTTTGTCGTCTTGTAAATTGAGCTTCAATTTTTGCTTAAAATCAAAACAATTAAAAACTCATCCGCTGAGAATTTTATCAAACTATCCTGTACAAAAATAACCAGAATCGGGTAATAAATAAAAAAAATATAGCTAAAAAATTATTATATACATTTATAGGCAAATATGCCAAAAATTATTTAGGGATATTAACAAGCTTGGTATCATTAAGGCTGGGATTTCTAGAAAAAGGTTTATTAGCCGGTGGAATTAATTTTAAAATTGTTTTTAAAAATTTTCTTTTAATAAAGCCGATAACCGCTTCTTAACCAGCTTCCATATATTTCTGCTTGTACAGAACTACGAGTATGGTTTTTAAATAAGTCATACAATAAAGTAGATTTTTCTTTGTCAGTATTTTTGCTTGAATACCTTTTTCCACATGTAATGGCACATAATCGATGCCCAGCTGTATAAACGGAACCTAAACTTGCTTGGCAAATGCGAGTATGCTTTTTAAATATATCATACAATAAAGTAGATGTTTCTTTGATTGTCAGTACTTTTTGTTGAATAACTTTTTGCACAGATAATGGCAGATAATCGATGCCCACCTGTAAACTTGCCTGAGCAAAAGCAAATAATTTAGGTTATTTAGTCAGCTGGATATAATTACAAAAATTACAATTATGACATTCTGCAATTGAGCCATTAAACTTAATCGCGGACGCGCTATGAGATGTAGCTTTAGGACTCTAATGGCTTGGCCTTTGCCAAAGCTCAAGGGAGCAAGCAAGTGACACTTGTTGCGATTTATTTGAAAAATGTTGTCCACTGTATGTGTGGGAAGAAAATATATATTTTCTTTTCGTTTTCTCGTTACTTTTTAACGCGAGTGGTTAGTGGACCAGATGCAGGAATATCTCAGCTCTAAAGCTGTTTATTTCTTTAATTAATTTTTGTTCTGTTTTCTTTCCTCCAAAAAATTATTTTAAAAACATAATTTTTTTTTCTTTTTAACTCCTTTTCTTCATTTGAATTTTTACAATTTTATACAACAAATAATTTCAAAAAAAAAAAAAACAACATGTTTCTCTTTTTAAAAAGTCATTTGAAAAGTACCTTGGGTTCAATCATTTTATCGATTAATCCACAGCGGGGAGCCGAGTATTTATAGGGCATTATAGTCACCATATTTTCATAACAAAATTTCCTATCTTGAATAATCCAAATACATCGATTTGTATTTATAATTAATTATCTTTTCCTTTTGTTTAATTACAAAAACTTACTATTTTGTCAAACTTGTTTTTCTTTTAAAACTTTTGTATAATTTACAAAAACCGTCGGTGTATTTTTTTTCTTTTAATTTTTCTTAATTTTTTTTTTTTTTTTTTTGATCAGCAAAAAGCGAGCAATTTATTTTTTCATCTTAATTTTTACGTTATGGGTTTTGATGTTGGTTGGCTCTTTTAGTTTTCTCAATAACTTTTTTTAAAATTTTTCTACGAAATTCTATTGTTTAGCCGTCATTTTGTGCACTTTTTAGCGGTTTGAGTGTCTCGAGAAAACTAATTCCTTCAATCAACTCAAACAATCGTAATCTTTTGGATACCACTTGTTTTGCAATTCATTGGATACATTTTCGTGTAGCTGTTAAACTCAAACTCGAGAGTGAGTGTTTTTCATTGAAGAGAGAGAGAGAGTTGAGTGGTTGCACACAAATTTGAGTTAATCAAAATAGTTAGATGTCGTTGCCAGATGCTGAAAATGAAATCATATTGACGATTTCTGTCAATACATAATGAAGGCGTTTAACGATTTTTCCCCCAATATAAAACTATTGCCAAAAATAAAAGAAATTAATAAAAAGTCAAAAAACAAAAAAAAAAATAAGAAAATTAAGTAAATTATTTTATAATAGAAATTTGGTTATAAAATGTTCATACAACATATTTGGATGAAACGAGGAGAAATTAGTCAAGTGATCAGGTTCCATATACGAATTTAAGACATCGCATATAGCAAATAATATATCAAACTCCAGCTCTTTCTATATATATTTAGATCTGCATATATATGACATCGAATTAAAGTTTTTGCAATTTTTTTAACAGAAAAGTTGGAAATGATATAAATATAAAATAATATTATATATATATTTTATATAGTATATGTATATAATATTATATCTCATAAAATATTCCTCTATAACGTAAAAAAAATTAGAAAAGTTGTCAGCTTCCACATGTAAGATCTCGCATATAGCAAATAATATATCAAACTCCAGCTCTTTCTATATACATATATGTATGTATATTTAGATCTGCATATATATAACATCTCATAATAATGAATGGCCATTGTATTTATCAGTCAAGCTAAAGTTTTTGCATTTTTTTGCAATTTTATGAACAGAAAAGTTGAAAATGAAATATTTATAATAAATATTGGGATGGAACAGAAAAAAAAATTAGAAGAGTTAGTTAGCTAGAAGAGTCCACATACAAGATCTCGCATATTGTTATATCAAACTCCAGCCACGTGCATATATTTACAAGTAAATATTCCATATAATTTGTTCAACTAAATGGAATTTTATAACTCTATTTTTAACCAAAAATTAGCAAAAGTCGCTAAATAGAAAATAATAAAAGGAGTTGAAAAAATTGAAAATATTTTGGAAAGTAATTATTTTTTAATTCTATATCATTGAAATGTTACTTATTTGTTATTTTGCTATTTATTTTAAGGAATGGGGTTTTCTTTTATAAAATTTGAAATGCCATAAGAAGCTCAACAAAGATTAGCGTTATATCGGATTAAAAATTACCAAAAGGAAAAAGAAAATGCTTTAATAAAATCTCCCAAAAATATATAAAATATTTATGAAAAATAATATACATATATTGGATTTTTTGTAGTTACCAGTTTAAAAAAAAACTAGATTTCTAATATCGCTGATATGTGTTATATTGCATAAAAAACTGTTTGACTTTAATGTCTTAATATGAGCTCGGTAATGGAGCATTACGGCTGTCACATACAAGATTTTTCTTGTAGAACTTAATGCCGTATTTCGCCAGTAACTCTTCGTATATTAATTTCCAGATACTCAATTCTTTCTGGTTTCCCGATGTAGGCAAGTAAACTTTCCTTAAGCCAACGAATATAAGCCATTGAGGTTAAAGCCACGAGATCATCTTGGCCAGTTAATTGTGTCACCACTTGACCCTGTGTTTTTATCAAAACTTTCTTTAAATGAATTAGTTGTGGCACGTAGTGAGGCATATGGTTACTGCTTGTTGAAAATACATGCCAGCAAAAATAATGCTTGTTAATTGGTGTACGAAAAGATTGCTAATCAGTTATAGTCTAGCCATTATATAATTTAAAGACATAAGGTCCTGTTACCCCACCATAAGCTTCCACAAAACCATTCAGTTTTCACTCCAAATGTAAAAATGCTACTCATTTACGTATCCATTCTTGAAAAAGTGGGCTTCATAAGAATAAAAAATATTGAATGGAAATTCACCAGCGTTGCTGCGTTATAATACAAATAATAATGATGAAATGTCAAATTCTTCGTACAATGTTTTGGAGACGTTCAAAATAATACATCAAGAGTCTAAATGTTTTCGTGTAATTTTTTGTTTTCGCCTGCATGTACACTTTGTAGTCTCTTATTGATGAAAATGATAAAGTTTTGACATTTGAATTTGACGAGCCAATATTTTATCGTCTCGTAATGCGTTTGACAAAAAAAAATGCAGACTGCTTTGGATGGGAAGGCATTATGTTCTAAACCCACGCTATGAAATCACAACAGAAATTGTACTTAGATGTTCTTTCCCCTTTCGACCGCAAAAAAGCTGTAGTCAAGCATATCTAATTATTACGCTATATACTTGATGGTCTTGAGGACATTTACATCTGCGATTTTTCTTACATAATTGTTTCCGATAATGGTTAATGATAATCTCTAGTTTAGATAATATATTTAGATAATAATTTATTGTTTCGTTTTTTTTGGCGTTTATTTTTAAAACCTTTTGATATTTCTAGAAAAAATCTTTTTACCCAGCGTGCAGCTACAAATTGTTGTAACCGAATAGCTGAACTCTTTTGTTCATATTAGAGTCTAAAATTTAAGTTATTTAATACTTTTTTACCATGTGAAAAATTGAGCGGTTTTAAGGCAATTTAATCTGGCAACTTCTTTTAGTTACTCCATCCACGAGTCTTCTCTCATTCAACTACACGTACACATTTTGTTTGAATTTCGGTTGGGTGTAAAATGTTTTTTGAATAAAAAAAAAAATGGGCTGATTTTATGTTTGTTGGTGTGTGCATGCAGCTGCTCTTGGTATTGGCAAGCTCCGCCTACTTTTGTTACCATCAGATACAAAATGTACTGCATATACATTTAAAGGCATCTTACAGATATTTTTATGTTTTCCCTTATATTGCTTCAGGTTGTTTGAAAATGAAATAAATAGGCAAAAAAAAAAAATTTTTTTTTTATGAAAGTAAAGAAAATTTTATTAAAAACTTTAATCCCTTTTGGTTTTTTTGTAGGAAATTGAAAGCTTAGTAAATAAATAAAGGACTTTAAGGAAAATATTTTAAGTAAAACATTTTTTCAATTGGCCTTAAATATTTTATCATTTAAACGGCTTTAAATGAAAATGGGAGAGAGTATGATTTGGTAATGCCTTTCGTAAATACATTGTATTTTTTTTTTTTTGTTTTTTTGTTCAAGTATTGTGAACGTATTTAAGGAGAGCCCATAGTGCATTTAGTTTGTATAAATAGAAGAAATGGAAATTTTCGTACTTTCTTCTGCTATAAAAAGTTTATCTTTGAGCTGCGCTACTAAAGAAGTGGCCTTGTCTGAAGAATGGACAAGGTGTCGTAATGTACTTAAGCATTTATGGGCAGCTTTCACGGACCAGGCTTGACACGTCTAATCGCAAAGACTGCTGTTTTCAGAGTTCATTTCCAAACACCAATAAATATCCAAAAAAAAAAAAAATATAAAAGGATTTATAATTGGAGCGAATTTTTGGCCAGTACTGAAACACTTTATTTTACTTTGCCTCTAAAAATTCCCTGCCCTTTTTCCCAACATTCCTACTTTCCTTATTTCCACTTCAGTAGCTGCTGCTCCTTGAAACTACAGAAAACGAAACAAATTAATTTTCATAGAGTTCATATATAAGGAAATATTTACATCCTAGTAGTGTTATATTGCAATTTTTAAAATAATTTTTAATAAAAATAAAAAAACAAAAACAAAAAGAATGAAAAGAAAAGAAAATCAATTTAATGCAAAATTTATTTTTGTTTGAAGGCGGCAAAATGTTTTGGTTTTATCATGCTCAGTCAAACATACTTCGACCATTTATTTTTGCAATCAAATTAACAGCTTTTTTCAGCAATTAAACGTCAGCGGCAGGCAACTGCATTAAAATCTTATAACAGAGTCTTCGTCTTGTGGCTACTAAATTCTACATTCTACATTCTACATTCTTAAATGAGATTTCATTTTAATTTCAAGGAACTGACTTGGTGGTCAATTACAATAATAAACAAATTGTATGGTCGGTTGCTTTGTTTTGAAAACATTTTGAACACATATTGTGTTAAATATAAATTGGTCGTGTTTGAAACATTTAACACCCTTCACAATCCCCCATGATCTTTAATGTACAGTGGAATGTAAATGAACTGAAACCATACGTAATTAGAGTTAAATTGTAAAATCGAAAAAAAAGTATGAAAAAAATATTACTTTTAAAAATGAAATTTTTTAAAGAAATAAACTTTAAGTAATTTTAAAATATATAAATATGTTTATATATAATGACATTTGGCCAAAAGTTACAAAAAAACGCACACACACACAAAACCATTGCCTCCGTCGGCGAATGAATAATGTTTAGCCTACTAAACCGGAGATAGCGGGTTCATTCCCTCCTAGACCCTGGTTGTTTTCCTGCGGATCAGCCGAAAGCTTTGCAAGTTAAATTATTAAACAAAAAAAAAGAAAAAATATTGAAAAATGTAGTTAAATAACGTTTAATTAGGCAAAAACTTTGCAGCAAACGATTTGCAAAATGTTATCTAACACTAAAGAAATCGTATATACGAGTAGATTTTAAAATTTTTTTTTTTGGCAAATGACTTTTTAAAATCGCCAAATTATCTAGAATTTTGGCAGGAAAAATTTTTCAGTGTTAACTAACACTAAAAAAATCGTTAAATATAATGGCGTTTTCTTTTCTACATTAAAAATGTTGCCCTATGAAAAGGTGCATTTTTAAAATGTTTTGCCCGCCCTGTGAAAGTGCAATTTTTTATATAACGAGAAAAGAACACAAATTACAAAAAAGGGCAATGCCTTTTGCACTGCGAAAGGGCAACATTTTTTAGAAAAGAACACGCAACAAATTGCCCTCCCTGCGGGTAGTGTTGCCTTTTTTTGTAGAAAAGAAAACGCCATAACACTAAAAAAATCGTTAAATATAAGTAATAAAAAAATAACTTAATCCCAAATTAAAACTTAAAAAATATTTCATTGTTAGCTAATAGTAAAAATACATATTAAATATATTTAAGTAATAAAAAAATAAATGTTTACAGTTTTGAAAAAAAAAAATTTTTGTTTAACGTTAAAAGGTTTGTTAAATACAAATATTAAATGTAAATAAAAAAACCAAGTTTATTTATTATTTATATAAAAATCAGTAAAACTTTTTAAGTTTTAAAAGAAAACTTTAGTAGTTCTAATTAGTTTTATAAATTAAATAAATAAAAAAAGTTTTCTTTTTGGTTTTTTGCTTTGAATAAAAATATATTTTGCTTATAATATTTCAATTAAACTTTTGTTCAGCTATTTTTTTTTTTTTTTTTTTTTTTTTTTGTAAAGTTTTAGCATGGTTTCATATTCGTTGTCAGCTTGACTTTTGAAACTTCTTTCCCTGTTTGCTTTTAGTAGAGACCTTAAACAGGAGCTGATAGTGAACAGAGCACTTATGCCGCTAAGATAGCGACTCTGTTTGATCGGTTGTAAGTCGCAAAGTAAGCAAAGCCCACAGTTTTATGATGTTGTTTATTTTTCTAAATATTTCTTTATTTTTTTTTCTAAAGAACTTATGAATGTGCTACTGTGTAGCTAATAAACAAGTGTAACTTTAACGGAACATGAAGCAAATGGAAAGCTTTCGAAAAGTTTTACCACTTTGCATTTTCATGGTTGGGCATATGTTTCTTTATTAAATAGTATTTAAATTGGAGGAAAAGAATCGGATTGAAAGCAATGGGAGTAGCATCTCCCAGAGTTAAAATTATTTTTCACTCCAAATGGAAAACATTTCTGCCTCAACTTATTTTTTCTTAAGAACGTGTTTATGATATGTAAAATTTTCTCCACATGTGTTTTCTCTTGCTTTTTCTAAAACTTTTATGCTCAACACAAAGTGTGCCCTGCTCAATTCTTCCTTCCTATTCGTATAATTACTTATATTGTGCTCAGAAAAATTTCATATTGTGAACAGGGCCCAATTACTTCAAGTTTCTTAAGACCTTTCACATAATGTGAACTAAATTATTTGTGATTTTTTTCCTGACTTGTTTATCACTTTATCTCTTGGAAACATTGTACCCTTCTTCATTTCTACCTCCCCTTTATCCACAAACTTAAAATTAATATAGCAAAAGTTTCATATTGTGAACAGCGCCCAATTGCTGCAAGTTTCTTAAGACCTTTCACATAATGTGAACTAAATTATTTGTGATTTTCTTCCTGGCTTGTTTATCACTTTATCTCTTGGAAACATTGTACCCTTCTTCATTTCTACCTCCCCTTTATCCACAAACTTAAAATTAATGTAGCAAAAGTTTCATATAGTGAACAGGCTGTAATTGAAAGATCTTTTACTTTATTACTAAATTAAATTTAGCAATTTTCTACTCGTTTTTTTTTTCTTAAATGTAAAGAAGGAAAAATAATTGTCTTCAATGGAAATTACGAGTAACTGGCAAAATAAAAAATAGCAAAAAAAAAAAAATCTTTAAGATTTGTAAGGCAAAAAAAGGGCTTAAGAATTTCCATTAATCAATATTTTATAATGAAAAGCTGACTTAAAAATTCTCTGATTTTTATTTCTAAATTGTCTAAGAAATACACATTTGACTTCAACAGCATTCAGTGGGGTGAAAGGTCAGGAAAAAGGGTTGCACGATGTTAAATTTTCCCATCAAAAAATCAATAATTAATTGAATATTATAAAATATGTAACGTAAGAAAATAAATTAGCCAAAGGTTACGTTATTAGTGTAAAACGTTGACACGGTGTTAAGGGTTAAAAAGGGGTTAAAGGTAACTAATAAAAATAACATAATTTATTGCAAATTTTCATTTTAAAATTTGGGAAATTTTCTTACATTTTAAACAAACTTACAGTAGTTGCTTTGAAAATGCTTATTAGAAGGTCATGATTTTTCCCACAGGGGTGAAAGGTTGCCAATTAAAATACTCGGAATTGAAGGTAAAAATTTGTTTTAAAAAAAACCCCAGTCATTCTTTCTTAAGTGGTTTTTAATATTACATATGGGTATTTCCACGGGAAAAATTATTCTTAAATTAAAAATATATATTTTGTTGTTCGATAATCTGAATGCTTTAAATTTTGAATTTAATATTATTACTATTAACTAATTACTATTAATTTTGTTTTTGCGAAAATTAAAATTCTAAAAACTTATTGTAATCGATGACTGCGTAATATGAGCTCTTTGCTAAAAAATAATTAAAAAATGTTTTTCATTTAAACCTCAATTGAAAATATATTTTTATTCAAAGCAAAAAAAATTTTTTATTTATTTAATTTATAAGATTAATTAAACCTACTAAAGTTTTCTTATAAAACTTACAAAATTTTACTGATTTTTAAAGAAATAATCATTTTTTTTATTTACATTTAATATTAGTATTTAAGGTTCAAAAAAACTATTTTCTGATAGTGAACAGAGCACTTATGCCGTTAACTTTAAATAAAATTGTTAAAATATATTCTAAATTCTGTGAAGATAGCAAAAAAGATTTAAATTTGTTTTATATTTTAAATGTAAACAGATTTTTAGAAATGCTTCACTTGAGTAAAACAATATAATTCAAATTAAATTCAATTAAAAATTATCGTTTTGATTTGGGTAATGAGAAAAACCGCTTTTTACTGAAAAACTTAACAATCTGAGTTTTAATTTGCAAGTATTTCTTTGTCTACCGTTAGTGTTTATTTTAGTAAAGTAAACTTTTTTAAGTATTTTAAATTTTTTATATTTATATAAAAATTTGCAAAAACTAAATGAGAATTACAATAAGAAATTACATAAGAACTTCGCTTGCTTTATGACTTTCTGCTGGCAAATAAATTTAGGGTAAATAAATATTTTTAAAGTATTATTATTATTTTAATAAATTAATTGATTTAATTAATTAATTAATTAATTTAAATAATAACTACAGGAAGATATACACATCGCATTGTAATAATAATAACAGCGGAAATAATTTTTGTGGCAAACAAAAGTTTTATTGAATTAAAAGTCTCTACTTTTTACATAAAATCTCTTTAAAATAAATTTTTTTGTAAGAAATTTTTTATATTAAATAAATAATTAATTGAATTGGTAAATACTTTGTAATATGAATAATAAAATAATTAATAATAATAATTAAATGTTTTGTTTTTTGTTTTAATACAACTAACTAAAATTGCAAATCTTTCGATTTGACAGCAGAACTTGGATTGAGAACCGCTTTAATTTTATTATTAATTTTATTTTTAGAAAATAAAATTCATTAAATATTGTAAAATTTTAAATCAAATTTTTCGCCTCTCGAAATGTCAGCAGATTAATTAAATCGGGCAAAAAAAGTTACAGACCTTTAACGATTGAATCAGCTCGGCTTTATTTAAATTTACTTTTCATATGTTTAGTAAATTAATTTAAACGTCCAATTAAATAATTAATCAAAATCTTAATTAAATTCTTTCTTTTTGAAGGTGATAAAAGAATTTTCTTGCACTAAGAAATTTGAAAAGAAAATAAATTAATGTTAATAACTTTTAAGGGAATCTCTTAAATAATTATTTTTAAAATATTTTAAAATTTTTTAATATTTAAATATATTTTTTTAAAGTTCTAAAAAAAATTTTTGACTTTAAATGGCTGAGCCGAGGCTGCAGGCTTGTGAACCTTTTTTTTCTCAATTTGGTTTATTGTTGTTGCAACAAATTTTTGTTGTTCTTTTAATGCCCGCATATGTCATAATATCTGAAATTGGACTGCAAACCACGCACACTTTATGCCAGAATCTTGAAGTGCATGCCACTGCATGCGAGCACATGCTAATATATCCGGGTAAAGATTTTCTATAAACTTCTGTTTAATTTTTATATGTAATTCGAAATAATTGATTTTTTTAGGTTAAGGTTGTCTAAAACTTCCTGCCAATTAAAAAATTCTCCCATCAGTTTTATGATTAATTTAACAGACTGCCGCAATTAAAATAATGACTGTCTCAATAAATGCCACCTAATAAAGCAACAACAACAAAAACTTGTTTAGTTTATATTTTAAATGTATTGAATGACCTAAATTGTAAACTCAAGCCGAGTAATTAACTAAAACGCTTCGCTGAAGTCCCATGTTGGTCCAAACTGTTTAACTAATAACGCACAAAAAAATAATGTGGAAATAAAAAATAGTTTCCGTATCTGTCAATTAAAGGAAACTGCGCGTTCAGCAGCAGTTTTTCTAGCACAACAAATTTACAGAATATTTTTTTTTTTTTTTTTAATTTTTTAAGCCCTGAAAACCGTGAACAGCAGTTGAATGAAGGAAATTAATTCGAGTAATTAAAAAATTACTTTATACTTGCTTAAACAATGTGGAATATTAATAAAAAAAACACACACACACACACACAACCACAATAAATTAATATTCATTGTTAATGAGTGTGTTTAACAAATTGTTAATGAAGTAACGAAAAAAAATTAAAAAAAAAAGAAAAAACAATTACAATGAAAAAAAAACTAAGTACAAAATAAATGGTTTATTTTTTATTTTGTTTTTTAAATTTCTTTTTAACTTAATTTTATTACTTTCTGTGGTTTCACTTGCTTTTTTCCAATTTTATTTTATTTGTTTATTATTTATTAACTTTTATTATTTTTTTTTTATTTATATTATTCTAATTACTTATAATATAATTTAAATTTTTATTTTGTGTTGTCTCTACTTATGATATTTAATTTTGTTTATTCCATTCCACATTTTTCTTATTACTTATTTTCCTTAATCTACTTGGCTGTTTTTCTTCACTTTAAATATGTTTTTGTTTCTTTTTTTATAAAAATATTATTAATTCTTTTTAGCCAAAGAACCAATTTAAGTTTTATAAATAATACATTTTTGATCTCACATATTTTATTCTGCGATATTTAATTTTTTATAATTATAAAATTAGCTAAAAAAAATATTGTAAAAAGTATTGTAATAAAATATTGTAATTCATTCTATTCTAATTATCTATATATATATATATAAATGAATGCATGAAATGTGTTCGTAACCGATAAACTCAAAAACTACTGAACCGATTTTGACCAAATTTTATATACATGATCTCCGGACTGTGGGGAGTGTTCGCCCGGCAGATGGCGCAATATTTAGTTTCTTTGCGTTTTGCCCGATAGAGACTAGCACGATTACAATATATACTCTATTTCGCTGGAAGAGTTGAGTGCTTAATCGGTGTGTACCGGCGTTAATCAGTACTTTATTATTATAAAAAATTAAACTTTTGCACTTTAAAATATAAAAAAAATAAACTGTCTGTGTTATTACAATTTGGATTTTTGAATAAAACATTTTCTATTATAAATAACTAAAAACTTTGAATTCGATATTCTCCGAGATATAGTTCAAAATAAAAGAAAGGTTGGGGACCAGCTAGTAAATTATAATATAAAAACTAAAAAAAAATTTGAAAATATTAAAGTTTATTTCAAATTGAAATATACTTTATTAATAAAACCAAACTAAAATAGATTGAGATAAAAGTGTTTAATTTTAATCTATAATTTATTTTATTTATATATATTATATTATATTATATTATATTATATTATATTATATTATATTATATTATATTATATTATATTATATTATATTATATTATATTATATTATATTATATTATATTATATTATATTATATTATATTATATTATATTATATTATATTATATTATATTATATTATATTATATTATATTATATTATATTATATTATTTTATATTATATTATATTATATTATATTATATTATATTATATTATATTTTAATATATTTTATTATATTATATTTTATAATATTTTATTATATTATATTATATTATATTATATTTTATTATATTATATTATATTATTTTATATTATATTATATTATTTTATATTATATTATATTATATTATATTATATTATATTATATTATATTATATTATATTATATTATATTATATTATATTATATTATATTATATTATATTATATTATATTATATTATATTATATTATATTATATTATATTATATTATATTATATTATATTATATTATATTATATTATATTATATTATATTATATTATATTATATTATATTATATTATATTATATTATATTATATTATATTATATTATATTATATTATATTATATTATATTATATTATATTATATTATATTATATTATATTATATTATATTATATTATATTATATTATATTATATTATATTATATTATATTATATTATATTATATTATATTATATTATATTATATTATATTATATTATATTATATTATATTATATTATATTATATTATATTATATTATATTATATTATATTATATTATATTATATTATATTATATTATATTATATTATATTATATTATATTATATTATATTATATTATATTATATTATATTATATTATATTATATTATATTATATTATATTATATTATATTTTATTATATTATATTATATTATTTTATATTATATTATATTATATTATATTATATTATATTATATTATATTATATTATATTATATTATATTATATTATATTATATTATATTTTATTATATTATAATATATTTTATTATATTATATTATATTATATTATATTATATTATATTATATTATATTATATTATATTATATTATATTATATTATATTATATTATATTATATTATATTATATTATATTATTTTATATTATATTATATTATTTTATATTATATTATTTTATATTATATTATATTATTTTATATTATATTATATTATATTATATTAAATTATTATAATTGTATACTGCTTATATTCAGCGCGCTACCTTAGTAAAATATGATGTAAAAATAATAAAATCGTTAATTATTTTTTTTAATTTAATTTCTTTTAATATTTTTTCTTCAAACTGAATTTATACTTCCAATAAAACTTAAATTTACATATTGGTAGCCGCGAATGGGAAACTAAAATCCAGTGTAGGATGTACTTCCTTTATACGAAAGGAAGCCCTCATGATACGAAAAGCAGGAGAAGTCAATTTAACTACTTAATTTATTTAAAATTTAAAGTTTAATCATTTAATAATTTAACTGTCAAATTGCTATTGAAGCTCTCATTACTTGTCGCTCTGACAGCCAGTTAAATAGATGAAGCTTACCACACACCATCATTAAATCTCTGACACACTAAACATTGAAAGTCAAACAGTCAAAGATAATTTTCCGCTTGAAACTGATCAGTTAGATTTAAGCTTTATAAAATTTTTCCTCCTTCTTTTTTTGTGTGCAGTGTATGTGTGTGTGTCTTGTTTTCTGAAAACTTAGCATTAAATCGTTTTAGCACGATCGTGAGACAACATGTCGTCAATTATATCTACCACAGCGATCTTAAGGCGTCAAACAAATCGTACATTATAAAAAGAGGGAGACAAAAAAATATTTAACATAAAAAAGCAGCAGCCCAGGTTTACATACTACTACAGAGACAAGAGCACACAACTTTATGGACTAAGAAGACCAACAGCGAGCTGTTTAAATATATTCATTCACACGACGAAACCACTATAAATGTTTCCTATAAGTAATCAGATTGGCGAAGATAATGGGTAATTGGTAATCATATTTGACAAGTTACGGTGTTATATATGTCTTGATCACGCTTTAAATCCTGATTCATTATACCACACAAGCTTAAGATTCATTCAAATTTTTTATATATTCACAATATTTTCATAAATTTTTATGAAAATTTTATAAATTCTTAGGGAAAAAAACATAAGTTTTTAGGAAAAATTTCATAAATTCTTAGGGAAAAAAACATAAATTTTTAGGGAAAAAAAAAATAAATTTTTAGGAAAAATTTCATAAATTTTTAGGAAAAATTTCATAAATTTTTAGGAAAAATTTCATAAATTTTTAGGAAAAATTTCATAAATTTTTAGGAAAAATTTCATAAATTTTTAGGAAAAATTTCATAAATTTTTAGGAAAAATTTCATAAATTTTTAGGAAAAATTTCATAAATTTTTAGGAAAAATTTCATAAATTTTTGCAATTTATGAACTAGATTACATCTATTAACCTGACATATGCTTCTAGCAGGCTTGTGAAATTTGACAAGCCACACGATTGCATTTGACAGTGAATCAGGCCCTTTAATTAACTTAACTTTATGACAACAGTTGCTCAATAACGGTAGTAAAACAGCTGATCATAAGCAGTACACTACAAACACTTGCGGACCAGTTCATTATACAAACTTCTAAAACAATAATAAGTTGGCCACATTCTTTCAATCGTTAGCGATCCTTACTCTTCACTCGGAGCAGATAATTGAATACTGATTACTCGCGCATGTAATATAATTGTATTCTATAGAATACCACACATAAAAATGCAACACTACTTATTAAATTCCACATACAGTGAAAGCATACAGTGATTCTGTTGGCAAAAGAAAAATAATGGAAAATTCATAAACCATTTTTTTATATATAGCAAATATTATTTGCTGATGCTCATCTAAAAAAATCCCCAAAAGCTATAATGACGGCAATAATCCCCAGAGCAATAATTCCCTCGTTAACTTTTCGAAAATTCATATACATATAAACGTACCTAAATTGCAACCCGCTATGTGGGGTCGGTTTCACAACTTCGCAACTTCGCAACTTCGCAACTTCACAATGAAATGAGTGGTAACTCTTATGTATTGCAAAACGATAGAAAATACAACTCTGAAAATTGAAGCAGCTTTTTTTAAAGTTTCAACACAAAGTTTTAGCTGTTTTTAAGTTCAAGAAATATTCAGTAAGTTTTTATAAGATTGATTGAAGCAATTAATTTTTTAATTAAATGTTTTCGCCGATTTTTTTTATCGTTATTATTTGAGATGTGATTTATTTTATAAAATAGAGAAGACTAAATTAGTTTTAAATTTAAATCCAAAAATATTTATACACAAAATTTGTTAGATATCAACGATATCGCTTAAAGTCAATTTAAAGAAGTTTTGCGAAATATAATTTTAATCGAAAAATATTTATTTTTATAAATTTATATATAAAAGAAACCTATTTTTCGTTTACAACCCCATGAGAACAAATTATTTGGGAATGGAAAATGCTATTGCAGCAAGTTTGACTACAATGACCTTAAGAGTGAATTTAGAAAAATATGTGTCGATTTTGGGATGAGCTTGAGTGGAAGAATGGGTCCATGGCAAAGCATATTCCAATAGAAGTAATCTATCGTAGATTATCATACATACGGCCAGGACCCAAAAGAGCAAAAAAGAATTAACTTGATGTGACCTCAAAACTACGATATTTGTACCAAGTTAGCTGTATAGCCATAGTCTGGATCTGTATAAATAAGTCCAGACACCTATAAATAACACTACAGACTATAGAAAAAAATATTTGAAATATTTTTCATTATAACGAACACTGCTATTATTTCATCATGAATCATAAAATTTAATTTCATTTTATTTAATTTAATTATTAATTAATTATTTTATTAATTAATTAATCTCATTATATTATCTAATTTTAATTAATATAATTATTTTATTTTACAAAAAGTCAAATATTTATTAAATTATATTTCTTTGTTTTTTATTTTTAATGCCAACTTATTATTTTATAAATTATTTAATATTTTTCTTACGTTTAATATATTTTTTTATAAATACTAATTTTAATTGAATTCCTACAATATTTATTTAATTAAAGAATTTAACAAATTAAAAAAATTTTTCTTTTATAATTACAGGCTAAAAGTGGCAAAAGAAAGCGACTGGAAATCGGTAAGTTCAGTTAAATTTTCAATAAAAATAAACTTCAAAAAAAGGATATTTCCTAAAAGGATATTTCAAAAATTATGTTTTTATAAGGATTTCAATTTTGTGAGCTGTTGTGGTAATTAAACAAAATAAGGTGTCATGATGTTTGTGTAATGCAGAATTTCAAACATCATATTAATTATTCTTGAGCTCTCCACATTCGAGCAGGCAACTCCTTCCAACATTTTTCATAAGAAAATGGTTCATTTGGAATTTCGTGAATTTGAAAGACTTTTTGCACCCCGTTAGCGTTCTATCTGCTACCTGCCAAGTAGTAACAGATTTACTCATAGCAAAATGGCGGGCTCTCAAAAATGCAACATTGGTAACACTTGCTCTCATAAATTAACCTGCTGTTTTGTAGGGCTGTAAATAATAAGCCCTTGTTTTACTATCCCATCCCCACGAAAATCTGATAGTGATTCCATCTTATTGTAAAAAATCGCATCAGAAGGGCTCTACTGATGCCATACATCATACAAATATAATGCAAACAGTTTTTCTTTGCTGATTCAAGTAAATGCAACTCTGGCCGCATGAAAGTTATTATTTTGTGTCAATTTTCATAAAGACAATATTAAATTTTTTCAGCAAATATGCCATGTTTGGCAAATCATAAGACTGTCTAAGATAGTGAAAGAGGAACTTAAATAGTACACAAAGATAATAGACTGATAATGAGATGCATTGCAGTGTGACAAAGCAAGCAGCGCCCTTTTCACTTCTTAAGGTCAATAGAACTTTCACTTTTAATAATAAAACAAAAATTATTTTTTATTCGAAAGATCACGATAATATCGTATGGAATAGAATTAGTATTGATGGCCATCGTTGCGGCTATGGATTCTTCCTGTAAACTTGAACGTTCCTTTCTAGGAATTAATTATTTGCAAAATAATTAATTCCAAATTATTTTTAATAATTTTTATTTATTTATTCACTGATGTCTTGCTAATGATTTTTAATTTTTTTAAATTTTTTGCGGATGTTAACAAACTGTTAATGAAATGTCGATATTAAAAAACTATATAAAGCACCGATCTTTAACTTAAAATAAAATTATTTAATGCAATAATATAGATTTCTTTAAAGAAAATTAAGAAAAAAATTTATATTTAAAAAAGAAAAAAAAAGCAAATTAAAATTATTGCAATTTGGCGGCCGCTCAGCCCACTGTGCTACGAAAAAAAAAATTGTTTAAAATGAAAAAAGTTTTGTATTCATCCACAATTTTGTTGCATTTGCATAATTTGACTCATATTACACCCCACCATTATGAGCAGCAAACACCCTCATCCTTGCCATCATCAACGTTTTGTTTGTGTTCTTGTTGTTGTTGGTTTTTGTGTTGCTTGCAAGAAATTATTGCATCGTCAATGACCAACTGCTTTGTATGGTTCGCTCATTTGAGGTTTGGTCGTTGTATATATATATATATGTATATATATATATATTTTTTTTTTTTAATTTTTTCTTTACAAAAAAGAAAACTAATAATTTCCTGAAGTTCGTGGCGATCTTGCGCCATGTTGCATTTGTAAATTCTGTACGTGCTGATCGTGCGCAACATACTTAACAACAACAAGAAGAACAATAGCAACATGCTGGGCATTTAACGGCTGCTATCGGCTCGAATCTATCGCTGTTTTGTTTTAGTTGCTTTTATTTTTTAATTCTTTTTATTTATATCTTTCTGATTTCATTTAAGCAAGATTTGTGTTCCAATTGATCGCCACGGACCTCCCGAGTGTTAATTAAATTTTACGCTCTTTAACTTTGTATTTAATTGATGCAGCGAATAAATCGTTTAGAGGGAAGGTTTCTTTAAGTATGTGTTCTATTGCTTTATTTAATTATTAGTTGGTTCATAAATCTTTCATCTAGCCTTCCCATCTAAAGTGTTTCTAATCACTTGAGAGTATGCCAATATTGTGGGTGGTCCCTCGCTTTTTTGGCTAAACGTTAGAAAAATGGTTAATGTAGGCATTTTGTCAGCATTCAATGGCATTTTTAGCAGTTCCTTATTTTGTAGTCTAGCGGTAAAGATCAGCTTAATCTTAAAGGTATTTTGAAAGAGCACAAGAATGTCCTTACAAGAAGGTCCTTAAAATATGCTCATCCCTAACGAGCGGTGTGAAATCTTGAGTAAAACCTTTTATAAATTAGCTTTATATTTACCCGACTTGTTCAATCAGAAAAGAACAAATTCACGTTTTAGGAAAAATATGGTCTGAAATAGTAAATGGAATAATAAGGAAAAGGAAAATATTTTGTCAAATTTTTAATTCTCTATTTTTGAGCTTTTAGTTATTTGTTATCCAGTTATTTATTTTAAACAATACATTTTATTTTTATTTCAATTCCTATTTGAGGAGCACCCTCCAGTTCAGCAGCCATTAAAAAATCAGTTTCGTTTTAGACGCCTTTTTACCCACATATTTTCCCGTACCGGTGATAGCCCTCGTATTGATGCCACCAGTTTGGAAGGCAAAAAATACTAGCATGTCCTTTTTATAAAAATAAATTAAAAATAATAAGATAGTATTTGCAAAAAAAAATTTCATGCAGAAGATCTTTATATAGATGGCAGCAAAAAATTTAGAAAGCGAAGAACTTGTTGCTTAAAATAATAGACAAGATATCAGAAATCCTTTTAGTTAAAAAATATATCACAAAAATATATTTTTTCTTTCTCTGAGATTAGCACTCAGGGAATGCCTCCTACATATACATTGAGCTGAAAGGAAAAAGGAAAAAACAAGTAAACAAGTAAAAGCGAAAAAAAGAAAAGAAATAAAGATACTCGACTGTACCGGATCTAATATGCCCTTTTTCAGGAATATATTCCACAGCTTATTTTGTATACTACAATTATACTCTCCTAAAAAAAACTTTATTCTTGCAATATATTTCTCATTATTAAGAAATTTTAAAAGTTTTATTAATAAAAAAAATGAAATAAAATGCTCTTATACTATGCTTTTATACTATACTCTTATACTATACTATACTCTTGTGTTTATGCTATTGAATTTTAATAAATTTTAAATATTTTTAAGAAATATTATAAGTTGTATTAATAAAAATAAATAAATAAATTGCTCTTATACTATACTCGTATACTATACTCTAATACTAAACTCTTTTACTATACTGTTATACTATACTATTGTCCCTATACTATTGAATTTTAATAAATATTAAAAACATTAAATATTTCTAAGAGATATTAAAAGTTTTATTAATAAAAAAAAATGAAATAAAATGCTCTTATACTATGCTTTTATACTATACTTTTATACTATACTGTTGTCCTTATACTATTAAATTTTAATAAATATTATATAAATATAAAAAATATTAAATATTTCTAAGAAATATTAAAAGTTTTGTTAATAAAAATAAATAAAAAAATGCTGTTATACTATACTCTTATACTATACTCTTATACTATACTCTTGTGCTTATACTATTGAATTTTAATAGAGAGCAAGGCAGGTTTGATATTTCGCGATATGAAATACTTTCATTGGCTATATTTTATTTATTAGCCGATTTTGTTAGTTTTCTACTAGATGTGATTTTAAATTATTGATTTTAATGAAAATTTAAGCTCACTTTACACTGCAACAAAACTGCCGAGGACAGACAGACAAAACTCAATCAACTTTCCTCTTTATGGCTCTAGAATATATTTATACTTCTTGGCAAAATTACTATGTCTATATCAAAACTATATACATATTTAAATATATTCTTGCAACCTTTTTGATGGGAAGGGTATAAATACACTGAAAGAAATAATAAATGCTGAAGAAGGAGATAGATATTGTTATAAATAACTATTGTTGCATACAATTTAACTTTAAATTTTATTAATTGTTTTATTTAGCCAATGAACTACTGCTACAGAAAACCATCGCAAAAATTAATGGATATATTTTTTATCACTGCCAGAAGTAGGGAGCTCATCTACGACCTAATCCTGCGACTCCTACTAAAATACAAAACGGAAATATTTTCCAATTATAAATAAAATATTTATTTGAAATGGCTAAACATGAAGTCTTCTGTTTAGAGTAAACCACTACTCAGCAAATACGCTGTTAACCGGCATGATCCGATAACAACTGACACTTGACACTCGATCGCATCGTTAAATAATTTTTATTTCCACTTCTTTTCATCGCATAAATAAAATAAAAGTATTTTAATAAACAATTTCTGCACTTCATAAACATTGAGAAGAAAAACTTTTTCGATGACTAGAACACGTGTAAACATTCGGTAATACGACACTGATTATATGTGTCGTCCAACTCATGGCGGGAGATGATAGAATTAGAAAATTTAATAATAAATTGAAAATAAATAAACGTAAAATAAACAATTTGCAATTATTTATTTATACAATTAAAAAGCCAAAAAGATCCTTTATTATTTATTTTTATATTTTAAATTTTGCAATGTGGAAATTTAAAACGCAATTTTTAAAACTCTAAAAAAAATCGTACTCATATATTTTGTGTATTTTGTAAAGAAAACAATTTAAAAAATATTATTTTTAGATAAAAAAATTAATAAAAAAATTTTATAGTGTCTGATTAACTGCGTGGTAAACAAAATTTTTATGTGTTTAGAAAAAGAGAATATCAATTATTTATCAATTACTTTTCTAATTCGATTATTTCACTGCAATAACTGCAATATAAATATTTTTAAAAATTTACAAATATTTAAAAAAATTTAAAAATCTTTAAATAATTTTTTAAGATTTGTATGAAATACAGTGTACTCGCCTAAACGTGAAATGCTTTTCTTCAGTATTCAGTATTTCAATAAATTCAAATTTAAATGTAAAAAGCCAGTTAACTTTTGAAAAATATTTTAATATAAAAAACAAAGTTGCCAGTTACTGAAATTTCACAAATCCTTTATCACTATTGCCTTCTGTTGTTAATTTTATTCGACAATAATTATGGGAATAATTAATGCAATATTATTTTCTAAATTTTCTGATTGGAATCATTTTTCTTGCCAACATCATCATCTGGCAACGCTGGAAATAAAGAACAGCTGTTTTTCAAGTCATTCTTAACACTCTCAGTTAAAACGAGAGAAATACTGTAATACGTTTTGCCACAATTAAATGTGATAGAAACATTTTTAGAAACGCATATAAAATAAGATTTCTGAAATAATATCTTAAACTTTTTTAATTAACGTGTTAAATTTTTTGGCGATCGGCTATCAAACGCCATTCATTATTTGACAAGATCAACTGGCAGCATAACTGTATTGGATGTTAATAAATTTTTAGCCACTGCCGAACACATTTTTATTTGACGTTGAGATATTTAGAGTTTGGCTTAATATGTATACCTGATTCGAGTACGCTAAAGTTCACTTGTGGCCACTTTAACCTTTGCTGGTTCCATACTTGGATAGCCCACAAGCCCAAAAGCCATTTTAAATTTTATAATTGAGTGAATAATATTTCGTCAAAAACACCTCTTCTTCTTTTTCGAGGTCCTCTCTTTACAGAACGACTTTCTCTGTTAGTTCGAGAAGGACCAGAATAGAGTCGTATAAAGGATCGTGTTTTACTATGCGTTTGCTGTGCATCTGAGTGTGGCACTCCAGTCATCAGTGTAATGCTTTTAATTCGTATTCCTATATTTTTCTTGCCTAGAAATAGTTTCCCAGCACGAAATCGAGGCCTGTCATATTTCTCCCTACTGGCCACTGAATGTTCTATTAGATCCCACTTTACATCATTTTCTTTACAATGTCATTGGGAGTAAAGTCAAAGGAGAGGAATTGAATTCAGAATTTATATTTAGCCACGAAGTCGTCCAGCTCATTTAAAAATCGTTTTACAAAACTTGCCAATCAAAAATCGCATAATTTTTCAGCTTTCGAAGGATTGATTCCTAAATGTATTCACAAAAATCCCTTCAAACTATATCACTCCTATGCCTCGAATGTTTTCCAAGTGCCACCTTATTTTTTTTTTTTTTTGTTTTTCATTTCTTTACGTACTAAATAGAAATGGGCGGGTATATATTACCAAAATCTAAAGCTGTTTAAAATTAATCAAATTAATGACGTACAATTTCCAATGGGGAGCTCATAAAATATGCTCATTTGATACGAAATAAAAGTTAACAATATATTTTTTAAAAATATATATAATTTACCATTTTAATGTATGCCTTCGATTTGTAAGAAATATTTCAGCAACTGTTCTTCCTCTATTTTTTTTTTTTTTTTTGTTTTTTTTCTCATTATCAAACATCTGTTATTGTTCTTAAAAAATAAAAATTCTACTTTTAAAAAAAATCATTGTAATTATAACGGAGTGTTAATTTATACTCTGGAGACACATAAATTCCGTCTAAAAACCATACAGATTATAAAAAGGAAAAACAAAAATTGTTTTTAATAAAACAAATCTTTCGCTGGCCACAATTCTATAAAAGGAATGTTAATAAATTATTTGCCGACTTTTAGGGGAGGAAACAGCTTTACACACCAACTCTCTTGTCAACACCCTCTTCCGTTCATACTTTCAAAAGCTTTATTTTGCTAGAGTGGAAGAGTGTGTATATGCATGCATCCTGGAGAAGGGGGAGTATTATGAAAATTACATAAAATTATTCTGTTCTTATTTTATTATTATATTAATGAAGTTGAAGTGGCAATAACAAAGCAACAAAAAAAAAAAAGACAAAGAAGAAAACGATGTTTATCGCCAAACTTATGCTGCAAGTCAAGTACTCGTATGCTCAGATGTTAAGAGTCCTTTTTCCCCTTTTCCAACACAAATTAACTGTGACAAATGACGAAGCGTCTGGGGAAAGTGTATAACAATTGGAGGAGTGTTAACAAACACTGGTGTAAGTTTACACGTTTTTATATCCTGAGTGCATAACAATTTGTGGGTACTTTTTTCAGTTTCTTGTTTGCCTGTTTGGGGAATTACAAATTGGATTCCTTAGTCATCTTATTATGTTCATTTCAATTCTACTTGATGGCCATTAAAAGTAAAAGTTAATATACAAGAAAAAGAAACTAAATTAAATGTGGCATATTTATTTATTGGCACAGTCCCATTTTTAAAAATTGCACTTGCAATTGGAGCTGTCTTAGAGAGAGATAGCAACAGAGAGAGAGAGAGAGAGGGAAATAAATTTCCGGCACTGTTGCCAGAACTTTTAGGTAGGAAATCGATAAAAACTACAATTTCTATGCCAAAAATTGTCAAATCGTCATTTTAGAAAATCGTCAAGAAAATCGTGTTCAGTGTTGCCAGAACTTCTACAGGTCAAATCGTAAAGTACTGCAGATTTCTGTAGAAAAATTAATCAAAATAGTTAAATCAATTCAGAACATTGTCAACAAGAAGGTCACATAAAAAATATAAAATTTTCTTTTATTATAATTGTTTTATTACAAAAGTGTGCTTTCATCAAATACATTTACATACATTATATGTATACATAACTTGATGAAAATCATTAAAATTTAAAAAAAAAATTAAAAAATTTGTTTCAATTGTAAAAGCCGGACTTGAATCACATCTATTCCTTTCGGATCTTTTCCCCCAAAATTCTGTAAAGTTTTCAATTATTTTACATCAAACGTCTAAAAAATTTTCTTCAATTTTAAAATTTAGAGAATTTCTATTTACAAAAATTTATTTTTCTTTTCTTGGAGTTTTCATTATTATATGAAAAAAATTCTTTATTTTTCAGAATCAAATAATGAATAAAAAGGTTGCCGGTTTGAATCAAATAAATATAAAAAGGCTTCTTCAAGCCTGCAAAAATAAATAAATAATATTTAAATTAATATTAATTAAATATTAAATATTAATAATTAAATTAATATTTTATTAATGAATGATGAAATTGCACATATTTGATAATTATCAAATACAGAACAATTAAAAAATAATTTTTAAATTGATTTATCCAATAAATAAACAAAACATATGATTCATTTTTATTCGAATATATTTTTTTTTAACTTTTATTCGAATACAATATTTTTTTTAAATTCTTTATTATACATCTTTAATTAATTGCTAAAGAGAAGAAAATTTATATATGTTGAAAAATTCTCAGTTAGTTTTTGGTTTATCATATAATTGTTTTTTTGTTTTATATTTTTGATACTTCTTCAAATAATTAAATTTAAAGGAAAAGGCTACAAATTAAATTAAATTTTTTTTTTTTTTATATAAAAAAACACTAAAAAGAATGAGAATTATAAAAAAGAACTCTTTCAAAATTAACAATATTCCATCAAAAAACATGTGCTCTAAAAAAATTATTAAAAAAAAATAAATTAAATATATATTGTTTAAACCTTTAAATTTTATCTAAAAAAAAATTGTTTTAGATACATATATTCAACAGTGGAGAAAAATGCTTAGCATTCCGGCATCGATGTTGTTGTCATATTTTATATATGAGTAGGAAAATTAGTGTTTTTATGGTAGTTGGGGTCCGGCGAAAAATTTGCTGGATATTTGCTAGAAAAGAATATGTTCACTTTTATGTTATTCACTTAACGAGCAACTAAGAAAAACAATTAAACTTTTTCTTACAATTTTATTGATTGATTATAGATTGAAGATGCAAATTAAAATGAATGTAAAAAAAGAGAGCATGAGATCAGTTCCTTTACCGTTTATCGGGAAAATCTGCTATATTTTGTATCTAACCTTTTTTTTAATTTGCATTAAGTTTTTTTTTTTGATTCAATTATGGAATTTTATATGGAAAGGATACTTATTCGTAAACCGAAAATTTAATTTAATTGTATTTAAAAAAAAAATTAAAAATTTCACTCGTCTAATATTTATTTGTATAATGTTACTTAAATAATTTTTAATCGACTATAATCCTATCAACTATAGAATAAAGATCTTTTTATACACCTAAAATGGCGCATAAACTGTTAAATTCGTTTTGTATATATTATTAATCGAATAATTTTTTTAGTTTAAAACCTAAAGCGGCGGTACAAATAATTTCTTTATAAATTCTAAATCTAGTATATAACTTCTAATTATGATTTATTCGAAATAAATTTTATTTTTTTTTTTATTTTAATGATTTTTATCAAAATATGTATACATATAATGTATGTATGTATATGTATTTGTTGTAGGTTCTAAATTATAGTAAAGCAAAAATCTTTCGTTGTGATTTTTACATTTTAATTCAAAATTCATTACTCGTTTAGGCCATTATTAAGAAAAAGTTAAAATATTATTCGAATAGCACTTCTAAAAAATATCAAGAAAAAATTGGTTTTAAATGGTTGAAAACAGAAGCTTAAAAATTTATTCGAATTATTTGTAACCTTTATTCGAATATTTTTTTATTTATTATATTTTATACAAATAATAAAATTTATTGTACAAATAATTTCTGTATTAATTTAAAATGTCACATATACTTTATTTTTGTTGTTAATTTAAAGACTTCTAATAATAAATTCGTATAAAATCGTATAGATTTCTGATTAAGTACTTTCTATATAGTCATATAACTTTCAAGCCGTTCGGGGACATTAAAAATTTCTCGGACGTGCAAAAATATACAGGGAATTATTTTTGGGCTTAGTTGTAATATTCGAAATCTGATTAGAAATGTATTTGTTAAAAAGAATACTCAGAACATCGTATATTAGCCATTATATACAATGAATATCGTTGCATCTATATAGACGATATACGAGTAGATAACACTTTTCAACTAGAATGATGTGAATGTTTTAGCATAAATGAATAAAATTTGACTTTAACTTTTGAATACTGTAGCATTCACGTCATTTTGCATCAATATCAAAATGAATGCTACAGTATTCGCTTCCATGAACGTGGTAATTACGGATAATTCCGCTCAACATATATACAATATATATATATTCACTCTGTAATGCACTTGCAGATTTAAACTGTATATTCCCTTTAAGAAATAACTAAAAAAAATTAATACTATGTATACGCGAGTAAAATTTTTGGTGAAATAAATTATAAAAACAAAAATTATTTTTATTCGAAAATTTTTTTCGAATCGATTAATTTTTCGCCGATTAAATTTTTTTCTATTTATTTTTATATATTTTATGTAATTTAGATTATAATTTTATGAAGTATAGGATAACATATTTTTCAATGATTATTCGTTCATGCTCTCCTCATGGACTTTAAATCCTTCATTGAAACAGTTCGATTTAAATTTTTTACTCACAAATTTCCCATTCCTTTTTGCTGATTCGATAAATTTACTTAAAAGAAAAAACAAGCGAAAAAAGGCAACAAAAAATAACAAACTTTCACAGGGATTAGTTACACTTTAATGAAGTACATAATGCTCCCCTCCACCTTACAGCTGTAACCATCAGGCCTTGGCTGTACGGCAAAGCGATGCACTCAAGTGCAATTATTTAATTTCAGCTTTTTGAACGATAAGCCAAAAATAACAATGTTATTAAATAGAATGAAACACTAATTTAATTAAAGAGTACCAGGTTATGATAACAACCGCACAGCATTAATTTAAAATACAAGAAGGGAAATTCAAGCAACCACCAACCACCAACCATTCCAGATGCCAGAAGGCGAGTGAGTGTTGCCTTCTGTGAAAAGGTGAGGGCTGTTAAAGAAGGCAGCCAACACGTGTTGTCATGAGAGGAATAAGCTTTTACGATACTATTTGTTACAGTCGTTATTGTTGCTATTAGTATTTTCAGTTTGAAATATCGGGCATTATATTTTCTTAGGCAGCACCAGCAATTCCCGTGTAGACTCGCTTCAATTTTTTGACATTTACCCAAACTGACAGTGTGCGTATTTCTTTTATTCTGTTTTATGCTTCTAGATTGTTACACATGTAAGCGAATGATTCAGCAATGGGTGGTAAATTGGTAAAAACAACAAAATGTAAACTTAACACGTGTAAAATAAAGAACGTTGTCAAGGTGATCAATGAAAGTTCCAAAAACAACCCACAATGGAATGTAAATAATTCTGTACGTGAGAATAATTACATACACAGAGAGAATAAATTTCATATATTCCAATAATATTTCATAAATAATATGAACTGAAGAAAATGTTCTTCATTCAGGCTGCTAACCTTATAATATTTATTAGGCTACGTATATATAATATACAATATATTATATATAACAGTATATAATATATTATATATAATAGTATGTAATATATTATATATAATAGTATGTAATATATTATATATAATAGTATGTAATATATTATATATAATAGTATATAATGTATTATATATAATACTTATAATTAAAATAAATAATTTTAATAATTTAAAATAAAAAATAAGATAATAAATTTCTATAAGTAATATATAAAATAAATAATTTAAATTAGTAAAATCAATAATTAATATAAAAATTAATTACTTAAATTATTAAATTAATTAATAAAAATACAGTATGAACTCGGTAACCGCAACTAATAGAAATCTAAGTAACTGCACTTATTGCGGATGTCGCAACCAGCGAGGAAGAATATATAACTAGAAAAATTATATACCAAAATCATTTGATGAAACAAAAAGTATATTCTTTATTAAAAAATTATTTTTTTTTTAAACATATCGATTATTGTTGTTTGCACTTTCTACTTATTAGAAGGTCACGAAGTTCTTTCAGAACTAGGATATCTTTTATTGGAATATCGTTTTCGTCAGCAAACTGAATGCAGGGATTAAAAGCATGAATTGCAACTGATTCTTTTATTTTAGGAGGTGGAATATAACTCGCTTCGCTGTCATCTCAACCTTCAATTTCTATGGCTTCAATCTCCACGTCTTAAGGTAACAATGCTATATTTCACAGGGTTGCAAAAATTTAGGAATTGCATGTATCGAAGGTTGCGATCACCCAGTTCGTACTGTAACACTCCCAGTAATATCAATAATTATTAATTAAAATACATAATTTTAATAATTTAAATTAAAAAATTAAAAAGATAAATTTATATAAATAATAAATAAAATAATTGAATATTATGTATATATATATATATATATATATATATATATATATATATATATATATATATATATATATTATATATATATTATATATATATTATATATTACAAGGTTAGTACTTTTCCGAACAATATACATAACTTATTGTTTGCGTAAATAATACTATTGAAAATAGTTTTATGTAATTAAAAATATCATATTTGGAAAAACTGAGCATTGAACTCTCTTTCGAAGGTATGCCTATTACAGTTTCAACTTCTAAAAAAGACTCTTAAAAAGTCTTTCTTTCCACCTCCAAAAAATAGGCAATATGAATAAAACCTTATTGTTAAGAAACTATCACAATTTAAGAACATTGAAACCTTAACAATTATTAAAATGTTTATTAATAGTAAGAAACTTTTAATTGATTGAATAAAATGCTAATATTTTGGTTAATAAATAATATTGCTGCAAACAAATATTTCCTTAAATAACTACTGCTCGGTTTTAATAAGATATCTTTTACATCTAAGAAGGACGAACATTTAAAATATTTTCCGGATTAATAAAACTTGTGGTTGATTCAGTCATTTAGGTTATTAATTGAACAATTAAGAATTATTGGTTCTGCAAATAATTTTGTTCAACAAAAATATATTAAAGTTAATTTGAAAAACGAAACGATCCTGATTAATCAGGATCCTTTTAAGTTTCTCGTAGTCATATTTTCTTCGAAAAACTCCTTTTGCTTGAATTCGTTTCGATTTCAAGTGCAGACTGTCATGATTTTTTCTACACAGTAAAAAATTATCTGGCAGCAATTTAATTATCTGCCGGGAAGGTATACTACTTTGTTTCTTATTAAAAAAAAAAGGTTCTTTGATACCTCCTGAAGAAATTGCATACCACACTCTGACTTTTAATAGAATCAAAGATGAATGTTGAATAATTTGAGGGGTCACCGATGCCCAGAACCAACTCTTCTGTTTTTTTCTTTAACGGTTTGGGGGTTAAAATATCGCCTTGGACTTTCCAGTGGTTAATGTGTGTTAACAAGTGTTTCGTGTGGTGATTATACTAAAAACCATCCCTCCTCTTTCCTACGCAAGCTCCTTCCCGGAAATGATTTCTATACTACTTCGGGAAGGAGATGACAGGAAACTGCTTTGCACCCATCGGCTGCATCTATTATTTTACTAGCGCACCGTCAGTTGGCTAAATCTACTTATTTACTCCTCTTCATATGCATATGTATCTATTTAAAGGGTGATGTGCCTTATCACCCACTATGATTTTCCAATGAAAATCGGAGTGGGGTTGTCATTGGTGAGCTATTGTAGCGATTAAAGCACGTTGCTTTAGCGAATATTTTTTTGTAATATATTTGCCTCGTCTCTACTTTGCGTCAGCCAAATATGAAACGGTGGCAAAACAAAGTTGTCTGCCCTACCGGCAGACGCCCTGTATTAATTTTGAATACATTTACCCCCACCGTAGAACTCTTGCTAGTGATCATGTGGAAAATGCTTAGAACAACCATCACAGCATAAATAATATATATAATAAAAACGTTTTAACATTTTTAGTTTGTTTTTTGATCAGACAGAGAAGAAATATATTTCCTGATATCTATTTTAAATTCTATAAAATTTTTTGGCTGCTTTTAAAAATATTTCATTTCGAACTTTTTGTAAACAAATTAAAAAAGAAAAATATGATATTATTTTAAATAAAATTTTAAAGTTCTTCTCTGGATTTTGTAATGTGCTCGAAACTATTTAAACTCTTTCAATGAAAGTGGGCACCTTTCGTAGGGCGAAACTGCTTATCGGATTTCTCTTATAAAACGGTTGGTGGGGGTTTACTTTTGGTTTCGGGTGTAGCGAAGCATATACATATACAATACAACAAAAAGTTATTGCATCAATTTGAATCAAATTTATAGATGAATTATTTTGATGGATCACCATGCATTTTCTCTTTCTTTGTATATCGTCACTGCAAATGCAAAAGTCTCTAGCTAATAAAAATATATAAAATATTTTTTTAGCTTTATTTTCTTTATGCGTTGTATGTGCTGAAATTTGTTAGAAATTTGTAGGTTTTAGAGAAGCCATACATGCTTTTTATAGCTCCCCTAGTGTTGAGCCAGCCACTGTAAGCAGATTTTTTTTTACTAACATTTTATTATTTCGTTGATGCAGAAGAGCGAAGGAGCCTGTAGGTGTTGAGATGTTTGCTGGGATTTTAAATTATTTGAGATATATTTAGAAGAGTATTTTTTATTTTATGTTTAACGGAAGGAAGCTGTGTATCGAACTTGCCTGAAGCTTTTTTTAGCGGCTTTGACGCCTTTTTTAAGGCAAAAATATAACACTGCTTTATTCGTAAGTAAAACTCCGTCCTTTTTTTTGAAAAACAAAAGATTTCAAAAAAGAAAATTCGACTTTAAAACAAAAAATTAATATTCAGTATTTGCTTAATGCCTCGTCATTTCATTACAGAGTGATAAGGAAACGGGTATACAAATAATGAAATATAAGTTTCCAAATTATGTTTTTCTTTTGAAAAATAATTTTTAAGCAAAGAATTTTCTTACAACAAATTTTATTTTTATTTTTATTATTATTATTTTTATTTTTTTTTTTTTTTTTGGTTACAAATTTTTTTATAAAAAAAATAATAATAAAAAAAAATGTTCCGCCGCCTTTACTAGTGACTAATGCCACTAGAAGCTTTGCAAATGGGCCACTTTGTGACCTTGTCATTTTTCCATTTTTTAGTTCAAATAAATTAAATGCCGTAATTTTTTCCACGTACTTCTAAATTACTTTTTTCTTTTTTAATTAATGCAAATGAATTATTTCTTATTGTACGAAAATGTTTTTCTTTTTTCCAATGAACTCTTTCATAAGACAACTGTCACATGAAAGTGTAAGTGACATGTGACAGACAAGACGCCTTAGCGCTAAGATTACAAAGAATTCTAATAAAAATCAATTTGTCTGTTTAAGAGAAGGAAACAAACAAGTGCTTTAAAATTATATATTAAAAAAAAGATACATAAAAATAATAACTTGAAGTTTTTTTTTTAAGAAATTATCATTAAAATTTGTCATAATTTGGTTAATGTTTAAGTTTTTACTCAAAAAAAAAAAAAAAAAAAAAAAAAAAAAAAAAAAAAAAAAAAAATAGTAACAAAAAACTAATAGCAAATGAACAATTTAAAGATAAACATTTACAAATTCTCTGAAATTTATTCAATTTCTTGGTTGAATATGAAAAATAGAAAACCAAATTAGAAAACATTTGCTTTGTCATTGAAAACTTTGACAGTTTCCTGAAAATCGTTCAAACGCAAAAGCAACGATAATTATACGTGCAACATGTTACACTTTAACATTGCAACTCTTTAACTAAAAATTTGTCTTGTGTCCCCTTTTGTTCTCTACGAATGGTGTAGGTCATGTTGACAACGTTTTCTTTGACATTTGGCGCTCGTTAAGATGTTTAAATTTTTGTTTGACTTTTTTGTTTCTTCACTTGTCAGTTGCGAGACATTCGACACATGTTCATCGTGGCAAGGATGCTCAGCGTACACAGATGCTGCATGGGAGGGAATGAATAAGCAAATGGTTGGTTAGTTGCACTTCACTGAAGGTAATGCTACATTTCCGGCTTTATTAAGAACTAGTTGTAAGTAGATGTGACACTATTTATGAATGTCACACACATACACACCCACACACACACACAATTGTAATTGCATGCCTGGGGGAGCTGTCAATCATTTAAATAAGTATTTTAATTATTTTACATAGAAATTGAATTTTAAAATAAATTATTTATTTTTATAGTAAATCACATACACCAATAAGCAAAAGTTTGTTTATTGCCCAATGCTAGCTGGTCAATCAGACACTTTATAACGTAAGACCTTACGTCATTGCATATTTAACACAAATAATATTTAACTTTCACATATAAAATATATAAATCTATTTCTCATTTTAAAAAATCTCATAATATAGGAAGCTGTACGAAGCACCTCTAAATTGTATTTACGTATCCATATGGCCTCTCCTTGTCAATCAGTTACGTCATATAGAAACTGTTGTCAAGCTTTCATATATTTTTTTCATGCATTAATATTTCAATTACAATGAAATCAGAAAAATTAAATTGGGCTGAAAAATAAAATTAAATTAATTTTTCTTGTGGTTTATATATTTTTAACTTTCCTGGTTTATGTCACATATATCAGATATAAGAAAACAGTAATTCGAGGGCGATTTAAACAAACATTTGCTAACAAAGTAAAGCTTTATACGTGAAAAGTAAGTAGGTCAGATTCAGGCTTTAATGCTTACGATTTTTTTCGCATTTTCAAATAATTATTAACCAAGACTGCCGTTTATGGCAAGTTGGCTACAGCTGCGGGAGCAGTCTTGTAGCCATGTAGTCGTGCAGGCGATGTAGTCAGCTTTGACGCCACTGTGCATTGTAAAAATTAAAATTTTTTCTTATTGGCAAATAATTTTCTCTTACAATTAATACAAATATATTATACTGTCCCTCTGTCCCTATCTCTCTCTCTCTCTCTCTCTGGCGAAAATAAAATCATGTGCAACCATAAAAAGATATGTCAAGTAACACGATACTTTTCATAGTTTTTTTCCTATTTCTTTTAAAGAAACCCTTGAAAAGTATGTACACCTTTACAAGTCCTTTGGCAGGATATTTACAATTTACAAAGGATTCATAACAATTGGAAAAATGCACTAAAAAGTGCAATTTTTTCTTTTAAATTATAAAATGCTAGTGGGAAAAAAATACGTTTTCCAACATTAATAAAATGAACGTTTCTCAGGTCAAAAAAGAAAATTGATAAGGGTTCCTTCTTTATGAGCACTGATTCTAGTCTTTTGCAAATAAATGATGTCTGGAAAAATGTCAAAGGTCATTAAAAATTATTATTTAATTTTGTTGGGATTTCCTTGTAAAGTCTTGTGATAATTAATTTTTTTTGGTGTGATTTTGTAAACTTCAGTATATGAAAAAGTTTCAGATTTTGCGAAAAAAAAGTATAAGAAAAAATTTAATTGACATCGAACCCCTTCTCCATTTCTTTTGGATTTTTCAGTAGAAACCTGAGAGATGAATAATTAATAACACAAAAAAAAAAAACGGTTGAAAGATGATCCGATAAGTTAAAGGAAGTTTTTCTGAAAAAAATTACATGCAGCAAATGACTTTCGGTTTTTTTTTCTAAGCAATAATTTATTATACTTAAAAATTGGACGAAAAATTGCCAAATACAACAATGACGGCTTAAAATGTATGATCTAAAATTGGGAATACAATGGCATTGTAATTCTTGTTTATTTTTTTTTTTTTGTTTCTAAAACATAAGGAATTGAAAAAAATTATGCAAATGAAATGGATATATTCTGCTCATGTTCGTCGCAGGATAATAATTTTATTTTATTTTTAACGGAGAAGAATTCGTTATGTTTTTTCCCAAAGGAAATTTTGCACCTGGAAAATATATGGCGGTCATTTTCTGCATGGACCCCCCAAAAAAATTAATATTCATTAAAAAATGGAATGTGAGGCATCATCTGGTTCCTATAAGCATCTCACCGCAAGCTAAAGCAGATCTTTAGGGAACCTTTACTCGTATACCGTGTAAAGAATAAAAGTGCCACTTGAAAACGGACTAAGATTAGGAAAAAATTCTCAGGCAATTCTCGTAATATTTGGATCAGGCAGTAAAGAGTTATTGCAGGCCCATTTGTAGTTTTTTAAGCATTTATAAAAAACTAGAGGACGAAAATAAAAAATAACTTTATTTGTAAGTCCGCGTTTACTTTACTCTTCACAAATAATTCGCGGCTCGTTATGCAATTACGTCAACTTTTAATTTGCTTAACTGTAAAATATCCTCAAAAAGGATTATATTTACAGGGAGATTTAAACAGTCTTGACGATTAGTGCAGTTTTAATTAAAGCGGGCTTAAACTTAAAATATTTTAGCATAAGAGATTCTCGAGGATGTGTAGCTGAGCGGCATAGTAATTCTTGACTCTAACCTGGACTTCTGGAAACCTATTAGAATGACTTTAATAAAGCAGGTGGTGTACTTGCTTTCGCAGTAAGCTAGTCTGAAGAGTTTGTTGACGCCAATATAACCAAATTGCTTTATACATTATTTATTCGACCCATTTAGAGATATGGTTCCATTGTCTGGTATCGGTTATTTAAATTACATTTAGGAAGGATTCTTTTTTTTTGCTTCAGAAGTTCTTTTAATCCTTTCGAGAGAGATATTTCTGCTTATTCAGAGAAGTTATCATTGATAACACCTGCGGAATGTGGCATTTTTATTCATTTTTATTATATTAACGGACCCGTTATGTGGGACTTACTTTTTGGAAATATAAATTTTGACTTTGAAACCATTTACGCTGATGGTGATCCATTCAGAAAAATATGGAAACAGTTTAATCGATTTTTCATTAAATGTAAATATTAATAAATCCAATATTGTTTTTTTTTCTTAAATTCTTAAAATGTTTATAAGCAAAATTGTTTAATTAATTAATTTATTGACGTAATTAAAAAAATTTGTTGTTTACTTGCATTTTGTTTTAGCAATATTTTCTAAAAGGATACAACTTAAATTAAAGAAAATTAAATAAAATAAGGATAATTTGGTTTTTAAAAAGTTGCTTTAATAGAGCTTATCGGGAGTTGCGTTATGCGAGGTCACACTGTAATTGCTTTGTAACTTGACATAAAATTCCCTCTTTTAAGTTATAATATAATACAAATTTTTATTTCTTCTTTTTTGCCCTTAAAATGATTTTTATATGCAGTTGTATTGTTTTCTCCCCCCTCTCTCAATTTTTATAATCCTTTAAATCTTCTTCTGGTTTTCTTTCTAATTTTTTATTTACTATAAACATTACGTTTAAGCCGACTAATTCAAAATCCTCTAGACCAGTTTTACACTTTCTTTTAACAAGAACGCCTATGGAATTAGAGCAAAATATTTGGCGGCGACAAGGATTGGTGACAAATACTTAAGCCAGCCTGCCTTGTGCTCTTAAACACTCCGCTCTTAAGCACTGTTGGGCAAAGACTTTCAATATTAATCCTGGCTAATTACAGCAGGAAATCAAAAAAAAAAAAAAGAAAAAACAATTTTATTTTTAGTTGTAACAAAACAAAAGGCATGCAAAAAGGATTTTAAGGCAGCAAAAGGAAGCGAGTATATGAAACAATTTTAAAGACAGGATTTAAGAAATAAAGGCATACAGTCTGATTTCCTAAGAGTCTGCATGTGTATGGAAGTTGATTTCGTTTGCAAATAAAAAGAAGAAAAAAAGAAAAGTGCAGGAGAAAGCAAATGAACAAGTAATTCAATATTTTTGATTTAAATCTCCTTTTAATTTTTACAACAAAATGAAACGCATTAAAATAGAGAAATAGGAAAATTATAAAATTCTTTGAATATACTAAATTATACATTTCTTTTTTCTTTCCATTCACATTAAAAATTTAAGATTATTAAACATTTTTTAAAAAATTTGATTTGCCAAAAATACACAAAAAAAATCGAACTAATAAAATGCCACGGCATTGCTGTTTTACTTGTATGTGATAAGAAAATATCGAGTATTAATTTCATTTAATTGCTCGGCAGTCTGCTATGTATTCCATATGCTTCATACGATATTTGGCTGTTTTGTAATTAATATCTGTTCATTTCTTTTATTATTATTATTATTTTTCTTTGTTTTGTTTATTTTCTATTTAACCCGCAGAAATGGTTTTATTATCATTTTTAAGAAAAATTAAAAAAAAAACTGTTTCTTTTATATACAATAAACAATATAAATTTTGTTGTAATTTTTTTAAGTTTTTATTCTTTTGATTTGAGGGTTTTTAATATATTTTATAATATATAGAAATGTTATTGGTACGAAAGACACCTGGTGGCCGTGATGAAATATTAAATTTCTCTTCAAACTTTTTTTTTTATGTTATGCTGCTCTTCTCTCTTGTCATTTTTGATAAGAAATTTAAGAGAAATGTATGCAAAAGTATGAATATGTCGATTTAATAACGATTGTAATTGAAAAATATTGGTTTTTTAAAATTTCAGCGGAACTTCATGACGGCCTATTGCCTGCAAACCAGCCAAGTCTATACTTCCAAGTCATTACTTCTTTGTATACCAGCCCATAATTTTTTTTTTTATCTGTAATCTCTGCTACTTTAATACTTGAATACTCTTTACTTGATTAAAAACTGAAGTTAAGATGTTCAGTTCACGCAAAATAATGTGCACATAACAAAATTGCATACCCCAGAAAATTCAGGTCTAGTCTTCTTTATACCACCTTGCTGAATAAATTTCATTCACTCGCTATATAAAAAATCTTACTAGTTAATATTGTATAAACAAATAAAAATTTTAAAAATAATTTTCATTTATTACACATTAAAATTTTTCCACTTTCTTTTGAATTGAAATGCATATTCATATCGCAAAACTTAATTCATAATATAATTTTAAAAATTTTTCGCACCTCATCGCAGAAAACTTTAAATACCATCCAACACGCTACAGATTTTTGTTATAAAAATCCATAAAGTCAGTAGTGCCGGCTTTCAAAATTTCAAAACCCCCTACAGCATTCATACTCGTATTGTAGACATTGTCGACCACAGTACACTTAACCCATTAGAAGTAATAACAAGGGCAAAAAATTAAATAGCTTAATTCAAGTGTTATTATTTTAAGTATTTTGAATTATACAGAAATGTCAGCAATATGGAAAATATGAACAGAGTTTTAAATTATTTTACACTATTACGAGTTCGCGTATAATTAATTTTCAAAATTATTTAAAATAACTATAATCGATGCCCAACTGAATCGCTGTTAAACGAAAAACAAATGAAAATTAATTGAAATTTTAATTCATGCCAGCAATAGTAATAAATTGAATTTTTTTTTTTTTTAAATACCATTTGTTTTTTTCAGTGTATATAAAAGTATAAATTCTTTGAATAAGAAATATAAATTTATTCTACTAAATCTTTTAAGCAGTGGATTTCTATTCCAATTGATATTAAAACAAAACACTTTTCCCATCATATTTTTTTTCCTTATCTAAATCTTAACTATTCTTTTATTCATTATTCATTTAATCTACTATTTCCTCATTATCTTGACATCATGTTTTCCTGACATTATTGCACAATAGTTGTACAAAAAATTATTTTAAAGAATTAAGCAACTACTGCACAGAAAACAGAAGTTTTAAAATAAAACAAAAGAAAACAATTTCGCTATTTAAAAATAGATCAAATGGGCGTCATCAAATATTATTAATTTTTTTTTTTTTTTTACTTTATTCCCTTCAGATAAGTATAATAAAACCCACCCCGTAATAACAACACTAAGTACAACACACACCACTCTCAGCAGCATGAGTGTATGAATGTGTGCCATGTCGTTTTTATGCGTTCGTAGTTGTAGTTGTACACAGCCGAACAATATAAATTTACCTGCCGAAAATTGTTTTTGTTACTTTATACGCCATCATCAGATAAATACCAGTTTATGTAGTTGTTTTGTTGTATTTGTTGCTGCGCTTTGGTTTTGAGTTGAAGAGAATTGAGTAAACACTGATTTGCAGAGAGTGAGCATTAAGTGAGAGTTGCCGTTTTTATTAAATTGTTTACCTTCGGGCAACAAAAAATATTTTATTTTTTATTTAGGGTGGCTTAATTCTATATACCGTTAACAGCGGTTAATTATCTCAATAAAATATGGGTTTCTCGTTAATTATATTGTTGCGGTAATTACAAGAATTCTATTACTCGTATGGAATATTTTAAAATACTTTAAAAAATATTAAAAATAAAAATAATTAATAATATTGTAGCATAAATATGTTCAAATAATAAATTATAGATTTATAATTTTTTGTAATTTTAAGTTTAAATTAATTTTTTTAGTACTATTTTTATTAATAATTATTTATAGTTTTATAATTATAAATTACTTATTATAAAGGAAAATTAGTTTTACATATCTATATGTATTTATGTATATATATAAAATTGTAGAAACAAAAATACTATTAAAAAATTTATTTTAATTTTAATAATTTATATATGTATGTAATATGAAATAATATATGCCGTAGGTATCGTAGTAGTTAACTACATTAACGTTTTTTTTTTTTTTTGTATTAAATAAAGACGTAATTGGGTTTCTTTAAATCTTAGAGAAACAACATTTAAGGCCGCTATTTTAATATAATTTTTTAATATAATTTACTCTTCAGAAAAAAGTAATTTTACAAGTCAAAAAAATTTACAGTGTATACACCATGTAAAACCGATATCTGAAGAAACTGATGGCACTGTGATTGTAGCTGTGCCACTCGTTCTTACATATATATGTATATATAATTATATATATATATATATATATATATATATAATAATATATATATATACATATATATATATATATATATATGTATATATAATATTTATAAATTATATATATTGGTTATATTTTTAAGAAATTTTGTTTTGGAAAAATTGTTAAGGTGTGGCAACGCTGTATTGAGCATTATAAAATTTTATTACCATTATCACTCAATTCGAAAACAGAAATTATTTTTACAACCAATTTTTATAAAATTTTTTTAAAAGCCTCTGCAATTGGTCTTAAGTAATTGCGTTGTTTTAATAAAATTTTAGAATTTGTAGTTCCCTATTAGTAAAAGTTATAATTCTCGTATGTTAAATCGAAATGTTTCTTTGGTATACTAATAAAAACCCCGATTTAACTTAATTATTTAATAAATAAAATTGCAATAAGCAAAACGAGCGAACTTACAGTTTGAAACTGGCCTTTTTTAAAAAAAATTAAATATTTTTTTGGTACAATTTTGTTTCTATTTGATACTAAGAAAATCGCCTTGTATGTATATTAATGGAATACAATGAATGTAGTTTTGATTGGACCTATGGAGCGTTATATATTAGAAAACTATTAGGCAAAAACCATCACAACAGATGTTTTGTAGCCACAATTGTCTAATATCGGTATGCGGTGGCACGATTGGAATAGGCAATAAAGTTGCAGCATAAGGAATTATTCGATGCTATTGGAAAAATTGGATCTGCTAGAACCGTATTGCTGGATTTGATTAAAAAACCAAAAAAAAAAAAAACAACGCGTTTTTATAAACGTTATTCACTTTCATAATACTCTTAAACAATAAACTTACAATATAGCAAAAGAGTTACTAGAAGGCTTGGAAATTCCCCCTTCATAAAAAAAACCCCAAAAAGACCGAAACGTGGCTCTGAAGACTCAGGAACATGGCTTGGTGTTCTACGAAACTATCCACTAATAATAAATTAAAAACTAAATTTGGTGGTTAGTCAACAGCGCTCATGTTTGCCGTAAGGAGCACGCCAACGAGATTGTGTTTGTAATGTGTCGAAATCTACTCACATGGACTCGTGAGCTTTGTTAATAATTTCGGTAGTACGATAATTTTTGCAGGAGAATCCTAGAAAAGCATGTACTTCCTAGACTTGCAGAACTTTAAAGTGATATAAAAAAAAGTACTCATGCATATAGGGTGTTCCAAGAAGAGGTTTTTCTTTAATAAGAGCGCTATTTTCACAGCCAACTTTCAGTAACTTCACAAGTGAGAAGTAAAAACTACTTTTCGTGGTTTAATTAATAGTTTCGTTAAACTTTGCCAGAGATAAAGTTGTCAGTGAGAATTGCTAGGTGTACACTTCGCTCTCATGTCTACATTTTTCACATATAAAATCGTAAACTTTTATTAAAACTTTGTGATATAATTATTTCGGAACTGTAGCCTGTTTCGCCAGGACTTTCTTTGATCTATATAGAAATTCAAAATAATGGTTCGGGCTTTCCAGAGCCACTCATTGGATATAAAATATGGCCGAGACATGTTTTTTTTTTTTTTGGAAAGCAAAACATTTTCATTTCGACCATATGACATTGTAGTCTCAAAGAGTCGCAGAATGGTTTTAATTATTATCCAGCCTGAGCATATAAATATGATTTCGCATTTTTTAAAAGCCTGAAATGGAATATATATATCTCAGAATGATCTTGTCCTGGTAGAGGCGATAAACGTGTCATTGGCCGTGTTTGGGATCACGTCTTGGTTGGGGGCCACATCGAAGGTGCGATTTGACATCTTCAAAGGTTCTCTCCGTAGACGAATGAATAATGCACGGCCTACTAAACCGGAGTTCGAGGGTTTGATTTCTGCCTGCGTGTTTTCCTGCGGTCAAGCCAAAAGGGTTGCAGGTTGAGGCTATTTAAAAAAAAATATCTTCTTTTCTTATGCAATGCATTTTATGCTTAACTTTAATACTATTCAGAGTCCACTGTTATGTAGAAGCAAAAATCAATTCCTATTTGATAAGGAGCATAATGAAATGAAATGGAATCGCTTTCATGAAAGGGAAAGATAATATTCGGTTTTGTTATAAGAAATCCTCAAAACAAAAGGATTGTTTATTAAATTATAATTATGAATATTAATTATGTATTAATATATTACAATTACATGGTTAGTTGAAGTTTGCTTTCAACTAGATTATAATTTATTAAACTTATATAAATGGAGTTTATCGCTTGCCAGGAAGGTGCTGAGAGCTTGACCACCACAACTGTGTATATTTATTATAAAATAATAACAATTGCCGTTTGATGGCTTCTTATTTCTTATCAGAAAACTTTATTTGCATTTTATGAATTAAATTGAATTACGGCGCCGTAGTAACAATAAAAAGTATCTGCTGTATGCACGGACGGCTACATTTGATTGTTGTTTGCTTAGCTCCTGTAAAAGTGTTATAAAAGTAAATTTCAAACAACACGACAAAAGCGTGAGTCATAGACAGACAGTTAGTAAGTCAGTCATGATTGCAAAAAAACAGAAAAAAAACACACACACATACACACACAGATTAAAGCTAATAAATGTGAACAGAAGGAGGAAAGAAATATAAATAGCAAAACTCTTCACTGGCAAATGACAAGGAAGTGAAGTTTGCTGATATAGACGAAGCGAAAAGAAATATGATTTATTATTAAAGAAAATGTTCAAATTAATTTTTTTTTTACTTTTTGCTAAGAGTAAATTTATAAAAGGAAAACTAATAAGGAAATCTGTTGACAAAATCTTTTAAAATATGCCACCATAACAATTCACAAAAACTACACATAAATTTTCCAGCATTTAAAGCAGTTGTTTTCCATATAAATTTTATTTGCAATGGAAACAGCAAACAAAAGCCAAAATGTTTTATGGAAATAAATAAAAAAAAAAATATATACATATATATGTACATATATATTCATTGAAATCTGAAACCACAGAATGTGTGTTCTAAACGAGCAGAGTAGTGAGACGTTTTCAACAACAGCAATAATCATCAACTCCATCAGCATCATCGTCATCATCATCATCATTATCATTTCGGCATTTGAATGAACTGAAATTGAACAGCATCGTTAGCACAACACAGTGGCAGTGACGTTTGCTCTAGCAAAAGTGCACATAAAAGGAGGAAAAGAGAACAAACAGTAGTAGTCAGTGGCAACGGTAGCCCAGGACAATACAAACTCATACACACAAATTAAGTTTACTTTTATACATAAAATGTACCTCTACAGAACAAAATGGTAATCAAAGGCATTAACAGGCAAAGAAAAAAGAACAAAAGGATCAAACTTGCACGCATACCAACAAGCTGTAACTCTACAGGCATTTTATGAGTAGCTGCATATTTGAAACGCGGCCCAGTAGGAAATATAGAGTTCATAAATCATAAAGCCGGTCATCTTACACTATCCTACACGTTCATACGTTTCATTTCCATGGAAATCTGATAGTGATACCCTCCAAAACCTTGCTGCTGCCACACAGTCATACAAATATAATGAAAAAATTTTCTATTTGCTGATTGAATTAAAAGCAACTCTGATCGCATGAAAATGTTCATAAACTTTTGCTGGCCAAAAATATCTCACCTTTTTAGGTCACACTATCCTATTGTTTCTGCAGTGAAGCCATATTCGACAAATCATATGACTCTGTAGGATAGTGTAACAGTGTTTTAAATACCACGAAATTGTCATTTTATGAAAATTTTCATAAATTTTTGCTGGGCAAAAATATCTCACCTTTTCAGGTCACACTATCCTATTGTTTCTGCAGTGAAGCCATATTTGACAAATCATATGGCTCTGTAGGATAGTGTAACAGTGTCTTGAATACCAAAAAAATTTTAATTTTATGCAAATGTTCATAAACTTTTGCTTGGCAAAAATATCTCACCTTTTCAGGTCACACTATCCTATTGTTTCTGCAGTGAAGCCATATTTGACAAATCATATGGCTCTGTAGGATAGTGTAACAGTGTTTTAAATACCACGAAATTGTCATTTTATGAAAATGTCCATAAACTTTTGCTTGGCAAAAATATCTCCCCTTTTTAAGTCACACTATTCTATTTCTTTTAGCTGAAATGCCATTTTGGCAAATTCTACGACTTTGTAGGATTGTATATCCGGACCCTTAACAAAATGAAAGTAGATTTCAACAGTTTCACTCAAATTTAGTTAAAATTTATCACAAACGGGGATGAGTTCATGTATTTTATTAACACGTGAGATACAAAAGTATTTAGGAAACATTTATAAGAAATTTTTATTTTATAATAGATGAGGGTAGAGAACAAATCCATAGCTTTGGCGAACTTAAGGTTCTGTTATATTGTCCGTCCGAATCTGCTGAATAAATGGAATAGTGTAGCTTAAAAATATCAGGGTTTTGTAATAAGCAAAAGTTTATGAAGTGATAATTTTTATGTGAACAGAGTTGCATTTACTGAAAAAAGTAAAGCAAAAATTGTTTGCATCGTATTTATATGATAGTATGGCACAAGCAATGCCATTCTGAAGCGATTTTTTAAAATAGAAGGGAGTCACTATCAGATTTATAACTGTGTGGTTTAGCGCATCAGTGCCTTTATTAATCAGTTGAATTTACGACACCAAAAATCCCGGCCATGAAAATTCCATTCAAAAATAATCTAATCCTGTTGATGAAATGAATTAATTGATTGTTTTTACAAAACTTTTTATTTTATTGTTCTAATTAAATTTCAATTAAATGCATAATAAATTAAATATTAATTTTTTATGTTAAAAAGTAATTATAGAAAATTTTATAAGTATTATTAAATTTTTATTAAATATTAAACATAAATAAAATTGAGATTATTTTTTTTTACAAAAAAATGGAATACTTCTCCGATTTCCCATGTTTTTTTTAATACAGATTGCTAAGCTATCGCTCGTACTGCAGAGAATTGCCAAGGTCGAGCCAGGAATTGAATCAGCAACCGCCGGTTTGGTAGACAAACTATAGCAATTAAAGATCTTAAAATAATTTTATAAAACTTTTAATTGTTTTATTTTAATTAAAGTAATTAACTTTTTTTTTATTATAAAATAAAATTATAATATAAAATTATAAAATAAATGAATTCGAAAATTGTAATTCTTTATTTGTTTTGCTTTAATTAAATTTAGAATTATAAATTAGAGAAATTTACGTCGCTTTCAGAAATAATATTGTTTAATGTTTAATGAACTCGTATAAGCAATTTATTTATAACAGTTTTTGCAAAATATGTTTTTCATTGTTTTTCATTTGAGTTCTTCTTGCTTTGCCTTTTACTCAACTTTTAAGGATTAAATTTTATCTGCCTTAATTTCCTACAGGGCATTCCCTCCTTTGACGATGACAAAAGAGTGCGCTGCAAACACAATAACTACACAAAACTAAAATGAACAATAACGTTTTTTGTAATTATACAAGACGTTTAAACTGAAAAATGGCAAACGGTAGCTGCGATTTTCTCGCACAGCATTCCAAATGCGTGCAAGTATGCGTACGAGTGTTGTATGACAAACACTGAACAGGATCAGCCTTTTCGCTTTGTAAATACTAGCATTTGTGGATGGTGGGGTTTTAGTGAGAAAAAGGGAATGCTTTCGAAATATTTACTTTAGAAAGAATTCAGACTTTTTATGTTTTTATATTGTGTTTTTACTCTGAAATACAATTTGGTGCAAAATGGCATTTTGAGATGAAAGAAATTTGCAATTAATACAGTTTTAGGACGATTCATATATAAATTTTCTACCATTTTATTATATTTTTTAAGCATATAAATTTCAACCTAAAAATGGCGTCTCTTTCGTTGGTTGTGCGGTGAGCCTTGCAACAATTGAATCCTTTTGTTATTTACGACTGCGTTGAAGATGAATGGCACAGCAAGACTGCGGGTATCATTATAGTTGGATGTGCTTTTCTTTTTTTCATTTTTGTATAATTTTCATTATATGTTATTTTGTCACTTAAATTGTGATTGTTATTTTTTGATTTTGGTGTTTTGCGCCTGGTGTTTTCTCTTCCCTTTTGAATTCGTTTTGTGGATGTGATGCCAACCGTGTCAGTCTTCATCTCCTACAGAATTGTGTGGGTTTTTTTGTTTACATAATTATGGCATTATTATGTGGGCTTTACATATATTTATAAATGGCTGTATATATTTGTTTTATTGCCAGTTCTATTGTCGTCAACCCATGTGGTCTAGGCTGGCATTTTCTCATTGTTACTCTTTCCTTTCGTCTCCAATGGCCACAAATGATGCACGTTTTTATATTGAAAATCACACATTAAATACTTTTTGGTTTTAGGGAGCGGTTAGAAAAACGTTAATTAATTTACGTAATAAATAATGACAAAGACAGACTGACTGAGTCGGGCATTTGTCATGAAAATTCAAAGAAAAAGAATAATGAATAGATAAGAAGAAAAATATATTTTATGTAAAAACAATATATTTCTCTTATAGTTTTACTGCCAACATTTATAAAAACTCAGTAAAGAATTTCCTCGTGGTTTTTCCAAATATAAACTAAAATTTAAAAATAAATAATTTGCGATATGTCAGTAAAATATTTTTATTATTTGCTTGTTATCACTGTGGCCAGAATTGATAATTTCTTTGCATTTGAACGAGTTTCGCCTTTCAAAATACACTGACGATTTTAGATCCAAATATTACGATTTTTCTAAATTTTAATTGCAATTTTTAGATTTTAAAAGTATTTTTTTTTTTGGGGGGAAAAAAGAAACTTTAGAGAATTTTTGCAAAAAAATATCTGAAAGGAAAAGATGTGGTTCAAGTCTGGCTTTTCCAATTTTAATAAATTTTTTAATCCCAGTTTTAACATATTCATCGGCAAATAAAGAATTTAAATAAAATCAAAAATTCTCAATCGTTTAGAAAACGATTCTTTAGATGGCATGTTTTACACCAAAGACCATTTAAAACTTTAAAGAGTTAAACTTTTAATAAAATAATTAAAATATAAAAAAATAAATTAAATATTTTTGATTTGAAGTTTTTTTTAATTAATATTTAGCTGTACTTGTTATAAGAATTTCTTCAACTCATTACAATGTTTTTTTATTTTTGGTAAATTTTTCCTCGCTGTCATGAATAATTTCCTAAAATGCAAGAAAAAATTCATTGTAAAATTATGAACTTCTTTACATGATTTATATTAACTTCAAGTAATTTTTTATTACTTTTATTAATTATTTTTCATTTTATGTTATTTATTTTTTATTTTATTTATATGTATTTAATTTCTTCAATATCATGAAACTTTTCCTATCAAGTAAGAAAAAATTCAGCTTATAATTATGGACTTCATTACATGATTTATATGATTTTTATTAACTTCAAGTAATTTCTTACTTTTATTATTATAATACTTATTTTTATTTTATATTATTTATTTTTTATTTTATATTAATTATTATTTTTTATTAAAATGTATTTAATTTCTTCAATATCATGAAATATTTCCTATCAAGTAAAAAAAAATTCAACTTATAATTACGAACTTCATTATATGATTTATATGAATTTTATTGGTTTCTTATTCTTTTTTTATTTTATTAATTTTTATTACATCCAAATAAGATGTATTTAATTTAATTAAATTTGCTTACGACTTTTTTAACTATTTTTTTTTATTCAAATTTATGAAACGTTCAAACGTTTATTTATTTTATTTATTCCTATCAAAATTGTGCAATATTTGAAAGGAAAGATATTGCGATTTATGAGATAAAATATTATCGAAAGCCAATCTTTGGCGAGCTTCTTCAGATAATTATAGATTTTCTTAAAGAATATAAAATGCTGTAATTTAATAAATTATAATATCAGATTATCAGCCCACAATATCATTGGCAGGTCCAATAATGATAAAATAACTTCGCTTTTCAATTAAATTCTTTACGTCGACAACAGGCAATCTTACAATCGGCTTTTAAGCGAGCAAAAATACAAAAAAATCTATTCAAAAAAGTTGTAAGTCTTAAAAATATTAAAAAATGTAGTTTTTAGTTTTGAATCAAATAAAAAAAATATTATTTAAATAGATAAATAAAGAAAACAAATTTATTTTTATATTAATAAAATATATATTATTAATATATAATAAAATATATGTATATTAAAAAATTTATTTATTTTTATATTTAAAAATATATTCTTATATATAAAAAAAATATATTTTTTAAATAGAAAAATAAAAGAAAATGTATTTTTAAATTAAAAATATATAAATAAATGTATATAAAAAAACATATTTTTATATTAATATTATATTAAAAAATCTGTTAAAAGAATTTATAAATATCAAAAATGTAGTTTTCAGTTTTAAAGCCAATAAAAAAAGGTATTACTTAAATAGATAAATAAAAAAAATATATATTTTTATATTAAAAATACATAAATAAATAAATATTTATATAAAAAACACATATTTCTATATTAAAAAAATATATATAAAAATATATTTTTATATTCCAAAATATATTTTTTTTACATTAAAAACTATATTATTTTTATATTAAAAAATATATTATTTTTATATTAAAAAATATATTATTTTTAAATCAAAAAATGTATTATTTTTATATTAAAAAATATATTATTTTTATATTAAAAAATATATTATTTTTATATTAAAAAATATATTATTTTCATATTAAAAAATATATTATTTTTATATTAAAAATATATTCTTTTTATATTAAAAAATATATTATTTTTATATTAAAAAATATATATTTTTTTAATATTAAAAAATATGTTTTTGTTATTTATTTTATTATATTAAAAATTTTATATTAAAAAATATATTTTTTTTATATTAAAAAATATATTTATTTTTATATTAAAGGATATATTATTTTGCATTAAAAAATATATTTTATTTATATTAAAAAATATATTTTTTTTTATATTAAAAAATATATTTATTTTTATATTAAAGGATATATTTTTTTTTACATTAAAAACTATATTATTTTTATATTAAAAAATATATTATTTTTATTTAAAAAAATATATTATTTTCATATTAAAAATATATTCTTTTTATATTAAAAAATATATTATTTTTATATTAAAAAATATATATTTTTTTATATTAAAAAATATGTTTTTGTTATTTATTTTATTATATTAAAAATTTTATATTAAAAAATATATTTTTTTTATATTAAAAAATATATTTATTTTTATATTAAAGGATATATTTTTTTTACATTAAAAAATATATTTTATTTATATTAAAAAATATATTATTTTTATATCAAAAAATATATTATTTTTATATTAAAAAATATATTATTTTTATATTAAAAAATATATTATTTTTATATTAAAAAATATATTTATTTTTATATTAAAGGATATATATTTTTTACATTAAAAAATATATTTTATTTATATTAAAAAATATATTTATTTTTATATTAAAATATATATTCTTTTTATATTAAAAAATATATTTTATTTATATTCAAAAATATATTATTTTTATATTAAAAAATATATTAATTTTATATTAAAAAATATATTAATTTTATATTAAAAAATATATTATTTTTATATTAAAAAATATATTATTTTTATATTAAAAAATATATATTTTTTTATATTAAAAAATATGTTTTTGTTATTTATTTTATTATATTAAAAATTTTATATTAAAAAATATATTTTTTTTATATTAAAAAATATATTTTTTTTATATTAAAAAATAAATTTATTTTTATATTAAAGGATATATTTTTTTTACATTAAAAAATATATTTTATTTATATTAAAAAATATATTATTTTTATATTAAAAAATATATTATTTTTATATTAAAAAATATATTATTTTTATATTAAAAAATATATTATTTTTATATTAAAAAATATATTATTTTTATATTAAAAAATATATTATTTTTATATTAAAAAATATATTATTTTTATATTAAAAAATATATTTATTTTTATATTAAAGGATATATATTTTTTACATTAAAAAATATATTTTATTTATATTAAAAAATATATTTATTTTTATATTAAAATATATATTCTTTTTATATTAAAAAATATATTTTATTTATATTAAAAAATATATTTTATTTATATTAAAAAATATATTATTTTTATATTAAAAAATATATTATTTTTATATTAAAAAATATATTATTTTTATATTAAAAAATATATTATTTTTATATTAAAAAATATATTATTTTTATATTAAAAAATATATTATTTTTATATTAAAAAATATATTATTTTTATATTAAAAAATATATTATTTTTATATTAAAAAATATATTTTATTTATATTAAAAAATATATTTTATTTATATTAAAAAATATATTTATTTTTATATTAAAATATATTTATTTTTATATTAAAATATATATTCTTTTTATATTAAAAAATATATTATTTTTATATTAAAAAATATATATTTTTTTATATTAAAAAATATGTTTTTGTTATTTATTTTATTATATTAAAAATTTTATATTAAAAAATATATTTTTTTTATATTAAAAAATATATTTATTTTTATATTAAAGGATATATATTTTTTACATTAAAAAATATATTTTATTTATATTAAAAAATATATTATTTTTATATTAAAAAATATATTATTTTTATATTAAAAAATATATTATTTTTACATTAAAAAGTATATTATTTTTATATTAAAAAATATATTATTTTTATATTAAAAAATATATTATTTTTACATTAAAAAGTATATTATTTTTATATTAAAAAATATATATTATTTTTATATTAAAAAATATATATTATTTTTATATTAAAAAATATATATTATTTTTATATTAAAAAATATGTTTTTGTTATTTATTTTATTATATTAATTTTTATATTAAAAATTAATTTTTTTTTATATTAAAAATATTTTTTATTTATATTAAAAAATATATTTATTTTTATATTAAAATATATATTCTTTTTATATAAAAAAATATATTTTACTTATATTAAAAAATATATTTATTTTTATATTAAAATATATTTATTTTTATATTAAAAAATAAATTTTTTTTATATTAAAAAATATATTTATTTTTATATTAAAGGATATATTTATTTTTATATTTAAAAATATATTTTATATAATACATTATATATTATAAAATATATATTTTCTATTTGCTTCAAAACTAAAAACTACATTGTTTAATATTTTTGGAATTTATAAATTTCTTTAATAGATTTATTTCAGAGTTTTGCTCATTAAAAGTATATAAAAAACATCAACAGAAAAAATTACAATTTTAGAATTTTACCTTAAAAATATTAAAAAATAATTCTTGACAGAAAATAATATAATTTATTTCAGTTAATTTATGTGCTAAAAGATGATAATGGAATTTTAACAAATTTTTTAATAGATTGGAAGAAAAAAACACTGCGATCCCCTAAAGCTCCTCCTTATCTTGATGATTCGATAAATTATGTTTTATAAATAATATATAATAATGAAGTATGTTTGAATAAAAAAAAATTTTTTTTGATATTTATTTCATCTGCATATAATAATTTTTTTATATACTATATATATATACCATAAAATAATAATAATTATGAAAAAATATATTATTATATATATTAAAGAATATACAAGAATAACTTAACATAACTTTAGACTGCTGGGCATTATCAGAGGCCGTATTTTATAACTTTAAAACCAAGTTTCGGCTAATGAATATATTTCATAATTAAACAATTTATTGCGAAATTTTTTAATTAATAAATTTATTTGTACTTTTATATTCAGTCAAAGAAAAATTATTTATTTGTTGCTTAAATTGATTTAATATTTCCTTTTTAATATTAATAATAAAAAAATTATATATTTATATTTATAATGTTTAGAAATATAAATTTAATTAAATATATATATATATTTTTTTAATTTATACGTTTTGCTTTATTTTATTATTTCAAGTTTTGGAAACCTATTAAAGCTGCATTACGAATAAAGCACGTGACAATTTAAATTTAATTTTATAGTTACAATATTAATTCCCAAACAAGAAATTTGAATCGCTTACTTTCCCGTATTCTTCCTGCAACACTTCCCATCCACTTGCCACCTCTACTATTTAAGTTTCCTTAATCTGTAAAAGGCCAATTGCGAACAACAAATCAAAGAACTTGAAAGAATCGAAACATGAAAGTGTTAAAATATCAAAAACGAGACCAAAACAAATTCTCTCGATCATCATTATAAAATTTTTCTACTTTGAAATCCATTAAAGCGAATGTAATGTGACAGGAAATCATGTGGTGGAGCAGTGAATGAACGAGTGTGTGAGAGATGGAACAGCAATAAATGTTTAAGGTGAAAAATGAAACCTTTCAAGTGCAACAGCAAATAAATAAAAATAAGAAATAAATAAATTTTCAAACGAATTCACACAGTTTTAAAATAGTTACTTGCAGCTATAAATTAAATAGAGAAAACTTAAAATCTAGTTAAGCCAGCCACTTGTACTAGAACTTGAGTCAAACCAAAATAATGTGTGTGGTTTATGCGAATCTTAGATGCCCTACAAAGGCACTTTTCCAAGCAGCCATTGCTGTAATTAAGCTGATGGTATTCGAACTGAAGCCCGCTAAAATAATTATAATCTTTACGAATGTTTTTTTCAAAATTCCAACACAAGCCAACACAGTCGAAATTTTTACAAGAATTCTTATATTCAGAAGTGAAGAGAGATCTTTCATCGTATCACATTGAATTATCAAACACGTTTCTGAAATCACTCCAACTTCCATATTTTGGAGAAAAGTCTTCTCATTTGCCCGAGATGGCAAAATTCCTCTTTTTTACAAAAATAAAATTTATCTGAAAACAATTTTCTTTAATTTGCATAAAATATAATTAAAAATGATTAAAAAATATTCGATTGCAATTTATCTCATTGAAAGTTAATCGAAAAACAAACATCAATATATATTACCATTAAATATTTTTTATTTCCAATGAATAGCTTTCATTGCGGCAATAAACTTTTTGCTTACTTTCTACAAATTAATTCTATTCGCATAAAGCTTACTCAAATAAATAATTAATCGAATAATATTTAATCATTTTCTCTCTAAATAAGCAAATTTTGCTGTTTAAGTTCACAGTAAAGGAATACTTGTTCCGATCATTATAATTCTCGTTTTTTAAGAGCGAAAGTAGGCAGGGAACCCGTACCTAAAGACTTCTGTGGGAATGAATTTATTCGTTTAGCCAACGGCAGTCTCCACGAGCAACAATTTTATACATGGTTTCAAAAATTTTTTAAGCCAAGAATTTTTTTTAAAGTAAATGCTGGAAAGTGTTTTTTTTTACAAAAGTAAAATAAAATTAATTAATAAAAAATTCATTTAATAATTCAAATAATTTTTTTGTTTCAAATTTTTTTGTTAACTTTAATTGAATTAATTATATTTTTAATTGAAATAAATACGTTTTAAATACAACGCTGTAGTGAAAGGCATATTTCCCTAAAATTTTTGCTAATTCATTAATTAAGTTTATGGAAAAGTAAATTTTTGTATCTTCTACTATATCTTTTGTATCTGTTATATCTTGCAAAAAAAATAAATAAAATTTTGTTTTGGAAATTTGGCGGAAAATAAATTTCAGTAAATTTAATTTCTATAAAATAAAAATAATTTTTTCAACAATTTTTTTGTTATAATCTGAGAGCAAAAGACTCTCTAATAAATATATTGTTTATTTAAAGAGAAAACTGTTAAATATTATTCGAATAATTATATTCGATTTATATTCATTTGAGTAAAAGTTATGCGAATAAAATTAATTCGTAGAAAATAAGCAAAAAGTTCATTGCCGCAATGAAAGCTATTCATGGGAAATAAAAAACTTTACATGGCAACAAATGTTGATGCTTGTTTTTCGATTAATTTTTGATGAGATAAATTGCAATCGAATATTTTTAAATCAATTTTAATATCATTTTGTGGAAATTTGTTTGGATAAACGTTATTTTTGCAAAAAAATATTTTTAGATAAATTATTTAATTTATTAAACTTTTTCATTTGAAAAAGAAACTGAAGAAGAAACTTTATTAGTTTTTTTTCGTCTTTATAATATTAATTAATTAAATTTTATTTTGTTATTATTGTTTTTGGTTAAATGCTTGATTTCTTATTGTGTTAAAAATTCTTGGCTTCAGTGGCAGTTTATTGAATTAAATTTTCCAAGGATTTTAACTTCTTTGTCAATTTTTTTTTTAGGATTATTTTTGAAAGATTTGAAAAGACAGCAGTTCGGTTTTAATGTGCGTTTGGAGTTCCTTGCAAATCCTGCACCTTTTTTTTTCATTCAACTTTACAAGAAATTGTGCAGTTTTCTGAAACATTTTTATCATCAGTGGAAATCTACGAAATTATTATTCAGTAACGCTGACTTTTGATCTTTTGAAAATATTTTCTGCTGTAATAAATCCATGTGTGAGTTATGCAATACATATTTTGCTATTTTGGCCCCCACCCCTACAAATATGTCCTATCAACAGGATACAATCTGAACGCACTGTCTTTCAAATGTTTAAAACTCGTACCGGCTACTGTTTAATAGTACTGCGGCCAGCAGGAATTATATTTTGCCGAATTTATAAAAACTGAATTTAAATAATTAAGATTGACCTTTGAAATAAAAAATCAATATATTGTTTTTTTATATGCTGCCTTCATGGTTCGTTGATTTTCCTAAACTAAAACCAAAATCTTCTATTTAATGTTTAACTTGTCTAAATTTAAAGCTGATAATGATTTGAATTCCAGCCAAATTTTTGTCTTCTGTTTGAAATGTATTTAAATAATTTTTTTGTTTTTTGTGTGCATAAAATATTCCTTTGACAGCAGGACAGACAATCAGTTTTGATCCTTTTCTTCTAATTTTTCATGTATTTTGCTTTTGTGGTTTTAATTCGTTGAAAATCTGGTTCGCAAGAATCTTTTTGTTGCCAAAAAACTATCAGCAATACTATTAGTGGGTCAGGTATTATTCGTTTTCTATCAGATCCTTTTTATGTGTGTGTCTCTGGCAGTCTGCGACCATTTGTCATTATCCACAAAAAAACTTGTTGATTTTCTAATGACGACTTAACGTACGATTGAATAAGAAAAGGAACCTTTTTTTTTATCTGAAAATTATTTATTAACGAGAGTAAAATTGTATGCCTTGTTATTGTTGTTGCTAAATTATTTTACGATGACAGTTTACTGTCAATTTGTCAAGTATTAAAATATGAAAAAACTCGAAATTTAGGAATTATAAATAAAACGTGAAAAATTTATTTAAATTTTTATTGAAATAAAAATTAAGAAACATCTTTGGGAATTAAAACAAAAACCTGTTGTAAATAAATTAGTGGTATTCACTGCTCGGTGCAAATATGCAAAAGCAACTACATAATGCACACATTAGCTACTATAAAAAAAACGCATTTATGTAACACTAAACAGGCGAGTATATTCCATTTCACGCTACGCTGAGTTTGCCATATGGTACATATCAGCACAGCTGATAGTAAATTTATAGTTTCTAAATTAAAGATTAAAATGTTTAAAGTTAACTTTTGTACTCTTTTGTGGCGTTTATTTAAATTTTACTGCCAAGTTGCGTACAATTTATACCCCTCACTGTCTTCAGTTTCAACTGTAAACAGTGGCAGTAAAAAACTCAACGCCTATTGAATACCACTAATGTTTCAGTGAAAGTTTTAGAGAGAGTGGTATGCTTACAAGAATTGGTAATCGCTTTTAGCCCGCTCCTCCAACATTTATTTCTAATCCATTAATACGATCATGAGCGTTAATAAAAAGTTAACTTTTAAATGGTTATTTTAGGAAACATCTCTGCTTAAAAAATAGCACAAATATTGGTAAATGACATGCGAGCAGCAGTTCATCAGTTATTGCTAAATCAGAAAAGCTTGGGAATAGCAATAGAAACATTGAAACGCTCAAAAACTGCCTGGTACAGGTAAAACATTAATGCTTTGATATATAACCGGCTTTAATATATATTGCCTCCTTTGGTTTGGGGAGCGCACAACTGGCCGTATATAAGCGGGTATAACTTGTCTTAGAGGAACTGAGATGCTGCGGAAGTACATATGGGAAGTTGAGTTCCTGTACATGTCTTTTTGTTTGCGGAGGCCACAATAGGCTTATGTTTACGCTCATGTTCGTCCAAACTAATTCTAGTTTGCTACATAGGTTGGCTCATAGTTGGCTCAATGTTTCCTTGTGGCACTGAGGGTTCTATTATTACTTTATAGGTATTATAATTCAACAAAAAGAAATATTTCAAAGCTCGCAGTTAATCATAAGTAAGTGCCACCAAAAGCGAAGTTTCTCGAAGTATCGTGCCAAGGCCATGCGGACAAATGTGTCTATAGATTGCGATATGTCTTTGGGTTTGTCATCAGCCATCAGATTTCCCTTCGAACGAAGCTGAGGAAATTCCTTGATTTATCCTTGTCTACTTTGCTTCATATAATCATGGTTATCCTGCCAATTGTTATTCTTTTAAACCATTCTTGTTTAGGCGGCTAAATTTTCCAAGCATTCTTTGTTATATAATTAGCGGTGTCATTGCCAATTACACCACTGTGGGCCAGTATACAATAAATGAGCAAATTTGTTATGTGCAGCGTACTTGCTGAGAACGCAGTTTACAAATCTTATTTCTGCTTTATTTTTCTAAATTAATAAAATTATTATTGCCTCCAGATAGTGAGGAATTTTTCTCTCGAAGGAGGTGGGCTCTATATTATGAGACCAACTACTTAAAATTGTTTTATGGCAAAATGGAGCCACGGCCGTTTAGTAGAAATTAGTTGGAAATTGTAAACATCGATAACGTTTCTTAAAATTCCTCGTAAAATGTTTGAAAAATCTACTTAAACAAATCAATGCTTTTATTTTTATATTTAAACTATTAGAAACTGCTCTACTAATAAAACAAAAATAAATTAAAGAACAATAGAGGGCAAAAACTAATATTGTTTACTTGAAAGGAGCTCAGATTACAAGCAGAAAATTACAACAAACAACGGCAAACAGAGCGTATCATACGCAACAAGAAAAAGAAGGCGGCATTCAATGGCTGCATAACTTCCAGCAACAACAACATAAAGGAAAGATAGACAGACCAACAGATAAACAGGCAGTCACTCTGATTGTACTTGTGTATGTATGTATGTAACAACATGCAAACTCATCTCCTCCGACATGAGTTGGAACAGCAAGACGAAAATTAAATGGGGGTTGCCCTTAGAGATGACAATTGTTGTTGCTGTTATTGATCTTTGCAACATATTCCTACAATTTCTTCCCCGCGTTGTGTTGTACAAACACAAATAGAATATCAAATAATAAAAAAGCTGCATTATTAAAAGCGTTAAGGATTTCCAAAGTCTAGTTTAGTTTCCTCTTTTCAGCAAAACAAAGCAAGCAAGCAATTCTAATAAACAAATACTTTCTGTTAAGGAGCAGAAAGCAAAGGAGCTGCAGAGAATAAACAGCGGCACCTGTATTTGAACAGTTGGCTTGTAGAAGCCAGATATTGAAAACAAACTAAATTAGAAAATATACGTTTCTGCTTCGCTCTTAAAGTCATACGTTTAATACATTCGCCTTCCAGATTTAATTTCCAGTTAAAAAATTTATTGAGTCGAAAATTATTTTGTTTAGTAGATCACTCATAAATATTTTTTTTCTTAGAAAATGGCAAACAATTTTAATATTCCAAATCATTTTATGGAGGGAAAATTAATATCCTTCAGCTGAAAATATTTTCAAAAGAATAGAGAAAAGGATAGCCGACGAAAGGATCAATTTGATTAGATATATATATTGCATAGATACTCCAACCATTTATTTCATAATTTATTTATTTTTAATCTGGGCAATAAGTTCTTTCCTATATGTACCTATATTTTATATATTATTAATTATAATTAATAAAAATAATTGCTTAAGGAAAGAAGTTCATCAAAGAAAAAAAGGCCGATTGCTTAGATTACAAGGAAGATATTTAAAAATAATGTATATAATAAACAATACCGAATAAAAAAATTTGTTTAAATTATTAACAATTTGCCATCAACAAGATTAGCTGAATAAAATGAAAAATATTTTTAACACCAGTACTCAAACTGTTTTCCCATATCCTTTAAAGGATATGGATTTTCCACATGCTTTTTTCATTTAAAAATTCAGTTGATTTTTTTTTTTTTTTTTTTTTGGAGCCAGGAATAGGAATTGAATCCGCGACCTCCAATTTAGTAAGAAGTTCAATCTTTACTTATAATTTTTTTTTTTGTGTTTCAAAATAAATATGTATGACTTACATTCGAAATAAGCCGAAATAACAGGTTTATACGCTGAGGAGAATTTTCCTTACTGGCAGCGATACAGAGGAACTTGGTGATTCTACGTTGTTAACTGTAAGCTGCTCGAGCTTAAGACCACCGTAAAAAACGAAAACGAACCGATCAACTTGAATGTAGTTGGACTCTGTAATTTCTTTATTGAAAATTAAAGATTCTCTTTTAAATATTAAAACTTATATTTAATGTAAACTTAAATTAAGCAATTAGCTGACGAGAAAAGCAAATAAATATAATATTATTATACATTATTTTATTTCGCCCATGAAACCGTGCTGCATAAGAAGGGAGAATGGAACCGTATATGCTCAAATATTTCTATAATCCTTGTTTTGTTGGGAACCCAAATTGGTCGAACAACGTTCGCAAATATTCATCGCCAATTCTAAAACACATTCATGTAAATAAAAATGCAGCCAATTATAATGTCGATTGGAACTCGTTATACACGGGGGACTCTACAATAGATCTGTTTCTATTTTATATGCCAGTGTACAACGTACAAATGAATACAGTGTGACTATATATAGATTTAATTTTTATTTCATCAAAAATTTAGCTTATTAACAGGAATAAACCATATATGTAAAAAAGAAACAATGAAAATATCATCAATTTTATTAATATTTTAATTTTTAAGTATTATAATATTAATTAATAATATTATTATTGTAGTACTAGAAATGTGTTCATTGTTAATATTTCTTTTTTAAAATTTATCTTTCGTTTCAGTTCTGTTTCGAACATAATGCCGTTTTTTAAAAAATTCCTAATAATTTCATTGAAAGCGAAAAGAGACTATTTTAATTATCTAACCAGTCCAAATAAAGAAATTGCGAAATAATGGAATAGTTTAACAGTTTTTAATATAATTTTTATCTTAAACTCATTTGGTGAAATATTAAATTTTACAAAAAAATTGCTAATTACGGGCGAAAGGGTTTTCTTTAAAATAATAATAAAAAACTGCCTCCAAAAAAGCAAAAAAAAAAAAATTTTCTAAATTAAATATCTTTATCTAAAAATTTCTTGATTTAACGTTTCCCTCGTGTTTTTCCAGCTTAATCAGTAATAAAACAAATAATTTTTAATAAAATTAAAATCTTTAGGACGGTATCCTTATACTGGCCAAGGAAATTATTGACTTGAAATAAAAATGATTTAAAACTCACCTTGTAGTAATCCAGTGCTGAATAATTTTGATAACACGGTACATTATACAACATAGTATTTTATGAAGTATAATATTTGGCCGTGTTTAATGAACAGGATTGTTGAAAACCAATTATTTTGCGTATTTGGATATTATTTCAAACAATAAAATGTAAATTATTATTAAATTAAATTATTTATATCAAATTTAAAACATTTTTGCTGACTTCCTATAACAAATTAAGCATTTTTGTGTACTAAATATTTGCATTTTTCTTATGAAAATATTTTTTATTATTTTTTTTTAACAATTTTTAAAAATTCTATGCACTTTTGGCAATAATTATTACCAAAATTTATAACTATAAATAAATTTTACATTTAAGCTGACAGCCAGTTGATAATAATTCTGATCAATAATAATTTTAGAATTATAATTTGTTATTCAATTTTTTTGGATGCTGCTATAATATACATGTTTGAGTTTTATATATTTCATTTTAATATTTGGCACACCAAACTGGCAATGTGCTTTATTTAAAATCTACAAACTTATATTAATTTCCTTTTTTTCTTTTCATTAATATAAATTGACACTAATTAGCATTAATTTAATGACATTTTCATTTATATTGCAGACATTTTTATAGTACTGACGACGTCCCGTTTCCATCAACAATTAAATACAAACGCCGTCGGCCATCAATACTAGCAAACATCTTCCCATTTTATTATTGCCTTTTTAATAAAATTGGTTTTACATTTTTAAAAATTACTTCATGTATTTGCAAAGCATAAATTGAACAATTTCTTTTTTATTTTTTAAACAAACAATCCGCAAAATTAATTAAATAAATATAATTAACAAGTCGTTTTTTAACGATTGCGTATTAACCGTAACTCTTCAACTGATTCGCATAAATTTGCGTGCTATTTGCTCAAGCTTTGGCTGGTCAAACACACATTCAGACATGCAATGTACACGCCAAAATACACACACGCAAAACAAAACAACAAAATAAAAACGAATCGATAAAAAACGAGTTAGTTTTTATTAACGAGCAGTATATGTATACTTCTTACAATTAGTTGTTGTTGTTGTTGTTGTTGTGTATGTTTTTGTTATCCCTTTTTTGTGTTTTGCTTAGGTGGTGAGGTGAGCCTGCCTAACAGCTGGCCAAATGATAGTTAGTTGTTTGTTGTTGTTTGTTTGTATTAAAAACAACTCTTTTACAACGGTGATATTTACTCACTGCCAGCGTTGCCATTTTAATTATTTTTAATAAATGAAAGTTTGGTATAATTATTATGCAGAAAGAAAAATAATTGAACTTCAACATATATCATGACGAGTCAAATAAATAATAAATAATAAAGAATAAATAATTTCTCTTTATTGCAATTAAAGCTGAAAATACATATCAGGCTTTCTATGTATTAGTGCCCTACATGCATCTGTGAAATAAAATAATTCGTCGTGACATGTTACGAAGCAAAACGCATAGCATGCATAGACGCTTAGAAAATATGTCAGCTGCTTTCGAAAGCCAATGATGACAAATGATATGATATTTCCAATGATATCGATAAATTGGTTAATCTGATGAATAATGTTTTTCAAATGTTTCGAGTTAAATAAGTTATTAATAAAAAAAAAAATCTTTTTTTTAATAATTGTTACTACTATTTTTAAGAATAAAAAACATGCAAATGTATTATAATGTATATATAATGTATTATATATATCCTTCATAATAAAAATTGTCTCTCTGGTTATCGATTATTTTTATTACTCTTTATTTTATATGTTTTATATTATTAATAATACAAAGGAGTTATCCTCAATTGTCTTTTAGAGATTTTCTTAGGGGCTTGTTATACAAAATGTTGTATGGATAATCTATATACATATATGATATATATAATGCGTCTAAAAGTGATTTTTCTCATGATGACATGAAAGCATTCGCTGAAAAAGGGTTTTTTTCATACAGAAAATTTTCGTTCATATTTGGAATATATACATATACATGAAGGTAATTGAAAAAATTTAATTGTTTTAAGCTACAAGTAATTTTATAAAAATAATATAAGAAGAGACCTCCGCTTCTAAATTGAAACGGTTTATTTTTTTCGTAAATCTCGGATTTGTTAGAATAAAACCGCATACGATTTACTTTCGTCTAACTTTTTTAATAGAATTGTATTGCTAAAATAAATAAAAAGAAAATTTTATCAAATTTGCTATTCAGTAAAACTTTTTAAACATGCTAATTGTCAGCGGATATCAGCCAGATACAACACTTTTTACTTTAGCCCAAATGTAGAACGAAAACGCTTTCTTTTGCTGCAAAAATCTGAGATATTTTTTTAACTTACATTGCAATGAGACGGGAAATCCCAGGGCTGGTTTATGGTGACAGCATATGGCAAAAGTTAATTATTTAATCGCAGAATAGTTCTTATTAGAATTCGTGAAATTTCCAAATGGGCGAAAATAAGAGACAAAATAATTTTATCTGAAAAACCGCAGTGATTTGAATAGATTGCGGATGAAAATACCTATGGAATGTAAGTAGTATGTTAGGTAATGCAGACTTTCAACACCAAGAAAAATGTGGTTTACAATATGCTCAATCGCTTAATGAAGTTTCCTTTCCGTCATCTGGCACTGTAAATGGAGGCGGATTAAAGCCATTTCAAAATTGTATCTTTTCGTGTATCTCTTCACACAAGGAATTTGATTCAAACTTTTCTCCATTAACATGTAGTCTTTAAAGTCATATTTTTCCCACTAACTTTTCAGCTATCTGCATTACTTGTAGTCTGGCAACTTTATCATATTGATTAATTGAGTGATTTCTCTTAAAGACGAGTACAGAGCGAGAGCGCGTATGAGTTTAACTTTAATTTAGTATTGAAATGATAATTCCTTAATATTGCTGAGCTGAAACTTGAAACAATTGTAAGCGTGTGTTGTGCTTTTTACTATTTTTATATCAAATATTGTTTATTGTTTGATGGGGCGGGATTTAGTTGCTCATCTTTGCCATTTTTAATTAAAATGTTTGTTTGAATACATAATTTTTTAAAGTGTTTATTGTAAATGAACATGCATGTGCATGTTAGTACGATTAGGTTTGAAAATATGAATGTTTAATATTAATTCTTTAAATTTTCACACTCCTAATCATTTTTAAAAGCATGCTAAGGATGGCAAGGAAATCTCTGCCAATATTATTTGTATCTGCACGGATAATTGTGTCAATTGTGTCAATTGTGTCAATTATGTCAACACTGAAAAAACTTTGATTTGTGCTTAAATGTGTTTAAATTTAAATAGTATTTATAATAGTAATGTATTTTAAATTTAAAAATTTTTAAATTTTTTGATACCGGTTTTCAACTTCTGGGAATCCCCTATTTATATTTTCCATAAATTCGGCATATTATTTAATTACACGTTTTGGATGTGTAATAATAAATAATAAAAAGGTATTATATAGAGTAGCCAATATTTTATCTTCCTTAAAGATAAGATACTGATAAATATTTTTCTACAAGAAATATGTATGTATGAGAATGCATTGGTTTTCCACCTAGAAAGCTTTTTATTTATACAGTCGAACTTCTCTATAATGAATTTCCACGGGACCAGAAAATCATTTCATTGTATAGAAATTTCATTATACAAAAATTAATTTATATACACTTTTATTTAAAAAAAATTAGCTATTTTAGATTGAACTATACTGTTCCACTGTTCCACTGTTCCACTTCGTTAATTATTAATTATGTTTTTTCGACAGAAATGATGTTTCGCTGCGCCATTTCGCTTGGTTAACTGATCACGCGCAACTGCTATCAAAATTGCTATTGATGTGACTTTCTCAATTTCTTGATACAATGCTTTCAACTTCTGGGAATCCCCTATTTATATTTAAATTCGTTCTTGATGAACAGTGTTATTAATATGGGAAACAGAAAATAGTTTGAAAAAACTCATTATATGGAGAAAAAAAATCATGATAGTCCAAAGAAATACCTAAAAAATTTGTACATTGTATAGAAAAATTCACTATATGGAAATTCATTATAAAGAAATCAAAATACACTGAAACTGGAACAAAAAATCTGTGTTTTTGAAATCAATTCATTCTAGGGAGAGCTTCACTATGCAGAAATACATTATAGAGAAGTTCGACTTTAGAAGGAAAGGAACGGTGAAAAAAATCTTTATGGCTTTTGATTCTTTGTGATCATACGTGATTCACGATTGTTATGTTATATATAAGGAATCCTTATCTTATTGTTTAATCATTGTTATGTAATGCCAGTTTAGAACTTGCTATTTCTTTAATAAAGTCCTTCTTTGTATCAATAATTGAGACCATTTTTTTTTTTAAATTTGAAGCTAAATTGTATTTTTTACAAAATGAAAAAGTGTCATTAGAAATCTCAAACTGTGAGCAGAAAAGAATTAGAAAAAAAATTTTTTTTTGCTTATATATATATTGGCTTAGATTTCATTAAATTGGCTCAATTTTTCTGGATCCATCCAAACAATTGAAAGCGTCGTATTAAGCTAAAAAAATGCTTTCTTTCGGCGTTTAAGCCAACATTAACTTTTCCAACTGGGGAATTTATGGGAAAATATTAATAAGCGTAAAGGTAGTACAGAATAAAGTATGGTAAGAATTGGGCTAACAGGGTGATGAATTTTCCAACATAAGAGGTGTGATCAAAAAATAGCCGTTATTTTCATATTTCGTTTTTGGCCTTTTTTTTGTCTGCTATGTTGGTTCGGATGTCTGTTTTATAGATTTTTTTTGGCAATATGAGCCATTTTGGATTGCCAGCAGAGAAAAGGGTTGGTCGTGCTTTGGTACGCTCCCTGTATTTTACTATTTTTTTTACTAAATTTTGAGCACAAACAATGTCGCATAGGAGCTGTTGAACGTCGTCAACGACGATTCAGATTTGCTTAAAGAGCTCATAACTGGTCACGAATCAAGGGTGTATGGATATGACATGGAAACCAAAGGCCAATGAAAACCAATGAAAGCGTCCAGAAAAGCCTAGACAGAAAAAATCGGGACAAGCGCTTAAAAAAGCCTAGACAGAAAAAATCACGACAAGCGCTTAAAAAAGCCTAGACCCAAAAAATCACGACAAGCGCCCAAAAAAGCCTAGACCGAAAAAATCACTACAAGTTCAGTTAAATTTTAAGGGTTTGTTCAGTGTTTTCAACGATTACAATGGCGTGGTGCATCATGAATTCTTACCACAAGGTCGTATGGTCAGCAAGGATTACTACCTTGAAGTTAAGAGGCGTTTGCACGAAGCAATCCGCCACACCTGCTCACACATCTAGGCTTGTGCGTTAATTTTTGGCCAAAAACAAAACCGTAATTATGCTTCAACTACCGTATTCATAGGACTTGATCCCTGCTGACTTTTTCCTCTTACCCAAACCGACGACAGCGAGAAAGGAAAGCCTTTTCAAACGATTAGGGGAATAAAAGAAAAATCGAAAGAGGAGCTATTGGCGATGCCAACAAGCATTTGGGGGAATGTTTCGAGGATTCAAAAAAAGGCTGGCCGAACTGTATTATATCTGTAGCGTATTACTTTGAATAAATAAATACTTTTGGAAAAAATTGAAAATAATGTACATTTTTGATCACACCTCGTAAGTGCGAAAAGAATTTCTCCCAAAGTGCAACGTCAAGTTAAAATATTCTTTATTTTTTTTTGTTTTTTTTTTTTTCTAATTAAACTGGCGATCCAAAATATTATACGCTTTTGGGCACATCCTAAAGCAAATCTCCAGGAACCAAATACTGCTCAGAATAACTAAATATTAAAATATGTTCAAGTAAAAATTAATGAGAAGTTTAATTAAATTTTCATTTAATGTTTGTAAGAACCATTTCATATTCATTAGACATATAAATATAAATAAAGACCTCCAAGCGCTTTTTTAATAATTTCAACATCATCCCATACAATTTCAATATTTCCTTTTTACCTAAAAATTTATTTTACGTAAAAGGCTTAAAGTGTAGCCTTTCTAAGAAATTTTTTTTTTTTAAGTAAAATTTCGCCAAGAAAAAAGAATAAACACAAGAGATCCAAAACTTATACCTGTGTATTCCTTAAGGAAAATGTAAAGCTGAACCTTTGCCAGGCTTTCTATGATACACGGCTCATTAAATTTGTTAAACACTTGATTGGGCGCCACAACAAGCAAATGTCGCCAACAATTAAGTTCACCTAGTTAATCACAGACTGTAGACAGTTTGAAAACTGCTGGTCTTTAAACAAAACAGCAGACAAAACCAAACTTTAAACTGAATATTATCAGCATTTAATTTTAGGGTGGGTGCAATCAATTGTATTAATTTCTTTCATACATATAAAACTTTTTTATTAAATATAAATAAGGTTTCTTTAGCTCAAACTAACACAAACAAAAAAAAAACAAAAAAAAACAAAAGCAAAAAAAAAATAAAACCGATAATGAAAGAAGCGTACAGATAAATTTTTAAGAAACAGAGAAATTAAGGATTAAATCAAGTATACAAGATAAACGTAGCAGAAGAACAAGCATATTCAGAAAAGTCAGCCAAAAGGCAAGACTGCCACAAAATCACAGACAAGTTTTAATAAGAAGATACAAGAATTGCCAGTAAAAAAAGTGGCAAATAACAGCAGGCCATACTAACAGACGCGACAAGTCTTAACAAAAGTGGCGTCAATAAAGTTTGAAACCCTTTTCCTTTTTTTTTAATTGTGACTGAATTTCTTGAAAATTTACAAAATTAAAAAAATAAACATTTTCAAACTTTCTTTCTGTTACTTTTGAAAATTAACAGAGTGTACAAGAATTCGAAGGTAATTTAATTGAATTAAAGCGAATGACAGTTGGTGTTTCGTTGTTATACAACTGCCTGGTAAAATAAGAATAACCATGGAAATGCACGTTTGTAGGCAAGTGGTCCTACAGATGTGTGTGCCTGTTGTTGTATGTAGTTGCTGCTGATGATGATCCTGGCTAAATATTTAAACAGCCATTTTGAAAATGTAAATCTCCTTGGCGAGGCTCGGTGGCATAGAGACCCAGTCATATTAGCACATAATGCCACTAAAAAGCAGACACCCACACACAACACACCCCACTTACCCCATTGGCTCAAAGCAGGATGTGTCTTTGAATTTCCATTCCGCTTCGGCGCACTACATAAACACTCAATTAGAAACACTCGCACTTGTATGTGCATACATCTCTGCTAGACTCCTTTAACTCACCCATACATACGCATTACCTCAAAGCCTTATTTTCAAGAAATTCAAATTTATAGCCTCCAAAGCAAGAATAAAATAAAGAAGAAAAAAAATCTCTTAAAGTTTTCAAATTCATTTACTTTTCATTTACTGTTATAATTTAAAAAGGACATTGAAAGTTATTTTTTAATAATATAAAAGTGAGAGTTTATTGCAGGGCTGGTTATGTCAGCATTTTTAAATTTAATTACGTATTAGTTTTTGCATGATTACTCATTTGTTATTATTACACATTAGCAACACTTTTACTATCTGGCAGGATTTTTGTTGTTCTCAGATTTACAACCAAATTATAAAAAAATTATAATTATAAAACATAAAATTTGCGTTTCATTCACACAAGCTTAAAAAGTTAACTTTAATAATAAAACTCAGTGTTGCATTAACAGTTTTCAAAGCGTTTTTAATTTTAGCGAGACGTCCCTCTTAAAGGGACGAAAAAGGGGCAAAAGTTAACTTATTTGATAATCAGATAGTTTATACAACATAATCTCTTCATAAGATTATTGGGATACGTGTATTTTATAAAAAATGCTTTAGGCCTTTTTAACATTTGTGGCAACAGCAAAGAGTCCTTGTTAATATATGTTGCACTTTCTGAAGGCTAATAATGAGCAAAGTTGGTGTTATACTGCGTTAAATAATATTTTTATATTATATAATATATAATAATTTATATATATAACAATTTATATATATAATAATTTATATATATAATAATTTATATATATAATAATTTATATATATAATAATTTATATATATAATAATTTATATATATAATAATTTATATATATAATAATTTATATATATAATAATTTATATATATAATAATTTATATATATAATAATTTATATATATAAAAACTTATATATATAATACTTTTATTCTTAAAGTAGACTGTGGCCAAATATCGGTGGGCACGTTAAACTTTTCAAATAATACAAAGAGGCGAATATTATACATTAAATTATAATATTATTAAAAAAATTGAACAATGATAAATACTAAAAAAATTATAATATACTAATTTTATCATTATTTATAAATTTTAATAATTGATATTTATATTTAAATAAAAACTTAAAATTAAAATAAATAATAATTTTATTTTAATAAATTATCATATTTCTTATAATAATGAATATTTATAACAACATATTATATTAATAAATAATTTAAATTTTTAAATATTTATATTACAACTTATCCCATAATATATAAAAATTAAATAATTATTTAAATAAATATTTAATTATTTAAATAAATATAGAATTAAATAATATTAAATTTATGAATTAAATTCATTTCTTGAAAGACTAGATATTTTTAAAAACTATTAAATTCTTATATCTAATATATTATGAAAAATAAATTTCTAAATAAATAAATAAACATAAATAAATTAAATTTTATAACATACTAGCTGGGCCCGGTCCGCTTTGCTGGTTGCAAATTTTTCTTTTATTTATTTTTTATTATAAAATTTATGAATTAAATTCATTTCTTGAAAGACCAGATATTTTTAAAAACTATTAAATTCTTATATCTAATATATTATGAAAAATAAATTTCTAAATAAATAAAAATAAATAAAAATAAATAAAAATAAATGAAAATAAATAAATTAAATTTTATAACATACTAGCTGGGCCCGGTCCGCTTTGCTGGTCGCAAATTTTTCTTTTATTTTAAACTGCCTCTCAGAGAAAATCAAAATCAGTGTTTTTAGTTATTTATAGTAGAAAAAAAATGTTATACTTAACGCCGTTTCACGCCGCTTCACACTGATTAAGCAACCAACGCCTTCAGCGAAATACAGCATAGGCTTATCGCGCAAATAGAGATTGAAAATTAGAGATATTTATTTAGTTTTTTAGCTTAATTTTTTCATTTATTTTTTGTCACAGCAAAATAGGTTATTGGGCCACTTAACACCGCTACACAACGCTTAAGGACCCCAAACCTTCAGTGAAACACTAATCTCTATCGGCCAAAAACACAAAAAAACTACATTTTGCGCCATCTGTCGGAAGAACTATACAGAAATACTACTCACGGCCCATAGAGTATGCATATAAAATTTTCGTCAAAATCGGTACAGAATTTTTCCAGTTTATCGATCAAGGAGATACATGTCAAGGAGATACATGACATTATACATGTCATTTTTATAAAATTTAAATTCGAGAAAATTAAATTTAATAATAATATTTTAAAAACACACATGGAGGAAATACAAGCTGAGAAAAGCCAACTATTCTATATTTGAAGTGTTGCAAGCAACTCCTTCAGTTTTACAGTCAACAGTTTGAGCGTGTGCTCGTTTAAAAAAAAAAAAAAAAAAAAAAACAATAAATAAATAAATAAATAATCTTAAAAAGCGTTAAGCTGCAGTTCTTTTAAACCCCTAGAAAATGTTCTCTGCCGTTTTCATAATCTTTTTGTTTTTTTTGTTTTTTTTGTTTTTTTTTTTTGTTTTTGTTTTTGTGCCCTTCAATAAATTTTTTATTGCTGTTTATTCATGCCACTGACGGATTTCCGAATCATTAGACAAAATCATTATACAATATAAAAATACTCTGTACTCTCATACTGGTGGTACGACCACCATGATTCTTTAAGCTACTTATGCCACCAGCCAACCAAGCCATCCAGCCACATCAGCTTCTTTAAGTACTTCAACTTTTTGTTTATTAAAAAAAAAAAAAAACAAAAAATTATTATTTTTTTTTATAATTTGTATGCCGTGCTATAAAATGTGGACAATCAGTCCGGTCGGTTGTTCGGTCACTCTCTCCCTCTTTCGTTTTAGCGATTATAATTGTTGGCAATTGGCTAATGAAACCAAGTTGGATAAACATGCGGCAAAGCATTGCAAGGCACATTACCTTTGTGTGACTAAAAAATTTTTAAGAAATGCAAAAATGTTTTAAAAATAAAATGCAAAAAAAAAATTTTTTGTTTAAAAAAAAATTTTTTGTTTAAAAAAAAATTTTTTGTTTAAAAAAAAAAATTTTTGTTCAAAAAAAAAATTTTTTTTTTTAATTTTTTTTATAAATTTTTTTTTATAATATTTTTTTTAAAAAAATTTTTTTTTAGTAAAAAGCTGTTGAAATTATTAGTAAAATGGTGTGACCAACGATATCAAATTGTCCTTAGAAGTATTCAAAAGTGGCCGCCGGGAAGGTATACTAGATTCTAATAATTTTTGCTTATAAATGAAAGATAATGGTTGTTATATTGATAAATGTTTTATTTAATGTCGGCAATTACGCATGGAATACTGCAAGGCTCACAGATGCGAGCTTTCCTGATCATACATTTCATTACCTTCTCGCACATTTCACGCACTGTTTTATTAATTTCATCAAGAATGGGGAATCAGTCGGGGATATTTTTGCTCCAGCATTTCTGATTTGTTTACGTAACACATGAATCTCCAAAAAAAGAAGTTCAGAGCAATTAAGTCAGATGATCGCGGAGGCGAATCAACATCTTCATTTCTTGAAATAACTTGTTGTGGTATGAAGTCTCGCAGTAATTCCTTTATAGACCTTCTGATATACGATGTCACATTATCTTCTTGCAGCCACCTGTTAACCAAGCAGAAAGCCTGCAGTTGCGGCGTTAAAAAGTTTTGAATCAAATCGTTATCGCTCCCCATTGGCAGTTACACCGTTACGCCATTTTCAGTTTCAAAGAAGTAAGACACAGTGATCGCTCCTAAATAAATTGCGAAGCCGACTGTAGTTCTTAATGGATTGCAAGGTGACTGAGGAATAATTTGAGGGTTCCCCATTGCCCAGAACCAAATATGAATTTAAATGCAAATGTGCCTCTTCACTAATTATGATTATGATTTTTAGGAAAATCGGGCTTGTCATGGGTGAGTTAAGACATGATATTGGGATATATACGGTGGCGTAAAAGGTCTCCTGGCAGTAGCTATGGTGCCAACTGGATCTTAAATGAAGAGAAATGTAAAATCTTTACCGAAATCTTCTTCAATTGTTTTCAGCCGATCTTGGAGTATACCGTGGTCGATGTTTGTGCATATCAGCTACAGTACCTCTTTCTTCGAAATCATTCACGACACGATTAATAGAGTTGGCACGTTCTTACTTCCAAGAGTTTCACTTAGTTTTCTCATCATCATTTTTAATGGATGAATAATTTAAGGGTTTCTTATTGCCCAGAACCAACTATGCTGTTCATTCACTCATTATGATTTGCTATCATGGGCGAGCTTTAGCATCCTATTGTGATTTGTACGCTGGGGTATACGGTCTCTTGGAAGAAGCTCTTGTGTCAACTAAAACTTAATAACTTTGCCAATTTTCGAATTCAAATAAGAACAGTGAAGACTAATGTTTACCGAGTTGGTGGCAAAATATAGTAGTATACCTTTTCGGCAGACACCCTGTATTTTTTTTAATTCATTTCAAAAACTATTCAACAAGATTTATGAATGAAATCAATCTAAAATACATTCCAAATTTTTTCATTTTTTTATTTCTAATTTAAGCAAATTACATATTTGATTTCAACTCTTTAATAGAGTTCTCCAAAAACACTTTTTATCATTTTATTAAATAGATTTCAAGAATAACACTTTGTGACATTAAAACGGCGCCAAGAGCGAGATAATTAAAACTGAACGTAAAGATATTTCTATGATAATTTAAAGAAAAAAAATCTTGATCAAATAAATTCTTCAAAATAATAATAAAATCTTTTGTGAACAAAAAAAAAAAAAAATAAAATAAACAAACACCAACAAGTGGTTTAAGCGATTAAATAACGCCAGATTACTAATTTAGAGAATTATACACAACAACAGCAATAATAACGGCAATAATTCAGAAAGACATCTAATAGAATATATAAAAATAAGAAAACAACAAACAAGCACACGTATACAATCAATAATTGTCTGCTCAAATTTAAATAAAAACACAACACACTGACACAGCACAGCAAACAAATTGGAGGCAACATATAATTTTACCAAATTGTAACATTTCCAACAACACGACAACACCTTAAAGCCAAAAGCATTCAAAATTAAAAGCGAAATGACACGAATGTTTAATATTAAATGAATTTTGCTTTGGTTCCAGATAAACCGTATTCAAATGCTTTCAGTTCCTTTAAACGGAGAGTGTCTCGTTTTATTTGAATAATAAAACCAATCGAGCAATAAATGCATTACCTCACGCTCCATTCATTTCATTTAATCGTTTCCATTTTAAATCGAATATTTTTTTTTATACTTATAATTTTAAAATTTGTGTTCGGCAATTAAATAATATATATCTAATTTGGTTTTTAATTTCGATCATCGCAACATTTTTATTTATTTTTATTATTATTTATAATCTAAAAGCGTTAAATCGTGAAATATTAATCTCAAAACAACAAAATCTAATAATTTTTATTTGTTGGAAAATAAAATAAAATGAAGAAAGTGAAAAAAAAATTCTCTTCAACACCTCTCATCTCATAAATGATTTTAAAAATACAACTTAAGTATTTTCTCACCACTCTTCCTACTATTGTGTGGTGAAAAAGTTCTAAAAAATAAAATGAAGAAATTGAAAAAAAATTTTCTTCAACACCTCTCATCCCATAAATAAATTTAAAAATACAAATTGATAAGTAATTTCTCACCACTCTTCCTACTATTGTGTGGTGAATAAATTCTAAAAAATAAAATGAAGAAATTGAAAAAATATTTTTCTTCAACACCTCTCATCCCATAAATAAATTTAAAAATACAAATTGATAAGTAATTTCTCACCACTCTTCCTACTATTGTGTGGTGAATAAATTCTAAAAAATAAAATGAAGAAATTGAAAAAAAAATTTTCTTCACACCTCTCATCTCATAAATGAATTTATAAATACAAATTGATTAATATTTTCTTACCACTCTTCCTACTATTGGGTGGTGAATAAATTGAAAACTTCAGAAGAATTTACCATTTCACATCCTCTCGCAAAAGCCGGACATCCGTAAATTCGATGAAGAATTATTCTAGTAAACAAGTTAATAAATATTTTGTCTGATGGCAATATCGCTCCAGACAGTGGGCCATGTAGGCCACTCCGATGCCGGAGTAATCTTTTATACAAATTGATAAGTATTTTTGCGTATGAGAAAACAACAAAAGAATTCACCTCACGTCATATTCAATGCAATTTCGGCTATTGCAAAATATGGTTCTTCTTGTAAAGAAATTGAAACATATTACTTTAGCGAGAAAGCTACTAATCCAGCACGCCTCACCACCTCTCAAAAGTGGGGCATGGCTGAATTCTATGGCGAAATATTCTAGTACACCAGTTAATAAATACTTTTTCCAAATGCCGAATATCGCCCCATACGGTGGCTCTATCTTCTTGTATCCAAACTGATAAATATTTTTGCTGCCGACGATATCGCAAAAGTATTCACTACACCGCTTATTCACCCAAAATGCCGGATATCGCCCTATACGATCCCGGAATGTTCTTGTATTTTAACTGATAAATATTTTATCTGGCGAGAAAACTACAAAATAAGTCACCACTTCATAAATTCTTTCCAATGCAGGATATCGCCTAATGCGTTGGCGAAATATTCTTGTATAGAAACTGGTAAATATATTTTCTAGAGAGTGAGAAATTTGTAAAATAATTCATTACGTGTTATCTTCTTTCAAAAACCGGGTATGGCTAAATTCGGCACCGGACAACGCTGAATAAAAAAAAAATCCAACAATTATAATACTGGCAGATCATTTTCATATGCCAAGTGTTGGCTCATAATGACAGTTTCCTATATGTTTTCGTATTACAGAGCAGATGTCACGCCCAAAAAGAGACCGGGAAACCTTCTCACATGTACATATAGTTGATTTATACATGTTTGTAAGTTTGTATTTAAAGAAGATTTTTCGTATCTGGAAACCAAAGAAAACTTAAAGACAAATTTAGAAGACTGTAAAAAAAAACTTTGTATGTCTAAACGGCCTACGACACAGAGCAGCAATTGTGCATTAAAAGTCCGTCTTTTTTGAACTAAAATCTGGCCCTACAACTTTAATGTTTTAATTACACAAACAATACAAATTTTTTGAAACGAATTGCAATTATTTCGGAATAATAATTTTATAAAAAATTATACAAATTTAAAAGGAGGGACGAAAAGTATTTAAATAAGCAAACAAAAAAAAATAAATTAATGCCGATATTTCAATTGAATATTTAAGTATCAATTCTTTTAAATTCTGCAGCTAATATGAAATGATAAAAATTTTTTAAATGAAATTAAATAAATTTAATTTAAAATATTCGTTTTATATGTAAATTTGAAGTGGAGGGTCAAACAACCTAAAGAGCAATAAAATATTTTACTAATAAAAAGTGTTTTTTTTTTTTTTTTTTTTTTTTATTTTGTCATAGAAATATTAGAAGCTTATTATTGATGACTTGATTGGTTAGATTTAACATAAAGTTTCAGCTAGTCAATGTCGCTGGCTGACGTTCTGCTTGTCATTTGACCACCCAAATAAAATATTAGCGATTCCTGTAAAATTATTCTGAAATATTTAAGTTCACATGTTCGTTAGTGTCCAGTTAGTGGAAATATATTTTTATTTGTATTTTGATATCGTCTACAAGTTTTTTATTCAATATGTTTAGTGTTAAATACACGCCATTCACAGTGGGGCAAATTATGTGAAACGATTGAAGAAGTTTGTATTATTTTTTAAGCACACAAGAGCTTCAAGAAGTTTTAACCAAGTATCTGCAGTTCTTTTAAATTAAAAAAAATCTTTTTTTTTTGGTTCTAAGACCGGCGTGCAAGGTAAACCCTATTTATACAACGCTTTGTGGCGACGTTATGAGAAATATATAGGGAAAGATAGAGCTCTGGTGTAAAATCTAGTGCTAATAAAGGTAATGCTTCACTATCCTACACGTTCGTAGGATTCATACTCAAAAAAGTCTGAGGTAATTCTATCCTATTGAAAAAAATCGCATCAAAATGGCCTTGCTGGTGCCATTCTATCATACAAATATGTTGCAAGCAATTTTTTCTTTGCTGATTATAGTAAAAGCAAATCTGATCTGATCATGAATATTGTCATTTTATGCTTGTCAAGAAAATCAGTCACACAGATGCATTTTTAGGCCATAGTTGCCAGATCGTACAACTGTGTAGGATAGTGAGACACATGATTCACTATGCCAAACAATCGAATGTCGTTTACGGTATGTAAAAAAATTCATCTGTCGTTTACGGCATGTAAAAAAATTCATCTGTATTATGAAAATATTCATAAAATGATCATTTCCATGCTACCAGGAAATCATTTACTTCAAGAAGATAATAAGAAATTGAAGAGCATCATTTTGATAGAATTCTTTAAAATCATATGGAATCACAACGGATTTTCTTGTGAATAAATCGCGCGACTGTGTGATAGTGAATATCAGCCTTAAGCTTTTGCTTGAGGGCATTTTTTTTATTAGTTAATTCTATTTCGCTTTTGAAAAACTGCTAGAGAGAAATGGCCAAGGGGTATGTGTATGACCTTTCATATTGTATTGTGTTGAAGAATTAAGGCATTTACGAACTCTGACACGATGCACTCATTCTCATGTGTACACATTGCCATCAAGCCTGCAAGCCTTCGATCTCGTTGAATTTAAAGTTGTATTGAAGAATTAAGGCATTTACGAACTGATAGAAATATCAGCAATTTAAAAACACAAAAAAATTTCAGAAAAATCTGTTCAATGAATTCCTAAGTCGGATGATTTAGCACTGACTATAAATACAGGATGGCAGGATGATAGTGGTATTAGTGATAATAAAAGCGAGTCTCGGCAAAAAGAACGATGTCATGGTAAGCCATGTTATCTCAACAAATAATTAAATATTTAATCGTAAATATTTTTTATAATCTCACATTTAAAATGACGAACATGTGAATTAAAGAATTCACCACGCCTCATATACGATGCCAGAATATTTTGGTATATAAATTAGTAAATATTTTTTCTACAGAAAAAACTACAAAAGAATTCACGTAACCTCATATATTTGGGATATCACCGAAATCCACTCATTTTGTAAAGAAATTGAAAAATATTTTTCTAGCGGGAAAGCTAAAAAAGAATCCACCACGCCTCACCTTTTCTAAAAATTCGGGTATAACTGAATTCGATGTCCAAATATTCTAGTAAACAACTTGATAAATATTTTTTCTGGTGACGATATCGCAAAAGTATTTATCAAATCGCCTATTCATCCAAAATTCACGATATCGCCCCATACTATTCCGGAATATTCTTGTATAGAAACTGATAAATATTTTTCCTGGCGCAAAAACTGCAAAATAAGCCACCACTTCTCAAATTCTTTCGAATGTGGGATATCGTCTAATGCGTTGGCGGAATATTTTTGTATATAAATTAATAAATATTTTTTCTACAGAGTGAGAAATTTACGAGATAATTCATCACCTCTTTTCTTCTTTCAACACTCGTGTATGGCTAAATTCGGCACCGGACAACGCCGAATACAAAAAAAAAAATATAACAATTATAATATCATTTTCTAATGCGAAGTGTTGTACCAAAATGGCCAACTGAGCAGATGTCACGCCAAAAAAGGGTTCGGGCCACATTCTCACATATACATATATAGTTGATTTGTACATGTTCGTAAGTTTGTATTTGATTCTTCTAGGAAAACGTTTGAAAGAAAATTGTTCGTATTCCGCATAGGGGTAATATTCCTGTATATAGATAGACAAATTTCTGTTTTCTAGCGAGAAAGATGCTAAAGAACTAACCACGCCCCCATCTTCATTCGAAAGGTGGATATTGGTATATTCTTATGGGCGATATTGCCTAATGCGTTGGAGAGATATTTTTGTATATAGATTGATAAATTTCTGTTTTCTAGCGAGAAAGATGCTAAAGAACTAACCACGCCCCTATCTTCACACAAAAGCCGGAGATCGGTAAATTGAAACTGCAGTTGGCGGATGCTCTTCCTATTTGATTTTTTTTATATTTTTTCAAAATATGAATTAAAGAAATTTTTAGTACGCCGCTTTACTATTGCTTTGACTTGTAAACGGAATAAAATGGGTTACAATGCAGCAAATCAATAATTAGCTCTCGTTTTCTTCAGGATTGGGCAGAGTGCTCGTATGTTGAAAGTCTACGATGCAATTTTTATGAAATTTATTATTTTGTCGCCCTGCTAAAATTGCCTCATCTTTTATTTAGAACTTTTTTTTTTTTTTTTTTTTTTTTTGTTTTTTTCAGGAAAATCTGAAGCAATTTGGCTTGAAGGTTTCATTCTCTTAAAATTTCTGTTAAACAGAAACTTCTTAAAATTTTAATCAACTTTTAAATTACCTTGCAGTTTTTTCTATTTAATCACACTCAAGCAAAGCCGTAATTTATCTTAAACTCAAATGTAAAATGAAGCTATAAAAATGTCATTCAGTAAAACACACATTACGTTTTTTTTTTTTATTTTATTTTTATTATTATTTTATTACGTGTTTTTTTTTTCTGCAACTACACTAAAGGTGTCATTTACGTCAGGTTTTATTTTATGATTTTTATTTTTTATTTATTTAAATTTTTTTTTTTGCTGCTTTCTGTTCTCCTCTAAAACAAAAGCTTAAAAATTAGATAAAAAAAAAATATATATTAAATGCAGTTACGTCGTCTTTTGGTATAGAAATTTTGTGTAACGTTTGATACGCTTGCTGATCTTGCGGTTTTTGTATGGTTTAGAGACGACGACAATTACAAGCTTGTACGATCATTATTTTTATTTTTTTCCTCCTTTTCATTTTTTTTCTCAATAAAGAAAAATGTCTCATTTTTTTCCTCCTTTTTTTTTTGTAAAATGTTAAGATTTTGAAATCTAAGATTTGTGTGATGTGTTAAAATTTGTCTTAGTAAAGATAAAAAAAAAAAAAAAATAAAAAATAAATAAAAAAAAAATATTTGAGGTATTTGCTTAGTTTTTGCAAAAAATGCACGTTATAAAAAAAAAAAAATTTTATAAATATTTTCTTATTCCTAAAATACAGTTTCATTCATTTTTTGTTTTTTATTTCATTGAACATGTTGCAGTGTGGAATTTTTGTTTTTTTTTTTGTTTTTTTTTGTTTTTATTTCGTTTGTTTTCATAAAAATAAGAGAAACGACGACGACGACACAATTTAATGATCGCCAATCGTGTTCTTAAGTGAAAAGAATTAATTTCAAATTTTTATCTTAAACTCGGTATGGCACACTTGCATTTCAAAAAAGCAATCCTTAAAGGAATATTGAATTTGCACAAAATGTTTAGCGTAAAAATGTCGAAATGTAAAAGAATGTATTCTTCGAAGAAATTAAACAAAAAAAAATTAATTCTTCTTTAGTTTTTATTCGTTTTAATTTTTTTTTCTTTTTTTTTAATAATTAAATATAATTTTTCATTTAACTCTTTCTTTCAGTAGTTAGACAAAAATAAATATATTTTGGCCAGAGGGATTTGTTTAAAAGTCCTCGATAGTTTAGTCCTGGATACCGCGGAAGTACAATCGTCTCAGCACTCAGTGATTTTAGCCATATTATAATTATATTCATATAATTATTTTGATGATTATGTATGGCAACCGTAAAAAGTTGTGTTGCCTCTAAGGCAACTCAATTTTTAAGGCAACCGAACTGCAATTTCTGATTATGAATGGCAACTAGAAAATGTAGCCATTTGCGTTGAGTTGCCAACTGAATATCTCAGAGTTTTGTATAAAGTTGCCAATTGAACCTCAGAATTTTTGACAGAAAAACATATATACTATAGGAAAATAGAAATTGTTAATTGTGTTCAAATTGAAGTAGTAGAAAACGAATCAACAGTTCATTCAATTAGAGATTCGCAAATTGCAGACGATCTAGACGATCAGCTCGAATGATTCGTAACAACATTATGCCTTCTCTGTCATAATTGATAATGGCAATGTACTTTTTAATACTGTTTTATTTAATATAATTTAAAAAACTGGAAAATTAATATATTAGCAAAAATCCAAGTGTCAAGTTTATTATTTATAAAAATATTTAAAACACTATCATATATACGAAGAAAAAATTTTTGATTTCAAAATAGGTACCTGAAACTCCTCAATTTCTTGACAATAAGAAAAACTAAATATTGTACATTTTTTGTACCAATTTTTTTTATAAAAAAATCAAAAATACATAATTCATTGCAAAAAACCTTATCCTAAAAAACATTCTTCCTACCTATATATCTATATAAAACAAAGTCACATATTAAATTTAAAACAGGAACATACCATCATATCACTTACATATTCTAAAAATAAATCAAAGATAAATAAATTTCATTGCAAAAACCTTTACCTAATCCATTTTGATCCTTTATGTTGTTAAAGGCAACTGGTAATAAACAGTTGCCTGAATTTGACAGTTTTGTCAACTCAAAAAACTAAAAAAAAGTTGCCATTCATAATCGCAACAAAATATTGCAGGCAACCACTAAGGCAACGAAAATATTAGTTGCCTGATCAAGTTGCCATACATAATCGCAAAATGGTTGACTTGCATGAAAAGCAACCAAACTTTTTAGAAAGTTGCCATCCGTAATAACCACCTATTATAATTATATTCATATAATTATTATAACTATATTCATATTCAATTCTTATATTCATATAATTATAATAATTATTATAATTATATAATATAATTATAATTATAATAATTATTATAATTATATAATATAATTATAATTATAATAATTATTATAATTATATTCATGTTCAATTCTTATATTCATGTAATTATTATAATTATATTCATATTCAATTCCTATATTCATATAATTATTATAATTATATTCATATAATTATTATAATTATATTCATATAATTATTATAACTATATTCATATTCAATTCTTATATTCATATAATTATAATAATTATTATAATTATATTCATGATCAATTCTTATATTCATGTAATTATTATAATTATATTCATATAATTATTATAATTATATTCATATTCAATTCTTATATTCATATAATTATAATAATTATTATAATTATATTCATGTTCAATTCTTATATTCATGTAATTATTATAACTATATTCATATTCAATTCAATTATATGAATATAATTATTATAATTATATTCATATAATTATTATAACTATATTCATATTCAATTCTTATATTCATATAATTATTATAATTATTATAATTATATTCATATTCAATTCTTATATTCATATAATTATAATATTGAGAAAATAAATAAATCTTTTATTAACTTTTAACTAATTTGGCCTTTACTTTTCTATTATTTTTTTCTTTATTCTTTAGCCGACGTTTTTTAATTTTTTTTATATAGACGATTCTTTTTTAATGCAGACAAATAACAAAAAAATATTAATTAATATTATTAATTGAAATAATAATATTGTGTTGTGTATGCGAGAGTATAGTGGCCCAGAGAAGTATTCTAATTCTCTCCCGCTCAATGTCCTCTTTTTTTATATTAAAAATTTAAATATATAATTTTATATAATTAATTTTATTTTATATTTTTTATTTAATTTTTTAATTAATTTTTTTTTTATTTTAATGTTTAATTTATTTTGATTTTAATTTTAAAAAATGTTCTTTTTTCAAATTCTTATTCGTATGACAAATTAAAAATTGTTTTAAAATTTATATTTTTCCAAATGAAAGAGGACATTGAGCGGGAGAGGACATTAAGAAGTGCTAAGGGAAACATCGGCATATCGTACGGTATCAACAACCGCTGCCTTTCTAATAGTCGGAATATACCAATCAAAGCAAGACAGGAGCCAATCAGAAGGAACAAGTTCTTCATCATATACCAGGCACGTATATTATCGTACGTCTCCCAGCAAATATCCTCTTTTATAATTGAGATAAAATTTAACTAAAAAGAGTAAAAAAAAATAAATTAATTTTAATACAGTAAAAATTTATGAGAATTTGTAAAATGCTTAAATAAATTAAAAATTTGTTTAACTATTCAATTTTTTTTTTTCCTTCTCATAAAAAATTCTTATGAACCAATCGAGAACTACTGCAGGGAACATGCGATATGGAATCATTCCTGTTTTTAGCTTTCCTTATTTGGATATGAACAATTCTTGTCGAGTGTTTTTATTTGCGTCTTAAAGTGGAATAAATCGGTAATTACAGGAATAAAACTTTATTTGTTTTTAACTGATAATTTTATATCAAACAAATCTTTGCTTACGTTTGAGGTTTGTTTTTATGCCTTGTGTTAAAGTCGAATAAATCTTTAATTGACTCAATCAAAATTTTAATTGTTTTTAAATGATAAGTTTATATCAAACAAATCTTTGTTTACGTTTTAGCTTTTGTGTCTTGCGCGAAAGTCGAATAAATTTTTCATTAATGCAATGAAAACTTTAATAGTTTTTAACTGATAATTTTGTTTCAAACAAATGTTTGTTTATGTTTTAGCTTTGCATTTGTGTCTTGCGCGAAAGTCGAATAAGTCTTTGAGTCTTTTAATTGACTCAATCAAAACTTTAATTGGTTTTAACTGATGAGTTTATATCAAACAAATCTTTGTTTATGTTTTAGGTTCGCATTTGTGTCTTGTGTAAAAGTCGAATAAATTTTTCATTAATGCAATGAAAACTTTAATTGCTTTTAACCGATAATTTTATATCAAACAAATCTTTTTTTATGTTTTAGGTTCGCATTTGTGTCTTGTGTAAAAGTCGAATAAATCTTTAATTGATGCAATCAAAACTTTAATAGTTTTTAACTGATAATTTTGTTTCAAACAAATGTTTGTTTATGTTTTAGCTTTGCATTTGTGTCTTGCGCGAAAGTCGAATAAGTCTTTGAGTCTTTTAATTGACTCAATCAAAACTTTAATTGGTTTTAACTGATAAGTTTATATCAAATAAATGTTTGTTCAAACACTTTTTTAATGGTAGAAAAGTTTTCACAGCAGCTGTTTGAGGCCTAATTATTTCTTATTTAGAGATATGGTTAACTGAAATGTAAAATGGCGTGGTAATGACGTTTACACAATACTGATATATTTTTAGTTGCTTGTGATAATATTCAATTAATTAAATCAACAAACTAATTTGTCGTGTTGTTTATCACTGGACCAAATTTTGAATTCCAGCTAACGCTGTACTCCTTTTAGCCTCTGTAATAAACTGAAATGTTCGAATCCATTTTGATATCTGTGGTGGAATTAGAAAAATCAATACCTTTAAAGAGAGCGCATATGTGCATACTCGTATACCATTCGTGGCAGTCTGTTAAGGCCACTTTTTGTGTTGTTTATACTTAAAAGTGCTCCAGCATTATCTTTATCCCACATTTAAGCTGAAGTTGAAGTTGAAGTTGCTTATTGTCAACCAGGTGACAAATCTTCTTTAGCTGCTGTTATTGCATTTATATCGCAGTTGCTATTTCTGGCCAGTTACTTCGTCTGTATGTTTGTTTAAGTTGCTGTTCCTGTTTGTTTTATTTGCGGGCCCCATCATCATGTCCATTGTGGTATGAAAGACCTACAACGTTGTTGTTTGTTATTTTATGATTTCGTTTAGTTGTACATTTTGTGTTGTTGTTGTTGTAAATTTTAGTCTTTGTTGTTGTTTGGTGTTCGTTTCGACACTTTTTAGACCCTTTAACTGTTGGATATACTCGTATATGAGTGTGATCACCGTGTTCGAGGTGTTACTGCTGTTGTTGTCATTGTGGCATCCAGTTAAACATGCATTACTAACAGATTGTTACAACATTCTACAGACAAATTGTATGTTGTATGCAATAAAAAAAGACGTTTGCTTTCACTCGAAAAAAAAAATTGCTTCCATTTCATTTTGAAGCCAGTTTAATATACAAACTTTGCAGGCTTGTAAATCTGAATGTTTTTCACACAACAACTCGAAAACGGTTACAGAGCCCGTCCACAATATGAAACTTTTACAACGCAACTTTAAATTCTGAAAATAAAAGAAAAAAATTTGCTTTACTCAGCTGCTTTGCAGCTTCTACATTAAAGCACATATCAGCTGATCATCAGCTGTAAATATTTTTTTTTTGCAAAAGAAATCCTTTATTTATTCCCAAAATTTTCCATGAGTGTAAAATGATATCGCATGCATTTTTCTTATTTAGTTAAAATTTTTATTATATATTTTATTTGTATTAATTTTCCTAGATTATCTCCGCACATGTATGAACTAATAAAATAGAAATAGAACGGCTTGGTGCGTCAATGTATTGTAATGGATCGTATAGTAAGTAATACAGTGTGGAACATAAGTATTTAGGAAAACGTTTTCACCAAACTTAATCTATAAAAACATTCAAAATTACTGAGAAAATTAATTATTATTATTATTTATATCTATTTATATTATTTATATATTGCGGATTTGTCCCCATTTTGTCTAATTTCGCACCAGCAGGGTTTCGCGACTTTCCATTGGGCAAAACAACTCCATGTATATTTCCAAATTAGAAAAAGAGAAAGCAGTATATCTATCGTAACGTAACATTTTCTTATGCGCTAGTGCGTATACATAAAATGAAATGTTGCGGCAATATGGACTACTGCGCCGGATGGAAAATATTTCAAGGATTTTAGATAAATTGAGCTTTTATACAAAATCAGTACGCTTTTGCGAAATAGAACTTTACAGAATTCGAAACGTAACATTTTCTTGTAGGCACATGTAACTTCTTTGAGAAAAAAAATTTGTACAGTTTTTACGTAATAGACCTTTACAGAAGGCGAAACGTAACGTTTTCTTGTAGGCACATGTAACTTCTTTGAGAAAAAAATTTGCTTAAAAATTCAAGGCTGCACCAATACGTCCTACTACGTAAGCAAGAAGAGCTGTTAAGGACTTCAAAAGAGTTTAGTTTTTATGCAAAATCAGTACAGTTTTTACGTAATAGACCTTTACAGAAGGCGAAACGTACCGTTTTCTTGTAGGCACATGTAACTTCTTTGAGAAAAAAAAATTTGTACAGTTTTTACGTAATAGACCTTTACACAAGGCGAAACATAACATTTGTTGAGAAAAAAAATTTGCTTAAAAATTAAAGGCTGCACCAATACGTTCTACTACGTAAGAAAGAAGAGCTGTTAAGGACTTCAAAAGAGATTAGCTTTTATGCAAAATCAGTACAGTTTTTACGTAATAGAACTTTACAGAATTCGAAACGTAACGTTTTCTTGTAGGCACCAGTAACTTCTTTCAGAAAAAAAAATTTGCTTAAAAATTAAAGGCTGCTCCAATATGGGGTACTGGGTACGCAAAAAGAGGTTTTAAAGACTTCAAAAGAGTTTCGTTTTTATGCAAAATCAGTACTGTTTTTACGTAATAGAACTTTACAGAATTCGAAACGTAATATTTTCTTGTAGGCACATTTAACTTCTTTGAGAAAAAAAATTTGTACAGCTTTAACGTAATAAACCTTTACGTAACCTTTTCTTGTAGGTACATGTAACTTCCTGAGAAAAAAAATTTGTACAGCTTTAACGTAATAGACCTTTACGTAACATTTTCTTGTAGGCAGATGTAGCTTCTTTGAGAAAAAAATTTTGCTTAAAAATTATAGGCTTCACTAATACGTGCTACTAGGTACGGAAGAAGAGCTTTTAAGGCTTTCAAAAAAGTTTACCTTTTATGCAAAATTTGAACAGTTTTTACGTAATGGAACTTTGGAGAATACAAAAGGTAACATTTTCTTGTATGCACATTTCGCTCCTTTGAGAAAAAAATTTGGCCAAAAATGAAAGGCCAAATGAGCTTGTGTGCGAAAGAAGAGATTTTAAGGATTATGGAACAGCTTCCCTTGTATTCAAAACAATGCTTGGGACACAGAGGCCATATTCTCTATGGTCATGCAATAAGACTTCCAAAAAACCTCACAAATAGATTTCAGATATTCCATGAATGAAGTTTAAAGGTGTAAATAGGTGGCCTTCATGATCATGTGGCCTTTGGATTGTTTCACTGCGGAGGCATAATTTAGCTTCAAAGAGGCAATTTCTAGAAAAAGGGAGAAATTCTTTACCATTTTCTTGCCATTATATCATAGAAAAGGAAATAAAGGATGTGAATTTCCTTAAAAGCATATTTAACTCGGCGTTTTTATCTTCACACACGTACTTTACGCTGCATTGTGCTCTTCGTATTCTATGCCTTAATTTGAAATCCTGCGGTATTTAAAATCAATTTATGTCTTATTTGACAATGGTGTGTCATTAAAGATTAACAGCTTAAACGTTTACAGCTTCTTTTTTATGATCCATTCAGTCTTTTGTGTCTGTCTGCTGCTGGACAATGGAAAAAAGGGGCACATTGTAGATGCCTTTTTGGAAAATCCACGAAAAAAAGATATGAAAAAAATATTGTTTATTTGTTGGCATTGTTGTTTTTGTTATTGTTTATATTTGAGTCCCAGTATATAAATTCCAACATAAAGGAACACCCATTTAACAAGTCAACAATTTAACGCAGTGCCATAAATATGAAATTTTAAACAGACTGCTTAAGAAATGCTTATAAGTGTATGACTGACTGAATGTTTGACTGACTAACTGGTTAAATATTTAACAAGCAAGTAGACAAAAGTAGATGTGGAGTTAACAGAAACAATAACAATAACAATAATAACAACAATGCCAGATAAGCCAGATATACCCCCGGTTTTTTACCACCAACCAAACAGCCAGCCAAACAACCAACCAACCAACCAACCAACCAAGCAAGCAGCCAACCAGCTACCCAGCCAGCCAGATCTTTAAGTTTAAACCAGAGGAGCAGATAATAAGACTTTATGCAGTATAGTCAGCAGTTAAAATGATAATAATGATGATGCTGATTCTGATGCTGATGCTGATGTTGGCAACAACTATTGCCAACAGTCAGTTAAATGAACATGCACACACGGCCCATAATACAACTTGTCGTACAAGATCCTAATCTCCTTTACTACACACCACTTTACTACTCCGTAAAAGGAATAAAATGCTCACTTATAAAACACAACAACAAGAGCCTTGAAAAGAAAGCAAGACAGATCACAAATGCATAAAAGTGTTTTTTCTCGTGGCAGAGAAGTAGTCCACAAGAATTTAATGCAATTTGTTTTGGCCAGAAATCTAATGGATCTCATGCCTTGGAAAATAACATTTTTCTTTCAAAAGTTCTTACTGTTCATAGTGAGCAATGGAATTGCAGGGACCCCTCTAAAAATGCGGAAAGTATTATTTTTCTAGAAACCGAAGACAATCTCACAAACTCTAATTGGATGGGCTCTCTTTTGCTCTGTCAGTTGTTTTATTACATTCTCTCAAAAGAATATTAAAAATCTTGAAGAAATGTTATACATTATTACAATGTATAATTCTCGTATACTTTTTTCGCAAACTTTATTTTGAAATTTTTTGAAATTTTAATCCAGCCGAAGAATCTGAGAATGTGTTCCAAAATCAACGTTATTCTGTTTCTCAAGGTCAGTTTGCTATGAATTACAAAATTAATTAATAAATGGCTTCCTGATATAATTTATTCACATTACGTTGGGCTATGAAATACGGTTTGGTGACCAATAAAACTTCGAAGTGGTAAAAATAATGTTTCAAAAGCTGGTTTAAGCTCGAGCCACTTAAGAATTTGTTCACCTCTTTTTTTTATATCTTTCTTGATGTAATTGGACCCCCAATCGATGTATTAAATAAAATAAATTAAATAAATTTAATGCTACCACCAACGCATGGCTGTATTTAGTTCGCGTCTATGATCTTGGCTTACAAAGTTCAGAAAATTCCAAAAAAAATGGCTTGAACAATGTGTGGTAATACTTGTCGTAATCAGATATTGCTGCTTTTGTATGCCTTAAAGGGAACTTTACGAATTATACAATAGAATGCTATAGTAGTAGAGTAGACAGTTGATGTAGGAATATGAAAGAGCAAGCCATAGCAAAGAAGAGAACCGGTTAAGATGTATGAGAGAGAAAGCGTTAGTAGTAGACCGGATAGCTGGTGACGAAATATGAAAGAGAAAGTGATAGTAGTAGAGTAGAAAGTTCGTGAAGAAGTAGATAAATAAAGCAATGTTGCATTGCCCCTAGTAAGAAAGTATACTCTTTTGAAATACTACCACAGAAGAGCAGCGAAATATTACCTGACCAGAAATACTAGCCATAGCTTCGTTGGCTACCTCTAGCCGACATGATATAATATTAATAATAATATTATAATAATTGCATTCCTCTGGTAAAATTGGCTAAGTTTTGTTGGCTGAGTGACTAGTGTTACCGTTCTGTTGAAGCCACATATCGTCTTGGTCTATATCTACAACTCGCTATAGTGAACGCCATTTGCGGTAACTGTATGACCGATCACAATAGCTAGTCGATTCGCATTTGCCCAAATAAGTCCGTTCTGCTTGTTAAGGTGATAGTTTCTCTGAGTTAACATCGTGTATTACAGTGTACCACCCTTCATAGGATAAGAATGAATATAGCATCACAAATATTATATATACATAATTTGGAGGGTAAATTCTTTAGTAAAACTACAGATAAACTATATACATTTTTGAGTGTAAAATAGTATATCACGCTCCGTGGGAGCTGCATTATAAAATAGATTAAAAACCAGAATATCTTGACACAAAACGGACCAAGAATGTGGAAATTATTATAGTTCAGAAAAGACAAAATTATATTCAAAATTATGTTCCGATTTTAAAAATTTTATAGATGGCTTGATATTTTAGAAATTTTATAAATATTATTGTAATTCATTTTAAAGAAATATAGCTAATATGGCTCGGAGCTATAAATACCTATTGAGTAAAAAACTCGGAAGGGCAAAAAAAATTATAAAATATTATAAAAATTTTTTTCAAGTGTTTCTTTCTAATTGTAAAAGTTTTCATTTATTAACTTTTATTAATTTTTAAATTTTTTAAAATATTAATTTCTAATATGGATTTCCTGAAGGAGCTATGCAAATTTTAAAAAATTTCACAATTTTTATAAAAGTTTTTCAATTATTTATAAAAAGCAAAAATTTTCTTTTTATAAAAAACATTCTACGAATCTAATTTTTATATAAATTTTTATAATAATTTAATAAAATTAAAAAAAAAAAAAATAACAACTAAACAAGAATTTTTTTAAAAAAATTTGGATAATTTCTTTCTATAATTAGGAGTAAATATAGTAGAGGGTTTTTGCCCACTGTGGGCACAACCAACAGGCGGCCTACCGTGTATGGAAAAAACGTTAATATTTAGGTTTTTTCAGCTCCACGGCTAACCCAACTCCACTGCCACGTCTGTGCCACTGGCATGATGTCTTACAGTGTTGTCTTCGCACTTTAGTTAGCATTTCGTCGTGATAATCGCTGTTAAAAGCATTCATGCAATTTCACGTTCTGGGCTTTTTTTTCTCTCCTTTTTAACAGCAGCAGTTGAAAATCTGCAGGTTTATCTTGTTGTTAAGCTTTTATGCAATTTGGCTTCTTTTTTGTCGCTGATTTCCTTCAAGCTACCTTGGCGTGCAAAAGCAATTCCTTGAGGAGTTCCACTTACCAGAGGGCCTGGTGAAGATTTGCTTTTAATGGTGTTGTAGTTATGTTAGGACTGGCGTTAAACATGTTTTTCATTTGATGACAATATTTTTCCCCCCTCCCGGTACTTTAAACAAATTACGAATCTTTTGTTTTTAAATCGCACACACACAGCCACACACACACGCTGAGACACCCAAATACACACACAGGAATGTCTCTTTGTATTCGGCTTAACATCTTATCTTGATATTAAAGGCTTTTACTTATTTATTTAGTGCTTTAAAACTTTTCAATAATAAATTAAGAATAAACACAAGAAATTGAAGGAAAATTATTTATTAATAATTTATGAACATTATCTGGTTTCTTTTAGACATCATGGTCTTTTATGCTAAACATTTGAAGGGGCAGGATATGAGATGGCTAAAATAATTAGGACATTTTCGGGAAATGTTGGTGAAAAATTCAAACATTTTTTGTAATAAGCCTGTTGTGGTTTAAACACATTCAGCACAGCAGGCTACCGACTGCTAAATAGCAGCTCTGGAGACTGCATAATGTCTTTGATCTGCTTTGAAATATTCGTAATTACTTAATTACTTCTCCTGAAATACTCGTAATTACTTGTACATTTATTAGTAGGAGGCTTTCATCAGCTCCGGAGACTGCGTGATTCAGCTTTGAGGTCTTTGATTTCCTTTGAAATACTCGTAGTTACTCTTCCCGAAATACTCGTAATTACTTGTATGTTTATTGGTAGAAGGCTTTCATCATCTCCGAAGACTGCGTGATTCAGCTTTGAGGTCTTTGATTTCCTTTGAAATACTCGTAGTTACTCTTCCCGAAATACTCGTAATTACTTGTATGTTTATTAGTAGGAGGCTTTCATCACCTCCGGAGACTGCGAGATTTCCACTTTGAGGTCTTTGATTTCCTTTGAAATACTCGTAACTACTTGTATGTTTATTAGTAGGAGGCTTTCATCACCTCGGGAGACTGCATGATGCAGTTCTGAGGTCTTTGATCTGCTTTGAAATACTCGTAATTACTTCTACTGAAATACTCGTAATTACTTGTACGTTTATTAGTAGGAGGCTTTCATCAGCTCCGGAGACTGCATGATGCAGTTCTGAGGTCTTTGATCTGCTTTGAAATACTCGTAATTATTTTTCCTGAAATACTCGTAATTACTTGTATGTTTATTAGTAGGAGGCTTTCATCACCTCCGGAGACTGCGAGATTTCCACTTTGAGGTCTTTGATTTCCTTTGAAATACTCGTAGTTACTCTTCCCGAAATACTCGTAATTACTTGTATGTTTATTAGTAGGAGGCTTTCATCAGCTCTGGAGACTGCATAATGTCTTTGATCTGCTTTGAAATATTCGTAATTACTTAATTACTTCTCCTGAAATACTCGTAATTACTTGTACATTTATTAGTAGGAGGCTTTCATCATCTCCGAAGACTGCGTGATTCAGCTTTGAGGTCTTTGATTTCCTTTGAAATACTCGTAGTTACTCTTCCCGAAATACTCGTAATTACTTGTATGTTTATTAGTAGGAGGCTTTCATCACCTCCGGAGACTGCGAGATTTCCACTTTGAGGTCTTTGATTTCCTTTGAAATACTCGTAACTACTTGTATGTTTATTAGTAGGAGGCTTTCATCACCTCGGGAGACTGCATGATGCAGTTCTGAGGTCTTTGATCTGCTTTGAAATACTCGTAATTACTTCTACTGAAATACTCGTAATTACTTGTACGTTTATTAGTAGGAGGCTTTCATCAGCTCCGGAGACTGCATGATGTCTTTGATCTGCTTTCAAATACTCGTAATTACTTCTCCTTAAATACTCGTAATTACTTGTACCTTTATTAGTAGGAGGCTTTCATCAGCCCCGCAGACTGCATGATGAAGCTTTGGGGTCCTTGATTTCCTTTGAAATACTCGTAGGTACTCTTCCCAAAATACTCGTAATTACTTGTACGTTTATTAGTAGGAGCCTTTCATCAGCTCCGGAGAGTGCGAGATTTCCACTTTGAGGTCTTTGATTTCCTTTGAAATACTCGTAGTTACTCTTCCCGAAATACTCGTAACTACTTGTATGTTTATTAGTAGGAGGCTTTCATCACCTCCGGAGACTGCATGATGCAGTTCTGAGGTCTTTGATCTGCTTTGAAATACTCGTAATTACTTCTACTGAAATACTCGTAATTACTTGTACGTTTATTAGTAGGAGGCTTTCATCAGCTCCGGAGACTGCATGATGTCTTTGATCTGCTTTCAAATACTCGTAATTACTTCTCCTTAAATACTCGTAATTACTTGTACATTTATTGGTAGGAGGCTTTCATCACCTCCGGAGACTGCGTGATGCAGCTTTGAGGTCTTTGATTTCCTTTGAAATACTCGTAGGTACTCTTCCCAAAATACTCGTAATTACTTGTACGTTTATTAGTAGGAGCCTTTCATCAGCTCCGGAGAGTGCGAGATTTCCACTTTGAGGTCTTTGATTTCCTTTGAAATACTCGTAGTTACTCTTCCCGAAATACTCGTAACTACTTGTATGTTTATTAGTAGGAGGCTTTCATCACCTCCGGAGACTGCATGATGCAGTTCTGAGGTCTTTGATCTGCTTTGAAATACTCGTAATTACTTCTACTGAAATACTCGTAATTACTTGTACATTTATTGGTAGGAGGCTTTCATCACCTCCGGAGACTGCGTGATGCAGCTTAGAGGTCTTTGATTTCCTTTGAAATACTCGTAGGTACTCTTCCCAAAATACTCGTAATTACTTGTACGTTTATTAGTAGGAGCCTTTCATCAGCTCCGGAGAGTGCGAGATTTCCACTTTGAGGTCTTTGATTTCCTTTGAAATACTCGTAGTTACTCTTCCCGAAATACTCGTAACTACTTGTATGTTTATTAGTAGGAGGCTTTCATCAGCTCCGGAGACTAAGAGATTCAGCTTTGAGGTCTTTGATTTCCTTTGAAATACTCGTAGTTATTCTTCCCGAAATACTCGTAACTACTTGTATGTTTACTGGTAGAAGGCTTTCATCAGCTCCGGAGACTGCATGATGCATTTATGAGGTCTTTGATCTGCTTTGAAGTACTCGTAGTTACTCTTCCCGAAATACTCGTAATTACTTGTACATTTATTGGTAGAAGGCTTTCATCATCTCCGAAGACTGCATGATGTCTTTGATCTGCTTTGAAATACTCGTAATTACTTCTCCTGAAATACTCGTAATTGCTTGTACGTTTATTAGTAGGAGGCTTTCATCAGCCCCGCAGACTGCATGATGAAGCTTTGCGGTCCTTGATTTGCTTTGAAATACTCGCAATAACTTCCCTTAGTTTGTCAACTATATTTTCCACGCCGATCTTCTTATGCCTGATATATATTCTTTTATGTTGACTGAACTTTAAAAGTCTTGAAGGCTTTATGGTGGTGTAGTAGTCGATTTCAAGATCTCTTGCGAAATGTCCAGCTGTTTTTCTACAGCATGAAAAAGTGGGGGTTTTCACATCACAAACTTGTTCCATCAGTTTCACAATTGTTGGCCGAAAAGTCGTCACAGCTGTACTTTGATAAACTGTGACGGCGATATTCTCTATGTGAACTTTATCAATTCCAAGGAAGCACGACAGCAGTCAATTGTTATATGCAGCCTGTCATGTGAACTTATGATAACTGTTAAAATGGCGGGGAAAATGAAACATGCATTTGAATATTGTATATAAAATATACAGTGTTGCCGTATCCTTTAGAAATGTCGAAAGGCTCGTGTTGATTTTGGTGCCGCGTAAATCAAGCGTTTCGCCGGCGCCATAACTGCTTGCTGGCAATATATTGCTGTCAAATATTATGGTTTGAGAAAAAAAAAATCCATTATTTTCTCGTTAGAAGCCTGTAGCGATTGATATCTCGTAAAGCATCAATCAAACAGTTTAAAGTTTATGCTCGTTGTCAAGGTAATATTTCACACGAAAAAAAGTTAAGTTGTAGTTTTTTCTACGTTCCCTTCCGTTGTGACTTACAGGATGTTCACAATGGAAGTGAATAAAAAGAAAATGCTTTACATTTTACAGTTTTTCTTTGATAAAGATGATGCCTTTGATGCAAGGCAGTTCGCTAAAAATGTAAATGGTACTGGAAATGGTACAGGGAGGCCCTTCACCCAATATATCGATGAAATTGCAAAAATAACACAAATTGATCAACATAATAGTGGTAGAGCATCTAGTAGAAGTTAAAGGTCGACCATAAAGTACTTTTAAACTATTATGTGAAAACTGTACTGAAACCTCTTAAATAAAGTTTCGAATTTCAGGCAAAAATAATGGATTCCCTTATTCGCCAAACAATTTCAATGCAAATTCCTCCCTCTTCCAGACTTTACTCTTCTCCAAACAGTAATCATGTTCATTGTAATATGTCATCTAGTGCTGATTTGTTTGTAAATCTTAACGTGTGCCCGTCATTTCCGAACTCATGCCGTTTAATCTATTATTTAAAGTATCTTCTATTTTATCTCTCATTCAAATCGAAGATCAGTTGGGATCGTTACATTTCGTATGGACGTTGTATTGGAAAATCATTAATGCCTTTTTATCTTGATTGTTAATGCTGTGATTTTAATAGTTTTGAAAAGCAACGACTAATTTCAGTCTGAGTGGCGTTGCATGATCGTGTGTCTTGACATTTTCTATGTTTATTTTTTATTGTTGTTGTCGTGTTGTTCAGGCAGGAGATGATGTCGTTGATGGTGTTTATTTGGTTTGACATTTACAGCTTTTTAAATTGTTCTGAAATGCATATAAAATTCTAAACAATAATAAAAAAAGTAAATTAAAACAAAACTGATACAAATGAACAAGATTAGAAGGGGGTCCATAAATGAAATAATGTTTAATAAAATTGTTGAATATTGAAATTATACTTTAAAAAATATGCAGATAAAGTTTTCACTACCCATTGAGTCCTGACTTGTCTGTTTTAAGAAGTAAAATAAAAAAATAAATACGATTTTGTATATATATTGAGTATTAATTAAAAAGCAGTCTATTGGTGGTTTTAGTGTCAAGTTAATTGCACAGTGGGGCATGACAAAGTTTTTCAACTTGGCTTTGTTTTTATATTAATAACCAAATTAATTCTTGTGATTTCTTTAACTTTCTAATTTGATAAATTTATTCAAAAGGAGTGAACAGTTCATCCCAATGATTGTTATCACAATTGCCTCAATGAATTTTGAAATTGGCGGGGAAGTTAGTTAACAGTTGATATTGAGCATTGAATAAAATTATTGTCCACAAACACTTTCATATATGAGTACACTGGAAAACACCTCTTGGTGTAATTTTAAACTGAATTTTTTTCTTAGCTCTTGGGAAATGCTTTACGACACTGAGGAAATGTTTACTAAACATCTGTAACAAGATTAATTTTTAAAGAAAAATGAATAAATTTTTGTTGAAATGTAAGTGAAAACTATTTATTGTATTTAAAGTGTGGGGGGAGTAACGGCATTATCTTTCAATTTAACTTAATCTTAGAGAAGGTGCAGAGGTTGGGTAGCCATACTAACATTACGTCACTCAAGTTAAATTAGCTTCATTTCTACGTGGACTTGTAAATGTCGGTTGTTGAACCTGTCAGGAAAAAGCCACGTTATAGAATGCCAAAGAGTTAAAGTTTTCCTCGACTCGCTTTAAATTCGCTGAATAGCTATATAAAATTAGACCTTCAGGAGCTGAGGCGAGCACTTTTTTAATATTTTCATTTCTTTTTTAGTATGTCCTTTTTCCATTGAAGAGCAAAAATTAAGCTTAAAGTTCGCAACATCCGTTTTCTAGCTATGATCAATAAAATGCAAGTTACACATTCTGCGTTGGCCCCTTCATCCTATTAAGTTGCAATCACTGCTTCAATATTTTAAACTAATTGCAGTCGCAAAAGCATTCAGGAAAATCCTTTTCTAAATTTCAATGATAAAAAAATTTATATTATTGCTTTGGAAAATAATTTACATCTGATTAGCTGATAACTTCGATTGAGTATACCAATTCCCAAATTAGTCTATTGGCTTGGTATCCTGATGGCTGGTCAACTGGGTAACATGGTTTTCTCAGAATTGCTAATTTCATTAAAATAAATGAGCTAAAGGCCATATTTAACTATCGTAGATAGTCGTACGATTCATCCGATAGTGACACCCTTCTATTTTAAAACATTGTACCAAAATGGTCTTGCCGATGCCATACTATCATACAAAAATGATTGAAGTAAATTTTTTTAGTTTTTTTTTAAACCAACTTAACCTGCAAAGCTTTCATTTTGTCCCCAGGAAAACCATCAGGTGCTATTATTTATTCGCTGACGGAGTCAACTGGGATTGCATGAAAATTGTCATTTTATGTAAATTTTCATAAAATTTTGCTTGCAAAAAAAATGCTACGTTTTCAGGTTACACTAGTCTATTTTTTCAGCAGAGATGCCAGATTTGAGAAAACGTATGAGTGTGTAGGATAGTGAAGCTAGCCCTTAATTAATAAATAATTTCATTGTCTCAGGTGTAAAATTTTTGGAAATGGCCTTCACATCAACTCTTTGTGATATCACTGTCACTTACAAAATAACAAAGTAACTGAGAATTGCTGCGTTTCAAGTAGACATGATTTTTGAAGTTTCCAATTTATTATATATTTACAAAATACTCAATGCATGTCAATACCAAAACTCATGTTAATTAGCAGTCTAGTGTAAGAAATATAATTTTAATCAAAGCCTAATACAATTCAAATTAGAGATTTTATTTTAAGAATGCAATTATTTAGACTTTAACTGGGTAGAGCGTTGGGCGCCGCTATTAAAAATAATTCTTTACTGCAATCCAAATCAAAATCCACAAGCTAATGGGAATAAATGTGCGTGTGATTTTAATCTCCGATAATCTTGTTGTTTTGTCATTTTATTACTATTTTTTGTTTATATTCTGTATTTTATTTCATTTGTTTTCCTTTCTCCATTCAATTTAAATTCTATAAATCTTAAGTCTTGTTAATTGATTGTTACATTCTACCCTTTTTGTGTAAAAGTTTTCTCACTTTTATTCAGGTGACGATCATTTCTTTTTTTTTTCACCAAAAAGCAGACAAGAACAACAAAAGGAATTTATTCAACAGTTCTTGGTATTAATAATGATTTTTCAAATTTTTTATTATGGATACAAAAGGGAGTAGAACCCAAATGTATTGTTTGCCAGAGGTCTGCGCAATTCTACTCGTTTAGTGAACTGCAGCGTTCACGAAGTATTTTTGATGTATCTTTTTTTTCGCATGAAAATGTTAATACTGTGAAAAGTTGACGTTTTGAAATATTTTCCAGGCCTATAAAAAGGCCTTTTTATATTTTAAGACAATGTATACAAATTAGTGGGGAAAAGTATTGCCTGGTTTTTAACAGATGATACAAAGAAAATATTGTTAAGCCGGTGTAAAGATCATGTTTCACTATCCTAGACAGATGCACAATTCACTCACACGAAAATCTCACAGTGATACCCTCCTATTTGGAAAAAGCGCATTAAAATGGGGTTGCTGGTGCCACACTCTCATATAAGGATGATGGAAAAATTTTTTTTTTTTTACTAATTAAAGTAATTGCAACTCTGATTGCATTAAAATTGTGATTTTATGAAAATTTTCATAAGCTTTTGCTGACCATAAAAATCTAAAATTTTTAGGCCACACTAACCTATTTTTTTCACCAAAGATGCCATATTTAACAGAAAGCTTAAATAATATATTTATAAACTTTTTCTTAGAAGCTATTTGTTCTAATCAATTAAAACTTTTACAATAAACTTTACTTCCCGTAAATGCAAATCGGCCAGTAATTTTTAGTAACGATTAAATCAAAGTTAAATAAGTTGGTTACTCGTATTATACAGATGTGTTATAGATTGTATATGTTATTACAGGTGATGAAAATAAAAAAAAAATAGTTAGCATGGAATTGATACCAGTATAGTCCTCGGCGTTAACAGATGATAAGAATTTTTCTTATACAAACTGTATGAGAATTATTATGAACAAAAAGTTTGCTCAGCTGCTAGAAATATAAGGCATTGTAATTGCTTGGAAATGATTCGACTTTATTACGAATGTCGCTCCCGTGTCGGATAAAGTATCAGAGCCTCAGTGTGGTTGGTTTAGATTAAACAGAAGAAATAATAACAAAAAATTGAAATATGTCTGGTCGTGGTAAAGGTGGCAAAGTTAAAGGAAAAGCAAAGACCCGTTCAAATCGTGCTGGATTACAATTTCCCGTTGGCCGTATTCATCGTTTGTTGCGTAAAGGCAATTATGCTGAACGTGTTGGTGCCGGAGCTCCAGTATATTTAGCTGCCGTTATGGCATATTTAGCGGCTGAAGTTCTTGAATTGGCTGGTAACGCTGTACGTGATAACAAAAAAACGAGAATAATTCCACGTCATTTACAATTGGCCATGCGCAATGACGAAGAATTTAAGAAATTGTTGTCTGGTGTAACCATTGCTCAAGGCGGTGTTCTACTAAATATTCAAGCCGTGCTATTACCCAAGAAAACGGAAAAGAAGTCTTAAATTCATCAACGTACATATATAAATTCATAAAAATCAGCCGACAGTGCCTTAAGGTCCACGGTCGGGTTTTCCTCTGAATGAATCGTACGAACGTCTAGTATAATGAAGCATTACCTTATACTTGTACAGCAAACTACTTAACGCACCCCTCTAATGCACACACATGCGTTTTAACTTGAGCAAATGCGTTTGCTAGTTGGTTTTTATCACCTTTTGGCTTGCCTAGTGATATTTCAGGTTGCTTCAACTCTTAGCCTGCCCGTTTATAATGATGTTGCTTAAGATGATGGGTGACACTTTTCTGTTCTAACCAAAAAATGGACTTAAAGTGTCTTATTATAATAATAAAATTGCTCTTAGAGTTCAATACACAAATGAAATAATCTTTTACCAAAAAAGGCTGTGTGACTGCTCAGAATAATTTAATAGTATTAGTTTTATATATATATATGTATATGTGTGTGCGTGTGTATGCTGTGTAATTTAATGAAATTATATTTACCATGTTTTATTTTAATCAGGGACTTTCCCGGAATTTCATTGAAGAACAGGTGATTCGTGTCTTCTCTCCTCTTAAGAATTTCATTAAGTCGGAGAAATATATTTATTGTTGTTGTTTGTGCTTTTACGTTTATTGTTTTTAGTCATTTAGTTTTTTGGGGGGACATTATTTAACTGCGTAGCAGGGGGTTTGTTGTTTTCAAATTTATATCAAACTTAGTTTCTCTGTTTGTTCAAATTTATGGAGATATTTAAATTAATTTATTACCCTTTTGGCAATTTCTCAATAGAACGCTGAAAATTTCTTACAACGGAAACTATTATTCGTACGAGTATGCCTTTAAGTGTGTGTAAATATGTGGATGTCATAATTACTATTAATGAGCCTGTCATGAATCACAATGAAACATGCTGGTTACACACGTGAGCCTGATTCACTATCCTACACAATCGCAGGATTTGTCAAATATGGGCTCGTGTCTGCTAGAAAGGTATGATGGTGTATGCTAAAAATGCCGCGGGGAAGTTCCTGGGATTTCCAGAACTTTATGAGAATTATTTTGGGTATTGCTATCATTTCGTACTTGCTTGAAAGCTACACCTTTGAAAGTATTGCCAGAGTCGTAAAAACGACAAATTGCAAATCTCTTTCAGTTCTTATAGAATTTATCTTGTAGAAGCTCTACAATCCTGCTGAAAAAAAAAATTTTTTTTAAATTATAAAAAAGAAAAAAAATGAAGAAAAAAAAATTAAAAAATGAAAACATTAAAAAAATTAAAAAAATTTTCTGCACTAAAAAAAACTTTTTCAATTAAGTTTTATTAAAATGCATTAAATTTATTAAGTTCACACACATACACATGGATACAAATATTAATAATTTATATCACTTATATATTAGACTGTTGACACAGATCTCTTCTCGCGGCATTAGGCTCTACAACACTGAACTCCTCTTCATCTTCATCAGATGACCTTCACCTATACATATTTTATATATATTATTTTTATACTCAATCAGATATATAACAGCACTATCAGTAATAACTTTAACAATAATTTGTTAAGTTATTGAATCGTCTTTATTATAAAAATGTTGGTTGTCGACAATTTTACATGGTACCAAAAATGTGTAAAAAATGCAAGGGAAATTGACTGTTTCTTCAAATGGTATGTTTTGCATAAAAACTACAACGACGACGTCTTTTATACGAGAGCGACTGTCGTAATAAGGTCGAATCATTTCCAAGCAATTACAATGCCTTATATTTTTAGCAGCTGAGCAAACTTTTTGTTCATAATAATTCTCATACAGTTTGTATAAGAAAAATTCTTATCATCTGTTATCGCTGAGGATTATACTGGTTCCAGTATTCCATGCTAACAATTTTTTTTTTATTTTCATCACCTGTAATAACATATACAATCTATAACACATCTGTATAATACGAGTAACCAACTTATTTAACTTTGATTTAATCGTTACTAAAAATTACTGGCCGATTTGCATTTACGGGAAGTACAGTTTATTGTAAAAGTTTTAATTGATTTGAACAAATAGCTTCTAAGCAAAAAGTCATAAATATATTATTTAAGAGCTTGAAAGTCGCACTAAAATCTGACCGATTCAAAAAAATATATTTTTATAATGATATTGGTTGAGTAACTCCTGTCGCTCAGCTGCTTGAAGTAAATGTTCTACTCTGAGCGCAAGATAATTTTTCTAAATTCGTGTTATACATGATGACCCTATGACCTTTTAATCAAATTAATTTTATAAATTGAATTAAATTTCATTAATTAATGTCTCAAAAATTTAAGAATTTAATTTAAAAAAATTTTATAATAAATTGAAAAAGATTTATTTTTTTTTTCAAATTTTTTTGCAAATTGAAATGGATTTTAGGTATTTTTTATATATTTTTTCTATATATATAAATGTTTTTTATTATTTTTTATATATTAATTATTAGTTATTTTATATGTTTAATACTTAAATATGTCTGCACTTCATTACCTAGTCAAAACTCATCAATAGCTCTTCAACCAAACAATTTTGAGAATAAACGAAATAATTGAGAATTACAGAAGTACGGTTGAATAATAATTATTAATTAATTAATAAATTCGTGTGTCTTAATCGATAAGAAATATACTTAATAATATAGTCTATTTTGAATAAGTATGGTATACAAATTATTACTAAGTCAAGCGATAAAAACAGCTGATATGCTAGCTTAATGTCAGCTGTGAAAGCGAAAAGTGCATACATATACGTACGACATTTCTATGCGACTCGCCCTGATGGGTTTATTTGAAATCACACGTCACAGATCACGCCAGCAATCAGTAGTACTTTACAGGAGGAGAACCAGTGTTGCAGACACGGAGTTCAGCCAAATTTATGCAAAATAGTGGTGTAAAATTTCAAGATCGTAAATGTTTGCGAAGCCATGCACTTTGTGATTGAAAATTTCGTTTTCTATTTAATTCAATTCGTTCATAAATTATTGGGCAGCCTTTACTTACAATGTTAAAACGCCTTTTGCATTGCCTTCGTTACATGTGTTGCATTTGCAACTCTGATTTCAAAACAGCTGACATTTTGTAAACAATAGATTTAAAGTTTTCAAATAAGTAGCTACGTGGTTGCAGCCATCTTTCGCGCATGCAGTGCCTAATCATACATACAGTAGCAATAAAAATTGCAGCGCATACTGAACCGCTGTTATAAATTTTGCTATTTCAGATGATTAGCGGCATCAGAATTTTTTGTTGAGCATGAAATATTTCCCACATTGTCAAATTTCATCAAAGAGTCCAATTTTGTGCAAACCATTCCAAAGTGGCCAAAATACATGTTCGATCACTAACATGTGGCAAAAGAGTTGCAAGCGGAGTAGAACATGCAGCGAATACTGAATACCACTATTATCAGTTTTCTCAAATGTTGTCAACTTGCAATATTTTTGTAACGGATTTTCATGTAACTTCTTGAACTTTAATTATATTAAAGAATTTTATTTCTATATTTAATTTATTTATGTTCGATGAGAACGTCTAGACATTGAACTTGACTTAAAATGATTAATTTACAAAATAAAAAATTTTATTTTGCCTGAAATCGAATGAAAAATTCTGTTATAAAAACCATTTCCATCTGTCATAAATCTTTTAATAATTCTATTAAAACAAACATTTATTTCCTTTAAAATAAAACAAACAAATTAGAAAATAAAATATTTCTTAGTAAGCGAATGAGAGTCAACACAACAGTCGCCTCTGCTGGTAAGCCAAAAAAGCCCAGCAGGTGTTCCCTGTGACATCCAAAGGGTACGAAAAACAAACAAACTGAATCTTTTATGGTGGTCGAATTTATAGCTGCCACCTCAAGTAAAGCTGTTTTAGTGTTTTTCTTTCTTTCAGTTTACAATTTTTCTACTTCGGGCAGCAGCTCTTTTGACGATTTTACTAGTTTTTATATTTATTGTACATTTAAAATAAAAAATTCTAAATCATTGTGTGTATTTAATTTTTAATCTTTCTACTCAATAAGTTAATTGAATTAAAATTAATTAGTTAACAGTTAATAAAACTGAAGAGCATGAAATGACTACAAACAAGCAGGGCCTTTTTTTGGATCAAAAGAAATTGGAAAATGTTGTGGCACTCTGATTTATTATTTTATATTGTCAGTTTATGTATTTTTAATTTTTTTTTTAATTTTATGATTAATTAAAATTTAGTTAAACACGCGGTCAGACTAAACCAAAAGCAAAATCAATAGATGAATTTAAAAAGAAATATGTTTCATGAAATCTCTGGAATACAGCTGGGCAGATGATTGCACGCACACAGATGAAACTTAAATATGCATGTGTGTGTTTACACATTCATACTTAGTAGCACGTTAGTCTTCCTATTGAACGGCATGTAAAGTATTCACAAAGAAAGGGTCGAGCAAATTGTAGTACCAGGTCTTCATACTAGCTAATGCCGGCTGAGAAGCAAAGGACATAAGTACAATTTTAATTATGGTTATAAGTATGGAACAAATTATAGTTGTAGGCCTACATACTAGCTAATGCCGGCTGAGAAGCAAAAGGACATAAGTACAATTTTAATTATGGTTATAAGTATGGAACAAATTATAGTTCTAGGCCTTCATACTAGCTAATGCCGGCTGGGAAGCAAAATGACATAAGTACAATTTTAATTATGGTTATAAGTATGGAACAAATTATAGTTCTAGGCCTTCATACTAGCTAATGCCGGCTGGGAAGCAAAAGGACATAAGTACAATTTTAATTATGGTTATAAGTATGGAACAAATTATAGTTCTAGGCCTTCATACTAGCTAATGCCGGCTGGGAAGCAAAATGACATAAGTACAATTTTAATTATAATTATAAGTATGGAACAAATTATAGTTCCAGGCCTACATACTAGCTAATGCCGGCTGGGAAGCAAAAGGACATAAGTACAATTTTAATTATGGTTATAAGTATGGAACAAATTATAGTTCTAGGCCTTCATACTAGCTAATGCCGGCTGGGAAGCAAAATGACATAAGTACAATTTTAATTATAATTATAAGTATGGAACAAATTATAGTTCCAGGCCTACATACTAGCTAATGCCGGCTGGGAAGCAAAAGGACATAAGTACAATTTTAATTATGGTTATGAGTTTGGAACAAATTATAGTTCCAGGCCTACATACTAGCTAATGCCGGCTGGGAAGCAAAAGGATATAAGTACAATTTTAATTATGGTTATAAGTATGGAACAAATTATAGTTCTACGCCTTCATACCAGCTAATGCCGGCTGAGAAGCAAAATGACATAAGTACAATTTTAATTATGGTTATAAGTATGGAACAAATTATAGTTCTAGGCCTTCATACTAGCTAATGCCGGCTGAGAAGCAAAAGGACATAAGTACAATTTTAATTATGGTTATAAGTATGGAACAAATTATAGTTCTAGGCCTTCATACTAGCTAATGCCGGCTGGGAAGCAAAATGACATAAGTACAATTTTAATTATAATTATAAGTATGGAACAAATTATAGTTCCAGGCCTACATACTAGCTAATGCCGGCTGGGAAGCAAAAGGATATAAGTACAATTTTAATTATGGTTATGAGTTTGGAACAAATTATAGTTCCAGGCCTACATACTAGCTAATGCCGGCTGGGAAGCAAAAGGATATAAGTACAATTTTAATTATGGTTATAAGTATGGAACAAATTATAGTTCCAGGCCTACATACTAGCTAATGCCGGCTGGGAAGCAAAAGGATATAAGTACAATTTTAATTATGGTTATAAGTATGGAACAAATTATAGTTCCAGGCCTACATACCAGCTAATGCCGGCTGGGAAGCAAAAGGACATAAGTACAATTTTAATGATAATTATAATTATGGAACAAATTATAGTTCTAGGCCTTCATACTAGCTAATGCCGGCTGGGAAGCAAAAGGATATAAGTACAATTTTAATTATGGTTATAAGTATGGAACAAATTATAGTTCTAGGCCTTCATACTAGCTAATGCCGGCTGAGAAGCAAAAGGACATAAGTACAATTTTAATTATGGTTATAAATATGGAACAAATTATAGTTCTAGGCCTTCATACTAGCTAATGCCGGCTGAGAAGTAAACGGTACTAAGTACAATTTTAATAATAATAAGTATGAGTTTGGAACAAATTTATAGTACTAGGTATTCGGACTAGCTAACGCCGGCTGAGAAGTAAACGGTACTAAGTACAATTTTAATAATAATAAGTATGAGTTTGGAACAAATTTATAGTTCTAGGCCTTCATACTAGCTAACGCTGGCTGAGAAGCAAACGGTACTAAGTACAATTTTAATAATAATAAGTATGAGTTTGGAACAAATTTATAGTACTAGGCCTTCGGACTAGCTATCGCCGGCTGAGAAGCAAACGGTACTAAGTACATTTTTAATAATAATACGTATGAGTATGAAACATGTTATAATACTAGGCCTTCATACTACCTAACGCCGTCTGAGAAGCAAACGGTACTACGTACAATTTTAATTATAATAATTACGAGCAGGAAGAAATATAGTTCCAGTTCTATATATTAGCTAACGCCGGCTGAAAAGCAAAAGGATGTATATAAGTAGAATTTTATGGAATAAATTATATAATTATTATATTCTTACATATGTATCAATAAAAAAAATTTTTAATAATTAAATGTATAGTAATTAATATATAGACTAACAGAGGCGAACATTTATCTGATATTGTAATCTATACATAATTGCCAATATTAAATTAAACATTATATTATATATATATATACAGTGCCGAGCACATGCGGATACATAATTGTCAAATACAAATTAAAACGCTGTAAAATCCATAAAAATTAGCCGAATGCTACCAATTTTTTTTCTTAGTTATGATTTTTATTTGTATAAAAGCTCAAAAGAAAACAAATTTCTTCAGTATAAAAGCATAAGTTCTAATATTAACGCAAAATAATGAAAAAGTCAATGTATCCACTTTTGCACGTTTTAAAAATATCTCCTTTGGGTATGAAGTTTTAGTATTTGGTCTAGAGTCCCTTGGATTTTATGACGCTTCTTACTCTATTTAAAAATAAATATCTATATATAAAAATAATAATCTATATAAATAAAAAATATACGAGAAAAATACGTAAAATAAATAATATTTAAAATAAAAATTTTGTTAAACAAATAGAATAACTTTTCTAAATTTAAAAAGAAATATTTGCTACTTGAGACCACAAATCAAAATTTTAATTAAACTAATTAAATAATTAATTATAAAGTATGTTGTGCATATTTTGACTGCGATCCACCATCACAATATTTATTGCAGACGGAACATGCAGTATTTATAGATCGCCATCTACAAAGCGGAATAGCCTAATAGCCTCTCGTGCTACACCTAATAAATCATAAACATTTTATTTATAATAAGTTAAATATAAAAATTTTAAATAATTGAAGCAGTCTTCAAAAGCAAATAGAGAATTAAATAACCCATAATCAGAGCAAGCCTTGAAAACGCTTTTTAAATCCACACAACCAAGCCCATTGAGTTGGAGAGGAAGTATTTAAGAATAAATAAATTTTTGGGGGAATACCCGAAATAATAAAATAAATGTGAAATGCATTGAAATTGTTTCTTCGCATTTTAAACTAGATCTTCCAATAGTTGTGAAATAAGTGGAAAAATTTTGTGATGTGGGGATAGAACCCGTGCACCACAATGTTATTACTTTTACAGCCAATTTTACTTTGGTTTTCATTTGGCTTTGTAATTGCCTCTGTCATAGACAATATTTCCAGCATTTTTAACCAGAAAAGCTTATCAAAAAGAAACTTCTTTATAGTCACGGAAGCAATTATTCGATCATTTATTTTTCCTAAATTTTTTTCTCCCTATAAAATTGTTAAAAATAATATTTGGAATAAAAATTATTGGTTTAAAATATTTAAAAGTGGTTCTTCTCACAATGAAGGATGTGATTAATAATCACAAAAAAAAAAATAATTATAATATAGAAACTAGAAAAAAATAGTCGATTAAATTTTATTCGAATATTTACACTCAAAAATTTTTGTAAATAAAAGTACACTCAAAAAATATTAGTAAATAAAACTTTCTCTTGCATTATAGAACAGGTGTCGGAAATACATGCAAAAATTTGTTTACTTACTTGCATCCTCGTACATACATGCATACATATAAATATTTGTATTTATTAATTTACACACTTTCTTCAAACAGTAAGCCAAACAAAAATGAAAGAAGAAGAAAAATAAAACAAACACAAGAAACAATAGAGAAAGAAGGAGGCATATTTTTTCTTCAATTGATGTTTTCAATTTATAAGTGTTTGTTATTATTTCCTTGACGTTTATGAATGAAATGAAAAGAAAACCTACAACTGTCAAAGAAATGCTAAAGTTGCACGCACAGACAGTAGCCGTCCGTCGTCAGCGTTGGTGCTGTGGATTTTAAAGTGCATCCAAGGTAACTTCCTTTACATCTCAAATTACCAAATATCTTTCTTTCATTTTGCAAATATGCTTCAAAAAAAACAAAAATTTACATACAAAACGTCTGCTAGAGGTGCGTATGTGTATGTATTTATGCAAACACATACATACATACACGTCCGCTAAATACATGCAAAAGTTGTTGAAATCGGAATGCAGATTAGAAAGTTTAAAAATAAAGTCAACATTTTAATGCGGAAAATAAATTGTTAAATAAAAATATTATTATAGCTCTATCTCGCTCTCTCTCCCTGTCTTTCTCTCTCTCTCTCTCTACACGGAGGAGCTTTGCAGCACTAGCAGAGGGCACTGCCTGAAAAGAGAAACATTCGATTGATCATCTACAGTAATTCGTCGCAAAAAAAATTATTTAATAATATTTTTGTTTAAAAAAAACAAATTTAATTCCACTCAGCAGTTAAGTTTTAATAAATTAATTAATTTATTTATTTGTTTAAACCAGTGGAAAATAATTACAAATTATTAAGGAATGTATTCAAGAGGCCATGTCAGCTGGCCTTTAGCTCAAATTCTTGATTTTAATTTATATATTATATATGTATATTGTAGATTAAATATTATATATTATATATTACATATTATATATTATATATTATATATTATATATTATATATTATATATTATATATTATATATTATATATTATATATTATATATTATATATTATATATTATATATTATATATTATATATTATATATTATATATTATATATTATATATTATATATTATATATTATATATTATATATTATATATTATATATTATATATTATATATTATATATTATATATTATATATTATATATTATATATTATATATTATATATTATATATTATATATTATATATTATATATTATATATTATATATTATATATTATATATTATATATTATATATTATATATTATATATTATATATTATATATTATATATTATATATTATATATTATATATTACATATTATATATTATATATTAAATATTATATATTATATATTATATATTATATATTATATATTATATATTATATATTATATATTATATATTATATATTATATATTATATATTATATATTATATATTACATATTATATATTATATATTATATATTATATATTATATATTATATATTATATATTATATATTATATATTATATATTATATATTATATATTATATATTATATATTATATATTATATATTATATATTATATATTATATATTATATATTATATATTATATATTATATATTATATATTATATATTATATATTATATATTATATATTATATATTATATATTATATATTATATATTATATATTATATATTATATATTATATATTTTATATTATATATTTTATATTATATATTATATATTATATATTATATATTATATATTATATATTATATATTATATATTATATATTATATATTATATATTATATATTATATATTATATATTATATATTATATATATTATATATATATATATTATATTTTATATATATTATATATTATATATTATATATTATATATTATATATTATATATTATATATTATATATTAAATATTATATATTATATATTTTATATTATATATTATATATTATATATTATATATTATATATTATATATTATATATTATATATTATATATTATATATTATATATTATATATTATATATTATATATTATATATTATATATTATATATTATATATTATATATTATATATTATATATTATATATTATATATTATATATTATATATTATATATTATATATATTATATATATATATATTATATATTATATATATTATATATTATATATTATATATTATATATTATATATTATATATTATATATTATATATTATATATTATATATTATATATTATATATTATATATTATATATTATATATTATATATTATATATTATATATTATATATTATATATTATATATTAAATATTATATATTATATATTTTATATTATATATTATATATTATATATTATATATTATATATTATATATTATATATTATATATTAATATATATAACATATTATATATATTACATATTATATGTTATATATTATATATTATGGATAACATATTATATATTATATATTTTCTATAAAATCACGCGATCGAGAGGCAGTTCTGATCACCGAGACAAAGGAGTACACGAACTGCAAATGCCTTACCTAATTCCTTTGTTTCGTAGGATGTATGGAAAGTGGCACTATCTTGCTGAAATCCTGTATTGGCCAGATGAATATCACACAATTTTGCAGAAAGAACTGTTTTATCATGTCGAGATATTGACCTGCTAGCACTCACATGCACTGCTTCGGTACTGCTGGCTTGTTTTAGCACGATCGATGTATTTTATGACTCCAATGGATCTGCTCTGCTTGAAATTATAAAACTATTCAAACCACATTTGATGTAGAAGTTTCGAACTCCAACCGCTATGGCTATCAATATTTGTGAAATATTTTTCCATAATGCCGCCACATATAACGTAAAATTTCTTTGTTAGGGTTGCCAACACGTTTCGTGAATTCTAAAAGGCAATTCAAATACTAGCTGAATTTTTTGCGAAAATTTGCCATTCATTTTTGGGGCACCTGATATGAATGCGAAGTATAGAAATTCAGAAAAAAAGCAAAGAAATTCCGCTTTCGCACTTTGCCAATACATTTGCAACGAATAATGAATCGCACTAATTAGTTAAATACTGTACACTCTCATAAGTAAAAAATTAAAAGTCTGACATATCTGCTTATGAGAAAAAAATAGTAACGTGTTCAGGTATACAGCTAAATTTCGCATTAAACGATTTTCTTAAATTCAACGTAAATTTTATTTCAACCTATTAAACAAATTATTGAATATGTATTTTTTGACTGTATTTATTTTTAAGTCATTAGCGACTGATGTAGTACAAAACAGCTGATATCTGTCAAAGTACTTGAAGTACTTCAGAGATTGGCAAAATGTAGTCCAACTTTAGCAGTTCATATTGTCGGAGTTATACGATAAAGCCGATTTAGTTGTCAACTGCAAAATCTTACGTACAGCGAACTCTATTTGGCTCAGACCAAAAACATTAAATGAATTAATTTCAATTTTAAATATCATTTTCTTTAAACGTTCAGCAATAAATTAAATTTAGTTGTGGGAAATTCCCTGCTAAAGGATTGAAGTTATGGTTTTACGGAATTAATAAATCTTCTACAAATACTTATTTTAAGAATTCAGAAATAAATTTATTTATTCTTTGTTACTTTTTTTTCTAAATTCACACAATTCTTCGGCGTTGAACAAGATGTGAGAAACTGAAAACATTTTGTCTCAGTGTCTACCTTAGAAATTTGAGCTTGAAATACATTGAAAATATTACGCTGCCGTAATAAAAGTAATAAATTAAAATTCTCAACACAAAAACCACTTGATATTTTTGTAAATATTTAAAAATGTGTTTGCTGTGTTGGCAAGCAAGCGCCGCCGCTCACTTCCTTTTATTGGAACTAATTTAGGGGGAATTCCCTTGTAAAGATATTTAACATGCTAATAATGTGTTGACAAATTGTTAAATATAAATTACCGACAACGCTTTCAAAGAGGCTGTTGTATATTAATTGCTCTTCTTCATTTCCTACGAGAAAGTTTTGGGGTATTCCATTTAATGATCTTGTCTAGCGTTAATTGAGACTGTGTGAATTAATTCATCGTTGTTTTATGTGAAAAATAATTATATGTGGGGAGAAGTGATCTGTTGGGATTTTCTTCATACTTTTCATTAAGACAAGTAAATTTGTAGGCAACCGTAGAATGTCTCTAAGGAGTGGGGAAATGGAAATGGAAATTGAAAGAGATCGTAACCAAAAATTTATAAAATAAATTTAATTGTGTGATTCTTTCTTTCTTTAGCGAGAGAATTAAAAGAATATTTTGCTGGCATTATTATAGCCGGATTACAGTAATACAATGGGATTACTGCGAGACCACTTTCCACAAAAAGTTATTTCAAAAAATGGTGATCTTGATTGCCATCCCCGATCAGCTGATTTGACTGATCCGGAAAACAAGATCTATGCAAAGAAACCAGAAACATTTGAGCCACTCAAACAAAATATTCGTCATGAAATTAATGAAATACCGCATGAAATGTGTGAGAATATGGGGAAAAATGCCCCCAAAAGAGCTGGGATTTATGGGGACATTTATCTGATATTATACACCCCTTTTAATTAAAAAATTTATCAAAATAACATCTATTATCTTTCATTTAATGGGAAATTATAAACAAGCAAAGTGGTATACCTTCCCGGTGGACACCGTGTGCATAAAATATTTTGCTCGAGAGAAAACACAGTCATAATAATTCTCATTTATTTTCTTAAGCTTCACTTCAAACTGATTTTTTTTTAAATGTTTCAATTGGCGGAATTATTAAAAATATTTTTAATATATTATCAAATTATTTTAATGGCTGCAATATTACAAAAAATTAATAAACAGCAGCATATACAATTTTTTATTTAATTAATACAAAAAACTAATTTAAAAAATTAATTAATTAATTTGAGAATTTGAAACTTCCTCGTATGCTCGCTATTCTTCGCTTTCAACATACTCGTAATATTCCTTGATCGGAGACAGCCCCCTCAGTGTTAATCTTTTAAAAAACAAAACTAAAAATATTGCTTTTAATTAATATAAATTTTAACTAATTAATTTTAAATTAATTATTTAAAATTATTTTTTTTTAATTTAAAAATATATTCAGACAAGTTTTAAAGTTTGACAATTAAACTAGAAAAAATCAACAACAATGTGTAGAGTGTAAAAAAATATATTCTAATTGATTATTGGGTTGCTGTTGTAACTTTATTAAGTTTTAAGCTTCTCGTTTATTTCCATAATTTATTAGCATAAATATTTCTGGTTGGGCAAAAAAATTTTATTATTATTATTTGTTATTATATAAATTTATTATAAAAAATTTTGTGTGATTAGGAAAAGTCTAAAATTTTATTAAATTTCAAAAATTTTTAATTTTTCCAATTTACTTTTTTTAACTAAAAATATTTTTAGACTTTTCAAAATTTGTCTTAGTATTTTTGGAATAATTTTTATTTGAAATTGAAAAAAAATTATTTTATGTTTAATAAATTAATCCAATTTAATTTTACTAAATTTATATAGTATGTATATTATTATGTACAAAAATAAATTATTTTAGTAATAATAAATTTTTTTAATAATAATAAATTATTTATTATATATATAACAATCTAGTAATTAATTAATAATTTATATGTTAATATATTTTTTTATAATTTTTTTTTTGAAATTTAAAAAAGTTATTTTATGTTTAATAACTTATTCCAATTTAATTTTACTAAATTTATATATATTATTATGTACAAAAATAAATTATTTTAGTAATAATAAATTATTTTAATAATAATAAATTATTTATTATATATGTATCACTCTAATAATTAATTAATAATTTATATGTTAATATGCATTTTATAATTCTTTTTTGAAATTTAAAAAAGTTATTTTATGTTTAATAACTTATTCTAATTTAATTTTACTAAATTTATATATATTATTATGTACAAAAATAAATTATTTTAATAATAATAAATTATTTTAGTAATAATAAATTATTTTAATAATAATAAATTATTTATTATATATGTATCACTCTAGTAATTAATTAATAATTTATATGTAAATATACATTTTATAATTTCTTTTAGAAATTTAAAAAAGTTATTTTATGTTTAATAACTTATTCCAATTTAATTTTACTAAATTTATATATATTATTATGTACAAAAATAAATTATTTTAATAATAATAAATTATTTTAGTAATAATAAATTATTTTAATAATAATAAATTATTTATTATATATGTATCACTCTAGTAATTAATTAATAATTTATATGTAAATATACATTTTATAATTTCTTTTAGAAATTTAAAAAAGTTATTTTATGTTTAATAACTTATTCCAATTTAATTTTACTAAATTTATATATATTATTATGTACAAAAATAAATTATTTTAATAATAATAAATTATTTTAATAATAATAAATTATTTTAATAATAATAAATGATTTATTATATACATATATAAGAATTCTAGTAATTAATTAAATATTTATATGTTAATAGAAATTTATTAATTTTTTTAATATTATTATATTTATAATTATTTATATTTTTATAAATTATAAATTACTTATTATAAAAATTATATATGTATATATATTTTTTTAAATAAAAATTGTTTTTACCGGCTCGTTACTAAGTAAAATATTCATTAATCTAATGAATTTCTGTATTAGAATCGAATTTGAGCACTTTCTGGACCAAACCTTAGCATTCACAAGTACTACAGTGGGCAGTTACATATTTTTATGTACAAGAGTATACGATGGAGGTTATCATTTTCATAAAGTATTTACTAATAGAACATTAAATTTTAGTTTGCAATTAAATGTAAAATTTTTGTAATCCCCCTTCAAGTCTGTGAAAAAAAATTAAAGTAATTGAATGCCCGCTTACAGTTTTACTGTTCGAAATTAGATACCAGATTTTTTCCCCACAGTTTTTTTTAATAATTTTTTTCCTTCAGTGTTTTATCAGTTTATGATTCATATTGGTTTCATATAATATAATTTTTTTTTTATACAAAAATTTTTGTAACATTAAAAATATGACTCCAAGTCGTGTTAACATGAAACCAGATTGATTTACAAAATCGAAAGCATAATTTAAAATTGCCAAATTGCATTAAACCCATTTGAGCCTTTTTAAATAAAATGCAAAGTGTTTGAACTCTGAGGACAGCGGAATGACGAGTGAATTAAAAAGAATTTGCCGCTGCAGCAAAATAAGAAAATAGTTGTTGTTTATATGGCAGTTATAAACAATGCAATTGCAGGAGCGTATCTGGTTAAGAGGTTTAATAGTTGGAAAGGGGCCATATATTTTAAATGAATGAAATGAACTTTTTAAAATAAATAAAATATTTATATATAACATGATATGTTGGTGGGGTGGGGGTGGAGCGTAATTAGCTTACCAGGTGAACAAATCGTTCGTACCTTTTTCGATTCGAATTTCTGGAATGCGTATCTGCTTGCGCATCTCTACTTATGGGGTTAAAATAATTGCTGGGTGTTATCAGCTGTTAGTTGGTGAATTTCACTGCGTGCTAAGGCAGATCATTTTGGGTAAGATTCACTCAAAACTATCTGAGACGATCGGCAGATGTATATGTTATGGAAAACCTCAAATATTCGGTCACTTATGATAAGTAGTCGTATAGCTTTCTGAGCCTTTTTTTTTTTTTTTTTGTTTGCCCCACTTGACTAGATTATTGTTAGGAATTTAAACAGCTGTTTTTCATCTACAGTGTTTCATTTTCATATATACGAATTCAAATACAAATTACACCTTCCAACAATGGCAACTGTTTTTATTATTATTTGTTTTTTTATTAAAATATTCAGCTTGTGTCCGAAAATCAATCATAGGGCCTATAGCTAATAATTTGTTGGGCCACTATATTCAAAATTTCTACAGCCGGCAGATCATGTTGATCATTCGTAATGGCCGTTATGCGACCACATTCTTTTATATAATTCTCCAGCTCTTTAATATTTGGTGGCTTATGGGGATCTTTGGCTTGTAACTGCTGTAGGCACTGCCCTGTCATATTGGCCAGCTGGGATCTGGCAGAACTGAAAACTTCATCTAAATCAAACAGTTCCAAGGGTGGGGCAGCTGGCTCACTAAACACCGGAGGAAAAGTCTGCAAAAAAAAAATTAAAAATACAGCAAATGCTTTATATTTTCTAATACTTACCGCCAGCTGCAGGGGCGGCAGAGGAATTTCAAACTGGGGTTTTATTATTTTCAATGGTTCATATTTTACATTCAAGTGCTGATAAGCATTAATGACATCCTTCAGCAAACGATTGCTTAAGCCACACAAAGACATATCGAACATTTGCTTAAAATCAGCCGGTATTTCAGAGCCTATAGAATCAATTAAACAGGCTTTGGGTAAATCGGCTATAAAGCCGATATCACTAAAAGTTCTACTGTCATTAAGCTGCCATTAAAAATAATTACAAAATTAAATTATTAGAAAAATACAACATATGATCATAAGAGGTCCCACCTCTACATCGTTAAAATCCAAATGATTAAACTGTATTTCATTACTGCCCAATAGCTTTAGTATATAGTCTAATATGGCTTCATTGGTCTTATCGCTGGTTAAATATTTATCATGAAACATATAGCCGGAGCCGAGAGCTAATATTTTACCCTGCTTCTCATTGCAGTAGTAACCCATTAGGGGTCTATTAAAAGGATAGACGACGGGACCAGTTGTCATTAAAACATTGGCTGGATCGGATACATTTAAAGTGGCCCCATAAGGATATTGAAAATGTAATTTATATTTTTCATCACTAAAATCATACTCCAATACATCGACACTTTGCTTCAATAAATAGCGCCACATGGATTCACATACCACCCCGCCGCCAATGCAACATTCTTTGGGATGCAAATTCTTATAGTAATGGGGTCGTATTACAGTGTCTGGCAAAAAAGTAGATATTAAAGTAAAAGAAAACTTAAATTTGTATATGTATATAAATTTGTGTATATAAATTATATAATTTAGCATGTCTTTTCTTTCCCCGATTAAAATTGATAACGATTTGAAAGTTAATATTTAATTATACCAACAAAAAAGCTGCCGCAAGTTCTAGTAAAACTCATTTATAGAAGATTTTGCTAATTTGCAATATCTAAATCAAATATATACAAAATTTATTTCTGCCTTTATAAAAAATCTATGCGATTTTTCCGCCACTTCAATTTTAGTAACAAAAATACCTGGAATTAGGAATTTTCACCTATTCTGGCAACACTGCTTGTACGTAAATCTATGAAAAATTTGCCGAATTTTCTTTTACTTTAAAAAATTACTTAATTCGCTTTAAATGAGGCCTTGGCCAACTGAATGCATCTTCATATAAAGATGTTATATGTTATATGACAACCGTGGCAATTTTTTGCCAGGAAATTAATATATTCTTAACAGAAATTTGCTTGCTGTAAAAACTTGTCTTAAGGCTTTTATTACCCGCTGCTGCTGTTACCATTGTTTATGTTCATCCCATACTGCTCCAAGAAGAAGTTTACATTAGTGTTAAACTCATTTTCACCGCCTTCGCCCAAAACCACCAACAGTGAGCCACCGTTTTCTATGTAGTTTTTCAAGACCTGAAATTCATCCTCTGTAAACTGATCCTGTGAGCCAGCCAAAATAAAAATTTTCACTTTTGCCAATCTCTCCAAAATCAATTCTTGATCATTTCTGAAAGTGAGCAGCCAAAGGCAAAATGCAATATGTCTATATAGGCAAGTTTCATTTTTTGTTAAATATTGTAGAAAACTCACTGCTCTATAAGCCATTGCGTTTTTAATTTGCGATGTAACATTTTGTAATTATCGGATATTTGAAAACGTTCATTTTTTGAGCAATTAAAACAAATTATAGGCTTTAAAGCCATTTTTTATATAATACAATAAAAATGTAGCAAAAATATTGCAGCGTTAAAGGCCTCAGCAAATTGTGTTTATGGACGATGGTAAAAGAATTGTTTGGACGCTTTCTTGTTGCTAGACTACAGATTTTTTAATGAAATGTAAGTCTGGCCATTCAACACAACTTACTCAAGACAACAACCATTACTAGTTGAAATAGTTTTGCTATCATTCACAATACCAGTGGATTATATTTTTCGACGGCGGCAAATAATCAAAATATTTGCTGACGTCAACGCATACAAACAACGTGAAATACAAACGCATGCCAAACTTGGCAACACTATTTCAATACTTTTTTCTTATAGTGTTTTCACACCTAAAATTAAAACTTGGTTGTAACTTAAAACCTACAAACAGCTGATTTTGTATTCACATAAAATTTTTATAAAATCAGGTTTTATAATACAGTTTGTGAAATAAATTTGTTAATGATGAAATAAATTTTTTTAAGAAATAGGTGTGTTTGTTGTAATTATTCTTCCCACATTTATTTGACAAACTGTACGACAGCTGTTATTGTTTATATACAAAATAAGAAATTTTAAAAATGTGTTCTAAAATTGAAATGAATTTACATTTTGTGAATGAATATTTGTGAATGTGAATGAAATATTTTCAATGAATGAATATTTTCAAACTTTCCAACTTGGTAGCACTGAATATGTACTGCATAAGACAAGGTTGTATTTCATAAAATCTACTTAAAACCAATTCAAAAAAGGTTTTAAAATGGTTTTATGAGAATTATTTTGTATGGTAAAACCAGGTTTTAAGGATTGGTTTTAAAGTTAAAACCAAATTTTGTTTTAAAACCAGGTTTTATCCTCAGTGTGAAAACAATATTACCAATCATTCTAGTATAAACAGGTGTCTTGACAACTTATATCCTTTAAGAAATTATTCTATATAAAATTATAACTATTTTTGCTTCAATTTCAAGTTTTCCATTACAGTTGTTTTACTTTATCGCGAATATCCGATTTAAAATTACAGCATTCGACGTTAAAGGGAATCCACTAGATTTTTAATGTAAATTTTTATCGACATTGAATGCCGTAACTTGGCTCTTGTAGTTTTCTTTTAGCTCTAGCCATTCTATTATTAATTTTTTTATTTATTATTGATTCTATTAGATTTACACTTAAAATATATCAAATTATTTTTATAATATCATTAGTTTGGTATACAGCATTATAGTATTGCACGAAATATACGACATACTGAGCTTTCTGATAGCACCAATTGGTTACAAGTACGGGGTTTCAGTAAAAAGATGGATATCAATATGTCAATAAATTTCACATATAGCAAGCCAACTTTTTACATACAAGTACAAATCGAATTATTCAGGTCTTTTCTAGTCTTCCAGGGGTTTCAATATTTATACACCCTCATCAGAGCAATTGCTATTTAAGTCGTCGTTTTTCTATCGCAGACAGTCGTACGATTTCTCAAATATGGCATTCCGCAGAAAAAATAGAATAGTGTAGGCTAAAAATGCCACACTAGTATATACATGCATCATTTGTGTGTGATTATATGATAGCCTTTCGATTTTTTAAAATATGATGGAATCACATCAGAATTTCGGGTGAATGTATGGTACGACTGGGTAGGAGAATGAATCATGCCCCTTAGCAATTAAATAAGATTTTAAAACTAAAGAGTATCATCCCACCAGACACCTGTGTGATAATTGATATCAAATTCTATCAAGTTGTCTATCAGGAGGCGACTACTATATATAATCATAAAAAATATATATAGCTAAATGGAAACAGAAGGGAAAAAAACTTATTTCCTTATGAATCTTTCTTATTTTTGGTTCTAGACGTTATGCAGTAAGTTAACAATACAAAAATCTCATTTGTTGAGTTCTAACGTTCTTTATTTTATATGTGCAGGATTAATTGAGCTCTTTAATTTTTTTGTATTTGTAGTTGTCTAAAAATGTTAACCAATTTTTAACAATAAACGAAAAATATAAGAAAGCTTTAAACAAAGAGCTTAAACTGAAAAATTAAATTGAAAAACCAAAACTATAGGAATTGAAAAAACAACATTTACATATATATATAAATATATATATAAATTCATTATTATAAAAATACATTTTTTTATTTTTTTAAAAATTAATTTAACTTTAGTTCCCATATTTAGTGTGATTTATTTTTATTAAAAAAATTAATTAAGTTTGAGTGCTTTTTTACAAAAAATATGGAAGTAGCGGATGGCCTCCGTGTCCACAGCTTTTATCCTTATTATAATTATATTCATAATTATAATCATATAGTTGTAATATTAAGTAAATAATTAAATAAAAAAAAATTTTTTTATATATATATATATTTTTTATTCTTGTTTGATTGAGCTTAATATATTATCTTTCGTTTTTATTTGTTCAATCCTTTTCCTTTGAATAATTTTAATATTTAATCAAATTTTAAATATTAAAAAATTAAAAATATAATTAAAAACTAATTATATAAAAATTGAAAAATAATAATAATAATACTATCATTATTATATTTCATCTTTCCGATATTCCTTTGCACTTTTAATATTTCTTTTAATATAATTACTAATATTATTTTTATTATTTCTTTATCATATATCTCTTTAAAGAAATATCGGAGAGATATTTCAATTGCACAGAAATCCTAAAAATGAAATTTAATTTAAAAATAAAATGAAATTGATTGCTACCCGACTATTTTCTTAGAAAGCTTAAAAGTTTAATTACAATTAATTGAGAAATTTAGTATAAAAGTAATCTCAAATAATGACAATTTTTCCTTAAAAAATAATTAATTAATTTTTATTAAAAAATCTAAAACCTTAATTAAATATCAAAATTATTAATATATATTCCTTATAAAAATGTTCAAATTGAATTTGCTTTTCTTATTTTTTAGCAATAACAAATTTAGTTATAACCAAATTGTTAACGAAACATTGAAAGAAAATATATATTAAAACAAAAACTAACTTTATGAGAGCAATTAAAAATCATAAAAAAATATTATTAATACTAAATAAAAAAATCGAAAATATTTTTTTTAAATAAGAAATAAACAAAGAAAATAAGGAAAATAAAAGAAAGCCTAATAACATTTTGCTTGGCGATAAAGTTGAATCATCTGGTAGCACTGGAATTTTGCAAACATAAACAACATTTGACATTTTGCACCTTGAATTTATTAAAAAAAAAAAAAAAAAAAACGACGCCAGTACTTGTTAGCGGGGAAGAACGTGATAAACTAAAAAAAAAATAATTTCACTTGAAAACTACTAGACCATATTTGCATAAGCAGATTTTTGTTTATTTTCAATGACGGAGAAAAGAGCAACTTGAAATTGTTTTTGTTAAATTCATATACAAAACAGATACGCCAAGCGGCAGAGCAGCACGTATTCATTTGCGTTTTATGTTTCTACTTTCGGTCTGTGTTTTAAGAAATAATAATGACTAATATTTGTTTATCATTTCAAGCGTAGAGGAACGCTGACGGCTCATTTGACTCAACTGAATTAAAAAAGGTAAGTTAATAAAATTGCAATATTTGACTTTTATTAATTGGTAGAATTTTTTTTTAAATATTTTCCTTTGTTTGCAATTATTATTTGGTAATGAAATAAAGAAGAGCTGGTGCAATAGCATTTTCATGTCACCCGCATTTGCTGTTAATGAAAAAAAAAAAAAAATTAAATCATAAGTGTTTGTTGTATGTTGGTGGGCAGTTTTTGCATAGTTTTTACCTTCAATGAATTGGTAGCTACTGCAGGGAGCTGCTTGATTGGCTAGCGGTCATCTAGTGTAGTAGTGCGTAGTATAGGTTGTAATTGAATTAAGTTTGCACTTTCGCCACTAAACGCATATAAAATGTATTAACATTTCCCCCTCGGCTTTGCCTCTGTTTCCATTACTTTGAATGTGTTTTTGTTTTTGTTTCTTTTGTTTTTTTCCTTTTTGGCTCTGTTGTTTATGTATGTGTTAAAATTGTTGTTAATATTTTTATTTTGTTTCTTTTTATGTTTATTTTTTCTCCCCCAGTCCTCTTACTATCCCTTCTTTTGTGCGTGTTAAACTAATGATCTTGAAATATGGATGTTGAAACTATTTCCAAATATGCAATACTGACACAATATACGAGAATCCGCCTTCATCAGAGTCCCGACATTGTTATCAAAGGTGACAGAAGTGATGACGCTCTAGACACAGAATGTATTAACGAAGCAATCACGATTGGTACCGGTGCACTGGTTAAAATATTTGAAGAGAAAATTTGTACGAGTAAAAATCTAATTACAATTCAAGTGCTCGATTTTGTAAATAGTGTGCCCATGTATGAAAATCTGTACGAGTGCCCACGTAGCATTTTGCGTCTTGTAGAAGAGAATCTATGGCCTTTTATTATATGTATTGAGGATCCCAAACAGCGTTTGCGCATGGTTCAAGATGCAAATCATTGCAATTGGTTGTTGGATCTAAAACTGAATGACATTGTCTGTTTATCGGGCCTTATGTTCAATAAGGCCAATATATATTACAATTGCATTATTCGCTATATAGGACCTGTTGTTAACCTTTACCCTGTTGGTTACTTCTTCGGCTTGGAAATTTTGGTATGTAGAAGGTCACACAGTAATCACATTGTGTCTTATAAATGCAAGTCTAAATTGTTTTTATAATTCATTTTTTAAATGTATACAAATGCTTTTTTTTTCTGAGTTTGCCACACTGACATCTCTGTATTCTGTAACTAGATTAGTAGTTTCTGTCATTACTAGCAGAGTTCTGGAGATGTGGTTTGCCATGCAAATGATTACCAGCAAAATATTGTTGTATTTCTGTATTTGCTGCACAATAAATCTAACGAATATTTAATTGCATTAACAATGAGATAATTTACTTTATATTTTCTTACAGGATTTAACTAATGGACATTCTCCTCAAGCTGATAAAATACCCTTCGCTTTTGATTTGATAAAATGTGATCCAAAGTTGGCCATATTCGCCACAGCAAATTGGATTTCGCAAATACCAAAGGAACAGCAAAAAATATTTTCAGGCCGTAGCTTTATAAACGGTACCATAGAGAAAGTTAAGTCTGCCATTGCCCCCAGCAGTTATACAATGGGAAGCAACGCCTTCACAAATACGTCACGAAAAACATATAAAAATAGTAAAACGCCTACAGCGCAATTTTATGACAACGTATGTGATACCACAGACGGCTGCATAAATAATAATAACAATAACAATAAAAAAATGGAACGTGGGAAAAAGGTTTTACCAAATGTGTTTTTAGGCGATTCTGAAGAATTTAAACAGAGTATTGAAAACCGTGAAAAGAGTTTGGAACGACGTGCCACGAATACGGCGCAGACCCAGACTCAGCCGCAAAGTGGCATTTTAAAAAATAAACATAAAGATATGACAAAATCGCAAACGAAATTTACTGAAAATGGTCCTGAAATTTTCGTTATTGATAAAGAAGATATACATGAATCTACACGTCAAGAATCTGAAGTTATTGTTGTTGACAAGCCATCACAAAATGTTGAATTAGTACAATTGCTGGGACAACAGTGGCCAAAGGCGGCCGGTGGCACTGCCGAGATACTTAATAATCATACATTGCATCCAGTCATCACGAATGACGGTAATATAAAGCTTAACTCTACTAAAAGTTCAAATAGAGGTGTTCGCAATAAATCACATAATTCACTGACGGGCACTAATCCAAAGAAAGCTAACGACACAGTTTCGTCCAGTAATAAAAATGGAGAAAGTAAAAATGTACAGAGTAAGTTGTTAAATTATGTATATTTTTTCTAAATATTTTTGCAAAATTTTTAATTTATTTTTAATTGTTAAGCTTATTATCGTATAGCTTTATAAACTTGTTCGATCAAGTTCTAGCGAGGCTTTTCAGCTTCACTTTATTAGGGGGAAATATCCATTAAATATATTAAATATGTTGGCATTAGGCGGGGACCTGCTAGTCCCATAAAACTGTTCAAAAGAAATAATGTTTCAAATATATGTATGGAAAACGGTTATGCGAAGTTCTTAACGCTTTTCCCCCTCGATTTCTACTTATGCAAGCGATTAGCTCAACTAATATTGGGTTTCTAATTCGCTCATTTCAATTTGCAAAATTAATTTGATTAAAGATAAGATTTAAAGATAAAAATTAAAGTTAAAATTTTTAATTTATTTATATAATCTTTTAAGCTGTACTTCAAGGACTCCGTATGGCCTTGCCTAATTTCGACGGCTTTATGTGCAAAACAGTTCCTTCTAAGACACTTTTCATACTGAAGCGGTCTCCGCATTACTGGCTTATTTTTCTTGCATTGTGTTTGCAGAATGCATTTCAAAATAATTGAAATAATGTTGATAATATTTATTACTCTGCTTTACACACTTGACTTTTTAACCAGTTTTATCTTTATGGATGAAAGATATATAAAGAACGGATTTTAAAATTTTATTTTGTTAGTGGGTTTTGTTATGTAGGGGTTTGGACAGGGCTAGAGACTAAAAGTCTTTGTTAAGAATTTCATGTGCAAATGCATAATGCCAAATATTTTTATTTCTTTTTTTTTGCTATAAAACTAAACATAGTGATTGATGATTATTTTGACAGTGTTTAGGCCGCTGCAACTAAATTTTTTTTTCGTAACAAATAGGTTTATAGTAGATAATTCATTAACATCTTACGGTGCCAAATTAGAAAATTTACTAAATCACATTGCAGAAACGATATTCTGATGCGCCGATAAAGTTGTGAGTTTTTTGATTGTGGCATTTAGCAAGAAAAGGCCCTAAATCTTACCCTACGTGGATTATAGGACACTCTTTTATTAACCTAGTTTTTTCATCTTTATGCGCACTTTGGACTCACACCGCTATTGGCCGTGCTTTATATTTTGGGTTTAGGATACATGTGTGGTTCATTTTTTCCCATATAAAATAAGTAATTGAAAAATCCGGTGATTCCCCTAGTTTATTGCGTACTTATTTTAGGCGTGGATTTTTGTTATTTATTTTCTTTAATCATTGAGTCACTTTGGACTCACACCGCTATTGGCCGTGCTTTATATTTTGGGTTTAGGATACATGTGTGGTTAATTTTTTTTTTCTATATAAAATAAGTAATTGAAAAATCCGGTGATTCCCCTAGTTTATTGCGTACTTATTTTAGGCGTGGAGTTTTGTTATTTATTTTCTTTAGTCATTGAATAAAATAATGAATTCTGATGGTGATAAAGCCCCAAAAATGGCGTTCCTACAAATCAGTAAACTATAGTTGAAGTTTAAAGCTTGACTTTTTATCTATATTACATATGTAGAGTTGAAGTTTCAGTCTTTTGCGTTAGAAAAAGTTGCGGGAACTACTAAATATTTATTTAATTTTTTTTTTCCAATTTTTCTCATGCTGATAATAATTATTATAATCACATTAATATTTTTTTGAAAATTTTGTATAGCTCCAATTTGAAACATTTTTAGTTATTACAATTCCACTGAATTACCAAAAAATTATATTAAGCAGAATGCATTACAATTGATTTAAACTCTTTTCCTTCTTAGTTTTCTATAAAAATTGTTTTATTTTATTTTTGATTTTTTTTTTTTAGTAAAATATTTAGTTTAATTTAATTTAAATTGAAATTTTGTTCTATTTTTACAACAATTGTTTGAAATGAACTTAAAGACCAAAAGTGTGGCAGGCACTAAATATAATTGTTTAAAAAATCTGACAAAAGTTTAAACACAAATGGACACGTTAAAAGAAAAGATTCTATAAGAGAGATGAGATAGCGATGAAGAATAACTATTTTTAGATATCTTAAATGAAATAATTATAAAAAAAGCTGCAAGTGAGATGTGGCGCTCTGAAAGTGTTTGGAAAGAATAAAAAAATCTTTTTAATATTGAAAATAATTTTATAAATAAATATTTGTTAAGACGTCATATTAATATTTTAACAATTTATAGTAATTACTAAACGAAAATGTTACACAAAATGTCACAACGCGTAGTTCATTTGAATACTTGAAATTTTCAAAATTACCGCAAGAAGAAGAGAATTTATTGCACAAAAATTTATTTTCGTTTTGTATTTTGTTTTTGTTGCGTGAACTTATACATTGAGGGCATGCACGAACATATATACATATAAATATACTTGTGTATGTGTATGTGTGCATTATTTCCAATTTACTTGTCACTGATGACATTTATCATTAGTTGTGCTTACAAATTGCCGTGAATTTTAAGTAAATTTTGGATTTTAATTAGAAAAAAATATATATATTTAAAAGAGGAAAAAGTTAAGATTTTAAAAATGGAAATAGAACGTTCACCAAGCGAAACATCCTTGTATCATAATATACCATTGACGGTTTTAGAATTTTTCACAACACCGCCAGTGGACAGTACCACGAAACATGGCTCAAACATGTCAGGTTATACACTTAACATTTTATATCGCTTCAGCCACTGCTTATGCCACTTGCACTTGCACTTGCATTTTTATTTTCATTTATTATTTCATTATTATTTTTGTATAATTTTTAAACCATTCCCGAGCATGTCCAACAAAATTTGTTTATTTCACCTCTACAGAGTCTGGTAGAAAGAAATCTAAAAATAATAATTACTATAGAATTAATAACGAAGCAATGCAGTGTGCTAATGCATCTTCCAATGAAATTGATATAGATGCAACTGGAGTACTGCCGACTGTTGTGGACAATAAGTTTATGACTGCAACATCTCTGCAAGAGGTACCCAATACCGGCTTAGGCTTGGGCTCTATGGTCGAAGTTAATGTAACCCAGTCAAGTGAACATTTATATGGTGTTATCCATTGGATTGGCAAACCTCCTGGCATGGAGGATATTCTAGTTGGTGTAGAACTTGAAGAGGATTGCATTGATAAAAATCTTGTAACAACAGATGGTGGTTATAATGGCGTTTCGTAAGTACCTTTTACACTTGTTCAAATATATGATATGTAAAAATAATTTTTGTTATCCTTTTTAGATTGTTCAAATGCCCAGTTGGTCGCGGAATATTTGTAGCTGCTGATCAGTGCTCGATTGACAGGCGATTTTTAGGTGCAGATGGTGGTGCTGTTGGCAATGGCGTGTGTGAATCGAGTGATAAAAAACTACCAATTGAAAATGGTTTCCACGACAATCAGCAAACATTTGGTCATATGGAATGCCCAATTGTACAAGGAGCCGTGGCACCGATAAGTAAGTTTTTAATATTGACAACATTATAGAACAGCTTTTCTGCCAATTTTAGTCTTAAAATATAAAATTTAAAATATATTAATATTAATTTTATTTGCTCGTTTATTTTGCCAGAGAGTTTGTTGAATTTTTTTATTTCTTTTAAAACTAATTTGTCTTATAATTTTTTTATAATCAAATCGAAAGTTCTGTTTATTTGCGCTTCAGCACTTCGTAGATATCACTCATAGTAATTTATATATAGTATACTAATATTGTTATTGATGCATATTTAGAAAGGATCACTAACATGATTGCTCGATGTTAACTTTTTTAAGTATCTCCTTAATTTATTCACAGTTGGTTACTTTCTCCACACACACCAGTGTTGCCTGAATTGTGGGGAAAGCTTTAGTTAACTGCCAACTAACTAATCCATTCAAAGAAAACCTGCTTGATATCACTGTGATATTTAATAGAAAATTAACAGATTTCTGAACTGGTAGTAAAAAAAAAACGGATGAAAGTTATAACAGATATTCAAATATTATCAGATGACAAAAGGGTGAAAAACTTTGGAACGTATAAAATGCTTTGCAATCATTGCTTTAACGGTTATTGTTTACCGCATTCAAAAAAAAAATTTTTTTTTGAAAAAGAAAAATTTGTATTTTGACGTTTAGAAATCTATGCACTTAATTCCCTACTTAAGTTTTTATTTCAATTCTTTTATATATAATATGTATGTATATATATGGCTACCTATATATATGGCTCCTTATATATATGGCTCCCTATATATATGACTCACTATATATATGGCTCCCTATATATATGGCTCCCTATATATATGGCTCCCTATATATATGGCTCCCTATATATATGGCTCCCTATATATATGGCTCACTATATCTATTGCTCCCTATATTTATGGCTCCCTATATATATGGCTCCCTATATATATGGCTCCCTATATATATGGCTCCCTATATACATATATGGCTCCCTATATACATATATGGCTCCCTATATACATATATGGCTCCCTATATATATGGCTCCATATATATATAGCTCACTATATAAATTGCTCCCTATATATATGGCTCACTATATATATTGCTCCCTATATATATGGCTCCCTATATACATATATGGCTCCCTATATATATATATATGTAGGGAGTCGAATATTGAAGTGTCATTTCAATTTTAAGAAAAAAACACTTTTTTTGTATAACGTTTGTAACCGATTTTATGTTTTCAATTTCAGAATGTTCCAGTCTTAATAGTTTGGAGGAGTTGTGTGGAAAATTCAAAGGCATCCAAGGTCACCATAATTCATGCTACTTGGACGTGACACTATTCTCCATGTTCGCTTTTACACCAGTATTCGATGCAATTCTTTATCGGCCTGCGGAAAAAGATGTAAATTATATATACATACATAATAATCTAAATTACTATATATGAATACATATATATATATATATATTATATAGTTTTTGAATACATTTTTTTATTTTGTGTAACGTATGATGAAAAATATTTCAGGATATTCCCCACTATACTGAAGTACAGACAGTTTTACGTGAAGAAATTGTGAATCCATTGCGAAAGCACAAGTTTGTTAGAGCGGATCGTGTTATGAAATTACGCCAACTACTGGATAAGCTGAGTTCTGTCAGTGGCTTAACAAGCGAAGAAAAAGATCCTGAAGAGTTTTTGAATTGTTTACTGTCGCAAATAATGAGAGCTGAACCATTTATTAAGGTATGAACATAATATAAAATCATAGAATACAGTGAATTCACGTAAATAACAAATTCCTCAAAATCAAGCCATATTTTAAATTTTTATTTATTGAATAATAATATTATTTTAATAATATTTTAATATTATTTGAAAATTAAAGTCGTTTGTTTTTAAGGGTTTTGAAATATATTTAATTTAAATATTTATTTTTATTTAAATTACAAAATTATTCGCAATACATTATATGCATAAAAAGCAGCTGTTTTATTATTTTTTAAATTTATTTTTTATTTTTTAAATTTTTACTACTTTGGGTTAATGTTATAGAAAGGCCCTAACTCGCATTTTGTTTTTGCAATAGATTTTTTTTTATATCTGTGTAGTGATTTCAATGTATATTCAATTTATATATTTTTATAATTATTTAGTATTATAGTCATAGAATACAGTGAATTCACGTAAACATGAATTCCTCAAAATCAAGCCTCAAATCAAAGGTCCTAACTCGCATTTTATTTTTGCAATAGATTTTTTTTTTATATCAGTGTAGTGATTTCAATGTATATTCAATTTATATATTTTTATAATTATTTAGTATTGTAGACTTTTTCAGAGTTAAAAATTTATGCTTTTAAATTTCTTTCCTTTTAAACTTGCACGTTCAATTCCTTCTGATTGATAGATATTTAAAGATATCTGAAGATATTTTGTTAGGGTATATTTTTGTTAGCTATTTGTATTAGGTTTTTTTAACATAAAAGAAAGTTGTTGAGTGAAAGCAAATGAGAAAGGATCATTGATCATTTGGTAAAGATATTGGTTTTTTTCATTGCATAGTATGAAGAAGAGTTTAACATGTGAGCAAGTTGACAAAAGATTTGAATATCCTGGCAAGTGTAATAAGGATATAACACTGTTTAAATGAGTTCTGTTTAAAAATATAATAATAAACTGTACTTTTTGGAAATCGTAGGATTATTATTAGTTTGACATTCTTGTATGCTTTTAAATCATTATTACATAATTCTTTTTAAAATAATTTTGAATAAAAATTTTTAACATTTAATAATTGCATAAAACACTAACTGACTTTCTTTTTTGATTTAGTTTAATTCTGGTCACGATTCCTATTTTTATCAATTGTTTGTCGAAAAAGATGAACGGCTATCATTTCCCAGCGTTCAACAGTTGTTTGAACAAAGTTTCTATGTATCTGATATTAAGCTTAAGGAAGTGCCATCGTGTCTTATAATACAAATGCCTCGATTTGGAAAAAGTTTTAAAATGTATCCGCGCATTTTGCCATCACAGGTTTTGGATGTTACCAACATCATTGACGATTGTAAGTCTTTAGTATATATTGCCAGCCATTGTGCTATTAATTATGATTTATATTTTTTTTTTAGCACCGCGTCAATGCACGGTATGCGGCCAATTGGCTGAATTTGAATGTCGTGATTGTTTTGGTGCTCTGCAAAATGGTATGGGATTGGAATGTACATCACTTTGCGAAAAATGCCTGCATATTGCCCACAAGCATGCAAAGAGGTAATTGCTTTTCATTTAATTTCCATTTTATTGTTTCATTTTAATGTTAGCACCCCCAGATATAGCATTCCCACGTATAAATAATATAAGTTTTTGATTATTACCTCCTGCACTTACTTTATTACTCACAAGAAGAATAGTTAAAAATGGGGCTGGTACAGGATGATCTGTTTAGCCCCCTCTATCATCTAATATTGCTCATAGAGGTTTATCTGTTGATTTAGCAATTATTTCTCTTCATTTAGTTGGAATTTCATTAATTTTAGGAGCAGTAAATTTTATTACTATAATTATTAATATACGAGCAACAGGAATTCATCAGTAGCTATTACAGCTTTATTACTTTTATTATCTTTACCTGTTTTAGCTGGAGCTGTTACTATACTATTAACTGATGGAAATTTAAATACTTCATTTTTTGTACTTCAATTTTTGATCCAACAGGGGGAGGAGATCCAATTTTATATCAACATTTATTTAGATTTTTTGATCATCCAGAAGTATATATTTTAATTTTACCAGGATTTGGAATAATTTGTCATGTTATTAGTCAAGAATCAGGAAAAAAAAGAAACATTTGTATCTTTAGGTATAATCTATGCAATACTAGCTATTGGATTATTAGGATTTATTGTATGAGCTCGTCATATATTTACTGTAGGAATAGTTGTTGATACACGAGCATATTTTACTTCGTGTTTGGATGTGTGTCGTTTGAAAAGTGTCAATGGTGTTCCGGGCAACTGGTTTACCATAAATTAAATACGTAACACTGCATTTTAAAAACTCTTGTTCAATATTTTAATCATTATAGAGTTAATCATAAGTACCGTAAACTGTCTGTGCCTGAAGACTTTCGTGTAATGCCGTACAACATGACGGTACCGCGTTTATATATGGAACTCTTTGCTGTGGTTTGTATTGAAACATCACATTATGTAACATTCGTTAAGGCTGGCTCTGGCCCGGATGCACCATGGTGTTTCTTTGATTCTATGGCAGATCGGAAAGGTAATTCTAGCCAAATGCAATATTAGAAATATTTTGAAAAGATAATTTTGTTAACTATTTTAGGAGAACAAAATGGCTACAATATTCCAGAAATGATAACAGTGCCAGACTTGCCTCAATGGCTATCAGACGATGGGGCACGCACTGTTAATGAAACTTCTTCCAATGATAAAATGTTACCGGAGCATGCCAAACGTCTATTTTGTGATGCCTACCTGTGTATGTATCAAAGTACCGATGTTATGATGTATCGTTAAATTTTTGTTATTTTTTATTGTTGAAAAGAATTTATTTATTTTTTTTTTTTTTTTAATATTTATGAACTACAAAATACACTTATCTTTTAAAGGATACAAAATAGTCTCTAGTTGGGGCTATTACGTGGCTTTTGCAAAATGCAATTAAATAAAATAAACTAAGAAATTTTTGAAAAAAAGAAGAAAATAGTACGTATTTATATTTCAAATGGAACAAATATATAATTTTATATAGTCCGTGATAATTGAATTATTTATCAATAATGTTTTTCTACTTTTAAAGTTTTGGGTAATAAGTATATAATTTTTTTGGCTTAAAAGTTCTCTTATCTATATGGAGAGACAGCGGGAATTTTGTGAATACTGTTTTCAAAGATTCTCATGTTATTAAGTGACTAATAGTATTTAAATTTCTATCATTCTTGAAAGCAGACCATAAGCACAATCGATTAAACGTTTAGCTGGGCGTTTATTAATAGCATAGTAATCATCTCATAAGTTGATTTTTGAACGAAGATGGGTTGCAGGGTTTCATGAGACTGTTGAAACTCTCAAACGAAGTAATCAAATTTGATCTCAACAAACTTAAAACTACAATTACAACTGTTTGGAATTAAGGCCATATGTAACTGCTGCCGATTAGCCGCCTTCAAGAATGATACAAATAACCTAAACATTGGCCATAATTAAAGATAAGAACGATCACGATCATACAGCACAGAAGGCAAGATTTATAGAATATTTGCAGAGAGCGTTGCCTAAAGACTATTACAATTGTGATTCCAATGCTGAAGAAGAAAACAAATATTGGTGCGCACCCATATCTCCGAATCTTGATCGGCAAGCATAACATCAGGATACAGTATTTATTTGTGGGAAGGAATGCCACTAGCTGCGACAACACTCTATTGTTGCTTATTAACGAGGTGAGTAGGAATTGGTATATTTAATCCTTTTGTATAGATTGTATTCTAGTTCAAAGTAAGACTTGTTTGAAATTAAATGGATGTGAAAGGCCAAAAATGAAATTTAAGTGATATGAAATAACTGTCCGTAGTAATTTTGGAAACAATATTTGATTTGATTCAATTTAGTGATTTGATTCAAATATTATTGATTTTATTCGATGTTTTTCTATTTTTGCTAATTAGCAGAACTGCTAAAATTGGCGAGAGCTACGGATTTCTATACGAATGGAGTTGATCGGCCCAAAGCACAACAGTTTTAGAGTTGGTAATACTTCATATATAAAAACAATATTAATATTAATAAATTTAATAATATTAAATTAAATTTTTTTTTTAATTAAATAATTAAAATTAAATTATTTATTTTATATACAAATAAAAATTCTTTAAATTAATTATATTTGATTATAAAATAAATAATGAAAAGAATACGATTTCCTACAGATCGTTATTACCAATGAGGAACATTTTCCAAAACATGTAACGTAACTGCTTTACATAGGCCCATATGACACGTTAGCCAATAATTTAGCGTCCTCTAATGTATTTGGAAATAAATAAGGTTAGGTTATATAATATCGCAAGATTATTTTAGATTTAAAATATATATAGAAGTAGTGGTTGTAACTAAAACTATTCGTAGTAACTTTAACCGAAGAGGTTAGAGGAAGGTGAATGAGTTTATATAACAATTATATTATGCATCTAAAGCATTAGGGAAATTTCAATAATACTCAAATCATTTGATAATCATTTTCCAATTATCATAAATGTTTGTGATTATAGTGAGAATTTATTAAAAATTCAATGCAAACCAATCTTCTAGCAATAATCAGAGTTATCGGAAGTCTTTAGGGATCCTCTGTTAAAGCAGCATGATGAAGCAGCATAATTTAATTTTTTGTTTATTATTTTTCAAGTTAAAAATAAGTAAAAACAACTAAACTCATGATAACCGGAGTTTGGGGGTTCGATTTCTGCCTAGATCCTGGATTTGTTCCTGCAGACAAGGCGAAAGCTTTGCAGCTTAAGTTCGTTAAAACAAAATTTTTATATTATGTAAATGTGGTCTAAAATTTCAGCTTGTGTGTTTCTCGAGGTCCATAATTTTGAGTAAGGAACACTGCTTTATTTGACAATCCACATAACAGCTGATTTCAGTGTAGATACACTTACACCGCAGTTACGCTTCTGGAAGTGGTGAATCATAAATTGCTTTTGATATTGAATTCCCATTATCATGCACTTGTTACATTTGTTTATTCTTATGTTTGATGTTCTATATATACATATATATATATATATATATATATATATATATATTTTGCCATTCTGTTACTACTTTGAGCTCATTGACTTTTATATGTCTCTTTAATCTTTTATTGTTAGTTTCTGTTAGAGTAGTGAATGAGCAGACCGAATTAAAGAATTATTTTACGACAGGCCGAAATGTCTGTCTTTGAAATTACATAAATAAAATTCTCCTCATGTACTCGATGATGTGTTGTGTAGAATGCAAATTTTTCTACCGCGTAGCCGGCTGCCATTAAATAGACAGTTGGGAAAACAGCTGGTCATACAAGCATACTCGTCAAAAAAGACGAAAGGCCTGCAACTGACCAAATAATATTAGTGACTTGAAAATATTCCAAAAGTAATTAAAAAAGTTAAAGTTTTGACGCCACAGAGTCTGCAAAAGAAGAAAAAAAAAATTAAAATGAAATGAAATACAAAATATGTATGCTGTTTAAAACAGATTTTCAAATATATATGTACTTGCACTTGTATTTATAAATGTGTGTGGCTGGGTATGTGTGCATATATCCCGGACACGGATAAATTATACTTACATGTGCATGGATGCTTCAAAAAATATTTATCCTTTTTCGTGGCTGAGCGGATGTTTTGTTAGATGTTGTGTCTAATGCATTGGAAACAATATTTTTTGCTACACATTCCATCTCATTGCCGTCACCATTAAATGCAAACAAAAAAAAAAAACTAGAACAGCAAAAGATGAAGCCTAAAATAATACTAGAATGTTTCAAATAAATCTCTGTAGAAGATTAAATGCAGGATAATCAAATAAAATGGAAAACTAATATGTTGCAAAGTTTATGGCAACTTTTTAAACTTTTTGAGCCGCTACACGGAATTTAGATTTTCGTTATCTTTATTAAAAGAAAAGTTTTGCTTTAAAATAATTTCACATATTTCGAACTGAACAGTGTTGAGTTGGAAACGAGAAATGGCGTAAAGTTTAATATTTAATTGTGACAGGATTTATATTGCTGAAGAATTCATCAGAAATAACAAAATATTGGCCGTATTCAAGTCAAATTATTTATTAAGTCAATATGACAAATTTAGTTGCCTTGTTAAAAGTTGAAAGTACTTTTTTTTTAAGAAATCATGATGTCAATCTATGAACAGAATATAAAAAAAAGTAATTTAAAAAAGTGAAATAATCACTAAAAAAATCTATGGCAAAAAAATGCCAGTTAGGCCCTTTCTACATAAGACCAATGATATGTATCTCTGTTTGAATTTCAGCTTATCATATAACATAGTACTTGAACCAGCTTGAAGTTCTCATAAAAATATTTTTCATAAAGTTACATTGCATTCATGAACTAAGTTCATTCGGTTTATGAAAAACTTTATATAGTTACAAAAAAAAAAAATATTTTCTTTATTTTCTTACGATTTTTCTTTACGATTTTTCATAAAAATTTCTTTTTTATTTTAATTATTTTTAATTTATGCAATAATTTGCGAATTGAACGGTGTTTCGTTAAAAAGAGAAATTTGGAACGCTAAATGAAAAATATTTATAAAATTTTTAAAATCTTTTGATAACTTTATGGTTATGGTATGCGAATGAGTTAAAAAATCATTATATAAAATAATTTGTATTACCAATTTTTTTTTAATTTTTCCTCAAATATTTATCTGTTTAATTTTTTTTATTTCAAATATTTCATTTAATGAGCCAAATTATTGAATGTTTTATTATTCATCATGTCATTATGACCTGTTGTATCCAATAACATGTTCATACATGCATTACTTTCAAATAAATTGTAATGTAATTATTCCAACAACGTACACTTACAAATAAAATCAACGACTTTTGCCAACACACTATACTATTTATAAGACTTTACTGAACTACATATAAATTAATAATAAACAAAATGTAATATTTTTCATTTTTCTTGCCCATACTTATATTTCCAACAGTGTAATATGGAAATTGGACAAACATATTGCAAATATAAAGGCCCCTTTAAATGCAAAAATGCTTTTACATTCTTATAAATCTTTTTAACAATTTCAATTAAATGCTTCGTTATGCAAAATAAGAACTCTGTGCGCTAAGAAACACACTCGTAACACATCACAACTGGTCTATTCTTTAAGAAAAATTACATAAAAGACTTATAAAACAGTGGGATAAACCGCAATTAACACAACAATATTCAACACCACAGAGCACAGTGTTTGTTGTACAGAGAGAGAGAGAGAGACAGAGAGAATAGCACTAACAAAAATGTTGTGGGAAAAGATGAAATTGTCTGTTTTTTATTTTTAAGAAAAGCAAAAGATGTTTTTCACACGCAACAAAAGGAAAATGGAAACAGTAGAAAAAAACCAGAGAATATTAACAGCAACAATTTTGCATGCAAATGATAACTCTCAATTTGAGACTCTCAAACAAACTCTCAGCAGTTGAAAAACAAAAAGTAAAGTGGTTAATCGTAAGTGTGACCAGATGAAACAAAAATCACTCTTAAGGCCATAATTCAATATCCTACACAATGGTGTGCTACAATCTCTTAAATATTTACATTTATGCTAAAAAATAGTATAGTGCGGCCTAAAAATGTCAGATTTTTTTCATTTTTATGAAAATGGCAATTTTTATGCGATCAGAATTGCAATTACTGCAATTAGCAAACAAACAAATTATTTGCATCATATTTGTATGGTAGGATGGCACCAGTGCAGCCATTTTGCAATTCAGATTTACGTGTGAATTAATCGTACTACTGTGTAGGATAGTGAGTCATTACCTTTAAAGTGAATAAATTGAAGTCATAATTTATTCTTCACATATTAACAATTACAAACAGTTAATAATAAGGTAAAGAAATTTTCGCTTCAAAATATTTCCTTATCGTGATTAATTTTTTAGCTCATAATTTTTTTCATTTTTTGTTGAAAAATAAAAATTGTGATTAATCGCAATTCTGATCAGATGGAAAAATAATTACCTGTCGTGAATAATTTTGCCCTCGTAATTTATTCTCTTTTCGTATATGTATATAGGGTCATAAGAAATTGAGGTAATTTAGTTCAGAGTAATGAAGTGAAAAAATTTGCCAAGGTAAATAATTTTTGTCCTCGTAATTTCATCACCACCTGCTCCTTGGCTTAGTTCACTTTATATTTGCAGATGAACTTAACTAAACATATCGCATGATTTCCGAATTATTTTCAGAATAAGATCATTAAATCATATTTCTGTGGAAAATGTTTTATACAGCGTATTGGAAAGATGTCACGAACACTTGCGTGAGGTAATTAAATAACTCAACGGTATAATTACACAAATATTTCTATAATTTTGGGGATTAACTGTTAACTGAATTTGGAACTAAATTACAAATATATTTTGGATCTAAAATTAACTGAATGTTAATGTAATAATTCTTGTCACTATATAATTCGGTATCTCTTAATTAATTTCCAACCTACAGCTTAAGCTTTACGAAAGGAATTAATTTTTTTCTTATATATCTTAATTTGCGATCTGTTTTCTAAGCAAATCTCTTAAATTAAAAATGAACTAAATTAGGTTATTGGGCTCCAGTGAATGCTAAAAATTTATTTTTGAAACCAGTTGTAATATTCGAGAGCTGATTAGTATTTGAATAGTCAAAATGTCCTATTTTAGCCTTTATACGAGTATATAATGATATAGGCGATATAGTTTTTTTTTTTTTTTTTGAATGATGGGAATAATATAGCATAAATGAATAACAGTGGAAATTAAAATTTGATTGCTTTAGCATTCTCCTCGTCATTTTGCATCACTACGAAATTGATTGCTATAGCATTCGCGTCCTTGAACTGTTTTTATTTTCGAAAAGATGGATCTAATACGAGATATCTTTTTAGCCTTTTTTTACTTTATCAATTTCATTTAAAATTTTAATCGCTAGCAGATTGAATTGATTACTCAGCCTTTGCAAATATCTAAAGCAAAATTTTAAAATTTCTTCTTGAATTTCATATGATTTGTAGGACGCGGTGTATATTTTCATTTTTCAGTAGCCATGGATCATTTGTAATTTTATATTGCTCTCCATAGTTGTAATCCATATGCCCAGACTGGTTTTACGACAGTCTTATAGTGTTTTCACACCTAAAGTTAAAACCTGGTTTTAACTTAAAACCTACAAACAGCTGATTTTGTGTTTACATACAATTTTGATAAAATCAGGTTTTATAACACAGTTTTTCAAATAAATTTGTTAATGATAAAGTAAATTTTTTGTAGAAATAGGTATGTTTGTTGTAAGTATTCTTTCCACATTTATTTGACAAACTGTACGACAGCTGTTATTGTTTATATACAAAATAAGACATTTTAAAAATGTGTTGTAAAATTGAAATGAATTTACATTTTGTGAATGAATATTGGTGAATGTGAATGAATTATCAGCTGTTTTCAATCTTTCTAACTTGGTAGCACTGAATATGTACTGCATAAGACAAGGTTGTATTTCATAAAATCTACTTAAAACCAATTCAAAAAAGGTTTTAAAATGGTTTTATGAGAATTATTTTGTATGGTAAAACCAGGTTTTAAGGATTGGTTTTAAAGTTAAAACCAAATTTTGTTTTAAAACCAGGTTTTATCCTCAGTGTGAAAAACACTTATATAGTATTAAAAATGTAATTATGCATTGCATTTGCCTTGAGAAAGCTAACTCGGTCACACTGTTAACCGTCCGTCTAGTTAAAACAACGCGCAATCTCTTATTAAGTCTGATGCTCATTGTCTTTGCACTCATTTTTTTTCTTTTGGAATTTTTTTTTGTGTACTGCTGTATGGGTGTGTGTGGGGGTGTGCATGTGTGCGTGAGTTTATGTATGGGTTTTGCTTATGTTGGAACAGATTTTACTCATCTTATGCGGAGGAAATGTTTGTACACACAGTGGTGCTTTTTGCAAAGCGGCAGCAGCCATGAGCTTTCAGTCCCGGATTGGCTGTTGCTGGGTGATGTCCAACATCTGTTAAAAGCAAACGTGCTCCTACTGCATGAGAACGGTATTTTCCTTCAAGCCCGCTAGTCTAATACATTTGCGGTTGTGATTTTCTATTTTTTTTTTCTTTGCTGTTTGGCAAGAAAAAATTTTGTTACTAATTTTACTGTTGGCATTCAAAAGTAATTAATCATTAAAATTAAATAAAACCAAAAATTTGCCAAAAAAAAAAAAATTGTGCGGTTTTCTTAAAATTAAGAGAAAAAAAAAATAAAAATTTAAATAAAAAAATAAAAAAATTTGCAGTGGCAATGAAAATTGCTTTATTATTTAATAATAAAAAAGAAAATTTATGAGATGATTAAGAGCAAAAAAAAAAAAGAAAAAGAATAATTTTAAATAAATTATGTATGTGAGTGAAAAGAAGTAAATACAAAATAAATAAATAAATATTTTTATCCAGAGATATCACAGGCAAATACAAAACTAAAATTTAAAATAAAACTTAAAGAAAAAAAAAAAAAATTGGTAGCAAAAAAAAAACAAAAAAAAAAAAAGAATTAAAAATTAGAAACGGAAATAAAAATTGTGTTACTAGAGAGATTTAAAGTTACGCCATTTTCTTGTGTTTGCACTTTATACTTTTGCTTGTTCTTGTTCTATTTTCGTGAGCGTTTGAGTGTAATCTTCAACATTTTTTATACTTTTGGTATTGCTTTTCAATATTTTTTTTTGTTTTTTTTTCTTTGTGTATTTTTTTTGTTTTTTTTTTGTTTGGCTGCGTGCAAGTGCGTACGGCTGTATTTTGTTAGTGTTTATTATTATTATTTTTTTTTGGGTTTTTTGTTTTGTTGAAAATTTTAACCTTCACTAATACATACTTAAGCAGACTTGGATTCTTCCGCATTGCAGCACTGGTATGGCTAGACTTTTAACAGAACTTCATGGCATCCGTATATGTATTGTTTTTCAAATATCCCTCCTTTAAATCCAAAAAGAATAAAAATCATAAGCAAACACAATTAGTTTTTAAATGAAAAGAAATTAAATAGAAACAAAAGTAAAACTCAGGCTCAAATCGAGTAAACTTTAATTATTTTTACCAAAAAAATAAAAACAGAAGAAAAAAAAAACAGTTTCGTTCTTCTTTATCTATTCATGAATGGCTTTTAATAATGAAAAGAAAAATAAACAACCCCATGAGAGAAAATTCGGTTGTAGGCTCCCACAGATGAACTGATAAACAAGGACAATTAAATTTAACTCGACGAATAAAAGAAACAAGTCAACGAACCAACCAAAAACATAACAAAATCCTTCTGCTCTTCCCTTATTTACGTGCGTAAATTGGCAATACGTATGTATGTATGTATACGAGCGTATGGATTAAATTTAGGTCTTCTAGATTAGCTGCCTTTGTTATTTATAATTCGTTTGAAATAAGATTTCCAGGAAAATTAAAACTTACACTCTTTAAATTAATGATTCGATTAATGATCTTAATTAATTTGCATTCCACTCTTTTCCATAAATTAAATCTTCAGAGAAGTATAAATTTGATTACATTTCTAAATTGATAATACATTAGTTCATTAATTTTAGTTGCATGAAGAAAGTTCTTGTAATTTATTTAATGAAATCTAAGATGTTACATGGGACTAAGATTGTGTGAGTTCGTTACACAGTTTTAAAAACAATTTAACTGATGTGAAAAAGGCGAAAGTGTTTATTATGTCAGTAGTCAGGCACATCAAAATAAACCTATTCCATAGGAATTATATAGCAGAATCATCGTATGATGGCCACCAAAAAAAAGTTAAAAATACTTGAGTTGCTTCTACACGGCTAAGTAAATTTAATCAGGACCTTACAAAAGCAAGCAGAGTTATAAAAATAAAATACGTTTTACAAAAAAGAAAAAAAAAACATTAAAACTCAACAAAAAGTATCCTTTTTTGATGTGAATGTTTTTCAAATATCCCTCCTTTAAATCCAAAAAAAAAAAAAATAAGTTGTAATATGTTTTGAAAAACATATTCCATATTGAGATATTGAAAGCTCTGTATTAGATTGTATTGAAAGCAGCTCAGCTACCAAACTTTACATATACCGGCTTCATACGTTACTTTCACACGACGATGTGAACCACCAGCTCCGCTCTTTGAATCCTGATTTCGCACCACCCTGTTCATAGAACTATTCTTGTCTCATGCTTTAATTTTTTTTTTTTTAATATTAGGCAAAGCTAAGACTTTAGCTAAACTTTTTTTTTTATTATGTTAAACATAAAATATGGTAAAGAATTTACAATATGTAAAAAATATTGAAATTGTTCAAAGCTTTATAATACTCCTCAGTTGTAGTATCAGTCCTCTGTAAATATAATTTCAATCAGCGGGAAACATTTTCTAACTCATTTTCAGTAGGCCACTCAGCGGACGTTTGATGAATAGGCTGTTTAATCCAACGCTCGTCGTAACTCTCCGCTTTGCTTCAAAGTAAATTCTCAGATTGTTCTACACGAAAATCAGTGGCCCAAAGCTTTGCAATTTCTGTTGCTCGCTTTCAATCATGTTTCGTAATCGGTATGATGTGCTAAAAGGGATTTCCCCGAGCAACTAAAAAATACATAAAAACGAGCTAAATAAGCAAGATAGACAAACCAAAACAAACAAACAAGCAAAATAAATAAATAATTCAACTAAGTCTAATACTTTGATTTATTGTATATGAAATTTATACCTGCATTTCGTTAGTGTTATGAAAGTTTGATTTACAGGGTGTTACAGGCTGCCTTAAAGTCAGTCTAACTAGTTTGAATGAGAGGATATCCCAGTTAGACAAGTTCCAGTTATAGAAGTTCGACTTTAGCCATAACTTGTTATCAAGATTGGAGTTCATAGTGGATTGTTCCTGCGGGGTATGCAAAGAGAAACCAGATGGTTGGTTTGCTCTCTAAATTGAACCATGATTGAGAGAAACTTTATCTGAAATTTTCAAATGAGAAGTTTTGACGCAAAGCTTTAATAAACAATCAAGCATTTTTTTTTATATTAATTGATTGATGTAGTATTTCTAAATAGGCCCGACCTTTTTCAAATAAATATTAATTACATTATTTATATATTAAAAATTTCTTTGTTGGGAGCTTCTTTTAAGTTTTCATTTTTTTCATGTGATTCTGTAAGCTTTTTTACAGAATTTAGTCGAGGAATTAAAATGAATTTTTTATTTTCGTGCGAAATGACACGATCAGGCCGCGGTCACCAATCCTTGATACCGTAAAACTTTTCACAGAATTTAGTAGAGAAAATAAAGTGAATTTTTAATTTTCTTGCGAAAAGATCTGATCATTTTGGGGTCACCAATCTTTTATTCCTTAAAAATTTGCATAGAATTTAGTCGAGAAAATAAAGCGAATTTTTAATTTTTTTGCGAAATGATCCGATCACTTTGGGGTCACCAATTTTTGATTTCGTAAAACTTTTCACAGAATTTAGTAGAGAAAATGAAACGAATTTTTAATATTTTTGCAAAATGATCCGATCACTTTGGGGTCACCAATTTTTGATTTCGTAAAACTTTTCACATAAATTAGTAGAGAAAATGAAACAAATTTTTTATTTTCGTGCGAAATGACACGATCATGCCGCGATCACCAATTTTTGATTCCGTAAAACTTTTCACAGAATTTAGTCGAGAAATTGAAACGATTTTTTTTATTTTTTTTGCAAAATGACACGATCATGTCGGTATCAGCCATTGTTCCATTCTGTAAGTCTTTGTACATGATCGATATTCGATTCACTATAAAATAATTTTCCTTTACGAAGCAATGTATTAACGGGGAATCCCATAAATGAAACGAAAAGTTGCGTCAGGTAACCGTAAAAGCTGAAAGTTGTAAGTTGATCTAATTGGAATATTTAATTGAGTTAGTAGATATTCCGAATCGACACTGACACGAATTACATTCCAAGAAAGGAACTCTTGAAATTTTATTGGCAGACGATAATAAAAAGAGTGTTTTCTTTTCGCTTGAGCAGTTTCATCATAGTATACCGTCAATCATGTTTTTACACTGGCTTTTTTCCGCCATTCTGAAATATCCTCCTCTCTTTTTAGATAAATATATTAAAATAATTTTTTTTGCCATTTTATATCCATTTTTAATAAATTTGTCTTATCGTTTTTTATAATAAAAAAGAAAATTTTCATATTTTTTTTAATTTTTCCCCAAACCTTTTGTACAAGTTTGTTTTTCAACTTTTGCTGGAAATCGGTATTGACTATATATTTTTTTTACAATTGATTTAAAATAATTAATTAAAATAAATTCAAACATGATTGTGTGCTTAATTGCAATATAGCCCAAGTCTACAATGGCCGTTTATGTTATTTTTTTATGTCCTTAAAGGTATAAAATTAAATGAAATCAACAATTTTATGTATTCCGTAGAATTATTAATTTTTTTTTACCATTGAAGGCTGTACTTGTTTGTTTTCAGATTGTGTTTTATTGGAAAGGATAGGCCGTGTAAAATCAAGATGACATTTTTTTCAGCGAATATTTGATTAACTCATGGTAATCACTTTCTTACAAGCTTTGAAATATGATGAGGGAATGTTAGTCGGTTGTCCAGCAAAGACCAAAAACCTTCCATCAATTCATTATCAATGGAAATGCTCCTTTTAGAATAGTTCGTTTGCCGTTGTTCAGTATGCTCAATAGTTGCCATGACAAATGAGAAATAGAAGGATGTGTTGAAAATTAGGCAAAGATATTGCACAATAACAAAGTCCTTTGGGTCGTTATGAAACGATTTCTCGGCCACGAATTGAATGAGAAGCACCGAGTAAATAACGAATTGAAGTGTTCACTAAAATCCAACACAAAATTTTAATTAATTTTATTCGTCAAACGTAAAATATTACATTTTGCCTTTTGTTTCGTTTTATTGAAAAATTAAAATAATTAAATACACGTACACATATTTGTCTGATTCTGCTTGTAAGACTTAATTTTCCCTGAATGTAAACTAAATTTCCTTTCAACTGTTTTAAAACTGCTTAGGGCTTTACGCACGTCTTTTGCGCTATTCAATTTGCCATCTTTTATATATTTTTAGGGAAAAGGGTTCTAGGAAACGTATTTTGGCATATCCTGCACCACAATGGTGGTGGGTGTTTCATTTTCGTAACTGTTTTTAACTTCATCTTTTCGCAGTTCTATTATTTCTTTAAGTGGTTAGTTTTGTTTGCTTAGAAACTTTGGTAACTGCGTTAATCCACTTTTGAAGCAAGTCCTTTGAATGAGTAAATGGCGTGCGACCGATTGTGCCGATGAAGGAAGTCCTTTGAATGAGTAAATGGCGTGCCACCATTTATGCCGATAATGACATCGATGTGCACAGTTCTGTTTCTCTTTTTTCACTAGGTTTTGAAAAAAAAACACATAATAATAGAAATTGAGACGCAGGATAATATCCTGATAACACTTTCCTATAGTCGTACACTTCAGCCAGCCAGTACCGTACGTCTTTCAAAATAAATTTAACAAAAACTTTTGCAATTAACAAATTTATTTTAATTATTACAAGGAAATGGTGATACATCAAAGCAAGAAAATATAAACCAAACTTTTATTATCCTTATTATTTGTATTGTTCGTAGTTTTATTGCTCTGTAGTTCTTGGAGACAGTATTTTTATTTGATTATTATATGCCGTTTGAGGAAACTGCTTTTTCAAATGAAAAAGTGAATTAAAACTTTACTTTTACCAGTTCAGAAAACTTGAAATGATCTGTAGCTCCGTCTGTAAATAAAAATTTTTCAAATTTAGCAAATTCCTTATATTAACAATAATAATCTTTCGGTAGATTTCAATAAATATTTTTTAATACAGGGTGGCTGATGAATTTTGCTACATTATGAAACTCAAATAATTTTTTTTTCAGTGTATGGAATTCATTTTTCTTTTATTTATGTTAAAGCTCATACAATTGTATTAAATATAGTTTAATTAGTTTTAAAAATAATGGAATTTAAATACTCCCCCCGGCTCGTTGATGCATGTGCGGCATCTTACCAAAAAGTTGTTCATTACTGCTTGGAGAGCTGAGACAGGAATAGCCGCAATTGTTTCTCGAATGGATTGCCTTAGTTCATTCAAATTTGTTGGCTTTGCTTTGTAGACTTTCTGTTTGCAATAATCCCACAAGAAAAAGTCAGGTGCAGTAAGGTCAAGGGATCTGGGTGGGCAACGAAATGTGGAGTTTCTGCTTATCTGCAGTTTGGGCTATGTGAGGAGCTGCGACATCTTGCTGAAACCACACAGAGTTGAAAGGAATTCTCATTCGGCGTAATTCTGGATAGAAAAACTCTCTCAACATGCTCAAGTAACGGTGTGACCGTTTTCTTCGAAGAAGTAGGGCACGACAATGCAGCGTGATGAAACTGCACACCACACTGTGACACGAAGTGGATGCAATTCCGTCTCATGGAGTATCTGTGGGTTGGAAGCACTCCATATTCGACTTGCCGAATCCATATTTATGTTGCCGTTTAAATCGAAATGGGCCTCGTCAGACATGAAAAGACAGTTCAACATGTTTCCATCCTCTTCCACCATTTGAAGCATCTTCTGGCAAAATTCCAAGCGAATCGGCAAGTCTGCAGCGTTTAGTTTATTGGCCAATTGAATTTTATATGGCAATAAGTCCAAATCTTTGTGCATAATTGACTGTAATGATTGTCTGCTTATACCCATTTGAGCAGATAAGCTTCTTGTGGAAACACGTGGATTGTTTTGTATGGCAGCAGCTACAGCAGCGATTGTTTCCTCCGTTCGAACTGAAGGGTTTCGATGGTAAGGTCTTCTTAGGACTGTCCCATGCTCGGCAAAATTGTTTACAAGTCTCATTATGGTCCATCTGCTCGGAGGATTGCCGCCAAACGTGCGCCTATACTCTCTTTGAACCGAAACTGCGGACTCCTCTGCGTGATAGCGGCGGACAATCCAAATTCTTGTTTCAGTGTCCCAGTTATCCATTTTTGTTAAATGTAAAAGTCAATCTGCAAAATAAAAATTAACCAGATTCATTAAATAGAAAAAAAGTTATTTAATTTTATTTTTTTTGGTAGCGGCTTTCATCAGCCACCCTGTATTATCCTGCGAATGATGTCATGTTTACCTAAAATTTAGATAAACTCTTAAGAAATACAATTTAGGGTAAATATTAATTCTACAGGTAAATATCAATTTGTGGAACTTTGTAGTCACTATTATAATTTTCTATTCTAAACAGAATATTATGTGTTATAAATGTTGTTTTAGTAAACAACGTGGGGTTGCGTTGACCGTTTTCGAGGTTTCCTGTTTTAAGCTAAACTCATACTCTGGCCGAAAAACACAGTAGTGTAAACGTCCTGTAAGTTTTGTAACAATGTTAGCAAGAAATTGTGTAAATATAAGCTGCCTGCAACGAAGCGTTAATTTTTGGGGGCTAGAGTAAAATGCTAAAATTATGTACCCCACCACTAATCCCGTTGCTACGAATGCATCCGCAATTTGAAGTGCTAAATTACACAAGACCCATTTGGTTGAGCAAATCCTTTTTACGTATATTTCATATGTGTATTTCATCAAATTTTGTAGAATACATCTTATGTGCTTGACATTAATGTGCCTAAAAATTAAAGGAAAAGGGGGAAATATAAGAGAAGATGGAAAGGAAAAAATGAAACACAATTCGAAAGCCTCTAGATGATTAAAATTCTTCTCACATCTAGAATGTCATGTTTTTATTTTTATTTTTTTTTTTTTTTTGGTTTTTTCTTCAAAATATTCTTCTAACACAAAAGTGAGTGGAGAGGCAGCCACTTATTTAAGTACGAGTAAGAAACCAACGCGTTCAGCTTTCCTTTAACCAGTATTGCCAGCCGTGGAAGTTGTAAATGCGGAAGGCTTTTGAGCAAAAATAATTTCAAATTAAATGAGAAAAAACCTCTTCTTAGTTGTTGTTGAGAACAGTTGCTGAAAAGCAGCATTCTTTCCTAGTCGAAAGTCTGTAAAACAAAATCTTCTAATTTGGCGAATTTTAGCGGATAATCTTTTTATTACCATGAACAACTAATTGGTTTGGCAAATTTTTAACTTATAAAAGAAGTCTTCGTAACAAATGTAACACGTTTTACATTCTATTGTACATTGATATAATTACGAGGTGTGATGAAACAATAATAGTTATTTCAATTTTTTCCACAAGTATCTATTTATTCATCAATAACTATCTTGCCATCATCTTACAAACCAAACCCCCTCATATATAATACACTTATGCCAATATTTTCTCCAATCGTCCAATAACAGTTATTTTTTGATCACACCTCGTATTTATATAGCTTCATTTCTTAACATTTTTTATGCCACCTCCAACATAAGTGCATGTCTATGTAATTTAGGTCGTTGATACAAGTAGTGTGAAGCAGTGTTAAGTGTAAAAATCTCTGACATTCCAATCAGATAACATTCTGCGTTTACACCCCACCACAAAATGAAAATATCAAAATTAATTTGTTAAAAAATAAAAAGAATTTATTTTAAAATTTTTTAAATCTTATAAAAGTATATATAAAATCGTCAGGAAGGCATCAGAAGTGGCAACGCTGTGCTAAAATTTTTTTTTATCAAAATAAATTTGTTAAAAAATAAAAAGAATTTATTTTAAAATTTTTTAAATCTTATAAAAGTATATATAAAATCGTCAGGAAGGCATCAGAAGTGGCAACGCTGTGCTAAAATTTTTTTTTTTATTTACTTCTTATTTCCTGGTACCTGCACAAAAATGTAGACTTGACTTACGATTGTGTAAGTATGTGTGCATTGAGCAGAAAAAATATTTTTACACATGCTGTAAAAACTTTTATTTTGCTTTGCTGGTTTCAGTACGTTAAAGTATGTTTGAATGCGAGTGTGTGCGTTTGTTAGAAAAATATATTTTTTTTTCATTGTAACCGAAAAATAACTAACCTCGGATACCATTTATTATCATCATCATCTCCACCACTGTTAACGCCACCAGCAAGCCTTTCATACACATGGACTCAAGTCCAAGTAAACGTACATCGTCGACAAAATATTTACTACTGCTGCAGGCACACACACACACCCATGCACAAACACTCACGTAAATATATTAGCATTCTTCTCCATACATACGAAGTTCAAGAAGAGAAACGAAAAAAAACTGTCTACGTAGCCATAGTGTGTATGTGACTAAATACACACACACACACACACACTCACACAGAATAGTTGTTCGTCCATTTTTGTTCCTCTTTTCGTAGAGTTATGTTATGTGTGTTGGTGTGTTATATGGTGTGTATGGGAGTTTTTCGTTTCTTCGTCACTGATGTCGGAAACACGTAAATCACAAAATTTACTTCCGGTTAAAATGGTGTTTGTGTTTCTCTAAAACTTTTTTCCCTTCATTTCTGCTTTGTATTTAAACGCCTCCAAAAGCAGCAGAGCAAAAAGAAACTAAAACAAAAACTTCAAGGCAAACAGTTGATATTTTATAATTGAATCTCTAGATTTTTTTTTTATATATTTTTTTTTTTTTTTTTTTTTTTTTTTTTTGTAAGCAATTCGGACTGGTTTTTATTTAATTGGCTGACCTTTTTCTCTGCAAATATCAGAGTTTAAAAAAATTATTTATACATTTTACAATTATTTCAGCTTTTTCTATGCACGTAAATATTTATTATTTAATTTAACAAGTAAAAGCGTTCCATGGTTGTTACGTAGTGGTGTGGGCACTCCTAATTTATTCTTCAAAATATTGATCATAATTAAGGGAACCGGTTGAGGTTGATTCTTCTCTTGTAATCGTTTGAAATGAAACATGAAATTTCTCTTAGATTTTATCAGTAGCCCTCCCAGTCCATATTGTGCGATGCAATTCTTCTTACTCCTTTAGCAAAGTGTGTAGAATGCGGTATAATCAGAAAATGCCTTTAGGCTGTGTTACTTTTTAACCATGTCCTCATCAGTGCATGGCAATTGCTAAATTAAAACCATTCATGTGTAAGCATAAACTTAAACTGGCCTGGCGATTGCAAAAACAAAAAAACATGTTGACTTTTATTGCTGAAATTTAGAAACTTGTGACATTTTAATATGCCAATTAATTATTTGCTTGATAAAGAAATAGTGAATTGTTTTGAAATCGTAGTGCTTGATAAGGCTTTTTGATCGTCTCCAGGACACTTGAAAAACTCACTTTTATTCAAATGATCAAACTGCTTGTTAATTGAAACTCATAGGAATCAAATGGCATTACTGCTTTACAAATTTTTATTAATAAATAAGTTTAATTGCTAAAATATTGAATCTTTCCTTATCAATTTAAAACGAGAGTTCATTTCTTATGCTAAATTTTAGCACAGAAACTTTTAATTTTTTACTTTGATTTGAATAAATAATATGAAAAAAGAAATCAAAGATAATTGTAAAATAAACTGATCCGATTAATCTTGAAGAAAATCCTTTGAGTTATTTGTGGTGGCAATAAGTAATTAACTTGGCAATGGCTTACCATGGAATTGTGTAATCAGTATAATTTTTCTTTTTAATTTTAATGCCAAAAAAAAGTCACATTTTTTATTTCATTTTCAAAAAGTCACAAAAATATTTAAATATTTAAATGAGTTCACTAATCAGGCTTGATTACGAGTTCTGTATATGAATCTTGAATGTCAATTATTGTTTCTAACATTTTTAAAAAAAAATATATTTATATATATTAACTAGAAAGAGCTCATGCTCACGGCGAATTGAAATCGATTTATATTGAAAGAAAACTGTAGCAAAATGTAAAGAAAATATTTCAAATAAAAAAGCAGGAAACATTTTAAATTTAGTTATTTATAACAAAAATAGTAAAAATATGCTCAGTATAATTTCTACATACTTTTTTTTTATTTATAAAATACCTAAAAATAATAGATTTTTTTTCAGGATTGTCAATAATTTTTTATACCAAATACGGAGCGCGGTCTTGAATGGGTTAAAGTGGTTATTTAGGTTTTGCGTTTAATTAAAAAAAAAAAAAATCCCCCTTTGTTACTTTGTGCTGTCCAAATATGTGCTTTTTTTATTGCCAGAAATTAATTTCCGTTAAATTTTTTAACTTTAATTTTTAACCAGGAAAGTGAAAGAAATAAAAACGGATATAAAAAGCTATAAAGAAAACAAAAAGTAATTAAAAAAAAGGCAAGAAGAAAAATATAATAGAAACCATATAAAAAAAGTGGAGTATAAAAATCAATGTTTGTTTTTATATTTATGTGCGAATGTGTTGGTATTTGAGGGGAAATAAAAACAAAAATAAAAACAAAAACAAAAACAAAAATAAAAAGAAAAAATGTATAAATTTATAAATGAGTAAATGTGCATGTTTGAACATGCACACAACTATTTACAGTATAAACAACATCCGTAGCCGAAGTATTGGATTGTGATGCAAAGCAAGTACACAAAAACAAATTAATAATAAATTCAACTACAACAATAAAAATAATTTCATCATTATGAGCATTATTGTGAATATTTTCATTATTATTGCGCTGTTAATTGTTTAAATGCGTTCGGGTAGCTGGCAAGCGTTGTTAATGACAACTTGTGGTCATCCTGGTGTGTTTAATATTTCAATTTGTGCTCTTTAAAGACACACTCTCACTCATACTTAAGCACATGTACTCTATAGAAGGTTAGTGTGTGTGCGTGCTTGTGTTTAAATATGTTTATTTGAGCTCATGTGTTTTTTCTTTTTTTTTTTTTTGCTTGCCTTCGTACGTTTCGTTCTATTTGTCAGTAACGGTCATTATGAGTGAGTGAACGAATTAGTTCTCGGTGTGCGTGAGGGTCTTAAAGTGTGTGTGAGCCGAATAACATGCGGTTTCCGGTTGAAAGAAAATTTAATTGAAATATTCTGGTTGCATAGCAAAAAAAAAAAAAAAAAATCAAAAAAGGAGAAAAAAAAGTAATAAAATAAAAACCAAATTATTTATAATTCAACATTTAACATTCTATTACATTTGCCAACTTGCCTGCCTGTCTACCAATCACTCCGACTTAAGACACACAACACAACCAGAAGCAGCTATTGCGCCAGATTTAATAGGAAAATGATAAAAAGACAACAACACCAATAAGAACAGCAACAACAAAAACAACAATACGAGTAACTCAACTGCCAAAAGGAAACTGGAAATGAAATAAATGCAAAAAAAAGGACGAAAAAAAGTAAGTTGGTATTTTTGCTTCTTATTTTTGGAAATGATTGAAAAGCAATATTGAGGCAATTTCATTTTTCAATTCATTTCAGTTTTATGAATTTTTTTTTCTGCTTTTTCTATGTCATTTGAAAATATCTATTTAGAAACAAAAAAAATTATATCAGCAATCCTCTTTTGTTTGCCAATATTTATAAATGTCTTCTCAGCTTTTCCACTTATTCAGCTCCATTTATGTTTTATTTATATATTTTACATTTTTGCCTTAGACATGTAATCGGTATACGTTTACTATACTTGTTACTAGTCTGATACCAATACTTGGCATTTACAAATGATGGTGTCTTAGCAAATATTTGATAAGAACACTATTTGTTTTTGCTTGTTTCATCTGTTTAGAATGGAACGTCAGCTTTTTCAATATTTGATTCAATTTCAACATCTTTTAATAAATTTATATATGGATGGTTTTTTACAAAATGCGAAAATATGTATTTCAAACCTTCTGTAATAAGACCAAAAGGCATAAAATAAAAATATTTTTTTTTTCGAAAATCGTTCATAGATAGATTAACATAGATTTTTTTTTTTTGCAAGAGGAATTTTTTAAAAAAGCTAAATTAAACCATTTTAGCTGTAAGTTTTGTTTTTAAGCAGAGTCTGCTTGGAAAATGTTTTTGAGACTTTAGATGGCCAACACTTCATATAAAATTTATTGCTTTTTCCGCTATTATTCTACGTGGCAACTTCTTCTAATAAACTTTATTTAAACTTTAAGTATGAAATGTGCATTCATTCTTTTTTAGTTGTTGTAATGCAAAGAAAGTGCATTGAAAAGTCTGCCTACAAGAATAATTTTTTATTTTCCTATTACTGTTCGCCATTCAACTTTAACACACATCAGCTCCGTCTTGCTATTACAGATTACAATTTATTATAGTTGCAAAAAAGACGATTCGGCAGTGGTGGAGAGTTACAGAAATAAAATTTACTTGTGTGTCTAAGTTGTAAACCGACACAATTACAATTTTATGTATATTTGACAGGCTGGCTTGTAATTGATAATAGAGATAACAAAAATTACTACAGAATTACTCTAGAGTTGTAAACCATAATAGGGGCATTCATTTTATAGACTATTCACTCATATTTGCTCCTCGTCAGAGTATTGATTTCATTTTATGAAAGTATATGTTTTTACTGGGATTATAACGAAAATAAATCAAACCGGCAAGAAAAAAATGTGTTAGTTTATCACTAGAAACAAGCAAACTCTTTAAGATAAATTAGGAAAAAAACGCATTCAACGCCTTTAGAGAACAAATGTTACACTGTATAAATAGCAAGAGAGAGAGAAAGTGAGAGAGAGATAGAGGGTGTGAGGAGATATCTCGTCAACTCCGACCTTTTGTTGCTATTTTATAGGCTACAATAAATAAAATTTTGTTAAACATCTGTGAATTAATTTAATATTATTATTTTTAACCCTCATCTGACACTCAAGAAACACATCTCATCGATTCAGTTTTGAATAAAAAAAAATTGGTTGCAGAATAGAATTATTTGGCCAGAACAACCAAAAAAAAACCACCGTTTTTGAATTTGTATCCCTACTGTATACTTACCTGTGTATGGGCGCGCGTCCGAGGGCCTGATGAGCGTTAAAGAGCTGCTAAGATAATTATAATTTTGTATTTCTCCCGGAGTGTTCTACTTTAGTCTAGTACTTCTGTGAAATTTTTTTACACACTTATACAAAATGCATTATCTTCTAAAGCATACTTTTGGGTGCTTGCTTATGTAAAGCTTATAAATAAAATATATAATGAATAACAAAATGGTATTTCCTGTTAAATGGAAACTTAGCAGGGTAGCAATATGTATCTAAGAACGAGGCCTTCAGCCAGTTATGCATCACACAGCCATATAAAAAAAGTCTTAAAATAATTTATTTTTCTATTTAGGGAATAATAAAGTTATCTATTTTGATATGTAATGATGACCCCCTTTCTAGAAGGTACCGAATTAAAAAGCAAAAAAAAAAATTCAGTTTGAAATTAAAAAAATTATGAAAATTTATTTTCTCTAATTTAAGTGATCAAAATCTCACTAATGATAAAAGAATGGAGTTAAAACTTTAGAACGGCTGTAAAGTATTCATTAACTTCCTTAAAGATTCCTAAAATGCTTCCTAAAGTATTTGTATGGGAGTTGGAAAATTCCAGACAATGGCTGTTATTTCTTTTTTTGTTGCAAGATTATCATGTGGCCCAGACCAAATATTTGAAGATTTGGCTCCGAAATATGTTGTGTTGTTACGTCTTCATACATCAGTAGAGATCTGCTGCGAAAGAATGTTTTGCAGTTCGAATAAGAAATTGAAAAAAGGGGGAGTGGAGTAAAATCTTTGACTTTATATTTAAGTCTATCGAAGAATTCTAAATATCTTAACAGCTCCTAAAATAATATTATTAATTACATTAATACATAGATATTTCCAAAACTATTGCCTTTAGAAGAAACATTTTAAATCCATCAGAATTTTATCAAAAATATATATATATATTTCTTTTAATAAAATATTGTAAAATTAAAAAAAAAAAGTGAAAAAAATATATTTTATTGGCACGTTTTGCATATGGGCCAGTTTGCATGGGGAGCCCTTGAACAATCCATATAAATAATTTCATTAGACTAACGAGGCGTATGATCAATGTGATAAACACAATTAACACGTATACGCTCCCAATGAAAAATATTTTCTAGCTTGTCCACTGTAGCGTATGATTAATGTGTTGATAACAACAAGCACTCATATGCTGGCAACATAAATTTACCGTTGTAAGTTGCAGGAGAAATCATGTATGAGAGCTTCTAACCATAATATTAATTAGAAACTTGTATGTTAATTATTTTTTTAAACAATTGTTCGTATTTTCTTTTTTTTTTCTTTTGTGAATTATTTGTTTTTCATGGAGGTTAATTAATCTCAGTTGTGATCATGCAATGATTGCTCGAACGATTTTTAGAGGTTTAAAATTATAGTATGAGATATTTTTTATATATAAAAATTTAGCTTGTAAGGCCTACCTTTTTTCATGTCAATAACACAATTTTTATTACATATTGTAACCCGACGTTTCGTGTATTATTTGTCCACTTCTTCAGGGGATTTGTCTAATTTATTAAATACAAAAACAAGTTTAGATATTGCAATTCGATTATTGTAGAAGTTCTGCTTGTATGGCAGAAATTCATTATTAAAAAGCAGAAACGTATAGAGAAATTTCGTGGGCATGCATAAACTTCATACAGGTCGGAAAACGCAAATTCGCTTTGAGTTGCCAGTTGAAATCCTTTGACTGCAACAGATATTTTTTTTCACATTTATTGCAGTTGTCAGCCTATTAATTTGACGGTTAATGAGAGTTTTTTACAAAAATAAACAAAAGTTGTTAAGTTAGAAAGGCTGCCCATTTTTTTGGATGGACTTCTCCATCTTCCGGATTAACACCCCCGATTATGTATGACAACTCTAAAAAAACTAGTTGTAATTTTGCTGAGTAGTTGTCAGTTCGGTATTATGATTTACAACTCAACAAAAGAATTACAACTAGTTAGTTTTCAGTTGTGTTGGAAAATTTTTGGCTACTATGGATTACATAATATGGATTCTTACAACTGATCATTTGCAGTTGTCTTGTGATTGTCTTGTCGCCGAATTTGCAACAAAATGGATAAAAAATTGTAATTTTAATATTTATGAAATAAAAATTAATGCATAAATGATATCTGCCTTCAGCAAAAAAAAAAACGCAATGCGGAGCATAGTTTTAATATAGGGGAATCACATTGCCTCGAATAGTCGGTCACATACTGTTTTTTATTTCATATAACAAATAGCAAAATGTATCTTCATTCAGGCGAAAATAGCTGATGAATCTGAATAATTAAGTTAATTTTTTTGTAATAAATGTTCTATTATGTTCAAAAAATATTTCTTACTTTAAGTATGTAAAATAGATCCACACTTATATCCATTTTATATTATACTTATGTACACTTTATATTTTTTAATCGCCCTGTCCTTCTTGAAACGGCAATCAGTGACAAAGCGGTTGTCAAATTTCCATTTAGCAAAGGAAAGGAACGACTTAAATATAAAGAGTAGCTTGAAGACTATACTAGTTTCGGTTGTAAAACATATTAGCAAAATGAAGTTTAGTTGTATTGTCTTGAAGTAGACTAGACTAAAATGGTGATCAATTCATAATCAAGGGGGTAAGATCGTCACACTCACTCCTCTTTTTTCTGGCGTCTGCCTTTCCCTTTAGGTATTACTTTGGGGAGGACTAGAACATCATGCTATAGAGGATCATATGTAAGCTTTAATTTGGCCACCTCTGGGTCCGTCAGCCTAGTCTGGTTAAGCACCAACCGTCTTGTAAACAGCCTGCTCATTATGTTAAAAGGTTTTACTGCAATTAAATATATTTTTTTAGTTTCAATTTGAAAGTAAATCAGTAATTACAGCGAATAAGCATGGAAATATATATACATATATGCATATATATCAAAAACTGAACAACAAAATCATGTAATGTTATAAATAAACTTTTAAATTTGCCCCGCCCAATACAAACATTAATAATTTTACTTAAAATATACGAGTGCTATTTTGGCAATAAACTGCAAGTCCACATAACACATTCATAATATGGCGTATAAAGTATTTTTATATGAGATAAAATGAAAAAAAATATATGTATATACACACGTACGTACGTATATATATGTCAGCTACTTTATAGCAAAAATAAAGAAAGTACACACTAAGTACATTAAAATCCAAAACTATTTGTAAAAGCCATAAATTATAACAAAATATTTTACGTGCTGCTTGTTATAATAAAAAGCCCTACAAATTGTGTGCAAATATAACTCGTTTACAGTGTGACAATTTGCAACAAAATGTTTAAGATAATTTATTTTCATTTAAAGAATTTTCGTTGCGAGTTAAACAATTTGGCCAGCATTCTTCTTTTTATTTTATAGAAATACTGTCTTAAATGCTACTTGTTTGTTTTATTAGTTTTATTGCATGAGACACGCATCAGTTTGCTTAATTTATGTGATAAACAAGGAACTGAAATTTATTATTTAATTAAAATACAAACAAAAAAGCTCATGCACTAAATTACAAATATCAACAATCAAACATGTATAAATTTTCTTCAATTGAAAGTAATTAATATGATATCGATTAATGGTAATTGATTTAAATTTTTTTTTTTTTTATTTTTTTTTATATAGTCTTTTTTATATTTCTTTTTATATAGTTTTATAATTTTATATAAAAACATTTTTGTTTTATGGCAAATCATAGCAAGAGTACCATCCATGGCTGTGCTTTTTGCCATCGTATTCATCGAGCGCATTTTATAGCATCCTCTGCAATAAAAATAAATAAAAAAAAAATTTTATTTCAAAAAAAAAAAATACAAAACTTTTTAATTAAAATCGTTTTAAATGTTTCTTTGATTTATCCACTGAGTCGTGCATGACCGGGCCATTCTAAGTAGAAATATTTCTAATAAATGCCAACCCTTTTCATATCCAAATAAGTTCTTAAATAAGTTCTATTCCCATTGAATATATGCCGACTTCCAAGCCATTCGTATTTCATCCCTTAACGAACTTACTAACAACCTCAGCCAATGACAATTACGGTAACGATTGCCACGTTAACATTTCAATGGTAAAGTATGCGATATTTCAGTGCATTTCTGGTTAATTGAAGTAAATTTATATGACCCGAGTTCAAGCCCTGAAGGTGGCAACTTTTTTTTTTTTTTTTAATTTTTAATTTTTTTTACATAAAGAATTTTGAGGAGAAAAATATTATTGGAATGTAATTATTTTTATTATAATCTCGTAGATAATTTCCCGGCAATAATTTCTTACATATGATTTTCGCCACTTCAAGTTTTAAATACTTCTTCTGTATGAATGCTTCAAGAGTTGCTTTGCCGGCATAAGCCAATAGCTGTATTAAATCCCACTGGTGTCCTTTCCTACGAAGCAAATGTTAATACTTTCTTACATATGATTTTCGCCACTTGACTCGGTTAATCACTTCAAGTTTTAAATACTTCTTCTGTATGGATGGTCTAATGGTGTCCAATGCTTCAAGATTTGCTTTGCCGGCATAAGCCAATAGCTGTATTAAGTCCCACTATATGTGCCCCCTGGTGTCCTTTCCATAATAAATGCTGATTATTTTTTGGAAAGAAAAATTCACTTAGCATGGTTCAGAGGACTACACCATTTACCGTAGATATACTTTCTTATTTATTTTGGAAGATGATTCCAGTATTCTGTAAACTGCATCAAGTACTCAATTTTAAGCCATGAAATCTTGATTTTTTAACTGCTTGCAATGCGGCTGAAAGTTTAGAAAATATTAAAGAGAGATTATTCTAAGGGCGGAGTCAATTTTATTACTTCCGTAGTTGCTTAATTTTTTTTATCTTTAATTTACTTATTGAGCTTATAAGCTAATAGTGTCTTTCTAAATATCTCATAGGGTCCGTTTACTACCATAGGCCCCCTTGTCAGCTAAGCCTGTAGTCTACCGTAAAGCTTCTTGCTTAAGCCAGTGGTATCATTTCGCAAATCTTGTTTACTTCATAGTTTTTTTTGGAGTTGGCCGCGGCACAGTAATTTTTGAATTTTCACTAACATGCAATAATAATTCGTGAAACATTTTCGCTGCCTTAAAATGCGTTAAATATACATACAACGTTAGCCTTGTTAGTCTTGTAATTTTTTTTACTGAAGCCACTTTAAAATTAAAAAAATTTTTGTTCCAAAAATAAGTGAATGAACGCAATTCGTGTGTAGTTTTATCTTCCCTTTTTTGTTAATTGGCAAAGTTGCAATAAATATTTTTAGTTTATTGCAGCTTCAATTTTAGTAAAAACTTTAATTATAACATAAATTTAAAATACATAACGAAGTGCAATGATATACATTTCAAATGATATACATTTTTAATTTACTTTTAATGCAAAATTTAATAATTTACAACGAATAAAAAAAAAAGCTGAAAAGCACATGTGTTTGCATGCTTTCTGCAACAATGCTAGTTGTGAATAAAATAAGTTAAATAAGAAATAATTTATTTATTTCCGCAAATGGCAAAAAAGTACCAGTTTAGTACGTCTAGGGCGAGTAAGCGGACTGTATGTTTTTGCCTCTGACCTGCGTGCATATGAAATATGTTAACAAATAAGAGCGAATTTTCAAAGCAGCTTTTCTGCCACCAGAAAGTACTCGTATATTGTGCCTTAATGTAAAAAAGTCTGTTGAGGTCACAGAAGGCTCAAATTGGCTCAATGTGGACTCATACTGTATATACATCAAACCTATTAAAATTAGAAAAAGTGTAAAATTTGCACTTTTAAGAAGGATAAGGAAGTACACTATATGTTAATGCAGGCTCAAAAGTACCAATAATGTAAAAAGTCTGGAGGTCGCAGAAGGCTCATATTGGCTCAATGTGGACACAAATTGTATGTACATCAAACCTATTAAAATGAGAAAAAGTGTAAAATGTACACTTTTAAGAAGGATAAGGAAGTACACTATATGTTAATGCAGGCTCAAAAGTACCAATAATGTAAAAAAGTCTGGAGGTCGCAGAAGGCTCATAGTGGCTCAATGTGGACACAAACTGTATATACATCAAACCTATTAAAATTAGAAAAAGTGTAAAATGTACACTTTTAACAAGTGTAAAAAAGTACATTATATGTTAATGCAGGTTGAAAAGTATCAATATTTGACCGCTTTTATTTCCTAAAAAGTACTTTACACAGTTTAATGTAGGCTCTAATATGTGTCTTTATCATATACATATTAAAAAAGAAATACTATCAAGGTAAATACCTATACGTTTTTGCCATACGGCCTAAAAGTACACTATATTTTATTCTAGACCCCATATTATATGGGTGGGAAATCAACACCCTCAAAAATGGTACTTTTTCTCTTTTAATAAATAAATCTCTCGTTTATAAGATAAGGGCGATATTCATAAGTATTTTCACTACTTTGGTTTTATCTTTGTAACCTTTTGGAATTTTTAGATGCTTCCATTTTTAGACCAATCGAAGCAGTTATGGAGGCCGTTTTATTCCCCCTTTGCTTACTTATCGTTCAATTTTTTTGATTTTAGAGAAAGCAAAAAAATGTTTTTTTTTGATTTTCGGCGGCAGTTTTTATTTCTTATTCTTGTAATTTTTTTTTATTTAATTCAAATTAGGAAATATTTTAGAAAAATTTTTTTTTATTATATAAATTATATATATTTTATAAATTTGCCATTTCTTAGAAATTTATTTATAAGTACTTGTCATTTATTCAGGCATGTTTTTTAATCTCAGCGGGTCTTTGAAATAATGTGAGGGATAAAACTTTCTCTAAAGGCATATAGTAGCAAGCAAAGCCGTTAAAATGAATGGTAAATCAAATAAAAAAAATTAATTTTTCAACTAGAAATTGCCAACGGTAGTGGGTTCGAACCCCACGTATTTGATTCTCAAATACTTTAATATCTTATGTGGTATTTATTGCTGGTATGTTTAAGGCCTAAACATAGGTCACGTAAAATATGTCAGAAAACAATTTAAATTTATTATAATCTACATCTGAGCACGTACGCTCTCCTTTGCTCCTCCCATAACATCATTTCATTGGCGAAATAAAAAGAAGTAATAAAAAAATGGTACCAAACCAGAGAAGCTGCAAAGAAAACAACTACGTCTTCTCTACCCCTACTCCCTTTTTATAATTCCGGTATAATGTAGGGTCTTAAGTTGCCTTAAGCCTGCTTGTTCGTGTTACGATTATCCCTTTAATTTTGACTTTTCCACATAAAATATTACTTTAGCAATTTTGAGTAGGAATTTTATTTTATCTATATGAAGCCTTGTACAACCAAAGGATTAGCTTTATCTAAGTAGGGTGATATAGGCAATTCCATTACGGGCCTACACACTTAAAATTTAAATAAAACAAAAGCTGTATGAGTTAACCAGGTAATATATATATATATATATATATATATATATATATATATATATATATATTATATATATTTAAAAATTAAACTTCTGGTTTATGTTTTGAAGACAATTTCAACCAAACTACCCCACGGTTGCGCCTAACAAACTGCATATGATCATTACAATTTTGCAGTACTTTTTCGCAGAAAACAAACTGCAGTTCATCGATGACACGTTGAATATTCAATTTTAATATGTCGATTGTTTGCGGCTTGTTCGCACAAACCAACGACTTCACATAACCCCATCGGTAGTAGCCCAATGGCATTAAGTCACAAGATCTTGGCAGCCAACTCAGTGGTCCAAAACTTGAAAATAATGGATCGTTGTATCGCGGGCTGTATGTCAAGCTGCACCATGTTGTTGAAAGAACTTGCCATTAAGATCATTTCCATACATTTTTAGAATAAATTAATCGTTTAGCATCGACTTTACCGAACTCCAGTAACGGTAACGTTGCTTCTTGCTTCATTTTTAAAAAAATATGGCCCGATGATACCGCCTTCAAGAAGAGCGATCCGGACAGTTAGTTCTAATGGATCCAGTGGACCAATTACTTTTGCCTCAAATAGGCATATTTTGTTTATTTCTTTTCAAATCCTTTCAACTTCATTCCAAACACACAATTTATCTATAAAAAAAATTTATCTGCTTCGAGCTGCTCTAAAACCCTAAAGTGCGTAGGCTTCTAATGGAAACACCGATATACTCGTAAATGATGTATATGAATGCGAAACATAAAATGAAATTTTTCTTATTTAAAAATTAAAGAAACATAAGAAAATAATTTAAATTAAATTAGACTAAAACGGCAACATGGGCTGTTGAAAGATGCCTTAAAACTTATTAGTGTTGGCTGGTTGTTTGTTGTTGTTCTTCCATGACATGCTTGAGCATGTTATTAAATGAATATAAGAATATGTATAAAAATGGAAAAGCCGATATTTTCTTTAATTCTTGTTCTATTTTGTTACCCATATTTGCAAAATTCAATGAAATAATATTCAATTCTGTGCTGCCACAAATATCCTCAACAGGATATGTTTTTATTTTTATATATATTTATGTATGTATGTATGTATGGATGCATGCATATGTGGCAGCGGATATGGACATACGTATGCATTTGCATTTATTTGTATGTGCATGTAAATGTAAATAAATGCATGTTCATTTCTGCATTACTTGTTTTAAAAACCTTGATTTATTTATATTCAAACAAACTGAATGCAACTGCAATAATTTGTAATTTCTGTGAAAAACAAACATCAAATCAATTTCTAATATTTCTCTTCCTTCAGCTGCAAAAGTTGTGAACAAATAATTGAAAAGAACTAATGAATAAACGAACTAATGGTGGCATGACGACTGAGTGAAGGATATTTTGTTTTGTTTCCTTTTGTATTGTTTTGTTTTACTGGCATCTAATTTTAGTACAGGAAATGCATACAAAGACACACCAGTGGGTTGCTGTGAATACATTCGAATGCGCTCAAACTGAATTAAGCATTCGTCATCAAAATCCTTATTATACTATACCTTCGATATAACTTAAACGAAGGACGAATTTTGTCCAATATGTCAATTTTGTTAGTAAAAATTCTCTTGGTCGGATTTATTCATTTGTTATAATTGATAAAGATGTTTTCGATTAGTGTTGCCGTATTAAAAAAAAAACTTCACTCAACAATTTATTCATTAACCCTGGAAAGTTGTATCGACAAACTATTTGAAAAGAAAATCTTGAAGAATTATTTTTAATGTTAAATAATAAGGAAAATGTAAAATATAGAAATTATTATTTTTAATTTTTCATTATGCATTAGAACTTTTTTTTTTTAAAAAAAATAAAAAAAAAAGAAAAATATTGCTTCTTCGTAAATGGCTGGCCTGTAAAGATAAACGTCAAAATAATAAAGAAAATAAAAGAAACTTTTTATAATTACAAATATTTATGCCCCTATTATGGTTCACAACATCTAAGTGTTGTGTTGTAGAGCAGAGAACGCAATAGTGTTTTCACACTGAGGATAAAACCTGGTTTTAAAACAGAATTTGGTTTTAACTTGAAAACCAATCCTTAAAACCTGGGGTTTTACCATACAAAATAATTCTCATAAAACCATTTTAAAACCTTTTTTGAATTGGTTTTAAGTAGATTTTATGAAATACAACCTTGTCTTCTGCAGTACATATTCAGTGCTACCAAGTTAGAAAGATTGAAAACAGCTGATAATTCATTCACATTCACAAATATTCATTCACAAAATGTAAAATCATTTCAATTTTAGAACACATTTTTAAAATGTCTTATTTTGTATATAAACAATAACAGCTGTCGTACAGTTTGTCAAATAAATGTGGGAAGAATAATTACAACAAACACACCTATTTCTACAAAAAATTTATTTCATCATTAACAAATTTATTTCACAAACTGTATTATAAAACCTTATTTTATCAAAATTGTATGTAAACACAAAATCAGCTGTTTGTAGGTTTTAAATTAAAACCAGGTTTTAACTTTAGGTGTGAAAACACTACAACCCATACTTTTTCCGATTATGGTTTACATCAAGATGTTGTGTATTTCACAGGGTTGTTCTTCAATGTTAGTATACTTTCCTTAAAAAATGCATCTGACAACAACACTTAAAAACAACTTTTGTGAACCATAATCGCAATTTCAAGAATATAACATCAAATTTACAACTGTTGCTTTATTACATGAGAACCAGTGCCCATTTTTCCGTTGAGCACAGATACTTCCAATGCTTTCATTACTCTGCGTTTGATACACGGCAGAGATGGCAAATGTGCCACTTTGTTGATTTCTTCTTATTATTTTTGATCCCGTCTTGGGGGCTAGTTATTACATTTTTAATTTATTCCTCTATTGCGTGTTGTAAGATCCGTATCTCGAGTGATGGCTCTCCAATAAGGTGACACATAAGATTTATGATCATCTTTCAAATTCGTTCGTTATCACAGCTGGCTAAAAGATATAGAAGGTAATTGCATCCGCGATGTAGAAGCGAACTTTATTTCAATATAGACGTTTTGGCTTCCCTGGCCTTACATATTAAAAATGTCTTTTAAAATATCTCACTTGTTTGACTTTAAAAGTCCAAACAATAGACTTTTTACAAGGTAAGAGAGAGAGAGTGATTTGATGTGAATCCCTATCCCACTGGTTTGTTTCATTTACCATTTGCTTTACTTCATTTACCTTATTCCCTCCCAGAGATGTTGCTACTGGATTAGGAAGTTTCCCCATTTAAGGGAACTACTCATCCCACTGGTTCGTTCCCTGTACAATTTGCGTTACTTCATTTACGTAATCATATTTAAGGGACACACTCATACTATTGCTTCGTTTTATGAACAATTTGGGTTACTTCATTTACCTTATTCCCTCCCAGAGATGTTGCTACTGGATTAGGAAGTTTCCCCATTTAAGGGAACTACTCATTTTTTATGAACAATTTGGGTTACTTCATTTACCTTATTCCCTCCCAGAGAATTTGCTACTGGATTAGGAAGTTTTCCTATTTAAGGGTCCCAGTCATCTCATTGGTTCGTTCCATATACAATTTGTGTTACTTCATTTATATAATCCCCATCCAGAGATGTTGTTGCTGCATTAAGAAGCTTTTCCATTTAAGAGATTATATTTTTGTGGGTAAACTTTAAACAAATGACTAAATGCTATTAAGAGTAGAATTGATTCCTTAAGTATAAGCTTGCTTATGCTCGGATTTATTGTTTCTTGGAGCTTCGGAAGTAAAAGCTAATTCTTACAAATAAAAAATTATTTGTATTAAAGGTGGGGAATGGTCGTTGCAACCAAAACCTTTCAATAGTGTATCAAAAGTTTCATTTTGATACCAGATTACAATACGACGGCATTATTAAATGATTCTACTCATGATCAGTGGAACTAATTTAAGAAAGATTACGATATAAGCCTAAAATGAAGAAATAAACTAGTGACTACGGCACAACTAAATTACATTTTCAGCACAGAAACTTTTCAAATTAAAAGAAGTTGTTGATGCCACCCCACTAATCCCCCGCATGCGAAAGTTAAAGTATACATATTCCACAGTATTTCAGCACTGACTAGTAAAACTACAACAACTTCTCTAAATCGCAACAAATATTTAAGACAAGCTTTAATAAGAAATCTGCTGAATTAGCCAACAATCTTTAATTAATTTCATCATTGTGAAATAATTTCATTTATTTCTTTAATTTATCGCAAGCAAATTTATATCCGCATTGCGAGTCAGCTGGTTTTAATGCTTTTGACACAGCTATTCTGGCGGGCAATAGTTCTGAAGTGTTGCACTAACATGCTCTTGACACTTTTGATTGGCTTTTAATTTGTTCTCTGCCAAAAGTGGAAGGAAAAATAAAATAGAAAAATGCGATTTTCAGTTTACACATTTCCCATGTCAACTCCCCAACAAAAAACTATTTTGCTACAGGTTAAATATGTGTTCCTTAGAAAAGCGTAACAGCAAACGTTTCACAACTTTAAAAGTTCGTTTAATTTAATAAATACTTTAAATATTTTCTTAAAAGCAAGTCAGAGAACTGCAAAGTGGAAACCATAAAAAAAATCGCTTTTATTAGAAAAAAAATTCTTTAGCGCAAATATGAATATTCCCGGGGAATGATATCCCACCACTTTTGTTTATTGTAAACAGATGGTGAGAACAGTATTTCCGGAAAGGGCATTTTGAATTTTCAGTGTCAGCTGTTTTGCTTTTCGCCACTTTTTACTAACAAGTGTGCTAAAATAAATAATAAAAATAAAAAATATAAAATATTTTAAAAAAACGAATTAAGGATTGTAAGAACAGAGTTGCACTACGCTCCACAGGAAGCAGCGTAAAGCCTGTTGTGCGTTGCATAATAGTAAGACATTTGGATTCAATGACGGATTCAGTAGCATTTTAATGCTATTTGAAAACAGCTGTTTTTGTCAATTTGCAGAATTAAAGGGGTATTTTTTTTGCTGCTGCTTCTTTTAGCAATAGCTGTACTGAGGTTGAGGTAGCAGTACAGGTCAACTGACCCAAAATATCAGAAATAATATTGAGCATAACTGACAAGTTTATAAATAAAATAACACTCATATTTTTGTATAATTAATTTTTTTTTTTAAATAAAACCAATTTTTTCAAGAGCTAAAAATAGAACTAAATATAATTAATGCCATACGACTTAAAAAAAATCATTTTCAAGTTAAGGTTCTGGGCTGGCTATCTCCTTCGACACATTTTTTTTCTGGCCGGATTATATCTGAAAGTATTTATTTGTATGATTTATATTTTCATATACTCTAAGGAAGACAATTTTTCATTAAGACCCTCTTCCAGTCCCCAACAGATTTTGTTGGTGATGCTGCTAGCCAAGGTATCTAAAAATTGCTTTAGTTCCTTCCTATTTCCCTCGTACGTACCACGTGTAATGCTTGTATTATTTTTTCGTCGTTTCCAAAAGTATTTCCAGTAAAAAAAAACTTTTTTTTTGTTTTTTTTATTATTTCTTATTTTTTAAGAATATTTTTTTTTTGTTGAAAAATTTCATTTTTTTCGATTTAAGTTTAAAATATTTCCATTTTTGCAAAACTCCCCTTTAATTGGTTTGCGGGATTGTCACATTTTTCCTTTTATTTACATTCCGTGGGGAAAATCCTCATTTTTAAAATCTGCTTTGAATAAGATGTTCTTCAGAATAGGTGAGCAGGTATTCATAATTGGACTGATTATAAAATTATAAAAATTTAAATTTTGTTGCAGCGAAAGCTCGTTAGCATTGTAAATGAAACTGAAAATTTCACTAAACAATTAAAAAAACAATTTATGTAATTTGTAAATTGACCTTTAGAACTTCATTGAAATTATTTATTACATTCCACGAACTGAATAACAAACTGCGTTTAAGCTGAAGTATAGATTTCATTCGGGTATTCCCCGTAAGGTAATTACGCCACTAACCCATCTAAAACCAATTGTATTCTTTTGCTACATGATACAATTAGCGATATTCTGTGTTTCGTGTTGTAACGTAAAACTCTTAGTGGTGACTAGCATTGTTTCACTGTCGTGTAAAAGGAGACCGTGTAATAAAAGAGTTCGATGTAAATAATTGATTGATTCTATCAAAAAGTTGTTAAACAATTTTTATTCTAAATGTTTTCTTGTTTTAGCCAATTTTGTTCATTGTTTATTGACATCATAAATTTGTGTCTTGCCAAAAAAACGTTTACAGCTGTTGCTAAAAGAAGCAGCAGCATAAAAATACCCCTTTAATTCTGCATATTGACAAAAACAGCTGTTTTCGAATACTGAACACTTCCTTAAATATAAAAAGCTTATTAAACCGTCATTAAATCCAAATGCCTTTTACGGGCGTAGTATCATTCCAAGTTTTTAACTTTTGGTGTTCCAAAGTGCTCCGACATTCTAATAATGGTATTCATTAGCCAGTTGAAGGCATTACGAGTTTGTAGTTGCAAAATTGATCGGCACGTGCATAGAAAATAATTTATTGTCACTCACTGTTTTACTATTTTTCGGTAATATGTTGTAATACATTCCCTTCTAAATGAAATTAATTTTTTCTTGGTTTCAATTAATAAAAAAGAAAAATGAAAAATTGTAAAAGAATAGAGGCGAAATGGTATGAACTGAGACTACAAGAGATGGAATCTGTAGATTCCGCCTAACATAAAAATAAAAATATTTTTCATTGCCAGGTTTGAAGATTTAAAAAACTTCTTGTCTGTGTTTTTTTTAAATAAAATTTTATATATTTTTAAATTTTTATTACACTCTCATCTTTAGATTTAACTGCAATTTAGAGTAAATTAGGCAACTGGTCAGCCGAAAACGTCCTTTTACGGTCTCCTCTAAAGTCGCTTCCTTTAAAGTCGACTCTTAGAGTCTTTTCCTTTAAAGTCGACTTATAAAAGCCGTTTCCTTTAAAGTCGACTCTTAAAAGTTGTTTCCTTTAAAGTCGATTCTTAAAAGTTGTTTTCTTTAAAGTCGATTCTTAAAAGTCGTTTCCTTTAAAGTCGACTCTTAAAAGTCTTTTCCTTTAAAGTGGACTCTTAAAAGTCTTTTCTTTTAAAGTCGTTTTCTTTAAAGTCGACTCTTAAAAGTCTTTTCCTTTAAAGTCTACTCTTAGAGTCTTTTCCTTTAAAGTCGACTCTTAAACGTCTTTTCCTTTAAAGTCTACTCTTGAAAGTCGTTTCCTTTAAAGTCTACTCTTGAAAGTCGTTTCCTTTAAAGTCTACTCTTAGAGTCTTTTGCTTTAAAGTCGACTCTTAAAAGTCTTTTCTTTTAAAGTCTACTCTTAAAAGTAGTTTATTAATTTTATTAAAACAAATTTCAACAAAAATGTAAGAATCTGAAATAATATTTTCTGTTTTTAATGATCAAAAATTACACTGTGCAACAACACAAATTTTCTTAAAATGCACACAAAGGAAAATGAAATTATTTATGTAAATGCTTTTAAAAAGTTCTGTAAAGTCAGATTTTATTGATTTTTTTCCACTTCATTGCACTTATTTCATTTTTCCCAATTTTCACAGCCTTTTCTTTTGCTCTTATTTGTAGCATGTGGAAGCTGGCCAGTAAAAACGAACTTGTAAAATCAAATTAAATACACGCATTCAATAATTTTTTTTTTTTTGGGTTAACAGGCCTTTTTGTATGCCTTCTTTGTAAATTTAATTTTTTTTGGTTTCTTATTTAGTAAGTTAATTCTTCTACTTGCTCTTGATGTTTGTAGTTGTCCTGGAAGCAGGACAAGGGTGTAGGAATGTACCAAAATATGGTACCAACGTAAAAGAGTAGAGAAAGTACCAAAAATTGAACCTTTTCTTGCCTTCAGAAAGTATACTATACGAGGTCTGATCAAAAAATAACAGTCATTTTGAGATTTCGTGAGTTACGTATGTTCGATTTTCACATGTTTGTTTTATATGTTGGCAATGTCAGCCATTTTGGATAACCAGTTTGTTTTTGATAGATAAAAAGTTTAGTCGTGTTTGTTCAAAAAGGTCATAACTGACCTTTAACATTGGAAGCGTCCAGAAAAGCCAAGACTGAAAAAAGAAAGTCAAGTTCGGTTAGAACTGAAAGATTTGCTTACTATTTCCTTTGATTGCTATGGCGTACTGTCGTATGGTATATAAGGACTGCTATCTTAAAGTTATGCGCCGATTACGCGACGCAATGTGTCAGAAACGCACAGAATTGCTGAAAAACCAAGCATGGGTTTTTTTTTTTTTTTTTTTTTTTTTTTTTTCATTTCTGTGCCTTTCTGACGGATTGCGTCGCGTCATAACGCAACAGTTCAGACGAGGATGCCAAAAGCAAAATCATAATAAGGCTTCAACCACGGTATTTACCGGACTTGGCCCCTGCTGACTTTTTTCTATTCCCAAAACTGAAGACACCGATGAAAGAAAAGCGGTTTGGTTACGGTTAATGAGATAAAAGTGAAATCGATACCAAAAACCGCGTTTCAGAAGTGTTTCGCTGGCATAAGTGTGTTACATCTGAGGGGTATTACCTTAGAGGAGTCCACAGAGTTATTAATGAATAAATAAATGCTTTGGAAATAATTAAAAATGAGGCGGTTTCTTGATCACACTCCGTATTCGCTTTAAGACTTGCTTTTTTTTTGTTTTCTGAAATTTTCAACGAAAAAGCTTTAGCGACGCTCTACAATATGACAATCTCGACGGAAAAGTAAGAGCCAATCTTGAAAGCTAAGAGTAACTAGAAAAGTTTTTCTATGTTCATTCACTCCCTTCTCTATTCACACCAAGAAATCCAGATTTTCTAATCGAAAGCTTAATTTCAAGTTAACCAGGCATAATAAAAATATGTATAAATAAAAGCTTTAAAATAAATTTAAAATGAAAGCTTTAATTGTTTAAAAGTAATCATTTTACACAACTTTATTTAAGTATTCGGCCGTGTATTGGATCTGCAATTTAATATCCGCTTCATTCAATTAAGCTTTAAGTTACTTGTTACTACGAATCCATTCAGCACAATCCCGTTGAGCAATTTTATTGCAATCATTTGGTAAAAGCCTTGGGGATTAATGAGAATACTATGAGATAAGTGTTAATAAATGCTGATGGCCAATCATATAAAATTACTTCTGTGCTGGTGTGTGTTCATATCTATGTGTAAGTATTCATATTTCAAAACACTTGCAAGTGAATAATTTTGACACCACTGTGCCTAATTGCAGTGAGCATGTATAGAGGACAGATGGCTCACTGAGTTGAGATTGTCATCGGTGCATCGTTGTAGAGGCTGTGTGGCAGGCAGCCGAAATAATATTCAAAGCACTTGAATATGAAAGATTTGAAAAATTGGCATACATTATTTAAGTGAACACGTACGAGTACACAATAATGTGTGAATAATCATGTGTTGCTGTGACAATGAGGAAGAATTTTCAATATGTAACCATGTTAACAATGATAGGCAGACCGAAAAGTCAGGGGAACTGCCATAGACTTTGGCATAAAAGAATTATTGCAAACTTACATGATAATCGCATTATTCAATGTTAAGCACAAGGTAAGCTGAATACAAAAAATCAAATTCTTGCCAAGATTTTTAATTTCATTTTATATTTTCTTGCTTTCAACATAAAACATTTTCATCTGAAAGCAATAGTTATTTGAATATGCAGATCGAAGAGATGCACCATTTTGAATTATGATTGAAATGCAAATGCCATTGAAAGGAGAACACAATTGCGATCATGACTGCGACAATTAAATGTGTTCAAGATTGTTAGTCTATGACTGCACATATTCATATCTTTTGTAGTATAAAATATAATATGGTATTTTAGCTCATCGCCCATTGAAAAGAATGTAGTCTCTACACACACTCTAAAAAAGTATACTCTTCTCAGCATTAAACAAATTCTCTGGAATACAGGCAGTATTCCCCTCTGCTCTCACCGCATCCAGCCGGCCTTTTCAGCCGTCTGACATTTTAATGCCCGACAGCCATTTACTTTCTTTCATATTCTCAGAGCGGGTTGCATATTGAGCGCTAAGTTTTTGTGAATAAGGGGAATCCCCATTGTAGAAAGCTACCAGCTGTGTTGAGAGGAATCCCCATTGTAGAAAGCTACTAGCTATTTTGAGTGTTAAAGAAAACTTAATCCCATATGAATTTCAGAAAGGTTCCCGATACTGGCAACTTTAAAAAAAAAATATTCAATTTTTAAAAAGAGGGTTCTCCCTATAGGGGTTTTATATTAAAAAAATTTTAAAATTATTTCCCAACCAGTATTTACCAGCTTTTTTTAAGACACTGTCATAAGGCTTTATAACCGATATATTTGCCACATATTGGAATGAATATGCAGTATAATTAATTCCAGTTTTATACTTATTATAGAAGTCCGCTTATGTGAGAGTACACCGTATCTTCACATTGTTTTAAAAATTTCTCGTCTAGAAAGTACAATTCCAGTATGGATTCTGTGGACAATGTCCTGATGATGATTTTATTTTCTACTCATGTCAATCATTGCTTCGGAATTTGGTAAAACGAATAGCGACAGCAAAAAAAAAGTGTTAAATCAGCTTTGGTGTTAAAGTAGGCGTTCTAGAGTGCTTTTTATTAGTTTATTATGTCTTTGGTTTAGTTCGCCAACGAAACATCATTACGGAAGATGACCGTGGAATAGTCTGTCTGCAAAAACAAAAAAATTATTTATCATCGAAGAAAGGGATCGAACTCAGAAGCGCACAGTCGCTAATTAACCAGATCCGTCAACGACAGCCACTAATATTCCTTTCAGATAAATAACGTCAGTCTACAAAATATTTTATCGTTAGTACAATGGATCTCAGGAGTTGCATACTTTGCAAGGTGCACTTTTATCAAAACCTGCTGGATTTCTTGTCTTTTATTGCTTCTCTTAATTTATATCGAGCTTTTTTAGACATGGAAGTATACGATTTGTGGTGTTTGTGGTCTTAATTGAAGAGTAATGACAGCTGGCATCCTTCTCCAACAGCTTTTTTCTCCCCGACTTTGCAGAAAACAGCGCTTTTGTTATTTATATTCAATCAGCGGTAGGCGAACCCTCTAGGATATTGGACAACACGGCTGGCATAGTTAGGCAGTAAAGTTCGTAGCTTGCTGGTTCACTTTATATATATAGATTCCGTCTGGTTTCTTATATAAGTAGAATTTCTCGGTTTTATGCAAAATGAATGTCATGGAATGGCAGGTATTTGTTTCTTATGTTTATTACTTAATACAAAAAGGTCCTAAATCAAGTTTTTTCATTGTAGATACATTTTCATAATCAATTTCACATAATTTAAAGTTTTTATACAAAAAAAAAAAAAATAAAAGTGAGGTAAATAAAAGAATTGAATGAATGAATTTTTTAATTCAATCAATAAATTCTAAATAAAAATATTTTTTAGGGCATTTCTATTTTCAGGCGGCGATATGCAAATACACATACATAGTAATAATATTGTAAAATATTTCCACCTTCTCTTCAACAATAGGGAGCCACGCTAATGCATATTTTACCACCCCTTATGTATCCTTGTGCTAAATGAAACATTTATGTGCTCATGTGATGGGCATTGCTTTTAGGTGTGGCTGGTTTTAATCTCGTTCTGCTGCCTTTAAAGCTTGAAAAGGTTGTTTGTTAAAACAAAATAAATATTTTCAACTTTTTTCCCAAGATTTTCTCAGATAACGTAATATTTTTGTAAAAACTGCTACTATTACTAGAGGTAGAGCTGTCACCATGGCTTCAAATTGTCCTGTAATTTTCGTCCTTTAATTTTTAGACATGGCTGCCTACAAACTTAGGGAAATACAAGGTGATACTTCTCATAAGCGTATTTTTACAGCTTATCCGCCAGAAGGTTCCACTGACTTTACATCAAGCGGTAGGAGGGGGTTTCTACACCTATTAAGAGCAAAGGTAGTTGGCCAAGTCCTGCTGGGGCAACTCAAGGGTGGCATTGACTCAGTGCCAGCGTATAAATAATTACATTGCATGTCCAGTTGGTTTAGAGACAAGAAGCCAATTTTATTTCATTTATCAGTCGTTTCATTCCTTTCAATTTTTTTTTTCACGTAAATCCTTCCTAGCACTCGCCTAATTTCATGCCATTTCTCTTTAGTTAAAGATTGACTACAGTCTACAGAGTTCGCACTTATTCGCCATTATGAGCCTCTAAATAAGCCTCAAATCAGCAATTCCCAGTTGCCAGTATCGTATATGTTACAAAGCAATGAAAGTGTCATTAAGAGAGAATGATAGGAGAAGATATCCTCAGACATGAATATAAAAGTATAAAATATGTTTTATATGAATATAAAAAATGGTTAAACGCGGTCCCTAAAAATATTGGCATAAAAACTGCATCCTAATATAGACTTTATAAAATGGCTTCCGTCAAGCTACAGCGGAAGTTTCCCATAATATTTGTGACTCAGCCAACTGATACCAGCATTTGTATTCAATATAGAGAAATAACCGTTAGACAGTTCAAGTGGGCCTATTCATAATGAGAACTCTCTCTTGGGAAATTTTTTTTTTTAATTACCGGTTCTGTAATACCTTTTATTTACAAGTGATTTATTTACATGAAAATCTGAAAATCTAATAAATCGACAAATTTACGTGAAAAAGTCGTTTTCTGGTGCCACACTATTATACAAGTATTATACAAATAAATTTTTTTCTTCTTGATCGAAGAAAACTCTACAACTCTGATCGCATGAAAATTGATATTTTAAGAAAAAAATTTTATAAACTGGCCAATTGTACGACTTGTTAAAAAACCACAATATCATACTTTTTCAGCAGAGATGCCATATTTGACAAATCTTACGATTATGTAGAATAGCGAATCATGGCCTTAAGCTGTTTTGTAAAGGCAATCAATTAAGATGCGGGTTCAGGTGCAAATCAAAGCTGAAGTGGTTAATGCACTGACTATTAACCCATCAGACAAAACATTAATGGTTTATAATTTTTGGTAGCCGGATCAACCCCTTGACTTCAATACTTTAGAATTGATGTGCTAATTCAATGAAAGCTTATCTTTATTGATTTTGAAATATATTTGTATTTATTTACTCACGCTCATGTAAAATATACTGAGAACAACAATGGCAGCATAAACTGTTTAATGCAACATTCCCATTGATTATTTTGCTCCATTTTTATAGAAATATATAAAAATAATTTTAATTACAAGCCCCCCGATGGTATGATGGTTAGTATACCCATCTGTTACGCAGGTGTCAGGGGTTCAATTCCCTGGGGAGCCAGAAGCCAAAGGTCTCAGTAGCCAGTGCTTCTATACATATTGCAATTATATTCATATAATTGTAATATTTGGCAAATAAATAAATTTTAATTAGTTTAATTTTATTAGAAAAAATTTAACAAGAAATTTTATTATAAAATTACTTTTTATTTTATTTTTAAATTTATTTATTTCAATTAATAATTTATTTAATTTAAATAATATAATTTGATTTTTATGTATTTCCTATTTAAAATTATTATTAATTCTGTGGAACATTAATTTTTATATATTTTCTATGAAAGCTCCCTGAAAATTTACTGCGATAAATAAAAACAATATCAATATGAATTTTGTAGAAATTTTTTAAATATTTTTTTTTAATATTCTTTTTTATAAAATAGATGTTTTTCACTTTGTTTAAAAATAAATTATTTGCCATTAAATGTTTAGAATATTTTTTCTTGTTTATAAAACACTTTCAAATAAATTATTTATTTATTTATGGCATTCCTTTGCCCAAGTTAGTGAGTGTGTTTTGGCCTTTAAAACACAAACAAACTATTTTTTTATTTTGCTGAAAATATTTCAAATTTTTTTGGATAATATTTTTTAAAGAAACTAACCCGGTTGCCCTGGCATTTCAATGTTCGCTGCCTTCACTCGAACTTTTTTTTATGCATGTGAAATTTCTTCAAGCATTCAAACGTTCTCCAATTTTTATTGCTGTGAAATAATTTTCGTTTTTATTACAACATTAAATTTGCCACCTGTTATACATGCATTGATCACTGTGCTCGTAACTACTCAAGTGTTCACATGGATTTGGCCAAGAGTATGTCCTACATGCTATACGACTATTTACGTAAGTAGGACTTGTGGTATGCATGTAATTTTTGGCTTTTACATACATACACGTAGATAAGAAAAATGTGCTCCATATATTTCTTTATATAATTTATTCTCGCCGACATGTACAACTAATATTTTAATGACGTAAACATTAGAATGTGTGAAATGCATCACCGTAGGAGCCGTGACATGGAACGGCATCTATCACGCAATCTAGCAAATAAATCAAATCTAGTCGTACGGACGTGTATGGAGAGCAATGAAATATATAACAAAAATGTAGGTTTATAATAATTTATGTACTTCCAATATATATATATATATATAAATATACACACGCACACAGAGGCACTTAAACATACGACTGCACTGATTTAGCTCCATACATTTCCTTTCAAACGAGTATGCTTAAGTATGTATGTATGTGTGCCCATGAATACCCAGCAAACACGCTCTTGAATTTGCTTGCAACTGCAGCGTTTTCCATGGAACTCTGCAAGAGTTGGAAAAGTATGGATAGTCATCGTATCGGAACTCTCAGCTTTTATTGGTTTATTTTTATATTTCATACAGATATTTGAAATGAAAGGAACTGACTTTTGGATTTTTTCGAAAATAATTTAAAATTTTTTTGAATTAGAAGTTATTAGAAGAATTTTAAATAATTTTTATATTTTATATAAATATTGGAGGTGAAAGGAACTGACTTTTGGATGTTTTCGAAAATAATTTAACATTTTTTTGAATTAGAATTTATTGGAAGAATTTTAAATAATTTTTTTATTTTATATAAATATTGGAAGTGAAAGGAACTGACTTTTGGATGTTTTCGAAAATAATTTAAAATTTTTTCCACTTAAAAAATGTTTTTTTCGCCTTTTTAAGTGAAACCAAAAATTAAGTCCAGCAGGGAATTTCAATTGGTCTTCTATCAAGTATTTTGCTGGTCCAGTTTCAGAAGTAATTGCGTACAGACGTAATTGAAGGGAAAAGATAAAAATATTAATAATTTCTATTAATAACACTGACGTGTTAATGGCTTATTGATATATCACAGTATTTTTTCAAAGAACCAGATTTTTGGGGAATGGTTCCAAAGCATGCAAGGGGTGATGCCATCCATATTTGTTAGCGGGGAATAAAGTTTTCTTATTTTTAAAATTAAATATTTTATTTTCCAAATAAAAGTTTTTTTGGCTGCCTCCGTGAGCGAATGGATAATGAACAGCCTGCTTAACAGGATGTTGTAGGTTCGATTCCTGTCCAGACTCCGGGTGTCTTCCCGCGGACAAGCCGAAAGTTTTTTGAGAACTATAAATCTCAAGGTTACCTCTTACTGAAAACTAACGATATTTTTCACTTCTAACATAAAAACCCAGCCGTCAGGATCCAGGATCTTGGCTTAAAGTTGACAAAATCCTTTTCAACTCTGCTGCTTATTTGGCAATGCAGGTTTGGTAAAGATCATGTATTGAAATGTCATGATCAAAGTAGCTTCTTTCCTCTGGACTTGAAGAAGATTCAAATGTCATATTTTCTATAAAAAGCAACTAATTTCTGTCACCCATGAAACCCTTATCGTTATGTTTGCTGGTTACCATTTCCTTTGCCACATACGACTGTTTACTTCATTGTATTGTAAAAAAGTTTAAGAGAGCTCCTTGTGTTTGATTGTAAAAGTAATAAATGCTGGTAGCATGGTTTCATTGATAGTTATTTCTTTAAAGCGAGAGGTTTATTTGTTCGTTTCAGTTTTGCACTTTCTGTTGATTTTTCTGCTTTTTTATACCTCTTCACCACAGGTGGAAAAAAGTAATACAATTTGTCGGAAAAAGTTTTTTTTTCTATCATTCCGTTTATAATTTATTCAATATTGATTTGCCACCCTACAAACTACATTTGTGTATGCCAGCAGGGGAGTGGCTTGTCCATCTGTCAGTGTCAAACTGTTTGCCGGCGAATGTATTTTTCTGAAAGTTTTATTTGCTAAAATTACCGGTCAGATGATTTTGCAAAACGTTATATAAATTTAAAAATCAGTTAAATTAATAATTTATAAACTAAATTCTATTCGAGTTACGAAAAAAACAATTTTAGAGTGAAGCTTTCCACGATTTGATGGGGGATCTGCTGGGCATAAAAGTCTTAAATTAAATAATTTTTCAACACGCTTTCCTCTCATCGCTGTCTTTAGCTTTGGTAAGATGAAAAAGTCAGCAGGGCTCAAGTCCTGTGAATACGGAGGTTGAGGTATGATTAGGGGTTTGTTTTTGGCCAAAAACTGACGTTCCAGCATCGATGTGTGAGCTGCTGCGTTAGCATACTGCTCTTAGCGTTTCTGACCGTGCGATCCTGTGGCAAGAATTCGTGATGCACCATGCAATTACAAACGAAGATAACAGTGAGGAAAACCCTCACATTTGACCGAACTTGTCGTGCTTTGTTCGGTCTTGCCTCTCCTGTACGCTTCTATTAGAATGATTGGGCTTTGGTTTTTATGTCATAGACATACACACACTATTCCTCACCAGTTGTCACCATTTTTGAGTCGCTCAATAGCGACGTTGTTTTTGCTCGAAACTTAGCAATTTTTGGAACAGTCTTCGCTCTCACATCTTTCATGCCTAAAACATTGCTTGGCATGAGCCGAAAGATATGCCAAGATTATCAGCAACCTCTCTAATAGTGATCCGACGATTATCCAAAATAGATTTCTTCTCTGCTTCAAGATCTTCGTTGGTTGTTGAAGTGATCGGGCGAGCAGGACGAGCATCGGCATTAACATCTTCTTGCCCTTCTTTAAATCTGTTATACTAAAATTGAACGGCAGTTCTGCTCATAGTAGACTCCCCAAACGCATATTTAATTTCATTTTTTACCCAAAACTTAATACAATTTCTTTCATCCATTTTTTCCAATAACAAAAAATCGAAGAGCACACCAAAACACGACTAACCTTTTTAGCTGTCAAAAACAAACTGACAATGCAAAATGCCTGATATTGCCAACATACTCGTATATAACAAGCATATGTACCAGCACAGAAAACAATGCCAAAATCGAACCTAAATAACCTATGAAATTTGAAAATAGCGGTTATTTGTTGATCACACCTCGTACTTCGAGAAGTTCCAACACAATAAATTTTATTTTTATACATGCAGTTTTATTTGAAAATGAAAAAAATGAATTTAATTTTTCTCTTCTCTCTATTAGTTTTTTCTCTCCCACTTCCAGCTAATTACAAACTCAAGTGCGTTATATATTCCTACGGCTGATCTTTTTAAAAAAGAATTTACTTATCGTATTTATAATAAAAAAATCATTTAAAAAGCCTACTTGAAATTATTAATCGAAAAAATCAAAATTAATATTTAAACTAATTGAAAATTTAATTACTTTGATCAAAAAAATTAATCAAAATAACTTTTTTTAAATTATATGTTTGGCAGACTTTTTAAAAATGAATATTTCTTTATTTTAAAAAAAAAATAATTAATAATGGTTTATATGTATTTAATATATTAAAATATTTGAACTCAACGAGTATTTAAATATTTAAAATGTTTAGTAACTCTAATCGTTGATCCTAAAAAAAATATATAAATTTATAATAAATTAATTTAAAATCGGGTTCAACACTTAAATTTTCCAGTACATTCGTTTTTACGTTGAGTATAAATAATGAAAAAATTATTTAACAATTTTTCTGTTGTTGCTGCAATTTTCTGAAATTGGCAATAATGAAAAAACAAAATTAAAAATTTTGATTAAAATTTATTTTTATTTTTATTTCTGAGGATATGATTTGATGCCATATTATTTCTCAATAATTTCTGCCAAAAAAAAAATAAATAATGATTAATTAATTAATTAATTCATAGAAATTAAAATATAAATTGAATAATAATAATAATAATAATAATTTAAATCAAAATCATATATTTAACACATTAAATTAATATTATTATTATTTCATTATTAGAATTACATTAACTTTTTAAATTAGCCTGCAGACAAGCCGAAATGGCTTTGCGAGGCTTCATATTGGAATGAAATGTAAATTTTAATTTGAAATAAAATTTGAAATTAAAAATTGAAAAAAAAAATAATAAAAATAATAATTATAATTTATTATAATTATTATTATTTTATATATAATTATAATTATTTATATAATTTATAATTATTTATTATTTTACAACAATAATTAATAATTTTTTTATTTTATAAAAATAATATTTATTTATTTTTCATTTAATTTTTTGTTTATTTATTTATTTATAAATAATAATAATAATCATTACTATAATAATAATAATATAATAACAATAATAATAATTATAATGATAATAATAATAATAATAATAATAATAATAATAATAATAATAATAATAATAATAATAATAATAATAATAATAATAATAATAATAATAATAATAATAATGATAATAATTGCAATAATTATAATAATAATAACAATAATAAAAAATAACAAAAATATCCAAAATTAAAATATCTGAATAATTTTTATTCGATTAAATTTTGATAACATCATATTGAAGGGTGTATAAGATTCGGTATTGCCGTATATTGTTCTGCTTTTTATTTCTTCAGCCAGCTACATTAGCGATTGCAGAAATGTTGAACGGAAACGGAAACGCAAACATTTTATTTTATTTTGCACAGCTGACATGGGCTTGCTTACATATATATGATCAATGTGGGCATGTGTATTAGTGCCACACTAATCATTTAGTTCTGCTTCCTTAATTTGAAAATTAAAACGATAAACTGTAGTCGTCTGCCACCTGCAAACGTGCATAAAATATATAGTCCTTCTTGAATGAAATTCCCTGAGGAGGCAGACATTTTTCTTAGCGGCTGCTCCTTAAGCACTGCGAGTACTTCAGCAATATTTCCTAAAGTTTTTTGCACAATTAATCTGAAGCATAAAATGGGAAAGTTGTTGATGAAGCAACAAAAAACTGAATCACGTAAACAGTTAGGAAAATTGCTTCCTGTTTTGTGTGTTTTGTAATAGAGAAGTAGTTCCTGTGCTCGTAATCTAATGAAATGCAGTGAATTAATAATATAAAAGATATTTTGTTTAGGCACTGCTTACAAATATATGTTTTAGTTCCTATAAAAATCTGAAAAAAACTAATGGCAAAAAAAAGCTTTTTAATTTATATTTGTTTTTATATTTAGAAAATTTTGTGTTTCGAGTTCAAGCCGCAATTCTAAGGTTTTCACAATTAAAAGTGCGGTCTTCGAGCTTAATGTGATTAAGGCCTCGTGTCACTATTCTAGACATTCGTACGATTCATTAGCACAAAACGCTTATAGTGATACCCTGCTATTTTTAAAAATTGCAGGAAAATGTCATTGCCGGTGCCACACCTTCATACAAAAATGATGGAAATTATTTTTTCTTTGCTGTGAGAAGCAAATGCAACTCTGATCATTAAGTTTTAGTTGCCATAAAAATAGGACATGTTTATGCCAGATTATGAAACTTTTTCAGGAGAGATACCATATTTGACTGTCTGAGCTTTCATTGTTTATTTTGAGTTTGAAATGCATTTGAACAGCATTTTCCTTTACTTATATTGAGCCTGAATTGTTAGCGCTCATGATTTTTTATAATTGACAACACTTTACTGAAAGCGTGCCACCAGGTTGTGATATAAATTGAGTAAATTGTATTTTTAATCCAAATTTTATTCAATTAAAAAAATATCCTTGCCATCATAAAATTTAAAGCTTTTCTGAATTTATTATAAAAAGTCCTCAATTGCTAAATTTATTTAATTGATAATTTATTAATCTCGCAATCTGAGGGAAATTGCTAATCGAACAACCCCTTTTAAATGATTTAAAAATTCGATTGCTAAGAAACATAACATGTTCTCAACTATACTCGTAAATTACAAAGATCTTGGGTTCGATCCTCACTTGCGGCAGTTATAAAAAATAAAGAAATTCTCTTACATTTTTGTCATGTGCTTTAAGATGTCGTGTGTTCATTGTTATTTGTATTTTATGCGACAAAGGTCCGGCCCTTGGTCGCAAGCAATTTCATTCGAGCATAATATATATATGAGCAAGTACACCCTTTTCGCCGTTCTTCTTTAGCCATACTCTAACAAATAAAACGCTGCTAATAAACAGCTTTGCAGAGCCTTGATCTACAAAAGAGGCCATGCCTACCATTATAAAGTTGACGGCTGTTTCCTTTGAATGCCATTCTTAGAAAAAAAAAAAAAAAATTAACCGAACAAATCTGGTACATAATGGAACCGAATTTTATTATATCATGCGAAATAATTTTTTTCATACAAACAGAAGAATAAAAAATTTATAAAAAAAATATGTTAGAAATTATTTTTTGAAAAGTTTGAAACACAAAATTTGCTGGGGCCGTGGGAACACATTGTAGGTTGGGCGCTCAGCATAACGCGTATCAGCTGTTTGAAATTTATTGCTTTCAAAAGAAGAAGAGAAAAGTTATTAATTGAAACTGCATACAAATTAAAATGTATAACAATTTGTTATCAACACGCTATACTACACAAACTGACAACTGCACACTGGCAATAATCCATACAATAAACACTTGTACACATAAATATTTCTGTATGTGTGAATATGTATGTTTGTGTATGTGTATGGATACGTTTATGTATAAATGTGCATAACTTGTGACTATCCCTCAAATGGTGCCATTAAAAGCTATTAAGAAATGTTACTGGTAATAAATTTAGCTATCTGAGTACTTACAAATTAACATAACTTTGCACAGTGGGATCGAATCGACATATTTTTGGTAATAAATCAGCAATTTGAATTTCTATCGGACTCTGTTTCCCAAAGCACATAAACCTTAAATCAAAGTCAATGAAATTAAAGTACCAATTGTCTACACTGAGAGAAATATTAGCAACACAGTTTCAAATTTAATTAATATAAATTTAATTTAGTTGTAATTAATTAATTTATTAATTAATTTAGTTGATTACATCCAGATTTTTATTTGTCGTTTATTTATTTATTATTCAGCCTCATTTAAATAATCTCAAGGTCATTTAAAGTCTACATTCTTCAATATTGTCGTAGTAATTCTCATTTATTTGTTTATAGTTTTTATATAAACGAATTTACTTTAATCATTTTATTACTTTTAAATAAAATAGAAAAAAAGGAAATACTTTAAAATTCTGAGTTTCTTTTAAAAGTATTTTTGCAACTTTTATTTGAAATTTTATTTAAACAATAAATTTTTAAACAAATCAATTACTAATTTTCAAAAAAAAGAAGAAACAAAAATCAATAAAAATTTTGTTAAATTTCAATTAAATTTATTTGTTGAAATTCAAAGCTATTATAAAGTATTTCGCTAATATAAAGCAGACAATTTTCAAAAAACCACGCATTATTTCTTCTGTTTCAGATTTGGTTTTGCTTTAAAATTTCTTTGCCACGTAAATGATATTTAAGGCGAAATTGTGATATAAATAAATAATGATATTTAATAAAATTGATTGTTCAAATATGGTCGAAATTTCTGAATAGCCCTGAAATTGGCATAACTTTAATATTAAATAAGAAAATGAAAAAAAGAAAACAGTAGGAAGGACAAATGTTGGGAAATAGTATTCCTTAACCACAATCATGCGGCGAATATTTAAAAAAAATTTTTCGGAATAATTTATATTGAGTTATATCGACCAATAATAGTAGTTTTATTTTTGCAGATAAAAATATATATATTTTGTTAACTCATATCGTTTTTATTTTATTTAAATTGAAACTTCTAATGGCTTCCAATGGAAAACCCGATATTAATCAAATAATTTTAATATTCATTATCTAATATTGGAAATAATTTCTATGCCAATAATTTTATACCTTTCCTTTAAAGTTAAAAATGTTTACGCATTTTTAAATTTAATTAAATTTTTAACTAAAAAAAATGTATATATATTTTTTTAATTAAGTTTTTAAAAAATATTTTATATATTTGAAAGTTTATTGCTTATGAAGCGATTTTTTTTATTCTAAAAGTTTCCCAGTTGACATTTTTTTGTCTAGGAGAAATAAATAATGATGATTAAATAGGGGTTTCCCATAATGACTAGCAGCTGTTTAATATTTATTGCATTAAGAAGCAGCTATAAGCTTTCAGAAATTTTTTTGTTTTTGGGGAATTCGTTGAGCAAGGTGATCAGCTGTTTTTTAGGATTTCAAGCCAGAAACATTTTGTCATTAAATATCGTCCGCTTTCCTCCAAGGCAGACGAAAATTTCCACAGTGTACATATAGATTCACATCCAATCAGAATACGAAAAGCTAAAAAAAAATATATATATGTATATAAATTTGGATTTTTGTAGTGTACAAAGTTTTGTATACTCGTACACAATTCTAATCGTTTTCCATTCTAACAATTATATAATTCGTACAACGTAATGCTGTAATTTGCATTTCTTTGCGGAAATAGAAAAAGAAATTTTGGAAATGTGAAATAGAAATTTCAATAGAAATAACTGTCAACACATTTAAAAAATTTTGTGTAGCAGCAGTGATTGATGTTTCGCTGTGCGTCATTTGACAATTTTCTATTTTAAAAATAAAAATCTGAAAAGTAACAGCAATAAATATGGAAATTAAAATTTTTATTCACTTTCTGAAGATATTTATACACTAAACCGGCCAAGAAAAATTCTTTGAAAAGCATTTTAAATTAGACATCATGAAAGGCCTTCTTTCCCTTCTTTTATAGCCATGCTCAGTTGGCCAGAAATTTATCAGGCATTTTATTATACTTTTTTCCAAAAAAAGTTTTTGGGGGGGGTTAAAACTATAGAGGAAAAGTGTTTTATTATGAACGAAGTGAATAGATTCCTTTCAAAATGCTATTTTCACTTAACATGATCAGAAACAATAAAAACTAATTTGTGAAAATGTTCAATGTTCCACTTGTTAAATAAAAACGTTGTTGTTTTTTTATTCTCTTCTGCTATTTAAGTTTCTAGTTTGTTGCCTTATAACTTTGTTTAATGTTTCTTTTATGCTGCCTTTGTATCTGAGAATGTGTGTGTATGGGTGCGTGTAGGTGTGTATGCGGTTTATTTCTGTTTGCTTATATTCTTTCAATTTACAATTAAACTCGGCTAACATGCTTTTAATTTCGCTTGTGTTAGTGGTAGCGTGGCAGCTATGTGGGTGTGTGGGTGTGTGCGTGCGTGCAAGAGCCTATTGCCCAAAGTTACAAACACTTATACATCAACCATGCACTAAAAGTGCACACAATAGTGAGTGCACTTCTATTAAAATCGGAACTTTCATAATTTGAATTGGAATTTTATTATTGTGCCGTTAAGAACGCAAAACGTTGATATTCAAGGAAACGAAAGGAAATGGCTATAATTGACCGAATTTTTTCAGTCTCTAAAGAGGAAATTGTGATCTAATTTTTTTTACTAAGAATGGCAACAATTCTCTCATGGTAGGCCTTTTTTTATCATTCTATTTTCTTTTTAAATAAATAATAAAAAATTTTTTACTTTAGCTGGGCTTTGAATTTACAAATAATATCAATTTGAATATCCCGGCAAATTTATACAAGGCTTGACTATCAGTCTATTGACTATTAGGTGGGGGAAAAATTAAAATGAAAAAAGCACTTCATCACAACACAATTGCCGGAAAATTGTTGAATATGAATTGTATAGGATTATACCAATAGTTTGCTGCCGTATAACTATATTCGATTAAAGTTTAATGGAAAAATTGTTGTCCAAAGTTTGTATACAATATTTAAAAAAATATGTGTTTTCAATCGATTAAGTTTAAAGTTTTATATAAACATTTCGTAACTGGCCATTGTTATTCGAATATATTATTTCAATTATTCTTTCGTACTTAAGCTTATTTATTTAATTATACATAGAAAAATTTTATAACTTAATTTCCCATAGTTTTATTTTCTATTTGAACCGGTTAATTTTTTTAATCGTATAATTTTTATTCGCTAATTTGGAGCCGTTTAATGTTTGTTAAAGAATATTACTTAAGTAAGTTTTATTTTTACTTTTTATTTAATTAAGGAAATATTTATTCATCTTCATTTATATAATAGACTATTAAGATTTGTATCATGTGGCTCGAATAATTTTACGATTAATTTTATACGTTGAGTTTAAGCAAAAATATTTTTTCCTTCCATTTGAATAATTCTAAATTTATAAAACAAATATTTCACAATAATAAAATATTGTTTTGGGTTCTCCATAGTTAGCAAAATTTTTATTCACTTATTCGAATATTAATATTATTCACATACATTTGTGCAATTTACCAATATAATGTAGCCCCAATAATTATTATTCGATTCTTTACTTTACTTGAAGAATTGTCATACAAATAGTTTATACTGAATAATGTCTATTCATTTAATTTACTCGAATAATTTTAATCGGTTATTTTCATTGCCTAATCTTAATTGAAAATTTTTTAATTAATTAGATTTTTAAAAAGATTTCTAAGTAATTTTTTGAAAATATTTCTTTAAGTATTATTATTCCAAAAATTTGCAGACGAATTATTCGGTTTTTTGTATGTATTTATTCGAATATTTTTATAAAGTTTTTTCATGGTGTCAAAGCTTTTCAGCAATTGATTTTAGTATTATGGAATTTCAGAGCAATTGAAGTATGAATTTATTATTATTTACATGTCATTTACATACAGTTGGTTGACTTTTACATCTGGACTCCATGATATTTACAAGTTTTACATATTGTTTATTTGACATTTCCCAGGATAATTGCATGCCATTTGCATAAAATGTTCTTTATAGGAAATAGAGAGAATTTTTATTTATCCTTTACATGGTACACATTCGACATTTACACATTACTGAGGTAACGTTAATAATTATTTACAAGTTTTACATATTGTTTATTTGACATTTCCCAGGATAATTGCATGCCATTTGCATAAAATGTTCTTTATAGGAAATAGAGAGAATTTTTATTTATCCTTTACATGGTACACATTCGACTTTTAGACGTTACTGAGGTAACGTTAATAATTATTTACAAGTTTTACATATTGTTTATTTGACATTTCCCAGGATAATTGCATGCCATTTACATAAAATGTTCTTTATAGGAAATCGGCAGAATTTTTATGTATACTTTACAGGACATACATTTGACATTTAAACGTTACTGAGGTAACGTTAATAATTATTTACAAGTTTTACATATTGTTTACTTGACATTTCCCAGGATAATTGCATGCCATTTACACAAAATGTTCTTTATAGGAAATAGAGCGAATTTTCATATATTCTTTAGATGACATACATACATTCGCCAATTACACGTTACTGAGGTAACGTTAATAATTACTTAATAACTTATTTCTGAGAGTTCAACTTTCTTTTTCTTTGGACTCCTATTCGGCGTACGAAACAGTTGCTTTCGTTTTTAGAACGTACGAAGAGACAAAATTTGATAAATTTGGCGATTAAAGCTGGCATTCAACGACAACAGCCGTCGCAGATATATTGAAAATTTGTAATCACAAACCATGAATATTTTACTCAAAAGCTTATGAAAGATTGGCTTTTCAAAAAAAAAAAAAATTTCGCTCGGTCAACATAATTACCATCTGTATTAAAAGCTTTTCAAGTTGAATTTGAATATTTTTGCTATTCATACAGTCAATGGCGGCAGTAGAATGAAAAGTTCCAACAACAAACAGGATTTACTGTGCAGTTGAAAAGGTTAAAGGTAACAGGGTCTGTAGTTAAGAGTTAAATATAAAAATATTTAAGTAAATAGTTGTAAAGGCACTCAAGGAAGCCAATTGTATAAGTATGTATAGCATGTGATTATGTGCATGTATGTATTTGTATTGTGTATGAAGACTTCCTGTTGTAGTTACACTCACAAAAAAAAAATTAGTAAACGTGTTCTCTAGAAATTTTGTTCGATAAATTTTATTAAAATCTTATTTTGAGGGGAATGCTTGCTCTCGGCGGAATGTTTGCTTTTTTAAAGAAAATATTAAATAGATATAAGAAATCTTTAAAAAGTAAAAAAAGAAAAATTTTATTGGCAGGACCAGAGTGTTTAGAAATAAAATTGTAATGCCAGTTAATGACAGAAGTCTTTACGATTTTTTTTCAAATAAAAATAAAGTTGTAACGAAAAAAAAATTTACTTGTCTGATATAAGAAGTAAATTATGGCAGAAAAATGTGCAAAGCCGATATGTAGTTAACTTGAGCCAAAAAATCTTTACATTAGAAAATCTATTAAATAAACATTTTTCTTAAAGAAGTATGAAAAATATTATCGCTTAACGTTTCAGCTTCGAAATGAAAAGCAAGTTTCACAGCAGTTTAAAAATTTGTTAAAATTTGTAGCTGTACTGCACGAATGGAACGCCAGGCCATACTGTACACTTAGTAGGGCGCAATTGACAAATATAAAAGAGCTTCAGCACTCATCAGCACATTTCAAAAAATAAATTTATTTTATTTCTCTTCAACTCATGAAATTTAACTGCAAATCTCCATTTATTGTATATAAAAATCGTGTGAAAAGGAAATAAATATGTATATAATAAAAAAATAAATAAATAAAATTGTAATTTTTAAAACCCATACTGGTGTTTGCCCTACCCTGCAAAGCTTTTAAGGCATTAAAAGAGCCATTTCTTTATCAACTTAACAGATTAAGTGCGACGTAACGACGTTTAGCTTTCAATATTTCAAATCGTCATTTTATATTGAATATTGAGCAATAGCATTAAAAATTGAGTATTAGCATTACCAGTAGCATTGAGCAATAGCATTGAGACATTTACATGAGCAATGAACTTCACACAAAAGCATTATTGGTCATGATGCACTATCCTACATGGTTGTAAGATTTATTCACCCGGAAATCTAATGTGATTGTGATGTATTTAAATGTATTTAAACAAGTCATCTTCAATATTTGTTACATTTAAGGGGAAAAGTAACTACCCTCGTACTTTCAATATTTGTTACGTTTTTTAGCCCCTCGATGGTATAGTGGTTAGTATACCCGCCTGTTACGCAGGTGTCAGGGGTGCAATTCCCCGGGGAGCCAGCAGCCAAAGGCCTCAGTAGCCAGTGCTTCTATACATATTGCAATTATATTCATATAATTGTAATATTTCGTAAATAAATAATAATTTCTTACGTTTAAGGGGGAAAGTAACTACCCTCGTACTTCCATCCATTCCATTTTAATAAACCGCGTCTGTATGTATTCAAATGCATTTAAAGAAGTCATATTCAATATTTCTTACATTTAAGGGGGAAAGTAACTACCCTCGTACTTTCACCCATTCTATTTTAATAAACTGCATTTAGATGTATTTAAATGAGTTTAAAGAATTCATATTCAATATTTCTTACATTTAAGGGGGAAAAGTAACTACCCTCGTACTTCCATCCATTCCATTTTAATAAACCGCGTCTATATGTATTTAAATGCAATTAAACAAGTCATATTTAATATTTCTTGCATTCAAGGAGGAAAAGTAACTACCCTCGTACTTCCATCCATTCGATTTTAACAAACTGCATCTAGAGGTATTTAAATGAGTTTAAAGAATTCATATTCAATATTTCTTACATTTAAGGGGGAAAAGTAACTACCCTCGTACTTCCATCCATTCCATTTTAATAAACCGCGTCTATATGTATTTAAATGCAATTAAACAAGTCATATTTAATATTTCTTGCATTCAAGGAGGAAAAGTAACTACCCTCGTACTTCCATCCATTCGATTTTAACAAACTGCATCTAGAGGTATTTAAATGAGTTTAAAGAATTCATATTCAATATTTCTTACATTTAAGGGGGAAAAGTAACTACCCTCGTACTTCCATCCATTCCATTTTAATAAACCGCGTCTATATGTATTTAAATGCAATTAAACAAGTCATATTTAATATTTCTTGCATTCAAGGGGGAAAAGTAACTACCCTCGTACTTCTATCCATTCGATTTTAACAAACTGCATCTAGAGGTATTTAAATGAGTTTAAAAAAGTCATATTCAATTTTTTTAAAAAAAAGTAACTACCCTCGTAGATAAAATTCTAAGCAGATGACATTATGAGTAATTTCTTTTTGTTTTTTTTGGATAAGAAAAAATTAAAAGAAATTCATTCCTCTTCAAAATTACGTATGGCACATAAGTGAGGTGTGTGCGGTGCGCGGTGCGCGGTCTGCGATGTGCAAATGTGACTAAAGACTTTTTAAGCGGCGTAATTACGTCAAAACCATCTAAAGTTTTCAAGTTTTCTTAATTTTTTTTTTTTTTTGTTAAATGCTGAAAGAAAAAGTTGGAACTAGACTGACACAGCTGCATGTGCCACACACATCCAACTTTTAGCCTCTTTCGTGAAAGAGCACATGCACAGCAAAAAAGGTTACCAATTAAAAAGCTTTTCTTATTGCCTACTTTTATAAAACTCAATTAGCCGAAAATATAAGTCATGTCTTTTGTGACTATTCAATTTTTCTTCTTTTTCCTGTTTTTTGTGAAAGTGTTTGCAAATACCTTCATAGTTTTCAGCATTCCTTGATGTCAAAGCGCTCTATAGATGTTCAAATTCAACCAGCAACTTATCGAAAGTTTCTTTTCAGTACTCAAGTAATGCAACGCCAAGCATTTCTGCTTTAAATGCTTTTTAAAATTTCTTAGCAAAGAGAAAAGAGACAAATAAAAATGAATAAGAAAAATATTAAAAGTAAAAATTGCAACAAAAGGTTGGCCGCTGCCCAACGGCTATATCCTTGCATTATCCTTCTTCTTCTTTTTATCATTTTAATCTTTGATTGTCAGTTTATGGCTAAAAACGATTTTCGAAATAAAAAAAAATTACGTTCTGCTCAATCAAATACATGAAAATATTTTCAAGTGTATTGTTTTATATAAAAAAAAGTTCATATACGAGGGTTGCCAAGGAATTTTTAAACTAAAACCTAAGTAAAGAAAGAGAAGGAAGGCAACAAAAGAATTAAATGTTTCCTCTATAGCAGAAAAATTTTAAAGGATCCCTATTTTTGTAAATATTAAAGGATCACTATCCTTTAAATACTAAACTAAAAGCCGAAAATTTTTACTTGCATATGAGTAGTATTCATAGTAGGGAGTCTGAGACCAAACTAACGAACTGCACACTTGCATAAAAATACATATATAATATAATAATACATATATTTGATTTTAGAAAGACATACGAGGATTGATTAAATAAAAACGAAAGAGGCTAAAAGTTGCATGTGTGTGGCACATGTAGCTGTGTCAGTCTAGTTCCATTTATTAAATAATAAATATAATACGTATATTTGACTTTAGAAACACATACGAGGATTGATTAAATAAAAGCCGTTATTTTCAATAACTATCTTGCCCCTTTCAAAGTAAGATATATACAGATATAATACACCAACTTCAATAGCTGCTGAGCGATGTTCATGCGTTGTTGTTTTTGCTAAAACTTTGGCAACTTTGGAACAGTCTTCGCTACCGCATCTTTCATGCCTAAAACAAGCGTAAAAATTGCTTAGCATGAGCTGAACGATATGGCAATATCATCAGCATCCTCTCTAATAGTGATTCGACGATTATCCAAAATCTTTTTCTGTACTGCTTTAAGGTTTTCGTCGTTTGTTGACGTGGTCGGACGAGCAGGACTATAACCGTCATTGACATTTGGTCGGCCTTCCTTAAACCGATTATACCACAATTGAACTGGTGTTCTGCTCACAGTAGACTCGCCAAACGCCTCATCATTTCAAATGCCCCTGCACATTTAAATTAATTTTTTACCCACATATATATTTATATATTTCTTTGAACAATTTTTTCGAATAGCACACCAAAACAGTACTAATATTTTTAGCTGTCAAAAACCATCTGACCATTCAAAATGGCTGACATTGCCAAAATACACGTATATAGAAGACATGTGTACCAACATAAGAGAAAAAACAAATCGAATATAGTAACTCAGGAAGTTTTTGAAAATAATGTTTTTTTTTGATCACACCTCGTATATGAAAACTAAAACAAGTTTTTAACTAAAAGCCAGCAATACGAATTACAATTTGTCTATCCAGAAATTTCCAACAAAGAAAGTCTTCTCCCCAAAAACCCCACTGAGGAATTACACAATTTTTTAATTCCCATTTACAAATGAAAATCCTTTTTTTTTTTTGGAAGCAAATTCTCAAAACTGGCAACATCGTATACGAAAAAGAAAGTTTTTACGCAGAGTTTTGTTAATGTTTATAATTTTTTGTTTAATATAATAAACCATACAACAATACAATACAAAAATTTATTAGAAAGAATAATAATTGGAAAATATTGTGATTTCAATTATGAAATTAATAATATATAAATAAAATAAATTAATTAAATTTTTTATAAAAATCATGAAATTCATATAGAAATTTTTCATATACAAATTTCGTGAGTTACGTATATTCGATTTTAGCATTTTTTTTCTGTTATCTACGAGTATGTTGGCAATTTTATATTATTACTGAGGAGGGAGGTTCGACGCAACTTTTCGAGCTTTTAATAAGTTCAAAAGGAATAGACTTTGCCCAAACACAATGAAACGTTTGTATCCGTAGTTAAAATTTATTATTTACTTAGAAAACAACAACAACAAAAATAATTATTTTAAAATATTCTATGAAAACATTTATTGAAACGGAAAATAGTTTTTTATACGGGTGCCTTCATGCCGTAGGTAGCGGGTTCAATTCCTGCCTAGCTTTGCAGGTTAAGTTGTTTGATTGTTTAGTTACTCGCATATTTTGGTGAAACGTATAAATTATCTTTCGCTGAGATTTTCTCGAAAGTATTTTAGAAATGAAGTAAACTGTACTTTCCCCTCCCAATTTCTTTTTTTCCAAAATTACAATACGCAAGCACTAATTTCTAGCCTCATGTACATACATACATATATACATATATATATATATATATATGTAAAGCTAAATATCACTGGGAAAGTTGGTTCGTCGCAACTTTTCGAGTTTCAATAAGTTCAAAAGAAACAGGAAATAAAACAAAATTTATATACAATGTAATCGTATTAAAACTTCGCTCCTGTTCCTTTTCTCCTTAATTTGAATTTCAAATTACTGACATGACTGACGTTTTCCTTAGTTTCAGTTTCAGGCAGGCGGCACCTTTTTGATATTCGGCCTGCCCTCTCATTTAATTGCTTAATAAATGGCACAGCAACAACAAAATAACGGGAAATTTACATACAATTTGTATTTCTTTATACAGTTTTAATAAAATATATCTCAAAGAACTCAGAAGAGAGTAAAAAAATCACAATAGCAGCAACCAACACAGCTGTGTGTGTGTATATGATGGTGTCAGTGTTGCCATTAGGGGGAAAAATGCTTTTAACAAAAGTTACTGAAATTGTAATATAAATTTACTTTATTTACTTAATTCATGATGGAAATTCACCAGCGAAGTCACAAAAAAAAGCAAAACGTTGCTCACACTGGCTTTTATTGGTTGTAAAATCGGTTTATTTCTATTTTCGGAAATAAATAATAAATATAACTTTATATACCCTTGATGGTATAATGCTTAGTATAGCCGCCTGTTACGCAGATGTCAGGGGTTCAATTCCCCGGGGAGCCAGCAGCCAAAGGCCTCAGTAGCCAGTGCTTCTATACATATTGCAATTATATTCATATAATTGTAATATTTGGTAAATAAAATAAATAAATAAATATATATATATATATATATATTTTTTAAAATAACATATATATATATAATAAATATATACCCATGTATATAATAAATAATTAAAATTTAGTATTATCTCACTCAAAATAAAATAGTGCCTGCTATAATATTAATATTCATTAATTGAACCGACAATTTTAATAATTTAAAATATAAATTAAAAATAAGTTTATTGTATAATTATTAACAAAATAGATAATTTAAATTAGAAATATAAAATATAAATTTTTATAAATAATTAAAATTTGGTATTATATATACCTATCTATACCTAAATTTAATACACCCGTACCCCAATTGGCGGCGTTTTGAGGTTAACATTTCGGTGAATTACAAATAGACTTCGGTTTGCATCGTTAATAAGAAAATATCTGTACGAAGCAAACACAGAGAAAAAGGCTTGAGGAGTTCTAGATACTTATGACCGTTTTCTTTTTTTCACCCTGTGACACGTTGAATATTCAATTTTAATATGTCGATTGTTTGCGGCTTGTTCGCACAAACCAACGACTTCACATAACCCCATCGGTAGTAGCCCAATGGCATTAAGTCACAAGATCTTGGCAGCCAACTCAGTGGTCCAAAACTTGAAAATAATGGATCGTTGTATCGCGGGCTGTAGGTGAAGCTGCACCATGTTGTTGAAAAAACTTGCCATTAAGACCATTTCCATAGAGCGATCCGGACACTTAGTTCTAATGGATCCAGTGGACCAATTACTTTTGCCTCAAATAGGCATATTTTGTTTATTTCTTTTCAACTTCATTCCAAACACACAATTTATCTATAAAAAAAATTTATCTGCTTCGAGCTGCTCTAAACCCCTAAAGTGTGTAGGCTTCTAATGGAAACACCGATATACTCGTAAATGATATATATGAATGCGAAACATAAAATGAAATTTTTCTTATTTAAAAATTAAAGAAACATAAGAAAATTAATTAAATTAAATTAGACTAAAACGGCAACACGAACTGTTGAAAGATGCCTTAAAACTTATTAGTGTTGGCTGGCTGTTTGTTGTTGTTCTTCCATGACATGCTTGAGCACGTTATTAAATGAATGTAAGAATATGTATAAACATATTTAAAAATAAATAATATTTCGCTATGAAACATTTTTTTTTAAATATAAAATTTTTAAAAATAAACTAAACACCTGTTTCGCAATTCAAATAAAAAAATAAAGAAAAACAAAAATATTAATTAAAAATGGAGCGAAATAAAAATTTTACGAATAAAAATAGAAAGAAATTTTTTAGTCATGAGTATATTTTTAATACGACTAAAAATAATTCAATAAAATATAAAATTTGTTTCACGGCTTTCGAATAGTTTTAATGAAAAGAGAAAAGTTTTTTTTTCTTCTTTTTTTTGAAATATTTTGATTTGCATGTGTGGACAGGAAGAAGTAAATTTTGCTTTTAGAAGGCAGAAGTTCAACCAATTGGGAATTATTAACTCCCACAGAAGCATTTCAGTAGTCAGATGAGAGATTCATCAACTTTTAACGATTTCACCAGGGCATAACTTGTCGACAAATGTATCGCTTTGCAGTAACCATTATGTGCTTCACTAAACTATTTTTAGCATCCCTCGTTGTATTCTAATTTATTATTTAATTTATTGTGGCAACATAATTAAAAAAAAAAAAACAAAAAGAATTTTGGTATGGCAAACAAAAGCATATTTCTTCATGAATTTTGTAAATTTTGTTAAATAAATGTAAAATGAATTTTCAAAATATTTCTTAACGATTTATTTGAAGAATTTAAAAATGAAATGATTTTAAACTTTCCGTTATTAAACAATATTTGCGGTGTTTACTTAATGCTCTTTTGTTCGTCAGTAACCACAATTGGATTTGAACGATCGTCAGACTTTCTGTTATTAAACAATATTTATGGTGTTTACTTAACGCTTTTTTGTTCGTCAGTAACCACAATTGGATTTGAACGATCGTTAGACTTTCTGTTATTTAACAATATTTACGGTGTTTACTTAACGCTCTTTTGTTCGTCAGTAACCACAATTGGATTTGAACGATCGTCAGACTTTCCGTTATTAAACAACATTTACGGTGTTTACTTAATGCTCTTTTGTTCGTCAGTAACCACAATTGGATTTGAACGATCGTTAGACTTTCTGTTATTAAACAATATTTACGGTGTTTACTTAACGCTCTTTTGTTCGTCAGTAACCACAATTATATTGGAACGATCGTCAGACTTTCTGTTATTTAACAATATTTACGGTGTTTACTTAACGCTCTTTTGTTCGTCAATTAATTTCACTTTAAATTTCTTTCAACGACTTCATTCTGGTTTCAAATATATTTTTTGTTGAAATGCCCCACTGTCACATATATTTTTGATAAAGTATGAAAAATGTTGAAAAATGTTTTAATTGTTAAATAATTTTTATAAAATTTACAAATCCATAAACACACGATATGAAAAATTTTTAAAAAGTTTAAAAAATTTAAATGTTAAAATTATATTAAAAATGAATGAAAAAAACAATTAAATTTTTTAATTAAAAATTTTTCTAATACTCGTACTCCTTAAAATCCTTAATTAATAAAATATTATTAACATTAATTTTTATTGTGAGTAACTTCTTCAGGAATGATTAAATTTGTCTACGAAAAACGAAGAATTTCGTTAAAAAATTAAAAAACTTAGTTTTCAACTCAAAATTAAAAAAAAAAATAATAAAATTAATTATTTAAAAAAATTATTTGAAGTTCAAGTAAAGAAAATTGTTAATAAAAAAAAGTATTATTTGGTGCAGTAAAAATATTCATCACTGTAGATTTTTGCTTAAGTGATGCAGCTGAAAACAACAATTAAGTTTGCTGAGTTTATTTGCTGCAGCAAACAAATGTTTGTTTGAATCGATAAAAGAATTTTGTAAACAAATTTATAACTAAACAATTTACTTGCATTACCGGCTTTAATTGTTTATTATTATTTTTTTTTTTGGAAGGTGTTTAAGTAAAAAATAATAAAGCGAAATTTGCTACTGCCGTCCTTGCTGTGGTTGGCTTTTTTTACATGAGCATGAAAAACCTTTTACTGTTAGATTTTCCTGCCGATACTTTTCCTTTAATTCCTTTCATTTTGATTTCACATTTCTGTTCGCCTCTTTCTGGTTAAACATTTTCATTACAATTTCACAAATATTCTTGTCGTTATTTATATTATTTAGTTTAAGTAAATCCGTAAACAATATGGCCGCACCACAAACAAATTCATTGTTTGCAAAAAAGGACTGGAAAAAGGAAATGAAACCATTGACAACATTTGGTGGTTGCTGATGCGAAAAATGCTCAACATACGTAAAAGAAGAACAGCTGAACATTTCTTTCTCCAGAGGACACATTTCCTTTTGCCAAATCCTTTTTCCGGATTATCAACTATTTACCATGAGAGTACATAAACGGCATTTGCGGTTTAATGCATGACAAAAGAATTCAATTCAATTAAAATAAAAAAGAAAAAATATATAGCTTTTCAATATCGCTTAACCGAATTATTTGTCAGCAATTCAATAATTCCTTTTTACTATTTTTTATCCGCCAACCATGAAAGAGAAATTTGAATTAACGATATATATATATATATATTTTTTTTTAAATTTTGTTTGTTTCTTGTGGGTTGAACATTCCTTTGGGACTTAAAATAAATTCGTTGTTAATGCTTTTAACGAGGCGGCTTATAAAACACTTTCTATATCAATTTAATATATGGTTGGATCAGATATAGAATTTAAATCAAAAAAAATTAAAATGATTTTTATTACAAAAGAAATATTTTATTGAAACAATATATCCTTTCCCTCAGTTGGCGTTGTTAAACGAAATTTAATCAAGTTATCAATAGATTCAATTACCTATTTAATCAATTTTTCCATTAGAACTAGATTCAATCATCTATTTAATTACTGCACTCAGAATATAAATTTCTTATCGCGGCGATAAAAGTTTATCTTCGATGAGATCTAAACTCCTTAATTTAACGCAATTTAAGGCCGAAATACATCTCTAATGGAAAATCGATAGGTTAAAATTAAGGCCTTTCGAGTCCACACATATAAAAAATATCTCTTTTCTTACCTTTTGCTGATAAGAAATTGTCTGATTGAACGAATTAATTAATTCATTTTCAATTCTAAGAAAAAGTTTTGTAACCGTTTAATTGCTTATGAATGAATATATTCAATACGATTCTTCTATTCCAAAATTTTTTTCGGTCTAAAAGAGGACTTCCATGACTTTTCTTAAGCTCACATCTTAAACAACGCCTGGGCTACGGTCACACTTGGTAAATATTTAGCGACATAAGTGTTACCACTAAATACTTAGTGAAAAGAATACAATACTCCTATATACAGTAGAACCTTGATTTTTGTACCACCATCAACCGGTTGAATCTATTACCCTATTATGAACTATCCTCTTACATCTAAAGGGTATGCAAAATTGAGGTATCATTTGAATTTTGCTTCCTTTTTTTCTTGTAATTTTTCTTCTAAAATTTTAAAATTTTTCTTTTTAAAATTTTTCCCCCCATTCTAAATACATTTCAGTTATGAATCGCAGGAGCCGTATAGTTTTATTATTCAAACATATGGGAAGAAGGCAAAAGTTTTCAAAATATTATTGGAAAATTTAGAATGCATTTCGGTAAAGAATATGATGCAATAAATCGTGCCAATAAGTTGGTGGTTGAGAGTTTTGAAGGAACTAGAACCGTTCATGATAATGGAGACAGAACTTATCAAGGAAATTGTCGTTCAAGTTATCATATGTCAGCTGTGAAGAAGATCCAGAGATGAAATGTCAAACAGCTGACAAGCTAATCACGTATGACATCAGCAATTCTTTCTTGGGGCATCGTGTAAGGTAAAGGAAATGAGAATTTTACCAGCAAAATAAACTTCACCCACAAAGTCCATTTCGAACTAAACGGCTATTAGCCGTGGCAAGCCTGCAACTGTGATAGTTGCTTAAACGGAGTTTGGGGAGTGCCTCCATAGGTGAATGGATATTGAACAGCCTAATACACCGGTGTGTAGCGGCTTCGATTCCTTCCTAGGACCTGCATGTTTTCCTATGGAAAACTGATTAATTTTTTTTTTTTTATAAATAATTCTATGAACCTCTATTGTTACGCTTGTTACGCTATTATTGCCAAATATTTTCCAAGTGTAAGCCCACCTTTATTCATGCTCATGTAAAAAAAATTGCTATTAGCAACGACGACGGCATAAAGTGTATACATACACTTGAGTCTTCTGCAAGCAAAATGCCAAAGTGGATAAAACAAATCCTTTTATGAATGTATCACGACTTAAATGAATATAAAAGAGAAATGGAATCACAACAGCTAAACCTGCTTAAGTGCACAAAATCTCTTCACTGGCGTTATTAGCATCGAGCGGCAGAGTATGCAAGTGTCCTTAAGTGATGATTATAATTACGGTCACAAGTATAACTGACTGCGGCGAGTATATAATGAATAATAAATCTTATGGGAGAAATTACAGCGCTTGAATGCACGGAATGATTTCTCATTTTCTTCCCACTTACGTTCATGAGACTGTCAGGTGAGGGTCAAGTGTGTGGTAGTGGTTTCTTTGCTGTTCTGAATTTTATTATATTTTTTTTTTATCAAAAGATTTGGTCATGAATTAAGAATTTTCATTTTTTTATATGTTGACAAGAGTATCTGTGGTTTTATATATGCCCACACACACACACATAAACACCTATATACTCAAGCATACATATGTACATACCCACATCCATGCATACATATTTATTTGTAATTTGGCGTGGAAAAAATTTCATTATTTTTAATTTTCCTTCTTCTGAACTGTGAGATAAAATTAGATATTAAAATTTCCATACATACATATACATATACATAGATACATAACTATGCTTGCACACATATGCATAGATCATATGAATGTATCCCTACACATCCGTACATAAATTGTTGCATATGGGCGTTTTACGGCAAGTAAGTTCCTTCTCACAGACACCATATTCTTTCATTATTTCAGAATAAGTTTTTTATTTTGAGATTCTTTCCCCCAATTATGTAGTAGAACATCCCCAGCTCTGCATTTAATAAAAGTATAGCAAAGTTTTAGATTATAAAACTTCAACAGTTTTGTGGAAACACCCATATATATGTATATAAATAAATATTTTACTTTTGAAAGTGTATATAAATATTTTTTGAATAAGAAAAATTTGTTTAAACATGACAAAACAAGTTGTTGATTTGATCATCAGTTTATTATGAGCGTGTTAATTATAAATACACTTTCAATGACATTCTTCACATTCTTGTCTATATTTTTATTAGCAACTTTTGATAAATTTTGCTGAAGTGGATTTTGAATATATTCATTATGATGAAAAGTATTTGCTAGATCTTGTCAGAGTTTGGCCGACTTCGTAAACGCAAGGCACAATTTTTTGCCAACGCAATATTTTTTATTGTAGGCCAGTTCTGTTAGACGAGTGTCAGGTGTCCAGTCACGCCTCAAGTTTTTTTCAGTAGGCCAATGCCTGCACCAATAGTGGCATATTTTTTATTTTTAATGAAAACAGTGGCAGACGAGCGCGAAAAATTGTTGATTGCGATTAGACTAGACTTAACGGCAATTCAGTTTGACGAGTGTCAGGTGTCAAGTCATACCCCAATATAATTTTGTAGGCAAATGTTCACTCTAATGGCGGAATATATATTAATTTTTTTATTATTTTTAATCAAAATAGTGGCAGATGAGCGCAAAAATTTTTTAATTGCGACTAGACTTAACGGCTACCCAGTTAGACGGGTGTCAGGTGTCAGTTTACACCTCAATTTTATTTTGTAGGCAAATGTTCACTCTAATGGCGGAATATATATTAATTTTTTTTATTATTTTTAATGAAAACAGTGGCAGATGAGCGCAAAAAATTTTTAATTGCGACTAGACTTAACGGCTACCCAGTTAGACGGGTGTCAGGTGTCAATTTACACCTCAATTTTATTTTGTAGGCAAATGTTCACTCTAATGGCGGAATATATATTAATTTTTTTTATTATTTTTAATCAAAATAGTGGCAGATGAGCGCAAAAATTTTTTAATTGCGACTAGACTTAACGGCTACCCAGTTAGACGGGTGTCAGGTGTCAATTTACACCTCAATTTTATTTTGTAGGCAAATGTTCACTCTGATGGCGGAATATATATTTATTTTTTTTATTATTTTTAATCAAAACAGTGGCAGATGAGCGCAAAAAATTTTTAATTGCGACTAGACTTAACGGCTACCCAGTTAGACGGGTGTCAGGTGTCAATTTACACCTCAATTTTATTTTGTGGGCCAATGACTGCACCAATAGTGGAATAAGTCGTTTTTTTATTTTCTGTGAAACCAGTGGCAGATGAGCGCAAAAAAATTTTAATTGCCACTAGACTAGACTTAACACCGTTTTCATGGAAAGCATCCCCCGGCAATTCGGAATTGTTGATAAAATATCCTTTGCATTGTATAAGCAGATTTTCCAATTATGCTTCGAAACATCCATTTAAGAAGTCGGACTTTTAAAAGGCCGACTATGAAAATTTTTATCCTGTATTTACTTTTGAACTTTTGCTAAGACCATTTTGGCCCACTGTGGCCTGTAGTAACATGAACATTTGCACTAAGAAATAAGTGAATGAAAGGATGTTTCATTGCTGGGAATCGCAAAATATTCAGCTGAATAGTGCCATCTTGTGGCAGAGCTGCCATCAAAATAATCGTTCTCATAGAAACATGCGCTTTTTATTTTCACATTTTGCAGTTGGTAGCCTCCCGTTCTGAATGTGTTCAATCTGTATATAAGAAATTCTTTAACAATTTCAATTCACTGTGATTTCGCATGGATATGCACGCCAGTCACGTACATTTATGAAATTTATGTAATTAAAATTTAACAATAAACAGAAACAGCAAATAAGCAATAAGTCATGCATTTAACATCTTCTACAAAAATAAAACGCTTCAAATGAAATATTTAATTAAAAAAATAAACGCCTCGTTATAAACATGTAATTGCAAAAATATTTTTACGAGTCGAGTACAAGCTCAACTACTAATTACCAGATTAAAATTTTTCAACTGAACAACATTTCATGTACTTTAACTGCTTCAATTTGCTTATTTAATTTGGTTTCGGAACCGAAAAAAAAAGGGCAAAAAATTTTGTAACAAAAGGACTATGGCAGGAACATGCGATTGTGTTACTTCGGTCGACTGCGCTATACGAGTGCATGGAAATGTGACGGCATTTGCAATGTTCTGCTCAAGGAATTAATGGTAGATATGGTTTGTGCACTGCATCTCTCTCAATTAACATTTTTAAATACTTTTTTAAAAAAATATTTAAAAAAAAAGTTATTTGTAAATTTATTGTTTTAAGATTGTAGCTACTCAAACGGGAAAGGGAGCTGGCATTCTCTAAAGCCCATATAGAATGGCAATATCTGGTATTGTAACCTAATTTATGAAAATATTGAAAGTCCCACAACACTACACAATATTATTGTATACAGACGTGCTTCTTTTCGCTTTTTTTATTGGCTGTTTGCTTCACACTATGCAATAAACTCTGCAATATTTTGAAGAAACAGTACCTGGCCAAGTTAAATGCAATACATGTTTGGATTAAATATCTAGATTGACATATTTCCTTTAACTTAGTTCCAGATTGCACAATCCATTGAATAGTGTAAAGTAAAATACCAATCAAAGGAATTATTCAATTATTCCAAGTTAAGTTTGTTCAGTAATTAAATTGCTGGATTAAATTATTCAATAAAGAAAATGTTTGACTGCACTGGGGATTGAACTGATGCCTGAAGATATTGGCGCATTGGTGTTGTGCTTGGTTTAGCAGTGTAGTAGCATGCCAAAGTTCTCTGCTGTTGAAATCGCAAGTTCAAACCTCAGTATGGCCAAAAAAATGTTGATTGTTTTTTCAATTGCTTGAATATTTTGAATTTTTTTCTAAATAATTAATTTAATTAAATAATTAATTTCAATGAACTTAATTAAGAATAACTTGCCATTTAAATACAATAATATTGTACTGTCTATGGCTGCTGCATGAATTTATTATAAAAAATTTTAGTAAGAAGGAATAACAAAAGGAAAATAAGCAACGCCGGATTTAATAAGTAAAATTGAACAATGTTGTCTACCTATTGAAAACTATGAATTTTTTATTTTATTTTTTTTACTTTTATATAATTTAATTATATATGCAATTTTGTTGTGAAATTTACATTATTGCGCAATACTAATACAAAAGCACAGAGCAGCCGTAAAACGCTAAAAGTGTTGCTTTGTAAAATATAAAAATCGCTGTAAATGCTCCACAACGAAAGCAATTTTTTGTCGTCATTTAGTACAACCTCGTCAACTCGAATGTGTAACACGTAGTGAAAAGACGTATAAGAAACATAGATACATATATGTATATGTGTATGGGTGAGTGTATAAACTACTTGTGTTTTATTTGTCATGAAAACCTCTTGAATAAAAAAAAAACAATGTTTCGATGTTCATCTTAAAGGGAAATCCTGAAATTAAATGAACTTTCTTTTTTATTTGTATAAACATTTAAAACAGAAATTGTTGCATGAACGAATGAATTAAGCACTCAGTGTTGCCACTTTTCAGAAATTGTCTAAGATATGAATTTTTTTTTTCTAATTAAAAATTGTTGCATGAACGAATGAATTAAGCACTCAGTGTTGCCACTTTTCAGAAATTGTCTAAGATATGAATTTTTTTTTTCTAATTAAAAATTGTTGCATGAACGAATGAATTAAGTACTCAGTGTTGCCACTTTTCAGAAATTGTCTAAGATATGAAATTTTTTTTTTTCTAATTAAAAATTGAAATTTTGTAAAAATTTTGAGGAAATTTGTGGTGGAAACATTTTTAATTGCGACTAGACTAGACTTAAAGGCAACCCAGTTACACGGGTGTCAGGTGTCAAGTCATACCCCAATATAATTTTGTAAGCAAATGTTCACTCTAATGGCGGAATATATATTAATTTTTTTATTTTTTTTAAAAATATTACTTAAAAACTGCTCACAGAATTTGTTATATAGTTTTTGATTTCCATATATGTATTTCTCAAATATTTTACATACATATATCTTTTCATTATTTCTAAATCTTTAAAAAACCGAAAGAATTAAATTAAATTTTTGAATTCTTTAAAATCCGTTTAGACTTATAAAAATGTATGTATATGTATGGATACATATATATATATATATATATATATATATATATATATATTTCTTCATGTATATACATACAATAAATTGACAATAAATTTATTTAAATGAATATAAATTGGAAAATAATTTATTGTAGTTGGATTTGATAGTGATATTATAAATATTATTAATTTGATTTTAGCTCTAAAATATATATATAAAAAATATATATATATATAAGCATAACAATTGATATTGGTGGTGGCGACTTCGAAATGGACTAGATATGGTTGGCTGGACTAGCTATTAAGTTCCCCAACTATAGCTTCAGCAGTAATAAAGAGGAAAATAAATCTCTTGATTATCTCTCATTTCCCTTAACATCGATGATACATTATAGCCCATATTCAACCTTCTACGCCTCTGTATAAGATTCTCTCTGTCAATATTTCAGCTTCGACACCAAATGCTATGCAACAAAAAAAAAAAATAAAAACAAAAACAAACTCTGGCTCCTAAAAGAATGAAAGTGATAAATTTTAGTTGGAAATAATTCAGTTTTAATATGTAAAGGAACCGGAGAGATTTTGGGTATATGGAAATTGAAAATTGTTGGCACATTTTAAAAACACTGGCATCCACAAAAACGTGCAAGAGAGGAGGAATGAAAAAGTTTTCATGCTTCAGCAAAAATATTTTTAACCGTTTCATGTTTTTTAAATTTCTGTTGCCATTTCAGTTTTTACTTGCCACCAAATTAATGACGTTGCACATCCTGTTCAGTTCAGCAGGCGTTTATTGTCGAAACAAAAGGAACAAAAGCATGCACACATTCATACAACCTCACATACAACATACTGAATTTATTTTCTCTTCTCTTTATATCCTAAAGAAATATTACATGAACTATTTCAAGGGGTTCTCTGTGCGATTTCATTTCCGTTCTGAATTTATGGTAATCCGTCTTTTCAGAGCATGTGGGGAAATAAATGCCAATAATAGGCAGCCACATAAACCCACAAATAGCATAAATCAATGAAAATTTTGTTAAAGGCACATACTATTTTAATTCATTCTCACTTCTTTATACAGTCCTTGATAAAAATAAATTGCCGTCGTGCCACAAACCGTCTTCACACTTGAACTAAAATCGATGTGCAACAAACACACACAAACACACACACACTTACGAGTGTGACGGCAGCGCGTAACAAGCATTTCTATTTAGTGATAAAGTTCTTTGCCTAGTTTTTCTTGATCATGAGTGGCGTCCTTTAGAATCATGCACAATATATCAAAATATATGTTGGTTAAAGCAAATTAGAAAAAAATTTGGCGCAACGTCACGAGTACGTGTACGTATCTGACATGGTGACAATATTGTTTGAAATTTATTATATGTCTACTCATATATTTTTATTGGTTATTTCAATATGAATGCTGTAATATTCATTAGGAATTATGCGATTTTAATATTATTGTAATGCCTTTTTTTTTTTTGGTACAATGAAAATGTCTTTATTCGCTTAATAAATTTTTACATTGAATCAGTGAAATTTTCATTGTATTTACGAATTTTTTTTTGATGGATGAAATTTGAGCTTTTAATGCATTTCTGTTTTATGCTTTAAATATATTTCAAAGTAAGGAGATTAAAGTGTTCTTTGGTGGGGAGGGGTGTGAATTGAAAGGATAAATGGCTGCCAGTATTGAGACTCTCTAGCAATCTTTTATGGCTTCAGTGTAAACTTTCGCCATCGCATGAATTTTCATATTCAATTTCGATCGATATGCGATCCTGTAGTTTGTTTCCATTATTATTATTTTTTTTTTTGCCAATCATGATGACCCTAAAACTTGTACTTCCCCTATTCAGGGTCATTTGAAAGACATTCGGTAATGCAAAGAATACATTTAAAACAACTAAATTAATTAAATATATCAAAATATCTGCTAACAACAACAAGTTAGCCCAATTAAACTTTTTTGCAGATTTTTACAAGGCTGCCACATAATTTGAAATTATACAAACAGACAAACAGAGCTGTCAAAAGTATTAGAGTTACACTACACTACCTCCTCTCAAAAGGAGAAAAGCTAGTGAATTGCACAGCCTACTAAAGAGGAGATCGCCTGTTCGATTCCTGGCTAGGCCCTTTAATAAAATCTTTTCGTATATTTTTAATGTGGAATTTGTCTCTTAATTATTTTTTGCGCTTTATTAATGTTTTCAAGTTGTTGCTTCTTTTTAGTTTGCTTTAACATTTCTTTACGGATAGACTTGCACCAGATCAGTGCTTGGAAGTGGGCCGGAGCACACTGATATAGTGATATCCTTTTATCTTATGGAGCTTATGCAAAGTTACTTGTCTACGTCAGTAAATCAAACACATTTGCAATCCTGAAAATCATTTGAAGAGTAATTGTTCAAACACGCCTGCAAAAGCTATAAAAAGTTTGTGAAAATTGCTATTCCACATTAAGCTAAAGAATATTTAAACGTTCATTTCATATAATTTTTTAAATAAAATAAAGACCGTCTTATTCATATTAAAAATATATTTCTTAGTTTTATTTTGTTTTGAACTTACTTGTAACTCCTAATAAAACACTGTTTATTATTTATTGGCAATTATTGCGTTGATGCCTCAAGGTATGCTGCAAAATATACTCATAATGACACTTGTAAGAAAAAAATGGATGGCAACGCTGTTGCAGCAATCAAATACGTTTTTCGACAATCTTTTGTGAAAGATCAGGAGAATAGAACACCGCAGTAGGTGTATTTCTACTGATCTTAGGACATTAATCGGATATCCGATTCAAGCTGATCGATGACGTCACGCGGCAAAAAATCTGACAAATTAACGTAAATTTAAATTTGGTGTAAAACATTAGGCAAACAGAAATGGCCAGAAGGTAGATTTATTTTGCTTTTGTTATGTACGAGTGTTGCCACACTGTCGCACAACAATCAATTTGATTGGGCTAATACAAAAAGAAAAAAAACCAAGTGCCAGGACCCCATGAAAAACAACAAGCAGGGACTCAAAAATAAGCGCACACAAACATCTGCTTGGGAACAAGCAAAGTAGAGATGCCACCGATAATATTTTGCCCAATATTATTTTTAGGAATCTACTGGTTACTGTTTTTTATCATTTTAAGAATAAAACAATTGTTTCAGTTTTTTAAAAAATTTTAAATATTTTATTAATTATTAATATTGTATTTAATCAAATTTTTAATAGATTAAATACACAAGTAAATTATTAGAAACTTTTATTTACAATATTTACATTTAAGTTGCCATCAGGTAACGTGAGAATAAATATTTTCAAGCTGATTCATATTTTTTTTCTTCGCATTAACATCAAGTGTCACGGGACTAGAATGGAAGAATAAGAAATGTTTTATTAGCGACTCAAAAAATGTTAAGAAATATTTTTAATATCCGAAATTTATAATTTTAGGAACTGATTATGTAATGCCCGGATAAAAATAATATCAGGACATATCAAATGTTCGGATAAAAGTAATAGCCGGTTAAAAATTAATAGCCGAACAAAAGAAATGTCCGTACAAAAATAATGTCCGGATAAAAGTAATATCTGTACAAAAATAATGTCCGGACAAAAATATTATCCGAACGAATCAAATGTTCAGACAAAAATAATATACGGTCGAAAATTAATATTCGTGCAAAAATAATGTCCGGACAAAAATAATGTCCGCACTAAAATAACATTCGGCGAAAAGTAATAGCCGGTTAAAAATAATAAACAAAATAGAAAAACAATAATATATTTATTTAAATGTAATTATATTTTATTTAAAAATTATTTTTCACCCATATAAAAAGTGTCGCATGGTATTTTGGGTATTATGTGAATCCATGTTAGTATAAATATAAAGCAAAGTGATCATATAATTTCTTATACATACAAATGCATTCCAGGAAACCTGTTTTCAAAAATATATTTGCGTGTGTGTGTGTGTATGGTTCTTGTTTGCTAAATCACTTTTCGTGTATGTAGGAGTATTCTAAAAAACAGAGAATACACATACACCGCGCTTTACGTGCTGGATGGACGAGCGTAAAGCAAAATTGAAAATGTTGCATAGAAAGCCGAGTGAAACGAAGATAAATTTATAAGTGCTCGTGTTTTTTTACTCAAGAAACAAATTTCCAAGTTAAAAGCATTTACAACAAGAAAGCGTAAAGCGGGCTATCGGTGTGATAGAATGAGAAGTAAATATTTTCAAAAGTTACATGTGTATGTTCGAATGCTGGAGAATTCAACTGCTATTTTTCTGACATCCCTGTACAGTATATCCTTGATTACCACACTCGATTATCGATTTCACTTATCGAGTTCAATTATCGATTATTATTATTTTTAAATGCAGTAGATGTTTTCATAATAAATAATTATTGTTTTATAATAATATATAATAAATAATTATGTTACATTTATAAGAAATATATAAAAGAAATAAAGAAAAAAATTATAAAAAAAATTTAAAAGACAATAATTGATGTCAACATTTTTGGACTCTCCTTTAACCGTGCCGCATTTCCAGCAAATAAAATTGTGCCAAAGGCTCCACACACAAGATGGTATAAGTGGTCCCTTTGGGATAATAAGTCCCATTTCTGAGTTATATTTTTGCATTTCTAAAAACAAAATCTAATATCGGCATATTGTGAAAGTTCCATGAGCTTTCCAGGATAAATATTTTAATTGTATTACTCACAGAAAAGTCATCAGGATTGCAAAATATTTTGATACTATCTAAGTCATTCTAAGTAAATTTCTAATGACTTTGGAAAGCGATTCTCGTGGGGAATACGTACATAATGACCAAACTAGGTTACCATACCGTTTGCAATTTTTGTAGTATTAAATTTGCGGCATAGTCCTTATGAGGGAGCTTTATTAGTTGCTTGTCCGTCTAACAGTCTCGAGATTGTGCTTCGGGTAGAATAAGATCAAATTGTTAAGCTCAAAGTTGAAGTTAAAGATTAATAAGTCTTTTATTATGAAATTTATGTCTATTTGTTTGTATTAGACTCATCCTTTTTATCAGAATGTTGTTTTAGTCCTACTGTCCAGCTATTCATTGTTATTCGTCCTAGATTGACTCTCTTTGTTACAATAAAATTGTTGTCCGCACGTCTGCCTTTTTCTTAGAATAAAATTTTTGTACGTATTTCGAGCTGGGAAATTCCGTCTTAAAATGACCTATTTTGACAGCATTAAATTTTTCTCCAAATTAAATTTTTTTTACTCATTGTTGCCCTTCCTAGAATGACCCTTCTTCGCAGAATGAAATGTTTTGTGTCTATTACTTTTTGTCCGTCTGGCCGCATATTTTCAATCCAGTCATTATTTTTGTACGGACATTATTCTTGTACGGATATTACTTTTATCCGGACATTGTTTTTTCCGAATATACTAATAATAATTTTTTCCAGATATTTTTGTACGGAAATTTGTTTTGTCCGAATATTATTTTTGTCCTGGCATTATATTTCTATGTATATTACTTTTATCCGGAGATTATTTTTGTACGGACATTTGATCAAACCGGATATTATTTTTCTACGGATATTAATTTTTAACCAGAGAATGTTATTTTTTCCGGACATTATTTTTGTACGGACATTATTTTTGTACGAATATTAATTTTTGTCCGAATATTAATTTTTGTCCGGATATTATTTTTGTACGAACATTTGATTCGTTTGGATATTATTTTTGTCCGGACATTATTTTTCTACGGATATTACTTTTATCCGGGCATTATTTTTGTACGGACATTTCTTTTGTTCGGCTATTAATTTTTAACCGGCTATTACTTTTGTCCGAACATTTGATACGTCCTGATATTATTTTTATCCGATATTATTTTTCTATGGATATTAATTTTTAACCCACTATTACTTTTGCCCTAATGTTATTTTTTCCGGACATTATTTTTGTCCGGACATTATTTTTGTACGAATATTAATTTTTGTCCGGATATTATCGTTTGGATATTATTTTAGTCCGGACATTATTTTTGTACGAATATTACTTTTACCCGGGAATTATTTTTGTACGGACATTTGTTTTGTTTGGATATTATTCTTTAACCGGCTATTATTTTTGTCCGAACATTTGATACGTCCTGATATTATTTTTATCCGGGCATTATTTTTCTCCGGATATTATTTTTGTACGAACATTTGATTCGTTTGGATATTATTTTTGCCCGGATATTATTTTTGTACGAACATTTGATTCGTTTGGATATTACTTTTGTCCGAACATTATTTTTGTCCGAATGTTATTTTTTCCGGACATTAATTTGTCTGGGCAATATTTTTGCCTTTTTCTGCGTAATAACTTTTACAGGGTGTTTGTAGTATGTACGTGATTCCTTACATCCCCAATAATTAATGAAATTCTTTTATTTTATCCCTTCGACGCGTGCTCTGTACGCACAGCAGTTCTTTGCTTTTAACGGAAGTCATGCTTTAGTACCTCCCGTTCTATATTTCTGCTTCATTTCGTCAAAATCAAAATACTGCAGAAAACTCACGCTTCGGTTCGTGTACTAGTAATTTTTTTTGTTCTCATAACGTCCAGTTAGTTCTGCTATATGCACAGAAAAGAAAGCATTGGCACCAACTCTGTGTGCCAAAGATATTGCATGTCCTTAAGATTGCCTTTTAAAATATATTTTTAGTCAAAAGTTGAATTTGTTGAAAAACAGTTCTGTCTTCAAGAGTTTCATTGAAGGCAGCCCAGAGAAAAGCTTTATGAATCAGGTCGCCATTAAACATAATTTAAATAAATTGGTTACTGTTTGATTTGCAAAATTTTCATGGCAATATCCTTTAGGAGACGGTGGAAAGTGTTATCACTTTTATCACATCATTTTTTTTTATAAAATCATACATAAATATGTATGTGTGTACGTACACACACAAGTGCAAATAATGTATTTTGAGCATCTCCTTCAGAGAATGTTGCTAAAAGTAGGCTAAATTTTGCATTTGTAAGTTTATAATACAATTCTTGCCGAAGCAATAGAGCGAAGCTTATTTGCATAAGATAATTGCAATACTTCGATGATTAAGAATCTGTATTTATTATATTTTATTTTATTTTGCCAGCACTTGTGCTAGTTTCCCCTCGCTTTATAGTCTGCCAATATTTAAGTTAAGAATTCAATTGCATTCTAAAGCAGATAAACTTTGTTTTTTGTACTTTTAAGTAGTTTAAGAACAGAAATGTGATGAAGGAAATTGTAAATTATATGCCGGGTATTACAGAACTATTAATTAAATATATCCTTTTTTTATATCCTTTTTATTTAATTTTTTTTTTGTTTTTGCAAATAATAAAATTGTTATATAGGATAATGTTTCCAGAGTAAAGGAAAAATATATTTCTTTTCTAGAAACTGTAATAGAGAAATTTTCAGAAATTGAAATAAAATTTAAAGCTTGAAGGTTTTTTAACTAAAATAACAAAACTTTGTAAACAAAACATTTCAAAGAAATTTTATATAAATAAATTACTTTATAAAAATAATAAAAATATTTCTAATTGTATAAAAACAGCAAGAAAATATTATTAAAAAGTAAATTTAATTAAATCTTTCTATAAAAAAACTATAAAAATATGTCGTGTTCGCCAGTGTAAGACCCCACCAAATAAAAATTTATTTATTAAATTGTTTTATAAACAATTAAAATAAATATTTAAGGTTTCTTAAATAAAAATGTTATTATTTACATATTAATAAAAATTTTGTCAAGCTTAAAATACTTTTATAAAAAAAATTAAATTAATTAATTAAATGAAATTGTTTTTATTACTAAAATCATGAGAATAAATTTCGTGTAGGGTGTTATAAAAGAAAATTTATATTTTTTAAAATTAATACGTGAATGCATGTAACTGCATTTTAGCGCCAGAGCTCGTGCTGTAAGTAAAGAGCAAGGCTCTAGCAGGACTAAGCAAGCGCACATATCACCAATGGGTATTGGATCGGTATCTCTTGAAAATTATTTTCCTATAGAGGATCACAATCATAAATTTCAAGGTTTTCCCTCTGGCGTTATCTTAAATCTAAATTTTATTCCAATAAATCAACTTCTTTGACGTTTTGAAAAAAAAAAATTTTACAAAAGAAATTCTCAAATAATGCATTTTGTTAATTCGGAAACATTTTCTTTCTACGAGTAGACTTTTAATTTTTATTTTATCGACTAGCAATGTATAGTAAGATCAGATCTTTGGGTTGGCAATGCTGCTATTTTTGACAACAGGCATTTAACAGCTGATGGTAGTTTTTTTGCTTAGTTGGGTTTGACATTGACAGTTCATTATCATTATATAATGGCCTAAAGCAGATATTTATAAAGGTATAGAATTTCCATTAAAAATTTTGTTAGGCCCATTTTTGGTATATTGGGTACGTAAGTAAGCAGAATTGTGGCGTCTGGAGTACGGATAAGCCACAAGGTTTTGTCGAGATGAATAGAGTAATTGTTAGGGGCGTTTTATGGGCGGCCCGAATCATAGACCCCTAAATGGGCATGCTTAGACACTGTTTGCAACTCAATCAGCTGGCAGAACGATATATTGTAGAGCGTTCCACAACTGATTTACTTAAAGACAAGTTTAAGGAAAGAATAACTGCATGTAATAATACATTGATTTTTTTAAATAACTTGACCTGCAAAGCTTTCGGCTTGTCCGCAGAAATCGAACCCGCGACGTACAGCTTAGGAGGCTGAGCATAATACATACGCTTACGGAGGTACCCAATGATTTTAAATTGCTGCAATAAGGTTGCCAAATGAATTCGCCTATTTGCAATACATTACGATGGAATTATGAGAAGGTATGTAGTGCCTCAGCCGTTGTAGAAAACACAGCTCAGATGCAAAGAATTTAATTAGTTACGATTAATTCACCAATGAAATACCGATATAGAGAAAAATAGTTGCAGCATATTGCCTTCTATGTAAATTAAAAAAAAATATATCATCCAGCTGAACTGTCAAAATTTTTCATTCTGTGTTTGTAAATCTCTTGACAGTAGAGCTAATTTTATACAATCCAAATACTTGTAGTTTTTACAGAGTTGCAATTCGTCTTTGTAGGGGATATTGCCTGTGTGCGGGTCTTACAGAAAAAAATATATCAAAAAATGTGTTTATTTAACTTCAACAACTTAAACCGCCTTATTTGGCACTTCATTTAAGCTTTTCATGATATTTATTCTTACTTTATTATTATTATTATTATTATTTGCTTTTAGTATTATTATTTTCTGCCCTCAAATATGAGCAAATATGAGTTTATTACTCAATAATAATAAAAAAATTATTTAAGATGTTTTTACACTCTTTTACTTTCAGGCCAAGAAGAGATAATAAAAAGTGTATAAAAAAATACAATGAATGCTGGAAATATATATTACGCTTTACCTTGAAGGTAATGATTGTGTAAGACATTCATCTTGTTCAAGTAATTTCGTATAGAGTTCAAAATGGTCAAAGGCCGCCGTAAACTTTAACATGCGCCACTACAAGAAGCTGTGGAATGCAACAACAATACATTACCGGACTTAAATTCATCAATGAAATTATTAGTTTCTCTTAGAAATCTACAAGTTATATAAATAACTTTTCGAATCAAAATTCAGCTGTGAGAACAAATCAGATCTATTGAATCGCATAGATTTGCATGAGTGTACAAAATGTGTTCAAAACTTTATTGCTGCTCCTGTCAGAGTTAGGGGGAAATTTTGTGTGCATGTGCCTACAAGCGTACATATGTATGTATGTGTGCCAGGAGAGCAATATTTATGTCTTTAGGAATAATTGTCCCTAGGAGTTGAAGATTCCAGCCATTTATCATACAAGTTATTATAAATTTCAATGCACGCAAACGTGACATCTGATAAAGGAGGAGGTGGAGGGTCCTGGCGTCTGCCACCAGACGAAACATTACAAGTACAAGATCCTAAAATTAAGGACCCCGACTTAGACCTTGATGAGGGTCATAACTGGCGATCGATTATTTTTTCGCTCTTAGTGATAAGTTTTGTTATAGCCGGTATTATAACGGCCATTTATTTATTAGGGTGAGTCTAGTGCCGCACTGCATATACCACTTAGATATATTTCTTATTTTATTCTACTTACTTGTATTTAGTTACGTAGATGAATTACTTTATTGGTCGGGGCGACGCATGATACTGGATGAATATTTGCAGGGAGATCTAACGCCTTCCCGGTTGCAGCCCTCTTGGGTTACGACCAAAAAGTATGTTTTCCAATCGGATGATGGTGCTCTCTCCGTTTTAGATACGGCCACCAATACAGTCAGTACTCTGGCCACAAATCACACGCTAAGACAACTAAATGTCCAGGGCTATCACTGCTCACATGACCTGCGCTATGTTTTATTCAGACACAATGTTAAGAAGGTACGCTTTGCTGCTACAGAAGTTCGTAAGAGTGTACTAATTTTAGATTGTGATAATTTCAGATATTTAAAAAATCATTTACCGCGTTTTACACCATTTACGATGTGGAGAACGATCATCATATGCCGGTGAAACTAAAAGACTCGCCCAAGGTACAGAGGACTCGTTTGCAGTTTGCTTCGTGGCTGGGCAACACTACCTCACTGGTAATTGTAGCCGATAATGATATTTACCTGAGACAATCACCAGCCGATGAGGAAGACCTACGTATAACAAATTCAGGCTATCAAAACTTAATATATAACGGTGTGCCCGACTGGCTATATCAGGGTTGGTTTGTTTTTTATTTTATTTCCTATAAAATTATGAGCGCTATTTATTTGCTAAAAATTTCAGAGGAAATTTTCGAAGAACCAGAGGCCATTTGGTCTTCGCCAGATGGCACTCATTTTATGTATGCCTCGTTCAATGACAGTAATGTTGGCATGATGACATATCCTTGGTTGGCTTCGGGCGCCGTCTTGACCGGCTCTGGCATGTCAGCTGGTAGTTCATTCCCCGAAACCAAAAATGTACGCTATCCGACACCGGGTACAACAAATCCAGAAGTGCAATTATGGATAGTTGACATAACAAATTCCTCAAAAATTTATAACATCCTGCTTAAACCACCAATCTCCCTAGATGGCCAGTAAGTACTTTTTCTGAATGTAAGACCCCATTCAATTTTATTTAATCCCTTGCAATGTTATTTTAGGGATTATTATCTGACTTCAGCCGGTTGGGTAGCTGATGGTAATCGCCAAGTGTCAGTAGTTTATATGATGAGATCTCAAAATTATAGCATAATTGCCACCTGTTTTGCCGAGGAGAATTGGGAGTGTTCGGAGGTGAGAGGCTGAAATGAAATTTTTATTTTAGCAAGTTATTAAATATCGAAATTTGGCAACACGTTGCACAGTACCGCACAGATAGGCGGTGCTTAGCCTTAATTTTATCCTACTTTTTATACCAATTTCTTGAAACTGTGACATTCCGTTCGCATAGACTCAAAGTTCGCCGATTCGCTGAATTCAAAGTTTCGACAATTTCATAAATTGTTTTGGAAAAACTTTAATTATTTTTTTTAACTTTTATTTGGAATTTTTTATTTTTAAAAAAATTTAATTTTTAAAATTAAGTTATTAATTTAATAATAATAATTTTAATTAGTTAATTTAATTTAATTTAATTTGAATTTTTTTAGCTCATAATTTTAACATATATGCGATTTTGTAAGAGTGCAGCGAATACACTTCTGGTACATTTTCGAACTTTCATCAATCTTTTTTTTTTATTAAATTATAAAATTTTTTTAAAAATATTTAGAAGTTAAGTTTTATTGCTGAGTAGCGGTACTTTCATTCTATATTAATATATATACTTTATCCTATATTAAAATATATGGACATATATGCGGTAATATTCGAATTTTCGAAAATATGAAATTTTTCGAAATAATCTGCACTTTTTGGGGTTTGAACTCGTGAATGATTTTTATGTAATTTTTAGTTCAGTTTAAAGTATTTTTGAATATTTCCAAAAATTTTCTAAATTTTTAAAAATATTTACAATATTTTTTCCGCGTGGCCGGAAATTTCAGGCTAGATAAGTATAAAATATTTTTTTCGAAATTTAGTGTGTAACTAATTTTTTTCATTAATTTATCGGAATAATGGAATCCCTAGAAGTCGAATTAGCCGTATTTACACATTAGAAAATATTCGTTTCTGAAACTTTTTAATATTTTCATCTGAAGTTTCATTCGTATTTATGTCAACGAAACTATAAATGTCAAATGTCATTTTTTTTAAAATGGCAATGTTCATGTGATCAGAGTTGCATTTACTTCAATCAGCAAAGAAAAAGTTAACTCAACTAAGATTGTTGGGTTTTCGAGAGATTCTTCGAGTTTTGAAATTTTTAAGGTTGGTCGAAGTAGAGCCTAGTCCGAATGACTTCTATATAAATTTAAAATCACAGTAAGAAATTTAAGAAATTTACAAAATTACAAATTTAAATTTACAAATTTAAGGAATCCTTTTTGGCGAAAAATTAGAAAAGAATGATTACGATTTTAATATTCCAATATAGTTTTTTAATTTCAACACCGATTTTAGGATATCGATTTCTTTTTCACGCCTTCACTGATTTTATTGCATAACACATTTTATGTTTTTCAGATTCACTCGGAAAGGGCGCCGGAAGACGAATGGCTTGATATACTGCCACATCCAGTCTTTGCACCGGACGGCAATAGTTTTTTAATATTAGCTAGTGTACAAGAATCCGGGACGGAACATTTTACTCATATAAAACATGTAACCATATCACAGCAAAGAATATCTGTCATATCTCATGGCCGATATGAGGTCAGCTAAATTTCACCTAAAGCGAAACAATTCCATTCCAATAATACTGTCAAATATTTTAGGTTCTGAAAATTCTTTGTTGGGATACTGCGAATCATCTGGTTTATTATTTGGGCACTAAGGAGAAAAAACCTGGACAAAGACATCTTTATACTGTTCGAGATCCAGTCAACGATGACAATAGAAAGTAAGTTGACATCTAGTCTCGCATTTAAGAACTACTCACTAGCTTTAGTGATATATTTTATATCAGCGCTAAATCAATATAAAAGCTTTACGCAATAAAACTTTTATTACTATCAAGTAATTGTTGTAAATTATTATTCATATAGATAATCGTTCGAACAAACTTGAAACTGATATTCATTTGAAGGCGAATTTATGTTTCATGTTTTTTCATTTTTAGGACCGAACCTACTTGCATAACGTGTGATTTAGGTGAAGCTCTATGGAGTAGTCGTTACTATTATCTCAACTGTTCACATTTTGATGCCTTCATAATGCCCACGTCTTCCATTTCTACCACACTTGGAATATCCTTTTATATACTGGAGTGCCAGGGCCCCGGATTGCCCGTATCGGGTGTTCATCTGCATAAAACACACAGTCTGGAAAGAATACTGTATGATAAACGTCCATTTTATGTCGAACGATTACAAAAGTTGGCCTTGCCCACCCAACGATCATTCGAAATACCATTGCCTCATGGCAGTAGAGCTCAAGTGCAATTATTGCTGCCACCCAGCTGGCGAGAAGAGTTGAGAGATGCAGCATTTCCTGTTATAGTAGAAGTGTAAGTGTTTCATACAAATTAATAAATTAAATTTTAATGTGCGCGTTGTTTTTGTATCTGAAGAAATGGCCGTCCTGGTTCTGAATCTGTATCAGAGAAATTTCATGTAGACTGGGGCACTTATATGTCGTCGCGTAATGATGTTATTTATATACGTTTAGATGTGAGGGGCGCCAAGGGACAGAGTAAACGTTCTCTATATCGACATCTTGGCGGTGTTGAAGTACAAGATCAAATTTCTGTGTTACGGTAAGACCATATTTTACCCCCACAGAAAAATTAATTCTTCTTTAACCTTCTGAATCAATCTTTCAGTTATCTCCTAGATACAATAGGTTTTTTAGATGAAACTCGTGTTGGCGTTTGGGGTTGGGGTTACGGTGGTTATGTCACTTCAATGGTCCTGGGCACCCAACAAGATGTTTTCAAATGCGGTGTAGCTGTCTCACCTATAGCCGATTGGCTATATTATAGTAAGTCCAGCATTTTTGTAAAATGCTAATTTGCTAATATTTTGCTTTGATATTTCAGATTCAGCATTCACAGAGCGTATTATGGGTCTTCCAGCTGAAAACTACAAAGGCTATGTTGAGGCAGACGCAACTCAAAGAGCGCGTCTGATCAAGTCACACGCATTTTTTCTAATACACGGCTTAGCCGATTCGACAGCACCGTATATACATGGGGTTCAGTTGGCGAAAGCGTTAACTGACGCCAATGTCTTATATCGATACCAGGTAAAACCTGTCGCAGTACTTTTCTTCAAGTGTTGCAAAAAAATAATGTTGAGTCAATATAAATTTTTAAAACATCTTTTTTCAAAAGATACACTTTACTGGGTATTTTTCTAATCCCTATTTTTGAAAGGGCACTTTTTAATAAGTGTTTTCTAAAGCGGGCCTTTTAGAAATTATTTAAATTAAAAGTAAATAAAGAAAGAAAATATTTTATTTTTAAATAACTTCTTTTTTCTAAACGAAAATCTCTCAAAATATTTACTGGAAGGTACCACATGTAAATGATACTTTTAAAGTACCTTTTAATAAAATATTCCCTTCTTTAGTGGTATTATAAATCCTTTTCTAAAGACAACAGTTTCAGCAAACCGTTTTATGAACGAAAGTCTCTCAAAATATTTACTGAAAGGTACCACATGTAAATGATACTTTTAAAGTACCTTTTAATAAAATATTCCCTTCTCTAGTGGTATTATAAATCCTTTTCTAAAGACAACAGTTTCAGCAAACCGTTTTATAAACGAAAGTCTCTCAAAATATTTACTGAAAGGTACCACATGTAAATGATACTTTTAAAGTACCTTTTAATAAAATATTCCCTTTCTAAGAGGTTGTATTATTTAGTGGCTTTTTTTTTGAAAAGTACATTTTTAAAAATTGCCTTTTGCTTTCGCCTTTTTAAAATCTTTTCCAAAAGTTACTTTTATTGAGCACACTTTTCAAAGAAGAATCATTTTGTGGGAATCTTCTCACGTTGCACTTTCTGAAAGCTAACTTTTTAAAGTATATTTTTTTCAAGAATTAAATCCTTTTTTGAAACACACTTTTCCTACAAGGTGGTTTAAAAAAGCTGATCCTTATGGTACTTTTTATAGGTGGTTTTTTAGCTTTTCTCAAAAGCTAATTTTTCCAAAGCTTGCTTTTATAGAAGATTAAACTCTTTTTAAGTTCTGGATCTCCTAGAAATGTCCAAGAATTTTAAAATTTTTCTTAGCTTGTGTTTATTTTTGTTTATTCCTTTTTCGTCCTTTTTCTTGAGTTGAGATTATATATGACAATAAAGCAATCGATAAGGAAATGAGTACATTTGAATTGATTGCTTGTGTATCTTGCTGAAACTTTGATTTTAATTAAACTTCTCGTTTATTTTTAATTGAAAGTTATTTAATTCTCAAACAGTTCTAAGAAAACATTTGGGAAGGTGCTCCGTGATGATCTGCATTAGCACGCAGGGAAATGTTTACAAATTATAATATTATATTTTGCAATTAAATTTTTTTAGACTTATGCCGACGAAGGTCACGAACTTAGTGGTGTTTTAGAACATGTCTATTCTTCCATGGAACATTATTTTTCGGATTGCTTAAGCTTGGATCCAGATGATACCAAACCCAATTTGGAACAAACTATAGTACCAGCCGAATAAGTATTTTAATAGGAAAATAAAAACAAACTAATTTATTTACACATAGATACGTATTTAAATCAAACTTTAAGCCTTCTTAATAAATGAATTTTTTCCGTTTTTACTATTCAATCAATTTGTACTTTCATTATAAGAAAAAGAAAGCAACATAACAAACAGCATGATCACAACCTACAATCCAACATGTAACTCTAATCTAGGCTATTGCTCAAATTAAATTATTAAATGTAATTTAGAAAATAAAAAATAAATTTGTATTATAGTATAGAAATGATCATAATCAAAAGATGTATAGCCATGTTGTAAACATGATATGATTTTTATAAAATAGTCTAGTCATCCTCTGTTACACGTGTACATTCAACCAGTCAATCAAAGTGACGCAATATTAATTTTAAAAAAATTACTACTAAATAACCAATAATAGCAATAATCAATAATTATAAAATCTTTCATATGCGAAATTAAAATAACATACACTCAAAGAAAAAATTTACTTTAAGAGCAGTTCTAAAATGCACTCCTATCGGAATAAAGAATAAATTAGGCATGGTAAATAAGTGAGTAGGTGCTGTGCCACCAAACTTGCTGCTACCAAATTTGAGAAGATATTTTAAACATTAAACATTAAAAAGTAATCCTAAAATATCTACTGTAACGTATTAGCAGAAAAACATGACACGAACTTGGATTAAAGGCTCGTCTTGGAAATAAAAACATATTGCCTAAATGTCAGTTTTTTATCTTGGCCGGAAAAGCTTTATCTGCTCATTTATCCATAGGTTTGAGCAGGTATCCACTTGAAATCTTTTTTTTCTGTGTAAGGCAGGCACACTTTAAAGTAGTGTGCTCCCCGCGAGGGTGGAAACAAGTTCTCATGAGATCATGCGGTCCTCTTGAGCCGACTTGGCCAGTTGGCTCAAGAAAAGCTGCACTACTAATCCAGTGGCGACCCCTGTCACGGTTTTAACGGGACGTAGGAAGCCTACGCTATCACTCATTATTAGTGAAGTTGCAGAATACATACTTCAGCTCATATACAAATTGAGTCTCTTATGACAAGCGTGGAAGCATTGAGGCAGTATTCTAAACCTCCGGCCATGCATACAGCTAGCTTAATAGGTATATTAAATATGGAATGCCCTCTACTGCCGAAAGGCTAATATGCAACAAGTTCGAAGCGCATAATATAATATATCCAAAAATCAATGAAATTCAAAGTTGTATCTTGTTAAAAGTTATTAAATAAATTCTACGAAAACTTAATTAAACTTTTAATTATAAAATTCATTAAAGATCATGCATACACACTTGATCAATTACTTTAGTAAATTATTCCATAAAAAGCAATATTTATTTCAATTTATGACTACAGAGAAAGAATTGCTCTACTCACACATTTTCCATACTGCGTAGTGTATTGGCAAGACTGGCGCACTACTCCTACTTCTAAGGCAATAACTGCTTCTAGCAATAATATGTGCAATAATATTGCATTGCATATGAGAAATTGCCTTCAACGGAAAATTATATATTTTAAGTTGTAATTTTTTTTGAGTGTATGTTATTTACTAAACATTACAAACTTTAAATAGTCTTTACAAATTTAAGTCAAGTTAATTATTTAAGGGAACTAGTTATAAGAATAATTTTCAATGTATTTCTATTTACAACGCAAACTTACACTGCAGAATTTAAACAATGAAACTTTAACGATAATTTTCAATCCGATACAACGCAATCTTAAAACGATTTTTACCGGCATACACATGCTGACATACAATTACCACTAAAATGAATTTAAAATAATGCTTTCCAGAAAAATATTATTATTTTCAGAGATCACAAATATAAATATTGCATCAGCTGCTTAGTAATTGAATAGTATGCAACTTAGTATGGGGAACGGTTTGGGACACATAAAACTTTAATATTTAAAACTATATTAAAAAAAAAGGCAAGAAGTTTTTTTTCGAAACATTTATAAAAATTATTTCGTTACCGTAATTCGGAGGAGATCTGTAATTAGAAGTCAACTGAACTAAAGCTACACTACTAATCGTGTGGCGGGACCTGTCATGTCTTTAAGGGGTCATAGCGAGCCTACCACTTTAAGCAAACTTAATTTGAATAGAGTTTAAAAAATCGTTAGATTTTGAATTTCATTAATAAAAAGAAATGAAATTTTATTTTCCACTTTCCATGAACGATATAAAAGCACAAAGTCTATACAATATAACTTCTACAAAAAGCGCTACAGTTGAAAAAAAAAGCTAAAAAGTAGTTTATTAGCACCACGATAACGAAGGTTATCGTTAGCTTGTAGTCAAATTCAAACTATAAGAAACATGCGTTGGAAATCGTTAAAAATACTTTAAAAACCGATAAGCACAGAAATAAGTGTTTTAAATAGACATCGTAGTATTAAAGATTTTTTTTTTTTTTTTTTTTGGCTAAAATATTAAAGTTTAAAACATTATATAAATTTATAAAAATTATAAAATGTTTTATATAATTACGAACTGACATGTAAACTGCTCGCTTGTAGACCAGCCTCCATTCAACAGTAAATCAAACTGTTTTAATGCAAGAAAATTCTTAGCGATTAATTTATTACCCGCAGCGATGAAAACCGCAAACTTTCACTGAACAAGCTACACGCTACTCGTATTTGCCATAAGAGAATACAACTAGTTTATTACGCATTATGTGCTCATGCATACCAGATGTTTAGCTTGAGATAAGCACCAGATAAACATGTTTATAAACATGTTTATTGCCTCTAATGTTGATATGCAATTTAATTACAATTGAAAAAATCACTAGGCATTTGACTATGGCGTTAAAGGCAACCATAGAATGTTCCAAAGGTTTTGCATGCAGTGTAAAATGGCACTTCACATTACATGAGGAAAGAACACAAATTAAAAAAATGTGAGTTGCCCCCTTTTTAGCAGCTGATAAAATAAATTTTTTTATATTTCATGAAATCTTGTGAACCAAATTTCCTGTTGCCAGATTGCTAATTCCTCTATTTGAGAAAGTAAAAATATTTATTTTAATATCAGAAATGATTAAACAGCTGTATTATTATATTTTATTTCTGTTATATGATATTAAATATAAAAATAATTATTAAAACGTAATTTTCCGATTCTTCTGACTCAAAGGGACATTGTCTGGTAACGCTATGTAAAAATAAAATTGATCTTTTTTAGAGGCAATTTCAACCTCGTCGATTTGTATGGTGCAAAAAGCGCAATGCCTTTCGCCCCGATAAAGGGCAACATGTTTACAATGAACCATGCGACCCTCTATGAGGGCAAAATATTTTTGGGAAAAGAACACCAACTTCCCTTTCATACAAATATGAGCCAAACCAATTATTGTTTAGAAGCTTGAGGCAAATGCAACTCTGATCAGTTGAATATTATAATTTTGTTAAAGTTTTGATAAAGTTTGCAAAACGTGCCACTTAAAAGAAAAATTTATCAGAAAGAAGAATTTTTAGGGGACACTCTCCTACTTTTTCAGTACATCTACCATATTTATCGAATCATATATTTGATAGCAGCTCAGCTGAATGCCTCTGTTCCAAGGAATATTAAATTAGCAGCGATTTATAGCCTTCCAGCTTACAAATAGCACTAAGCCTGCGCCCATATACATATGTATATTGCCAAAAGAGTAGTTTCTCCATAATAAATATACTACAAGGTGGTGCGTAGATGATGTTTTATGAATGAAGCAAAAAAAAAAATTTATATTGAGAGCAAAAATCTGTTTACATTAAGAAACTTTTGTTGTACAAATACAAAAAAAAAAAAGGCATGGAAGGTGCTTAGTTCTGCATAACAAAAATTTCTTTTTATTTAAACGAATGCAGTTGCAGAAGCGAACACTCGCCAGCAGTCAATCGTAATATTGATTTTTAAAAAAAATGCTATTGAATTGTAATGTTTCGACGAAGGCATATAGAATAATGATTTATAGCCCACGGCACTGCTTAGGAAGTCCGTATCGTTTTGCCTAAAAAGCACATGCGAACACCCAAAATCCCCATATAACTGTAAACCGTTTGGCCTAAAAAGAACATACGAATCCCCAAGAAAACCCCATATAAGTGTAAAACGTTTCCCCTAAAAAGAACATACGAATACCCAAAAATCCCCATATAACAGTTCGTTATTTTTTTATGTGTAAAAAGATAAAATTATAATAAAATAACTTTTTAATAAAATCAATGTAATGAGCTTTTTTCAAGGACAGGAATTTACTTATTTATTTTTTTATTAAGAGATAATCAAATAATTTTTTCTTTATTAAAATTAATAAAAAAAAAAAAAAAAATTAGAATGACAATTTACTAACGATTATAATTCAAATAAGTATATTCATGCTGTTAGTTAATATAATCACTAAATGTATTTGTATATATTAAACACTGTATAGCAATAGTTTCCGAATAAGTAAATGTAAACTATATTCCTCATGCATCTTCTAGCGTTGTAAGCAATAGTTATGAATAAAAAATGTAGCATAAACTGTTGTAAGGGAATTTAGAAATTGATATTAATATTGTTTTCCAAGCTAACAAAGAAATAAGCTGTCATAATCGTACTCATATTGATATCGGTTTTATATCGGCTGGTATTTATGACCGTGACTGTGGCCGAAACTTTAAGAAATTGTTTATAATTAAAAGTAAAAAAAAACTTTCAAATAGATTAGAGTAAAAATGTATAGTGTTGTAATTAGTAAAATTGTAAATTATTAAAGCCATATGGTTGTGAAATTCGCAATTAGAGCTTAGGATTGAATTAAGCTTAATGTTAAAAAAATTAAAATAAATTTAATCATTACGCATATTAAAATGGAAGAAATTAACTTTTAGGAAAAAACTAATGAGAAAGCAATACGAATGTAAACTAAATACATGGTTGTAAATATGTAAATATCGTAAAATGTAATTTACGCATCATTCATCAAGACCTCTTTATAAATAAGTTTTTGTTAAATAGAAAATATTATTTAGTTGAGTGAGTGAGATTTGCATTGTGTAAATATTAGGAAAATTTAAATTTATATTGATAAAAGATTTTTCAAAAAAGAGTTGCTTATTGTCGAAATAAAATACGACAGGCTGCCGTGTTGCCAGTTCGGGTTTTACCTTATTTTTGGTTGTTATTTTTTTAATGGATAAAAATACTTTAAGGAATAGTTTAAAAATACTTTCTGTATTTGAAATAACTTATAAAATTTGTATACACATTTTCGTACTACCACGTCTCAGTTCTAGCGACACAACGACTCGCCAATTAGTCAGCTAATTGTTTTTTCTTTCCTTTATTTTTTTCAGTGTTCTATCAAAAGTTGCTTATAATTACCGTACGCCTGTTTCTAATTGTAATGTTTCGACGAAGACATATAGAATAATGTTTTATACCCCACGGCACTGCTTAGGAAGTCCGTATCGTTTTACCTAAAAAGCAATGCGAACACACAAAATCCTGATTTTCGGGATAAGAGTTGTTGCAGAGTTGTATTTACTATATAATTTATACAATAACATTTATTTATTTACTGGCTGCTGACGCCAGCGGCTTATAAATATATAATTTGTGGCAGAGTTGTATTTACTTTACAATTTATACAATAACATTTATTTATTTACTGGCTGCTAACGCCAGTGGCTTATAAATATATAATTTAATCATTTCCTATAAAAAAAATTATTTTTTAATTTTTCAAAATTATTTTCATTTATATATTAACATTTATTTATATATTTTTAATAAAAAAATTTGTCAAAGAACGAAATAAATATTATTGAGCAACAGTGATGGTTTTTAATCGATTAGGTTATTAACACACACGATAAATGATGGATCAAGAGTTTTAAAGAAAAAAGTTTTAACTTGTTTGGTGAAAACAAAAAAAAAGTGAAACACATTAGAAATCTATTCAAAAAATTGTATTTTACCAATTTCACAAAATTGTAGGTGCCTAGGGTAGTGCCAGATTAACAGAGCTAAAGCTCTCCCACTTTTTATATCAGGGGAAATTATTTCATTGATTGAAAAGTACTTTCAAATCAACTCTGCAACTAATGTATGTAAAACCAAGCAAGCCTATGAGCAGAGTTACATAGAATGCGTTAAATTAGAATACATATACGTTGTACTTGATAGAACAATTCTTTCTTGACGGATTATAAATCAGGTGCTTTTATATATAAAATCAAGAATGAAGAACAGCTGACTAATAAAAATAATAAAATAAAAATGTAGTAAAAACGTAATTGACACTTGTAAAAGCACTGAACGTATACAAAAAGTTAAAGTTGTCCAGCTTTAGTACTTTTGCCGGATGGAAAAGTACAAAGTATAGGTACACAATTCTTTCGTAACGGATATTAAATCAGCTGTTTTTATATATAAAATCAAGAATGAAGAACAGCTGACTAAACAAGCTGAATAAAAATATATTAAAAACTTAATTGCTACTGATCAAAGTACTGAATGGATACAAAAATTAAATTTTGATGCTTGAAAAATTACAAAGCATAAGTATGAAGTATTCTACGTAACTAGTGCATATTTTTAAATAATTTTACAGGAGATGAAATCGAAAAATGCTTCTACAATTAAAACCGGGAAAAGTTAAACGTTCCTTAATTTTTTCTTAAGAAATTTAAACTTCAATCAAAGTTGGAATTTCAATTAAAGGAATTTAATTATAATTATGGCTGAAATTTATTTTAAAGATGTTGATTTCTCATCATAATGAGCACAAGATACCTCTGATGGGTTAGAGAGTTCTTAGTTCATTTCCGAACTTTTTTGGAACTTTTCTTAAACTTCTTCAAAATTATCCGTAAATTGCAAAACAAAATATATTATGAAAGTTTTAGAGCAGGCTTATGATTAAGGACTCGTTATTCAAGGAGTTGTATTTGTCAGTATCAAATAAAATAAATTAAAATTTAATAAAATATACTAACAAATAAAATTTTTTAAGCAATTCTTGATTTACAAACTATCCAATCAAAGATAATAAGTAAATCTGAAGTTCTTTATATTTGTAATTGAATAAAATGAGCATACTATGAATGCGACTGCAACCTCAAAACTGTGTATGAAAGTTTTAAAAAAGTTACATATTGTAAACAGGCTCTTGGTACTAATTAATCAGATTTATTAAAGACTCGTTTTGTCCAGTTATTTTCTAGTGACGAAATATCAATTGCTTCCAGATTACATGTTTACAACTTGATAGGCTTCTTGAGGATCTGAGTTTCAGCAGGATGTGATGAGTGTCATCACATATTATGTTCAAATATGTTGTAGCAGACTTTGGTGAACAATAATTGCAACAAAATACTCGTCGTAAGCCCTTAAAGTATACATTTTATTCAACGAAAAAATTAATTAATACCAAAATTTATATCGAACAAATGATTAATTGAAAATGTATCAATGTATCTATAATACAAGTATGGTGTTTTAAGAATATAAGCAAATCTTTCATTCATTACGTAAATTTTTATTAAAAGAATTATCTTTAATGGAAATTTTTTTAGATATTGAATAGGTAACTGAATAAAAAATATATATAATTAATAAATTTATATATAAAATTTAAATATATTTAGAAAATATTAATATTTTAATTGCAAAATATTATATGTGGAAAAAATAAATACTTAGTCATAAACTAAATAAATAAATATTTAATAGAGAAATTGTAAAAATATAAATTGCTTAAACGTTAAAAATTGCAGAATTTAAAATTATAAATAATTTCAATGACAACAAAATGTAAAATAATATAAATAAAATGAAAAGAAAACGAGGAGACATTTTATATCAATCAAATATTGCCTTGATAGCTAGTTTATAAAGGATAATACAGATTTAAATAATTCCATAAATTTATAATAAATATATATTCGAAAATAAGAGAAAATTAAAAAAACCAGTCATAAGAACTTTTCATTCATTTTATGAAATTTCTACATAATTAGTAAACTGTTTTCAAATTTAATACAATTGAGTAAAATTCATGTCGTAAATTTATATTGTTTTGTGTGTATGTAACTGAGCTTCCATAAAAAACAAAATCATGGCAATGTACTCTTAAACCAGGAGAAAATTATAATAAAAAAAAAAGAATCATCTTTTCACACTTTATTTCGGCTCTACAAACAAATACTAAAATTAAAATCAAATCAAATCAAAAAAAAAAAAAAACGAAACATAAAACCTCATATTAAAAATTAAATCATTTAAGGAAAAAAAAATTAAAACAATCAAAAAATTAACTATTTTTATTCAAAATTCTTGAAGGCATATCTGGGTATACTGGGAGCCAGGTGCTCCCTATAGTTCTAAATAGCGACCAAATAGTTTGCTACGAAATGGCCACATTGAGAGATCGCGTTTTTAAAATTTCTTAGTGTTTTCAGAGGAGCGAGATGTATTATTTCAAAGTAGACAAGTAATCAGCTATTAATCCTGTGAAGCACTTACATGGCATGAGAAGTCAATGAATACTTTATATATGTATATATATAAAAATTCTACAATTCTACTTTCTTAAAAAAATTTTAACTAATTGTGTTCTTGATAGTCTGTGAAAGCTTCGCATATTTTCGAATATGCTGGCGAGCATATACAGTGAGCAAAAAAATAACTTGTACACTTAGAGAAGTAAAATCCGTGATTATTTATAACTGGATATTAATTAATTTTATTTGAAATTGTTATTAATGCAAAATGCTAAAAATGGTATTGGGAGATGGCTTTGTGTTTGTTCAAGACAACGAGCCAAACCACTCCGACACCTTAGTCAGAGAATGGCTCTTCTTTAATACGAAAAAAGTTTTACTCCAGACTTGAATATAAAACAAGTAAAAGTGCTATATTCGACTGTGCCGAATCTTCTATACCCTTCTCCATGGATATGTTCTCTCAAAAAATAAGCAACATAAAGAAGAACTTAAAAACGTACCCATATCGTCATAGTATTACTTCGTGAGGAGGTGTTCACCGATTACTACTTTCTAAGATTACCTTTCTTTCTCTTTCTGCTGCTCTCTGCAGCGCTAGGAATTCTTTGCGACGCCACCCACCAAATTCAAGATCTCCATTGATAACAGCTCCACGGAGGCTCTCATGGCTCCATATCGCAGGCAATCGAAACACAATAGCTATATATAGTTGGAGAAATTTTTGCAACACTGTGTGCATGCATGTACAAAAATGCTTAAGAAAACTATGATGGCAAAAAAACACTTCATATGCCAGAATACTATACAATCGTATTGCAAACACATAAAAGTATACACAAACAAAACCACCACCAAATGAATTTGCGTTTGCTACAACAAAAACAAAAAACAAAAACAAAAATTTTCTATTCATATACATAAGCATCCCGCCACGGATCCCCAGTGGCTCCGTTGCTTTACAAATATACTCAAAAAAAAAAAATATAGCACATATGTCGTTCAAAAAGGGTAAAATTAAGAAAAAATAGTCGTTTATCTACCCAACTTTATAGTGAAATTTTAACAGCAAGTTTGGCTGCAAACGTAGGCGTGCTTGTCAATACACATGCTCTTGGTTTGTTACTCAGCGTGGATTTTTTGCATTTTCTTCATATAAATATATGAAATTATTTTTTGGCTATATTTTTTTTATTTATCGGCCGATTTTGCTTTTTTTTATAAGTGGTACTTTTGAAAGAAATTAGAACAGATAGGTAAAAAAATTTTTGATTTTAGACAAAATTTAAGGTCAATTTAGAGCGCAACAAAATTACCGGAAGGAAATGAGGACAGACAGACAGACAGACAGACAGACAGACGGACAGACGAAATACTCCCCTTCTTATAACGATCCAGAATATATATACTTTATATGGTCGGAAATCAATATTTATTGAAATTGCATCCCCTATATCAAACTTATTTATACCCTTCCATCCTTTTTGGAGAAGGGTATAAAAATTATACAGCTGCAGCTGCATATTGAACAGTTGATGTACGAGTACTGTTCTCACTGTATCATGTACACGATTACTAATACCAAAAACAACAATTATTCATGCCTCTGATTCACACGATGCCATTTACGATTTCCATTTTTCTCAATTCGTTAAAAAACATTTGCATCCTTTAAATTTCAGTAACATGTGAGTAGAAGAGCGAACATGGCAAAGAGAAAATGTATGAGAAGAAAATAAAGAGAACCGAAATTGTAAACTTGCTGCACAGTTGCCAGAATTTTTAGGTGTGAAATCGTCAAAGACTGCAGATTTCTTTGAAAAAATCCTCAAAATCGTCAAGAAATTTTAGATAATCATCAAAAAACGCCAAATGAAATATATTAAATTTTTTTCTATTTCAATTCTTTTAATACAAACTTATTAAGCATACACATATACATTTATGTGTATATACATAATAAATATACTATAAATATATACATTAAAAATAAAATAAAATCAATAAAATTAAAAATATTTCTTTTAAGAGCAGATAATTTATAAAGAAAAATATTAACATTTTCGTTATAGAAACCTTATATATGTGTGAGTAAATATCTCACCATCATAGCAGTTTGACGTTTTAATACAACCACACGATCTATCAAATATGGCATGTGTGCTGAAAAATAGCATAGTGTGGCCTAAAAGTGCATGAAAAAAATGCCATGATTCTTATGCCATCAGAGTTGCATTTACTTTAATTCGTAGGGGAAAAAATTTGTTTGCATTAGACTTCTATGACAGCTTGAACCCAGCAACAGTATTGTCAAGCGATTTTTTAATATAAGATCGAATAAAATCAGATTTTCGTATGAATGAATCTTACGAATGTGTGGGATAGAAAAGCATGGCCTTAAAGAATCTCTTTCTAAACAATTGCGAACTTTTATTTTATTTAAATTCATCTGAATAAATATCCTTTCGACATTTGACGATGAATATGGTAAAATCATTATAATGCGAAAAAAATTTGTTAAAAATGTTAAAGCCAAACTTGAATCACATCCTTTCATTTCGTATATTTTTCCAAAAAATTCTGTAAAGAAAACCCACCTTCCATTACTTTTATTTCTTAGCGCATGAATTGCCGTTTTCGTTTAGTTGAATGCATAAAATTATAAAATGAGAAAAAGACAACTCTAAAAATACAACACTAAAAAATGTTGTCATATATATGAAATTAAGAAAAATTATAATTTTTGAAACTAAAATCGCTTTAGACAAATCGGCAAATCTGGCAACAATGCCTTACTGACAAATAAAAAAGCAACCTTGCAAAATAGGCGTCATAAATTACATTGTACTATATGTAACCATACGAGAAATACTTTAAAACCATTTTTAAATAAATTAGTTATGAATTTAAATCGTATATGTGTTACAGATGCTAAATCATCAGAAAATCTTTAATTAATTTATTTTTTTTAGTTTTCGCCCAGATTATATTTATTTACTTTAAATTGTTATTTTATTTAAAATATTTATATTGTTATTGAGAAATATAAATTAAATATTTTTTTTAAAAAAAAGGGAAATAAATAAATAAATGTATACAATAAAAATAAGTCAAACAGAAAATCCATTTTGACAGCATGTCAATGTCATATTGTATATAAAGGCAAGTAAAATGTAATGTAAAGTAATAATGTCATGAAAGTGCGCTGTATAGTTTGCTTTTAAGTATGTATTTCCCCCTTATCAGTTTGGAAATGCCCGAATAATAAATATAATTTATATAAGAATAGTATGTATGCATGTATGCATGTATGTATGTATGAATGTATAATATGTTTGGTTGACATGTTATATTGAAAATGATTGTTTTTCCAATTAAAATTTTAAACTTCAAAAAATTAATAAGCAGCGGTAAATTTCAGAACTAAGTTAAGAGTTACTAGAAGAAGCAAAGAAATGAAGAAACTGCTTAGCAAAGCTCTTAACAATAAAACACCAATTAGTTTTAAGCTTTTAGTTTAAAACAATTTACAATCAAATCGGAAAGTAAAATAAAGAAATTCAGTAAAAAATAAAAGAAAATTTTTTTTTTGTGTTTATATAAGAAATGAATAACCCGGTAAAAGAGAGCTTCCATAGACCTTAATAGAGAAGGATTTTAAATGCCATAAACTAGACGTAACTCTCTGTCCACACTTGCAATTTTGTTGCAGCAATTTTTAGTTGTTTTTTGGTGAGAGGGGTGAGAAGCTTGAGGAGGGGCACAGAGTATCGTACCCCTCTCACCTAAAACAACCAAAAATTGCTGCAACAAAATTGCAATGTGGACTGGGAGTAAGATTAACTTTTTCTCCCAGTCTGAGGTATTGCATTTTGCCGGAAGTAAAAAAAAGGGTAAAAATTTACACTTCGTACTCTGTCGCTATACTTTGCTGATATTTCTGGCACAATGCACAAGGCTAGCCTTGTGCCACATTCAACAATAAGTGATAGTGAGAGGAGGATATAGAAAAATTTATGTATGTACACTTGACTTAAAAGACATCTGTGGGGCGATTATCAAACGGAATGGTTGCAAAATGAGTATTGGTATCAACCACAGAAGGATCTTCCAATAAGGAGCGCATCGTTCATAAAAATGTGCGAGTTTCGGAAACAAGTTCCCTGATTTTATTCCAATACGTTAATAGAGGTGACTTTGAATCACTAGCTCATGCGTGAGCACTGTATTCCATTTCCAGAGGTATGCGGGTGGTATAGAGAGAAGTATTTCTCACACCTCCTTAAGAAACGAGATGCAAACTGTAGTTGCACCAACTTACATACATCGCACTGAATCAGCTTGCCGAAAAAATCAAAAGCTTCAGGTGCCCCCATGCCCATACTACCTATATTTACTGATGAAGATATTGAATGTAATACTGATCTGTAATTTATAAGAACTATTTTTTTTATTACCTCTTTATAAGAAATTGCAGGCCTCTTCATTAGCAATATTTTATAATAATAATAATTTATTACTATGCAGTAATATTAAAGATATTCAGAAAGTCATGATCCCTTAAAAAAAAATATAAACTAAAGAATACTATCAAAATAAAATCAGCTTATTTGAAGAGTGATAATTTATTGAAAAGTTTATTTCGCCACAATTATAATTATTCACGTCTAGCCACGAAATTAAATATCGTATAGCCAACTACAAATCTAATTTAAGGGGTAAAGTGTTTAAGGGATATTCCTCTTTCAACCAATTTCTTTGAAATCCAGGAACGCAAGTATGATACACTAGCATAAACACCAGGTACGTTCTCTTCAGCACAGCCAACACCCCAGGCAACTATGCCGGCCTGGTAGAAACGATCATGAACTCCTGGAATGGGGCAAACCAGCGGTGAGCCGCCATCTCCTTTGCAAGTATCCTTACCCTTTTCGCCACCAGCACACAAGAAACTATCGTGCAAGTTATAGTAAAGCCCCAAACGCGTTTGACGCAATTGATCCTGACAGGTATTCCTAGGAATAACCGGCAAATCGATCTTTTTTAAAATCACTTGATATTTGCCTTCACGACCGAATTTATCTTTACCCCAGCCAGTGGCATAACAGCGGCTGTGATCAAAATTGGTATTCGATTCGGGTAGGCATGTGGGGCGAATATTTTCTTGCCAACTAAATGGGCTCTTTAGAATCAAAAGAGCAATATCATTATAAAGAGCACTTTTGCTATATTTTTCATGAGTAACAATCTCCTGCACCGGCTTGTCAATATGATTTAGAATTTCATCTGTATTTTGGGTATCCCATTCGCCACCACGCACAACCAGCTGATTGGCCTTGCGATTAATAACACAATGTGCTGCTGTTAAGACAACATTTGGAGCAATAAGTGAACCACCACAGTCGTACAGATGAATTATTTCTCCACTAGCATTTTCGGTACGAAGAACTGCCACCATCCATGGGAATTCACCAAATTGAGCTTCGTTATCATTATCGCCAGTGATTTTAAATCCAACGCCATCGGTGTTACGCCAGCCGCAGCCTTCATGAAGTTCTTTGGGTACGGCGGGAATGACAGATTCCGTTCTCTAAAAAACAACGGAAAGTGAGAAAATTTCGTACTTAACTGAATGGTTACAGTGGAACTGATTAAGATCACTTGGTGAAAATATCAAAAATGGAATATTTTCAATTAGTATTGATTGTAAATAATTTACAGGTTTGTCACCAAACGAAGGCGAAGTGAAGACTAGTGCGAGGACTTGTTCTTCAATTATTTTAGTTAATTTTTTTTTTTTTTTGGACTTGTTACTATGCCGAGGGGGAGTTAAAAATATATCCTTAAAATTATACAATTACGATTTGTGTTAATGGCAAAACGTATCAAGCAAACGTAAGTATTGGGGATGGTTCACACTATGAAAAGGTGAGAAGAGGCTAGAATATAATACATTACATACTTTCATGATTTTTCACAAACTTTTTCTTACGGAAAATATAAAATAATTAAACTGAAAATATGTTGAAATTTGATTAATTTCTGTCCCAAGAATAAGACGTGTGACAAAATATTAAGGCATTTAAAACATGTCGCTTTCTAGAAGCGAATTCAAGTTCAAAAGAAAATTAAAAATAATTCTAAACAAAAATATTCATATTGTGGAACGGGATTTTGAAATCATTCCGGGGAATAATAATGAATTCTGGCTTCGGTTTTCAGTTCAAGAAACTATTGCTATAACGGCAAGGATAATAGATTAACGCCCTGCGGTATATAAAATATATGTCAGAAAACCGTAAACTGGGCACCAGTAAGGCAATCTGGTAAGTGAATGGGCTTCACTTCCAAGTGTTCAGTTTGGGTAGTAAAATGACATTACACTTATTGCAGCCAAAGGATGAGTACTGCAAACACTAAATACACTTTATGTCCAAGAGAGCAAAATCAAGGAATGTCCATACCCTCGAGAGTTGGTAGCTTACAAGTGAAGAACTTGCTCAACGAATTGTAATATATAAAGTTACAAATAAATTGCCAAAGTATGTATAAAAGTATGATACTTGTATGTAATGTGAAGCTGCGGATCTCAACCAAGTAAGTATAAAAAAAAAAATTAATTAAAACAATAAATGGATTTTACCGTATTGGGAATATCACAACATATTTCACTATAAGAACAGACGTCATCATTAATCCGAATATCGATGAAATTTTCGCCAGTTGAACTGATTACACCATCAACACACAAATGTCGGGGAACACACTCTTTGTCCGTACCGCATGATTTGTAACGTGGTTGTTCGCCACCACGTGGTGGAGTCGAAACATTTGGATTTGCTGGTTCTGGCCGAATAACAACTGTTGTGGTATCAACAGATGGACGCAGAGTCGAAGATTTTTCATTGAAAACTTGCCCAATTAGATCATCTAAAGAGAATTGCGCATAACAATGCCCAATTAATACACCGCATACCAATAAAAATACTTTCAATGCCATTGCTGGGCCTGGCCTAAAAAATCCAAATGTTATTTAGAAAATATTGAATACTCTTACATTGTTAATTAGTATTATAATAATCATCTTAATAAATAGTCGATTATTACCAGCTTAATTTGATCATTAAACTTATTTGCTAAAAATGTCTGAAAGTTCAATGGGGGTTATCTTCGCAGAGAGTATTTTTCTAAATCTTATTATAGACTAATATTGCCAGTAATCATGTATTCCGAATGCTTGAAATATTGTTTGAATATTGTTTGAATAGTGACCCAAATAGAGGTATTATTAGGCTTTGCTTTTGCCACACAATTGCATTAATGAAAGACTTAACATATATTGTCTATAACGAGTGGTAACATGTGCACAATGGGTAATTTCAGCAAAAAACCGTATAACTTTTGTAAAATTATGTAAAATTAATACGAGTGTTAAATAGTTGAAAACAATTTTATTTAAATATTAAAATTTAACTACGCCTAAAAATGTTCACCTTTATGTAAACGTAAGGAGCGTCAAGGATGCTTAACTCGTTTTCCTTAGTGGTGGTCAATATGATTTCGAGGTCTATAAAATTAACATTCGGCTGAAACTAAATGAAAAACATTTCAAAATGACAAAGAACAAATTCCATTTTCATATAAATTTTTTTAATTTTTTTAACGATTTTTTAACATCCTTATACTTAGTATTTTATATACACTACACACACACATGCGCACAACACTATGTTCACACAAATAAATAAGAACAAATGGCTCGAAATACTTGTATGATGTTATGGGTATCTCCGTAGGCGACTGGATAATGAATAGCCCTATAACCGGATCTCGATCTCTTTCGATAGATCCTGGATGCTTTCCTGCTTCTAAGTCGAAAGCTTTGCAAGGCAAATTGGTTTAATAAAAAAAAACTTTAATTTCAAAAAAAAAATATTAATATGAAATAACAAAGTAGAAAAAATTAATGTAGCGGCAATCTAGGCGCATATATAAATTGTTTTAATAAATGCTGGAAATTTTTTTATGAAACATAATTAAATTACTCTCTAAATTCTATTAATTTAAAATATTTCATACAAATATATAAATCCATATATATGCATATATATATATATATATATATATATATATATATAGCGAATTCAAGTTCCAAAGAAACTTAAAAAAATCCTAAACGAAAACATTTTTATTGTGGACCGAGATTTTGTAAATCATATATATATATATATATGAATATACAGTAGACCAATATCTGAACATATTTTATATATGTAAGATTTATAAGATATTCACGAGTTCTCTATATATATGTATATAAATATAAACATATGTATATAAATATAAACATATGTATATAAATATATATATATATATATATATATTATATATATTTATAAACATATGTATATAAATATATATATATATATATATATATATATATTATATATATTTACATATAAATTTATTTAAAATATATAAATATATATTTATATAAAAAATACTATAATATAATATACCATTACCATCGTATATTTTGATAGTGATGCCATATATATATACATATATATACCCAATTACATTTCAAATGTTAAATTTAAGAAATAATAAATATTGTTGCAGCCAATTCAGAATCCTTACCGATTAAAAGTCGACAATTCTGTGCTAAATTATGTATCGGCTTTAACGTTTATTCTGTATGTTATTGCCGTGTTAATTAAATTTAATATCGCTATCGTTATTGCTAATATAGATATATATATATATAAATTAAATTTAAGAAATAATAAATATTTTTGCAGCCAATATTAAATTCAGAATCCTTACCGATTAAAAGTCGACAATTCTGTGCTAAATTATGTATCGGTTTTAACGTTTATTCTGTATGTTATTGCCGTGTTAATTAAATTTAATATCGCTATCGTTATTGCTAATATAGATATATATATATATAAATTAAATTTAAGAAATAATAAATATTTTTGCAGCCAATATTAAATTCAGAATCCTTACCGATTAAAAGTCGATAATTCTGTGCTAAATTATGTATCGGTTTTAACGTTTATTCTGTATGTTATTGCTGTGTTAGTTGTCTCTAACATTGCTATCGTTAAAGTGAAATAACTTCAAAGTTATAAAAATGTTGAAAATTCAAAAGTTTGCACAATATATTTATAATTTAACTTTTCTTTAATTAAATTTGAAATACCTTTTAATTTGCATATCATTAAGAGCCGATAAGTACGAAAGTTTTTCTGTACAGCAAATCAACCTTCAGGAGCTTTTTCAATGTACAAGGCAGTTTTAAATAACTTGAGTAGTTTATAAATTAGCATATATATTCATGATAAATTCAAAACAATTAAAAAATTAATTGGCGTTCCTCTATGTCGGAACAGGGTATTACTCACAAAGCATTTAAAGTCTTTCTAAGCCATTTCGTTACATGTACTCCTATTTAAAAGAATTCTTTGGTTTGTTATGGTTAATGCAACTGACTTATAAATGGAATTTTTAACTGTTGAAATTTAAATTTTCGTTAAACAACACTGTTATCGTCAAGCTTTAATGCAAAGGACCGGGTTTAACTCTTGTCATTCTCGATTGATTTTACGATTTCGGGTTTTCTATTTCGTAATGATTCTTGTTTAAGTATGAAATGAAAGGCAGGAAAAGATTATATGTAATTATATATGAAATTCTGTAATGTAATTTAACGCCATTCGCAAACGAAATTATCAGTTAAATATTTAACAATATTCTCTTTTGACAGCAATCAGCTGTTATTGTTTTCGACAAACGGCAGCCAATCGACAATAATTTCTACTTTGTTCTTTTCAACGGTATGAAGTTTTTATGTTATTTTGATCGTATACGAATATATAGTAGACAAATATCTGAAAATATTTTACCTATCTAAGATTTATAAGATTTTCACGAGTTCAGATTGATATCTAAGATTTATAAGATTTTCACGAGTTCAGAATTGGTCGATACTATAAAATAAATATTTTTTTTTTAAAATAAAATAAAACAAGAAAAGTTCATGTCTATAAAATTGGTTTAAATAATTTTTAAATGAAAAATTATTTTTTAGATATTTTTTGGCTAATTTGGCATTACGGTTTTTATTAGTCTTTTCTTGACGTTTTTTTTAAATTTCTTGTCTACATTATCGAGATATGATTCTTTACTTTTTATTAACGATATTGGTAACCAGAAGTTATTGAATCATAAAATCGTTACGGCAAACGAATATAATTGTCGTTATAAGTTAGTGTATCGCACTACAGGTCACCGTTTACAGATACCAACTAGTCCAACTAAATTTAAAGTTCGGTGTGTAAATATTTTTAACACATAAGCGATGAAATTCAGTAACTTGTCATTAACTTTGTTAACCATTTTTATTCGGAAATGAGAACAATAAGTGCGATTTCTGGGGTTACACATGGCTGTCCTTAGACGAAAGCTATCAAGTAAGAACAAGCGGCTACATTTTGAAAAAGTAAAATTTCTGCTATTTGAGATCTCTCTACAAAATTTTCGGCCGGCCATCATGGTAGAGTCAGGGTACCCAATTATGTCACCCAGATCTCTCTACAACATCTTCGGGCAGCCTTCAGGGTAACGTCAGGGTATTCAATTAGGCCACCTTTATCTCTCTACAACACCTTCGGACGGCCATCGGCGTAGCATCAGGGTATCCAATTAGGTCACTCAGATCTCTCTACAACACCTTCTGCCGGCCATCGGGGTAGCATCAGGGTACCCAATTAGGCCACCCAGATCTCTCTACAACACCTTCTGCCGGCTATCGGGGTAGCATCAGGGTATCCAATTTTGCCACCCAGATCTTTCTACAACACTTTCGACCGGCAATCGAGGTTCCATCAGGTTATCCAATTCCGTTACCCAGATCTCTCTACAACACTTTCGGTCGGCCATCGGGGTAGCATCAGGGTATCCAATTTTGCCACCCAGATCTCTCTACAACACTTTCGGCCGGCCATCGGGGTAGCATCAGGGTATCCAATTGGGCCACCCAGATCTCTCTACAACACTTTCGGCCGGCCATCTAGTGAAAAAATCAAAGCTTAGAGAATTTAAAACTGAATTCTTAAAAAAAAACCGAAAACAATTTTGGATGATGTGAAAGTCGTGACGCAATCTTTCCAAAAACCATAAACTGTGGTTAAACAAATCTGTTTCCAGTGCATATTAATAAGAGTAAGCCCCGTTCAGTTAGTAAATGTAACTGTGTGGTTTCACGAGGGTTGCTTATAAACTGCTTACTGCAAAATCGGTCTGATTCACAAAAATCTCCATTTTGCCAGCGCTCCTCAAAATAAACGTATGAAAAAAAACTGCCATTAGCAACTTGTTTTTTGACCACTAACGCATTTGGCGGCACTTGAACGATTTGTAACTCTGGCAAAATTTCTCTATTATATTGTCTAAATATCAATATAAATATTGACTTTTTTAATATGGAAAAATTTTTCTGTTTAATTTGAATTTCATCAACAAAAAAAAAAAAAAAATTAAATATGAAACCGGTTTAATTTTTAAAATTCATAAAAATGATATCTGCAAAATCGCCAACAAAAGACCTTAAAAAATTAATATTCGATTTCAAGTTTAAACTTTTTTTTGGTTGCGTGCGAACAGGTAAGTATGTAGTATATATAAATATGCATATGTATGCGCAATTGTGCGTGAATATGAGTGAATATGCAAACATGGAAAAAGTAAGTCAAGTCAATAATGTAGTTAGTTAGTGCTATGGAATTCAAACTTAAATATTTCTTAGAATCAGCGAAAATAAAAAAATTGGGAATTAATTTGATTTGATTTAGACGAAGCCTGAATTCGAACTATAGATTATCGATTATTATCATGTCACACTGAACTATAAAACATTTATAAGCATTAGGAAATATTTAATAATTTTTCTTGCTATTTACTTGCTAACGGGTTTTGTAAATATGAGCGCCTGAAACTGTTTCTGGCACGCCAGCAGGAGGATGTAATCACAAAGAAATATTTTAGTGTGTGTATTCAAGCACTACTAACACAGAATATGACAGTAAGAGATCTCTTTCTGAAACGTGAGCGATACAGTTCTCATGTGAACTGGACGGTACAGTGATCTATCCAAACACGGACGATATATAAACAAACCATCTCAACACTTTTAGCTACAGTAGTCTCAAATGGATTTAAGCAGCTCAGCAGAACATCAACTACTTGTTGCAACAGCATATAATTTTTCACAGTTTCGACATTACCGGGACAAGAAGGGTTTACATATTTTAATAATTCCCATGCGTTGTTGAAACATATATCGTTCAAGCTATATTAATGGTGTAAAACAAATTGTCCGCTAACAAGTAGTTACCGGCTGGCTCATGAGAGCTGTAAAAAGTGCGGCCTTTTACAAATGAAACGTCTTGTTAGAAGTTCCATTAATATAAAAGTGAAACTTTGTAAGTTTATATATAATACAGATTTATATAAAGGGGAAAAATTATGTACTTTAAGTACTTTTTTTTTGCCCAACTGCCTGCACTTGCAGTTTATGGCCCATATAAATTATAAATATGCAACATAATTGCAATCGGGGTAAAAATTATAAAAACTTGATATCGGTGGCCCTTTTTTATATATAATTATACATATATTGCAAATAACTGTGTAAATTTAAAATATTTTCAATATTTAAGAAGTCGTCGCTACTTTTGAAAAAAAATGTAACTTCCCTACTATATAGGATCGTTCACTGTAAAATATATATGTTTGAATGTCGTTAGCTGAAAGGCAAAGTAATGTTACTGAAAAGTGAAACAAATTATTTTTGCGCCAAAAAATGTGAAGAAATCCAAGAGAATACAATAAAACTTGTGACTGTTCCATTTTCAGTGTGAGTACTGAGTTTGTGAAAAAAATGTCCTTAAAGAAGGCAAAGTAAAAGAGATGTACGGCACTTAAAAATATACATTTTTCTCGGCCATCATTTATATATTCGGGTAATTGGAATCCTTTCATTTCGTTAAAATTTCATGGTTTTATATCAGTAATTAGCAATATATGGAGCAGTATTGCCGCGTTCTTTCAACTGAATATCAATAAATTAATTCGAAAAAAAACTGTTTTGAAAAGAACTTTAATTATTCGTAAAAAATCTCTAACAGAGAAAAAATTCTTTTATCCTTGCAGCCTTCAGATATACCCAAAAATTTGCGAAATGATCCCTAAGTAATCCCTCCTGATACAACTTACAAAATAAGCTTACAGTTTAAAGTCCTGGGGAAAGAGAAAAGTGAGTGTGAAGAGAGTGACCCAAAAAAAAAAAATTGTTCTTTAAGCACTCAGATAAAACAAATCCAAATAATCTTTAATTGAGAATACAGAAAAGTATATAGCGCTCTATTTGTGGCCGAATTTATAGTGTAGTAATTATTTCTAAAGAAATTCTACATTTTCAATTAATTTTATTAATTACTCAAAAGAATAACAATTTTAAGAAATTGCGCCTAATTTTAAGAACATGTGAATTTTAGTCCTTGAAAACGTTGAACTTTAAGGACACACATTTTTAAGCATTTACTAAAATCTTAAAACTTTTGATAAAGTTTTCTCTCACTTTCTTTTTTTTACAAGTCTGAAATCAGTTTTATAGAAAATGTCTGAGAAATATTTTTTTTTGATTCTTATAAAAAAAAATCTGGTTTCTTTGCTGTCCCGTGAAAAGTTTTGCCAAATTTTAAAAACGAACTTATAATTTCAATAACGAATAATTTATTTACGACAGCTTTGCTGGCTGAAATGTAATCGATCATTAAAAAAAAAAATAAATCAAGTTTTTTTAGGAGGACTCATTAAACCGGATCAACATAGACCGGATCAACTGCAGTCTAATTAATTTTACTTTACTAATTAATATTGAAAAGTCATATTAAATAATGGTTACATTATTATACGATTATTTAATTATTAAAATTTTGTCCTAAGCCAATTAATTCATTCGAAATTATACAAAATGTATTTTTATTGGCTTCAAATATAACTGAGAGTAGCTAATTATCCAAGTTTTATTTTCTAGCGAATTAATTTTATGTAAAATTAAAATTAACAGCCAAAATACACTATAAAAAAACTGCCAAAAGGAAGCAAAAAAACATCACAAAAAATTTAAGCAAAAACTTGAAATACAAAAAATTAAAAAAAATAAAAAAAATAAAAAATTTTAACTGGTTTTCCCATTGAACTTGACTTTTTCGTTGTTAGCGTTACTACGAACATTGAAACGTAATTTTTTTTTTTTTTTTTTTGTTTTGATGGCATAACAATTACTTGCAAAAAGTTGTTACAATCATTATAAACTTCAATAATCGGTTGTGAATACGGCTCTGAGGCAGTCAGTCAATAAACTTAAAAACTCACAATTATTTTAATTTTAGCAGAAAACCACAAGAACAATTTGAAAAAAATTTAATAAAATTGAACACGTTATTTACAACCGCTGAGCTAAAGCAACTGTGAAGAACTGATCGTATTGGAAACGTTTAACAATGAGCAGTAGACCGGCTTAGGCCGAGAACAGTGTTGCCACGAACAAGCCATGTTAATTTAATTGAAATTTTATTAAATATTTTTTGTGTGTTTTATTTCCAATAAAAGTGAATATCGAGAATATGCAGAGCACTGCTATCAATCTTTATTTATTAAAAACTAGAATAATTGCTGCTTATTATCAGCTGATTATTAGCTTGTCGCATCTGTGAAAATATATAGAAATCATATTTTGCTATATCACTGCAGTGATCACATGACAACATGGCTGGGCTTGGAAGCATTTGTACAGATATTATGAATATTTTTCGCTTTGGGCAGCTAGAGGTAGCGAGACTAATAAGTCTTATGGCGTTTTCTTTTCTACATTAAAAATGTTGCCCTGTGAAAAGGTGCGTGCCTTTTTAAAATGTTTTGCCCGCCCTGTGCAAGTGCAATTTTTTATATAACGAGAAAAGAACACAAATTAGAAAAAAGGGCAATGCCTTTTTTTAACAGCTGATAAACAAACATTTTCTGTATATTTTATGAAATGTGTATACAAAAATATTCAGTTGCCAGATTGCTAATTCATCTGCTTGGGAAAACAAAATTTTTTTTTTAATATCTCATACAAAAAAGCTGCCGCATAGTGGTCTTCTGTTTATCTTATACGATACAAAATATAAAAATAATTATTAAAATCTAATTTTCTGACTTTTTCAACTCAAAAGACTTTTTTTGAACATTTTCTGGTAACGCTGTGCAAGAATAAAAACCATGTGTTGTACAAGGCAATGCCTTTTGCACTGCGAAAGGGCAAAATTTTTTAGAAAAGAACACGCCACCCTTTCACAGGGCAACACATTTTCGAGAAAAGAACAGAAAATTGCCCTCTCTGCGGGTAGTGTTGCCTTTTTTTGTAGAAAAGAAAACGCCATTAAATATCTTTCAGGCATTAATGTGCTGATCATGATGGAGAATTTCCATATTAATCCCTTTTTGCTGAACTAGTGAGAAGCTAGCCTTATTCTACTGTAATCTTTTTTAGCCTTGCTAAAGAATTTTTTAGCTTTTTATAATATTTTCTTTGCTATTGATATCAATGTAGGCTAATGGATAATGGATAATGAACTGTGTACTAGACAAAAGGCTTCCGAATGTTCTGCAGGTTGTCTTTATTGAAAAGAAAAATTCGTTTAAAAATTATTAAAAATTTTTAATATGTCTCTTTTTCCCCTGCAAATTAAGAAGCCAATTATACACATCTATGCGAGGAAAATGTAATTTATTTATTTATTAGTTAAAATGCACTAAATAAAAATAACCATAAATTGGCAACACTGGTTATAATTTAATCTCGACTTGTTCCTTCTCTTAGTTTTCTTATAAAAAATTAATTATATAGCACACACATAGATATGAAATACAAACACAAATATAATAAATACATTCTCAAGCTAATCGATAGCATGTAACATTGCCGGTGTAGGGTATTTATCCTCGAAGTGGTAACAATTTTCGTGATTTGTAAGGAGATTTACATATTGGGAATCCGAGTAATTCTTTTTTTTGTAACATTTAAAACTTTGGCGCTTATATATTTCACATATTCATTTATATATTTCTTCAAAGTTAATAATCCTAGTAGCGGTGCGCAAATTTCAGAAAAAGAATTATTCCGAAAATTACTTTGAAAATATCAGCAGTAAAAAGTTCATAAAATTGTTATTGAAATTTGATAGTAAATTTAAAACGTGATGTAGCAAAAAGAGGCAATAAAAAGGTATTTAATTATTTTAGTATTATTAAAGGTCATGTTTCACTATCCTATATCTATAGTCGTACGATTAATTCACACAAAAATCTGACAGTGATACCATTCTATTTTAAAAAATCTATCATACACTATCAAACAAAAGTCATGCAAACAATTTGTTCTTTGCTGATTGAAGTAAAAGCAACTCTGATCGCATGACAACTGTCATAAAAATCTGACATTCTTAGGACACACTATCCTATTTTTTAGCAGAGATGCCATATTGAGCAAATCGTATGACTGTGTGCCTAAGTGTATTAGGGTCTTTAACTGTTAGTCTTTGCTATATAATAAAAGCTTTGCTCTGCTGAAACTTTTACGTTGTCAAATTTACCACTTTTAAAACTTGGCTGGCCCCTTTTTTTGTATTCATATCGTTTGTGCCTTTGGCGATAAAGCATTCTAAATTTTAATGTTTGGCTGGTTTATTTCTCTTTCTGTATCTGACAGTGATATTTACAGCTCTTTCAATGCTTCCTCTGTGCAAAGTTTATTAAACAATAATTTAAATTATTGTTTTGAAAAGAAATGTTTGTTTTGTATTCTGTAGTATATTTTCCGAATTGATCAAACATATTCATAATTGGAATAAGTATACAAAAAGTGGGGAAAATTTTTAAAAAGAAGTAAAACCCCTGGCTTACAGAGATGAGAAGCGTTAAAAAGTTGATAAGCAAATATTGAAATTTTTAAAGCTTTATTCTATTTTTAGTAGCAAATATTCGCAATGAAAATAATAAAAAGTTTAATTTGTACGTTAATATTTCAAATATAAATATTTATATACATATAATTACTAAATAAAAACTACAAAATAATTACTAAATATATTTAAAATTTTCATTGAAATTTTGGGACATTTTGAAAAGTGAGCAAATCAGAAAAGAAATACTTTTAAATTAATTAAATTAATTAATGTTTTATTTTAAAAATAATAAAAATTTATTTAAATTTATTATTTTGGTAATTTCGGCAAATGAGAGGTAACTAAAAGTAAGGATTTGGCCAGTACCGCCTACAGATGTACATTAAATCAAACAAGTCCTGTAAGGTTTATGAGGAGGATACGTTCCCTGCAGGAAAGATTATATAAAACTCTTACTCTCGCCTATAAGGAAGTCTTTATTCGCCTTGAAGAAGTTGATTTTAAGCCAAAACAACAAGTTAAACTTAATTTAAAATCGTATAAAGTCGTTTGCAGAAAGTAGAAGTAATAGACTGCTTATTTAATTAGTTCCAATGAATGAAAGGAATTCACATGAAAGCTTAAAATAAGCTTTTATTCAAGAAAAGTATAAGAATTATTTACTTGCCAAAAAACAATAATGCTATTTGATAAGGTTGGATCCGGAGTGGTTCCAAATCACCCTCAGATGATGATGATTCAGTGATGAACGTTCTATCTATTATGAAGCAACCAGTTGGACCAATAACAGATGCAGTAAGCAAGTCTCATTGTAGTAAGCAAGTGTCATGGCATTCGCCGCTACCAGGTTTTTCTCTGCAATTCCCCAATGGTAGAGAGACGTCAACCCATACACCTTTGCGGCAACACATTTAGTTTCTATTTCGGCTATTTTTATTTCTTATTGCTCAAGTTCTAACGAAAGTTAGACTGGAAACCAAAAACATAACGCTCAAGATACAGAATCGATATATTCACCAAACTATAATTTTGGACTTTTAGTTATGAGTCGGGGAATGTAATCAGTAATTAAATTTTGTGACGATGATTCCACTAATTTTTTATCCAGCTCAAGATATTGAGATGATTGCAGTTCTGTAGCTCACGTTGTAGTTTAAAGGGTCCTTCAGAATTGACTTTCTAATTTACTGTAAAGTTGAAGATCTTCTCGATGCAATATTGCATTTAGGGATTGGTTTGTCCTACTCATCGTTATCACTTTCTAGACCTACGACGACATCTAGAGCTGGATCAACAATATCACAAACAATTTATCTGCATTAGTCGCCAATTTCATGTGCCGAAGTAACTGTTTCATCTCATATTGTATATCTTTTGGGGACTGTATATACGAGATCTCCTCCAACAAGTTTACATACATGTTTTACAAGAAATTTATGTATAAAATACAAAACGCATTAAGAGAGACCTTACTGTACTTAACTATTCACCTTGAACTGAAGTGATCAATTCTGTATTTTCCAATATCAAATGCCGTAGTGCTGCCACTGCTGTTTATATTGTTACAATTTTCATTTGATTGCTATAAACATCCGTATAACATATTAGATTTTTGTTTGAGTCGGCGTATGGACCTGCTTTATAGAGTAAGACGAAGGAATCTTTTTCTACTAAAATTAATTAATTTGTAGGTAATGCGAAGAAAAAAATTTGTTGTTTATCTCTTAAATAAACACAAAAAAAAACTCTTAAATAAAAACAAGTAAAGATCATGTAGTTGAAAAAATGTTTAAAAAAATTATGGAAAGGCCCATATGAAAACTGTATTGCCGACCGAGAATGAAATCAAATTACAAACGAAATAATTTTAAGTTTTAATCTATAAAATATATTGATGTTGAAAATTTTAGGACAAATATTTTTAAATATTTTTTTTTTAATATTTTAACAGTCAAGGATTCGAAATAGCGAAACTTATTCTAAAGGTATTATTAGGGCGGCCTCAAAAAAAAAGTATTGAAATTAAACTCCTAATTTTAATAAAAATATTTCCTAAAAATCACTCCTAAACATTGTAATATTCTTTAAAAATTTAGATGCAATAAAATTTACTTGATGCAACTGAAAAGTATATAGACCATTTAAGAATTTTTTCTTACATTTTAGGAAATCTTTCTTTACTCTTCATTCCCTAAATACATTTATGTATATAACTTTATATATAATAAATTTTATATAATAACTTTAATAAACTTTAATATAAAGTCTATTTTAGATAGAAATTCAATTTTAGATAAAAATTCTTAAAGTATTACGATCGTCTAAGAAGATGGTCTAAGGTGGTCTACATACTGTAACGTGAATGGCTCAAGTCACACTTCATACAAAATATTTATAATAGTACTCGGTGGCCAATTTACAGCAATTCACGATATCGAACGAAATTTAGAATTAAAATCTAATGAAATTCGAAAAAATTTTTCTCTACTAAAATATGAAAATATTATAATATATAATATAATATATATAATATAATATGTATAATATATGAAATATGAAAACAATGATATAAAATATAGGGAAAATAGCTTAATTTGAGAATAACTTACCGAGTGCAGTGTATTAAAAAAAAAATTTGCAAGATCCAATTTACAATAATTGTTGGGAAATTTTATAGTTGAATTCTATTCGCGTTTAGAACTATTTCACAATAATTTTTGTTAAATTTTTAAATTGGATTTCACTCTTCTTTAGAATCATTTCACAGAAATTTTTTGGGGATTCCATAATTCAATTCCCATCGCGTTTGGGAATAATTTTTTGGGAAATTTTATAGTTGAACCATTTGCCGATAATTGTTGGGAAATTTTATAGTTGAATTCTATTCGCGTTTAGAACTATTTCACAATAATTTTTGTTAAATTTTTAATTTGGATTTCACTCTTCTTTAGAATTATTTCACCGCAATTTTTTGGGAATTCTATAATTGAAATTCAATCGCGTTTAACACCATTTCACAAAAATTTTTCCGAGATTTTATAGTTGAATTTCCCTTGCGTTTAGTAACATTTCACAATAATTATTGGGAAATTTTATAGTTGAATTCTATTCGCGTTTAGAACTATTTCACAATAATTTTTGTTAAATTTTTAATTTGGATTTCACTCTTCTTTAGAATTATTTCACCGCAATTTTTTGGGAATTCTATAATTGAATTTCAATCGCGTTTGGGAATAATTTTTGGGAATTTTTATAGTTGAATTCTATAAGCGTTTAGAACCATTTCACAATAATTTTTTGCAAATTTTTTATAATATGTAATTAAATTAGTTCATAGTTTTACAAACCAGAAGTAATTAAGTCCGTTACTCAATTCGACGTTGTTGCCATACGACTATCTTTTTGCTTCAAATTAAGTAAATTTTTTTTTAATTTTTTTTATTTTTTCAGAGTACGACATAAAACTTATTAATTTACATACCGAATCGCATCGCATGGTCTTGTGCAAGTACGTTATTTTGAAATACTCAGTTCTCAAATTCTACTCAGCGTCGTATATTTTTGTACGAATTTGAAATGACGGCAAAAAAGCTCACACAACGCTTTCATTTGTAGTGCACGTCTTAACAATGTCAAAATCCATTTTAAATATAATTCATGGGCCACAAGTGGATGGAAATGGTTTGCGCATATCCAATAACGAAATACTGTACTCATTCATTCTTTATAGAATTCTACATTCCAAAACACTACAGTGCTCGCATATGAGTGTGTAGGTACGTTCGCTCGTTCGTGTCCGTTCATTCATTTTTTCGCCCTTAAAATTATTATTGTAATTTTTTTTTATTTTTTTTATATATTAATTGAAAGCCAATTTACTACGAAGTATTTCAGAACTACGCACGCAGTTAGAAACGATTGGATTCATTACAAAAAGATTAATTGAAAATAATTACAAACTGAAATTGAATCGCTGAAAGGAAAAGTGCCAGAATTGATAGAATTTAATTGCAGCATATTGCGAATTTGTCATTGGAGCGGTGATTATTTATAAATATAAGAACGAAAGCAGCAAGAAGGCAAAACGCTTCGCCAGCATTTACTTATACATCTTATGCAAACAAATTTCTGTTGGTTTTTAAAGCATCAAACGATAAAGTAAATATATAAAAAATAGTTGTTAATCAATTTTGCAAAGCGAAGGAATATTTAAAAAGCTCACTTATAAAAAAAAAATCATTTGGGAATAAAAGCACAAGAATATTTTATGGTTATGATTTTCTATCACATTACTCTCCTGGTGTTCTTGTTAAATAAGTAATTGTTTTGGCTAAGTGGTAGCAAACTGACATGCAGGCAATGGGTATCTCAACAGAACCGGCCCTTTTGGATGTTGAGTTGCCGCGCACACTTATTGAATCGTCATCGGTTTCGACATTTCTACCTGAAGAAGAGGCCTCCATTTGCCCGTTACTTTCATCGAATACTAATGGCACCACGACGCCAATGACCTTCTCCCATCCACTTACGCCGTGCATTGATAATGACAACGATAGCAACACATCAGCCAATCTTTGCAATGAAGATGGCAAGGCCGAAACAAGTTCATCGTCTGGCAGCAGCTCGGGCATAGGAATGAGTGTTCCGGATGCAACTACAACGGTCCTCTTTAATAAGCACTCATACAAACATTTGCAAAAGAATAATTCATCGCTCCAGGTAATGTAGTAAACAAGTAGTTAAAACACGTTCATACCAGAAAAATTCACTGCACAGTGGTTACAAATTGGATTTATTTCTATGTGTGAAAAATGCCAGCTAATTCACACAAATTTTAAAAATTGCCCCAAAAAATAAATCCACTTTAATATTTCACTTAAAGAAATATAGTCTTATAATTACTTTCTTTCTTTACGTTTAAAGAGCTTCTCCAGGAAAAGCCCACTCCTCAAATTAAAGAGATTATAAGTACGAACCGGGGAAAACATTCAAATAATATAAAATTATTAAAACAAACATGGATAAGAAATCACACTTTCACTTTTTCATGACGTTTGTCAGTTATACGGATATTACAGTGACCCACAAAAATGCTTGTATCACTAATAATATAAATGAGGTGCGAAAGAGGGTAGAAAAATAGCCGGATGGTGCACGTGCTGACAACACCGATAAGAAAAATATGATAAATCTAGACCGAAATAAATAGGGTAAAAATACCGACTGTGTAAAATGTGAAAACCAATCGGACATCAGATTCCTAGATCAGGCACTAATGGGTTAAACGCATTATTATCAAATTGTTATCATTTTGTCTTATTGAATAGAAGCGGGGGGTGAAAGTTGTATACAATTTTGCAACATATTATTGAATAGTGATGTGTATACAAATTCAAGATTCTACCCCACTCATTCCTAAGCTCGCCACTCAATGTGTGAAATTGAAAATAATTAAAGATAATCACTTAGTAATTTTTGAGATGGGCATTACATCAGCAATAAGTACTAAAGTAGTATCGTTCATACTAATTAAGTGTCTAGTTATGGTTGGTTTTGTTGCGCACAAAAAATTTTTTTGATACATTTTTCTTTCTTTCTATTTTGCATCAGGATTCGAATGGTCATGGACTTAATGGCAATTTACAAATAAGCAAAGACACGCCATCATTTGTGTCATGGAATTGGCCGCTTATAAGAAAATGTACCTTTTATGCATTCATGTCCAGTTTGTTGGCAATGTGCGCTGTAGTTGTGGCCATGATTGTTATGCTGCCGAAAACTTGTAATCCGAAGTAAGTTTAAAAGAAATATTAATATAAATCTGTACATTTTATGATATATTTTCTTAGAACGGCTTGGTATCGAGGTAGTGTCTTTTATGAAATTTTCCCAGCTAGCTTCCTAGATACGGACAATGATGGCATTGGAGATTTACGTGGCATAGTAAAAAGTACCGATTATCTTAAAGAATTGGGCATTTCGGCCGTACGTCTCAATTCCATATTTCCATCGACAGAATATCCGGATAATTATGAAAATGTTACCTCATTAATGGAAGTGTCTCAGATTTTGGGTACTTTGGATGATATCCGCCAACTAAGCCAGTCTCTGCATGCTCGCAACATGTCTCTGATATTAGATATGCCATTGTTTCCCTTTTTAAAAGTGTTGGGTAAGTCCGAAGGAGCTGAAAGTGTTAAGATCTTGGCGAGTACACAAATCAATGATACAATTACAACGGAAGAGCCTTTAACAACATCTCATCCAATTATAACCGAAAATACAATAACTCGTGCTCTCCAGCACTGGCTTAAATACGGTGTTGATGGCTTTTACATCAAAGGCCTTGAAAAGTTTCATGATCTTGAAGATGTGGCGTATCACTTAGCTGAGTGGAAAGATATTATTGGCCGCAATCGTGTTTTAATTGTAAATGAGAAAATATTTGAGAAACTTCGAGGAGCGGAAAGAGAGCTGGCACTTTCACATGTGGACTTGGTAGATGTCCATTTGAACATTTTCAATGGCACAAAGCAAATGGAGCAACATATTAATACCACACTGACATCGGATTTGGGACCCATGGATATGGGCGTATGGATTCATTGGTCATTGTCTGGCGTCGACAGGGAGCGCCTAACAAACAGAAAATATGATGCCAATTATACCTTAGCGGCCCTAATTATGCAATTAATGCTGCCGGGTACTCCAAGTATATTTTATGGCGATGAAATTGCTTTACAAGCAGCCAATGATCACTTAAATGAACATAATGAAACAAAGCACTTGCATCACTTGGCCACCATGCAATGGCCTCTTAATTCCACCCAACAGTTTACAAATCGTGAAACACTTCCCTGGCTGCCACTATCACCACCTGCCAATTTACACACATTTTTATTGATATCGAAAATGATACATTTGCGAGATCGTTCGCCTTCTATTTACAAAAATTCGATTTGTAAAATAGAAAGGATGCTGCCCAATACCGTGATACGACGTAGTAACGATGACGTAATAATTGTAGAGCGCACATATCCCCGTCGCAATACCTTTGTTTCTGTCACCAACTTTGGTCAAAAGCGTTTGACTTTAGATATGACATCGATGTACTATAGTGGTCACATTATGCTCGGCTCAGTGGACAGTGACAAAATCTATTTTGGTGATTTCAAAATTGACCCAACTGAAAGCATTGTGGTTCGATTGGATAAATAAAGAGTAACTCTTTCCTCATGTTCCGAATGTACTTAAAATATTTACGAATAATTTTTTATATAAAAACTATTATTGTTTCTTAAAAAAAAAAATTATAAATTGTATTTTAATAAATAAAAAAGCAATAAATAAATGTTGAATTTGTAAAACAATTTTAATGTTTATTGGGTACTTAAGCGATTCTGAAATGCTAAACATCCATGGTGTTTAGGGCAAATCAACAGTAGATCTTAAAATGAAATTAATTCCTAGTAACGCATTAAACATATAGGGAATAGCAAGCATTAAGCTTATATTGGCAATGTTAGCGATATCTTAAACAGCTGACCGCGGCTACTTTAGAAATGTCATTTTCTCATATTTGACACTGAAGTAAACATATTATTTACCTAAAATGTACATACTTATATCACAGGAAAATATATACAAAATGTCCAAATGAATAAGTATTGGAGTAAGTTATGTACGGCAATTTTCACTGTGTACCTAGTTTATTGCACAACCTTTGAGAAGTCAAATATTAGAAGGCTAATGATCATCGCATATAAAAATTGATGTATTTTTTTTAATTTTATTGTTTACGAACTGTATTATAGAGTTTGTGAGCTTCTTAAAATTATATAATAATTAATTAGATTTCTAAATAATTCCCTTAAGAAGCTTTGAAGAAATTCGAAGATGAAGGTTTTTTAGATTAATTGTAAAAGTAAAATTTCAAGATTATGGAATTAAAATATCTAAATTATTTTTTTTTATAAGAGAAAATTTCTTTTAAGAAAAATAATTATTTAAAACATAATTTAAATTATTTGAAAAAAATATTATGAATTTTTCGAACTCGTTTTTCATTAAACTATTTCATATTAAATTATTTAAAATTTTTTAATCTGATTATATAACATTTATATAAAATAAAAATACTCTATGTATTACAGGGAAACATAATAATTAAATTATTATTACTCTAAGTGGAAAATAAATAAACAATTGTATAAAAAGAAAGTCTAATGTATATGTATATAATGTATATATAATGAATATATAATGTTGCCAATAAAAAATAAAAAGGAAATCGAAGCATTCGGAAAGAAATTGTTGAAGGTGAGCCATCTGGAAATGAATTTTGGTGTAAATAATTTGGATTTTGCTTAATTTTTGGAGGCAGGTTATAATGAAAGCTGAAAGAAAATTTGGTGCCAAACTGTCTTCTTAGACTCTGCTTAGAGAGTACCTAGATAGTACCTAGTGGTAGTACCTAGACTGAGAACTACTAATAAAATCCCATTTGCAAATTTTTCCATTCTTTTTATTCAACTCCTGTAGTTTCCCCCTTTTTTAGTTAAATTTAAACTTTTCAAGAGTTACTAAAAATGAGCAGAAACTACTCCACGTCGAAACGCAAAGTGTAGCAGGCACGACCTAAAGAAACTCCTTAAAATAAAATTTGTATTGGTGTTAATGTGTTACTTTGTTAATTGCAGTTAATGAGTGATCAGCGGGTAAATACCTTAACCCTTTCGGGACTACTGGGATAATACGTCCTAAGAATGTTCAAACTTTCGTATTTGCTTAATTTTCAATATAATTTGCTATCTAAATAGTCCCAAAACCAGAGTTAAGTGTTAACTATGAAATGTAAACCAAAACATAATGGTACATGCCAGCATATTCATTCTGCTTGACAATGATTACCACGTCATCGTTAAAATTTAAGCAGTATGCGTTAATGATTTGCTGAAAACGGTTCCAAAAACAGCGTGATAATCGGAAATTGGGTTTTTTTATTAAAAAAGTTTATGTTTGTTTCTGTATTAAAGTTTGTGGTATTTCGTAAGAATAGAAGGTAAGTTATAACAGATTTGATTAAACTGGGATATATGGTCCCAAAACAGTTTTTGCGTGGGACTAATTATCCCAAACCATTATTTAATTGGGATTATTTATGCCAATAAACATTTTAGATGGCAAAAAAGAAGTTACATCTTAAGGATTCTGAACGTATCGTGTGGGAAGTTTCAGAGTCTGATGACGATTTTGAGGACTCTGGAAGTGAATATTCGGATGGGAGCTGCAATGGGACTGAAAGTGCCTCAGAAATTGACTATAATGATAATATACTAGGAATCACATCCTATTATTTCTTGGGTAAATGTTACTCTATTCGTGAGAATGATGTATGCTTGGCCTTTGACCGCTTTTTTACTTCGATAAACTTATTGGAAACTATCGAATATGCCGCACTTGCGACATATATGCAAAACAGAAAAAATATCCCTAAATTCATTGGAAAGCTAATCAGAGGATAAAGCCAATTTCAAACAAACTCTGGTGGAATTTTAGCAGCTCGGTGGATGGACTCAAAAGAAGTTCTCTTAGCTTCTAATTGTCATATGCCATTGCTTGTAGATATTGACAGGAAGCAAAAGGACGGTTCGAAAAAAAAAATCAAATGCCCTGAAAGTATAAGAGATTATAATCGAATCATGGGAAGAGTTGACTTAGCCGACCAGAAGACGACGGTTTATGATTTTGATCGTAAGTCCCAAAAATGGTGGAAGAAAGTATTTTTCAAAGTTCTTATGGCTAGCGTTGTAAACTCGTGGATTTTGTACACCGAGTGCAAGAAGCAAAAATTACCGTTGAAAGATTTTCTAGTCCCTCTTGCCGAAAGTATGATCTACGAAGGAAATTCCATTTCTCTTCCACCAAAAAATAAAATCATAAATATATTACCACAATGCTATATAACAATAAACAAGAGAAATAAATGTTAATTTTCATTCAAATATATACATATGTATGTAAAAATTTCACTAATTTTTTGTATAAGAATAGCCTACTAAACATAATTACTGGGATTTTATATCCCACAAAGAAAACTTATTGGGATTTTATGTTCCATGAAGAAAATTTATTGGGATTATATGTCCCAGGATAAGAAAAGGATTTCAGTATTTCCAATTACGCAGAACATATTTTTTCTGCTATATCTTTACGAATATGTAAAAATATCCATCATAAACATTTCCATTTTGAAAATAAAACTCCGTCCCGAAAGGGTTAAATTATTAAATTAATAAAAAAAAGTAAAAACGCGAGAGTAACAAAAGATATTTTTATTTTAATCTCTTTTATCTCTGACAATATCCTCTTTTCATTATTTAACTTTTTTTAGTTCGCAGTGCCAGTAGTGCAAACTATTATTCATTACGTTTTTAATTGATTTTACAGAAAATGGGTAATGATGAATTAGGAAGAATGCACAATTTCGTTTTCGATAAATTGTACACAATCGCAATCATATCGAAGTAAAATCCTTTTATCATGTAAAAAGTTTAGTCTCTTCTTAAATTTTTCGTAAAATATGCGAGATGCACATAAATTTATTTGGGGAATAATTTTGAAATATTACAAAAGTAAGGGGAACGTAGCAGAAGCAAATAATTTTTAACTTAAATTAAAGGCATTGAGGGCATATTTCTAGACATACCTCTGCGTTAAACGCATTTATGACTGTGCAACTGTCTATTCTTGGAGCCATGTGGGGGGCTCCAAAAGTATTTTGTATTCAGCAGCGGCTCTATAAAGAGTCGACATTGCGCACTCTAAAAATTTCGAATTTGAGAAAATGAAATTATTAAACAAAATATAATATAATAATATATATAATTGGTGGTGTAGCTGGGACAAACAAAAAGGGGTAATCAGTCTAGCGGAATACATCAGATTTTGTCTAGCAATGGCTGTACATAATAAATATTTTTTTCTTTTTAAATTAAGATTTGAATAATTGTTATCAATTCAAATCAATATTTTGAAAATACAATAAATAAGATATGAAAAAAATTGGTCCTGTAGCTGAGCACTCCTGTTGCGTGAAAATAATCATTTTCATATGAACACATGTATTCTCTTTTTCAATGGTTGCAGCCGACTTCTTTCTGGGAAGTAAAAAATATTCTACTTTTCAAAACTCACCATCTAATCAAAACCATATTATTTTTCTCCTGAATAGTAAAACGAGATTACAATTTTTGCTCTACTGTGATTTAATTTAAAAAGAAAATTAACCAGTTGAAATTTTCACGAAAGAGGAATGGAATTAATTTTTTTATATAAAATAAAAAGAGTATAAAAAAAATAACATTTTTAAAGAAAAATCAGGTAAAAGTAGATTTAACTATCTAAATATACAGTACTTTTCACACTGGTACACCTTCAGTACTAATTTTACTCTTTTCTATTCGCAGAGGTGTATTGGCAAATAAGATACATATCAATGCCCACAGTACTAAAATAAACATATTCGAGAGTTATATTTTCCGAAGTGTAGTGCAATATAAAAACTGTTTCAGAGGTCAAAAATTTTTAAACATAATTGGGAATTATATTTCGAGAGTTAAATGCAACATGAAAACTATTTTTACGATGAACATTTTTTAAGCCAATTCGAGAATTATATTTCAAGAGTTTAGTGCAATATAAAAACGGTTTCTGTGGACAATATTTTTTAAACATATTCGAGAATTATATTTCAAGAATTTAGTGCAACATGAAAACTATTTTTGCGATGAACATTTTTTAAGACAATTCGAGAATTATATTTCAAGAGTTTAGTGCTATATAAAAACGGTTTCTGTGGTCAACACTTTTTAAACATATTCGAGAGTTATATTTCAAGAGTTTAGTGCAATATAAAAACGGTTTCTGTGATTAATATTTTTTAAACATATTCGAGAATTATATTTCAAGAGTTTAGTGCAACATGAAAACTATTTTTACGATGAACATTTTTTAAGCAAATTCGAGAATTATATGTCAAGAGTTTAGTGCAATATAAAAACGGTTTCTGTGATCAATATTTTTTAAACATATTCGAGAGTTATATTTTCCAAAATGTAGTGCAATATAAAAAGGGTTTCTGTGGTCAAAGATTTTTAAACAGAATTGAGAATTATATTTCGAGAGTTAAATGCAACATGAAAACTATTTTTACGATTAACATTATTGGAACATATTCGAGAATTATATTTCAAGAGTTTAGTGCAATATAAAAACGGTTTCTGTGGACAATATTTTTTAAACATATTCGAGAATTATATTTCAAGAGTTTAGTGCAACATGAAAACTATTTTTACGATGAACATTTTTTAAGCAAATTCGAGAATTATATGTCAAGAGTTTAGTGCAGTATAAAAACTGTTTCAGAGATCAAAATAATTGAGAATTACTTTTCGAAGGTTAAATGTAAAATGGTGAAAATTTTTCAAGCATATTCGAGAATTATATTTCAAATGCTTAAAAGAATTTCAAATAATTTTCTATTGCCAAAATTAAAAAAAAATATATATATGTTCAATTAATAAGAAATAAAATTGAAATTTTGTACCAAACTTACCATTTTCAAGTGGGAATATCCATTTATCCAATTATCAAATTATTATCGGGTATTATTACGTTACCGGTTACAATCGTTTTACTCTTTAGCAGACATTTTATAATAAATTTTTCATTTTTTTCCCGATATTTTCACAATAAAAATGTGTAATTGAATTGAATGAATTTCAAATTATTTTCACTAAAGTAGGGATTTATTTTAGCGTCACTTTCACACTGTAACCGGTTTTCATTTAACTAATATTTATTATTATGAATGCAATAATTCATAATAAAATCTATTTAAGCATTTAGACTTTTAAGATTTTATTGTATGATCCGATTTCATGAGATTGTGTGTGGTGGGTACTCTTTTGCATTAATAAAGTACTTTTATTACTTGTGTGCACATTAAACGTAATTATGAGCTATACATGGCAAAGCGTATGTACAACATATGGAGCACATACGAGTATGTGAAAGAAAAAGAGAACAGGAGATCGTTACGGAGCAATTGAAAGAGAGAATGTGAGACGGTGTGCGTGTGTAACATATAAAACAGATGCAGTTAGTGTTACGAATAAGCTTCAAAACATATACTGTAAGACCAACGGGCATTGGTCAGTTGTGTTGGAGTCACAGTTGAGAGAGCATTAAAGAAATCGAGGTTTACGCGCAAACTCTTTGCCACTATAAAGCAAAACAATAAAAGCAAATACTAGAAGTCTGAAGAAAGTAATTCGCATGCGCAGAGCAAGCGCCAGTGTCTTCATTGCTTTCATCAGTCCAGATTATTGAATCATTCGCATGTTTATTGTTAAAACAGACAAATAATCCATCAACAGGAAAAGAAATTTGATAAATATTGAATTAAAAAAAACTGTGTTAAAAATCATTAGCGATTCTTGAAAGATAAAACAATCGTAAAACAAACAAAAAAAATAAATTATTATGTTGCAGAGTATAACGGTGGCTAAAACGATAATTTGTGTCTTGATGTTGCTGCTATGGCTAATGAACTCTTTTGCTGTAGTGCAGTGCAAAGCATTGGTCGCATCGGACTCACAACAAAGTGACAAATTAAGTCATCATAATGATAAGCAGAATGGAAACCGACAGCTTCTATTTTTAACGGGTGTGGGTCGTGAAACAAGTGCTCCCAATTTCATACGTTTAGTAGCAATGCGTGTTATATACGGTATGGCTGTAAATATGGGTGTAGAGGATCGTCTAGAGGACCTTTTCAATGGTGCCTTTGTGCCGCCAAATGCCGACAATGATTTCTTTGATTTTGGCGATATTGTTGATGATGGTGGTGACGATGCCCCTGACTATGATGAAGCCTCCTTTGCCGGCCTCTTCGATGATGATGTCTTATAATAAAATTTTGTAAAAAAGTAATTATTTTTACAATTGCTCATGATTTCGAGAAATATATTATTCTTATTTATAATTAATTAAGTAATTTTATTTAATAGCTTTAATAATCGTATTACATAATTTATTAAATTGAATTAAAAATAAACAATTGTTAAGTCATCAATTAATTAATTTAAATATTACTTACAATCATCCATGCTTCGTCTACATCATGTTATGAAATCTCATTTCATAATCGGGGCAGTGCGTGAGCATTTGGCTGCTGCAATAAGCCGGGTGGTCGGTTATAACCATTTCAGCTCAGCAATAAAACGGAAATCTGTAACATTGGCCGTTACTATTAAACAAAGTGTGCGTAACTAAGAAAATGTTACATGTTTAAATAATGTGAGTATGGGTATGTCCGTATGTGTGTGTGTGTGAGAGTGTGCGTGTGTGTTTGTCTGTTTATACAAAACCTTAACAATTCAATGTGCACAAATAATTGAATTGCGTTTTTGTATCTTTCTTCTGTTTATTGTTTCGGCTTAAACGTCTGTCCGATACGTGTAAATATATTTCATCAGATCACTTTCTTTTTCTTTCTTTTTTTCGTAGTTTTTTTTTTCATTTTTTGCTTTAAAGGTCTAAATATGTAGTTAAACAAATTACTTTGTTTTCGTAATTAGTATTCATAAGCGCATTATTTCTTTTTTAATCATACTTACCAAAAGAAAACTTTGCCGATTGACAACAACTCGACACAATGTGGTACTGCGCATGTGTACATGCAATTGACATACGATTGCAAGTATGCCGCTTTTACGTGTTGCAATTTTGTATTTAAGGAAATAGTTCTGTAATTACGTAAGTATATGCATACACATACATATATTTATATATATATATGTATATATGTATATTGATATTTTTCTGTTTTTTGGCTAACTGGTAAGTTTTAGCGATTTAGTAGGTCAGGAATCATGAGTACGTGGTTTTCACTTGGCACTAATGCCAAACATGGCCAAACACGCGAGGAAGTTATGCTTTAAAAATTAAATAATTTTGTGGAAATTTAAGTTGTTTTGTTAGATTGCAAACATTACGATATTTTATTATTCAAGGGCTTATTCATAAATAAAGTTGCGAGATATGATAAGTAGCTAAAGTAACCAAAGTTAGTGGTTCCGTCCGAAAAAGACATCTGAAGTAGCATTATCGTATCATCTTATTGGAGGCAACAGATTTAGGAAAGCGAGATAATAGTTCATCTTACAACAATTTTCTTTTAGAAAAAAAATTTGTCAGTTTTGCATGTGTGTTAGTATGTGTTAGTATGCGTTAGTATGCGTTGTATTGGGTGCATAATCTCCTTAGTTGCGTTAGTATGCGTTGGATTGGGGGCATAATCTCCTTACTTGTTCATAAGGTTCATCTTACAAAAATTTTCTTTTAGAGAAAAAATTTGGCAGTTTTGCATTAGTGTTAGTATGCGTTAGTATGCGTTGGATTGGGGGCATAATATCCTTACTTGTGGGAGAATTGTGCCGAATTTAATTAACGAAATAATGCTTCATTGTGCAAACTGAGAGTGGATTAAAGTGGTTTATATAAACATTGTGCGCATGTATGTACAGGGTGGTCCAAAAGTCACAATGGGGTTTAAAAATTTAATAACTTTTTTGTTTATTTTTTTTTTATTTTTTTTTTTAAGATTATGAAATATACAAAATGGAAATTTTTTTACGCTAAGTATGGAAAATAATGTCACTTAAATGACCGCCGTTATTAGCTTCGCAATGATGGGCTCTTTTGAGAGCATTTTCCATGACATCTTTCAACATTTGTGGCTGTAGCCCTCGAATTTCTGCAACAATGTTGGCCTTGAGTTCAAGGATTGTCTCGGGCTTGTTGACATATACTCGCTCCTTCAAATAACCCCAAAGAAAATAGTCGCATGCTGACAAATCTGGCGAACGCGCTGGCCAATTAATTTCTGAATTTCTTGAAATTATTAATGGCGACGATATGCTCTTTGCGTTAAAATAATTGATCGCTGATTTAAGTAATAAAATTCTATTATTCTTGTTCTTTGTACAGTTGTAAATCCCTCCATTATTTATTCTCCAGATGTTATTTATATAATATTAAAAAAAAAAATAAAAAAAAAAATAAAAAAAAAAATAAACAAAAAAGTTATTAAATTTTTAAACCCCATTGTGACTTTTGGCCCACCCTGTATATGGTAAAAATTTTTTCTTTTATTTTTCTTTCTGTGCTACTCATGCACGCACACTAGTTACACATACTAACATAATTTATTATTAGCATTTTGAAAGTGTCTAGGTCGATATAAGTAAATAGCGTAAAGCTCGCTGACAGCTTTAGTGCGAAATTGGGGAACGATGATAAAAAAATGAATTTGCTTGAAACAAACTGAGATCGGCGAATGAAATGGGAAGATTTTCGATTTTGGGACACAATATTTATCGCCTCTGGCGTCACTAAATCCCACCTAGTCGATCACTATTTGCATGAGATTTATTAATAGTGATGCTAGTCTTAGTTCTCTAAATGTTAAGACTGATGAGTTCAATTACAACTGTGTAAGGGAAAATTCCAAACATCATTGTATTTCCTAAATTTCTACATCAAAAAGGCTAATTATTTTATTTAGTATTATTAGAAGAAAATCAAATGTTTAGCATACAATAATTTTTATTATGTCACAAAGTCAATTCAGTAATGCAGGTTTGTATATCGGCGGATTGTGTGAAAGCCTTAGATACAATTACTATATAAAGCAGTATTATATCTGTCAGCATTATAATAAATTTTCTTTTAAATTCCACAAATATAATGCAGAAATAGGACTGAAAACTCCGGATGGTGTGGCTTGGTTTTAAATCGTAAACTCATTTTATTTTTTTATAAATTTTGAATGGTAAAGGTTAATACTGTTTTACCAAAAGTTAATTAACGAGAGTTAGATATGTAATTACCTAACCGATTACGTCAAAACAAAATCGACATATTTATCTTCACGAACAAGGAAACGTTTCGGATTTACAGCATGTAAAACTTTGTTTGGATCCTTGTGAAGTATAGAGCAATTGTGAGGAAGTGTAGAAATTGATCAAGAACAGCAATGAGAATATGCAATGCTATTTCGAATTAATGCAGATTTACTTATTTCTCGTCGATCTTTGAGTTAACACTTTAGTTAGAATAACAAGTTCAGTCTTCAGACCTATCGCTCATTAACAATATCACTTATAGCAGTATCTTAGAAATTCAAATTATTTTATAAGAATCATTTTCAATTCTAGTTTAGCGAAGGCATATTTTAATTCGAATGCCAAAATTTTAATCGAATAGAAGCAGATCTTAAATATGAAACGCTGTATTTAGGCTTATTTTAATTGCTTAAATTCATAGGGCAAGATTACTTTTAAATATGATTTCTTGTCGTTCTGATTCTGATTTCATGGAAATATTCCAATAGAGACATTATCAAAAGGTGACGTAGTTCGTTAAGCTTACACGATTAAGCAGCACGTGCAAGTGATAAGATTTTATTATGAAACTGAATGTTATTAATTTCCATCTACCCGCCGTTATTTAAAAACCCTTCGTAGTGTAAAGCAACTGTATGGTAGATGTTTAATAGTTTTGTTCTTGTATTCAATCACGCTATAACATCTTCATTATCTGCCTGGCTACACATTAAGAATCATAAATTGAAAGATGTTTTAATTTTTTTCAAAAACAACTCAAAACCTATTTTGCATGGTAGTTGGTATCCCGAATAGGGGAGATTAAATATAGTATTCTGTTAATAAAATTTTTTTTTATATATTTATGCTTGGCCCCTAGTCTTAAAATATCAGTTGTATACGAGCCATAGAAGTGAAAGTGTCCATCATATAATAAAGAATAATAATAATAAATTTCTTAAAATTTCAATTCACGTAAAATTTTTGGTACGAGTAAGAAAAAATAAAATGTTTTTTAATATTTTTTTGGAAAAAAAGAGCGATTTAAAATAGTGCGTATACTAGAATCCGTCAAAACATCTAGAAAAATATATAATATAAATATAATGTAATAACTCATCCACTTTGCTAATAACTGTATATACAAAAAATAATTGCTAACCTAAAAAATAGGTTAGCATCACTGTATTCATTTCATACCAATTAGATTTATTGGCCGTCTTTTCTTCTTGCAAAAGTAGTAATTAAAGTACAAGTGTAAGTTGCATATATAATTTATTTAATTTACATTTATTGAATAGTGAAAGGATATCGAAAAAATTGCAATTAATAATTTAATTAATTTTTCGCAACTTCTTTGTTTACTTTTGACTGACAAAAGTAACGGCGACACTATCAAACTAGCGAAAATTTTAGCCAAACTGCCATAATATGCAGAACACTTAACAATTATTATATACTAGAAAAAATATTTACAGACGATTTGTTGATGGCCGTTCTTTGCTAACGACCGATTATTTCTATTAATGATATTATTCTATAATTTCAATTTGCAAATAATAAAAAGTTTTTTTCGTCTGCAATGTACGAGGTGTGATCAAAAACTAACCTTTTTTCAAAATTTCGTAAGTTACGTGTGTTCGATTTTCGCACTTTGTTTCTGTTATGTTGGTACACATATCTGTTATATATGGGAATGTTGGCAATATCAGTCATTTTGGAGTGTTAATTTATTTTTGACAGCTCAAAAGTTTTGTTGTGCTTTGATGTGATGTTCGATTTTTCACTATTCGAAAAAATGGATCAAAGAAACTGTATTAGGTTTGAGTAACAAATGAAATTAAATGTGCAAGGAGATATGAAATGTTGACTGTGGCGTTTGGCGAGTCTACTATGAGCAGAACACAAGTTCAATTGCTGTGCAAACGGCTTAAGGAAGGCCGAGAAGATGTCAATAACGATGATAGTACCGGTCGTCCCAGTACGTTAATTACGGATAACAACATTGAAGCAGTGAAGAAAATGATTTTGGATAATCGTTACATCATTATTAAAGAGGTTGCTAATGATGTTGGCAAATCTTTCGGCTCATACGAAGGCATGAAATATTTTAGGCATGAAAGATGTGAGAGCTAAGATTGTTCCAAAATTGCTAAGTTTTGAGCAAAAATAACGTCGCTGTTGAGCGACTCAAAGAAGGTCATAGCTGGTGACGAATAGTGCTTGTATGACTATTACATTTAAAGAAAAGTCCAATCATCTCAATGGAAGCATACAGGATAGACAAGACCGAGAAAAGCACGACTAGTTCGTTCGAACGAAAAGATTTTCCTCATTATTTGTAATTGCGTAGTGCATCATAAATTCTTGACACAAGATCATACAGTCAATAAAAAACTACTACCTTGATGTTATGGGCCGTTTGCGCACCGAATTATGGAAAACCGAATCATGGATTTTACACCATGCTAACGCGTCTGCGCACACATCGATGCTTGTGCGTCAATTGTTGGCCAAAAACAAAACCGTAATCATGGCTCAACCAACGTATTCATTGGGCTTGACCCCGTTTATCTCTTCCTCTTCCCAAAACTGAAGATTACGAGGAAAGAAAAGCACTTTACTACGATGGAGGAGATAAAAGAAATATCAAAACCGTAGCTGTTGGCGATACCAGAAGTGTTTCGATGATTGGAAAAAACGCTAGCATAAGTGTATTATATCCAAGGGAATTACTTTAAAGGGGACAAATCGAAAATAATATTTATTTTTTCATCATACCTCGTATATTCATACGTCAATGCACATTTACACTTAACTAACTATAGCCAAATGCAAATATTTCCTACGAAACCTGAAAATTAAATGAGAATTGTTGTGAAAATAATGGGATTATGTAAAAAATAAGCCGTTATTGATGTTGTTGTTATTTTATATATTAGCAAGTGTAAAATCGCCATATATATGTAAAGCATTATAAAATAAAAAAGGCACTGAAATATTTTTTTCCGAATGTTTTAATTGATAATTCATTTCCTAAAGCAATTTGTATAATTTCCTGTACATAACAAGAAAACATCTCTTGATACTTCAGTGGAAATTTCTTTTGTAAATACTATAAATTGTATGTGAAGCCGATCGCTTCTAAAATAGAAACAACAAAAAAAAAATTCATCCTCATTCATGTATAAGTTGTGAATAAGATTTATATTGAATTGTTGTTAATCTGAATTGTTGTTATTATTAATCCGAAAGTTCAATCTCTAGTTTCGCCAAAATTCTACAAAATTTTATAACGATTTCTTCTTATCAGTTTAAACGTTCACGCATCTTATTAAATTCTCGTGATTGTCTGGAGCCGAAAAATTTTAGCGTAAATTTAAATAAAAATAAATTTATTAATAATTTTTATAGGGTGAAGTTGGAATGCAAATTCATTGTGTAAAATTTAATTAAAAATTGTGTTTAAAAAATATTAATTGTTAAAAAATATAAAAATAATATAATTTCTATAATTAATAATTAGAAACGGTTACGACGATAACCGAAATAAAGCAATATAGTAGAAATAAATCAATATAAAGTTTAATAGTTATTTATTCTCTCCGACTTACAAAAGCTATCTATCTAGCTTCTCTAATCCCATGCTGCTTAAGGGGCTTAAGGTATTTGGCTCAGAAGTTAAAGATTCATCAAGATCTCAACCAATTGCTAGGAATATTTCAAAACAATCCATCTTTGCCTTTCGAAGCTAAACTCACTAATCGGCATTGACAATCTTAGTTCTCGCAAAGCGGAGAACCGATACGAAACTCACCAACAAACAAATTCGCAGACTCACTAGCCATTGCAAGCATGAACTTGCTGAATGAGAATGACGTGCTTGTTGCATTAAGTCTTTAGAGGTAATCTAACTGTGATGAAATGATGGCAACGCAAAATTTTACCTTGCCAGATTCACCTTTTTTTATACAATTTTTCTGTGTAATCAACAAAAAAAAACAACTTTAGAAATTTAAAAAGCTGTGGGAAACGTTTACTTAGTCGTGGAAATTTTCCCAGATCACAAAACCAGTCTATTTCAGACACTTATGTCCGTAGGCGAATGGCTAATGCGCAGCTTATAAGACGGAGATCGCAAGTTCGGTTCCTGCCTAGACCCTGGCTGTTTTCTTCCGGTCAAGCCAAAAACTTTAAAGGTTAAGATAGTTTAAAAAAAAATTTGAAGTTTTCCAGTACTTTAAGCGTTATTTTTTGGAGAGCAAAACTTTAAAGTTTGACAGTTCACAAAGATGCCTACAGCCTATCCATTATTTTGACACCAGAAGTAGAGCCAGTAATCTACTCTGCCGCTTTCTTATGATTCAGTAAGAGTACAAGTACTCTTAGAAAAAGATATATATAATATTTTTGGTATGATTTCTTTACTTTCCAATGGGAAAAAATACGATAACCGATTTTTTAACAGATTGACTTTTAACTTGTCAAGTTATAACATTATTTTCATTATGTATCCGTCATACATCATACTTCAACATATTTAACTGGTAAATAAGTAAAAGTACAAGAAGCAGGATAACCTTTAACTATTTATATACATCGAGTAAACTGACAGATGCCAGTTCGTTTATCTTTAATGAGCTGTCAATTTAAACATGAAAAATTTTACATTTGACTGATGCCGTGTGGTGCAGCCCTAATTCACTTGGCACAATAATGATTTCGCTAAGTTGGCGGCAAACTTTTTTCATCAAGAAACTTCTTATATTATCAATTTTTCGCCAAAGTCATGTCATGTACTTATACTATATTTCCTAACAACAAATTAATTGTTTACTGGTCGTCAGTTGCCCTCCAGTATACTATTAATAATCTTATAGGTTCTCATCATTACATTTCGCTAATTTCCTCTTCGTAGCATTATTATTGCATAACAAAAAAATAATAATTATTAATAATTAATTATTCTTATTTTATATTTTCATTTCCGATATTTATTATTTATTTACTCAATAAAAAAATCTTTAACTCGATAAAATAAATTTAGAATAATATGTCAAGATTGAAAACTATTAAAACAATAATTATTTCATAATAAGTATTAATATATTATAAAAAAAAAATTAAAAACAAAATAGGTTATTTAATCAACGCAAATATAATAAATTCAGAACTGGCCATAACTAATCAGTTCTTTATTATTTATTACAGTTAAAAACGTTTTAAAGCTACTCTATTTTAGTCCAAAGGAAGCAAGTTTGTTTGGCAAAAAACAGGCAATTCCTTTGGCACCAAAATGGCACTTGACTTTTTTGCTGGTTGCATAGGCGGTAAGCAGTCTTATTATTGCCAAAGTATTTCCTTGCCATTGTCAGGAAACTTATTTTTTTTTTAATAAAATTTTCAGGTTGCGCTGGCGTATTAGTCGGTCATCCTTTCGATACAGTTAAGGTGCATTTACAAACACAGGATGCCAAAAATCCCAAGTACAAGGGAACTTGGCACTGCATGACATCTATAGCCAGACAGGAAAAACTAAGTGGTCTTTATCGTGGCATCACAAGCCCAATTGGCGGCATTGGATTTGTCAATGCCATTGTTTTTGGCGTCTATGGAAATGTGCAGAGAAATACTCAAAATCCCGATTCTCTGACATCTCATGCATTGGCTGGCAGTATAGCAGGTCTGTCACAAAGCATTATTTGTGCCCCCATGGAGTTGGCAAAAACTAGATTGCAATTACAACACGAAATGGCAAATGGGCCGAAATTTAATGGCCCCTTAGATTGCTTGAGGCACATAATAAAGCATGAGGGCGTGCGAGGCACCATGAGAGGAGTACTATGTACCGCTGCTCGTGATGTACCAGGTAAATATGTTTATTGTACAATACAGCACGCATGATTCCTAACATGTATACTAATTTACAGGTTTTGCCACCTATTTTGTCAGTTACGAATATATGATGCGCCAGGCGTATAAAGACAATGTACTGTATGGCCTATGTGCTGGTGGGCTGGCAGGCATGTGCTCTTGGATTGCCTGTTATCCCATAGATGTGATTAAAACCTGTATACAAGCCGATAATCCCCAAAATCCCAAATACAAAAGTTATATGGATTGCTTACGGCAGGGGTATAGATCGGATGGTTTGCGTTTTCTCTTTCGCGGCCTCAATTCGACAATGATTAGATCATTCCCCATGAACGCCGCCTGTTTCTTTGTCGTTTCTTGGATTATGCAATTGGCCAATAAAGGCAGTATTCATGTTGCCGTTAGTACTGACGAGCCTATGGGTCTAATTACTTGTGCAGCTAATCTGCCACTCTGTCACGTTTCACACATTGATCATGCCTCAGACAAAATCACACGTTATCGTACCATATTGGCCAACAGCTTGAGATCGTTTGGATCATTCAGTGAGGCCGTGTGTCAAAGTGAAGCAGCCGAATTGGCCAGGCAATTTTACTCCGATGATAAATATTACATATTCGAAGATAAACGATTGTCCAATTCTTAAACAAGCCTCTCTTAAGTTTTATTTTAATCTCTCATCCCCGCCATTTTCGTAACACTAGTTTCTATTTGCCATCACATAAGTTTACTTCCTTTTTTTTATTTTTTCATGTTATAATCCAAATGTACAAATTTTATAAAATTTATTAAAGATTTTCCTGATATTATTGTCATGATTGTTGTAAAAGATTTTGTTTTTTTGTTTTAAATCACTGATAGCACAGAGATAGCTTTACTCACGCACTGCATTGTGCAGTAGAGAAGACTAATTTCGAAGGGATCACCGTCAATCGGTTTTTGATAGCCATTTTATTAAATAGAACGATGGATGAAACTATCTTCCATAATACCGGCAAAGTACGATGAATTATTTATTTATTTTATGTTTTAAATAACTCAGTAAGGAAATTCGCCAAAGCTTTTCGAAATATTTGAGTTGAAAAATGAACACGAGCAGATCCTATAGGGTATAGCAATAAAAAATATAACAATAATTATACATTTTTTATTTTTTATTTGCTTACAAATTACATATGATTTATTTTATCTTTTCAAAATTTTAAAATATATTTTTGCTAATAATAAAGGAAAAAATTTTTTTTTCAAAATTTGGGGTATATTTCAATTTTTGGTAAGGGGGTACCCTTTGCATTTTTGGGCGAAAATCGTCATTCTTTAAAAACTTCCGTTTGTGTATTTTAGAATGAAAAACTTGCGTTTTTTTATTTGTTCTTGTATGTTTATTTTATCTTTTCAAAATTTTAAAATATATTTTTGCTAATAATAAAGGAAAAAATTTTTTTTCAAAATTTGGGGTATATTTCAATTTTTGATAAGGGGGGACCCTTTGCATTTTTGGGTGAAAATCGTCATTCTTTAAAAATTTCCGTTTGTGTATTTTAGAATGAAAAACTTGCGTTTTTTTTATTTCTTCTTGTATGTTTATTTTATCTTTTCAAAATTTTAAAATATATTTTTGCTAATAATAAAGGAAAAAATTTTTTTTCAAAATTTGGGGTATATTTCAATTTTTGATAAGGGGGGACCCTTTGCATTTTTGGGTGAAAATCGTCATTCTTTAAAAATTTCCGTTTGTGTATTTTAGAATGAAAAACTTGCGTTTTTTTTATTTCTTCTTGTATGTTTATTTTATCTTTTCAAAATTTTAAAATATATTTTTGCTAATAATAAAGGAAAAAATTTTTTTCAAAATTTGGAGTATATTTCAATTTTTAATAAGAGTTGTATTTAGTTATCGAACCGTATGGAATTGAAACAAAAGTGGCAATGAAAATCTAGCAAAATTCCGAACATATTGCTCTCTAAATTGTTCAATCTACGTCACACTCCTGAAAAAGAGTTTATGGGCTGTTTTCATAAGGCAAACAAACGATTTGTGAAAGTAAAAGAGTATTTATCCTACTGAAATGTTTCAATCATTTCGTATAATGCCATTGTTTAAAAATCGTTTCACTAGAATTTTAGTGGGCAGATTATAGAAGACAATCAAAAATTCTCACTTATATTATATTTATATCTGTTTATTGCCTTCTATAAACTGACAGTAATAAAGAAAACTTTGTTTTATGGGATAAATTTTATGTTTACTTGTTATCCATCTAATGTTAAAGCGAAAAAAATTTTCCCCACCCTAATATATTTCCATACAAACACCTATACATCAATAGCGATGTATATGTGTGTAAGTATTTTCTGTGGTATCCAGTTAATAAATTTTGTTGGCTGAAAGTAAATAAAGGACCTTGTCGGTAACTAGGAACAACCTATTAAATCATTTTATACTGTCAATCACAGCCAGACGTTACACATACAAACAACCATCAATGCAACTGCCTTGAAAGTTCTAAAAAAAAATTCAAATTAAATAATCAATTTGTAGGAAAAAACAATTAATTTACAGACATAAATACTAAAACATACACACACATGCATATATTTCTTTTTTTATATAATATTGAAAAATGAGCGATTTTAATCAATTGGGTTTGGAAGTCCAGATACCAGTCGAGGATAAAAAACAAACGGAATGCGATACAAGTATGAACGATTTAAAAGAAATTAGTAATGAAAGGATAGACAACATGGAGCCAGACAGCTGTCAACATGAACCCCAGGAATTAAACACACATGAAGAAGGCGAAACAACTTTGGCTCTTTTGCCGCCTGATCATCCGTTACTAGCCAAATTCCAAGAGTCCTTAAAAGAATTTCTTATACGTACCAGGGATCAATTGCATAATGAAATCGAAGAAATAAAATATGCCATTAAGGAAAAGGAACAACAGCGAGAAGAACAAGGCGCCATTTTGTATGATCGACAACAGGAAATACAACGGCAAAATGCACAGCTCGATGAATATGCTCAGCAAGTTCAAGAATATCTTCAGCAACGGCATCGTGAGGAAGAGGCCGTAAGGCAACTGAAGGCCGAATATGAGGAAAAGGCACAACTAACAAAAACACAAAAAACTCTATACAACCAACGTATGGCGGAGCTGAAGCATATGCAAGAACTTGAAACAAATATACGCAAATGGACGGATGAAGTTGAGGACGAAGTGAAAGCTTCCAAACGTGTTGTTAGCCGTGATGCGCAACTTCAACAGCAATTGTCCGAAGAAAAGAAAAAATCAGATTTATTTCTCTATCACTTAGATGTGGAGGTGAAGAAGAACGAACGGGAGCTGGAATTAATTCAGAGTGAAAAAAGGGAAATGGCTGAAGCTTTGGAAATATTAAATATGAGCGTTTCAAATGCGAATGCCGACTTGGAAGTACTTGAAAATGAACAAAAAAATCTAACAAAAGCCTGGTCCGAGGTAATAGTAGCAATTTCATTGCGTGATCGCATCATGCATCAAGTCAAAATCGAACTTGAGTGAGTATTTTATTAATATTTATTTATCCGAATTTTATAAAATGCGTTTTGAAAAATACGTTGCACTACTTTTATTAAAACTTCGGCGAAATGATAGAATCAACCGATTTGTGTCAAATGATTTAAGTTTTCAAAGAAATTACCTTCTCGAAATTGTCCGCTTCGAATTTGGCGAAATGCTGGAGCGAACCGATTTGCGTCAAATAATTGCCTTTAAGTTTTCAAAGAAATTGCCTTCTCGAAATTATCCGCTTCTTTTAATAATTTTCTTAAATTCATATTTATTTGAATTCGGCGAAATGGTGGAGCGAACCGATTTGCGTCAAATAATTGCCTTTAAGTTTTCAAAGAAATTGCCTTCTCGAAATTATCCGCTTTTTTTTAATAATTTTCTTAAATTCATATTTATTTGAATTCGGCGAAATGATAGAATCAACCGATTTGTGTCAAATAATTGCTTTTAAGTTTTCAAAGAAATTACCTTCTCGAAATTGTTCGCTTCGAATTCGGCGAAATAGTGGAGCGAACCGATTTGCGTCAAATAATTGCCTTTAAGTTTTCAAAGAAATTGCCTTCTCGAAATTATCCGCTTTTTTCAATAATTTTCTTAAATTCATATTTATTTGAATACGGCGAAATGGTGGAGCGAACCGATTTGCGTCAAATAATTGCCTTTAAGTTTTCAAAGAAATTGCCTTCTCGAAACTATCCGCTTCTTTTAATAATTTTCTTAAATTCATACTTATTTGAATTCGGCGAAATGGTGGAGCGAACCGATTTGCGTCAAATAGTTGCCTTTCACAGAAATTGCCTTCTCGAAATTGTCCACTTCTATTTTTTTAAATTACTGTATAGCACGATTTTGGATCAGCAATTACCATACATTATTGCGAGTGATACTATTGACGTTCCAGGGGAAACAATTCAGGCAATGCTCTACAGAAGTTGCTCTTTGAAAATCGCTAATACCAAAAAAATTCAGCAGTATTAAATGAAAAAAGGGTAGCGTATAAAAAATTTTGTACAGCAGAAAGACATATTTAAAAAATGTATGTATGCGTGTTTGCTACAATAGAGCCGAATATACCCTTAGTAAAAAATTTAAAATAAAAAAAAATTTAGAAGGTAATAAATATCACTCAGGAATTGTTTGAACCAGTTTTAAACGGTGTAGTTCCAAGCCTTGTAATTCAGATTGATTCCAATTTATTTAAGACCTGCTTAATACCCGGAAAACAAAAGACTCTTCTAATTCATCTTATCTTATACTTAATAATACTTAATACATTGTTAGCCGTTTTTAGATAAGATTTCGGAACTTGGAGGTCACGTAAAGACATAATTGGGTATTTACCGATGCCGCGATTAAATTGGGTTGCGAATTTCGGTATTTTTAAGTTGGTTTTTTTTATATATTTTTTAAATTTTCCCCCTTTCATACTCTGATAATATTGACAAACAGAGGGCTACGAGTTAAATAAGAAGCCCAAAAGTGTATTATATATACATCAATGGCTTGCCCCTAGGGGAATGTGTAATTGAAACGTAAATATTATAATTTAATTTGTTAACATTTTAGCAAAGGAAATGAGTCGATAAAATTAAATACTTTTCGAATTGTGGCCGTTAAAAAGCAAATTAAGAAAGAATTAACTCTTAATGAGAAGTTGGAAATTTTCCAGAGGCGCTTAGCTGACAACTTTGCAGTTTTAAAAAAAGATTGTAAGTAAAATTGCCTTAGAATTATAAGTATGTATATAATTGAGGCACTTAAAAATTTAGGCAAAGAACAATTCGACATTTTGGATAGCTTGGAGAAGAAATTAGGCGACATACCGCTTCTACTCGAACAAACTGAAAAAGACTTGAAAGAGGCAAATACAGAAGGAGCCCTATTAAGCACTGAAACTCGCCGACTGCAATGGAGAATCGATCAGAATAATAGCAAGAAATACGAAATTGAAGAGAATATATTAAAGTTGGCTCAAGATCATTTGATCACAGATAAAGCCAGTGAATATCGTATAAAAATGCTCAATAACGCTCAGGAACAGCGCAGGCAAATGGAATTAAATTTGTCACAGGCACAAACTCAATTGGCCGCCATTTTGCTGGATATTGAATGTGTTAAGACCAACAATTTCCGAATGAGTCAGGAAAATGAAAAATTAACTGAACAACTTGCTGATATAACAACAAAATCAGATAATTTTTTGGCGGAACTCAAACATTTAGAACACCAAAATGAAATCAAAATGAAACGTATCGACCAACTAACGAATCAATTGGACGAACTGATACGGAACAGTGAGTGTGGTGAGGCAAGCCCAACCGAAGGAAAGGTAACGATTTTTTTTTCGCATTCTGCAACATACATAATTTAGAAATCTTAAAATATAACATAAGTGGTTCCATAAAAATTTTTTCGGAAAAAATTACGCATAAAATATAAAGCCTTTAACTGAAAGTTGGAAATTAAAGAAATTGTTTAAATGCTAAAAAATTAAAAAAAGATACTTAAAGTTCTAATTATTCAGTATTAATTAAGCAGTCCTTAAATTTTTTTATTTAATTTCTAAGCTTAAGATCCGTTTGTGATATAATTCTCAATTTTTTTTTCACTTTTTCGTTAACAATGTTTTAATTATAAAAATAACTTCGTTCGCTTTTATTTTAAAATATTTTTTTTAATAATTTTTAAATCTAATCAATCTTTAGATCTTATAATAAAAATTAATTATATTTATCTTTTCGCTAATTCTTTTCACTTTGTGTAGCTTCTTCTTACTTATCTTTTTTTTATAATTTAGAAGTTACATAAATTTTTAATAAAAAATCTAAAGTCTAATTATATATTAAAATTATTAAAAATAAATTTTAAAGTCCTAACAATATTGGCAAATGCTTACGGAATAGCGAAAAAACATTTTTAAATTGGAAAACCCCAATCTTAAGCTTACAAAATAATTTAAAATAATAAGTTTAAAAAGATATATGTATATAACATAATATAATAATAAGTATAAATAAATATAGTGATATAAATATAGTGATATGATAAATATAGTGATATATACATATATATAGTATATGTATACATATAATTTAGTATAAAGTGATAATATAGAAAGTAAAGCTTTAAAAAATTATCCTAAAATGTTGCTCTTAAAAATGAATTTTTGAATTAAAATTAGTTTCATAATTCCAATTCCAAACGCGTTTCTAATATGGATGATGTTCTATCGATTTCGTCAAATGAAAAAAAAAATTGTTAATTGCTGTTAAATGTTTTTGGCATGGATTTAAATCATATATATGATTTATTTGATATACAGGGTTAGGTGGAAAAACTGCAACAAAGTAAAACGCCATAACTTTTTCATTTTTTTTTTAAATTTTATTGATTGAAAGCAAAAAATGTCGGAAATAGCATCAAATTTTAGAATAAGTTTAGATTTCTTCGAATTGGTCACCTTTGGCACGAATTATGGCCTTCAAACTGCCAATGAAACCCTCACACGCTGCCCGAATGTTGCTCTGCGGTATTTTGGCCCATTCCCGGCGAAGCGCTTGCTTGAGGTGATCGACACTTTGGTATTTTTTAGTGCCAACCTTGCTTTCGAAAATACTCCAGACACAATAGTCTAACGGATTGGTATCTGGAGATTTTGGTGGCCATTGTGCGCTGGAAATGAAGCGAGGAACCTCATTTTGTAACCATTCTTGGGTGGCGCGTGCTGAGTGCGATGGTGCTGAGTCCTGTTGGAATGTCCAAGGTTTGCGGCCAAAACGTTTGCATGCCCAAGGCTTCAATACACCCTCCAGAATATTTTCGCGATATTGGGCATTTATTCTGACGCCACGGTCGAGTCGATTAATATGAGTGGAGAGCGACCATCGGCTGTTATGGCGGCCCTCACCATCACCATGGCCGGCGCTTGAGTTCTGGTGGCCAACCCAAGTTGCACATTTTCAGCTGACCTCTTTGGCAAGTAAACACAAGGAATGTTTTCTCATCGGAGAAAACCAAATTCGGCAGTTCACCACTTGCGCCCAAGCGAAGCAACCCTTTGGCTCTTTTAAGTCTATTTTCTTTCTGTTGCGGTGTAAGTTCTTGCACTTTTTGGAATTTCAAAGGCTTTACAACGAGCTTATTTTTAAATATTTGCCGAATGGAATATTGCGATATGTTCAGCTCACGAGCCATTTTTCGGCAACTGCGACGCGGATCGATCAAATCGCTTCTTTACTTTTCGAACCATTTCTGCTGATGTTGCTGTTTCCTTCCGTCCACTTCCTTGACGTCGGGCTACGCTACCAGTATTACGGTAACGAGCGATGGTATGAGACACAAAAGATTTATTCACATTTAAATGCTGGAGTGCTCTAACGATAGCCACTTGTGGTTTTCCAGCCAAATATAAAGAAATAACACTATCACGCTTAAATTCCATCACGAATAACTTTTTTTCTGGGAAATTCTCACCAAAATGCTTTTGTACGCTTGTAAACAATATAATGAGCTGTCACTGGGATAATTTTCACAACTGTCGGACTAGTGGTTTAGAAATGACAGCAGTCTGAAATTGGTTGCAGTTTTTTTTATCTCATCCTGTATTGTTCCACACAACCACAATCTAGTTGAGCCGACCATACACAGCTTTTTATTTTATATATATGCCCTACATTTTTTTTAAAACATTTTATGTTAAAATAAAATTAGCAGAGAAAAATTTTTATTTTCATATATTCTCTGTACTTTGTGTCGGTTCACATTCTGAAAAACTTTAATAAAAGAAGAGAGATGAAAATCAAGAATAGCACGTGTTGCAAATTATTGGCCTAATAGGGTTTCCAAATGTAAACAAATTACAAATTATATTTAAATACACATGAAGAAATAGTAGAATAAAAATGGATGAAAAGAAGAAAACTTGCTACGTAGGAAGCAAAACTTTTAAAACAATTAATTTAATTAATTAAATCAATTAATTTTAAGTTAATTTATTTAATTAATTACTTTTTAACTTAATTAATTTAACATTTGTAATAAATTTTTTTTCTATATATTGGCCAATGTAGATAAAAGTACTAGAAAAATCCATACAGACGACGGAACAACGAATACTTGAACTGCAACAACTATGGCTTATGCTGCAAAACCATTTTGTAAAACTTTCGCAAAACAGAAGTGAACAAATAAATCAAATACAAATTACCCAAAAACGTAACGTAAACGCCGTTTATAAAATATTCACATTAATTTATAAAATTTATTTTACAGAATTGTCCATCATAAAACAGAAATCTCTTAAAGTTGATCAAGAGCTGAAGCAGACGGAAAGCAGTACCAGGGAATTAAATCGCGATATACAAGTTTATCAATCAAAAGTGGAAGTTCTTAATGCTAAATTGGCAAAGAAACATCAGCAGCATAAGGCTGAGGAACATGAATGCGAAAATGAGCACGCTGAATTATTGGAGCGACTCAGGGTAACGTTACATATGCAACAGAGTTGGCCAATGAGGCTTTACTAAATTGAGATTCTTTTTACTGCAGAATAATGAAATACAGGTGTTGGGTTTGGAGGAAGAGATAAATGATATAGAAAGCGATATCGAATATCATAAAGACATTGTATTGGATAGGCATCGGGAGTTTTTGTCGTGGGAGACTAAATACAAACTAGTAGATGAAACATTACGTTGGCGTAAAGAAGAAAGCGCACTGGACAGTGAACTTGGCACAATGCGAACGGAAATTCATCGTATGCAAATACGTTTACAGCAACTGAAACGAGCTCAGGAAAAACTCATTGTAGATCTCGATCACTGTGTCATACATCGAGAACAAATTTTCGTAACGGCTTCTATAAAGAAAACAGTCGATTCAAAACCATCTCGCATTAAACAATCGTGCAACACAGCCCAATACAAAGTCAACAGTTTACATAATAAGCTCAAGCAAATACAAAAGGATATTACCACACTTTCCGATCAGCAAATAGTAAAAGTCCAAAAGGAGCACGAACGCCTACAGGACGAAATTAAGGATATACGATGTGAACTTAATCAGGCTGAATCGCAAGGTATCTTGTTGCGCAAAGAAACCGATCAAGCACTTTTATTGAAATATCAAAATCTTGAAAATATTGTACGAAAACAATGTCGTGCAATGTCGTATCGACGCCTCATTGCCTCTGCTCAGCCATTGAATTTGGCACGCTCTCAAACAGTAATACAAGCACAATTTGAAAAGCAAACAGAGATTACTGATCATCTAATTGATATACTGCAAGCATTTAAAACAGAGACTTCTGAAAATCAATTGTTCTTTGCAAGACTTTTACAGATTCTGAAGGATTAAATTTTTATTAGCATGTATTTTCTGTGTGGCTTTTTCCATTCCAATAGGAAGGCTGGCAAATAAACCATTCAAGAATAAACAATTTTAAGTTCATTTAAGGAAAATAGGAATAAAATTTCAAAAAAAAAAAAAATTTATATATACTGCATACAGTGAAATCTCCTCTCATGTGCAGGAAAAATAAACGCTGTTAGGCAGACTCTCGATCAGACACGAACAGTACTATTTTAAGAGCAGCTAATACTTTTTTGTAAAATATCTGACGTTGCTGGACAAAAATCTTAGAAAATTCAAATATGAATAAAATATTTCCTAATAATCGCATTTACTTTTATGAAAGTTGGCAATCCTTTTTCATGATCGCATGTATTTAGGTGAATCTCCTTTTCTTTGCCATCACTGACCAGGAAGATGGCATTGCAATATTTAACGGCGTTTGCATAGTTTTTAAAGCTCTGGACACATTCAACTTCTGCAGGATTTTATATATGATGTACATATGTATGTATGTATATATATATATATATATACAACTACATATAAAGCGGATATACATATAAAAAAAAATTGCATGGAAATTCTTTCGCATTTTCGTCTTTCTTCTAACTGTCAGAAGAAAAAAAATTCGAAATGCATAAAGTAGGCATTAGTAGCGGAAAGGGGGAAACCCCATTTTATTTCTCATTTTTTCCACTAATAATTTTGAGGGCAGTTTGAACAGAAGAGTAACTATTTATGTATTTTTAAAATTAAAATAAAACAAGAGAAAACATTTGTTTCATTTTAATTGTATTTAAATGAAATTTTTGGTTCAAAAAATACTAATAAGGAGGCTTAAGATTAACTAAAGCTGGAATAGCAAATTATTTTTGACCTATTGGTAATACTCTTTAGGCGAAAATCTATGATTTAACAAAACATAAAAGCAAAATGAAAAAGAAATAGTTTTGCACATTCGTACAATGACGTTGGCCAGTCAAACTCGATTTCTTAGTATCGGCTTATTTTCTTCAATGGCCGCCCCCTCTCCACAACACGAAAATAGAATATTTATTCAACTGATTTTATTTTTTTGCTAAAAGAAATTAATTAAACTCTGCGATGTTTGTAAACAAATATGGAAAACAGCTGACTGAGAGTCTCAGGTGTAAGTTAAAGGAGATTTCACTGTATATACAATATAAAATATAGCATTCAAAACTTTATTCTTACTTTTCTTTCTCATGGCATTTATGATTGAGCAACGCTCTTCTTGAGAAATTTTTTTTATTGCACTAAAAAAATTTGTCGGAATATTCATAATTGGACTGATAATATTTGTAAATGATACAAATGTATGTAAAGAATAAAAATCAATTACATCAGTAGTTGTTATCTGAAATATTAATGAGTTTATTAGTAAATGCTGAACTAATTAAAATTAGGATTTCCTTAATTTCCTTACCTCGACGTTCGCTGTCCGCCTATGGGTGATTTCACTGTCAAATCAAACCTGGAAATTAGCGATAGACTACCACTAGCAACATAAACTTTAAAAAAAAAATTAACACAACACATTTTAAGTACATTAATATACAAGTGTATATAATATATTTTTTAAATAGTTTTAATAGTAATGGTTTCTCTTTTTTTTTATTATTATTTATAAATTTTATTTATTACGTTTTTGCTGTTTTTTTTTTTTATTATATTATATAACATAATTTTTTTATTTATTTGCGTTCGTTTTGTATTTTTCAATTAAAATTGATTTTTAAATGTTTTTATTTTCGTTTTGTTGACCACAAGAAAATAAAGAAAATTAATATGTACTATTTGATTGTTTATAATTGTTTAAAAAATATATATTTTGAATATAAAAAAAGGAAATTAAAAACATAATCAAAATAAATTTAAGTATAAAATTTGTGTTTTATTCTTTTTTATATTTTTGTTTTTTAATGATAATAATAAAAATACATTTAAACAATAATTAAATTTAAAAAATATATTAAAAAAAAAAATTAAAACATTTATAAAAAATGTGCAGTTTGAAAATTTGTGTAAAACAATACTTAGGTAAAATTACATTTAAAAAAAATTGAACTCTAAACAAAATTCATGCTACAAGTTATGAAGATTGATTGCTAAATAAGGAAAAAATATTTTGTGCTGGCTTCTACTAAATATGTGTGTATGTCATTCCTCCTTTTTTATTTTATAAAGAGAGCAATTTCAACAAAAAAAAAAAAAAAAAAAAAAAGAAAAAGGAAAAAAAAAATTTAAATAAAATTTGAATATTAAATAATTATAATGCCACATTGAATTTGAAATTTTGCTATAATACATGTTTCAATGGTATATGACAAATATGAAAATAAAACCACAAATCGGTTTCATTGAAATTTCGTTATATATAAATTAAATTGTTTAAAAAAAATTTTTGGTCTAAACTACATACAAATTTTAATGAAAATTCCAAGTAAAGATGTTTATTTTCTTAATTAAAATTATTACAAATTTATATAATTTATACATTTACATTTAAAAAATACGGGGTTTCTATTATTTGTGTTTTTAATGATATAAAATTAAAACTTTTTATTAATTTGTGCTGTTTCATTAACAGAAGTTGTAATGAAGTCCCATACTCGAGGGTGGTTGAAAAAGTTCTTGACTATTTGTCTTTAGTCGAGGCCAAACAAAATTTGAGCAAACCGCATTATTTAGTTTGGGCTTGACAGTCGTTTGTGCTTCTTAGAATTTTTTTTTTTTTTTTTTTTTTTTTTTTTTTTTTTTTTTGATGTGGTTGCACAAGCGCGGTAGTTATTCCATTTATTCGAAAGAATGGCAAAAGGGATTTCCACTTCATAATTCGATGAGGAAAGAAAAGCCTTGCCATTTGTATGATATTAACATTGAGATACGAAAACATTTTCTCTCCAACCGAATAATAGAGTAGAGGCTTGATTAAAAATTCTGTTAAAATAAATTGTTAAAGGAAGAGGGAATGGGTGGAAGAAGTGGTATTTTGCTAAATTTCAACTAAAACATCTATCTAATTTTATTTTGAAGAGAAATTATAAATAATTTAATTAATTATTAGGGTTCGAAGTTTTACATGCAATACTTGGAATTTTCTAATTTACAATCAAATCTCTGGGCAGAGAATGAATGTTGTGGCTTGAAGGGCTTAAACTCTAATATCTCTTCTTAAGTAACTATATCTTTTCATGATTTCTGCTTAGTGTTTTGATTTAGAACTATTATTTATTTTAATTAAATATACATAATAATATACTATATGTAAGTATGCGTTTTGTTTGTATGTTTGTATATATAAACTATATTTTTAATATTTATAATATATGTAATGTGTCATTATTTAACTTATTTTCAATTTTTGTGTTTTTCTCATTTGTGTATTTATATGTATCCTTTATGCTATTTATGATGTAAATTTTTTATTTATTTTATATCTTTTGTTTTTTGGGTTTTTATTGATTTCTTTTTTTTTTTTTTTTTTTGTAAGGACCTAAAATTTATAAATATAACAAACAATTCCTTTTTTATATTAATATGTATATGGCCCTTTTCAATTTTGAGAAACTTATTTAGTTTAATCTCATATTAAATTACTAAACTGGCGGCGACTATAAATATAAACAAGAAACGTCGTTTAAATTGTCTATATTACGATTGGCATCTTTTAATAGTTTATCGTTGTTAAGTGCTAATATTTTTCAGAAGTGAAAGAGAAAAAAATTTGTGTGATTTAATGATTGGTTGCATGGGAAACAGCGTGTGTACAAGAGTAATAATAAAAATACGCTCTTTCGCACTAGCTGATGTGTAACATAAGTGCAGATTCCGAATAACATAAACTTTATTATTCTTAAAATTGAGACCAGGGTTGTTAGCCAGAAATTTCATTCGAAAATAAATACATACGAAGTTTAATGATATCCTACTTCGAAAATATTTTGTTTTTTTTTTTTTGAATTTCGAAAATTATTGTCTTGAAAACCCACTTTAATGTGTTGAAATAAAAATAATATTCGCCCATGTTCTGAAAAACGCAGCGTTTTCAAATCGCTTACGGTTCTAAAAACGCTAAACGCATTTCGCTGTGTTCTGAAAACGAAGCGATTTGCTGGCGTTTTGCTATTTGCCGAAGTTTTGTTCGAATAATGAAAACATATGGTTTATCATATAAATAGAAATAAATTTTAAATTAAAATGCCTACAGCGTTCTTGCTTGCTATATTGGCTTTGAAAAAGCTACAATCTAAAGCATTGTTAATTAAAAAAAGGACACTAAGGGATTCTTCAAATCCATTGGACATTCCGGACCAAGCGTAAGTACATATATACATATATAATTGCACAGAAGAATTTCAAATTTAATAGCATTGCTCCGCGCTTTAAGTTTCGTAGCTCTGTAGAGGTTAAACAAAACTGCATTTTTAAGTAAACAATTGCGACCAACAATTGAAAAACTGAAGGTAAATTTTTATAGCACGTTTTTAATTAAAATTGTGAAAAAATATTATAAGCTTTATCTTAAATAAAGAGAAAATATATTAAATTTAAATTGTACATCATTTCCTTTTGTGCTTGAAGTGCAGTTTCAATAAAATAAGCCAGAACGCTTCAGTATGGTCTAGCGGTTTGAAAACGACAAATTTAAGCGATATGCGTTTTCCAGAACACCTCTTTGGCGTTTTAAAAACGAAAACGCCAAATTTAAGCGATATGCGTTTTTCAGAACATGGGCGATTAACATACTTAAATTTTTGAAGAATTTTTCTAAAACCAGAGTTGGAACATTTATGTATGTACAATACACTAATGTATTTTTCATACTAAATCCAGAATTAAGATTTCTAGAAGTATATAAATGTTTATAGAATTTTTTCATAATGCACCCTCGAATGCACTGCAAATATTTTTAAATAAAATATTCCAACCATATAGAGGTGAAATAGAGCAATTTTATATTAAGAAATTTAAAACCCTCCATATGAATATAACTCCATTCTATGGATATAAGTATCTGTTCACACTATGAAACTTTTATGTAGTTAGAAGCAGAAAGTGGAATGAAACAGGATGCAATGCATCATGCAGCTTTTGTTGCATATGCTTTACTCGAACATATTGATATTAAGGATGAAGAGATGCAAAAGGGACGGCATAAAAATACTAAACATATACTGCAAAAGTTTGACAATGAGAACAGACTCTAAGAAGTTCTTCAAAATGGAGATTTTCAAATAATGTTACGCTGAAAAGTTTTTACTTAACAGCAGAAGCCATTTTTTTTTCTTTACATAATTAGCTATGTATTGTTATATTACAGCTCCTAAAAGTATGCTTTATTTCATAAGATAATGCTTTTAAACATTTAATGCATTACCAATATTGAATTCTCAGTATAATTGTTATGTTACTTGTTTTTCCGTGCATTCTTCATGTAGAAAAAAAAAACAAAATAAAATAACTAAATAAATTGTACGTCTAAAATTCGAAAAATTTACATTTATATAAAATTTAAAATTGTTTAAAAAAAAAAAATAATAAATTGTAATTGCGGTAACGAAATATTGGAAATTCCTATGTAAAATTCCTACCTAAATTAGTTCAAAGTTAAAATCGCGATGTGTAAGAAGTGTCAAAAAGCGGAAGTTCTTCATTTTTTTGCAATTAACAAACGTTTATACAAAAATTATCTCAAATCACACAAAATTTTTCATTTACTACTTTAAATTTAAAGCACTTAGATAAGTTTACTCCTGGAGGCTTTTGAAAATATGTAGTTTCCCATAAAAAAAAAAAAAAACAAATTACAATTATTTACAATAGCAATGAACTTTTAGTTTTCTCTCATCTCATACTCTATCTGTAAAATGATTATATTTCCCCTAAAAGTATGCTAAACATTATCATATTAAGTAAATTAATACTAAATGATTGGGCGAGCTGCAAAACAACCAATAAAAAACAAGACCACTTTGCATTCGAGGACCGGGCGCGCCATAAAATTCATGTCAATTTTTTTTATCGAATGTGCATATTCATATAGTATAGTTTGGTGTTATAAGAATGTATTGAATTTCTTTCATACGTATGTATGATAATAAAACCAATGTTCGAATCAGCTGTTTATGTATGATGTTTCATAATGACGCATTACCAAACGTCTTCCACAGTTATAAAGAGAGATTACAGAGCTTAAGCTTTAATGTTGATACTTTTTTCATTTACAATTTTTTTACAATTTTCATTTGAAGGACCCCGCTACTACAATTCCAAAGGTACAAAATTTTAAACTTTTTTTTGATAATTGGTTTACCGGTCGAAAACTTCAAGTATAACTAACGACTAATAGTATATCGCCGTTAGGCACAATAAGGTTGAGTCGCGTAACAAATTGTAAAATGCCAATTGAAAAGGTATCTTTCATGGGTGGCCTTGATTTACTATATCCCCTGCTGGGACCTTTAATTGAAACCAATTGAGTACGCTAACCCTAATACCCTATTCCAACCCTCTACAGAGCCTATCCATGTGGAGGAAGAAGGGGAGGTGATGATTGACCTGGCTCAACTCGCCATTGGTCAATCCCGCAAGCGTATTAAAGAAGCAGCAGTCCAAAGCAAATGAGGACACGCAGCCCTGCAATTAATATAAATTAAATTTATAATTTTTATAAGCAAAAGCACAAGTAATACTAAGTAGTAATTGATTTCGGATTTTTCAATCCAATTTTTAGGCTTAAAGTCTATTTTACATATTTTTATTATTTATTTATTTTATTTTATTTTTTTTTTTTTTTTTTTGTTCAATATTTCATTGTCAATTTGTTAACATTCTACTATTTAAATTCCTGAGTATGCTCATAAACTGTTAACGAAATATCGATAAGAAAAATTTCAAAATAAATGAAGAAAAAACCTTAAAACTTAAAAATTGGATTGAAAATTATTTTTTTTTTTTTTTTTTGTGGAATTTGCGTTTGTATATCTATATAAAAATTTAAAGATATCGGACAAACTGATAATGAAAAAAATCAGGATGTAGATTACATGTAGAAAACGTAGATTAAATATATTTACTATAAGACCATTTTCGCAGTTGGCAGAATACTATATATAACACGTATAGATAAATATCAGTACTGCAATTACAATTCTATTTTAGGTAGCAGCAACCAAAAGGATTCTATGATATATAAAATGCCCGGCTAACAATAAGTGTGCATTTATATCTACATCGACAAATTCAATAGTTAAAAAACAAACATGTTTCTTAAATTTTCCCCTACACCATTATAAACAACTGATTCATTCATATGAATATATTCATATTCATTTTCATAAAATACATATGAAAATATAGAGAAACATTCTCTCGGTCTATAGAGAAAAATTATTTCTGAAATTACTGTTTAATTGTTGTTTTGCAAACAGCAAAAAAAAATTAAAAAAAAAAAAAAAAACAAAACTTAAAAATTTATTTCCGAAAAGGATTAATTTAATTTAATAAATTAAAATATATTTAATTTTCTTTTAGAAGAACTTTTAGCTAAATTGTAAAATTGAAGACTTAAATAGAAAACATTGGTTGTATGCATAGCCAACTAAAGAAATATAATCAGAAAAGAGAGCATAGATAAGTAACTAAGAGCGTCATTGATAAAAAAAAAAAATACTAGACATAAACGTAGGATGTCACAATCGCCTCATTTTGAAATAAAAATGTCTATAAAAGACTTACTACAACTTTTAATGTCAAATTGTAAGGATATGCTCCTTAAGACACGGTTATGCCAACTTCATGATCCATTTATGTTATGCATAGGGGGGAAAATAGTAACTAATATATTCTATATATAATACAATTTAAAAAAAAATAATTTAAATAATATAATAAAAAATAATGGCATACACTTATACGGTGAATGAATTTTTGTCCTACTGCTAAAATAAAATAGATAAAAATATTAAAGAAAAGAAATAAAATAAAAACAAAACTATGAAGATTACCATCAGAATCTTACTCGAATTACTTGATATTAATTATATACAAATATTATGCGATGACAGACACCGTTCACTGGACAATATAAAGTATGAAAATTCATCCAATGCAGCAGTATCAACCATATTTAACCACACTAGATAAGGACGGCAAACGATAAAATTTTGTTTGCCTACAATTGATGCTGATGATGAATATGATGTGAATGTGGGGGAAGTGGTTGTCCTAGTGTGGTTGGCATAGGTCCAGATTGTGCACTGGGATGACGCCGCCGAAACAAACTCAGATTGTTTAGTACATGCTGCTCTAAATCAATTCCGGAGTTCTGAAGTTGTGGTGGTGGTTGCAGGTGCTGCTGCTGTTGATGCTGCCCAGCCTGATGAGCGACACCGACGATATCTGTTGGCAGATGGGAAGTGGGCGGATCGTTATGGCTGCTTGGCGCCTGCTATTGTGCATGTGGTGCCTGATTATGGGGTTGTAAATGAGGCGGCAGTTGAACACCTGGTTGCTGACTTTGTAACGGTGGCTGTCCACCAGAAGGGACGCCACTTTGAGCTGTCGGTGGTAGCTGTGGAGGTTGCCCATACACCCCAGGTGGAGGTTGCGGTAACATGTGGTGTTGAGCTGCAAGCTTTGGACCGTCTTCTGCTTTCTCTTCCTCCCTTCTCTTAAGACAGGCAGCCTTGGGATTTAAATTTCTTTCCCGCACCTGCTGTTCCAAAGTCATTATCACTTCTACGGCCATGTTTAGAATACCCAGTTTTGTTTGCGGCTTATCCGATTTTAGGTGTGTCATGCACATTCGTCCAAGTTCTTTAAGTGCTTCATTTATATCCCGAATACGAATTCGTTCACGTGCATTATTCGCTTGACGTCTTTCTTTTTCCCGCATTGCTTTAACTGCTGGCTCAGCATCGTCGTCGTCATCCGCAGAAGAGCAATAACGACGGGGACGCTTCGACCCCTTCCCTGATGGCGGGCCTTGACCAAGCTGTGTACTTTCCATTGAACTACTTGGCTTCGTGTCAGTGGCATCAATCATGCTGGCTAATGTTGATGTTGAAGGTCCGTTACCTGGGACTGTTCCAACACCACCACCAATTGAAGTAGCTGTATTTGCGTTCGTATCTTTTCGTTTTTTTCCTTTTGTTGGGGGGGCCGATGTTGTTGTTGATGTTGTGCCAGATACCGCCGTTGAATTTCGTTCCATTTTTATTTGGCCCGCAAGTCCAGCCACAACGCCTCCTCCCACATTTTGCACAGACGACGGTAGAGCAGACATTACATCGTGAGTTGTGTTCAGTACAGATGGCACCGCTCCTGTCGTCACCATAACGTGTCCGGAAGGTGAAGATGGCACAAAGGAGGAGAGTCCATCAATGTTATCCATCGCAGAGAGTGCTGCTCCTACTCCTCCCAGCATCTCTGGCTCACAATGATTCCGAAGTACATTAAGTGCGTCATCCAGACGCTCTTCCATACGAGCTCCTTGAAACACTGCCATTGGATGCAGAGCACTTGGTACCATGTCAGATCCATAGTTGCCACTGGCACCACCTGTTACAGACACACTGTTACTATTGTGAGCAGCACCATTTAAAACTGGATGCCCCCAACCAGAACTGGATGGGCCGGGAGCGCTTTTATCAACTAGCATGGAGGGGCCAACAAGACCACTTTGTGTGAGTGGGGGCGGAGAATTAACAGGCGTCGAAGGATTTGAACTAAAACTGCTAATGGACTGGTCAGCTGTAGATGATGACATGTACATATGCTGACGCAAAGCACTGTTTGGTCCACTAGGTCCTGGAATTCCTACAATAGCCGTTGTATTTGATACCTTAGAACCAATATTTACACCTACACCTCCAACACCAAAGGCATCATTCTGTAAAGCAGGGCTGTGCTGAGAATGATGACTTGTCAAAGGATGGTGACCTGGATGTCCTGGACCAGTGTTGGGCATCGTGGCATGTACTGTATTGTGCGATTGCTGAGGGTTATAAAGTGCGGGTGAGTGGGCAGCAGGATTTCCGCCAATTTGCTGAATGCTGTTTGTGGTATTACCACGAAATGAACTCATTGGAGGAAGAGCAGTTGTTGCCGGACTGTGCATGTTCACATGACTGGGATCCATTTGCAATCCCATGCTCGCGTTTGAGCCCATATGATGTCCATCAGGGTCATGATGTGGAGGTCCACCTAAATGATGAGGCGCCATCGCACCATTATTTTGATAAGTCGTTTGTCCGCCATAACCACCATTTCCGGGTACTGGAGACCCATACCAACCACCACTGCTACTAGGACCACTACCATTACCTATACCAGTATCAAAATATTGATCAACTGGTGCACCACCTGAAAATCGAACTCCACTACCTGCCGCTGCATCATGTATGGGATTAAAATCATCCCCACCATACATTCCATTTTCGATGTTAGCAAGTCCTCCATAAGGAGACTGATAGCCACCATTGCGTTCTGTAGGACCACCTGTATTTACACTACCGCCAGACGGTTGTTTATTGGCTATTTTGTTGAAACAATTTTGAAAAACTTCATACAAATGCATAGGCTCATCGTCGCTGGTTGCCATTGTGTCTCCAAATGTCGTTTTTGTATGTTTGATTTTTTATATATAATTTTTTTAAAAAAATAAAGCTCCTGGACAGCCTCTACTTGGGCGCTACTTATGCTAGAATACCGGCTGTAAAGGACAAATTTGAACATGTTATTATTGTTTTTATTCTTGTAACGTACACATAAACTATTATTACTTTTAATTAAAAAATTTAAGAATTCCAAAAAAAACCAAATAAATATAAAATTTTTTTTTTAAATCACAAAGGAATTATACATTAGAATCAATAAGCAATAAGGAAGCATAATGCTTGGTTCAAACCTTTTTAAACATTTTAAACTAACAAATAAATGGTTTTTGCTTCCAAACTTTTCCCAGACAAATATCAATAAATTTCTTCGCGAAAGCAAAAATTGAATAAACTTTTTCTTGTTAAGGCTCTTAAGAAATGTTAACAACTATAGAGAAGAAAATAAAATCGGTCGACATGTTATTGCATGCGTTCGCAAGGTATCATTTCAAAATGTGATTATCCACTAAATAAAAAATAAATATAAATAAAATAAAATAATATAAATAAAATGATATTCATACCAATAAAAATTTGTTAAATACGGATAAGATAATAGTCTTGCCAACACAATCCTCTTTAATCTCTTTCATTTTTATCTATGGTCATTAAATGGAGCAGATCATTTTGTCTTAAAATTCTTTTTATTTAGTCATTAGCTTGCTATATGACTACGAAGTAAATCAATAAATTAATTTTTAATCATCATAATTGTGATTAGGTTTGGAAAGGCATTGCAAGAGCCAATCGCCTGCTTATACTAATTTTTTAATAATTTCTAATTATTTTTCCAATAAGGAATAATTGGTATTTATGACTGAAAAAAGCACACTATTTGACAAGCAATTGATGAAAGAAAAAGATAAATAAAAAAAACAACTTAGAAGTTAAGTTTCCGAATTATAGGTCCGCTTATTTCATATACAAAGTTAGAAATATTTCAATTAAATTCCGAAAAAAATAAAAAATAGTTGGTGTAAAAGATAATTGAAAAAAAAAAAAATAAAATAATAAAATAAAAATTTGCAATCGCAGCTAGTTTAGGAGATATAGGAATCCATATCTCAATTTCTGGTTGGGGGCATAGAATTTACAACAGCAACAGTGCGTCTGTAACAGACGCTGCCAGCGGCAACTATACATCTCACATGGTATCAACTGGCCTGCATTCAATAGCAGTGTTTCAAGGTGCACGTATAGAAGAGCGTATGGATGACGCACCTAATGTACTTCTGAACCATTGTGAGCCAGAGATGCTGGGAGGCGTAGGAGCAACACGCTCTGCGATGGACAACATTAATGAGCTCTCCCACTTGTGCCATTTTCACAATTATAAATAAAACATTAAAGTAAAATTTAAATAATAAAAATAATATTGAATAAACTCCGGAACTTTAAATACTGCTTCGGAAAATACTATGATGACGAAAATCTTTAGGGGGGGTCCGAATTACAGCGGAATAATATAACCCCTTAGATGGAAAGTAAGTTTTGACTACATTTTGGTTTTTTCAAATTATGCTTTTTATTTATTAACTTTGCATCGCGTTAGGCCCTTTTTTAATTACTTTTTAATTTGTGTGCATATCTAAACAATATGAGTTATAAATAATTTTGTCTTTCGCACAGAGTTATATTGGACCAAACGGGTCTCAAAAGGATTGATTTGCTAGGTGCAGAATGGTATGGAGGACACCTACTGATGACTACTTAACCCATGCAGCAGCAGTTTATTTTAGTTCACATAAAGATATAATCGGAAATATTTTATTCAATCTAAGAAACAGCAGATCCATCAAATGTGAGATATATTGAAACGTTTGCAGAGTGCTTTCCTTTCCTTCACATATTTTTTCAATTGCTTAACGTCAACAAAAGTAGAAAAGCCATGAAGTCCAATAACACCAATCTACTATTTATTTCATTAATAAGATATAAAAAACGCCCGATAAAGAAATCAATTAGAAATCAGCGGCAATAACAAAAACAAGCAAGCACTGCAACTAAGCATTTAATTAAATAACTACAAAAAATCTAATATTCGTGAAAAGATAATATTGTCGCAATATGAAAATGTTGTTAACAAAAGAAAAACCAGTAGAACCAGAAATGGAAGACAGGTAAAGAAAAAAAGTAGGACCAACAACAAAAACTTGTTGCTAATAAAAAATTTTCAATCAGTAATAAAAAAAAATATGCACACGCAAGAAAAGCAAAAGAAAACCAAATTACGCAAATTGCAACAAATATTTAAAACGGATAATTAAAAATATTAATAATAATAAATGAATTTAGATACGTTTCTGATTAACATTAATTCCGTTTACGAGATACAAAACGTACACACACACACACATACACATTACTCATATAAATACAAACGTTGCTTGTATACCAAAATCATACGTACATAACAATCATACACAGGCACATAATTTTAGGAGAAACAGTCAACCAAACCAAGAAATAAACGGGCAAGGAACTAAAAAAAAATGAAATAAAATATAACTTACATTGAAAAGGGAAAGAGGTGCAGCAGCGCCCTCGTTTATTCAACTGCTCGTGTTTGAAGTGCACTTCGCCTCCCTCACCCAAAAAACTCAAGTTTTGCGGGCGAAGTTCAGTGAAGAACAAGATGAAGGATTGTAAAGCCTGCCTTATTTTTGTACAATTAATTTATATACTCCTCCCTAATAAAGCTCCGTACAGACTTTCCAGCCAGAAGTAATTAATGCTTAAAAACTTTGAAAGTAATTTTCAAAAGAGCACAAATAATTTTTCCTTGCTACACACCACTATTAAAGATAATTTCATTTCTGATATATTTTCCACTTTTTGTTTTTCCTTTCTTTTCTGGTTCAAAGCGATGACGATCACGCACGACCAAGTAGTTTTTTCAGTTTTATTTGTTATTTTCGTTTTTGCTTTTAGTATTTGTTGCTTGAAGAGACTTTTTGTCTCCCTTAATGCTATTTGACCAACAAGCTGAGCCTGTATTTTTCTACGCTGACCACAATTATTTAAAAATTATCAGCTTCCACTGTTTCACTTTTTAACAATTCAAAATTTTTTTTCTTTAGGTGGTTTGGACAACCAGTCAGCCCAGCTCTGCTGCTTCTTGGTTTACACTCACTCAACAAAATACACCATAAAAAAAATACAACCAACGAACCCCAATCACTACTACAAACTACATACAATTCTTTTTTAGGAAAAGAATTTTCTTACGTTTTTAAAACATTTTTAATTGCATTATTACGTAATGCACAATATGCAGAAACATTTTCCACTATTCCCTCTTAAGTTTTTTCACAAATTTGTGCAAAATTGTACTAGTTATTGTATAATTTTAACAAAATTATCGCAATGAAAATTCTCTTGTTTCGTGATATTGTAAACTATTGACATAAAATGCACAAGAGAAAATGGCGGCGTATCGTTCAGTTTATTCGAGTTCATTGTATAAAATTCTTCGTTGTATTTCGAGTTGTATTCGTCAAATGTTTTTACCAACACTTAAATAACAACACTGCAAGTTGGCAATAATATTGGCCGCTATACATATGGCAATGCTATTTTGTGCTAAACAGTGTATACTATATGCGGATTCACAAAATCATCTAAACGACAATTGCAGCTTAAAATGGTAAAAGATATAAATATTATATTTAAGTTTATTCCCCTTTATAGAAGATTTTACTGATTACAAGCAAGAATTCTTATTGAAAACATTTATAAGATATAACCAAATGCTTACTAGTATATACGACGAATATTGTTTAAAGATGCAATTTACTTTGTTATTAAAGCAGAAACAGCAGACACTCGATATATTAAATATATATAGGCATGTGTAAAATAAAAATATTAGTGTTGGGTACATTGATTAATAATTTCAACAATTATTTAATTGTACATACATATAAAAAGATGTCCTACTGACACCATTTCTCAGTAAATTCTCCTACTTTCTCAAGCTTAAAAGCATAAATATATATATATGTATATATGTATAATCTAAAAGTAGGTGTTTTCATATCAATATCGGAAAAATTAAATGTATATTTTTTTATGTATTTAATTTTGTGGTAGAAATTTTGACTCTATAGATTTTTTTTGCTAATATTTTTTTTTTATTGTAATACTATTTATATATTATAATAGTTTCAAAGTGATTGTCGTAATTTATTTTTTTTTCGCAAGCTAAAAACAAATTACTAACATTTTTATTTAGGTTTTTTTATACCCCCACATCGTCACTGAAACGTGTGTTTTTCACCTAACACTATTTCCATCTCTGTATGCTTTATAGCGCTTTAATCACTCTATAATGAAAAACATATTTGACATCACTTTTTGCTTTGTACACATTTCTTTATGTTCATAGAATTTTAATATTGTTTCATTCGTATAAAGTAAATGTTTTTAAAATGTCTCTAAAATTATTGAAGCAAAGTATTGACTTAGTTGAAGAAGATCTAATAGAAACTAAATCCAAAAAAGGTGAAAGCAACTTCATTTAAATTTATATCTCATTGTTTACGGTAATAAAATGTTTAGCCTATTTTAGGAAAACAAACCTTGAATGTCACCCACAAAAGGCACAAAACTTTAAATAACGCTATTGCGGAAGACAACTTGCCCCAGAAAACAAAGAGAAGGTTGAAGGATATAAAAGACGAGCTTAACTCTTCACAGCAAAAAGTTGATGAGAACATGAAACGCCTTTTAGCATTGTCTATGAATACATTACAATTGAAGGATGCAAAAAAGGTAACAAGTATAGTTTTTTTTTAAAAAATGTTCATTTATATGGCCCTATTATAGGAAAATATTGAAATGTTTTAATTCTGTAATTAACAATTCTATATTTCTAGATTGTCAAACGTGCTCACAAAGGGCGGTATGTTGAGAAAGTACTGCCGCCAGTTCAGCAAGAGTCCATTTTCACAGAGGAAGACTTTCGCAAATTTGAGGAGGAATATTTTAATTAATAGTGTATTTCTATAAAAAGTGTTAAATTTAAATATTATATTGGTATCTGAAAGTTATTGGAAATTAGGTTTTATAATACATCAAAGAACTAGATTAGTTCTTACAAACAAGACTATTTAAAATTTTAAATATATTTTGTTAAACTCTATATAATTAGAAACCCAAAAATGTACACTTTTTTAACCGTGCAGAATAAGTATTGAGCACTTGGGTTTCTAAAAATTTTCAGAAATACAATTGAAATATTCCATAAATTCAATTGAATAGCGTAATATGTTGCCTTCTTCGACATATACGTTTGATCCGATGAGGAAGAGTTAGATGCAGTGTAGCAATTTCTACAAAAAGTTAGAAATTCTATACCACTTTCCGACAATTTACATAGCAAAAATTAAATATCGCATGCGATATTTTTTAAAAACGCATTTTATAGACATTTAAATGCACACACTCTCAAAAATCTTATCATTTAATCTGTGGATCACATTTTGTTTCATGCAAATCGGATTTTGCTTTAGAAGTTACGGTTTCCTTTGATCTTTATAAGATTGTCTACCATTCCATAAATGTCGTTTTACTGCCGTAAAAAATTTTATTTAGAGCGGTTTACATGCTCTCAAAATCCTTTGCAACTATTATGTGTAATTGTTAAGCTTGTGTGAGTGACACTGAAAGAAAATTTAAAAATGTTCTTTCACTTGCTTTTTTAATGCTCACTTAAATCACTTTAAAAGTTTACCACAAAACACAAAACACACACACCCACACAAAAAAAGTACTGCCAAATTCCAGGTTTTTGCATTGTTTATATAGGAAATACCCCTGATAGAATGAGAAGTGCGTTGTAAGGATCCTTCCGTACATAAACTTGCAATTGTTATAAAAGTGTTGCAACCATAATAAAATAGGACATATTATATATCATTGAAGAGGTCTCGAACTCCAGTTTTCAAAAATGTATAAATTTATTTTTTTTTTCAATTCGAATACAAATATTTTTAAAATCAAAAATAATTTAATACAATTTTATAGTGTTAATTAAAACAACTTGGTTTACTTTACAAGCGGATTAATGGCTAAACATTAGTTGCATTCACTTTGTTTAGAATTAATCACTACCCTGTTCCAATTTGGAAAATTTACGGATTTGTGATAAAAACTTAACTTTTTTTTAATTCGTTCAAATTTAAATAATAAATTTGAAATAAATATTATCAATCGCTTGAAATGCACAGATTTTAGAAGTCCTAAAGGGTGTTTTAATACAGTAGGCAAAATAATATCTCTTTTATTCTCAAAATATTAGAATTAGGTAGCTTACCAGCCCTTCTTCGAATCACAGCTTCCACTGTGCCAATACATTAGATATTACGGATTTACTCCCATTTTTTTGTAATCTCGCAATAGCAATTTTTCGTGATGACTTACTAATGGGCTATACAACTGGACCAGTTATCTGTAAATCAGATAAACGATAAAAAAGTAGCGAAAATATTTTTCCTCAAAAGCTCATGGGATATTCATATGAATTAACTATACTATTTTCTCTTTTGGAAATGCTACTGCCATCTTCGAATAATGTGGACTGTTAGATACAATTTCTATATGCTGCATATAAAACAAAAGGAAAGATGTTTCGAAATATGGCCAAAATCTTCGAAACGTCATACAAAAATCGTATCAAGTCAATAATAGACTTTTTTTTAAAAAAATATACAAACACAAGTGAGATATTCTAGCGAAGTAATTTTTAGAAAAAGGAAGAAATTCGAAAAAAAATTTATTACCATTTAATAAAAATTGCTTGGCATGAGCCAATATCATTAGCAACCTTGCTAATACTGATTCGACGATGATCCAAAATCTTTTCTTTACTGCTTTAATGCTTTCAACGGTTGATGACGTGCTCGGGCGACTAGGACGAGCATAATCATTGATATTTTCTTGGCCTTCCTTAAACTGGTTTTATCACAATTGATCTAGTGTTCTCCTCATAGTAGACTCGCCAAAAGCCGCAGTCAACATTTTAAATGTCCTAAATGTCCTTGAACCTAATACAGTTTCTTGGATTCATTTTTTCGAACAGTAAAAAATCGAAGAGCCCACCAAAATACGACTAAACTTTTTTATCTGTCAAAAAACAGCTGACAATCCAAAATGGCTGACATTGGCAACACACTCGTATATAACAGACATGTGTAGCAACATAAAAGCAAAAAGAGCGAAAATGGAATATATGTGAAATTAAGGCTTATTTTTTGATTTCACCTCGTATATAGTAATAATAACCTTATAAAGTTACTCACTAGCACGTCTCTATTGCAACCGCAGATGAGCATGAAAGTTAATTTGTTTTTATTTGTTAAGACGAGAGACCTTAAATTATAAGATTCTCTGTTTATATTTCAAATAAGTATAAACAAACCGGCTAATTTGAGGGCAGTATATGTATTGTATACGGCGGTCTTCACGTGGTCTGCACAACATTCGTTTGAGGCCTGCGCATGTAACATGTGCCACATTAGCAACCACCACCTTAAAATAATGGAATTATAACTCTGACTTTTTAAATAGATTCCACGGGTCAGTCAGTCAGCCTACATAAGGAAGTCGGTAATAGTTGATATATCGGTTTTTAGTAAATTATCTCGGATGTGCATACAGAACAAAAATTTGAAAAATTGCTTCCTTTTCAAAACCACATTCTTAAATTGCTGCTAATAAAATTGTCATAAAAAAAGTTTGTTACGATTAGGTAAAATAAGAAATATATATATATATATATATATATTGACATTTCTTATTAAAAAGAAAGCTAAGCGTAAAGAAAAAAAGGGGGTGGTTCATGGGTGCTAGACTTTTCGCAGTGGGTGATGAATAAAGGAGATTTAAGTAAAAATTTATCGATTTTTTCAAAATTATTGCCTACTAAGAATATTTAAATTTCTTTCATAATAACACTTTGGAAAAGCATCAACGACCAACACTTTTATTAAAAATAAAAATAAATATATAAAATAAAAAAAAATATAAATTTAAAATAATAATAAAATGAAAGCCTCGAAAATATCGAATGTTTAATACACTTTGAAAAAATAAATAAAATTTGCAATAAAATAAATTTGCTGGCAAGTGTCTAAAGGAGCCACAGAACCATTAATGTTTTATTAATTCCTTGAATTTATTTTAAATCCTTTAATTGGTTTAATTAAACTTAATACATGTAAATGTATTATTATTTTTTTTTATATTAAAGGGCGCATGCGTAAAAAAAAACAAAATTTGTTAATAAATCTTTCGTTCACTAGTAGTCAAGAAAAAAATCAATTAACGAATCCTTGCACAATTGTAATATCGCTCAAGGATAATAGAACAATAAAGTTTGTTGAAAATAAACAAGACACAACAAAAGGATTCAAAAAAACAAGCCAAAGGATAAAACAATAAGAACTGTTGTGAGAAACATAAAAGAAAATTAATAAAAAAAAAATGAATAATTCTTTTTTCTTTTTAAAAGAATTATTTTTCATGTATCAGTTTGATAGCTGAATTTCAATGAAGCTAAATAATATTAAGAAGAAAAAAAAATAAATAAATTAATGAGTCATACGTGTATTATCGAAAAACCAATCGGACCACAAATGCATTTAGCAATTGTCTAACAAGTCAACATAGTTTTGGCTAAAAGTAAATCGGCAAATGTATATTTAGAAACATTTTAAGGTACTGCAATTGTTCTAAAGTTAAAGGAAGAACAAGAAGAAAGTAATTAATTGGCTTAAGTAAATAATTATTGCTCTAATACAAAATCAAATATCAAACGATATTCAATATAAATAAAATTTACTCTTTTGGTTTTGAAAAATAAAAATAATTTTCTCTTGCTAATTTCATAATATACAAGTACACTGAAGATAATATATATATATATATATATATATTGTTGATCTCATGTGGAAAGGTCCTAAGGAGGATTTTTTTCCACTCGCTTTTTTAGGAATTGAAATTATATAGAGACCATGCTTCACTATCCTACACTACCCTACGATTCATTCACATGAAAATCTGTTATAATTCTATCCTACCTTATCTATCCTAAATCGCAAGAAATTGCTTTTGTTAAAAATATGTGGCAAAAAAATTATATATGTTCTGCTTGTAATATATAAAGAAATATAATTTATTATATTTGCTGCTCTAGAATACGATTCCTTGTCATTTTTAGTAAAACTTTGAATGAAATTAATATTTTTCAAACTGTTTTCTTGTTTGCCTTAAGAAAACAACAATTCTATTTGAATATTCTATCTAAAATGAAACTCTGATCGCATAAAAAGTATCATTTTATGAAAATTTTCATAAGCTTTCTCAGATCGTACGACTTGTCAAATTAAAACTTGTCACACAGATGCATTTTTAGGCCCCACAATTCCACTTTTTCAGCTCATATGCCATTTTTGGGAAATCATACGATTTTGTAGCATAGTGAATCATGGCCTTTAAAACATTCTCAAATCATCTTAAAAATGCAGGGCCAATCCATGAGACCAATTATATGATATCACATCTATGATGATATATATTATATGATAACACATATGGACTTTACAGCAAAACATAGAAATAATATTTAATATAAATAATTATTACATATTTTGCTAATAATTTATTTACGATTTAATAATGCAGATATTTTGAAAAATATTTCCAAAAGTTGTTATTTAATAAAAAGTTACAAAAATGCTAAAGTTTAGGCAAATGCATATAGTTGGCCCGCCAGCCTAAATTCGCTGTGAGCAACGTTATATATTTTTACGCCTTTAAACGACAACTGTGCTGCTCCCGAGTACCATCGTCAGTTACGTAAAAAAGTACCAAATTTTTCTTTAAAAAATAGAACACTTAAAGATAATAATTAATAAAATTAATTAAAACATTTTCAAATTATTATTATTTTTTTTATTGTCTAATGCGAGTCACGGATAAAGTCAATAATTAATAAATGTTTAATATATATATATATATATATATATATATATATGTTCAATTAATTGTTATAAGCTTTTTTTCCTATAGATATATAACAAAATAATAATTAATAAGATATATATATATTATTATAAATTTTAGAGGTACAAAAACTTGTGTTGGCAATACTGTTTTTCGAAGCAACACTCGCAAATGGTTGGAAATCTTATCAAAATAATTGTACGGTTCGTGAAACTTATCGTGGATTTCGTCCATGTTATCCCATACACAATCATCCTTCAGAGCATATAATTCGAATAGCAATGCTCCATTTTCGGGCCACGCTTGTTCTTAGTGTTAATATGCCTACAGCGAAACGGCACTGAATAATCTCTCGCCGCTGTACAGTAAAGCATTGAAAGAGTGTAGAAATCTTTCACTTTATGGAAGACTGTACTAAACCATATTGGCTTAAAAGCTTTCAAGATTCAACTATTGGGGTATTTTAAGTATTCTAATAAGCTGAAGCACAAATTAATCATTTTTCAGCAATGAAATCAGTTTTTCTTTTAATGTGTACTTAAATAGCAGAGTTGTCACATTTTGGTGTCGCGCGGGCTGGCATATGTGTTGGTCCATTTGCCGTACAAAAACTATAAATGATCAGAATTGTACTGCTAATGGTGAGCGATAAGGCGATATGATTAGAAATTTTCTCGCTAAACAATTGGCTAGCTTTAATATAGCTAACATGGGGTTCTAATAGGATGGGGTCACATGTCATGCACAGCGCTATAATTGATTTACTAAAAGTAACTTTTAACAGAAAAGATAGTGTAACTAAGTGCCATTGCATTATTAGCTTTGAGCTTCCATAAATCAGCGTCCAGTTAATGGTGAAATATATACGTAAAAGCTGTGAAAAGTTTCGTGTAACTCTAGAAACACACCCTGTATGTATATACATGTGCAATTTGCTAACGATTTCAATGAGGGTTTTGATGACTGACACTGGTCACCTTTTCTGTGGTTTACGTTTTCCTAAAATATACTTCAACGTGACACTGTATCAATTACCAAATTAAATATAATCAGACCAACTGGAAAGCACACCCCTAAATAAAAATGCAAAATTAATTTTGTTTTTGTAAGGAGTGCTTTAAGTCTGCAATACGTATTCGTATAAGCATTCGTACGTGCAAGGATGTGTGTGTGCACATATATTTGCCTGCGTACAAGTGTGAGGAATATATTTAATTTTTTATTTTTCAGATATAAAAATTTCAATTTCATAAACTCTACAACGAGTGGGGAATTTAATACACTCGCTTTTATTTTTCGTTTCCATAAACCCCAGAGAAATAATGATAATGACTCATTTAGTAGGAAAGGAAGGAAAGATGAAAAGAAGCAACACAAGCACGCTGTAGCTGATATGCAATGAAATGTTTATTCATGTTTCATTTAGTTTTCAAAAGCAGCAACTATCCAGCGCTGCAACGGTCTTTATGAGCCGCAGGCACGCCACACACAAATTTAAATACATTTTACGAGACTAATTAAAAAAGATCTGCTCAGGTTTATTCTCTTTAATATACAGTTACAGTACAAGAAAGTACCGTTTTCAAAAGAACTTTTAATTGTACTGTTGGAGGCAGAGTTGTAAAGGAATTAACTGATAATTTTGTTTTATTTATTGTATTTAATTTTTTTTTATTTATGTATTATTTATAAATTTATTTTATTTTTTGTTTTTTTTGTTTATTATTCAGAAATTTATCTTGTTTTTTATTGTATTTATTTATTAATTTATTGTTTTATTTATTTATTATTTATTAATTTGTTTTATTTATTTAGTATTTTAAAATATATTTTATTTTTTTTTATTTATTTATTATTTATTATTTTGTATTTAGAAATTTGTTTTATTTTATATTATTTATTTATCGTTTATTACTTTATTTAATTTTTTGTTTTATTTATTTATTTTATTTTTTGTTTTATTCGTTTATTATTCATAAATGCCTATTTTTTATTGTATTTATTTATTATTTATTAAATTAATTAATTTATTATTTTATTTATTATTTTATTTATTTATTATTTTTAAATTTATTTTATTTTTTCATTTATTTATTTTTCATAAATTTATTTTTTTTTATTTATTTATCATTTATTTATTTATTTTATTTTTTGTTTTATTCGTTTATTATTCATAAATGCCTATTTTTTATTGTATTTATTTATTATTTATTAAATTAATTAATTTATTATTTTATTTATTTATTATTTTTAAATTTATTTTATTTTTTTATTTATTTATTTTTCATAAATTTATTTTATTTTATTTATTTATCATTTATTAATTTATTTTATTTTTTTGTTTTATTTATTTTTTAATTAATTAGCTTATTTATTTAATTTTGGTATTATATTTATTTATTATTTATAAACTAATTTTAATTAATTAATTAATTATTTATTAATCTATTTTATTTATTGATTTATTTTACTTATTTTCTTATTATTTATAAATTTATTTTTTTATTATTTCTTTAATTTTTTTTTTAATTTAATTTATTTTTGTAGTTTTTTTATTCACTAATTATAAATTAATTTTATTATATTTTTTATTTCATTTTTTTGTTAATTAATTTATTATTTATTAATTTATTTTATTCATTATTTTATTTATTTATTATTTTTATATTTATTTAATTTTTTTATTTATTTATTATTTATAAATTTTGTTTTATTTATTTATCATTTATTAATTTATTTTATTTTATTTTTTTACTTATTTATTATTTTATTTATTTATCATTTATAAATTTGTTTTATTTTTATTTTTTTTTTTTTTGTAATTTTTTTAATTTTGGTATTTTATTTATTTATTATTTATAAACTAATTTTAATTAATTAACTTATTATTTATTAATGTATTTTAATTATTATTTTATTTATTTATTATTTATTGATTTATTTTACTTATTTTCTTACTATTTATAAATTTATTTTTTTTATTATTTCTTTTATTTTTTTTTAAATTTCTTTTATTTTTGTAGTTTAATTATTCATTATTTATAAATTAATTTTATTATATTTTTTTATTTAATTTTTTTGTTAATTAATTTATTACTTATTAATTTACTTTATTTGTTATTTCATTTATTTATTATTTTTAAATTTATTTTATTTTATTTATTTATTTATTATTTATAAATTAATTTTAATTAATTAATTTATTATTTATTTATTTATTTTACTTATTTTTTTTTATTTATTTAATATTTACATATTATTTTATTTATTTATTATTCATACATTTTATATTCTTTTTGTGTCTTTTTAAATTTATTTTTTTATTATTTTTTAATTTATTTTATTTTATTTTTATTTGTTTATTGTTTTATTTATTTACTAATTATATATTTATTTAATTATAATTATATATTTATTTTACATTAATTTTTTTTGTATTTTATTTATTTATTATTTATAAATAAATTTTATTATATTTTTTATTCTTATTTTTTCATTAAGTGATTTATTACTTATTAATTTATTTTATTGATTATTTTATTTATTTATTATTTTTAAATTTATTTAATTTTTTTTATTTATTTATTATGTATAATTTTTTTTTATTTATTTATCATTTATTAATTTATATAATTTTTTTTTTAGTTATTTATTATTTATTAATTTATTTTATTTTTTTAAATTTATTTTTTTTTAGTTATTTATTATGTATAATTTATTTTATTTATTTATCATTTATTAATTTATTTAATATATTTTTTATTTATTTATTATTTATTAATTTATTTTATTTAATTTGTGTTTTTATTTTATTAATTTTTTGTTTATAAATTTATTTTGTTTCATATTTATTGTATATAATACTGCTTAACAACAAGAAAAATTACTTAATTACAACTTATCAAATTGATTTCAAATCACTGGTGTACCGTTCACCAACCTTTTTTTTAATTATTTTAAAATGGATTTCATACAAAATATTTTAATAAATTGTTTTATCACTGCAGCAAAATCTGATCTTTTTCTCGACATTTAATTACAAAATTTTTTATTTCAAAAAAAAGGATTCAATTTTCTCAGCCACTATTAAGCTTTTATACCAAAAGGGAAGACTCCAGTGGAGTGTAAATTTAAAGCGAACTGAATAATATTAATTAATAAAAAATTTACTTTGTATAAAAGGAGTTTAAATTTCAATTTAATTTTTTATAAGATTGAAAGAAAATAAGAAAACTCTAGCGAAATAAAAGAAGTTGGACTTGATATTTAAATGAAATACGTAGAGTTCAAATAGTCCGTGTCAATTTTGAAGTAGGAAAACTGGAAAATGATTTGCAAAATTGTAGGACAAACAGTCGTAATAACAGTACATAAAAAAAGTATTCCATTTTTATTATTAATTTGCTGCATTATAAAGCAGCTGTTAAAAATTAAAGCTTTAATCAAAAAAAAAAAACACTTTATTCAATAACAAAAGTTTATATGAAAGCAAAAAATTTAAAAAAGTTTCCATTACTTTAAAGCACTGTCTAAAAAAACAGGTAAATTGCCTGTAGCGTTAAATTTTCTATGAAAAAAACTTTGTGCCCATACAAGACTAAAATTGGCTTAAAATGGTTTTAAGGCTTAAAAACCACAAGAATTTCAGAACAAGATGAAATTCCTCACAAAGCAAATAAAGCTTTTACATAAACTACTCATAGCAAAATATTCTTCAGTATCGAATTTCCACAGCACTTCAGTACCAAAGGATTTTTGTTTTCATTCCTGCAATTAATTAAAAGTTTTAATGAAAAAAAGTCCTTATAAAAATGCATTAAATCGTTACAGATTTTCGAACAATTTTGTTTAATTAACATTTTGTACTTGAAGTGAAAGGTTACTGTAGCATTATGGTTAAGTGGCCAAAACTATTTTGTGGTGAAGTTCCACCTTTTCCTTGTGTGTAAAAAAACTAAAATTGAATAGTTTTTTATAAATTTTGAGCGATTTTAGCATTTTTCCTTTATTAGAAAAGAAATATTTTGCTTTATAGGAATGAATATTTTACGATTTTCTTGAAAAATTCAATGGATGGAATTACTGGATATACTTTTTAGTTCTACGAAATATATATAACATAATGTGTACTGGCTTTATTTAAGGATATTCGATAAGATGTAGCGGATATCTGGAATTACCACACAAAATATGTTACAAGTGATTTTATTTGAAGGCTATATGGATAAGATCTTGGCGAGTATTTTCCACTCCTTTGAAATAAGCAAATTTATATCAGATATCGGAAATAATTGGTGGAAATTTTTTACAAGTGGTTTTATTGGAAATTTCCAAGAAAAATTCCATTATTGACATCTTTGCGAATACTTTGCACTCCTTCTATAGATTGCTTGAGAACTTTCAGCCCCTTGGAAAAATGCTAACCTATATAAGATATCTGAAATGATCTGTGGAAATATTTTAAAAGTGGTTTTCCAAGAAAAATTCCATGGATGACATCTTTGCGAATACTTTCCACTCCTTCTATGGATGAGGCGAGAATTTTCAGCCCCTTGGAAAAATGCTAACCTATATAAGATATCTGAAATGATCGGTGGAAATATTTTAAAAGTGGTATTCCAAGTAAAATTCCATTATTGACATCTTTGCGAATACTTTGCACTCCTTCTATAGATTGCTTGAGAACTTTCAGCCCCTTGGAAAAATGCTAACCTATATAAGATATCTGAAATGATCTGTGGAAATATTTTAAAAGTGGTTTTCCAAGAAAAATTCCATGGATGACATCTTTGCGAATACTTTCCACTCCTTCTATAGATGACGTGAGAACTTTCAGCCCCTTGGAAAAATGCTAACCTATATAAGATATCTGAAATGATCGCTGGAAATATTTTAAAAGTGGTATTCCAAGAAAAATTCCATTATTGACATCTTTGCGAATACTTTCCACTCCTTCTATGGATGAGGCGAGAATTTTCAGCCCCTTGGAAAAATGCTAACCTATATAAGATATCTGAAATAATCGGTTGAAATAATTTTCAAGTGGTTTTGTTGGAAATTTCCAAGAAAAATTCCATCGATAACATTTTTCCGAGTACACTTCGCCCATTGGAATGATGCTAACTTATATAAGATATCTGAAATTATCACCAAAAATATTTTACAAGAAATTTTCTTTAAAAAAGCAATTAACAAATTCTATGAATGACAATTTACAAGGTACTTTTCAGGTCTGGCCAATATATCCACCATATAACAGCCTTGTGAAACCAAAATGATATACCCAAATGATATATACAATCTTAGCACTCTTTCTTTAATACTGATTGTTTTTCATGAAATATCTGCATTACTTATTAAGTACAAAATGATTGTTATTAGATTTACCTTCATAAATGTATAAAATCATATATGTGTATATGGGCATTTCCATAAAAATGTTGTTGGATTTAAATGCTTGTATTTTAGTTCATTCATACTTAGCAATAGTGCTAGTAGATTTTCAAGCTGAATTTATGAAAGAAAAACATTTGCTATTCTTTTAAAAATTTATATGGAAAAGCACATATACAAGTAAAAGCTTTACTCGATTGATCGAATAATACCAAAGTCTTCGCATCATGGCATTGAACAAAATTCTTGCTTCATAGCAAGAGCGAAGCAAGAGATTGCATAATACCATTAAATCCCGAGTAGGGTAAATGCAAAGGGAGCAAAACGGATGTGAATAGCATTGTTGCACTTATGACATAAAATGCAATAGTTTCTAGCGCAATGTGGTACCCCTCTAAGAGTTGCTAATTAATCTAAGTATTCTAAAGAAACTCAAAATGCGTTCTGGCAAAGCGAGCAATATCTAATGATCTAATATTTCTAATTGCAGACTTTGAGCGTTATGCGAGTTCCCGATATTTCAGCAACAGCTAATTACGCTGCATCCGTCTACAATACAATTAATAATCAACGAGACAACCAAAGCACAAATTCGCTTTTTTTATCGGCACTAGCAACAGGGCACAATAATAAATTCGACAATACACCGTTAACAACCACACCAAACTTTTATAGCGAAACGCCAACTAGTACGATTGGCAGCACGACTGCAGCACCAACGATATCAAATTATGCCTCTTCGGCAGACGAGTTTATACAAAAAGCCTTGAATTCCACACCCACAGAATATTCGCCCCCAATTCTAAATCATCTCAATGACAACAGCATTGCGCCACATTACTGTTGCGGCGCATTACCGGAATCACTTGCGAATTCTTTTGAGGATTGTTACGACAAAGACGCCAACAACACTGGCAACACTTACAAAAGCTTTAAAGAAATATTTAACACGAATAAAAGCTTTTACGAGGACTGTGTAAGAGACTTTGAAAATATTAATGTTAGTTCAAAGTAAACTTTTGTTCAAATTAATTTTGGCTCCATAAAACTTTGTTTTAATTTTTAGTTACTGAAAAATTGTGCCGAGGATCATATTACTGATACAGATTTGGATCCCATACAAGTGATAAACTCACAACAAAGTCCTAATAGCAATGGCGATTCCAGTGGGAATTACATTTGCGTGAATCCCTTTGATGAGGCGTTTAATCAATACATTGAGAGAAATTCAAAACCGGTTCAACTGGAGAGTTTAGAACACATTGATGATAAATCCGAGAATCTGATTGAGACGGCAAAAATTGAAAGCGGCTTTGAACCAGACGACAATGATTATGACGATCAGTCCATGATCGATCTGTGCAGTGATACTAAATCTATTTACGATAGCGATGAAAAAGGTAAGAAACAAATTTTGTTATAAAATTCTAACAGATGTCTGCAAAAGTTAAAATTTTTGCGTATTTAGATTAAAATTAAAGCGACAAAACAAATTACAACTCTGATTATATTATATTAAGACCATTGATTGCCGCAAGCCAGGCGACTAGTGCAAAAGCTGCAGTTAAGGCCATGTTTCCCTATCTAGACTTCTATTTTGAAAAATAGTATCAATATGGCGTTCTTGGTGCCATCGTATCATATAAAAATAATGACTGATTTTTTCTTTGCTGATTGAAGTAAATGCAACTCTGATGACTTAAAAATGTTCATAGACTTGTGCTTCTTATAAAAATCTGACATTTTTAGGCCACACTATTTTATTTTTCCAACAGAGATGCTGGAAATAGATTAGGGAAGAGAAGGTAAAGATCACATTTGCATCCCTTAACATGTCTTAAAATCATTTGCCATGCCAACTTCTCTTAGTAAGGTATGGCATTAGGCGACCTTTGGTCTGACGCCAAAGCTTTACAATCTTTTCTTCAAACACCATTTTCCATTTTCTTTCTTCTTCATCAAAACTCTCATTCCCATTATGCAAGCAATTTATTTATTATTTTATTGTATCATATTAGCAGATGATTTGCATTAGCACGCAGGCCGAATCAGCTGATATCGCGAAATAATCAATTTCAACGCATTTCTAAATAAAAATGGAAATTCATATTCCGCTGAGTATTAGTTGTTGGGAATTTAAGAAGTTTAAATAGCTAAGAAATATTATTGGGTATCAGCACGCAGGGCAATGCGCATGCGAATCAGCTGATATCGCGAAATAACTAATTTCAACGCTTTTCTAAATAAAAATAGAAATTCATATTCCGCTGAGTATTAGATGTTGGGAATTTAAGAAGTTTAAATAGCTAAGAAATATTATTGGGTATCTGGCAGTCTTCCTCAAAATTTACTTCAATAATTTTGATACTCTATAGAGACCGCTAAACAGTAAAATAAAATAATTTAAGCAATACAACAAGAAACATAGATAAAGGTTTAAAAAAACCATGATTTTGAAACTTCCATATAGACGGGGGCGGTCTTAGGAGGCATTTCTTCTATGCGTAAGCTGCAGTTGCTCTGAAGTTGTGTATATACTTAGCGACAACCATCTGTGACTCGATTTTACATGGCCTTTTTCGAGTTTAATCAAGCAACCCCATTTTAGAACCGCTGGAGAAGAAATACTTATGAAATGGCTGCTTATAGCAACTCAATTTTTGAACTAGTTCACAAATTAATGCTAATTTTGCATCATTCTTTTTAAAAAATCGTTCATTATGTGAAAAATACTTTAAAGAAACTTCTGTCTGCTTGCCAAGGTATTATTTCTTTAATTGAGACTTCCTGAAATCCGTACAGAGATATTTCCAGTGATTCGTTGTAATTTCCGTAATTCTTATATTAGTACCTATTGAAAAACCTCCGTCACTTAGAAAAGGTTTTCCGTACAGCAACGTATCTTTGCCGACTTTTAAGAATATTTAATTTAACTCCACTGCAATTAATAATTGTTTGCAGAGGATGACTTTTTGACATCAGCTTCATCCTCGATCGGCTCTTTGCACACCCCAAAACACTCATTCTTCCCCAGAGGTATAATTAATCCTAACTATCCGGGTTTTCAACATTTAGCTCACACCCTCTCAGAACATTTTATTAATAGTTCACCCTCCGATTCCTACGAGAGCGACATGTCCGAGTATGAAATGGAACTGAGCGCCGATAGTTTTGAAAGCCTACACGAGGAGAAATCGCAAATACAATTAAACACCTACAACAACAATACTCTCGATAGGCAAAATAGTTCTATTGGTCAGAACACTCATTTCGTCTACACACATGATACTGAAACAGATGATGACTATCCCCTAATGGAATTAAGTAAAGGCCATAGACCTTCTCTGGATGGCGATAATAATAGCAATAGTCAAAACAACCATCAATCGTTAAATATGACGGATTTACAAAATCATTTAAAAACTACGCTTACCCTGCTTGAAAAGCAGGAATGCAGTGCGCAGAATCACAATGACACGGCACCAGTTTCCATAACACCAGACATCTTAATCAAAAACTATAATTTGCATGTGCAGCCATTGCACAAAAAAGAAAATCGACCTGATCTGCTAAGAGGTGTAAGTCCACATCTTATTTGCGATAGGAAATATCATGAAGCGAAGAATGGAAATGTGAAATTGGATAAGATGTACAATGTGAGTAGTCATGGATTGCGTTCAACTGAGACTAAGGACGAAATGTCGTTTGGCTTAACACCGGTTGATATAATTGGTGATTTTGGCCAGGAGGTGGAAAGAGAATTTGGTCTCTTGGTTAGCGGCTATAGGCGTTTGGTTGATACCCAAGATATATTGGCCCAGCCAATGGATGAAGGCAACAAGGTACTTAATTAAAACAATTTTTCTGAAAATATTCGAATATTTTTTTGTTTCTTAACAATAGATATCTGATGCAGTGTTATCGGTAGCCAAAGATCAGATTGACACCAATAAATATATAGAAGCCTTAAATAAACAAACGGAAAACGAAATTGGCAATCAAATATCATCTGAGTTCGCTGACGATAATGCTGTTGACTTACCAATGTCTGCTCGACATCCTTCTCAAAATGCAAACCTTAAAGTCCAGCAAACCAGTGCCAGCTCCCAACAATCCAACAAAAATGATGCTCATTTAAAACCTAAATATCAAAAATCTTCCTATGACGATCGACAACTACCACCGGTTGCAATTGAATATAAACGTTGCCAACAAACTGCTCGTTCCAATAAAAAATTACCGTCGAATCCTAATGAGAAATCGACCAAAATCGTTAAGCCTGCACATACGAAACCTGGTATTGCGAGTCGTTTGTTTCATTCCAAACGAAATTGTTACAAGAACGATAGCAATTCAAGTCGCAAACGGGAGGAAGCCGAATTGCATCAGTACCAACAATTGATTAGTGACAAAGAAAAAATTCTCAGCAATAGTAAATATGCCAAATTATCATCATGGGCTCAATATCTAAAAAATTCGGTTAATGATCGTGGATCGCGCGGTAGTACAGACCTAATATCACCAAGTGCATTGGGTAAGTTCAGTAATTTAAACTAGTTTTACATTTCAAATTAATTTTGGTTGCACTTTAGAGTTATTTGATGCCTACAAAATTGGAACGGAAATCGATATGGAAGAGTTACAGCAGCATTTGAAAATGGCAAAGGAAATCGAAAAGAAGGTAATTATATACTTATGCATGTGATTTCGCTGATATAAATATATGTTAACGGAAGGTTAGAAAGCTGCTTTTCACTACGAACTAGTACGTCACGACACAAAAGCTTTACGCTATTTATAAAATATAATGAAAGGATTAAGGAATACAGTAATATGGTTATTGGATGAAGCCTAATTCATTCTTAAGGAAAAAGAATATGAAGGAAAAAGAGGCTTACAAAATCTCAAAATAACTACAGATTGCTAATTAATGTGGAAAGGAAATTAGATTTCCTTTAGATGGTGTAAATACTAGTTTGATACTAGCAGGCAATCGATCAAACAGTATGACCAAAAATTAAGGCAAGATTTGAGAATTAAAGCTACCTAAAGGGTATCCAATATTCGTAATTGCATTACTATTAGCAATTCCAACCTTAAATATGATTAGAGGGAACGTTTGTCTAAATAATTGCCACATGGGTTAGTATAACAATTTCCCCTTCATAAGAAGTATCAGACAAACTCGACAACACCGAAAGCAATCAGCCAAGCGAATCGCACATCACTCACTTTGTGACGAAGTTTGTTGAAGCTTTTTAAAAGTTTATTGTTATTATTTACGAAAACAATATTGAAAATATTATTTTGCTGCAAATCTCTTTGCACGTATAACATTCACTAAACATTTTGCAAAGGGAAGCAGCCAACCAACCAACCAGCCAGTACATCCATCTGTTTGCCAGTTACTAGATTTTAGTTGTTACTTCAAGTTCAGTCCATAAGCTTCGCACAGATTGATGAAATTAACGCGTTTTTCTTTTCCGTTTTAACTCGTTGGTAAAGAAGCAGAGGCAACGGTAGCCAGAACAAATTAAAGCTCTATCTGAAAACCTTTAACTCTTTTCTGTTTTCGTATTTTAATCATTAATTCCCAAAGCCAGTTAGCAAAACAAAGTTGAATCATACAAAAAAGTATCTTCAAAAACAAGTTAAAAAATAATAAAATTCGTTATATGATAAAACAAATAAATTATTGAAGTATAAAAGAAAAGAAAAAAAAATAATTAAAATTATATCGCGTTTGACCATCCACCGGTGTTGTTGAATACAATAAAAAACTTTTTTCTTATAACAATTTTAATACGGGCATTTGCGCAAGAAGCACACTCGTATTCACACGTTCGTACTTACAGTGTGTTTTATAAATTAAAACTAGAGATGCCAAACGAAACTGCTTTTTAAACGTCTGGTATTCTGTATACTTTTGTAGGATACCGAAATTCCAAGCCGCGATAGTACTCACTAAAATACGAACAAAGAAAGCAATAATAAGTACAATAACGAAACCAAACGAAGCTGATTTTAGAAACTATTGGTTAGAGTTCCTTATACTCTTGTAGGATACCGAAATCCCAAACCACGATAGTACTCACTAAACAATTAGTTGGTGTTCGTTTTACTCTTGTAGCATACCGAATTCCCGAACCACGATAGTACTCACTAAACAATTGGTTGGTATTCGTTATACTCTTGTAGGATACCGAAATCCCAAACCACGATAGTACTCACTAAAAGACGAACAAAGAAAGCAATAATAAGTACAATAACGAAACCAAACAAAGCTGATTTTAGAAACTATTGGTTAGAGTTCCTTATACTCTTGTAGGATACCGAAATCCCAAACCACGATAGTACTCAGTAAACAATTAGTTGGTGTTCGTTGTACTCTTGTAGCATACCGAAATCCCAAACCACGATAGTACTCACTAAACAATTAGTTGGTGTTCGTTTTACTCTTGTAGCATACCGAATTCCCGAACCACGATAGTACTCACTAAACAATTGGTTGCTGTTCGTTATACTCTTGTGGGATACCGAAATCCCGAACCACGATTGTACTCATTAAAAGACGAACAAAGAAAGCAATAACAAGTAGAATAACGATGCCAAACGAAGCTCATTTTTAAAAGACCTTTTGTTCGGTGTAATTTTTAGGATATCATAATCCTGCGATAGTTCTCAGTAAAATGGAATTAAATTAAATAATAGCACTTTAAGTAATAATATTTACAATAATATTGTGTAGTCTAGCCTGCTTTTATTCACTTAAGCAATTCGGCTTCTCTGGTCCGATGTAACTTAACTCATCTTCTCAAGTTACATTTCAGTTTTGGTCCCATTCCTCTGTGTTGAAATAATCCTTTCATTTATTTTGATACACTCGCCCACAATCTCAAATAACTACGAATGTTATCTATCAATCTGAGAATTTATTTCAATTTTTGCTCAGAATTTATGCAAAAAATAAACTGAAATATACAAGAAAAAAATAAAGATATGCCTTACGAAACTGGCATATCTAACAGTATTATCGCCTTGCTAATTCGTCTTAGAAACAAATCATATTATGAAAGGGCTACCTGTACACCGAACGCAATTTATGCAAAAAGCCATCTCACCTCGCATTAGAAATCCTATATTAAACCAACATGGTTACATTGTTAATTCGTTTCAGAATCGAATTGTGCTATAGAAGTGTTACCTGTACATTTAATATTTGTGAAGAAAAGACAATTAGAAAATTCAGTATTCGAAAATTAAAATCAGCTCATGCAAACTAGAAAAAATATCTGTGATTTCTATTTCCGATTTGGAATTTACCGCTTGGCATCTCTATTTGATATTAAATATGAAATTAAAAATGATTTTTATTATTTTTAAAGTCGCTTTTTATGCTAAACAGACCGCTTAAGCTAAAGAAACTTTGCGCAATTGCAATTGGCCATGGCCAGTATACATACTTTCAGCGATCTTGATGTATCTTTAAAAAGCCATACGTGCACTCGCCGTCATTATAAGAAAGATTCTCGTTTCGTATTCGATTTATATACACTGTGCTACGATGAAAATGAAAGTGTTGATACAGTGGAACTATTTACATCGATTGTCAATAATACAGCCGGCAATTGGAAAGAAGAGGTACCTGAAAACTAATTTTAGATTATGATTATTGTAAATAGCAGAAGATAAGCGACACAGGATATCCACAAGATATATATAAAAGAATCTAAACTATAAGCAATTTTTGTATTAACACATTTGCATCTACCAGTGTTGCCTTTGTAGAAGTTTGCCCACTAATATTAGTGTTTAGTGTTATTTAGTTTTTAATAAAATAATTTGGCTATTATGTCTTTTACAATCAGCGAAATTGGTGTTAAATTAATTTATATTAGTGAAAGCGATTAAGGAACTGTGAGAAATTTTAGGCTAAACAAGACTTTGTAGTATAAAGTTGTTGTGAGTGGCAACACTGGTTCAGTTGCAAAAAAAAGTTTCCATCAAGTCTTATTAACGTTAAGCGCAGGATAGAAAACTTATTCCACGTTGTTCTATATAGTGATATAAGCAAAGTCGTTTAAATGTACGCTAGTGTTCTTGTAGGCAAGTGTATAATAACCAGTGTGGCCGCTATAATTTTTGGAAAGTGTGTAGCCACCCTAAAAGCATGAATTTTCTTTAAACAATTGAAAGAAAAAAGTTTTTGTATGTATGTGAAAAGAAAAATATTTTGCTACTGTTCTTGTAGACAAGTGTATAATAACCAGTGTGGCTGCTATAATTTTTGGAAATTGTGTAGCCACCCTAAAAGCATGAATTTTCTTTAAATAATTGAAAGAAAAAAGTTTTTGTATGTATGTGAAAAGAAAAATATTTTGCAAATGTTCCTGTAGGCAAGTGTATAATACCAGTGTGGCCGCTATAATTTTTGGAAATTGTGTAGCCACCCTAAAAGCATGAATTTTCTTTAAACAATTGAAAGAAAAAAGTTTTTGTATGTATGTGAAAAGAAAAATATTTTGCTACTGTTCTTGTAGGCAAGTGTATAATAACCAGTGTGGCCGCTATAATTTTTGGAAAGTGTGTAGCCACCCTAAAAGCATGAATTTTCTTTAAATAATTGAAAGAAAAAAGTTTTTGTATGTATGTGAAAAGAAAAATATTTTGCAAATGTTCCTGTAGGCAAGTGTATAATAACCAGTGTGGCCGCTATAATTTTTGGAAATTGTGTAGCCCCCTAAAAGCATGAATTTTCTTTAAACAATTGAAAGAAAAAAGTTTTTGTATGTATATGAAAAAAATATATATTTTATTAGTGGAAAGAACGAGGTATTTTATTAAAATCGGGGCAGCGTTACCGTTTTAGTTTTTTATATTGCTAATATGGTTGCGAATGTTCATTTTTGTACTTTTTCTAAATCCGAAATTTAAATGTCTATACGCGGATAAATTACTTTAAAAATTTTAATGATAATTTCCATGCGATCAGGGTTGCATTTACTTCAATCAGCCAAGAAAAAATTGTTGTAAAAAAAAAATTTTGTATGAAAGTGTGGCAACAGCAACACAATTTTTATGCGATGTTTTAAAAGAGTATGGTTTCGCTATCAGATTTTCGTGCGAATGAATCGCACGACTATCTAGGGGAGTGAAACAAGACCTTTATTAATGTGTGAGCTAAGCCAATAAAGAGCTGACAATATTTTCTTTACGAATCGGTTATTATTATTTAATTTCTTATAACTCAAAAATATTTTGTTCTATGAATAAGGCCGTTGGCCCTTATTTTGTTCCATAATATTTCTATATATTTATACTGGATACTCGATGTTTTACATTCTTCATTTTCCTGTTAATATTCTTGTATCGCCGGACTACATTTGTAATACATTATTTTCATTGATATTTCCTTTAACTTCACGAAAACCAATTAAATCTCCGTTCAGACAAAGCAGGTGTTATTGCAGATGTATATTTGAACACATTGCTTTTACTCGCATATAATGTTACTAATCATACATTAACACATTCAATACCACAGGCAACCGACTACAAAATTTCAATGGAAAATGCAATACGCATATTTATATCGTATGAGAACATTTATTTTGACGTCAACACAGCACGATAATGACAGACAATGAATAGAAATAATATAATAGAAATATAATAATAAATAAATATAATAATATAAATATGTACGTATTTGTGTATAATATATGTATGATTCGCTTTTGTTTCTCGTGTGGTTATGCTAGTTTAGATGCCTGAATTTCGCTGGTGCAAACACCAAACTCAGAAAGAGCCTGCAACGAAACAGTTTTGAAAAATAATCGCATATCCTGCCATTTTATGGCCATTTTCTCAACAATCAATTGAGAACTGCAAAAAACACAATTATGGCAAAGCTTGAAAAAGCTTCTCAAATCTACATAACAAAACCATTTTTCTCGATATGAATTTTTTTTTCTTTAATTTTTATTTATTTTTCATATTTATTTAATTTTTATTTATTTAATTTTTATTTATTTAATTTTTATTAATTTAATTTTTATTTATTTAATTTTTATTTATTTAATTTTTATTTATTTAATTTTTATTTATTTAATTTTTATTTATTTAATTTTTATTTATTTAATTTTTATTTATTTAATTTTTATTTATTTAATTTTTATTAATTTAATTTTTATTTATTTAATTTTTATTTATTTAATTTTTATTTATTTAATTTTTATTTATTTAATTTTTATTTATTTAATTTTTATTTATTTAATTTTTATTAATTTAATTTTTATTTATTTAATTTTTATTTATTTAATTTTTATTTATTTAATTTTTATTTATTTAATTTTTATTTATTTAATTTTTATTTATTTTTCATATTTATTTAATTTTTATTTATTTAATTTTTATTTATTTAATTTTTATTTATTTAATTTTTATTAATTTAATTTTTATTTATTTAATTTTTATTTATTTAATTTTTATTTATTTAATTTTTATTTATTTAATTTTTATTTATTTAATTTTTATTTATTTAATTTTTATTTATTTAATTTTTATTTATTTAATTTTTATTTATTTAATTTTTATTTATTTAATTTTTATTTATTTAATTCTTATTTATTTCATTTTTATTTATTTAATTTTTATTTATTTTATTTATATTTATTAATTTATTTTGGCCAGCTTGGTTTTAGCGCCAAGCCATCTAGGCTATCTTAACCACTTGACAAACAAAAGAAAATAAGAGCGGTTTTGGGGGAATGTGACAGATAATAATAAATTTTATTATAAATATATAAAATATATTATAATATATTGCAAGGTAAAGTTATTAATTAAATTTTTTTAAGCTCCTTTAAATAAATTATTGTGGCAACCTCGATTGCCAATTATTTTTAATTGAAATTTGCTTAAGTCTCCGGTTGTTCTAAAACACCAATAAGGTGCATTAGCATGCAGCAACCTGCTGGAGCCACCTAACCCCCCAAAAAAAAAAAAAAAATTAATAAATTAATTTAAACTTCTAATTTTTTTCTTTGGAAATTTTGTGCGATTTAATTATTAATTTGGTCTATAAATAGCAGAAATAAAATAAAGTATGATTAAATAAATAATTTTATTATTTTATTAAATAAAATATTTGGCAGGGGCATCTTTGAAGTATTCAATGTAAACTTTTCAAACCGTTTGTAGTTATGCAGTCTGCTGCTTTTAAAGTGTTAATGAATGAGAAGACAAAACGAATCGCAATAGTACGTGGAAACAAAAACTCGTTTAAAATTAAAAAAAATAATTTTAAATTTTTGATGAAAATTTTTACAATTACAAAAACCAAATCAGGTGGCTTTCTAAATACTTAACGTTTTTGCTTTCCATTCAAATGGAATTCTATACCTTCTGTACCTTTTATTATTAGAAAAGGTTCCAACCCTTATAAATAAAGTGGCAGCCCGATTATTGCAACAGCCTAATTAAGCCAACAAGCAATTGGTTTTTTTTACAGTAAAAGAAAAGTGTAATTTTTTTGTTTTCTGAATTGATTTATTTAGCAGGTTAAGTTTCTGTAAGAGAAAATCCATCTTAAAAAGGGTTTCCAGCACTATCGCTGCGAGGGAAGCTTTCACCTGGGCACTGAGCTTAGAATATGATCATACTCTCAATATTGTTTAAGGAAAAATAATTCTACGCCTATATATAATATAGAAAAATTCCCTCTTTTAATTTACAATTAGTTCTTTGTCTTCAGATTGATCCTTACAACGTTCTAATTAAAGTTATATAGGACTGAAGTGAGGACGATTGTAAAGTCTATTAGGGGTTCAAGCGAGAGCAGGTTTCAAGTACAACATCTATGTACTTTAAATTTGTTTTGTGGATATTTTAGCGGAGGAAACAAAGATATACACCTTTCAGATAAAGAAATTTTTCGGAAGGTCGAAGTTGAAAGACCGCAAAAGCTTAAAGTAGATGATGTTATTAAAATCCTTGACATTTGTCTGGAGTGGAATATTTCTTTAGAAAACTTAATGTTTTTTTGCAAAAGTTAATTGATCTGCGATATAAAAAAGGATTAACACAGCCACATTCAACCTACTTAGTGCCTTTCAGGCTTTCAGCAATGTTCAGAGGTCGTACTTATATAAAACATTCGATATATAATTTTGTTTAATAACTGAATTTTTATTTAATTAAATTTTTTTTTTTTTTTTAAATTAATGAATTAATTAATCAGTTTTGTATATTAAGTATTTAGTGGTAGTTTCTTGCCACATACCGTTAAAAGCAACGGTACCGACTTTCTTTCGACTACACACATCGGGGTCGTACTGTAAGTATCCGTCGTACCTATCCATACGACTACAACAAGCATTAAAGAAACCTGTATGCCTTCTGAATGTTTTAAAATTACAGGACGATGAGACCAATACAAGCGCACTCGTAAACACACCCACACGCATACTATTACACACATTTTCCTGTAATTGTAATACGCATCTTGAGGAATGTGGAATAATACTTAGAATCACACTACAATATCAGTAATTCAAAGCAAATATATATGTATGCCTTTAAAATATGTGAACATCTGTTCCTCATTCAGTCTTTGAAATTCATTGATTGGGCTGCGAAGGAGGAAGTGTAAGTAATTTAGGGGTAGATGTAAAAATGTACCTGACTCCTGCCATTGAACGGCTTGTCTTAAATGTAGAAATCGGCAAGTAAAGTAATCACAAGGCCTGGTTTCCTTTATGGTTTCAGTACATAATAGTGGGGCTCAATTTAAAAGCCTAAGCTGTAATAATTGCGATTAGGCCTTACATGCACAGCAGTAATAAGAAAAGCAGTAGAAACCTTTGACATAAAGACAATTCATTTGACATCTCCATATAATGGTGCTGGACCAGATATTTTGGAACAGCATTATCTGAATCATTACATTCCCTGCATATAAAATTGAGCAAATAAAATATATTCAGGTATGTGATGAAAAACGATCGTTTTGAAAAGGCAAATCAATTCTAAAAATGATATATATAGATGTAATGAATTTTGATTGGTTTCGTATTCCAATTTTTGTTTCATTCCATTTTATTTTTTAAAAAAGGCTACAACAATACCTAAAAAATACTACTCTGCATTTGTTTTAACTACAAATTCAAAAATACATAAAAATTTACATTTTACAATTATTTTTAAATAAAATGTTTGAAATTAAAAAAAAAGGTAAATGGCGTTTGTTGTAGCAAAAGCATTAGTTATAACGGATGAAGAGCACAGAATTGAAAACAAGAATCTTGCAGATTTTGCATTTGCAATTCCTTCAACAAATACATGCCAAGCACATATTTGGCCCACTGTTTCCTCACTTTTTGAGATATAAATTTGGTTAAACGGATTAACACCTGTTGGCATGACTTCTTTCTTGTTTATTGACATTTTCTTTTTTACAGCTGCTTTCCAACATATCCATATCTTCAAATCATTAGATTTAGTTTACTTATCCATATTTATAAAAAAAAATATTTTAAGTTACCTTTTTCCATCCAGTTAAATCATGTATTGGCGGACCTAAATTATTCAGTTCCTTAACTAAATCGTTCCACAAATTCTACACACCTATTTTATCAGTTCGTGTGAATCCTCTGGCCAAATCCAAATGATTTTGCATAAATTCTCTTAATGCATTTTCTTGTCTTGAATTTTTTTGAATTCCCCTTAAATACGTATAAAAAATTGTAAATTTTTTTTTTTTTTTTTTTAAAAAAAACTACTTACATTTTGTAATATAAAAAAGAAAACAGACTATTGCCACAATCTTGATTTGAAAACAATTTTAAACTGATTCAATTGGTTTTCATCAAAGCTATTGCCTTTTACTTGAAACAAAATGGAATTTGAAATCAATAAAACAAAACGATTTTGCGAAATGCATCACACCTTTTATTGACTTGAAATCGTTTTTATGTCCTAATCGTTTTTCATCACATATCTGATTAGTTTATAAAACTTGTATGTACCTTGAAGTACCTTTTCTATTTAAAATAGTACCGCAAAACAGTACAAAACATATAGCAAAACTTCAACCCTGTGCGGGAATTCAAAATGATGAAAGACTTCAAAAAAAAAAAAAAAAAAAAAAAAAAAAAAAATTCCTCTGCTGGTTGGATACCCCCGCACACAAAAGAAAAAAATTTAAAAAGAGAACGTGTTGTTGCTTTTATAAGCATTTAATGGTTGCATACAAACATACACACATAAAAACAACGACACGATTGAGAATGTATTCGTGCATACTGTTATTATTTTCAATTTGTTGTTGCACGTTTCAGTGATCAATAAAAAGGACGGCTGGTTACAATAGTAAAAATCTCACTGATCACTGATGCTCGTTCATATTGAAATGTATGTAATCAGTAGTGAGCAGTAAATAGGATCTTGAGCATCGCAAGTTTCGCTTCTTTAATTTTGATTGTATACAAAAATGTTTGAGAAAATTAAATTCAAAGTTCGAAAAATGATTTGGACAAAATTAAGTCGTAAATTTTCCAGTTATCAATCTTGTGCCCAAAAAGAGAATTATTGTGTCGATTTCATGTTTCCACGTGTTTACAGTGAAAATGGCTTTCCAAATATTGAATTGACTTTGTTTCCAAAGAACACAGAGTGTAGAGAATCGGAGTTTTTTCTCAATATCGTTGATAAATTTTTGGTAGTCACCGATCCCACAGAGCGAGATTTAAAAATATATAGTAATGGAAGGATTTTACAGGTAATATAAAATTTAAGATAAATAAACTCTTTAACTGGATCGTGAAATGTGAGAATATGATAATATTAATGGAATTATTCTATTGCTTACGAGTATGGCTTGATGAGTGTCGTCTTTTCTGGCGAAAGATTATAGGCAAAGGCAGCGAACAGAGTGAGCGCTGAAAGCCGAATGAGAGCTGAAGATTGTCAGTGCCATAAAAAGGATTATATAGAAGTCAATAGAAGTAAGCTTGTGTATAAGACAGTGAACGCCGGCAGCAGCTAAGAGCAAAAGTGATACAAATGCTCTTCTGGCATGAAAATAAGAGTCAAAACTCCCTGTCTACATTGCAATTTTATTGCAGCAATTTTTGGTTGTTTTAGGTGAGAGGGGTGAGAAGCTTGAGGAGGGGTACAGAGTATTGTACCTCTTTCACCCAAAACAATCAAAAATTGCTACAAAAAAATTGCAAGTGTGGACAGCGGGAAAGCTCGGTGCGGCAATGCTCGGCATCAGCGCTCACTCTGTTCGTATCATAAGTGGTCAATAAAAAAGTGTGAGTTATGTTACATCACATTGTTTGGTATGTGTCTCTCTCTTGCTGTTGCTCTCTCGTTCTACTCTCTCTATCTCTATATCTGTCTATCTACACATTATTCACTATCTCCCTGTCCACACTTGCAATTTTGTTGCAGCAATTTTTGGTTGTTTTAGGTGAGAGGGGTACGATACTCTGTACCCCTCCTCAAGCTTCTCTTCAAAATAAACATGTATATTTAGTTTGTAGACGTATTGAAATCGGTAGCCTGCTGGCTCTGAGCTTAAATGTACACCAATACAAAAATAGATAAGACTTTAGATAGATCACACTTTAAGAGTTCACATTAGAGAAGAGTAAAACAGTAAGAGTAAAACATGTGATTACAATGGGGGAAATAATTGTACTCATAAGATCGCTGCCCACAGTAAAAGCAATCCGAATATGGTGTAATCAAATGGTTCCAATAAAATTAAAAAAATAATTCATACTTCAGTTAATCATTAATATAAATAAAGAAAAAATATAATTAATGAAATTAAATGCAAAAAGTTTGCAGTAACTATACAGAAAAAAAAATTATTTTTATTAGAATGAAGTAACACTTTAATGTCTGCCTTTCTCTTTAATAGCGTCGTAGTGACCGGGAGGAAATTCGACGACGTTTGGCAATGGGTGGTGAGGAGAACTGCAATGAACAACAGCAACAAACACAGACGGAACACAATTTATGGAAACCAAGTATACAATCGCGTTTACAAAACGGTAACTAAAATTATAATTTAATCATTTTTAAATTCTTTAATTGATTAACATTTTTTTAATTGCGATTTGTCCAGACTTTAATCGCATTACAGAAATCTCATCCGATACAGAGAGCCATAGTTCCGATTCGGAGACTTGCCCGAAATTATCCAAATCAAAATCACAAATTGGCGAGTATTCATTTACTAGTGGACAGATATCAACAATCGACAGTCAACAATTGCATCCATATCATGGACGACCGCTTTCAGTCAGTTGTTCAAAAAGTTCAAATATAAACAACAACAATAATAACAATAACAACCCAAAACAGCAATTGCAACAACAATTAAATGAAACATATAGTAATGAAGATCGCGAATGCGATTTCTTTACAAAGCAAGCGAAATTACAAATTGAAGCCCGCATGGCTTTGTCGCAGGCCAAAGAAATGGCCCACATGCAAATGGAGGTTGGAATCATGTTGTATCGTATCAATTACAGAAACTTTATTTATATTTGTATTTATGTCTATTACAGATTGAACGCCAAAATCGAATGGTCTCACCGATAACAGCCATAATTCGTGATTCTCTGGACAAAGTTGGTGTGCACATTAAGCCCGACAAACGCCGCTTATCGCGCCAATTATTAACCGATATGAATATAGCACAACTACAGATTTTAGTCAATAATCTACACACACGCATTGAAGAGCTAAACGAATCCCTTGTTAATTATTTAATGGAACGTGATGATTTACATGACAGCCAAGATGCGATGCTAGTTGATATTGAGGAGCTCACTCGTTATATGTAAGTTTCTCATTAATGCGTGTATTACAGATGATCCAAACATATATTCTTGCATGTAAGCACTTCTAACCTGATTACATGGAAAAATACATATTTCATACTTCAATAAAAATTTCATTGTTTCCGTAGAAATTAAGGCGATTCCCTTGCTTTTCGCAAGGAAAAGCAAAAGAGACAAAAGCTTGACAAAAAAGAATACAGAATAATATCGCTGCTTAGATATAGAACCCGATTCATTTCGAGTCCTACCAATACAATTTTGACACCTTAATATTCAAAAAGATTTGGTGTGACACATAATTTAAATTTCAGCAATAAAACATTACAAATTACTCAGATCTGGCAATACCACAGTAAACACTTTATTATGTATACAATGATTACAATGAAACGTAATAACAACATCAAACACTACATTTATTCCTAAGAAATCCGAATGCACACGAAGTAAAGTCGTAGTATCTGTAAACTATGGAGTGATTTTACCAACAGCAGTTACAAACTCTACACAATTCTTAGGAAATACAAGAAAGAAACATTTTTCAGGAATTATTCTGCTTATTCATTTAATTTTACCTGTCAATTATTTGCTACACAGACCGTTTTTAAAGGATACACTAATTAAAAAAGACAAAGACCTTGAAATAATTGCAAATCCAGCCATCTAGCCAATTGAAATATTTCACTTTTGCGTTTCCCACACTGTTTTTGCTATTGTTTTTCTTGATGTGAAAAGAAACTATTCTTCTTATTAAATCCCTTCTTTTTTTTACAAGTTATCGATCGAAGAGCATAAATGTATCTACCAGGGTTGGGAATGTGACAATTTTTTTTTGCGTTATCTTTGGTCTGGTCTCTATCAAGTTTTTATTTTCTGTTTCCAGGTATTTTATTAAAAAAAAGTGGTAAATTAAATGAAGCTTTTGTCAAATAATTTTATGAATGCCAAAAAAAAAAAACAAAATGCTCTAGTAATGCATTGTGGGTGTGGTAACTCTGGTTCACTTGTACGTGTATATAACAGGTTCGGTTATCCTGGTCATTTTATATACATGAAAGCAGTATAGTAGACACGCAAAAGTTTACTTTGCAGAGACTTTAGTTTGAATCACATTAGATTTTCGTATGACAGAATTGTAGTACCGTGTAGGATAATGAATACTGGCCATCATCCACCATTAGTAATCATTTTCTATTTTATTTTTTAATTTTCAGAGGAGCAAAAGAACATATCGCCCAGCAAAAGAGGATATCAAGTGGAAAGAAATGTGCAAAATAAAATATTTTTCGTACACAAGTCCTTAAAATACACAAACACCCACATAATATTTATTGAAAACAAATGTAGTAAAATAGAAACCAAAAACAAACTGGAAATATTTATGAATTTATAATTTATTTTTATTATTATTATTATTACTATTATTATTATTATTATTATTATTATTATTATTATTATTATTATTATTATTATTATTATTATTATTATTATTATAATTATTATTATTATTATTTTCATTATTATCGATAACTAATAAACTATTAAGCAGTCTACACAACTAAAATAAATTAATCACTTCAAACTATCACACATGTAGTTGCATCGAACTTGCAAAATAATAACAAGTAAATAAATTAATTGTGCACACAGGCGTACAGACGGGGGGAAGTACATAGCAAAATATACATACCAAATCCACAGTTAAAATCTTAAATGCATAAAAACATATTCACATACGTACATATTTAATTAAAATAAAATAAAACATAACATAAAAAATTCTTATATTAAAATATATATTTATGATAATTATGAATTATATCCCACTACTATTTCAAAAACAAATAAATATAAAATAAAATTCAAAACGAGTTAAATTTCAGATTAACAAAATTTAAAAATGGATTTTTGTAATTATATTAATTTTCTTTTTTGGGTGGTAATTAGTGGCTTGATTATGTCCAATTGCATTTTACAGTGAGGAAAAATGTAAGCCTATTATACTACAAGGTAGTCCTGTCCAAAAGTTATGCAATTGCATTTGTATTGAAAAGGGCTGCGTAGACAGTAAGCTTTCTTGCACAAGTTTTGATTTTCTATGAGAAAGATGGCAAAGAGTCATTTAAAAAAAAATTGATTAATTTTTTTTTACATTGGCAACACTGAAACCTGAACTAACGCTGAAGGCTTTAAAATGTGAAGTTTTAGATAAAATTTTATTGGTCTATTAAAAAGTTTACAAGTAGAAGAAAAATCTGAAGTGCCTTGTGGTTTCATACCTTTTGATATTCACAATTTTTTGGCTATATTTTTTTTATTTATTAGCCGATTTTTTTTTTTTGATTTTTATATTGGATAACTTTTCTCTTTTATTAAACATATTTAGTTCTTATAACCTTTTTCAAAAGGGATGGAAGAGATGGGAAGGCTTTCATACAGATGCTGAAATTTCTGTAATATTGATTTCCGACCTTATAAAGTATATACATACATATATTCTTGATCCTTATAAGAAAGGATCAAATTGAGCTTTGTCCTTTAGTCCTCTGTATTTTTGCTGTATTTTTATCGCGATGCCAAACGAGCTTTAATTTTGTCTAAAGTCAAAAATTTTAAAATCCTTCAATTTTCTTCCGATTTTTCCTATATAAAACATAACAAAATCGGATGATAAATAAAAGAAATATAGCCGAAATATTATTTCATACATTTATAGTTACAAAAAAAAAAAAAAAACAAATAGGCCGTTAACCCACAGAGGGTATCGCTGGCAGCCATTGAATTTCAATAATACAATTTTACATTATTATTATAGTTTTGTTTATGTTCTTTTCAATCGTATATATATTTTATGTTATTTTATTCGAAATTTAATATTTCTTTTTATAATAATATTTTTTCATAAAATTCTTTTATTTTAGATGAGTTAGTTTGATTCTGTTGGGAAAAAATAGATCCCCTTCACTCTGTCCCGGCCTGTTAGCTTTTAAATTCCAATATATTTGTGATGACCAACTAATGGTCTCTATTGATTTTTACTTATAGAAAGTATGTATGCCACCGAATAGCAACCCCACAAGTGTTTATTACCTGTTTCCATTTGAAATGGGGCAGCACTTATATACTTTTAATCTTTAAGGTTTATATGATACGTGCACATGTATTTGTGCCCTTTGTTGTATTGATATGTAATCGCATAAATAGTGGAGATGAGCACGTGTGTGCATAATAAAGTTATGATTATGCTCACTAAGGAACGGAGACTATAACTGAACTTACAGCTTAAAGTTTTGCATTTTTTTGCATAATTAGCCTCGATAAACGATAAAACTATACCTTCAAAATAATTTATTTATATCGAATTGAAAGTATACAGGATATTTCTTGTTAAACCTTTACCACTAGGTTTTATTATTACGATATATATTTTTGTGATATCGGTTTCCGTAACAAGATATCACGCTTTCCTACCGTATAACTTCTGCATTTAGGTCTAGAGTTGTCAAGCTCGATTTATTCTATAAATCGCAAACACAAACAACTAAATGGAATGTACTTAGAGGATTGAGAAAAGAGTTGTTTGAAAATCTGTGATTGCCTGGTGTGTAGCCAAACTGTCAAAGACATGATTCTCAACTAATGATTCGTAATTCTTCATTAATTTTGTTTGACAATGAATAACGAGTATGATAAAGTTCTGCAAAGTAAAAGATAACTATGTACTGTACCATTTAAAATTTGAGCGGATCGACTTGCAGTTCCGCCTGTATCAAACAAAACCTGTACCAAGTACCCGATTTGCTCCTTGATAACTATAATTGTAAACACCCTGTAACTCAAAACGGAATGAAACAGTATTTTTTTTTTTGTGTGAAATGTCACCTTGAACATGAAACAGAAATTGTTTGATCGATACTTTATGAAATATCGATCATAACCGCTTTTTTTAATCAAACAAACTTTTTGTCATTATAACATTTTTTTTTAACAATTCAATCAAAAGCAACAAATTAAAGTATTTTAAAAATGAAATTTTTTTTGTGTAATTATTTTGCAATAAAATAACAATAAATGATTTATCTGGTTATGAAAATAATATTTTTATAAAATTTCTCTTTTCTGACAATTATTTGCTTGTTTCAGCAAATCATTTTGTTTGACCATGAATTATACTAGATTTTTTTTTTATATTTTTTTTTTTTCTTAAAGTAATTATAGAAAAATTCTGAAATATATTTATGAATTGAAAACCCTTTGCTTTGTGCCTTTATATAAAATTTTTTAAATTTATAATAATATTGAAGGAGATACACTACGGACCTTAATACTCCTGACAAATTTCTGTGTGAACATTAACAGGTGTGATTTAATAAATGTCTCTCCTAAATGACAAACACGTAAATAATTGGCCGTCACAATAAAATATTAATTATTATAACTAAAGCTTATTTGTTTAAAAGTGTTTCCTTAACAATTTTTTTTGTAGACAATCTTTGTTCGCGCCAGTCATATGAACTCTGCTGGAAGGCATCTACTATCTACTGTATATGCCAGTGCATATATATTTATACACAAACAAATCGGCTATTTATTGCAGGAGCGGCATAACTCCAGAAAAAGATATTTTTGTAAGAAAGCTCTATGGAAAAGTAAATTAATATTAAATATTCAGTTACTGCTACATATTCAGTTACATACATACATATATATTGCATTTAAATTGAATGTAATAATTGATTTGTTACATATTTACTCAATTCTCAAAGTGTTATATTGTAACGTATGTGTTATATAGCTTACGAGTATAATGTTATAACTATCAGCAAATATATGAAAATACAACTTTTATTTCCACAAATTCTCAGCGATACGATAATTCTACAAACCATCGCATTTGGCCTTGAATAGTAGTTTATAATTTATCAGTTTGGAATTTTTTTGCGATATATATAATATATTGATATATTATATAATTAAATAATATATAATTACCATTAAGTAAAAAAAATTTAAAAAATTTGTTATGCAAATTATAAATAATCATATTAAGCTTAATGCAACCCATACACGATACAACCGTTGGTACAACTTAAGCAGGCTGTAATCAAAATTGTACCGTGTGTGGGCTTGTTGTATGAAGTTGTGTCTCGGCTGTATGAATAATCAAAATTTTTTGATTTTTTGGCAAGTTGTGCCAACGCGTTGCAACGTGTGTGGGCTAGTCATGCGACTTCGTACATCATTCTCATTTTAATTTTGCGAGAGAAAGACGTGTCGTCGGTTAATTTGGTTTTTGAAACCAAGAAAACTAACGTGAATACTAATTAAAAATGGAAGACACAGCTGAAATGAAACTAGAGCACAGTTCTACGATGAATTATTTAATGATAGCCAATATCAGTAAATTATATGCAATTAAAAAGAGTTCATTGAAGTTTTATTTTTTAAAGTTTTTCATTTGAAGTTTTATTTTGTTTTTTTTTTATTTTTTTTTATTTTTTAAAAATTTTTTAGATTAAAGAAAATTTGAATGTCATTAAATATTTAATTTACTTAAAGACCTTTCAATTCTTTTATTGCTTCACAAAATGTAAGCCTAATTTGTTTTGCTTCGTGGGATGCGTGTTTATTATGTGTTGGTTTCAGCTGTAAATTGTTTGCAAAATAAAATTGTACGAAGAGGTTTTATCGTATGTAGGCACAACACACAACTTGATTACTAACCGAGTTGTATCAACGATTGTATCGTGTATTGGTTGCATAATTAATCTTTTCTCTGATTTTTCAAAAAGTGCATATCTTGAGTTATGACGCGTTTGCTATCAAGGTTCATTTGTTTTTATATTTATATTCTTATCGCCAATGTTCTTGAATAGATAGATCAATGATCAGTTGAAAGAAACTAAATGCAGCATCAACAAGAGTATTTTTAAAAATGCAGATTTCTAAAATAGTCTTCAAGTGAGGTCGCTCTGTAGCAGAAGAAATTCATTCAGATTCCAGTGTTGCATTGTGTTTATAATTAATTAATATATTTAGTTGGGATTATTAAAGAAATCGTTTGCCAATAAATTAATAGAAATGTATTATTACAGTAATAAAAACGATCGATTCATTACATATCCCTGCGTTAAAACCTTGCTAATGCTCTTTAATATAGCTTTTTGGGTAAGTGGTAACTGATTTTTGGTTCCCCGACGCAAGTAAAATTATATTCTTGTTAGATATCTGGTCTATCATTAATATGGATTGCTATATGGATGAAAACTGATTTCCGCGACTATTTAAAAATCAATACAGCCTATTTGGAGCAGGCCCCCCACGTTTTGCTGTTTATAGGCGCCATAATTGTCTTTGTGAGCTCATTGGCTTGCTCTTGCATTGTCAGAGTACAAGCGTTATTATTAGTGGTTGTAAGTGACAAATAAAATATTAATTGATACTAATTGCTTGCCCGTAGCTGATAATTATCCCCCGGGGGCTAACTAAGACGTATAATACAAAAGTCAACAAAGTTTTTCATAACATTATGTATGTGCGGGCGTATGTATAATTATGTTCGTATGTATTTATAAGTATAAATGTATGTAGGTATAAGTATGTATATATAAATATGTATGAATGGATAAGTATGTATGAATGCATTTATAACTATGAACGCATGTAAGTATAACTATGGATTTATAAGTATGTTTGGATGTATAAGTATGTTCGGATGCATAAGTATGTTTGAATGTATAAGTATGTTTGGATGTATAAGTATGTTCGGATGTATAAGTATGTTTGGATGTATAAGTATGTTTGGATGTATAAGTATGTTTGGATGTATAAGTATGTTTGGATTTTAAGTATGTTTGGATTCTAAGTATGTTTGGATGTATAAGTATGTTACGATGTATAAGTATGTTTGGATGTATAAGTATGTTTGGATGCATAAGTATGTTTGGATGTATAAGTATGTTCGGATGGATAAGTATGTTTGGATGTATAAGTATGTTCGGATGTATAAGTATGTTTGGATGGATAAGTATGTTTGGATGTATAAGTATGTTTGGATGTATAAGTATGTTTGGATGTATAAGTATGTTCGGATGTATAAGTATGTTTGGATGTATAAGTATGTTTGGATGTATAAGTATGTTTGGATGTATAAGTATGTTTGGATTTTAAGTATGTTTCGATTTTAAGTATGTTTGGATGTATAAGTATGTTCCGATGTATAAGTATGTTTGGATGTATAAGTATGTTTGGATGTATAAGTATGTTTGGATTTATAAGTATGTTTGGATGTATAAGTATGTTCGGATGGATAAGTATGTTTGGATGTATAAGTATGTTCGGATGTATAAGTATGTTTGGATGTAAAAGTATGTTTGGATGTATAAGTATGTTTGGATGTATAAGTATGTTCGGATGTATAAGTATGTTTGGATGTATAAGTATGTTTGGATGTATAAGTATGTTTGGATGTATAAGTATGTTTGGATTTTAAGTATGTTTGGATTTTAAGTATGTTTGGATGTATAAGTATGTTCCGATGTATAAGTATGTTTGGATGTATAAGTATGTTTGGATGTATAAGTATGTTTGGATTTATAAGTATGTTTGGATGTATAAGTATGTTCGGATGGATAAGTATGTTTGGATGTATAAGTATGTTCGGATGTATAAGTATGTTTGGATGTATAAGTATGTTTGGATGTATAAGTATGTTCCGATGTATAAGTATGTTTGGATGTATAAGTATGTTCCGATGTATAAGTATGTTTGAATGTATAAGTATGTTTTGATGCATTATTATCTTTGGATGTATAAAAATGAATGTATGTATGTAGTTATGTAAGTGCACATGTATGTATTTATGTATGTCTAGATATCTATGGATTTGTTTATGCGTATAAGTAAGTATGAAGGGAGGTGTAACTATGTATGTATGGAAAAGTATATATATGCGAATGCATGTATGTATAACTATGTACGAGGCGTGATCAAAAAACAAGCGTTATTTTCAATTTTTTCTAAAAGTATTTATTTATTCTCAATAACAATCTGGCCCCCTTCAAAGTAGACCCCCTCAGATATAATACACTTATGCCTGCATTTTTTCCAATTTTCGCAACAGTTCTGAAACGAGCTTTTTGGTATCGCCTACGGGTGCTGCTTCGATTTTTCTTTTATTACTTCAATTGTAGCAAAAAGCTTTCCTTTCATCAGTGTTTTCAGTTTTGGTAAGAGGAAAAGGTCAGCGGCGGCCGTCCCGGTGAATACGTTGCTTGAGGCAGGATTACGGTTTTATTTCCGGCCAAAAACTGACGCACAAGCATCAATATGTGTGCTGATGCGTTATCATGGTGCAAAATCCACGATTGGTTATCCCACAATTCTGTGCGTTGCCGACGAATTGCTTCGCGCAAACTAATCGAACGTATTTAACTCACGAAATTTGAATTTAACTATAATTTTTTGATCACACCTCGTATGTATGTACTAGTTTGTATTGATAAGTATGTATGATCCCACCGGAAAAAAGAAGAAGTACAAAGGCCTTCTAGGCGGCCCTCCGCTGTCGTTTCCTTCGGTTTACCAGAAGGCCTTTGATAAGACCAGATATAAAAAGGGATTCTGAATTTTCCTCATGAGGTTGCATTCGCACAAGTATCTATGAGTGGATGCATGTATGAAAGTTCTATATGTCACTTGTGTGAGATATAGAAAAACTTTTATTTATTTGTTTTATTTTATTACACTATTAATTATATTTAATGCGTTCTTTACTCTCAGTACAGCGGATTTTTGATAACAATGCTTTTTTCCCTGATTGCTTTATCTATTTACGTTTACACATACAAGGATCAATTACTGGGTGGCATCTCTAGTGGCATTCAAAATCAAATTCAGAACTATAATCATCAGAATCCGACAAATTCTGCCAATTTAATAGATTTTGTTCAGAAAAGTGTAAGTACTCAAATAAATATAAAACAAACAATTCAAATGTTAATCGAAATTTAAATTAATTAAATAAAAAACAGCAAATTGTTAACGAATTTTTAAAAAAAAAGTATATTAAAATAAAAAACTACTTTATTTTATAAGATATATTTTATAAGATAATAAGACTTTATAAGGTAATTTAAAAATTACACAAACCCAATTAATACTAAATTATAATTTAAAAATAAAAATTAATAGAAAGAAAACGTAGAGGGTAGGCTGGCGATAACGACAGTTACTTCAGTTAATAAATTATTTATAATTTAAAAACAAAATGTTTCCTTCTGGTATAGCATTTTAGAAAAACTTTTTCAAAAATATAAAACTTGCTAACAAAATAATTGTTTAAGACCAATAAATATATTTGTAATATTAATTATTAATACATTATTGAAAAAAAAAATTATATATAAATTTTTCACTTTTTCACTCTTAATAACTAAATGAGAATTTTTAAAAAGTACTTAATACATAAATGTTTGCCAAAATAAATTTGTTGATATTTTATTTAAAATATTATTAAAAAAAAATATTGTAGAAGAACTTTGCCGTATTGAAAAGTTATTTAATATAAAAGAATATGTAAAGTAGGATAAAAGAAGGCCTGATATTGCCAGTACAATATTGGTTTGGCGCAGCGAAAGTCCAAAAAAAAAAAACAAAAACGGAATTATGTCTGAGACATCAAAACATTAACTTTGCTCCTTATTCTAAATTAGCATAGCTGTAAGGCTGCACTGATAGTTGATAACTAAAATTGCCATTATCACAAGATCTAATGCATATCTGTTAGTCAAAAAAAAAAAGGAACTGAGACATACAAAACTGGAAAGGGAATAAATATTTCCCCCTTTGCAATAAATGAATGATTATGATACAGTTGCATGACATGCTTATGCAGCATAAAAATTAACTTCGGAAAAATATATGACGGCTTAATAATAGAATAATAGGTGGCAATAAAGGGCAATCGCCCCAAGTACTAAGAATTACACACTTAGGCCCCCAAATCTCTTATAATAATAATTATTAGTTCAAGTATAAAAAAATGATAATAAAAATAATTAACCCGGAGATTTATATATTGAGAAAATTTTTCATTTTTGGCTTATGCGCAACACTAATAATGAGCTGATTATATAAGTCATATAAAATCATATATAATCCCCTGAAATAAATGTAAACCCCACTCCTATAGGCAGTGCACCAAACCAATAATCAATTTCTTTTATAATTCTTTAATTTTAGTTACAGTGCTGTGGCAACGACAGTTTTCTTGATTGGCCTGAAAATGGTTTGCCAGCATCGTGTTTCCGAGCGCAAAAATCGATTTTTGAAAAATCAGCTCCTGCAGATATCAGCAATGTTTATGAAATTGTTAGTTTTTTAAATTTTTTTTTTTTTATTTATCACGATGTTCCATATTATTGTGTGCTGGCCTTTGGAACCAAAAAAGCAAATGATTTTCATGCCCCTGAAAAAAATTTATTTATTTATTGCATACGATTATTTTCGGTGTAACCGACGATTTTATATAGAACTATTAAATAATCAAACCAAAATAGATTGTTGCTGGTGGCATGAACATCATTGCTTTTCTTACAATTCCGGCAAACGCCAAGGACCCATATGGTGGAACGGGTTACTTGTTTTACAAATAAAAATTATACAATTAATAATTATTGCCATTTCAGGGTTGCTTTTTTAAGCTAAAAAAATTAATCATTACCAACTTTACCACTGTGGGTGTGGCATCGTCTGCTATCGCAATGTTTCCTTTATTTGGTTCCATTTTATCAGTGGGTCTTTCCCTGATGTACAATAAAATCGACTATGAAAGTATAATTTAGCATTTTTTTAATTTAGCATGTAATTATTTATTTTTCAACATGTTATTACAGAGCTTTTATTATAATATTATAACTATTATTATTATTATTAAAAGTATTTTACCAAGCACTTTTTAGCAATCATATTCTATAAAATGGATTAAAAATATAATTTATGTAAAATATACAAACAATAGAGTGATCAGATAAATAATTTTCAATAGTTCGTTTAATTTGTTAGAGTTAACGATAGTTGTTATCGTTAAAATATTTAATGTAGCAATTGACAATTGATTTTGCCTTTATGTAATATGGTAAACCATAGGTCTGTTCTTTTACAGTTAGTGTTATATTTTATTACCGTAACTATCCGCTAATACTTTGTTGTAATTTTTATTTAGACTAACGATGCGAAATATTAATATTCAGCAGGATATGGAAAATGCATTGAGATCTACTATTTCGGGCTTATCAGATAGTTCTTATACTATGAAAAGCATAATTCTGGAAACTTACAGCCTGAATATAACAACATTTGGGATCATTAGCGACATTTAAAATGACAATAGGTCTTTTTATTTCCTTTTTTTGTAGAGAAATAAGTAACAGCTTTGATATCAGAATGTGTCCAATGAATTTGGTTAGCATCAGAATTTATAAATAAGACTGCAAAAATAGCATTTTAAATAAAATTAAATAGACTTTTTAAATGGTAGTGATTTTCACTATTTTCACTACATTAAGTTCCATAGCATTTTAATAGAGATTAGCAAACTTTTTTTCTAGATAATTCCGCCGTATCAAATGGTTTCCAAAAAAATCATAACAATTTTTTATAAAGAATAATATAAGCTAGAACTTCAGGCCAATATATAAATAACAGATTTAATAAATGTTAATCTTTCTTTTTTTTTAAGAAACCACAATACAAAACAGCTGTTTTGCTAATTTTTGCTATGAAAATTTTATAAGCCTAAAAAAGTTATATGAAATCCTTTTTCTCTAATTATTTCTGCATTTTCTTTATGCCCATTTTTTCCCAAATTAATAATTCCAGTAGTAAGTCCCAGGCAAATCGAAACTGGTAGAAATTATAGTACAGCTGATAATCTTTTTTTTTTTTTTTTTTGGTTTATGGTAATAAAATTAAAAAATAAATAAAAAACAAATGAAACGCTTGATAGGTTTTTTTGTGTGAAATAGTTTTTTTTAGTGGTTCTTTTCTTTAGCGGTTCAAGTTCATTTGATTACCAATAAAAAACTTTAATTAAGACCCTGATACACTATCATAGAGAGTCGTGATGCCCTTCCTTTTTTAAAAAATCCCATCAAAATGGCATTGCTGGTGTCACACTATCAAACACGAATTTTTTCTTTGCCAAACGAAGCACTGGTCACCTTGGACAAACTTGCTTATTCAAGAGAGGTAGTTAAACTCTTTTTTATAATATATTAAATGCATTCTCGAAACTTCTGCCGATTTTATACACTTTCAGACTATATAAAACAGGAAAACTAATTATATTTATTTACAACTTCGTACTATTGTGAGCGTTGTAAATTAGTGAAAATCACAATAGTGCTCAAGCGGCTACAGTTGCGTATTGGCGGTGTAAAGTCGCCCATAATAAGAGCCCCAGTCACAAACTTTTTTATTCACAACTTTTTGTTGGCTTCACTCTAGTTTACGTATATACTCGCGTATCTGAGAGTACGCAATACGTGCTTGCCCAATTCTTTTCCCTTCTCTCTTTTTTATATTAGACGATCTAATGAAATCCTAATACATTTAAAGTAAAAAATGGCACCGATAAATATTACTAAAACTACAATAAAATAGGAAAAATACAAAAATATTCAGTAATAAAAATTATTTACAAAAGCATAAAACAAGACTTAAATTTATATAGTTGGGATGCGTCGTGCATCATTGGAGCTTAATAATGTATTGTTGCCATCAATAGCGTTCAGACGAGTCATCGATATATTATAATGTGCGCAAGTGGACTGAGTAGCGCCAGTGACGGCTGCTGCATTCTTCATTGATTCAGTGGCTCCCAAGCCTATTAAGAAATATATTATTATTATTAACAGGCATCATGCAATAGACAGGAGCGGATCCAGAGGTAGAAAACAAAACAAAAATAAATTATCAAAAGAAAATTTCTTTATTGTGTCGCTTTGAAAAGATTAGTTTTACGAGTGCATGTGTGTGTTTACACTAAATCCGCACCTGGTATATTAAAGTTTATTTTAAATTCTTCTTACCAAATTTATTTAAAATCGAATACCAAACACGTTTTTTAAATACGAATATAAAAAATACAAATACGCCGAGCAGAACATTAAACGAATCACTGATGGCCCAAAAGAAAATTTTTTTGTGATCATAAAATGATATGCTTAAGAGTTCTAGGAACCATGTAATGCCCATTACCACAAAAAGCTTAGTATTCATGGCAAATCTTGCTCTATCCATAAAAAAGCGCCGTTTCAGAACTGGTTTCTCATTGTTCGAGCTTTGCATGCGAAAGATTTCGCGTTTGACACGATTGCAATACCGCATCGTTAAAATGAATAGAATGAAATTTATTAGAAATAACAGACCGATGGGACCAGAGAAGAACAACAGATTTGCGGGGCTGGGAGAATCGTCTGAAAAACAGAATATAAAAAATTTGTCATAAAAAATAGATACTCGTACATATAGTTAGCTGAAATGCGAAATCACGTAACAATACGAGGATCCAAACTCGTCTTTGCCAAAATTACTGTAAAATTTTAATTTATAAAATTTGATTATATAAATTTTGTTTATAAATTATGAGCTTTTGCATGCCAACTAACGATATGAGTATCAGTAACAATATTTTAAGGCTTACAAGTAAACCAACACCTGCCACGGCCAAAATTTGGACGAAACTTTTCATCTATAATCTCCGTTTTGGTAACAGTCACTGTGATGGCTGTGATGAGTGTAGGCAGACCCCAACCGTATGCAGAGTACAAAACAAATCGTATGGTGTGCTCCTTCTTGAATCCATGCTGCTTCTTAGCTGAACTGGAAAACGAATAATTAATATAACATGTGTTATAAGCATCTAAACACCACTGCCACAAACGGCAAAATTCATACAGTGGGGCAAGTTCAAACGTAATGCCAAACAAAATGTTACAGTTTCAATTAGTCACGATGTTATTGTTTGTCATGAGACCAGCTGGAACTACTTGACAGATGACAGGTAAAAACAGCGCTATTAACAATAAGTAAAAGTTTGACTGTGGCGAATATCATGTACCCATCTCCAAGAATATATACCATAATTATTTTTGAACACTACAATTATACTGCATTGCACTCAACTTTAATTTTGCAATATATTCGTCATGGTTTGATTCATGACTTTTTTTTTCTTTTTTTTTTGGAATTTATAAAATAATTTTTTGGCTATATTTATTCGATTTTGGTGATTTGCATACTGTATAATTTTGAGAAAATGCTGGGCAGTAGGGGTTTTTAAAATTTTGATTTTAAGTCAAATTTAAGCTCAATTTACACCGCAACCAAAATACTGAGTAGAGACAGACAGACACGTAGATAGTCGGACAGAAGGACTAACAACAATAAACTTCCCTTCTTATATGGCACAATGATATACATATATGTACTTTATAGAGTTTTACCCTAATATTGTGGATGTTACCATGCCCATATGAAACCTATTTATACCCCTCCATATACATTTTGATGGAGAAGGCTATAGAAATGAAATGAAGTACGCTTTACGAACGCATTGAAATTACTAAATTTGCTAAAGGCCTATCCACATATGATACGTCATACATATACTTCGCACTTTCTCAAGTGGTATCAAAGTTGCGGAAAACCAGGTCGCAAACAATTCTTTCTTAACGGATATTAAATCAGCTGTTTTTATATACAAAATCATGAAATATGAAAGAAAGCAAATTGACACTTGTCAAAGTACCCAACGTATGAAAAAATTTAAAGCGGCCTAACTTTAGTACTTTGTGTTAACGGACACTTATTGATTGTAAACAAGCTGATGTGAATATAACTTATTTGGCATTTTGGGAGAGTAGTATTCTATGTGACCAGGCCGTAACAATATGTAACGCTGATTTTGTTTTTAGGTAGAAAAAATAGAGTTCTTGGAACCAGTTAAGCCTGAAAAAAATTAAATTCATGACCGTTGCACAAGAAAAACTGACAGTATTGCCATGTTTATTTATTTCAAAAAATGGTTTCCTAAAATATTAAAAGAATAATTAAAATAAAAAGTACACAATAAATGAGGAATGTGGCCAAAAAAGTGCTGATTGTGCTAAAGCACTACTCAATATTTTGTTGCGCAATTTTACAACAATAGATATTTCGAATCTAAACTCTTATATATATATATTATAAATGTGATATTGTGTATGAATTGGTATTGTATATGGTGCAAATTAAAATGCAGGTACTTTTTGGGCAGTAAAAAGTGAGAAATTAGTACTTTTTGTAAATTTTAATGTTTGCGATATTTTTTAAACAAAAAAAATCTGAGTTATAAAAGAATATTGTCTATATTCCAATATCAGATACTTTTTAGAAAGAAAAATGGCGGGAAAATTTGTTTTCTAAGTACATTTAGCAAATAGTGTATATTGATATATAGGGGCCTTTTTAGTAGGAAAAAGGCGACATATAATTAGTTCTTTAGTGCTTTACCACATTTTTATTTATTTAATATGCTGCAGTTCTAAACCAGCAATAGTAATAAAAGGGGGAAAAAATTAGTACTTTTATAACTTTTTTTTATTTATTTATATACGTGTATGTAAGTAAAAATAATTAAAACCAGATTAAAAACACTGCAGGATACTATGAAAAGTACCTTTTACTTTTGGTACTTTTTCACTGCGCAAAAAGCTGTTCATTCTAGATTCTACACACGTGAGCAGAGTCGGTTGAGGGTTTGATTTTATACTTTTGGGGTTTTATTTCAACAAGAATTTTTTCTTATAACTTTTAAAGAACATTTTGTGTGAATTTATTTAATTTTTTTATGCACGAAGTGTTCGTGTTGGCTCAACGTTACGCCATTTGTTTATCGCTCTTGTCTTCATATCAAATAAATATTAATTAAATAACTTTACACCACAGAAGTAATACAAAAGTCAAATTGGTATCGCCAGTTTCATAAATTCCTTATATCATTTACTTCTGCTTAATTTGCTTTTTAAGTTTGTGTGCTATTTACTTAAGTTTGTGTGCTACTGTAGCAAAATGCCACTGGCTCCCCCTTGGGGACGTGCAACTAACGCTTAACTAATATTTTGCTCTCAGCAATAAATCGCAATATTTAATATTTATTTTGTATTTAATTTCGTTCTAACATTCGATCACCGATAAATGAAATATAATTACAATAACCAATAACTAAATATATATGTATACACTTATTTAGAAAATTATTTTCACAAGCCATTAATATATTTACGACTGTAATTATTTGCATTCAGCACCGATGGATGTCGTCAGAGAAATAAAATTTATATTTTCCCCCTTGCAAGTAATAAATGTTTTTTAGCACATTTTTTGGATCAAATATTTTGTTTGCTTACTTGCATTACTTTACTAACATTAACTGTTTATGTAACATCTGTTTATGTAATAAAGGAAACTATTTAGTGGTATTTTAAGGAGGACATAATTTTTATGTTTCCAATTAATTACACTAATTCTGGGAACGGCCAAGGACGCAAAAGCTAATTAGACAAAGTGAATTTTATTTACATGCAATTTGGTTTTATCTATAAAACATGCATAAAAGAATTTAAGAAGCGCTTACAACATTGTTATTATATGGTTCGTTTCAATTAGAAAGGCCCTAACTTACATATTTTTTTTTATGCAGTAGATTTTTTTTTAGTGATTTCACGCCATATTCACTTTATACATTGAAATCACTAAAAAACCCTAGTTAAACTTTTTCTACTTGAGACCAATGATATACAGTTGCGCACACTTAATTAAGGACGGCATGCTTTTTGACAGCTTTTAAGCTTTCATGACAGTTTAAAGGAAACAGCACGAAAGTACACTCAAGTTCATTTTGTTCAGATAGTTTCAATCTCAAATCTGAAATTTATTCGTTTATATACTATAAACGAATACTTTTTGATTTAAATATTGTATAAATAATAAAGTCCTTAATTAATTACACGCAGCGCTAATAATAACTCAAAAAACATTATGCTGCTAATAAAGACTTTCATTGTTTTAAATAAAATTATTAATCCTGCATTTAAATACACAGAAAAAATTTTTTTATTAGATTATCTTTAAAAAAAAAATAATTTAACTAATTATTTAATATTTTTTAAGTCTCAAGACATTCTAAAAAGAACTATTTTTGGTTTTTTCGATCATTTTCAAAAATTAAATATCCATCATTTGCAAGATTTATAAAAAAAATGTAAAGAAACATGGAAATAATAAAAATAATTATTATAAAAGATTTTATGTTTGAAAAAATATTAAATAATTTAGAAAATAATAAAAAAATAAAAAATTAAAGAGAAAGTAAATAATAATATTCAATATTTTCTATAATTTTTCTTTTCATTTATATAAATAAATATTTATAAACTTATATATATTTTGATAAGAAAATTTCGTAATTATTTGATTAAAAAAGTGTTCAGTTAAATATTTGTAAACTATAAACATAATTTTAGATTGTAATTGTATTAAACAAAAAGTTGACAGAAAAGATAATTATTTTTCATAATATTCAAGCAATAAAATTAACAATGAAAAAATTACAAGCCAAATGGCCGGATTTTCATTTTATAATACTTAAAATCGGCGCCTAATCAGACGTTACCAAACAAATGAAATAATTAAAACTAATAAATATGTTCGGTTTGCTTTTTCTAACGCCTTCGAAAAATACATTGCCAAATATTCTACTAATGTTGTAAGCAAAAGCACTTATCAAAAGCATTTACAAAATATTTGCAAAAAGTTTTAAATACTAAATGAGAATTATTATTATTATATTGCAGATTTCGCTACTGGCTGTCAGCAAAAAAAAGATATTTCATAGTTATAAATTTTTATATGCATTAGGATTAGTAATGTATATTAGACACATCAGCAACACTTTATGCCGTTATTGGTGTTATAAGCATTTTAAGCAATATATAATCATTAAGCAGATTAATGAATATGTATTAGAGGTAACGAATAACTGAAAGAAAAGGCCAAAATAAGCCGATAAAGTGAAAACCTTCCCCTCGAAATAAACTCTATTTCACACAAAAAAGCTTTCAAAGAAAACTTACCCAAAAGTCTGCCAGATATCGAAACACATAACATTCATCCAAGCAAAGGCCGCCATCAAACAGAAATATACCGAGAAACCTATATAAGAAATGAATAAAAATGATATAAAGTTAAAAGTTAACATTAGAACCTCGAACCCCAACCATGCCGCCGGTTTTCAGAAGATTTTAAAAGTGCATACTTTTGCATAATTTATCGAGATCACATATCTGGCATTATTTGTGTAATTTTCTTAAAGTTTGTGAAATGCTGATTCCTCTCAAACTTGTTAAATTTGAATATTTCCAAAAAAAAAAAAAAAAAATACTTTCAGCTGTGATTTCACTTTTAGCCGGCTGAATTCACTTTCCGCTAAATTGCAAACTGTAATCTGTCTGTAATTAATACTGACATACATTGCGTGGAAGTAAAAATGCAAATATAAAAATATATTTCATTAGCGCCAGGCTTTCATGGAGATACGCTTCTAGTATGCAGCTAATCAGCTGATTGATTTTTTCTTACGCTTTGTTTTCTGACAGTTCTGTCAAAAGTTGCTTAAAATTAGCATAATAATATTTTTTATATAATATTTTTTATAACTTCATTTCTAATTGTTTGTGAATTTTTTTTGGAAAACATGAGTGAGCAAAATTTCTTATTGATCAGCTGTTGAATAAAATTTCATGTGAAAGAACTGAACACAATTGAGAGAAAGCATTTCCATATATGGATTTTCACTCAAGAGCAAGAGTACAGTATAATTTTTTTTGGAAAACATGAGTGAGCAAAATTTCTTATTGATCAGCTGTTGAATAAAATTGCATGTGAAAGAACTGAACACAATTGAGAGAAAGCATTTCCATATATGGATTTTCACTCAAGAGCAAGAGTACAGTATAATTTTTTTTGGAAAACATGAGTGAGCAAAATTTCTTATTGATCAGCTGTTGAATAAAATTTCATGTGAAAGAAGTGAACACAATTGAGAGAAAGCATTGCCACATATGGATTTTCACTCAAGAGCAAGAGTATAGTATGAAAATAAGCTTGTTGCGGCTCCTTTCGGCATCAGCAATCACTCTGTTCGCAATCTAACAGTACTCCCTAAATACCTACACACTGGTAAATTTTTTTTTTAACTAACTCAAAGCTTTCGGCTTGTCCGCGGGAAAATAATAAGGGTCTAGGCAGGAATCGAACCAGCGACCTCCGGTTAAGTAGACTATGCATTATTCATTCTCCTACGAAGGCACCCATTTGCAATTATTATGAGCGACATTTGTTTAACACTTACCTGATATGAAACAGATGGTGTCATTTGGCGTTGGCATCAATTGTCCCAAGGCGATGCCCAAATATGCAGTAAATAGACTGGTCACTAAGCAAATCAATATTTTTCCCGGCAAATTGCGCAGTTTCGGTATACACATATAGACTAACAGAGTAGCGGCATAAAACGAGCATGAAATCAAAAGACCAATTGTATAAACTTTGAAACGGATTCGATCGTTTCCAACCACTTTTTTATCGAAGCAAAGAAATGTATACAACTGGTTTGAAAGTTTGATTGTACAATATTGAATTATTTAATTTTTTTTGTTTTTAATTCTATCAACTTACTTTTTGATCTGGCCACGTAGAGTTGTGTATTTTTTCAATGCAATATTGCGCATTTGTGTAGTGCTTTTGGGTGGCAATAACATAAAGAGATCCATCACGTTCGCTTATCGTATGCGATTCGTCAATGTATAAATTGGGATTTAAGCGGTATTTCAAACAATCCAATCCTCTTAATATGCCAAAGACTGCAAGAAAGATCATGTCACAAAATTGAAATAATATTGGAATACAAAGCCAATAGTAGAAGCATTCGGGAATAAAACGCACAATTTTTGTAATTCATGCCCATCAAATATAAAACAACAGTTTTGCTTTTTCACTTTCAGTTTTTTTTTATTATTAATAAGTAGCTACCTTATGAAAATCGCAATTTTTTATATTTTTTAATTACTGGCAAATATATAACAAATATACTCCTATTCTGAGATAAAAAATCAGCTAGTAAAAGTAGTATAAACCCGAGTTCGGCTTAAAAAAAGTTGGAATTCTATTTAAGAATGACGTCCAGAGGAAGGGTTTCATCAAATCGAGCATGATTTTTACTTTTTGGTCAAGTTTTTGCCATTTTATTGTATTTTCACGTTTGGAATTCAGCTTCAGGAGTAAATCAAGGAGAAAGGACTGAGTTGGAAGGCTAAAAATCACTAAGGTAGCTACCTTATGAAAATCGCAATTTTTTATATTTTTTAATTACTGGCAAATATATAAGAAATATACTCCTATTCTGAGATAAAAAATCAGCTAGTAAAAGTAGTATAAACCCGAGTTCGGCTTAAAAAAAGTTGGAATTCTATTTAAGAATGACGTCCAGAGGAAGGGTTTCATCAAATCGAGCATGATTTTTACTTTTTGGTCAAGTTTTTGCCATTTTATTGTATTTTCACGTTTGGAATTCAGCTTCAGGAGTAAATCAAGGAGAAAGGACTGAGTTGGAAGGCTAAAAATCACTAAGGTAGCTACCTTATGAAAATCGCAATTTTTTATATTTTTTAATTACTGGCAAATATATAAGAAATATACTCCTATTCTGAGATAAAAAATTAGCTAGTAAAAGTAATATAAACCCGAGTTCGGCTTAAAAAAAGTTGGAATTCTATTTAAGAATGACGTCCAGAGGAAGGGTTTCATCAAATCGAGCATGATTTTTACTCTTTGGTCAAGTTTTTGCCATTTTATTGTATTTTCACGTTTGGAATTCAGCTTCAGGAGTAAATCAAGGAGAAAGGACTGAGTTGGAAGGCTAAAAATCACTAAGGTAGCTACCTTATGAAAATCGCAATTTTTTATATTTTTTAATTACTGGCAAATATATAAGAAATATACTCCTATTCTGAGATAAAAAATTAGCTAGTAAAAGTAATATAAACCCGAGTTCGGCTTAAAAAAAGTTGGAATTCTATTTAAGAATGACGTCCAGAGGAAGGGTTTCATCAAATCGAGCATGATTTTTACTTTTTGGTCAAGTTTTTGCCATTTTATTGTATTTTCACGTTTGGAATTCAGCTTCAGGAGTAAATCAAGGAGAAAGGACTGAGTTGGAAAGCTAAAAATCACTAAGGTAGCTACCTTATGAAAATCGCAATTTTTTATATTTTTTAATTACTGGCAAATATATAAGAAATATACTCCTATTCTGAGATAAAAAATCAGCTAGTAAAAGTAGTATAAACCCGAGTTCGGCTTAAAAAAAGTTGGAATTCTATTTAAGAATGACGTCCAGAGGAAGGGTTTCATCAAATCGAGCATCATCTTTACTTTTTGGTCAAGTTTTTGCCATTTTATTGTATTTTCACGTTTGGAATTCAGCTTCAGGAGTAAATCAAGGAGAAAGGACTGAGTTGGAAAGCTAAAAATCACTAAGGTAGCTACCTTATGAAAATCGCAATTTTTTATATTTTTTAATTACTGGCAAATATATAAGAAATATACTCCTATTCTGAGATAAAAAATTAGCTAGTAAAAGTAATATAAACCCGAGTTCGGCTTAAAAAAAGTTGGAATTCTATTTAAGAATGACGTCCAGAGGAAGGGTTTCATCAAATCGAGCATGATTTTTACTTTTTGGTCAAGTTTTTGCCATTTTATTGTATTTTCACGTTTGGAATTCAGCTTCAGGAGTAAATCAAGGAGAAAGGACTGAGTTGGAAGGCTAAAAATCACTAAGGTAGCTACCTTATGAAAATCGCAATTTTTTATATCTTTTAATTACTGGCAAATATATAAGAAATATACTCCTATTCTGAGATAAAAAATCAGCTAGTAAAAGTAGTATAAACCCGAGTTCGGCTTAAAAAAAGTTGGAATTCTATTTAAGAATGACGTCCAGAGGAAGGGTTTCATCAAATCGAGCATGATTTTTACTTTTTGGTCAAGTTTTTGCCATTTTATTGTATTTTCACGTTTGGAATTCAGCTTCAGGAGTAAATCAAGGAGAAAGGACTGAGTTGGAAGGCTAAAAATCACTAAGGTAGCTACCTTATGAAAATCGCAATTTTTTATATTTTTTAATTACTGGCAAATATATAAGAAATATACTCCTATTCTGAGATAAAAAATTAGCTAGTAAAAGTAATATAAACCCGAGTTCGGCTTAAAAAAAGTTGGAATTCTATTTAAGAATGACGTCCAGAGGAAGGGTTTCATCAAATCGAGCATGATTTTTACTTTTTGGTCAAGTTTTTGCCATTTTATTGTATTTTCACGTTTGGAATTCAGCTTCAGGAGTAAATCAAGGAGAAAGGACTGAGTTGGAAGGCTAAAAATCACTAAGGTAGCTACCTTATGAAAATCGCAATTTTTTATATCTTTTAATTACTGGCAAATATATAAGAAATATACTCCTATTCTGAGATAAAAAATCAGCTAGTAAAAGTAGTATAAACCCGAGTTCGGCTTAAAAAAAGTTGGAATTCTATTTAAGAATGACGTCCAGAGGAAGGGTTTCATCAAATCGAGCATGATTTTTACTTTTTGGTCAAGTTTTTGCCATTTTATTGTATTTTCACGTTTGGAATTCAGCTTCAGGAGTAAATCAAGGAGAAAGGACTGAGTTGGAAGGCTAAAAATCACTAAGGTAGCTACCTTATGAAAATCGCAATTTTTTATATTTTTTAATTACTGGCAAATATATAAGAAATATACTCCTATTCTGAGATAAAAAATTAGCTAGTAAAAGTAATATAAACCCGAGTTCGGCTTAAAAAAAGTTGGAATTCTATTTAAGAATGACGTCCAGAGGAAGGGTTTCATCAAATCGAGCATGATTTTTACTTTTTGGTCAAGTTTTTGCCATTTTATTGTATTTTCACGTTTGGAATTCAGCTTCAGGAGTAAATCAAGGAGAAAGGACTGAGTTGGAAGGCTAAAAATCACTAAGGTAGCTACCTTATGAAAATCGCAATTTTTTATATCTTTTAATTACTGGCAAATATATAAGAAATATACTCCTATTCTGAGATAAAAAATCAGCTAGTAAAAGTAGTATAAACCCGAGTTCGGCTTAAAAAAAGTTGGAATTCTATTTAAGAATGACGTCCAGAGGAAGGGTTTCATCAAATCGAGCATGATTTTTACTTTTTGGTCAAGTTTTTGCCATTTTATTGTATTTTCACGTTTGGAATTCAGCTTCAGGAGTAAATCAAGGAGAAAGGACTGAGTTGGAAGGCTAAAAATCACTAAGGTAGCTACCTTATGAAAATCGCAATTTTTTATATTTTTTAATTACTGGCAAATATATAAGAAATATACTCCTATTCTGAGATAAAAAATTAGCTAGTAAAAGTAATATAAACCCGAGTTCGGCTTAAAAAAAGTTGGAATTCTATTTAAGAATGACGTCCAGAGGAAGGGTTTCATCAAATCGAGCATGATTTTTACTTTTTGGTCAAGTTTTTGCCATTTTATTGTATTTTCACGTTTGGAATTCAGCTTCAGGAGTAAATCAAGGAGAAAGGACTGAGTTGGAAGGCTAAAAATCACTAAGGTAGCTACCTTATGAAAATCGCAATTTTTTATATTTTTTAATTACTGGCAAATATATAAGAAATATACTCCTATTCTGAGATAAAAAATTAGCTAGTAAAAGTAATATAAACCCGAGTTCGGCTTAAAAAAAGTTGGAATTCTATTTAAGAATGACGTCCAGAGGAAGGGTTTCATCAAATCGAGCATGATTTTTACTTTTTGGTCAAGTTTTTGCCATTTTATTGTATTTTCACGTTTGGAATTCAGCTTCAGGAGTAAATCAAGGAGAAAGGACTGAGTTGGAAGGCTAAAAATCACTAAGGTAGCTACCTTATGAAAATCGCAATTTTTTATATTTTTTAATTACTGGCAAATATATAAGAAATATACTCCTATTCTGAGATAAAAAATTAGCTAGTAAAAGTAATATAAACCCGAGTTCGGCTTAAAAAAAGTTGGAATTCTATTTAAGAATGACGTCCAGAGGAAGGGTTTCATCAAATCGAGCATGATTTTTACTTTTTGGTCAAGTTTTTGCCATTTTATTGTATTTTCACGTTTGGAATTCAGCTTCAGGAGTAAATCAAGGAGAAAGGACTGAGTTGGAAGGCTAAAAATCACTAAGGTAGCTACCTTATGAAAATCGCAATTTTTTATATTTTTTAATTACTGGCAAATATATAAGAAATATACTCCTATTCTGAGATAAAAAATTAGCTAGTAAAAGTAATATAAACCCGAGTTCGGCTTAAAAAAAGTTGGAATTCTATTTAAGAATGACGTCCAGAGGAAGGGTTTCATCAAATCGAGCATGATTTTTACTTTTTGGTCAAGTTTTTGCCATTTTATTGTATTTTCACGTTTGGAATTCAGCTTCAGGAGTAAATCAAGGAGAAAGGACTGAGTTGGAAAGCTAAAAATCACTAAGGTAGCTACCTTATGAAAATCGCAATTTTTTATATTTTTTAATTACTGGCAAATATATAAGAAATATACTCCTATTCTGAGATAAAAAATTAGCTAGTAAAAGTAATATAAACCCGAGTTCGGCTTAAAAAAAGTTGGAATTCTATTTAAGAATGACGTCCAGAGGAAGGGTTTCATCAAATCGAGCATGATTTTTTCTTTTTGGTCAAGTTTTTGCCATTTTATTGTATTTTCACGTTTGGAATTCAGCTTCAGGAGTAAATCAAGGAGAAAGGACTGAATTGGAAGGCTAAAAATCACTAAGGTAGCTACCTTATGAAAATCGCAATTTTTTATATTTTTTAATTACTGGCAAATATATAAGAAATATACTCCTATTCTGAGATAAAAAATCAGCTAGTAAAAGTAGTATAAACCCGAGTTCGGCTTAAAAAGAGTTGGAATTCTATTTAAGAATGACGTCCAGAGGAAGGGTTTCATCAAATCGAGCATCATTTTTACTTTTTGGTCAAGTTTTTGCCATTTTATTGTATTTTCACGTTTGGAATTCAGCTTCAGGAGTAAATCAAGGAGAAAGGACTGAGTTGGAAGGCTAAAAATCACTAAGGTAGCTACCTTATGAAAATCGCAATTTTTTATATTTTTTAATTACTGGCAAATATATAAGAAATATACTCCTATTCTGAGATAAAAAATTAGCTAGTAAAAGTAATATAAACCCGAGTTCGGCTTAAAAAAAGTTGGAATTCTATTTAAGAATGACGTCCAGAGGAAGGGTTTCATCAAATCGAGCATGATTTTTACTTTTTGGTCAAGTTTTTGCCATTTTATTGTATTTTCACGTTTGGAATTCAGCTTCAGGAGTAAATCAAGGAGAAAGGACTGAGTTGGAAGGCTAAAAATCACTAAGGTAGCTACCTTATGAAAATCGCAATTTTTTATATTTTTTAATTACTGGCAAATATATAAGAAATATACTCCTATTCTGAGATAAAAAATTAGCTAGTAAAAGTAATATAAACCCGAGTTCGGCTTAAAAAAAGTTGGAATTCTATTTAAGAATGACGTCCAGAGGAAGGGTTTCATCAAATCGAGCATGATTTTTACTTTTTGGTCAAGTTTTTGCCATTTTATTGTATTTTCACGTTTGGAATTCAGCTTCAGGAGTAAATCAAGGAGAAAGGACTGAGTTGGAAAGCTAAAAATCACTAAGGTAGCTACCTTATGAAAATCGCAATTTTTTATATTTTTTAATTACTGGCAAATATATAAGAAATATACTCCTATTCTGAGATAAAAAATTAGCTAGTAAAAGTAATATAAACCCGAGTTCGGCTTAAAAAAAGTTGGAATTCTATTTAAGAATGACGTCCAGAGGAAGGGTTTCATCAAATCGAGCATGATTTTTTCTTTTTGGTCAAGTTTTTGCCATTTTATTGTATTTTCACGTTTGGAATTCAGCTTCAGGAGTAAATCAAGGAGAAAGGACTGAATTGGAAGGCTAAAAATCACTAAGGTAGCTACCTTATGAAAATCGCAATTTTTTATATTTTTTAATTACTGGCAAATATATAAGAAATATACTCCTATTCTGAGATAAAAAATCAGCTAGTAAAAGTAGTATAAACCCGAGTTCGGCTTAAAAAGAGTTGGAATTCTATTTAAGAATGACGTCCAGAGGAAGGGTTTCATCAAATCGAGCATCATTTTTACTTTTTGGTCAAGTTTTTGCCATTTTATTGTATTTTCACGTTTGGAATTCAGCTTCAGGAGTAAATCAAGGAGAAAGGACTGAGTTGGAAAGCTAAAAATCACTAAGGTAGCTACCTTATGAAAATCGCAATTTTTTATATTTTTTAATTACTGGCAAATATATAAGAAATATACTCCTATTCTGAGATAAAAAATTAGCTAGTAAAAGTAATATAAACCCGAGTTCGGCTTAAAAAAAGTTGGAATTCTATTTAAGAATGACGTCCAGAGGAAGGGTTTCATCAAATCGAGCATGATTTTTACTTTTTGGTCAAGTTTTTGCCATTTTATTGTATTTTCACGTTTGGAATTCAGCTTCAGGAGTAAATCAAGGAGAAAGGACTGAGTTGGAAAGCTAAAAATCACTAAGGTAGCTACCTTATGAAAATCGCAATTTTTTATATTTTTTAATTACTGGCAAATATATAAGAAATATACTCCTATTCTGAGATAAAAAATTAGCTAGTAAAAGTAATATAAACCCGAGTTCGGCTTAAAAAAAGTTGGAATTCTATTTAAGAATGACGTCCAGAGGAAGGGTTTCATCAAATCGAGCATGATTTTTACTTTTTGGTCAAGTTTTTGCCATTTTATTGTATTTTCACGTTTGGAATTCAGCTTCAGGAGTAAATCAAGGAGAAAGGACTGAGTTGGAAAGCTAAAAATCACTAAGGTAGCTACCTTATGAAAATCGCAATTTTTTATATTTTTTAATTACTGGCAAATATATAAGAAATATACTCCTATTCTGAGATAAAAAATCAGCTAGTAAAAGTAGTATAAACCCGAGTTCGGCTTAAAAAAAGTTGGAATTCTATTTAAGAATGACGTCCAGAGGAAGGGTTTCATCAAATCGAGCATGATTTTTACTTTTTGGTCAAGTTTTTGCCATTTTATTGTATTTTCACGTTTGGAATTCAGCTTCAGGAGTAAATCAAGGAGAAAGGACTGAGTTGGAAAGCTAAAAATCACTAAGGTAGCTACCTTATGAAAATCGCAATTTTTTATATTTTTTAATTACTGGCAAATATATAAGAAATATACTCCTATTCTGAGATAAAAAATCAGCTAGTAAAAGTAGTATAAACCCGAGTTCGGCTTAAAAAAAGTTGGAATTCTATTTAAGAATGACGTCCAGAGGAAGGGTTTCATCAAATCGAGCATGATTTTTACTTTTTGGTCAAGTTTTTGCCATTTTATTGTATTTTCACGTTTGGAATTCAGCTTCAGGAGTAAATCAAGGAGAAAGGACTGAGTTGGAAAGCTAAAAATCACTAAGGTAGCTACCTTATGAAAATCGCAATTTTTTATATTTTTTAATTACTGGCAAATATATAAGAAATATACTCCTATTCTGAGATAAAAAATTAGCTAGTAAAAGTAATATAAACCCGAGTTCGGCTTAAAAAAAGTTGGAATTCTATTTAAGAATGACGTCCAGAGGAAGGGTTTCATCAAATCGAGCATGATTTTTACTTTTTGGTCAAGTTTTTGCCATTTTATTGTATTTTCACGTTTGGAATTCAGCTTCAGGAGTAAATCAAGGAGAAAGGACTGAGTTGGAAAGCTAAAAATCACTAAGGTAGCTACCTTATGAAAATCGCAATTTTTTATATTTTTTAATTACTGGCAAATATATAAGAAATATACTCCTATTCTGAGATAAAAAATTAGCTAGTAAAAGTAATATAAACCCGAGTTCGGCTTAAAAAAAGTTGGAATTCTATTTAAGAATGACGTCCAGAGGAAGGGTTTCATCAAATCGAGCATGATTTTTACTTTTTGGTCAAGTTTTTGCCATTTTATTGTATTTTCACGTTTGGAATTCAGCTTCAGGAGTAAATCAAGGAGAAAGGACTGAGTTGGAAAGCTAAAAATCACTAAGGTAGCTACCTTATGAAAATCGCAATTTTTTATATTTTTTAATTACTGGCAAATATATAAGAAATATACTCCTATTCTGAGATAAAAAATTAGCTAGTAAAAGTAATATAAACCCGAGTTCGGCTTAAAAAAAGTTGGAATTCTATTTAAGAATGACGTCCAGAGGAAGGGTTTCATCAAATCGAGCATGATTTTTACTTTTTGGTCAAGTTTTTGCCATTTTATTGTATTTTCACGTTTGGAATTCAGCTTCAGGAGTAAATCAAGGAGAAAGGACTGAGTTGGAAAGCTAAAAATCACTAAGGTAGCTACCTTATGAAAATCGCAATTTTTTATATTTTTTAATTACTGGCAAATATATAAGAAATATACTCCTATTCTGAGATAAAAAATCAGCTAGTAAAAGTAGTATAAACCCGAGTTCGGCTTAAAAAAAGTTGGAATTCTATTTAAGAATGACGTCCAGAGGAAGAGTTTCATCAAATCGAGCATGATTTTTACATTTTGGTCAAGTTTTTGCCATTTTATTGTATTTTCACGTTTGGAATTCAGCTTCAGGAGTAAATCAAGGAGAAAGGACTGAGTTGGAAGGCTAAAAATCACTAAGGTAGCTACCTTATGAAAATCGCAATTTTTTATATTTTTTAATTACTGGCAAATACATAAGAAATATACTCCTATTCTGAGATAAAAAATCAGCTAGTAAAAGTAGTATAAACCCGAGTTCGGCTTCAAAAAAGTTGGAATTCTATTTAAGAATGACGTCCAGAGGAAGAGTTTCATCAAATCGAGCATGATTTTTACATTTTGGTCAAGTTTTTGCCATTTTGTTGTATTTTCACGTTTGGAATTCAGCTTCAGGAGTAAATCAAGGAGAAAGGACTGAGTTGGAAAGCTAAAAATCACTAAGGTAGCTACCTTATGAAAATCGCAATTTTTTATATTTTTTAATTACTGGCAAATATATAAGAAATATACTCCTATTCTGAGATAAAAAATTAGCTAGTAAAAGTAATATAAACCCGAGTTCGGCTTAAAAAAAGTTGGAATTCTATTTAAGAATGACGTCCAGAGGAAGGGTTTCATCAAATCGAGCATGATTTTTACTTTTTGGTCAAGTTTTTGCCATTTTATTGTATTTTCACGTTTGGAATTCAGCTTCAGGAGTAAATCAAGGAGAAAGGACTGAGTTGGAAAGCTAAAAATCACTAAGGTAGCTACCTTATGAAAATCGCAATTTTTTATATTTTTTAATTACTGGCAAATATATAAGAAATATACTCCTATTCTGAGATAAAAAATTAGCTAGTAAAAGTAATATAAACCCGAGTTCGGCTTAAAAAAAGTTGGAATTCTATTTAAGAATGACGTCCAGAGGAAGGGTTTCATCAAATCGAGCATGATTTTTACTTTTTGGTCAAGTTTTTGCCATTTTATTGTATTTTCACGTTTGGAATTCAGCTTCAGGAGTAAATCAAGGAGAAAGGACTGAGTTGGAAAGCTAAAAATCACTAAGGTAGCTACCTTATGAAAATCGCAATTTTTTATATTTTTTAATTACTGGCAAATATATAAGAAATATACTCCTATTCTGAGATAAAAAATTAGCTAGTAAAAGTAATATAAACCCGAGTTCGGCTTAAAAAAAGTTGGAATTCTATTTAAGAATGACGTCCAGAGGAAGGGTTTCATCAAATCGAGCATGATTTTTACTTTTTGGTCAAGTTTTTGCCATTTTATTGTATTTTCACGTTTGGAATTCAGCTTCAGGAGTAAATCAAGGAGAAAGGACTGAGTTGGAAAGCTAAAAATCACTAAGGTAGCTACCTTATGAAAATCGCAATTTTTTATATTTTTTAATTACTGGCAAATATATAAGAAATATACTCCTATTCTGAGATAAAAAATCAGCTAGTAAAAGTAGTATAAACCCGAGTTCGGCTTAAAAAAAGTTGGAATTCTATTTAAGAATGACGTCCAGAGGAAGGGTTTCATCAAATCGAGCATCATTTTTACTTTTTGGTCAAGTTTTTGCCATTTTATTGTATTTTCACGTTTGGAATTCAGCTTCAGGAGTAAATCAAGGAGAAAGGACTGGGTTGGAAGGCTAAAAATCACTAAGGTAGCTACCTTATGAAAATCGCAATTTTTTATATTTTTTAATTACTGGCAAATATATAAGAAATATACTCCTATTCTGAGATAAAAAATTAGCTAGTAAAAGTAATATAAACCCGAGTTCGGCTTAAAAAAAGTTGGAATTCTATTTAAGAATGACGTCCAGAGGAAGGGTTTCATCAAATCGAGCATGATTTTTACTTTTTGGTCAAGTTTTTGCCATTTTATTGTATTTTCACGTTTGGAATTCAGCTTCAGGAGTAAATCAAGGAGAAAGGACTGAGTTGGAAAGCTAAAAATCACTAAGGTAGCTACCTTATGAAAATCGCAATTTTTTATATTTTTTAATTACTGGCAAATATATAAGAAATATACTCCTATTCTGAGATAAAAAATTAGCTAGTAAAAGTAATATAAACCCGAGTTCGGCTTAAAAAAAGTTGGAATTCTATTTAAGAATGACGTCCAGAGGAAGGGTTTCATCAAATCGAGCATGATTTTTACTTTTTGGTCAAGTTTTTGCCATTTTATTGTATTTTCACGTTTGGAATTCAGCTTCAGGAGTAAATCAAGGAGAAAGGACTGAGTTGGAAGGCTAAAAATCACTAAGGTAGCTACCTTATGAAAATCGCAATTTTTTATATTTTTTAATTACTGGCAAATATATAAGAAATATACTCCTATTCTGAGATAAAAAATTAGCTAGTAAAAGTAATATAAACCCGAGTTCGGCTTAAAAAAAGTTGGAATTCTATTTAAGAATGACGTCCAGAGGAAGGGTTTCATCAAATCGAGCATGATTTTTACTTTTTGGTCAAGTTTTTGCCATTTTATTGTATTTTCACGTTTGGAATTCAGCTTCAGGAGTAAATCAAGGAGAAAGGACTGGGTTGGAAGGCTAAAAATCACTAAGGTAGCTACCTTATGAAAATCGCAATTTTTTATATTTTTTAATTACTGGCAAATATATAAGAAATATACTCCTATTCTGAGATAAAAAATTAGCTAGTAAAAGTAATATAAACCCGAGTTCGGCTTAAAAAAAGTTGGAATTCTATTTAAGAATGACGTCCAGAGGAAGGGTTTCATCAAATCGAGCATGATTTTTACTCTTTGGTCAAGTTTTTGCCATTTTATTGTATTTTCACGTTTGGAATTCAGCTTCAGGAGTAAATCAAGGAGAAAGGACTGAGTTGGAAGGCTAAAAATCACTAAGGTAGCTACCTTATGAAAATCGCAATTTTTTATATTTTTTAATTACTGGCAAATATATAAGAAATATACTCCTATTCTGAGATAAAAAATTAGCTAGTAAAAGTAATATAAACCCGAGTTCGGCTTAAAAAAAGTTGGAATTCTATTTAAGAATGACGTCCAGAGGAAGGGTTTCATCAAATCGAGCATGATTTTTACTTTTTGGTCAAGTTTTTGCCATTTTATTGTATTTTCACGTTTGGAATTCAGCTTCAGGAGTAAATCAAGGAGAAAGGACTGAGTTGGAAGGCTAAAAATCACTAAGGTAGCTACCTTATGAAAATCGCAATTTTTTATATTTTTTAATTACTGGCAAATATATAAGAAATATACTCCTATTCTGAGATAAAAAATTAGCTAGTAAAAGTAATATAAACCCGAGTTCGGCTTAAAAAAAGTTGGAATTCTATTTAAGAATGACGTCCAGAGGAAGGGTTTCATCAAATCGAGCATGATTTTTACTTTTTGGTCAAGTTTTTGCCATTTTATTGTATTTTCACGTTTGGAATTCAGCTTCAGGAGTAAATCAAGGAGAAAGGACTGGGTTGGAAGGCTAAAAATCACTAAGGTAGCTACCTTATGAAAATCGCAATTTTTTATATTTTTTAATTACTGGCAAATATATAAGAAATATACTCCTATTCTGAGATAAAAAATTAGCTAGTAAAAGTAATATAAACCCGAGTTCGGCTTAAAAAAAGTTGGAATTCTATTTAAGAATGACGTCCAGAGGAAGGGTTTCATCAAATCGAGCATGATTTTTACTCTTTGGTCAAGTTTTTGCCATTTTATTGTATTTTCACGTTTGGAATTCAGCTTCAGGAGTAAATCAAGGAGAAAGGACTGAGTTGGAAGGCTAAAAATCACTAAGGTAGCTACCTTATGAAAATCGCAATTTTTTATATTTTTTAATTACTGGCAAATATATAAGAAATATACTCCTATTCTGAGATAAAAAATTAGCTAGTAAAAGTAATATAAACCCGAGTTCGGCTTAAAAAAAGTTGGAATTCTATTTAAGAATGACGTCCAGAGGAAGGGTTTCATCAAATCGAGCATGATTTTTACTTTTTGGTCAAGTTTTTGCCATTTTATTGTATTTTCACGTTTGGAATTCAGCTTCAGGAGTAAATCAAGGAGAAAGGACTGGGTTGGAAGGCTAAAAATCACTAAGGTAGCTACCTTATGAAAATCGCAATTTTTTATATTTTTTAATTACTGGCAAATATATAAGAAATATACTCCTATTCTGAGATAAAAAATTAGCTAGTAAAAGTAATATAAACCCGAGTTCGGCTTAAAAAAAGTTGGAATTCTATTTAAGAATGACGTCCAGAGGAAGGGTTTCATCAAATCGAGCATGATTTTTACTCTTTGGTCAAGTTTTTGCCATTTTATTGTATTTTCACGTTTGGAATTCAGCTTCAGGAGTAAATCAAGGAGAAAGGACTGAGTTGGAAGGCTAAAAATCACTAAGGTAGCTACCTTATGAAAATCGCAATTTTTTATATTTTTTAATTACTGGCAAATATATAAGAAATATACTCCTATTCTGAGATAAAAAATTAGCTAGTAAAAGTAATATAAACCCGAGTTCGGCTTAAAAAAAGTTGGAATTCTATTTAAGAATGACGTCCAGAGGAAGGGTTTCATCAAATCGAGCATCATTTTTACTTTTTGGTCAAGTTTTTGCCATTTTATTGTATTTTCACGTTTGGAATTCAGCTTCAGGAGTAAATCAAGGAGAAAGGACTGGGTTGGAAGGCTAAAAATCACTAAGGTAGCTACCTTATGAAAATCGCAATTTTTTATATTTTTTAATTACTGGCAAATATATAAGAAATATACTCCTATTCTGAGATAAAAAATTAGCTAGTAAAAGTAATATAAACCCGAGTTCGGCTTAAAAAAAGTTGGAATTCTATTTAAGAATGACGTCCAGAGGAAGGGTTTCATCAAATCGAGCATGATTTTTACTCTTTGGTCAAGTTTTTGCCATTTTATTGTATTTTCACGTTTGGAATTCAGCTTCAGGAGTAAATCAAGGAGAAAGGACTGAGTTGGAAGGCTAAAAATCACTAAGGTAGCTACCTTATGAAAATCGCAATTTTTTATATTTTTTAATTACTGGCAAATATATAAGAAATATACTCCTATTCTGAGATAAAAAATTAGCTAGTAAAAGTAATATAAACCCGAGTTCGGCTTAAAAAAAGTTGGAATTCTATTTAAGAATGACGTCCAGAGGAAGGGTTTCATCAAATCGAGCATGATTTTTACTTTTTGGTCAAGTTTTTGCCATTTTATTGTATTTTCACGTTTGGAATTCAGCTTCAGGAGTAAATCAAGGAGAAAGGACTGGGTTGGAAGGCTAAAAATCACTAAGGTAGCTACCTTATGAAAATCGCAATTTTTTATATTTTTTAATTACTGGCAAATATATAAGAAATATACTCCTATTCTGAGATAAAAAATTAGCTAGTAAAAGTAATATAAACCCGAGTTCGGCTTAAAAAAAGTTGGAATTCTATTTAAGAATGACGTCCAGAGGAAGGGTTTCATCAAATCGAGCATGATTTTTACTCTTTGGTCAAGTTTTTGCCATTTTATTGTATTTTCACGTTTGGAATTCAGCTTCAGGAGTAAATCAAGGAGAAAGGACTGAGTTGGAAGGCTAAAAATCACTAAGGTAGCTACCTTATGAAAATCGCAATTTTTTATATTTTTTAATTACTGGCAAATATATAAGAAATATACTCCTATTCTGAGATAAAAAATTAGCTAGTAAAAGTAATATAAACCCGAGTTCGGCTTAAAAAAAGTTGGAATTCTATTTAAGAATGACGTCCAGAGGAAGGGTTTCATCAAATCGAGCATGATTTTTACTTTTTGGTCAAGTTTTTGCCATTTTATTGTATTTTCACGTTTGGAATTCAGCTTCAGGAGTAAATCAAGGAGAAAGGACTGAGTTGGAAGGCTAAAAATCACTAAGGTAGCTACCTTATGAAAATCGCAATTTTTTATATTTTTTAATTACTGGCAAATATATAAGAAATATACTCCTATTCTGAGATAAAAAATTAGCTAGTAAAAGTAATATAAACCCGAGTTCGGCTTAAAAAAAGTTGGAATTCTATTTAAGAATGACGTCCAGAGGAAGGGTTTCATCAAATCGAGCATGATTTTTACTTTTTGGTCAAGTTTTTGCCATTTTATTGTATTTTCACGTTTGGAATTCAGCTTCAGGAGTAAATCAAGGAGAAAGGACTGGGTTGGAAGGCTAAAAATCACTAAGGTAGCTACCTTATGAAAATCGCAATTTTTTATATTTTTTAATTACTGGCAAATATATAAGAAATATACTCCTATTCTGAGATAAAAAATTAGCTAGTAAAAGTAATATAAACCCGAGTTCGGCTTAAAAAAAGTTGGAATTCTATTTAAGAATGACGTCCAGAGGAAGGGTTTCATCAAATCGAGCATGATTTTTACTCTTTGGTCAAGTTTTTGCCATTTTATTGTATTTTCACGTTTGGAATTCAGCTTCAGGAGTAAATCAAGGAGAAAGGACTGAGTTGGAAGGCTAAAAATCACTAAGGTAGCTACCTTATGAAAATCGCAATTTTTTATATTTTTTAATTACTGGCAAATATATAAGAAATATACTCCTATTCTGAGATAAAAAATTAGCTAGTAAAAGTAATATAAACCCGAGTTCGGCTTAAAAAAAGTTGGAATTCTATTTAAGAATGACGTCCAGAGGAAGGGTTTCATCAAATCGAGCATCATTTTTACTTTTTGGTCAAGTTTTTGCCATTTTATTGTATTTTCACGTTTGGAATTCAGCTTCAGGAGTAAATCAAGGAGAAAGGACTGGGTTGGAAGGCTAAAAATCACTAAGGTAGCTACCTTATGAAAATCGCAATTTTTTATATTTTTTAATTACTGGCAAATATATAAGAAATATACTCCTATTCTGAGATAAAAAATTAGCTAGTAAAAGTAATATAAACCCGAGTTCGGCTTAAAAAAAGTTGGAATTCTATTTAAGAATGACGTCCAGAGGAAGGGTTTCATCAAATCGAGCATGATTTTTACTCTTTGGTCAAGTTTTTGCCATTTTATTGTATTTTCACGTTTGGAATTCAGCTTCAGGAGTAAATCAAGGAGAAAGGACTGAGTTGGAAGGCTAAAAATCACTAAGGTAGCTACCTTATGAAAATCGCAATTTTTTATATTTTTTAATTACTGGCAAATATATAAGAAATATACTCCTATTCTGAGATAAAAAATTAGCTAGTAAAAGTAATATAAACCCGAGTTCGGCTTAAAAAAAGTTGGAATTCTATTTAAGAATGACGTCCAGAGGAAGGGTTTCATCAAATCGAGCATGATTTTTACTTTTTGGTCAAGTTTTTGCCATTTTATTGTATTTTCACGTTTGGAATTCAGCTTCAGGAGTAAATCAAGGAGAAAGGACTGAGTTGGAAAGCTAAAAATCACTAAGGTAGCTACCTTATGAAAATCGCAATTTTTTATATTTTTTAATTACTGGCAAATATATAAGAAATATACTCCTATTCTGAGATAAAAAATCAGCTAGTAAAAGTAGTATAAACCCGAGTTCGGCTTAAAAAAAGTTGGAATTCTATTTAAGAATGACGTCCAGAGGAAGGGTTTCATCAAATCGAGCATCATCTTTACTTTTTGGTCAAGTTTTTGCCATTTTATTGTATTTTCACGTTTGGAATTCAGCTTCAGGAGTAAATCAAGGAGAAAGGACTGAGTTGGAAAGCTAAAAATCACTAAGGTAGCTACCTTATGAAAATCGCAATTTTTTATATTTTTTAATTACTGGCAAATATATAAGAAATATACTCCTATTCTGAGATAAAAAATTAGCTAGTAAAAGTAATATAAACCCGAGTTCGGCTTAAAAAAAGTTGGAATTCTATTTAAGAATGACGTCCAGAGGAAGGGTTTCATCAAATCGAGCATCATTTTTACTTTTTGGTCAAGTTTTTGCCATTTTATTGTATTTTCACGTTTGGAATTCAGCTTCAGGAGTAAATCAAGGAGAAAGGACTGAGTTGGAAGGCTAAAAATCACTAAGGTAGCTACCTTATGAAAATCGCAATTTTTTATATCTTTTAATTACTGGCAAATATATAAGAAATATACTCCTATTCTGAGATAAAAAATCAGCTAGTAAAAGTAGTATAAACCCGAGTTCGGCTTAAAAAAAGTTGGAATTCTATTTAAGAATGACGTCCAGAGGAAGGGTTTCATCAAATCGAGCATGATTTTTACTTTTTGGTCAAGTTTTTGCCATTTTATTGTATTTTCACGTTTGGAATTCAGCTTCAGGAGTAAATCAAGGAGAAAGGACTGAGTTGGAAGGCTAAAAATCACTAAGGTAGCTACCTTATGAAAATCGCAATTTTTTATATTTTTTAATTACTGGCAAATATATAAGAAATATACTCCTATTCTGAGATAAAAAATTAGCTAGTAAAAGTAATATAAACCCGAGTTCGGCTTAAAAAAAGTTGGAATTCTATTTAAGAATGACGTCCAGAGGAAGGGTTTCATCAAATCGAGCATGATTTTTACTTTTTGGTCAAGTTTTTGCCATTTTATTGTATTTTCACGTTTGGAATTCAGCTTCAGGAGTAAATCAAGGAGAAAGGACTGAGTTGGAAGGCTAAAAATCACTAAGGTAGCTACCTTATGAAAATCGCAATTTTTTATATCTTTTAATTACTGGCAAATATATAAGAAATATACTCCTATTCTGAGATAAAAAATCAGCTAGTAAAAGTAGTATAAACCCGAGTTCGGCTTAAAAAAAGTTGGAATTCTATTTAAGAATGACGTCCAGAGGAAGGGTTTCATCAAATCGAGCATGATTTTTACTTTTTGGTCAAGTTTTTGCCATTTTATTGTATTTTCACGTTTGGAATTCAGCTTCAGGAGTAAATCAAGGAGAAAGGACTGAGTTGGAAGGCTAAAAATCACTAAGGTAGCTACCTTATGAAAATCGCAATTTTTTATATTTTTTAATTACTGGCAAATATATAAGAAATATACTCCTATTCTGAGATAAAAAATTAGCTAGTAAAAGTAATATAAACCCGAGTTCGGCTTAAAAAAAGTTGGAATTCTATTTAAGAATGACGTCCAGAGGAAGGGTTTCATCAAATCGAGCATGATTTTTACTTTTTGGTCAAGTTTTTGCCATTTTATTGTATTTTCACGTTTGGAATTCAGCTTCAGGAGTAAATCAAGGAGAAAGGACTGAGTTGGAAGGCTAAAAATCACTAAGGTAGCTACCTTATGAAAATCGCAATTTTTTATATCTTTTAATTACTGGCAAATATATAAGAAATATACTCCTATTCTGAGATAAAAAATCAGCTAGTAAAAGTAGTATAAACCCGAGTTCGGCTTAAAAAAAGTTGGAATTCTATTTAAGAATGACGTCCAGAGGAAGGGTTTCATCAAATCGAGCATGATTTTTACTTTTTGGTCAAGTTTTTGCCATTTTATTGTATTTTCACGTTTGGAATTCAGCTTCAGGAGTAAATCAAGGAGAAAGGACTGAGTTGGAAGGCTAAAAATCACTAAGGTAGCTACCTTATGAAAATCGCAATTTTTTATATTTTTTAATTACTGGCAAATATATAAGAAATATACTCCTATTCTGAGATAAAAAATTAGCTAGTAAAAGTAATATAAACCCGAGTTCGGCTTAAAAAAAGTTGGAATTCTATTTAAGAATGACGTCCAGAGGAAGGGTTTCATCAAATCGAGCATGATTTTTACTTTTTGGTCAAGTTTTTGCCATTTTATTGTATTTTCACGTTTGGAATTCAGCTTCAGGAGTAAATCAAGGAGAAAGGACTGAGTTGGAAGGCTAAAAATCACTAAGGTAGCTACCTTATGAAAATCGCAATTTTTTATATCTTTTAATTACTGGCAAATATATAAGAAATATACTCCTATTCTGAGATAAAAAATCAGCTAGTAAAAGTAGTATAAACCCGAGTTCGGCTTAAAAAAAGTTGGAATTCTATTTAAGAATGACGTCCAGAGGAAGGGTTTCATCAAATCGAGCATGATTTTTACTTTTTGGTCAAGTTTTTGCCATTTTATTGTATTTTCACGTTTGGAATTCAGCTTCAGGAGTAAATCAAGGAGAAAGGACTGAGTTGGAAGGCTAAAAATCACTAAGGTAGCTACCTTATGAAAATCGCAATTTTTTATATTTTTTAATTACTGGCAAATATATAAGAAATATACTCCTATTCTGAGATAAAAAATTAGCTAGTAAAAGTAATATAAACCCGAGTTCGGCTTAAAAAAAGTTGGAATTCTATTTAAGAATGACGTCCAGAGGAAGGGTTTCATCAAATCGAGCATGATTTTTACTTTTTGGTCAAGTTTTTGCCATTTTATTGTATTTTCACGTTTGGAATTCAGCTTCAGGAGTAAATCAAGGAGAAAGGACTGAGTTGGAAGGCTAAAAATCACTAAGGTAGCTACCTTATGAAAATCGCAATTTTTTATATCTTTTAATTACTGGCAAATATATAAGAAATATACTCCTATTCTGAGATAAAAAATCAGCTAGTAAAAGTAGTATAAACCCGAGTTCGGCTTAAAAAAAGTTGGAATTCTATTTAAGAATGACGTCCAGAGGAAGGGTTTCATCAAATCGAGCATGATTTTTACTTTTTGGTCAAGTTTTTGCCATTTTATTGTATTTTCACGTTTGGAATTCAGCTTCAGGAGTAAATCAAGGAGAAAGGACTGAGTTGGAAGGCTAAAAATCACTAAGGTAGCTACCTTATGAAAATCGCAATTTTTTATATTTTTTAATTACTGGCAAATATATAAGAAATATACTCCTATTCTGAGATAAAAAATTAGCTAGTAAAAGTAATATAAACCCGAGTTCGGCTTAAAAAAAGTTGGAATTCTATTTAAGAATGACGTCCAGAGGAAGGGTTTCATCAAATCGAGCATGATTTTTACTTTTTGGTCAAGTTTTTGCCATTTTATTGTATTTTCACGTTTGGAATTCAGCTTCAGGAGTAAATCAAGGAGAAAGGACTGAGTTGGAAGGCTAAAAATCACTAAGGTAGCTACCTTATGAAAATCGCAATTTTTTATATCTTTTAATTACTGGCAAATATATAAGAAATATACTCCTATTCTGAGATAAAAAATCAGCTAGTAAAAGTAGTATAAACCCGAGTTCGGCTTAAAAAAAGTTGGAATTCTATTTAAGAATGACGTCCAGAGGAAGGGTTTCATCAAATCGAGCATGATTTTTACTTTTTGGTCAAGTTTTTGCCATTTTATTGTATTTTCACGTTTGGAATTCAGCTTCAGGAGTAAATCAAGGAGAAAGGACTGAGTTGGAAGGCTAAAAATCACTAAGGTAGCTACCTTATGAAAATCGCAATTTTTTATATTTTTTAATTACTGGCAAATATATAAGAAATATACTCCTATTCTGAGATAAAAAATTAGCTAGTAAAAGTAATATAAACCCGAGTTCGGCTTAAAAAAAGTTGGAATTCTATTTAAGAATGACGTCCAGAGGAAGGGTTTCATCAAATCGAGCATGATTTTTACTTTTTGGTCAAGTTTTTGCCATTTTATTGTATTTTCACGTTTGGAATTCAGCTTCAGGAGTAAATCAAGGAGAAAGGACTGAGTTGGAAGGCTAAAAATCACTAAGGTAGCTACCTTATGAAAATCGCAATTTTTTATATCTTTTAATTACTGGCAAATATATAAGAAATATACTCCTATTCTGAGATAAAAAATCAGCTAGTAAAAGTAGTATAAACCCGAGTTCGGCTTAAAAAAAGTTGGAATTCTATTTAAGAATGACGTCCAGAGGAAGGGTTTCATCAAATCGAGCATGATTTTTACTTTTTGGTCAAGTTTTTGCCATTTTATTGTATTTTCACGTTTGGAATTCAGCTTCAGGAGTAAATCAAGGAGAAAGGACTGAGTTGGAAGGCTAAAAATCACTAAGGTAGCTACCTTATGAAAATCGCAATTTTTTATATTTTTTAATTACTGGCAAATATATAAGAAATATACTCCTATTCTGAGATAAAAAATTAGCTAGTAAAAGTAATATAAACCCGAGTTCGGCTTAAAAAAAGTTGGAATTCTATTTAAGAATGACGTCCAGAGGAAGGGTTTCATCAAATCGAGCATGATTTTTACTTTTTGGTCAAGTTTTTGCCATTTTATTGTATTTTCACGTTTGGAATTCAGCTTCAGGAGTAAATCAAGGAGAAAGGACTGAGTTGGAAGGCTAAAAATCACTAAGGTAGCTACCTTATGAAAATCGCAATTTTTTATATCTTTTAATTACTGGCAAATATATAAGAAATATACTCCTATTCTGAGATAAAAAATCAGCTAGTAAAAGTAGTATAAACCCGAGTTCGGCTTAAAAAAAGTTGGAATTCTATTTAAGAATGACGTCCAGAGGAAGGGTTTCATCAAATCGAGCATGATTTTTACTTTTTGGTCAAGTTTTTGCCATTTTATTGTATTTTCACGTTTGGAATTCAGCTTCAGGAGTAAATCAAGGAGAAAGGACTGAGTTGGAAGGCTAAAAATCACTAAGGTAGCTACCTTATGAAAATCGCAATTTTTTATATTTTTTAATTACTGGCAAATATATAAGAAATATACTCCTATTCTGAGATAAAAAATTAGCTAGTAAAAGTAATATAAACCCGAGTTCGGCTTAAAAAAAGTTGGAATTCTATTTAAGAATGACGTCCAGAGGAAGGGTTTCATCAAATCGAGCATGATTTTTACTTTTTGGTCAAGTTTTTGCCATTTTATTGTATTTTCACGTTTGGAATTCAGCTTCAGGAGTAAATCAAGGAGAAAGGACTGAGTTGGAAGGCTAAAAATCACTAAGGTAGCTACCTTATGAAAATCGCAATTTTTTATATCTTTTAATTACTGGCAAATATATAAGAAATATACTCCTATTCTGAGATAAAAAATCAGCTAGTAAAAGTAGTATAAACCCGAGTTCGGCTTAAAAAAAGTTGGAATTCTATTTAAGAATGACGTCCAGAGGAAGGGTTTCATCAAATCGAGCATGATTTTTACTTTTTGGTCAAGTTTTTGCCATTTTATTGTATTTTCACGTTTGGAATTCAGCTTCAGGAGTAAATCAAGGAGAAAGGACTGAGTTGGAAGGCTAAAAATCACTAAGGTAGCTACCTTATGAAAATCGCAATTTTTTATATTTTTTAATTACTGGCAAATATATAAGAAATATACTCCTATTCTGAGATAAAAAATTAGCTAGTAAAAGTAATATAAACCCGAGTTCGGCTTAAAAAAAGTTGGAATTCTATTTAAGAATGACGTCCAGAGGAAGGGTTTCATCAAATCGAGCATGATTTTTACTTTTTGGTCAAGTTTTTGCCATTTTATTGTATTTTCACGTTTGGAATTCAGCTTCAGGAGTAAATCAAGGAGAAAGGACTGAGTTGGAAGGCTAAAAATCACTAAGGTAGCTACCTTATGAAAATCGCAATTTTTTATATCTTTTAATTACTGGCAAATATATAAGAAATATACTCCTATTCTGAGATAAAAAATCAGCTAGTAAAAGTAGTATAAACCCGAGTTCGGCTTAAAAAAAGTTGGAATTCTATTTAAGAATGACGTCCAGAGGAAGGGTTTCATCAAATCGAGCATGATTTTTACTTTTTGGTCAAGTTTTTGCCATTTTATTGTATTTTCACGTTTGGAATTCAGCTTCAGGAGTAAATCAAGGAGAAAGGACTGAGTTGGAAGGCTAAAAATCACTAAGGTAGCTACCTTATGAAAATCGCAATTTTTTATATCTTTTAATTACTGGCAAATATATAAGAAATATACTCCTATTCTGAGATAAAAAATCAGCTAGTAAAAGTAGTATAAACCCGAGTTCGGCTTAAAAAAAGTTGGAATTCTATTTAAGAATGACGTCCAGAGGAAGGGTTTCATCAAATCGAGCATGATTTTTACTTTTTGGTCAAGTTTTTGCCATTTTATTGTATTTTCACGTTTGGAATTCAGCTTCAGGAGTAAATCAAGGAGAAAGGACTGAGTTGGAAGGCTAAAAATCACTAAGGTAGCTACCTTATGAAAATCGCAATTTTTTATATCTTTTAATTACTGGCAAATATATAAGAAATATACTCCTATTCTGAGATAAAAAATCAGCTAGTAAAAGTAGTATAAACCCGAGTTCGGCTTAAAAAAAGTTGGAATTCTATTTAAGAATGACGTCCAGAGGAAGGGTTTCATCAAATCGAGCATGATTTTTACTTTTTGGTCAAGTTTTTGCCATTTTATTGTATTTTCACGTTTGGAATTCAGCTTCAGGAGTAAATCAAGGAGAAAGGACTGAGTTGGAAGGCTAAAAATCACTAAGGTAGCTACCTTATGAAAATCGCAATTTTTTATATCTTTTAATTACTGGCAAATATATAAGAAATATACTCCTATTCTGAGATAAAAAATCAGCTAGTAAAAGTAGTATAAACCCGAGTTCGGCTTAAAAAAAGTTGGAATTCTATTTAAGAATGACGTCCAGAGGAAGGGTTTCATCAAATCGAGCATGATTTTTACTTTTTGGTCAAGTTTTTGCCATTTTATTGTATTTTCACGTTTGGAATTCAGCTTCAGGAGTAAATCAAGGAGAAAGGACTGAGTTGGAAGGCTAAAAATCACTAAGGTAGCTACCTTATGAAAATCGCAATTTTTTATATTTTTTAATTACTGGCAAATATATAAGAAATATACTCCTATTCTGAGATAAAAAATTAGCTAGTAAAAGTAATATAAACCCGAGTTCGGCTTAAAAAAAGTTGGAATTCTATTTAAGAATGACGTCCAGAGGAAGGGTTTCATCAAATCGAGCATGATTTTTACTTTTTGGTCAAGTTTTTGCCATTTTATTGTATTTTCACGTTTGGAATTCAGCTTCAGGAGTAAATCAAGGAGAAAGGACTGAGTTGGAAGGCTAAAAATCACTAAGGTAGCTACCTTATGAAAATCGCAATTTTTTATATCTTTTAATTACTGGCAAATATATAAGAAATATACTCCTATTCTGAGATAAAAAATCAGCTAGTAAAAGTAGTATAAACCCGAGTTCGGCTTAAAAAAAGTTGGAATTCTATTTAAGAATGACGTCCAGAGGAAGGGTTTCATCAAATCGAGCATGATTTTTACTTTTTGGTCAAGTTTTTGCCATTTTATTGTATTTTCACGTTTGGAATTCAGCTTCAGGAGTAAATCAAGGAGAAAGGACTGAGTTGGAAGGCTAAAAATCACTAAGGTAGCTACCTTATGAAAATCGCAATTTTTTATATTTTTTAATTACTGGCAAATATATAAGAAATATACTCCTATTCTGAGATAAAAAATTAGCTAGTAAAAGTAATATAAACCCGAGTTCGGCTTAAAAAAAGTTGGAATTCTATTTAAGAATGACGTCCAGAGGAAGGGTTTCATCAAATCGAGCATGATTTTTACTTTTTGGTCAAGTTTTTGCCATTTTATTGTATTTTCACGTTTGGAATTCAGCTTCAGGAGTAAATCAAGGAGAAAGGACTGAGTTGGAAGGCTAAAAATCACTAAGGTAGCTACCTTATGAAAATCGCAATTTTTTATATCTTTTAATTACTGGCAAATATATAAGAAATATACTCCTATTCTGAGATAAAAAATCAGCTAGTAAAAGTAGTATAAACCCGAGTTCGGCTTAAAAAAAGTTGGAATTCTATTTAAGAATGACGTCCAGAGGAAGGGTTTCATCAAATCGAGCATGATTTTTACTTTTTGGTCAAGTTTTTGCCATTTTATTGTATTTTCACGTTTGGAATTCAGCTTCAGGAGTAAATCAAGGAGAAAGGACTGAGTTGGAAGGCTAAAAATCACTAAGGTAGCTACCTTATGAAAATCGCAATTTTTTATATTTTTTAATTACTGGCAAATATATAAGAAATATACTCCTATTCTGAGATAAAAAATTAGCTAGTAAAAGTAATATAAACCCGAGTTCGGCTTAAAAAAAGTTGGAATTCTATTTAAGAATGACGTCCAGAGGAAGGGTTTCATCAAATCGAGCATGATTTTTACTTTTTGGTCAAGTTTTTGCCATTTTATTGTATTTTCACGTTTGGAATTCAGCTTCAGGAGTAAATCAAGGAGAAAGGACTGAGTTGGAAGGCTAAAAATCACTAAGGTAGCTACCTTATGAAAATCGCAATTTTTTATATTTTTTAATTACTGGCAAATATATAAGAAATATACTCCTATTCTGAGATAAAAAATTAGCTAGTAAAAGTAATATAAACCCGAGTTCGGCTTAAAAAAAGTTGGAATTCTATTTAAGAATGACGTCCAGAGGAAGGGTTTCATCAAATCGAGCATGATTTTTACTTTTTGGTCAAGTTTTTGCCATTTTATTGTATTTTCACGTTTGGAATTCAGCTTCAGGAGTAAATCAAGGAGAAAGGACTGAGTTGGAAGGCTAAAAATCACTAAGGTAGCTACCTTATGAAAATCGCAATTTTTTATATCTTTTAATTACTGGCAAATATATAAGAAATATACTCCTATTCTGAGATAAAAAATCAGCTAGTAAAAGTAGTATAAACCCGAGTTCGGCTTAAAAAAAGTTGGAATTCTATTTAAGAATGACGTCCAGAGGAAGGGTTTCATCAAATCGAGCATGATTTTTACTTTTTGGTCAAGTTTTTGCCATTTTATTGTATTTTCACGTTTGGAATTCAGCTTCAGGAGTAAATCAAGGAGAAAGGACTGAGTTGGAAGGCTAAAAATCACTAAGGTAGCTACCTTATGAAAATCGCAATTTTTTATATCTTTTAATTACTGGCAAATATATAAGAAATATACTCCTATTCTGAGATAAAAAATCAGCTAGTAAAAGTAGTATAAACCCGAGTTCGGCTTAAAAAAAGTTGGAATTCTATTTAAGAATGACGTCCAGAGGAAGGGTTTCATCAAATCGAGCATGATTTTTACTTTTTGGTCAAGTTTTTGCCATTTTATTGTATTTTCACGTTTGGAATTCAGCTTCAGGAGTAAATCAAGGAGAAAGGACTGAGTTGGAAGGCTAAAAATCACTAAGGTAGCTACCTTATGAAAATCGCAATTTTTTATATCTTTTAATTACTGGCAAATATATAAGAAATATACTCCTATTCTGAGATAAAAAATCAGCTAGTAAAAGTAGTATAAACCCGAGTTCGGCTTAAAAAAAGTTGGAATTCTATTTAAGAATGACGTCCAGAGGAAGGGTTTCATCAAATCGAGCATGATTTTTACTTTTTGGTCAAGTTTTTGCCATTTTATTGTATTTTCACGTTTGGAATTCAGCTTCAGGAGTAAATCAAGGAGAAAGGACTGAGTTGGAAGGCTAAAAATCACTAAGGTAGCTACCTTATGAAAATCGCAATTTTTTATATTTTTTAATTACTGGCAAATATATAAGAAATATACTCCTATTCTGAGATAAAAAATTAGCTAGTAAAAGTAATATAAACCCGAGTTCGGCTTAAAAAAAGTTGGAATTCTATTTAAGAATGACGTCCAGAGGAAGGGTTTCATCAAATCGAGCATGATTTTTACTTTTTGGTCAAGTTTTTGCCATTTTATTGTATTTTCACGTTTGGAATTCAGCTTCAGGAGTAAATCAAGGAGAAAGGACTGAGTTGGAAGGCTAAAAATCACTAAGGTAGCTACCTTATGAAAATCGCAATTTTTTATATCTTTTAATTACTGGCAAATATATAAGAAATATACTCCTATTCTGAGATAAAAAATTAGCTAGTAAAAGTAATATAAACCCGAGTTCGGCTTAAAAAAAGTTGGAATTCTATTTAAGAATGACGTCCAGAGGAAGGGTTTCATCAAATCGAGCATGATTTTTACTTTTTGGTCAAGTTTTTGCCATTTTATTGTATTTTCACGTTTGGAATTCAGCTTCAGGAGTAAATCAAGGAGAAAGGACTGAGTTGGAAGGCTAAAAATCACTAAGGTAGCTACCTTATGAAAATCGCAATTTTTTATATTTTTTAATTACTGGCAAATATATAAGAAATATACTCCTATTCTGAGATAAAAAATTAGCTAGTAAAAGTAATATAAACCCGAGTTCGGCTTAAAAAAAGTTGGAATTCTATTTAAGAATGACGTCCAGAGGAAGGGTTTCATCAAATCGAGCATGATTTTTACTTTTTGGTCAAGTTTTTGCCATTTTATTGTATTTTCACGTTTGGAATTCAGCTTCAGGAGTAAATCAAGGAGAAAGGACTGAGTTGGAAGGCTAAAAATCACTAAGGTAGCTACCTTATGAAAATCGCAATTTTTTATATCTTTTAATTACTGGCAAATATATAAGAAATATACTCCTATTCTGAGATAAAAAATCAGCTAGTAAAAGTAGTATAAACCCGAGTTCGGCTTAAAAAAAGTTGGAATTCTATTTAAGAATGACGTCCAGAGGAAGGGTTTCATCAAATCGAGCATGATTTTTACTTTTTGGTCAAGTTTTTGCCATTTTATTGTATTTTCACGTTTGGAATTCAGCTTCAGGAGTAAATCAAGGAGAAAGGACTGAGTTGGAAGGCTAAAAATCACTAAGGTAGCTACCTTATGAAAATCGCAATTTTTTATATTTTTTAATTACTGGCAAATATATAAGAAATATACTCCTATTCTGAGATAAAAAATTAGCTAGTAAAAGTAATATAAACCCGAGTTCGGCTTAAAAAAAGTTGGAATTCTATTTAAGAATGACGTCCAGAGGAAGGGTTTCATCAAATCGAGCATGATTTTTACTTTTTGGTCAAGTTTTTGCCATTTTATTGTATTTTCACGTTTGGAATTCAGCTTCAGGAGTAAATCAAGGAGAAAGGACTGAGTTGGAAGGCTAAAAATCACTAAGGTAGCTACCTTATGAAAATCGCAATTTTTTATATCTTTTAATTACTGGCAAATATATAAGAAATATACTCCTATTCTGAGATAAAAAATCAGCTAGTAAAAGTAGTATAAACCCGAGTTCGGCTTAAAAAAAGTTGGAATTCTATTTAAGAATGACGTCCAGAGGAAGGGTTTCATCAAATCGAGCATGATTTTTACTTTTTGGTCAAGTTTTTGCCATTTTATTGTATTTTCACGTTTGGAATTCAGCTTCAGGAGTAAATCAAGGAGAAAGGACTGAGTTGGAAGGCTAAAAATCACTAAGGTAGCTACCTTATGAAAATCGCAATTTTTTATATCTTTTAATTACTGGCAAATATATAAGAAATATACTCCTATTCTGAGATAAAAAATCAGCTAGTAAAAGTAGTATAAACCCGAGTTCGGCTTAAAAAAAGTTGGAATTCTATTTAAGAATGACGTCCAGAGGAAGGGTTTCATCAAATCGAGCATGATTTTTACTTTTTGGTCAAGTTTTTGCCATTTTATTGTATTTTCACGTTTGGAATTCAGCTTCAGGAGTAAATCAAGGAGAAAGGACTGAGTTGGAAGGCTAAAAATCACTAAGGTAGCTACCTTATGAAAATCGCAATTTTTTATATTTTTTAATTACTGGCAAATATATAAGAAATATACTCCTATTCTGAGATAAAAAATTAGCTAGTAAAAGTAATATAAACCCGAGTTCGGCTTAAAAAAAGTTGGAATTCTATTTAAGAATGACGTCCAGAGGAAGGGTTTCATCAAATCGAGCATGATTTTTACTTTTTGGTCAAGTTTTTGCCATTTTATTGTATTTTCACGTTTGGAATTCAGCTTCAGGAGTAAATCAAGGAGAAAGGACTGAGTTGGAAGGCTAAAAATCACTAAGGTAGCTACCTTATGAAAATCGCAATTTTTTATATTTTTTAATTACTGGCAAATATATAAGAAATATACTCCTATTCTGAGATAAAAAATTAGCTAGTAAAAGTAATATAAACCCGAGTTCGGCTTAAAAAAAGTTGGAATTCTATTTAAGAATGACGTCCAGAGGAAGGGTTTCATCAAATCGAGCATGATTTTTACTTTTTGGTCAAGTTTTTGCCATTTTATTGTATTTTCACGTTTGGAATTCAGCTTCAGGAGTAAATCAAGGAGAAAGGACTGAGTTGGAAGGCTAAAAATCACTAAGGTAGCTACCTTATGAAAATCGCAATTTTTTATATCTTTTAATTACTGGCAAATATATAAGAAATATACTCCTATTCTGAGATAAAAAATCAGCTAGTAAAAGTAGTATAAACCCGAGTTCGGCTTAAAAAAAGTTGGAATTCTATTTAAGAATGACGTCCAGAGGAAGGGTTTCATCAAATCGAGCATGATTTTTACTTTTTGGTCAAGTTTTTGCCATTTTATTGTATTTTCACGTTTGGAATTCAGCTTCAGGAGTAAATCAAGGAGAAAGGACTGAGTTGGAAGGCTAAAAATCACTAAGGTAGCTACCTTATGAAAATCGCAATTTTTTATATCTTTTAATTACTGGCAAATATATAAGAAATATACTCCTATTCTGAGATAAAAAATCAGCTAGTAAAAGTAGTATAAACCCGAGTTCGGCTTAAAAAAAGTTGGAATTCTATTTAAGAATGACGTCCAGAGGAAGGGTTTCATCAAATCGAGCATGATTTTTACTTTTTGGTCAAGTTTTTGCCATTTTATTGTATTTTCACGTTTGGAATTCAGCTTCAGGAGTAAATCAAGGAGAAAGGACTGAGTTGGAAGGCTAAAAATCACTAAGGTAGCTACCTTATGAAAATCGCAATTTTTTATATTTTTTAATTACTGGCAAATATATAAGAAATATACTCCTATTCTGAGATAAAAAATTAGCTAGTAAAAGTAATATAAACCCGAGTTCGGCTTAAAAAAGTTGGAATTCTATTTAAGAATGACGTCCAGAGGAAGGGTTTCATCAAATCGAGCATGATTTTTACTTTTTGGTCAAGTTTTTGCCATTTTATTGTATTTTCACGTTTGGAATTCAGCTTCAGGAGTAAATCAAGGAGAAAGGACTGAGTTGGAAGGCTAAAAATCACTAAGGTAGCTACCTTATGAAAATCGCAATTTTTTATATTTTTTAATTACTGGCAAATATATAAGAAATATACTCCTATTCTGAGATAAAAAATTAGCTAGTAAAAGTAATATAAACCCGAGTTCGGCTTAAAAAAAGTTGGAATTCTATTTAAGAATGACGTCCAGAGGAAGGGTTTCATCAAATCGAGCATGATTTTTACTTTTTGGTCAAGTTTTTGCCATTTTATTGTATTTTCACGTTTGGAATTCAGCTTCAGGAGTAAATCAAGGAGAAAGGACTGAGTTGGAAGGCTAAAAATCACTAAGGTAGCTACCTTATGAAAATCGCAATTTTTTATATTTTTTAATTACTGGCAAATATATAAGAAATATACTCCTATTCTGAGATAAAAAATTAGCTAGTAAAAGTAATATAAACCCGAGTTCGGCTTAAAAAAAGTTGGAATTCTATTTAAGAATGACGTCCAGAGGAAGGGTTTCATCAAATCGAGCATGATTTTTACTTTTTGGTCAAGTTTTTGCCATTTTATTGTATTTTCACGTTTGGAATTCAGCTTCAGGAGTAAATCAAGGAGAAAGGACTGAGTTGGAAGGCTAAAAATCACTAAGGTAGCTACCTTATGAAAATCGCAATTTTTTATATTTTTTAATTACTGGCAAATATATAAGAAATATACTCCTATTCTGAGATAAAAAATTAGCTAGTAAAAGTAATATAAACCCGAGTTCGGCTTAAAAAAAGTTGGAATTCTATTTAAGAATGACGTCCAGAGGAAGGGTTTCATCAAATCGAGCATGATTTTTACTTTTTGGTCAAGTTTTTGCCATTTTATTGTATTTTCACGTTTGGAATTCAGCTTCAGGAGTAAATCAAGGAGAAAGGACTGAGTTGGAAGGCTAAAAATCACTAAGGTAGCTACCTTATGAAAATCGCAATTTTTTATATCTTTTAATTACTGGCAAATATATAAGAAATATACTCCTATTCTGAGATAAAAAATCAGCTAGTAAAAGTAGTATAAACCCGAGTTCGGCTTAAAAAAAGTTGGAATTCTATTTAAGAATGACGTCCAGAGGAAGGGTTTCATCAAATCGAGCATGATTTTTACTTTTTGGTCAAGTTTTTGCCATTTTATTGTATTTTCACGTTTGGAATTCAGCTTCAGGAGTAAATCAAGGAGAAAGGACTGAGTTGGAAGGCTAAAAATCACTAAGGTAGCTACCTTATGAAAATCGCAATTTTTTATATCTTTTAATTACTGGCAAATATATAAGAAATATACTCCTATTCTGAGATAAAAAATCAGCTAGTAAAAGTAGTATAAACCCGAGTTCGGCTTAAAAAAAGTTGGAATTCTATTTAAGAATGACGTCCAGAGGAAGGGTTTCATCAAATCGAGCATGATTTTTACTTTTTGGTCAAGTTTTTGCCATTTTATTGTATTTTCACGTTTGGAATTCAGCTTCAGGAGTAAATCAAGGAGAAAGGACTGAGTTGGAAGGCTAAAAATCACTAAGGTAGCTACCTTATGAAAATCGCAATTTTTTATATTTTTTAATTACTGGCAAATATATAAGAAATATACTCCTATTCTGAGATAAAAAATTAGCTAGTAAAAGTAATATAAACCCGAGTTCGGCTTAAAAAAAGTTGGAATTCTATTTAAGAATGACGTCCAGAGGAAGGGTTTCATCAAATCGAGCATGATTTTTACTTTTTGGTCAAGTTTTTGCCATTTTATTGTATTTTCACGTTTGGAATTCAGCTTCAGGAGTAAATCAAGGAGAAAGGACTGAGTTGGAAGGCTAAAAATCACTAAGGTAGCTACCTTATGAAAATCGCAATTTTTTATATTTTTTAATTACTGGCAAATATATAAGAAATATACTCCTATTCTGAGATAAAAAATTAGCTAGTAAAAGTAATATAAACCCGAGTTCGGCTTAAAAAAAGTTGGAATTCTATTTAAGAATGACGTCCAGAGGAAGGGTTTCATCAAATCGAGCATGATTTTTACTTTTTGGTCAAGTTTTTGCCATTTTATTGTATTTTCACGTTTGGAATTCAGCTTCAGGAGTAAATCAAGGAGAAAGGACTGAGTTGGAAGGCTAAAAATCACTAAGGTAGCTACCTTATGAAAATCGCAATTTTTTATATCTTTTAATTACTGGCAAATATATAAGAAATATACTCCTATTCTGAGATAAAAAATCAGCTAGTAAAAGTAGTATAAACCCGAGTTCGGCTTAAAAAAAGTTGGAATTCTATTTAAGAATGACGTCCAGAGGAAGGGTTTCATCAAATCGAGCATGATTTTTACTTTTTGGTCAAGTTTTTGCCATTTTATTGTATTTTCACGTTTGGAATTCAGCTTCAGGAGTAAATCAAGGAGAAAGGACTGAGTTGGAAGGCTAAAAATCACTAAGGTAGCTACCTTATGAAAATCGCAATTTTTTATATCTTTTAATTACTGGCAAATATATAAGAAATATACTCCTATTCTGAGATAAAAAATTAGCTAGTAAAAGTAATATAAACCCGAGTTCGGCTTAAAAAAAGTTGGAATTCTATTTAAGAATGACGTCCAGAGGAAGGGTTTCATCAAATCGAGCATGATTTTTACTTTTTGGTCAAGTTTTTGCCATTTTATTGTATTTTCACGTTTGGAATTCAGCTTCAGGAGTAAATCAAGGAGAAAGGACTGAGTTGGAAGGCTAAAAATCACTAAGGTAGCTACCTTATGAAAATCGCAATTTTTTATATCTTTTAATTACTGGCAAATATATAAGAAATATACTCCTATTCTGAGATAAAAAATCAGCTAGTAAAAGTAGTATAAACCCGAGTTCGGCTTAAAAAAAGTTGGAATTCTATTTAAGAATGACGTCCAGAGGAAGGGTTTCATCAAATCGAGCATGATTTTTACTTTTTGGTCAAGTTTTTGCCATTTTATTGTATTTTCACATTTGGAATTCAGCTTCAGGAGTAAATCAAGGAGAAAGGACTGAGTTGGAAGGCTAAAAATCACTAAGGTAGCTACCTTATGAAAATCGCAATTTTTTATATCTTTTAATTACTGGCAAATATATAAGAAATATACTCCTATTCTGAGATAAAAAATCAGCTAGTAAAAGTAGTATAAACCCGAGTTCGGCTTAAAAAAAGTTGGAATTCTATTTAAGAATGACGTCCAGAGGAAGGGTTTCATCAAATCGAGCATGATTTTTACTTTTTGGTCAAGTTTTTGCCATTTTATTGTATTTTCACGTTTGGAATTCAGCTTCAGGAGTAAATCAAGGAGAAAGGACTGAGTTGGAAGGCTAAAAATCACTAAGGTAGCTACCTTATGAAAATCGCAATTTTTTATATCTTTTAATTACTGGCAAATATATAAGAAATATACTCCTATTCTGAGATAAAAAATCAGCTAGTAAAAGTAGTATAAACCCGAGTTCGGCTTAAAAAAAGTTGGAATTCTATTTAAGAATGACGTCCAGAGGAAGGGTTCCATCAAATCGAGCATGATTTTTACTTTTTGGTCAAGTTTTTGCCATTTTATTGTATTTTCACGTTTGGAATTCAGCTTCAGGAGTAAATCAAGGAGAAAGGACTGAGTTGGAAGGCTAAAAATCACTAAGGTAGCTACCTTATGAAAATCGCAATTTTTTATATCTTTTAATTACTGGCAAATATATAAGAAATATACTCCTATTCTGAGATAAAAAATCAGCTAGTAAAAGTAGTATAAACCCGAGTTCGGCTTAAAAAAAGTTGGAATTCTATTTAAGAATGACGTCCAGAGGAAGGGTTTCATCAAATCGAGCATGATTTTTACTTTTTGGTCAAGTTTTTGCCATTTTATTGTATTTTCACGTTTGGAATTCAGCTTCAGGAGTAAATCAAGGAGAAAGGACTGAGTTGGAAGGCTAAAAATCACTAAGGTAGCTACCTTATGAAAATCGCAATTTTTTATATTTTTTAATTACTGGCAAATATATAAGAAATATACTCCTATTCTGAGATAAAAAATTAGCTAGTAAAAGTAATATAAACCCGAGTTCGGCTTAAAAAAAGTTGGAATTCTATTTAAGAATGACGTCCAGAGGAAGGGTTTCATCAAATCGAGCATGATTTTTACTTTTTGGTCAAGTTTTTGCCATTTTATTGTATTTTCACGTTTGGAATTCAGCTTCAGGAGTAAATCAAGGAGAAAGGACTGAGTTGGAAGGCTAAAAATCACTAAGGTAGCTACCTTATGAAAATCGCAATTTTTTATATCTTTTAATTACTGGCAAATATATAAGAAATATACTCCTATTCTGAGATAAAAAATCAGCTAGTAAAAGTAGTATAAACCCGAGTTCGGCTTAAAAAAAGTTGGAATTCTATTTAAGAATGACGTCCAGAGGAAGGGTTTCATCAAATCGAGCATGATTTTTACTTTTTGGTCAAGTTTTTGCCATTTTATTGTATTTTCACGTTTGGAATTCAGCTTCAGGAGTAAATCAAGGAGAAAGGACTGAGTTGGAAGGCTAAAAATCACTAAGGTAGCTACCTTATGAAAATCGCAATTTTTTATATCTTTTAATTACTGGCAAATATATAAGAAATATACTCCTATTCTGAGATAAAAAATCAGCTAGTAAAAGTAGTATAAACCCGAGTTCGGCTTAAAAAAAGTTGGAATTCTATTTAAGAATGACGTCCAGAGGAAGGGTTTCATCAAATCGAGCATGATTTTTACTTTTTGGTCAAGTTTTTGCCATTTTATTGTATTTTCACGTTTGGAATTCAGCTTCAGGAGTAAATCAAGGAGAAAGGACTGAGTTGGAAGGCTAAAAATCACTAAGGTAGCTACCTTATGAAAATCGCAATTTTTTATATCTTTTAATTACTGGCAAATATATAAGAAATATACTCCTATTCTGAGATAAAAAATCAGCTAGTAAAAGTAGTATAAACCCGAGTTCGGCTTAAAAAAAGTTGGAATTCTATTTAAGAATGACGTCCAGAGGAAGGGTTTCATCAAATCGAGCATGATTTTTACTTTTTGGTCAAGTTTTTGCCATTTTATTGTATTTTCACGTTTGGAATTCAGCTTCAGGAGTAAATCAAGGAGAAAGGACTGAGTTGGAAGGCTAAAAATCACTAAGGTAGCTACCTTATGAAAATCGCAATTTTTTATATTTTTTAATTACTGGCAAATATATAAGAAATATACTCCTATTCTGAGATAAAAAATCAGCTAGTAAAAGTAGTATAAACCCGAGTTCGGCTTAAAAAAAGTTGGAATTCTATTTAAGAATGACGTCCAGAGGAAGGGTTTCATCAAATCGAGCATGATTTTTACTTTTTGGTCAAGTTTTTGCCATTTTATTGTATTTTCACGTTTGGAATTCAGCTTCAGGAGTAAATCAAGGAGAAAGGACTGAGTTGGAAGGCTAAAAATCACTAAGGTAGCTACCTTATGAAAATCGCAATTTTTTATATCTTTTAATTACTGGCAAATATATAAGAAATATACTCCTATTCTGAGATAAAAAATCAGCTAGTAAAAGTAGTATAAACCCGAGTTCGGCTTAAAAAAAGTTGGAATTCTATTTAAGAATGACGTCCAGAGGAAGGGTTTCATCAAATCGAGCATGATTTTTACTTTTTGGTCAAGTTTTTGCCATTTTATTGTATTTTCACGTTTGGAATTCAGCTTCAGGAGTAAATCAAGGAGAAAGGACTGAGTTGGAAGGCTAAAAATCACTAAGGTAGCTACCTTATGAAAATCGCAATTTTTTATATCTTTTAATTACTGGCAAATATATAAGAAATATACTCCTATTCTGAGATAAAAAATCAGCTAGTAAAAGTAGTATAAACCCGAGTTCGGCTTAAAAAAAGTTGGAATTCTATTTAAGAATGACGTCCAGAGGAAGGGTTTCATCAAATCGAGCATGATTTTTACTTTTTGGTCAAGTTTTTGCCATTTTATTGTATTTTCACGTTTGGAATTCAGCTTCAGGAGTAAATCAAGGAGAAAGGACTGAGTTGGAAGGCTAAAAATCACTAAGGTAGCTACCTTATGAAAATCGCAATTTTTTATATCTTTTAATTACTGGCAAATATATAAGAAATATACTCCTATTCTGAGATAAAAAATCAGCTAGTAAAAGTAGTATAAACCCGAGTTCGGCTTAAAAAAAGTTGGAATTCTATTTAAGAATGACGTCCAGAGGAAGGGTTTCATCAAATCGAGCATGATTTTTACTTTTTGGTCAAGTTTTTGCCATTTTATTGTATTTTCACGTTTGGAATTCAGCTTCAGGAGTAAATCAAGGAGAAAGGACTGAGTTGGAAGGCTAAAAATCACTAAGGTAGCTACCTTATGAAAATCGCAATTTTTTATATCTTTTAATTACTGGCAAATATATAAGAAATATACTCCTATTCTGAGATAAAAAATCAGCTAGTAAAAGTAGTATAAACCCGAGTTCGGCTTAAAAAAAGTTGGAATTCTATTTAAGAATGACGTCCAGAGGAAGGGTTTCATCAAATCGAGCATGATTTTTACTTTTTGGTCAAGTTTTTGCCATTTTATTGTATTTTCACGTTTGGAATTCAGCTTCAGGAGTAAATCAAGGAGAAAGGACTGAGTTGGAAGGCTAAAAATCACTAAGGTAGCTACCTTATGAAAATCGCAATTTTTTATATTTTTTAATTACTGGCAAATATATAAGAAATATACTCCTATTCTGAGATAAAAAATTAGCTAGTAAAAGTAATATAAACCCGAGTTCGGCTTAAAAAAAGTTGGAATTCTATTTAAGAATGACGTCCAGAGGAAGGGTTTCATCAAATCGAGCATGATTTTTACTTTTTGGTCAAGTTTTTGCCATTTTATTGTATTTTCACGTTTGGAATTCAGCTTCAGGAGTAAATCAAGGAGAAAGGACTGAGTTGGAAGGCTAAAAATCACTAAGGTAGCTACCTTATGAAAATCGCAATTTTTTATATTTTTTAATTACTGGCAAATATATAAGAAATATACTCCTATTCTGAGATAAAAAATTAGCTAGTAAAAGTAATATAAACCCGAGTTCGGCTTAAAAAAAGTTGGAATTCTATTTAAGAATGACGTCCAGAGGAAGGGTTTCATCAAATCGAGCATGATTTTTACTTTTTGGTCAAGTTTTTGCCATTTTATTGTATTTTCACGTTTGGAATTCAGCTTCAGGAGTAAATCAAGGAGAAAGGACTGAGTTGGAAGGCTAAAAATCACTAAGGTAGCTACCTTATGAAAATCGCAATTTTTTATATTTTTTAATTACTGGCAAATATATAAGAAATATACTCCTATTCTGAGATAAAAAATTAGCTAGTAAAAGTAATATAAACCCGAGTTCGGCTTAAAAAAAGTTGGAATTCTATTTAAGAATGACGTCCAGAGGAAGGGTTTCATCAAATCGAGCATGATTTTTACTTTTTGGTCAAGTTTTTGCCATTTTATTGTATTTTCACGTTTGGAATTCAGCTTCAGGAGTAAATCAAGGAGAAAGGACTGAGTTGGAAGGCTAAAAATCACTAAGGTAGCTACCTTATGAAAATCGCAATTTTTTATATCTTTTAATTACTGGCAAATATATAAGAAATATACTCCTATTCTGAGATAAAAAATCAGCTAGTAAAAGTAGTATAAACCCGAGTTCGGCTTAAAAAAAGTTGGAATTCTATTTAAGAATGACGTCCAGAGGAAGGGTTTCATCAAATCGAGCATGATTTTTACTTTTTGGTCAAGTTTTTGCCATTTTATTGTATTTTCACGTTTGGAATTCAGCTTCAGGAGTAAATCAAGGAGAAAGGACTGAGTTGGAAGGCTAAAAATCACTAAGGTAGCTACCTTATGAAAATCGCAATTTTTTATATCTTTTAATTACTGGCAAATATATAAGAAATATACTCCTATTCTGAGATAAAAAATCAGCTAGTAAAAGTAGTATAAACCCGAGTTCGGCTTAAAAAAAGTTGGAATTCTATTTAAGAATGACGTCCAGAGGAAGGGTTTCATCAAATCGAGCATGATTTTTACTTTTTGGTCAAGTTTTTGCCATTTTATTGTATTTTCCCGTTTGGAATTCAGCTTCAGGAGTAAATCAAGGAGAAAGGACTGAGTTGGAAGGCTAAAAATCACTAAGGTAGCTACCTTATGAAAATCGCAATTTTTTATATTTTTTAATTACTGGCAAATATATAAGAAATATACTCCTATTCTGAGATAAAAAATTAGCTAGTAAAAGTAATATAAACCCGAGTTCGGCTTAAAAAAAGTTGGAATTCTATTTAAGAATGACGTCCAGAGGAAGGGTTTCATCAAATCGAGCATGATTTTTACTTTTTGGTCAAGTTTTTGCCATTTTATTGTATTTTCACGTTTGGAATTCAGCTTCAGGAGTAAATCAAGGAGAAAGGACTGAGTTGGAAGGCTAAAAATCACTAAGGTAGCTACCTTATGAAAATCGCAATTTTTTATATCTTTTAATTACTGGCAAATATATAAGAAATATACTCCTATTCTGAGATAAAAAATCAGCTAGTAAAAGTAGTATAAACCCGAGTTCGGCTTAAAAAAAGTTGGAATTCTATTTAAGAATGACGTCCAGAGGAAGGGTTTCATCAAATCGAGCATGATTTTTACTTTTTGGTCAAGTTTTTGCCATTTTATTGTATTTTCACGTTTGGAATTCAGCTTCAGGAGTAAATCAAGGAGAAAGGACTGAGTTGGAAGGCTAAAAATCACTAAGGTAGCTACCTTATGAAAATCGCAATTTTTTATATTTTTTAATTACTGGCAAATATATAAGAAATATACTCCTATTCTGAGATAAAAAATTAGCTAGTAAAAGTAATATAAACCCGAGTTCGGCTTAAAAAAAGTTGGAATTCTATTTAAGAATGACGTCCAGAGGAAGGGTTTCATCAAATCGAGCATGATTTTTACTTTTTGGTCAAGTTTTTGCCATTTTATTGTATTTTCACGTTTGGAATTCAGCTTCAGGAGTAAATCAAGGAGAAAGGACTGAGTTGGAAGGCTAAAAATCACTAAGGTAGCTACCTTATGAAAATCGCAATTTTTTATATTTTTTAATTACTGGCAAATATATAAGAAATATACTCCTATTCTGAGATAAAAAATTAGCTAGTAAAAGTAATATAAACCCGAGTTCGGCTTAAAAAAAGTTGGAATTCTATTTAAGAATGACGTCCAGAGGAAGGGTTTCATCAAATCGAGCATGATTTTTACTTTTTGGTCAAGTTTTTGCCATTTTATTGTATTTTCACGTTTGGAATTCAGCTTCAGGAGTAAATCAAGGAGAAAGGACTGAGTTGGAAGGCTAAAAATCACTAAGGTAGCTACCTTATGAAAATCGCAATTTTTTATATCTTTTAATTACTGGCAAATATATAAGAAATATACTCCTATTCTGAGATAAAAAATCAGCTAGTAAAAGTAGTATAAACCCGAGTTCGGCTTAAAAAAAGTTGGAATTCTATTTAAGAATGACGTCCAGAGGAAGGGTTTCATCAAATCGAGCATGATTTTTACTTTTTGGTCAAGTTTTTGCCATTTTATTGTATTTTCACGTTTGGAATTCAGCTTCAGGAGTAAATCAAGGAGAAAGGACTGAGTTGGAAGGCTAAAAATCACTAAGGTAGCTACCTTATGAAAATCGCAATTTTTTATATTTTTTAATTACTGGCAAATATATAAGAAATATACTCCTATTCTGAGATAAAAAATTAGCTAGTAAAAGTAATATAAACCCGAGTTCGGCTTAAAAAAAGTTGGAATTCTATTTAAGAATGACGTCCAGAGGAAGGGTTTCATCAAATCGAGCATGATTTTTACTTTTTGGTCAAGTTTTTGCCATTTTATTGTATTTTCACGTTTGGAATTCAGCTTCAGGAGTAAATCAAGGAGAAAGGACTGAGTTGGAAGGCTAAAAATCACTAAGGTAGCTACCTTATGAAAATCGCAATTTTTTATATCTTTTAATTACTGGCAAATATATAAGAAATATACTCCTATTCTGAGATAAAAAATCAGCTAGTAAAAGTAGTATAAACCCGAGTTCGGCTTAAAAAAAGTTGGAATTCTATTTAAGAATGACGTCCAGAGGAAGGGTTTCATCAAATCGAGCATGATTTTTACTTTTTGGTCAAGTTTTTGCCATTTTATTGTATTTTCACGTTTGGAATTCAGCTTCAGGAGTAAATCAAGGAGAAAGGACTGAGTTGGAAGGCTAAAAATCACTAAGGTAGCTACCTTATGAAAATCGCAATTTTTTATATCTTTTAATTACTGGCAAATATATAAGAAATATACTCCTATTCTGAGATAAAAAATCAGCTAGTAAAAGTAGTATAAACCCGAGTTCGGCTTAAAAAAAGTTGGAATTCTATTTAAGAATGACGTCCAGAGGAAGGGTTTCATCAAATCGAGCATGATTTTTACTTTTTGGTCAAGTTTTTGCCATTTTATTGTATTTTCACGTTTGGAATTCAGCTTCAGGAGTAAATCAAGGAGAAAGGACTGAGTTGGAAGGCTAAAAATCACTAAGGTAGCTACCTTATGAAAATCGCAATTTTTTATATCTTTTAATTACTGGCAAATATATAAGAAATATACTCCTATTCTGAGATAAAAAATCAGCTAGTAAAAGTAGTATAAACCCGAGTTCGGCTTAAAAAAAGTTGGAATTCTATTTAAGAATGACGTCCAGAGGAAGGGTTTCATCAAATCGAGCATGATTTTTACTTTTTGGTCAAGTTTTTGCCATTTTATTGTATTTTCACGTTTGGAATTCAGCTTCAGGAGTAAATCAAGGAGAAAGGACTGAGTTGGAAGGCTAAAAATCACTAAGGTAGCTACCTTATGAAAATCGCAATTTTTTATATTTTTTAATTACTGGCAAATATATAAGAAATATACTCCTATTCTGAGATAAAAAATTAGCTAGTAAAAGTAATATAAACCCGAGTTCGGCTTAAAAAAAGTTGGAATTCTATTTAAGAATGACGTCCAGAGGAAGGGTTTCATCAAATCGAGCATGATTTTTACTTTTTGGTCAAGTTTTTGCCATTTTATTGTATTTTCACGTTTGGAATTCAGCTTCAGGAGTAAATCAAGGAGAAAGGACTGAGTTGGAAGGCTAAAAATCACTAAGGTAGCTACCTTATGAAAATCGCAATTTTTTATATCTTTTAATTACTGGCAAATATATAAGAAATATACTCCTATTCTGAGATAAAAAATCAGCTAGTAAAAGTAGTATAAACCCGAGTTCGGCTTAAAAAAAGTTGGAATTCTATTTAAGAATGACGTCCAGAGGAAGGGTTTCATCAAATCGAGCATGATTTTTACTTTTTGGTCAAGTTTTTGCCATTTTATTGTATTTTCACGTTTGGAATTCAGCTTCAGGAGTAAATCAAGGAGAAAGGACTGAGTTGGAAGGCTAAAAATCACTAAGGTAGCTACCTTATGAAAATCGCAATTTTTTATATCTTTTAATTACTGGCAAATATATAAGAAATATACTCCTATTCTGAGATAAAAAATCAGCTAGTAAAAGTAGTATAAACCCGAGTTCGGCTTAAAAAAAGTTGGAATTCTATTTAAGAATGACGTCCAGAGGAAGGGTTTCATCAAATCGAGCATGATTTTTACTTTTTGGTCAAGTTTTTGCCATTTTATTGTATTTTCACGTTTGGAATTCAGCTTCAGGAGTAAATCAAGGAGAAAGGACTGAGTTGGAAGGCTAAAAATCACTAAGGTAGCTACCTTATGAAAATCGCAATTTTTTATATCTTTTAATTACTGGCAAATATATAAGAAATATACTCCTATTCTGAGATAAAAAATCAGCTAGTAAAAGTAGTATAAACCCGAGTTCGGCTTAAAAAAAGTTGGAATTCTATTTAAGAATGACGTCCAGAGGAAGGGTTTCATCAAATCGAGCATGATTTTTACTTTTTGGTCAAGTTTTTGCCATTTTATTGTATTTTCACGTTTGGAATTCAGCTTCAGGAGTAAATCAAGGAGAAAGGACTGAGTTGGAAGGCTAAAAATCACTAAGGTAGCTACCTTATGAAAATCGCAATTTTTTATATCTTTTAATTACTGGCAAATATATAAGAAATATACTCCTATTCTGAGATAAAAAATCAGCTAGTAAAAGTAGTATAAACCCGAGTTCGGCTTAAAAAAAGTTGGAATTCTATTTAAGAATGACGTCCAGAGGAAGGGTTTCATCAAATCGAGCATGATTTTTACTTTTTGGTCAAGTTTTTGCCATTTTATTGTATTTTCACGTTTGGAATTCAGCTTCAGGAGTAAATCAAGGAGAAAGGACTGAGTTGGAAGGCTAAAAATCACTAAGGTAGCTACCTTATGAAAATCGCAATTTTTTATATCTTTTAATTACTGGCAAATATATAAGAAATATACTCCTATTCTGAGATAAAAAATCAGCTAGTAAAAGTAGTATAAACCCGAGTTCGGCTTAAAAAAAGTTGGAATTCTATTTAAGAATGACGTCCAGAGGAAGGGTTTCATCAAATCGAGCATGATTTTTACTTTTTGGTCAAGTTTTTGCCATTTTATTGTATTTTCACGTTTGGAATTCAGCTTCAGGAGTAAATCAAGGAGAAAGGACTGAGTTGGAAGGCTAAAAATCACTAAGGTAGCTACCTTATGAAAATCGCAATTTTTTATATCTTTTAATTACTGGCAAATATATAAGAAATATACTCCTATTCTGAGATAAAAAATTAGCTAGTAAAAGTAATATAAACCCGAGTTCGGCTTAAAAAAAGTTGGAATTCTATTTAAGAATGACGTCCAGAGGAAGGGTTTCATCAAATCGAGCATGATTTTTACTTTTTGGTCAAGTTTTTGCCATTTTATTGTATTTTCACGTTTGGAATTCAGCTTCAGGAGTAAATCAAGGAGAAAGGACTGAGTTGGAAGGCTAAAAATCACTAAGGTAGCTACCTTATGAAAATCGCAATTTTTTATATCTTTTAATTACTGGCAAATATATAAGAAATATACTCCTATTCTGAGATAAAAAATCAGCTAGTAAAAGTAGTATAAACCCGAGTTCGGCTTAAAAAAAGTTGGAATTCTATTTAAGAATGACGTCCAGAGGAAGGGTTTCATCAAATCGAGCATGATTTTTACTTTTTGGTCAAGTTTTTGCCATTTTATTGTATTTTCACGTTTGGAATTCAGCTTCAGGAGTAAATCAAGGAGAAAGGACTGAGTTGGAAGGCTAAAAATCACTAAGGTAGCTACCTTATGAAAATCGCAATTTTTTATATCTTTTAATTACTGGCAAATATATAAGAAATATACTCCTATTCTGAGATAAAAAATCAGCTAGTAAAAGTAGTATAAACCCGAGTTCGGCTTAAAAAAAGTTGGAATTCTATTTAAGAATGACGTCCAGAGGAAGGGTTTCATCAAATCGAGCATGATTTTTACTTTTTGGTCAAGTTTTTGCCATTTTATTGTATTTTCACGTTTGGAATTCAGCTTCAGGAGTAAATCAAGGAGAAAGGACTGAGTTGGAAGGCTAAAAATCACTAAGGTAGCTACCTTATGAAAATCGCAATTTTTTATATCTTTTAATTACTGGCAAATATATAAGAAATATACTCCTATTCTGAGATAAAAAATCAGCTAGTAAAAGTAGTATAAACCCGAGTTCGGCTTAAAAAAAGTTGGAATTCTATTTAAGAATGACGTCCAGAGGAAGGGTTTCATCAAATCGAGCATGATTTTTACTTTTTGGTCAAGTTTTTGCCATTTTATTGTATTTTCACGTTTGGAATTCAGCTTCAGGAGTAAATCAAGGAGAAAGGACTGAGTTGGAAGGCTAAAAATCACTAAGGTAGCTACCTTATGAAAATCGCAATTTTTTATATCTTTTAATTACTGGCAAATATATAAGAAATATACTCCTATTCTGAGATAAAAAATCAGCTAGTAAAAGTAGTATAAACCCGAGTTCGGCTTAAAAAAAGTTGGAATTCTATTTAAGAATGACGTCCAGAGGAAGGGTTTCATCAAATCGAGCATGATTTTTACTTTTTGGTCAAGTTTTTGCCATTTTATTGTATTTTCACGTTTGGAATTCAGCTTCAGGAGTAAATCAAGGAGAAAGGATTGAGTTGGAAGGCTAAAAATCACTAAGGTAGCTACCTTATGAAAATCGCAATTTTTTATATCTTTTAATTACTGGCAAATATATAAGAAATATACTCCTATTCTGAGATAAAAAATCAGCTAGTAAAAGTAGTATAAACCCGAGTTCGGCTTAAAAAAAGTTGGAATTCTATTTAAGAATGACGTCCAGAGGAAGGGTTTCATCAAATCGAGCATGATTTTTACTTTTTGGTCAAGTTTTTGCCATTTTATTGTATTTTCACGTTTGGAATTCAGCTTCAGGAGTAAATCAAGGAGAAAGGACTGAGTTGGAAGGCTAAAAATCACTAAGGTAGCTACCTTATGAAAATCGCAATTTTTTATATCTTTTAATTACTGGCAAATATATAAGAAATATACTCCTATTCTGAGATAAAAAATTAGCTAGTAAAAGTAATATAAACCCGAGTTCGGCTTAAAAAAAGTTGGAATTCTATTTAAGAATGACGTCCAGAGGAAGGGTTTCATCAAATCGAGCATGATTTTTACTTTTTGGTCAAGTTTTTGCCATTTTATTGTATTTTCACGTTTGGAATTCAGCTTCAGGAGTAAATCAAGGAGAAAGGACTGAGTTGGAAGGCTAAAAATCACTAAGGTAGCTACCTTATGAAAATCGCAATTTTTTATATCTTTTAATTACTGGCAAATATATAAGAAATATACTCCTATTCTGAGATAAAAAATCAGCTAGTAAAAGTAGTATAAACCCGAGTTCGGCTTAAAAAAAGTTGGAATTCTATTTAAGAATGACGTCCAGAGGAAGGGTTTCATCAAATCGAGCATGATTTTTACTTTTTGGTCAAGTTTTTGCCATTTTATTGTATTTTCACGTTTGGAATTCAGCTTCAGGAGTAAATCAAGGAGAAAGGACTGAGTTGGAAGGCTAAAAATCACTAAGGTAGCTACCTTATGAAAATCGCAATTTTTTATATCTTTTAATTACTGGCAAATATATAAGAAATATACTCCTATTCTGAGATAAAAAATCAGCTAGTAAAAGTAGTATAAACCCGAGTTCGGCTTAAAAAAAGTTGGAATTCTATTTAAGAATGACGTCCAGAGGAAGGGTTTCATCAAATCGAGCATGATTTTTACTTTTTGGTCAAGTTTTTGCCATTTTATTGTATTTTCACGTTTGGAATTCAGCTTCAGGAGTAAATCAAGGAGAAAGGACTGAGTTGGAAGGCTAAAAATCACTAAGGTAGCTACCTTATGAAAATCGCAATTTTTTATATCTTTTAATTACTGGCAAATATATAAGAAATATACTCCTATTCTGAGATAAAAAATCAGCTAGTAAAAGTAGTATAAACCCGAGTTCGGCTTAAAAAAAGTTGGAATTCTATTTAAGAATGACGTCCAGAGGAAGGGTTTCATCAAATCGAGCATGATTTTTACTTTTTGGTCAAGTTTTTGCCATTTTATTGTATTTTCACGTTTGGAATTCAGCTTCAGGAGTAAATCAAGGAGAAAGGACTGAGTTGGAAGGCTAAAAATCACTAAGGTAGCTACCTTATGAAAATCGCAATTTTTTATATCTTTTAATTACTGGCAAATATATAAGAAATATACTCCTATTCTGAGATAAAAAATCAGCTAGTAAAAGTAGTATAAACCCGAGTTCGGCTTAAAAAAAGTTGGAATTCTATTTAAGAATGACGTCCAGAGGAAGGGTTTCATCAAATCGAGCATGATTTTTACTTTTTGGTCAAGTTTTTGCCATTTTATTGTATTTTCACGTTTGGAATTCAGCTTCAGGAGTAAATCAAGGAGAAAGGACTGAGTTGGAAGGCTAAAAATCACTAAGGTAGCTACCTTATGAAAATCGCAATTTTTTATATCTTTTAATTACTGGCAAATATATAAGAAATATACTCCTATTCTGAGATAAAAAATCAGCTAGTAAAAGTAGTATAAACCCGAGTTCGGCTTAAAAAAAGTTGGAATTCTATTTAAGAATGACGTCCAGAGGAAGGGTTTCATCAAATCGAGCATGATTTTTACTTTTTGGTCAAGTTTTTGCCATTTTATTGTATTTTCACGTTTGGAATTCAGCTTCAGGAGTAAATCAAGGAGAAAGGACTGAGTTGGAAGGCTAAAAATCACTAAGGTAGCTACCTTATGAAAATCGCAATTTTTTATATCTTTTAATTACTGGCAAATATATAAGAAATATACTCCTATTCTGAGATAAAAAATTAGCTAGTAAAAGTAATATAAACCCGAGTTCGGCTTAAAAAAAGTTGGAATTCTATTTAAGAATGACGTCCAGAGGAAGGGTTTCATCAAATCGAGCATGATTTTTACTTTTTGGTCAAGTTTTTGCCATTTTATTGTATTTTCACGTTTGGAATTCAGCTTCAGGAGTAAATCAAGGAGAAAGGACTGAGTTGGAAGGCTAAAAATCACTAAGGTAGCTACCTTATGAAAATCGCAATTTTTTATATCTTTTAATTACTGGCAAATATATAAGAAATATACTCCTATTCTGAGATAAAAAATCAGCTAGTAAAAGTAGTATAAACCCGAGTTCGGCTTAAAAAAAGTTGGAATTCTATTTAAGAATGACGTCCAGAGGAAGGGTTTCATCAAATCGAGCATGATTTTTACTTTTTGGTCAAGTTTTTGCCATTTTATTGTATTTTCACGTTTGGAATTCAGCTTCAGGAGTAAATCAAGGAGAAAGGACTGAGTTGGAAGGCTAAAAATCACTAAGGTAGCTACCTTATGAAAATCGCAATTTTTTATATCTTTTAATTACTGGCAAATATATAAGAAATATACTCCTATTCTGAGATAAAAAATCAGCTAGTAAAAGTAGTATAAACCCGAGTTCGGCTTAAAAAAAGTTGGAATTCTATTTAAGAATGACGTCCAGAGGAAGGGTTTCATCAAATCGAGCATGATTTTTACTTTTTGGTCAAGTTTTTGCCATTTTATTGTATTTTCACGTTTGGAATTCAGCTTCAGGAGTAAATCAAGGAGAAAGGACTGAGTTGGAAGGCTAAAAATCACTAAGGTAGCTACCTTATGAAAATCGCAATTTTTTATATCTTTTAATTACTGGCAAATATATAAGAAATATACTCCTATTCTGAGATAAAAAATCAGCTAGTAAAAGTAGTATAAACCCGAGTTCGGCTTAAAAAAAGTTGGAATTCTATTTAAGAATGACGTCCAGAGGAAGGGTTTCATCAAATCGAGCATGATTTTTACTTTTTGGTCAAGTTTTTGCCATTTTATTGTATTTTCACGTTTGGAATTCAGCTTCAGGAGTAAATCAAGGAGAAAGGACTGAGTTGGAAGGCTAAAAATCACTAAGGTAGCTACCTTATGAAAATCGCAATTTTTTATATCTTTTAATTACTGGCAAATATATAAGAAATATACTCCTATTCTGAGATAAAAAATCAGCTAGTAAAAGTAGTATAAACCCGAGTTCGGCTTAAAAAAAGTTGGAATTCTATTTAAGAATGACGTCCAGAGGAAGGGTTTCATCAAATCGAGCATGATTTTTACTTTTTGGTCAAGTTTTTGCCATTTTATTGTATTTTCACGTTTGGAATTCAGCTTCAGGAGTAAATCAAGGAGAAAGGACTGAGTTGGAAGGCTAAAAATCACTAAGGTAGCTACCTTATGAAAATCGCAATTTTTTATATCTTTTAATTACTGGCAAATATATAAGAAATATACTCCTATTCTGAGATAAAAAATCAGCTAGTAAAAGTAGTATAAACCCGAGTTCGGCTTAAAAAAAGTTGGAATTCTATTTAAGAATGACGTCCAGAGGAAGGGTTTCATCAAATCGAGCATGATTTTTACTTTTTGGTCAAGTTTTTGCCATTTTATTGTATTTTCACGTTTGGAATTCAGCTTCAGGAGTAAATCAAGGAGAAAGGACTGAGTTGGAAGGCTAAAAATCACTAAGGTAGCTACCTTATGAAAATCGCAATTTTTTATATCTTTTAATTACTGGCAAATATATAAGAAATATACTCCTATTCTGAGATAAAAAATTAGCTAGTAAAAGTAATATAAACCCGAGTTCGGCTTAAAAAAAGTTGGAATTCTATTTAAGAATGACGTCCAGAGGAAGGGTTTCATCAAATCGAGCATGATTTTTACTTTTTGGTCAAGTTTTTGCCATTTTATTGTATTTTCACGTTTGGAATTCAGCTTCAGGAGTAAATCAAGGAGAAAGGACTGAGTTGGAAGGCTAAAAATCACTAAGGTAGCTACCTTATGAAAATCGCAATTTTTTATATCTTTTAATTACTGGCAAATATATAAGAAATATACTCCTATTCTGAGATAAAAAATCAGCTAGTAAAAGTAGTATAAACCCGAGTTCGGCTTAAAAAAAGTTGGAATTCTATTTAAGAATGACGTCCAGAGGAAGGGTTTCATCAAATCGAGCATGATTTTTACTTTTTGGTCAAGTTTTTGCCATTTTATTGTATTTTCACGTTTGGAATTCAGCTTCAGGAGTAAATCAAGGAGAAAGGACTGAGTTGGAAGGCTAAAAATCACTAAGGTAGCTACCTTATGAAAATCGCAATTTTTTATATTTTTTAATTACTGGCAAATATATAAGAAATATACTCCTATTCTGAGATAAAAAATTAGCTAGTAAAAGTAATATAAACCCGAGTTCGGCTTAAAAAAAGTTGGAATTCTATTTAAGAATGACGTCCAGAGGAAGGGTTTCATCAAATCGAGCATGATTTTTACTTTTTGGTCAAGTTTTTGCCATTTTATTGTATTTTCACGTTTGGAATTCAGCTTCAGGAGTAAATCAAGGAGAAAGGACTGAGTTGGAAGGCTAAAAATCACTAAGGTAGCTACCTTATGAAAATCGCAATTTTTTATATCTTTTAATTACTGGCAAATATATAAGAAATATACTCCTATTCTGAGATAAAAAATCAGCTAGTAAAAGTAGTATAAACCCGAGTTCGGCTTAAAAAAAGTTGGAATTCTATTTAAGAATGACGTCCAGAGGAAGGGTTTCATCAAATCGAGCATGATTTTTACTTTTTGGTCAAGTTTTTGCCATTTTATTGTATTTTCACGTTTGGAATTCAGCTTCAGGAGTAAATCAAGGAGAAAGGACTGAGTTGGAAGGCTAAAAATCACTAAGGTAGCTACCTTATGAAAATCGCAATTTTTTATATCTTTTAATTACTGGCAAATATATAAGAAATATACTCCTATTCTGAGATAAAAAATCAGCTAGTAAAAGTAGTATAAACCCGAGTTCGGCTTAAAAAAAGTTGGAATTCTATTTAAGAATGACGTCCAGAGGAAGGGTTTCATCAAATCGAGCATGATTTTTACTTTTTGGTCAAGTTTTTGCCATTTTATTGTATTTTCACGTTTGGAATTCAGCTTCAGGAGTAAATCAAGGAGAAAGGACTGAGTTGGAAGGCTAAAAATCACTAAGGTAGCTACCTTATGAAAATCGCAATTTTTTATATTTTTTAATTACTGGCAAATATATAAGAAATATACTCCTATTCTGAGATAAAAAATTAGCTAGTAAAAGTAATATAAACCCGAGTTCGGCTTAAAAAAAGTTGGAATTCTATTTAAGAATGACGTCCAGAGGAAGGGTTTCATCAAATCGAGCATGATTTTTACTTTTTGGTCAAGTTTTTGCCATTTTATTGTATTTTCACGTTTGGAATTCAGCTTCAGGAGTAAATCAAGGAGAAAGGACTGAGTTGGAAGGCTAAAAATCACTAAGGTAGCTACCTTATGAAAATCGCAATTTTTTATATCTTTTAATTACTGGCAAATATATAAGAAATATACTCCTATTCTGAGATAAAAAATCAGCTAGTAAAAGTAGTATAAACCCGAGTTCGGCTTAAAAAAAGTTGGAATTCTATTTAAGAATGACGTCCAGAGGAAGGGTTTCATCAAATCGAGCATGATTTTTACTTTTTGGTCAAGTTTTTGCCATTTTATTGTATTTTCACGTTTGGAATTCAGCTTCAGGAGTAAATCAAGGAGAAAGGACTGAGTTGGAAGGCTAAAAATCACTAAGGTAGCTACCTTATGAAAATCGCAATTTTTTATATTTTTTAATTACTGGCAAATATATAAGAAATATACTCCTATTCTGAGATAAAAAATTAGCTAGTAAAAGTAATATAAACCCGAGTTCGGCTTAAAAAAAGTTGGAATTCTATTTAAGAATGACGTCCAGAGGAAGGGTTTCATCAAATCGAGCATGATTTTTACTTTTTGGTCAAGTTTTTGCCATTTTATTGTATTTTCACGTTTGGAATTCAGCTTCAGGAGTAAATCAAGGAGAAAGGACTGAGTTGGAAGGCTAAAAATCACTAAGGTAGCTACCTTATGAAAATCGCAATTTTTTATATCTTTTAATTACTGGCAAATATATAAGAAATATACTCCTATTCTGAGATAAAAAATCAGCTAGTAAAAGTAGTATAAACCCGAGTTCGGCTTAAAAAAAGTTGGAATTCTATTTAAGAATGACGTCCAGAGGAAGGGTTTCATCAAATCGAGCATGATTTTTACTTTTTGGTCAAGTTTTTGCCATTTTATTGTATTTTCACGTTTGGAATTCAGCTTCAGGAGTAAATCAAGGAGAAAGGACTGAGTTGGAAGGCTAAAAATCACTAAGGTAGCTACCTTATGAAAATCGCAATTTTTTATATCTTTTAATTACTGGCAAATATATAAGAAATATACTCCTATTCTGAGATAAAAAATCAGCTAGTAAAAGTAGTATAAACCCGAGTTCGGCTTAAAAAAAGTTGGAATTCTATTTAAGAATGACGTCCAGAGGAAGGGTTTCATCAAATCGAGCATGATTTTTACTTTTTGGTCAAGTTTTTGCCATTTTATTGTATTTTCACGTTTGGAATTCAGCTTCAGGAGTAAATCAAGGAGAAAGGACTGAGTTGGAAGGCTAAAAATCACTAAGGTAGCTACCTTATGAAAATCGCAATTTTTTATATCTTTTAATTACTGGCAAATATATAAGAAATATACTCCTATTCTGAGATAAAAAATCAGCTAGTAAAAGTAGTATAAACCCGAGTTCGGCTTAAAAAAAGTTGGAATTCTATTTAAGAATGACGTCCAGAGGAAGGGTTTCATCAAATCGAGCATGATTTTTACTTTTTGGTCAAGTTTTTGCCATTTTATTGTATTTTCACGTTTGGAATTCAGCTTCAGGAGTAAATCAAGGAGAAAGGACTGAGTTGGAAGGCTAAAAATCACTAAGGTAGCTACCTTATGAAAATCGCAATTTTTTATATTTTTTAATTACTGGCAAATATATAAGAAATATACTCCTATTCTGAGATAAAAAATTAGCTAGTAAAAGTAATATAAACCCGAGTTCGGCTTAAAAAAAGTTGGAATTCTATTTAAGAATGACGTCCAGAGGAAGGGTTTCATCAAATCGAGCATGATTTTTACTTTTTGGTCAAGTTTTTGCCATTTTATTGTATTTTCACGTTTGGAATTCAGCTTCAGGAGTAAATCAAGGAGAAAGGACTGAGTTGGAAGGCTAAAAATCACTAAGGTAGCTACCTTATGAAAATCGCAATTTTTTATATCTTTTAATTACTGGCAAATATATAAGAAATATACTCCTATTCTGAGATAAAAAATCAGCTAGTAAAAGTAGTATAAACCCGAGTTCGGCTTAAAAAAAGTTGGAATTCTATTTAAGAATGACGTCCAGAGGAAGGGTTTCATCAAATCGAGCATGATTTTTACTTTTTGGTCAAGTTTTTGCCATTTTATTGTATTTTCACGTTTGGAATTCAGCTTCAGGAGTAAATCAAGGAGAAAGGACTGAGTTGGAAGGCTAAAAATCACTAAGGTAGCTACCTTATGAAAATCGCAATTTTTTATATTTTTTAATTACTGGCAAATATATAAGAAATATACTCCTATTCTGAGATAAAAAATTAGCTAGTAAAAGTAATATAAACCCGAGTTCGGCTTAAAAAAAGTTGGAATTCTATTTAAGAATGACGTCCAGAGGAAGGGTTTCATCAAATCGAGCATGATTTTTACTTTTTGGTCAAGTTTTTGCCATTTTATTGTATTTTCACGTTTGGAATTCAGCTTCAGGAGTAAATCAAGGAGAAAGGACTGAGTTGGAAGGCTAAAAATCACTAAGGTAGCTACCTTATGAAAATCGCAATTTTTTATATCTTTTAATTACTGGCAAATATATAAGAAATATACTCCTATTCTGAGATAAAAAATCAGCTAGTAAAAGTAGTATAAACCCGAGTTCGGCTTAAAAAAAGTTGGAATTCTATTTAAGAATGACGTCCAGAGGAAGGGTTTCATCAAATCGAGCATGATTTTTACTTTTTGGTCAAGTTTTTGCCATTTTATTGTATTTTCACGTTTGGAATTCAGCTTCAGGAGTAAATCAAGGAGAAAGGACTGAGTTGGAAGGCTAAAAATCACTAAGGTAGCTACCTTATGAAAATCGCAATTTTTTATATTTTTTAATTACTGGCAAATATATAAGAAATATACTCCTATTCTGAGATAAAAAATCAGCTAGTAAAAGTAGTATAAACCCGAGTTCGGCTTAAAAAAAGTTGGAATTCTATTTAAGAATGACGTCCAGAGGAAGGGTTTCATCAAATCGAGCATGATTTTTACTTTTTGGTCAAGTTTTTGCCATTTTATTGTATTTTCACGTTTGGAATTCAGCTTCAGGAGTAAATCAAGGAGAAAGGACTGAGTTGGAAGGCTAAAAATCACTAAGGTAGCTACCTTATGAAAATCGCAATTTTTTATATTTTTTAATTACTGGCAAATATATAAGAAATATACTCCTATTCTGAGATAAAAAATCAGCTAGTAAAAGTAGTATAAACCCGAGTTCGGCTTAAAAAAAAGTTGGAATTCTATTTAAGAATGACGTCCAGAGGAAGGGTTTCATCAAATCGAGCATGATTTTTACTTTTTGGTCAAGTTTTTGCCATTTTATTGTATTTTCACGTTTGGAATTCAGCTTCAGGAGTAAATCAAGGAGAAAGGACTGAGTTGGAAGGCTAAAAATCACTAAGGTAGCTACCTTATGAAAATCGCAATTTTTTATATTTTTTAATTACTGGCAAATATATAAGAAATATACTCCTATTCTGAGATAAAAAATCAGCTAGTAAAAGTAGTATAAACCCGAGTTCGGCTTAAAAAAAGTTGGAATTCTATTTAAGAATGACGTCCAGAGGAAGGGTTTCATCAAATCGAGCATGATTTTTACTTTTTGGTCAAGTTTTTGCCATTTTATTGTATTTTCACGTTTGGAATTCAGCTTCAGGAGTAAATCAAGGAGAAAGGACTGAGTTGGAAGGCTAAAAATCACTAAGGTAGCTACCTTATGAAAATCGCAATTTTTTATATTTTTTAATTACTGGCAAATATATAAGAAATATACTCCTATTCTGAGATAAAAAATCAGCTAGTAAAAGTAGTATAAACCCGAGTTCGGCTTAAAAAAAGTTGGAATTCTATTTAAGAATGACGTCCAGAGGAAGGGTTTCATCAAATCGAGCATGATTTTTACTTTTTGGTGAAGTTTTTGCCATTTTATTGTATTTTCACGTTTGGAATTCAGCTTCAGGAGTAAATCAAGGAGAAAGGACTGAGTTGGAAGGCTAAAAATCACTAAGGTAGCTACCTTATGAAAATCGCAATTTTTTATATCTTTTAATTACTGGCAAATATATAAGAAATATACTCCTATTCTGAGATAAAAAATCAGCTAGTAAAAGTAGTATAAACCCGAGTTCGGCTTAAAAAAAGTTGGAATTCTATTTAAGAATGACGTCCAGAGGAAGGGTTTCATCAAATCGAGCATGATTTTTACTTTTTGGTCAAGTTTTTGCCATTTTATTGTATTTTCACGTTTGGAATTCAGCTTCAGGAGTAAATCAAGGAGAAAGGACTGAGTTGGAAGGCTAAAAATCACTAAGGTAGCTACCTTATGAAAATCGCAATTTTTTATATTTTTTAATTACTGGCAAATATATAAGAAATATACTCCTATTCTGAGATAAAAAATCAGCTAGTAAAAGTAGTATAAACCCGAGTTCGGCTTAAAAAAAGTTGGAATTCTATTTAAGAATGACGTCCAGAGGAAGGGTTTCATCAAATCGAGCATGATTTTTACTTTTTGGTCAAGTTTTTGCCATTTTATTGTATTTTCACGTTTGGAATTCAGCTTCAGGAGTAAATCAAGGAGAAAGGACTGAGTTGGAAGGCTAAAAATCACTAAGGTAGCTACCTTATGAAAATCGCAATTTTTTATATTTTTTAATTACTGGCAAATATATAAGAAATATACTCCTATTCTGAGATAAAAAATCAGCTAGTAAAAGTAGTATAAACCCGAGTTCGGCTTAAAAAAAGTTGGAATTCTATTTAAGAATGACGTCCAGAGGAAGGGTTTCATCAAATCGAGCATGATTTTTACTTTTTGGTCAAGTTTTTGCCATTTTATTGTATTTTCACGTTTGGAATTCAGCTTCAGGAGTAAATCAAGGAGAAAGGACTGAGTTGGAAGGCTAAAAATCACTAAGGTAGCTACCTTATGAAAATCGCAATTTTTTATATTTTTTAATTACTGGCAAATATATAAGAAATATACTCCTATTCTGAGATAAAAAATCAGCTAGTAAAAGTAGTATAAACCCGAGTTCGGCTTAAAAAAAGTTGGAATTCTATTTAAGAATGACGTCCAGAGGAAGGGTTTCATCAAATCGAGCATGATTTTTACTTTTTGGTCAAGTTTTTGCCATTTTATTGTATTTTCACGTTTGGAATTCAGCTTCAGGAGTAAATCAAGGAGAAAGGACTGAGTTGGAAGGCTAAAAATCACTAAGGTAGCTACCTTATGAAAATCGCAATTTTTTATATTTTTTAATTACTGGCAAATATATAAGAAATATACTCCTATTCTGAGATAAAAAATTAGCTAGTAAAAGTAATATAAACCCGAGTTCGGCTTAAAAAAAGTTGGAATTCTATTTAAGAATGACGTCCAGAGGAAGGGTTTCATCAAATCGAGCATGATTTTTACTTTTTGGTCAAGTTTTTGCCATTTTATTGTATTTTCACGTTTGGAATTCAGCTTCAGGAGTAAATCAAGGAGAAAGGACTGAGTTGGAAAGCTAAAAATCACTAAGGTAGCTACCTTATGAAAATCGCAATTTTTTATATTTTTTAATTACTGGCAAATATATAAGAAATATACTCCTATTCTGAGATAAAAAATTAGCTAGTAAAAGTAATATAAACCCGAGTTCGGCTTAAAAAAAGTTGGAATTCTATTTAAGAATGACGTCCAGAGGAAGGGTTTCATCAAATCGAGCATCATTTTTACTTTTTGGTCAAGTTTTTGCCATTTTATTGTATTTTCACGTTTGGAATTCAGCTTCAGGAGTAAATCAAGGAGAAAGGACTGAGTTGGAAGGCTAAAAATCACTAAGGTAGCTACCTTATGAAAATCGCAATTTTTTATATTTTTTAATTACTGGCAAATATATAAGAAATATACTCCTATTCTGAGATAAAAAATCAGCTAGTAAAAGTAGTATAAACCCGAGTTCGGCTTAAAAAAAGTTGGAATTCTATTTAAGAATGACGTCCAGAGGAAGGGTTTCATCAAATCGAGCATGATTTTTACTTTTTGGTCAAGTTTTTGCCATTTTATTGTATTTTCACGTTTGGAATTCAGCTTCAGGAGTAAATCAAGGAGAAAGGACTGAGTTGGAAGGCTAAAAATCACTAAGGTAGCTACCTTATGAAAATCGCAATTTTTTATATTTTTTAATTACTGGCAAATATATAAGAAATATACTCCTATTCTGAGATAAAAAATCAGCTAGTAAAAGTAGTATAAACCCGAGTTCGGCTTAAAAAAAGTTGGAATTCTATTTAAGAATGACGTCCAGAGGAAGGGTTTCATCAAATCGAGCATCATCTTTACTTTTTGGTCAAGTTTTTGCCATTTTATTGTATTTTCACGTTTGGAATTCAGCTTCAGGAGTAAATCAAGGAGAAAGGACTGAGTTGGAAAGCTAAAAATCACTAAGGTAGCTACCTTATGAAAATCGCAATTTTTTATATTTTTTAATTACTGGCAAATATATAAGAAATATACTCCTATTCTGAGATAAAAAATTAGCTAGTAAAAGTAATATAAACCCGAGTTCGGCTTAAAAAAAGTTGGAATTCTATTTAAGAATGACGTCCAGAGGAAGGGTTTCATCAAATCGAGCATGATTTTTACTTTTTGGTCAAGTTTTTGCCATTTTATTGTATTTTCACGTTTGGAATTCAGCTTCAGGAGTAAATCAAGGAGAAAGGACTGAGTTGGAAAGCTAAAAATCACTAAGGTAGCTACCTTATGAAAATCGCAATTTTTTATATTTTTTAATTACTGGCAAATATATAAGAAATATACTCCTATTCTGAGATAAAAAATTAGCTAGTAAAAGTAATATAAACCCGAGTTCGGCTTAAAAAAAGTTGGAATTCTATTTAAGAATGACGTCCAGAGGAAGGGTTTCATCAAATCGAGCATCATTTTTACTTTTTGGTCAAGTTTTTGCCATTTTATTGTATTTTCACGTTTGGAATTCAGCTTCAGGAGTAAATCAAGGAGAAAGGACTGAGTTGGAAGGCTAAAAATCACTAAGGTAGCTACCTTATGAAAATCGCAATTTTTTATATTTTTTAATTACTGGCAAATATATAAGAAATATACTCCTATTCTGAGATAAAAAATCAGCTAGTAAAAGTAGTATAAACCCGAGTTCGGCTTAAAAAAAGTTGGAATTCTATTTAAGAATGACGTCCAGAGGAAGGGTTTCATCAAATCGAGCATGATTTTTACTTTTTGGTCAAGTTTTTGCCATTTTATTGTATTTTCACGTTTGGAATTCAGCTTCAGGAGTAAATCAAGGAGAAAGGACTGAGTTGGAAGGCTAAAAATCACTAAGGTAGCTACCTTATGAAAATCGCAATTTTTTATATTTTTTAATTACTGGCAAATATATAAGAAATATACTCCTATTCTGAGATAAAAAATCAGCTAGTAAAAGTAGTATAAACCCGAGTTCGGCTTAAAAAAAGTTGGAATTCTATTTAAGAATGACGTCCAGAGGAAGGGTTTCATCAAATCGAGCATGATTTTTACTTTTTGGTCAAGTTTTTGCCATTTTATTGTATTTTCACGTTTGGAATTCAGCTTCAGGAGTAAATCAAGGAGAAAGGACTGAGTTGGAAGGCTAAAAATCACTAAGGTAGCTACCTTATGAAAATCGCAATTTTTTATATTTTTTAATTACTGGCAAATATATAAGAAATATACTCCTATTCTGAGATAAAAAATCAGCTAGTAAAAGTAGTATAAACCCGAGTTCGGCTTAAAAAAAGTTGGAATTCTATTTAAGAATGACGTCCAGAGGAAGGGTTTCATCAAATCGAGCATCATCTTTACTTTTTGGTCAAGTTTTTGCCATTTTATTGTATTTTCACGTTTGGAATTCAGCTTCAGGAGTAAATCAAGGAGAAAGGACTGAGTTGGAAAGCTAAAAATCACTAAGGTAGCTACCTTATGAAAATCGCAATTTTTTATATTTTTTAATTACTGGCAAATATATAAGAAATATACTCCTATTCTGAGATAAAAAATTAGCTAGTAAAAGTAATATAAACCCGAGTTCGGCTTAAAAAAAGTTGGAATTCTATTTAAGAATGACGTCCAGAGGAAGGGTTTCATCAAATCGAGCATGATTTTTACTTTTTGGTCAAGTTTTTGCCATTTTATTGTATTTTCACGTTTGGAATTCAGCTTCAGGAGTAAATCAAGGAGAAAGGACTGAGTTGGAAAGCTAAAAATCACTAAGGTAGCTACCTTATGAAAATCGCAATTTTTTATATTTTTTAATTACTGGCAAATATATAAGAAATATACTCCTATTCTGAGATAAAAAATTAGCTAGTAAAAGTAATATAAACCCGAGTTCGGCTTAAAAAAAGTTGGAATTCTATTTAAGAATGACGTCCAGAGGAAGGGTTTCATCAAATCGAGCATCATTTTTACTTTTTGGTCAAGTTTTTGCCATTTTATTGTATTTTCACGTTTGGAATTCAGCTTCAGGAGTAAATCAAGGAGAAAGGACTGAGTTGGAAAGCTAAAAATCACTAAGGTAGCTACCTTATGAAAATCGCAATTTTTTATATTTTTTAATTACTGGCAAATATATAAGAAATATACTCCTATTCTGAGATAAAAAATTAGCTAGTAAAAGTAATATAAACCCGAGTTCGGCTTAAAAAAAGTTGGAATTCTATTTAAGAATGACGTCCAGAGGAAGGGTTTCATCAAATCGAGCATGATTTTTACTTTTTGGTCAAGTTTTTGCCATTTTATTGTATTTTCACGTTTGGAATTCAGCTTCAGGAGTAAATCAAGGAGAAAGGACTGAGTTGGAAAGCTAAAAATCACTAAGGTAGCTACCTTATGAAAATCGCAATTTTTTATATTTTTTAATTACTGGCAAATATATAAGAAATATACTCCTATTCTGAGATAAAAAATTAGCTAGTAAAAGTAATATAAACCCGAGTTCGGCTTAAAAAAAGTTGGAATTCTATTTAAGAATGACGTCCAGAGGAAGGGTTTCATCAAATCGAGCATCATCTTTACTTTTTGGTCAAGTTTTTGCCATTTTATTGTATTTTCACGTTTGGAATTCAGCTTCAGGAGTAAATCAAGGAGAAAGGACTGAGTTGGAAAGCTAAAAATCACTAAGGTAGCTACCTTATGAAAATCGCAATTTTTTATATTTTTTAATTACTGGCAAATATATAAGAAATATACTCCTATTCTGAGATAAAAAATTAGCTAGTAAAAGTAATATAAACCCGAGTTCGGCTTAAAAAAAGTTGGAATTCTATTTAAGAATGACGTCCAGAGGAAGGGTTTCATCAAATCGAGCATGATTTTTACTTTTTGGTCAAGTTTTTGCCATTTTATTGTATTTTCACGTTTGGAATTCAGCTTCAGGAGTAAATCAAGGAGAAAGGACTGAGTTGGAAGGCTAAAAATCACTAAGGTAGCTACCTTATGAAAATCGCAATTTTTTATATTTTTTAATTACTGGCAAATATATAAGAAATATACTCCTATTCTGAGATAAAAAATCAGCTAGTAAAAGTAGTATAAACCCGAGTTCGGCTTAAAAAAAGTTGGAATTCTATTTAAGAATGACGTCCAGAGGAAGGGTTTCATCAAATCGAGCATCATCTTTACTTTTTGGTCAAGTTTTTGCCATTTTATTGTATTTTCACGTTTGGAATTCAGCTTCAGGAGTAAATCAAGGAGAAAGGACTGAGTTGGAAAGCTAAAAATCACTAAGGTAGCTACCTTATGAAAATCGCAATTTTTTATATTTTTTAATTACTGGCAAATATATAAGAAATATACTCCTATTCTGAGATAAAAAATTAGCTAGTAAAAGTAATATAAACCCGAGTTCGGCTTAAAAAAAGTTGGAATTCTATTTAAGAATGACGTCCAGAGGAAGGGTTTCATCAAATCGAGCATGATTTTTACTTTTTGGTCAAGTTTTTGCCATTTTATTGTATTTTCACGTTTGGAATTCAGCTTCAGGAGTAAATCAAGGAGAAAGGACTGAGTTGGAAAGCTAAAAATCACTAAGGTAGCTACCTTATGAAAATCGCAATTTTTTATATTTTTTAATTACTGGCAAATATATAAGAAATATACTCCTATTCTGAGATAAAAAATTAGCTAGTAAAAGTAATATAAACCCGAGTTCGGCTTAAAAAAAGTTGGAATTCTATTTAAGAATGACGTCCAGAGGAAGGGTTTCATCAAATCGAGCATCATTTTTACTTTTTGGTCAAGTTTTTGCCATTTTATTGTATTTTCACGTTTGGAATTCAGCTTCAGGAGTAAATCAAGGAGAAAGGACTGAGTTGGAAAGCTAAAAATCACTAAGGTAGCTACCTTATGAAAATCGCAATTTTTTATATTTTTTAATTACTGGCAAATATATAAGAAATATACTCCTATTCTGAGATAAAAAATTAGCTAGTAAAAGTAATATAAACCCGAGTTCGGCTTAAAAAAAGTTGGAATTCTATTTAAGAATGACGTCCAGAGGAAGGGTTTCATCAAATCGAGCATGATTTTTACTTTTTGGTCAAGTTTTTGCCATTTTATTGTATTTTCACGTTTGGAATTCAGCTTCAGGAGTAAATCAAGGAGAAAGGACTGAGTTGGAAAGCTAAAAATCACTAAGGTAGCTACCTTATGAAAATCGCAATTTTTTATATTTTTTAATTACTGGCAAATATATAAGAAATATACTCCTATTCTGAGATAAAAAATTAGCTAGTAAAAGTAATATAAACCCGAGTTCGGCTTAAAAAAAGTTGGAATTCTATTTAAGAATGACGTCCAGAGGAAGGGTTTCATCAAATCGAGCATCATCTTTACTTTTTGGTCAAGTTTTTGCCATTTTATTGTATTTTCACGTTTGGAATTCAGCTTCAGGAGTAAATCAAGGAGAAAGGACTGAGTTGGAAAGCTAAAAATCACTAAGGTAGCTACCTTATGAAAATCGCAATTTTTTATATTTTTTAATTACTGGCAAATATATAAGAAATATACTCCTATTCTGAGATAAAAAATTAGCTAGTAAAAGTAATATAAACCCGAGTTCGGCTTAAAAAAAGTTGGAATTCTATTTAAGAATGACGTCCAGAGGAAGGGTTTCATCAAATCGAGCATGATTTTTACTTTTTGGTCAAGTTTTTGCCATTTTATTGTATTTTCACGTTTGGAATTCAGCTTCAGGAGTAAATCAAGGAGAAAGGACTGAGTTGGAAGGCTAAAAATCACTAAGGTAGCTACCTTATGAAAATCGCAATTTTTTATATTTTTTAATTACTGGCAAATATATAAGAAATATACTCCTATTCTGAGATAAAAAATCAGCTAGTAAAAGTAGTATAAACCCGAGTTCGGCTTAAAAAAAGTTGGAATTCTATTTAAGAATGACGTCCAGAGGAAGGGTTTCATCAAATCGAGCATCATCTTTACTTTTTGGTCAAGTTTTTGCCATTTTATTGTATTTTCACGTTTGGAATTCAGCTTCAGGAGTAAATCAAGGAGAAAGGACTGAGTTGGAAAGCTAAAAATCACTAAGGTAGCTACCTTATGAAAATCGCAATTTTTTATATTTTTTAATTACTGGCAAATATATAAGAAATATACTCCTATTCTGAGATAAAAAATTAGCTAGTAAAAGTAATATAAACCCGAGTTCGGCTTAAAAAAAGTTGGAATTCTATTTAAGAATGACGTCCAGAGGAAGGGTTTCATCAAATCGAGCATGATTTTTACTTTTTGGTCAAGTTTTTGCCATTTTATTGTATTTTCACGTTTGGAATTCAGCTTCAGGAGTAAATCAAGGAGAAAGGACTGAGTTGGAAAGCTAAAAATCACTAAGGTAGCTACCTTATGAAAATCGCAATTTTTTATATTTTTTAATTACTGGCAAATATATAAGAAATATACTCCTATTCTGAGATAAAAAATTAGCTAGTAAAAGTAATATAAACCCGAGTTCGGCTTAAAAAAAGTTGGAATTCTATTTAAGAATGACGTCCAGAGGAAGGGTTTCATCAAATCGAGCATCATTTTTACTTTTTGGTCAAGTTTTTGCCATTTTATTGTATTTTCACGTTTGGAATTCAGCTTCAGGAGTAAATCAAGGAGAAAGGACTGAGTTGGAAAGCTAAAAATCACTAAGGTAGCTACCTTATGAAAATCGCAATTTTTTATATTTTTTAATTACTGGCAAATATATAAGAAATATACTCCTATTCTGAGATAAAAAATTAGCTAGTAAAAGTAATATAAACCCGAGTTCGGCTTAAAAAAAGTTGGAATTCTATTTAAGAATGACGTCCAGAGGAAGGGTTTCATCAAATCGAGCATGATTTTTACTTTTTGGTCAAGTTTTTGCCATTTTATTGTATTTTCACGTTTGGAATTCAGCTTCAGGAGTAAATCAAGGAGAAAGGACTGAGTTGGAAAGCTAAAAATCACTAAGGTAGCTACCTTATGAAAATCGCAATTTTTTATATTTTTTAATTACTGGCAAATATATAAGAAATATACTCCTATTCTGAGATAAAAAATTAGCTAGTAAAAGTAATATAAACCCGAGTTCGGCTTAAAAAAAGTTGGAATTCTATTTAAGAATGACGTCCAGAGGAAGGGTTTCATCAAATCGAGCATCATCTTTACTTTTTGGTCAAGTTTTTGCCATTTTATTGTATTTTCACGTTTGGAATTCAGCTTCAGGAGTAAATCAAGGAGAAAGGACTGAGTTGGAAAGCTAAAAATCACTAAGGTAGCTACCTTATGAAAATCGCAATTTTTTATATTTTTTAATTACTGGCAAATATATAAGAAATATACTCCTATTCTGAGATAAAAAATTAGCTAGTAAAAGTAATATAAACCCGAGTTCGGCTTAAAAAAAGTTGGAATTCTATTTAAGAATGACGTCCAGAGGAAGGGTTTCATCAAATCGAGCATGATTTTTACTTTTTGGTCAAGTTTTTGCCATTTTATTGTATTTTCACGTTTGGAATTCAGCTTCAGGAGTAAATCAAGGAGAAAGGACTGAGTTGGAAAGCTAAAAATCACTAAGGTAGCTACCTTATGAAAATCGCAATTTTTTATATTTTTTAATTACTGGCAAATATATAAGAAATATACTCCTATTCTGAGATAAAAAATTAGCTAGTAAAAGTAATATAAACCCGAGTTCGGCTTAAAAAAAGTTGGAATTCTATTTAAGAATGACGTCCAGAGGAAGGGTTTCATCAAATCGAGCATGATTTTTACTTTTTGGTCAAGTTTTTGCCATTTTATTGTATTTTCACGTTTGGAATTCAGCTTCAGGAGTAAATCAAGGAGAAAGGACTGAGTTGGAAAGCTAAAAATCACTAAGGTAGCTACCTTATGAAAATCGCAATTTTTTATATTTTTTAATTACTGGCAAATATATAAGAAATATACTCCTATTCTGAGATAAAAAATTAGCTAGTAAAAGTAATATAAACCCGAGTTCGGCTTAAAAAAAGTTGGAATTCTATTTAAGAATGACGTCCAGAGGAAGGGTTTCATCAAATCGAGCATCATTTTTACTTCTTGGTCAAGTTTTTGCCATTTTATTGTATTTTCACGTTTGGAATTCAGCTTCAGGAGTAAATCAAGGAGAAAGGACTGAGTTGGAAAGCTAAAAATCACTAAGGTAGCTACCTTATGAAAATCGCAATTTTTTATATTTTTTAATTACTGGCAAATATATAAGAAATATACTCCTATTCTGAGATAAAAAATTAGCTAGTAAAAGTAATATAAACCCGAGTTCGGCTTAAAAAAAGTTGGAATTCTATTTAAGAATGACGTCCAGAGGAAGGGTTTCATCAAATCGAGCATGATTTTTACTTTTTGGTCAAGTTTTTGCCATTTTATTGTATTTTCACGTTTGGAATTCAGCTTCAGGAGTAAATCAAGGAGAAAGGACTGAGTTGGAAGGCTAAAAATCACTAAGGTAGCTACCTTATGAAAATCGCAATTTTTTATATTTTTTAATTACTGGCAAATATATAAGAAATATACTCCTATTCTGAGATAAAAAATTAGCTAGTAAAAGTAATATAAACCCGAGTTCGGCTTAAAAAAAGTTGGAATTCTATTTAAGAATGACGTCCAGAGGAAGGGTTTCATCAAATCGAGCATGATTTTTACTTTTTGGTCAAGTTTTTGCCATTTTATTGTATTTTCACGTTTGGAATTCAGCTTCAGGAGTAAATCAAGGAGAAAGGACTGAGTTGGAAAGCTAAAAATCACTAAGGTAGCTACCTTATGAAAATCGCAATTTTTTATATTTTTTAATTACTGGCAAATATATAAGAAATATACTCCTATTCTGAGATAAAAAATTAGCTAGTAAAAGTAATATAAACCCGAGTTCGGCTTAAAAAAAGTTGGAATTCTATTTAAGAATGACGTCCAGAGGAAGAGTTTCTTCAAATCGAGCATGATTTTTACTTTTTGGTCAAGTTTTTGCCATTTTATTGTATTTTCACGTTTGGAATTCAGCTTCAGGAGTAAATCAAGGAGAAAGGACTGAGTTGGAAGGCTAAAAATCACTGAGGTAGCTACCTTATGAAAATCGCAATTTTTTATATTTTTTAATTACTGGCAAATATATAAGAAATATACTCCTATTCTGAGATAAAAAATTAGCTAGTAAAAGTAATATAAACCCGAGTTCGGCATAAAAAAGTTGGAATTCTATTTAAGAATGACGTCCAGAGGAAGGGTTTCATCAAATCGAGCATGATTTTTACTTTTTGGTCAAGTTTTTGCCATTTTATTGTATTTTCACGTTTGGAATTCAGCTTCAGGAGTAAATCAAGGAGAAAGGACTGAGTTGGAAAGCTAAAAATCACTAAGGTAGCTACCTTATGAAAATCGCAATTTTTTATATTTTTTAATTACTGGCAAATATATAAGAAATATACTCCTATTCTGAGATAAAAAATTAGCTAGTAAAAGTAATATAAACCCGAGTTCGGCTTAAAAAAAGTTGGAATTCTATTTAAGAATGACGTCCAGAGGAAGGGTTTCATCAAATCGAGCATGATTTTTACTTTTTGGTCAAGTTTTTGCCATTTTATTGTATTTTCACGTTTGGAATTCAGCTTCAGGAGTAAATCAAGGAGAAAGGACTGAGTTGGAAGGCTAAAAATCACTAAGGTAGCTACCTTATGAAAATCGCAATTTTTTATATTTTTTAATTACTGGCAAATATATAAGAAATATACTCCTATTCTGAGATAAAAAATTAGCTAGTAAAAGTAATATAAACCCGAGTTCGGCTTAAAAAAAGTTGGAATTCTATTTAAGAATGACGTCCAGAGGAAGGGTTTCATCAAATCGAGCATGATTTTTACTTTTTGGTCAAGTTTTTGCCATTTTATTGTATTTTCACGTTTGGAATTCAGCTTCAGGAGTAAATCAAGGAGAAAGGACTGAGTTGGAAAGCTAAAAATCACTAAGGTAGCTACCTTATGAAAATCGCAATTTTTTATATTTTTTAATTACTGGCAAATATATAAGAAATATACTCCTATTCTGAGATAAAAAATCAGCTAGTAAAAGTAGTATAAACCCGAGTTCGGCTTAAAAAAAGTTGGAATTCTATTTAAGAATGACGTCCAGAGGAAGAGTTTCTTCAAATCGAGCATGATTTTTACTTTTTGGTCAAGTTTTTGCCATTTTATTGTATTTTCACGTTTGGAATTCAGCTTCAGGAGTAAATCAAGGAGAAAGGACTGAGTTGGAAGGCTAAAAATCACTAAGGTAGCTACCTTATGAAAATCGCAATTTTTTATATTTTTTAATTACTGGCAAATATATAAGAAATATACTCCTATTCTGAGATAAAAAATTAGCTAGTAAAAGTAATATAAACCCGAGTTCGGCTTAAAAAAAGTTGGAATTCTATTTAAGAATGACGTCCAGAGGAAGGGTTTCATCAAATCGAGCATGATTTTTACTTTTTGGTCAAGTTTTTGCCATTTTATTGTATTTTCACGTTTGGAATTCAGCTTCAGGAGTAAATCAAGGAGAAAGGACTGAGTTGGAAAGCTAAAAATCACTAAGGTAGCTACCTTATGAAAATCGCAATTTTTTATATTTTTTAATTACTGGCAAATATATAAGAAATATACTCCTATTCTGAGATAAAAAATTAGCTAGTAAAAGTAATATAAACCCGAGTTCGGCTTAAAAAAAGTTGGAATTCTATTTAAGAATGACGTCCAGAGGAAGGGTTTCATCAAATCGAGCATGATTTTTACTTTTTGGTCAAGTTTTTGCCATTTTATTGTATTTTCACGTTTGGAATTCAGCTTCAGGAGTAAATCAAGGAGAAAGGACTGAGTTGGAAAGCTAAAAATCACTAAGGTAGCTACCTTATGAAAATCGCAATTTTTTATATTTTTTAATTACTGGCAAATATATAAGAAATATACTCCTATTCTGAGATAAAAAATTAGCTAGTAAAAGTAATATAAACCCGAGTTCGGCTTAAAAAAAGTTGGAATTCTATTTAAGAATGACGTCCAGAGGAAGAGTTTCTTCAAATCGAGCATGATTTTTACTTTTTGGTCAAGTTTTTGCCATTTTATTGTATTTTCACGTTTGGAATTCAGCTTCAGGAGTAAATCAAGGAGAAAGGACTGAGTTGGAAGGCTAAAAATCACTAAGGTAGCTACCTTATGAAAATCGCAATTTTTTATATTTTTTAATTACTGGCAAATATATAAGAAATATACTCCTATTCTGAGATAAAAAATTAGCTAGTAAAAGTAATATAAACCCGAGTTCGGCTTAAAAAAAGTTGGAATTCTATTTAAGAATGACGTCCAGAGGAAGGGTTTCATCAAATCGAGCATGATTTTTACTTTTTGGTCAAGTTTTTGCCATTTTATTGTATTTTCACGTTTGGAATTCAGCTTCAGGAGTAAATCAAGGAGAAAGGACTGAGTTGGAAGGCTAAAAATCACTAAGGTAGCTACCTTATGAAAATCGCAATTTTTTATATTTTTTAATTACTGGCAAATATATAAGAAATATACTCCTATTCTGAGATAAAAAATTAGCTAGTAAAAGTAATATAAACCCGAGTTCGGCTTAAAAAAAGTTGGAATTCTATTTAAGAATGACGTCCAGAGGAAGGGTTTCATCAAATCGAGCATCATCTTTACTTTTTGGTCAAGTTTTTGCCATTTTATTGTATTTTCACGTTTGGAATGCAGCTTCAGGAGTAAATCAAGGAGAAAGGACTGAGTTGGAAGGCTAAAAATCACTAAGGTAGCTACCTTATGAAAATCGCAATTTTTTATATTTTTTAATTACTGGCAAATATATAAGAAATATACTCCTATTCTGAGATAAAAAATCAGCTAGTAAAAGTAGTATAAACCCGAGTTCGGCTTAAAAAAAGTTGGAATTCTATTTAAGAATGACGTCCAGAGGAAGGGTTTCATCAAATCGAGCATCATCTTTACTTTTTGGTCAAGTTTTTGCCATTTTATTGTATTTTCACGTTTGGAATTCAGCTTCAGGAGTAAATCAAGGAGAAAGGACTGAGTTGGAAAGCTAAAAATCACTAAGGTAGCTACCTTATGAAAATCGCAATTTTTTATATTTTTTAATTACTGGCAAATATATAAGAAATATACTCCTATTCTGAGATAAAAAATTAGCTAGTAAAAGTAATATAAACCCGAGTTCGGCTTAAAAAAAGTTGGAATTCTATTTAAGAATGACGTCCAGAGGAAGGGTTTCATCAAATCGAGCATGATTTTTACTTTTTGGTCAAGTTTTTGCCATTTTATTGTATTTTCACGTTTGGAATTCAGCTTCAGGAGTAAATCAAGGAGAAAGGACTGAGTTGGAAGGCTAAAAATCACTAAGGTAGCTACCTTATGAAAATCGCAATTTTTTATATTTTTTAATTACTGGCAAATATATAAGAAATATACTCCTATTCTGAGATAAAAAATTAGCTAGTAAAAGTAATATAAACTCGAGTTCGGCTTAAAAAAAGTTGGAATTCTATTTAAGAATGACGTCCAGAGGAAGGGTTTCATCAAATCGAGCATGATTTTTACTTTTTGGTCAAGTTTTTGCCATTTTATTGTATTTTCACGTTTGGAATTCAGCTTCAGGAGTAAATCAAGGAGAAAGGACTGAGTTGGAAGGCTAAAAATCACTAAGGTAGCTACCTTATGAAAATCGCAATTTTTTATATTTTTTAATTACTGGCAAATATATAAGAAATATACTCCTATTCTGAGATAAAAAATCAGCTAGTAAAAGTAGTATAAACCCGAGTTCGGCTTAAAAAAAGTTGGAATTCTATTTAAGAATGACGTCCAGAGGAAGGGTTTCATCAAATCGAGCATGATTTTTACTTTTTGGTCAAGTTTTTGCCATTTTATTGTATTTTCACGTTTGGAATTCAGCTTCAGGAGTAAATCAAGGAGAAAGGACTGAGTTGGAAAGCTAAAAATCACTAAGGTAGCTACCTTATGAAAATCGCAATTTTTTATATTTTTTAATTACTGGCAAATATATAAGAAATATACTCCTATTCTGAGATAAAAAATTAGCTAGTAAAAGTAATATAAACCCGAGTTCGGCTTAAAAAAAGTTGGAATTCTATTTAAGAATGACGTCCAGAGGAAGGGTTTCATCAAATCGAGCATGATTTTTACTTTTTGGTCAAGTTTTTGCCATTTTATTGTATTTTCACGTTTGGAATTCAGCTTCAGGAGTAAATCAAGGAGAAAGGACTGAGTTGGAAAGCTAAAAATCACTAAGGTAGCTACCTTATGAAAATCGCAATTTTTTATATTTTTTAATTACTGGCAAATATATAAGAAATATACTCCTATTCTGAGATAAAAAATTAGCTAGTAAAAGTAATATAAACCCGAGTTCGGCTTAAAAAAAGTTGGAATTCTATTTAAGAATGACGTCCAGAGGAAGGGTTTCATCAAATCGAGCATCATTTTTACTTTTTGGTCAAGTTTTTGCCATTTTATTGTATTTTCACGTTTGGAATTCAGCTTCAGGAGTAAATCAAGGAGAAAGGACTGAGTTGGAAGGCTAAAAATCACTAAGGTAGCTACCTTATGAAAATCGCAATTTTTTATATTTTTTAATTACTGTCAAATATATAAGAAATATACTCCTATTCTGAGATAAAAAATCAGCTAGTAAAAGTAATATAAACCCGAGTTCGGCTTAAAAAAAGTTGGAATTCTATTTAAGAATGACGTCCAGAGGAAGGGTTTCATCAAATCGAGCATCATTTTTACTTTTTGGTCAAGTTTTTGCCATTTTATTGTATTTTCACGTTTGGAATTCAGCTTCAGGAGTAAATCAAGGAGAAAGGACTGAATTGGAAGGCTAAAAATCACTAAGGTAGCTACCTTATGAAAATCGCAATTTTTTATATTTTTTAATTACTGGCAAATATATAAGAAATATACTCCTATTCTGAGATAAAAAATCAGCTAGTAAAAGTAGTATAAACCCGAGTTCGGCTTAAAAAAAGTTGGAATTCTATTTAAGAATGACGTCCAGAGGAAGGGTTTCATCAAATCGAGCATCATTTTTACTTTTTGGTCAAGTTTTTGCCATTTTATTGTATTTTCACGTTTGGAATTCAGCTTCAGGAGTAAATCAAGGAGAAAGGACTGAGTTGGAAAGCTAAAAATCACTAAGGTAGCTACCTTATGAAAATCGCAATTTTTATATTTTTTAATTACTGGCAAATATATAAGAAATATACTCCTATTCTGAGATAAAAAATCAGCTAGTAAAAGTAATATAAACCCGGGTTCGGCTTAAAAAAAGTTGGAATTTTTGGAAGTAATACATTGTTGCTCCTGTGATGATACCTAATCATCAAAATACCTAACATTTTCAGCTCATTTTCCCAGCATTAATTTTTTATTCCATAAATAAATGTATCCTGAATTCCATTTAGAATGTGCGCTCACTGAATTACAAGTCCAACAAAGCTATGGTGTTACATTGACAGAAGTCTGTTAAATCATATGGTTTGTGTCCGGGGTGACTAATTTCAAAATTAAACTACACACACATAAAAATATTTTGGCTTCTGATAATTTATTTCTCACAAATAAAAATCGAAAAAATTATTGAATATTAAACTGTATTAATAACTCTTGGAGGCGGATTTGCTAACTTTCAATATTAGAAAATAAATATATTGGTTTTCTATAATCTGTAATAAAATAATAATTATCACTTCTGCTGTCATTTTTATTTTGTTCACAACGAAAACATCACTTTAATTATAAATTTTTTTTTTTATTATTAATTTCTAGAAAAACAAAACTTAAATGTTTTAAGATGTAATAAAATATTTTAAACAATACGATTGTTAAATTTTTTGCTATAATTATTTTTGTTAGCACTCACAAAAACTTATTTTTATTTTTCTATTTATTTATACATGAATACTTATTTGAAATAATCAAACCGTTGGCTCAACGAGAAAGGCCCCAACTCGGATTTTTGTTGCAATACATTTTTTTTAGTGATTTCAATGTATGAACTGGATGCACGTTGAAATCACTAAAAAAAATGCATTGCATAAAAAGTGGTAGTTAGGGCCTTTCTACTTGAGACCAACGAAATGAAAAATACTATGTGTAAATAACTATTTAGAGGAAAAATTACGTGAATTAGTGTTTCCCAGGCAGATTTAGTTTTGGGCCCCTACAACCAAATATGTTTAGAAGAAGGCGAATTCATTACCAGCCGGTTTCAAATAGTCAGCTGACTTTTGCCTTTAAGGCAAATTACTTGAGAAGGCCAAGAAGTATATATATTTTTTTATTCAAATTCTAATTGTTTTCAACTCAAGTTATTTATTTTTTTATAATATTTTGCGACTTTGTTGTGTAGCATTATTAGGACAAATAATTTTTATATTTAAATATTTTATGTTTTTTATCTTTTATTAAAATTTTTTATTATAATAAATTTAATTTATTTTTGTTACTATTTGATTTGTAATAGATTTGAATGTTTGTTTTTAAGCATTGGATATGATTAAAAAAAATAGTGTAGCAGTAACATATAGAATTAATTTAGATTAATTACACAAAATAATTTTAATAATTTTTTTTTATTATTTAAATTTTTTTTTTAATTTAATTTTTTTTATTGTATATTTGTTGGCGATTTTTTTTAACAATTATTTTTGGCTGATATATATTAGAACTTTAATAGTTTTAGTTTACTATAGCAAAAAAATATTTACATGTATGAGAAATTAATTTTTTTTAATTATAATCCTGATGATGATAAACAAGAAAATAGCAAAATATCGGGAAAAAATAAATCTAAAATAAATTTATATTTGCCAAGAAGAAAAATTTTTTTTAATGAAATTTATTATATTTATATTTATTATATAAATTAATTAAATTTAAGGTGTTGACTTAATGTTATTTTTATATGCTAATAAATATATAAATTCTTTTATATTTTCTTTGCCCGAACAAATTTCCATAAAATTTTAAATAAGAAAATCCTTGTGCAAACTCCTTCAGGACATTCGTTATTTTATAAAATTATAATAATAAATAAATATATTCATTAATGTGACAAAAAAAAATTGTTTATTCTTTAATTTTAAATTTTAATTTTTTTTAACTGTTTTCACTAAAATGAATTTTTTTAAAAAAAAGTATATAAAAATTAAATATAAAAAATATACATTAATATTTTTGTATACAAAAAAACAGGTGAGCTAAAAACAATAAAAAGAATTAAAAGAATTTATAAATTTTTAAAATTATAATAATAAGCACAAGAATTATTTTTAATGTTTAAAAAGTTTTAATTTTTGGCATTTTATATTACTAGATGCTAAATTAAAAAAAAAATAAAAATGCTTTAATTTTATTATTATTATTATTATTATTATTATTATTATTATTATTATTATTATTATTATTATTATTTATTTTTTATTTATATTTTAGTTATTTTAAATATTTTTTAATTTTTTTTTTAATTTGACAAAGTAAGATTGCAAAAAGTTGCTGTAATTGTGGATGTTTATAGCCTACACGTGCCATTGTGCGCCATAAAATTATAATAACTTTATTTTAATTAAATTTAAATTTATTTAAATAAATGTAACGTATATTTGTAATGTATATTTTATTTTATTGTGGTTTAAGATCTTTTCGTTTTTAGTTTTTTATAAAAATTGTATTTTATTTTCAATTTTTTTTTTTAGCCGTAACCGCTAATAAAATGGACTTGCCAAAATTTGGTATTTACAGATAATTGCGGTTCATAAGGAAAAGTTTAATTGTCTTATTAACTTTATTTTATATTTTTTTAAAGCTTTCTTTTTGCTTTCCTCTATATTTCATTTGAAATCATTTTTGAAATTTATATAACTTTCATATTGACATTTCAAATGATCGCATTTGCACTGTTTTTGAGAGCGAATTCGCTTACATGCACCTAATAATGGATTTACTTCCTGCTTGTACAGAAACCGATACCAGGAAAGAAAAAGTATTAAAAATATTAACATATTAATGAGCTTTAAGATTTCTAAAGCTTTGTCAATGCTATTCCATAATCACCTATTTGGCAATTCTGAATTTAAGGCTGCCGCTGCAGGGAAATGAACAATGGACAGCCTATTAAGCAGGAGGTCGCTAGTTCGAATCCTGCCTAGAACCAGACTGTTTTCCTGCGGACAAGCCGAAAGCTTTGCAGGTTGAGTTAGTTATTCCAAAAAAAAAAAAAAAAAATACTTCATATAACTCTTTGCTTAGTTTTGGTACACCCTTTACTTCGTTTGCCGCCATAAGGCCAGCGTTCGAATTGCCACCCAATAATAATTAACACAAATATTCCGTAAAAAAAGTATTTGTTTTGAAGGAGTCTTTTATACTGTTTGAGGGTAAACAATTTTGTACAAAGAGAGATAAAGATGTTTTATATTAAACACATATTTAAATAGACTTTAAATCATTTCATAAGAATTTTAAATAAATAAACTGATGTGGAATAGTTATTTTGAAGAGACATGAAATACTTGTAGTTAAATATTGAGGAAATGTTTACCTGGCGGTTTAGTAAAGTTGCCACTGATGTCGAGACTCTCGAAACTGTGATAAGCCGTGTCATTAGATTCATCACGTTTGCAGTAAGAGGTAGCATTACCTTTTGCAATAATTTCGCCGTCATTGCAGCACCTCCTTATACATGGCATGTTGCGACATGTGGGGAAGATGTCATCACAGGTGCGTATTAAAAATTGCGTTTCTCGCTTAAGCATGTTAGTGGACTGGGAATAATTATCGGGCATGGCACTTTGTACAACTGCCTCGATGCAGTAGTCCGTAAAGTGGTATTTTTTACCTAAATATCGTAGCAATAACTGGCTATTGTCTAAACTAAATTTCATGTCATTTAATTGATGTTCGACCAAAACTTTATCGCGTGGGCAGTTAAGTGGTCTATCATCAAACACAGCATATGCTTTAAAGAGTTTTCTATATAAATCGTAATTTGTGGTGCCTGGCAAGCATTTACGCTGGCTGCTATCGTAAATGTAATTCTTAGGGCAGCATTTGTGTACGAAGCGAACTGACTTGTAGCTGGCATTGAACGCTGGTGGGCAAGAAATTGCAGCAACATGCTCATCATCAATACCAAACAAACAAGATGGTTGGGAAATTTCAAAATCCTTTGCCATATTATATTGTCTAAAGGTTTTACTGTTGCATACTGGTATAGACGAATTTAGCTTATGATCTTTCGTCGACAGAATACCGTAACCAGCAACAGGTGAGCTTTTTCCAAAAGGCTGTAATGCTGGTTCCAGGTCTTCTGTCCTGCTACCCCTTAGCGTTGTTAGCGTACAGACGTAGTCGTCGGCACGAAATAAGCCTCGCGATAATCTGGCCAATTTCCAATCGGCAGCAGGGCAACATGTTGGTACTGTCAAAAGCTCAGATGATCCAGCTGTTATACTTTGTATGCCACCGTATATAAACAAAACGTAAAATACAGTAAAAACCATTGAATGGTACTCTTTTTTGGGAGGCACACAAAGATCTATACATGCACAAACAAGCAACGACACATACAGATTTGGGAAATTTAAAAATTGCTAAAAGAGGTTTCAAGTGTGTTCGTGTGCTGAATGAAGAATAATTAAATTTTTCCTATTTATGATTGTTTATTGAAAATTGAATGTTTTTTAAAATATTTGTTATTTCGAATGCGTTGAATTTTTTTTTTACTAAAGTTATATTATTTAAATATTCTTTAAACTTTAGTTATTATTTCTTATCCTTGAGCTCTTCCAGTATCTAATTTTTAATTCCAATATTTCCGCGAGCTTTGGCCAGCTTCTTCAGAGAACTTTTAATAAATAAATTTTTATTATAATTATTTTTTATACAAAAAATAAAATAATATAATTTTTATGTACTCTAAATATTTATATATATAATAATAATTTTTTTGTATTTTTTTTTTTTTTTAAATTTAGTTATGAATAACTCGCTAAAGAAGCTTCGAGAGATTGGTGAAATATTGGAATTAAAAATTGAATAGGAACAGATTTTATTGCTCGGAATAACCAAGAAGTTAATGCTAAAGTAATATATTAATTTAATTTTTAATTTATTTTAATTTAGGCTACAATCATTCGCCATGGCAAACAATATTATAACAAATAAATAAACTTTCGTGTTAAATACAAATTTAAATTTAATTCAGCATAAGCTTTCAAATAATCAATATGTATATCGATTTCCATATGTAAAATTTAGCAAAACTATCGATATATCGTTTATGGTATTAAAGTTATATAATTGTCCAGAGAATTGATTCACAAATTTCGGAAACCTGAGCTAAATTCTTATATATCTTCTCTGCTTACAATTGTTAAATTAATCCGCTTTAATAACACAGTGCTCATCAATCATCATTTATTATCGATAACGGCTAAGAAAAAAATCCAGAAACATCTAGTCAAATATATATTTATCTATTGAAAAATGCCGGAAGGACAAATGATTTCTTTACAGAATGTGTATCTAGCCTAGTCATGTCAAATGAAAAATTTTCAGATCAAAATAAAAATTTATAAATTATAAGTGGGCTGGCTACCCAGGCGCTGCTCTACAATGTGTTTGCACCGAAACTTTAACTTCAGAAACTTTAATTGCCCGATTATGATTTGATAAGAAATCTCTAATATTGAAATTTTCAACAACTTTAGCCGATTTGAAAAAATTCTTATAAAACATATTGTATGCAGATATAAAATTTGAACTATATTTTGACTTTCTAAATCCAAATTATATTTTTAATATTCTCCTATTTCTTAATATAATAATAATTTCTTACATGGAAATATCTTAACATTTCCATATATAAGAAAATATTTCAAAACATTTTCATTCTTTCATGAGAAATGAATAAATAAAGAGCAAAAAAATTCTAACGATACTATGCCAGATTATCGTCCATGTTCTTCAATTTATGAGAAGATTGTACTATTAATGCTGCAACTGCATGTTAAAAAAACCGAGCCAGCTGATTTTTTGACAAGCACATGACGTTTAGTGTACCGGAAGATCGAAATCTATATGAAATAGTACTACAAAATATTTACAAAATTAAAGCAAAAGACGACAATAAAATAAATAAAAATGCATGAACAATTTTTAAAATTATTTTAAGCTCTTCTCGGAAATTTTTTTTTTTTTTTTTTGAAATAAAAATTTTTAATTGCAGGAAAAACAGATTTCTTTTCTAGTCCAGTGAACCAAACCAAACTGCTCGCAAGCACTGGGAACTACTAGCGAAATAATTTGTTTGTTAGCTCATTTTCTACTTCCTAGTGTATATCAAGCAAATAGTTCCACAATTAAAAAATTGTTGCAAAATTCTGTTTGTGTTTTTTAATTACACACAATTTGTTGCACACATTTTTAATTAAATTTTATTAAATACCTCTCTTAGTAATTTTATTTTTTTGAAATATTTCCTTTTCTTTTTTATTATAATTAATAGCTGATATTTTTTTTTATTTTTTATTTACTATTTATATATGTTTGTATGGTTATGTATCTATAATATTTTTAGTTTTTTATTTAACACCTTTACAACACACGAGCCAGCTGAAAACATTCAATCAAATTTCTTAATGACGTTTTCTTTCCAATAACAATTCCAAAGAATATTATTTGTTGTCTTAAGATAACGCTATCGGTCGCATAAACTGCAGGCAATGTTATTAAATATTATTTAAAAAATTATGACACTAAGGGCGATTATAAAAGGTTATTATAAATTTTAAACTTAACGCCAGCCCCCGTACTGACTGCTGTTCTTTCAATTTCAACACCTGGATAACGACGCTTTTAGTGTTAATCTTGGAATTTTATTCACAATTTTTATTTAAACATCTAACGTTTATATTGCAATTATTGTATCAAATGTAAACAAACTAAACATTTATTTGTTATAATTTTGATGATGAGTTCAAATAATATTACTCAAGAAATATAAACAGTCACAGCAATCGTTTGAATTGGAACAGCCGTTTCCACTTCTTTGCACTCGACAACCAAACGTTCGCACTGTCCGAGTTCTCTTTAGTAACTGATTGCTTTGAGAGTTTTGTAAATGTTAAGCGACTAAGAAAAAAAAACTCATCTTTAGCTCTGTTTGGTTCTATTCCGTCCAATTGTTGTATTTATGAATGAATTTCTTTTAAGCAATTATAATTCCTGATTTTATAACAAACACATTTAACAACAATAATTGTTTGCTTTGAAATTTCTCTTTCATTTTATTTTGGAAAAATTTTATAAAATATAATGTCAAAAAAATACATTGTTATGCTGTTAATTTGAAGAGACATAAAATTCTTGTACTTAAATATTGGCAGAATTTTGTAGCTGGCAGTTTTGTAAAATTCCCACTGCTGTCGAGACATTTCAAACTGTGATATATGGTGTCATAGGAATATGACACCATCTATCTATCTCTTTTTACACAATAGTTAAATTTTAAACAACACAAATACTCGTAAAACTATTAAAAATCGATTTTTACGTTATATAATTTTTCTTAGTTGCTATGTATACACTATTAAATATTTAAATCATAGAATTATAACGGCCAACTAAATATTCATCACACTAAATACATCTCTGTCATTATAAAACAAATTAATTTTGACTCACCCTGTGTTATAACAAAAACATAGCAGTGCTGCCGGAGACTTCAACTTGCACATTGAATGGCCATGCACGCAACTTACCTACAAATACACAATATATATTATAGTATTGATTAATGGAAAAAAATTATTATATTTGATAATAAAGAAGTATTCTTACAATAAAAAAATACTAAATAGAAAATTTTCTCAATTTCTAGAGTTTTTTTTTCTCTAATTTCACCAAATGATGAAATATAACTCATATGGCTTGAAAAAACAGGTTAATAGAGATTAACTGTTGTGAGATATAAAAATTTTTCTTAAAATAAATATTACGAAAATCAAATTGACTTTCAGTACAATTTTTACCAATCTGCTGGGTTCGTTTTCTTTTATTGGCATCCAACACATACTAATTTCTACGTTGTTATATTCCATTATAAGAAATACTATAGTACACCAATTTTATAAATTGAGATTAGTCCTCTTTTGTGGTTGCAAAACCTTCGTTTAAAATGATTTCAATTAAAGTCATGTTTCACTCCTAAAAAGTCGTACTATTTTCCAAATATGGCTTCTCTGGTGAGAGAACAGAATATTATTGCCAAAGAATGTCAGATTTTTTGACGAGCAACAGTTTATGAAAATTTTCATAAAATAACCATTTTCATGCGATCACAGTACCTTTTACTTTAGTGCGCAAAGAAAAAATGGTTTGCATCATTTTTGTATGAAAGATTTGCACGTGAATGAATTTGTATGATAGTGTGTCACTCATCAGATTTTTGTGAGAATGAATCGTATGGCTGGCTAGGATGTTGTTAAAGGCGAATTTAAGAAAAAATAATAGTTTTAAATATTTCATTTAATTTCTATAAAATATTTTACAATTTCTATTTTGCTATTAGCACGAACTACTAACTGAATATAAGTACCAGTAAATTTCGCTTTTTAGAAATCCCAAAGTAAAAATTCCCCTAAAAGGGTAAAAAGAGTTTATTAACCAACACTGCTGTCAGCTGTTTCTTTTAATCAATACGCAGCATATACAAGTTTATGTTAAAATTTCTTTTACTCTTTCACGTGCTCGTTTTTGTCTTATAATTAAAACGTTTTTTTTTTTATTAATAACAATTAAATAGGAAACTCCTGTCCTAAAAATGGAGTCCAAATATTCTTTACCCAACAAATTGCCGTTGAAAACTTTTACTTCTAATGTGCGCAATGGTGTAACACCACTTAAAAGAAAACTGCAAAATCCGGGAACAGAAAATGATACTGGCAAAACATTTAGGCCAACAAACTCAAACGTGTCGGTTGCATCCAACAATAAAACAAATGCCCAACAGCAAGTGCCTTCAAAATTGGCACCCACCAGAATACAAATAGAACAACAACGACAAGCCTTGCCAGTGACCAGTTGCCGTAAACGATTTTTACAAGAGGTTAATAGATCAGATATTTTGTTAATAATGGGCGAGACAGGTTCTGGTAAAACTACACAAATTCCACAGTTTTTGCTAGGCGCTGGGTTTGCCAACAAAGGTATGATTGCGGTAACACAACCACGTCGTGTGGCTGCTATTACTGTAGCCAAACGTGTAGCTCAAGAACAACACTGCATGCTTGGTGATGTGGTTGGCTATACCGTACGTTTTGAAGATTGCACCTCACCAAAAACCAGTATACGTTTCATGACCGATGGCTTTCTAATGCGTGAAGCCTTAGCAGATAGATTGCTTAGAAATTACTCAGTTATTATGCTCGACGAGGCTCACGAACGTACCGTAAGCACAGACGTTTTGTTCGGTGTAGTTAAAGAAGCTCAAAGGCAGCGAAGGCTCCGAAGTTTAATTCCTCTGAAAATTATTGTTACCTCTGCAACTATGGACATTGACCATTTTGGTCGATACTTTGGAGTAAAAGGCATGTATTTGGAGGGTCGCACACATCCTGTGAAAGTTATGCATGCCAAAGAACCACAGCCTGATTATTTGCATGCCGCATTAGTGACATTATTTGATGTACATCGTAATACGCCGCCCAAGTAAGCATTACTATAAAATGGACCTGTCTGAAATACATACTTTTCTTTTTAAAATGTGTTTCAAAGATCTTTAACATTTCAATCATGTTGTACCAACTATGAGCTCCTAAGCGAGTGTAGCCTCATGAGAATAAGTTTTAAAATATGAATGTTATAAGAAGACAATCACTGCTTTTCAGTTTTTTCAAGGTTTCTGTATTAAATATTTTTCATTTTAACCATCATTATATAACCATTCACGGCATTCACGTCTCATTTAGGAAGCCCATAAAAACCCAATTAAAGGCATTCGAAAACCATTGATTCTTTTCGTTCTGTAATCCTCTATCGAAATTCGGGTTTTTATAAATTTTTGGTAGCTTGTTTACCTAATTTTAATAATTTATTTATTTTTTTATTTTATATTTTCAAATTAAAGTAGCGAAAATTTAAAGTTTTTGTAATATTCAAATTGTTTCTCGTATTGAGCTGAGTAAATATAATCTTAAAATCCTATCTCTATATGGAGTGTAATGATTCCATCTTTTATTCTTTGAATTCGACTTCTACATGCATTATAAATATTGAAATTTTTATATTTTTTTATTGTTATTTCTGTTTTTATATTTATGTGCCAAAACCATTTTTCCAAACTATTAATCATTTAATTTTTATCTATCCATTTTGCATTCTTATAGTCATGATGTATTAATTTTTCTAACGGGACAAGAAGAAATCGAAGTAATGGCTCAACAAATACGTCAAATTGCTAAGGTATTTTGTGAAGAAGAAAAACTCACTTTTTTCGCCATAGAAGAATATTTAGAAGTTTCAATTTTTTTTCAGACAAATCTCAGTAGCATTCCAGGTGTTCGAGTTTTCCCCTTGTATTCCCAATTGCCGCAAAATAAACAACTAGAATGTTTCCTGCCAGCTCCAGCCAATGCCCGAAAAATTATTTTGGCAACAAATATTGCTGAAACGTCGGTTACAATACCTGGTATACGTTGCGTGATAGATGCGGGTTTTGTAAAGCGACGCATTTATACACCGAGTACAGGATTGGATGTACTGAGAGTTGTACGAATATCTCAGGCCCAAGCTTGGCAGCGCTGTGGCCGTGCTGGCCGCGATGCCCCCGGCACTTGCTATCGTACTTATACACAACACGAAATGAACGGATTTGAAAAAATGCCAAAACCTGAAATATTACGCAGCAATATTTGCTCTACTGTTTTGAACTTATTGGCATTGGGAATTGATTGTAAGAGTTTTGATTTTCTCGATAGACCTGCCCCCGAAGCCATGGCCACTGCATATCGACAACTTGAAACTTTGGGTGCCGTACGAAATGCTGCTACTGTGCCTGAACTTACGCCATTGGGTCGTCAAATGGCCCAGTTCCCCTTAGATCCGCAGTACAGTAAATTATTGCTGGCCGCTCCAGAATTCGGCTGTATGGAAGAGATGTTAAGCTTAGTAGCCGTGCTATCAGGTGAAAATGTATTTGTTTCTAGCGCCGACAAACGTGAACAAGCTGCTTTGGCTCATGCCAAATTCCATTCCAAATACGGTGATCACCTGACACTGCTAAACGTTTTCAGTGCCTTTCACAAGACAGAAAAAGTTAAGGTAAAAGCTAATAGCATTACAATTGAAATATGGTTACATTTTTTTCATGTTTCCAGCTTTGGTGTCATGATAATTTCCTTAACACTCGCAATCTGACATATGCACGTGAAGTACGCGCCCAACTTTTAGAGATTGTGCAACGTTTGAGTTTGCCAGTGATGAGTTGTGGCAACAATTTTGATCAAGTGCGTAAATGTTTACTGTTGGGATTATTTGACAATATTGCAGAATTACAGCGTGATAATTTTTATTTAACTATAACCGGCCGGCAAAGAGCAAAAATTCATCCTTCAAGTATACTTCATGGGAAATATCGTCCTGAATATATAATATTCTCCGAAATGGTGCTAACCGAACGTAATTTCCTACGCCAAATAACGGAAATTTCTCCAGAATGGGTCGCAGAAGTGGTACCCAATTTTGCCCATCTTAGTCGAATTAAAATATCATCATAATTTATCTTTCTCAAGTATAAGCTCTTATTATTATTAGGTTATAATTATCAGCTTACTAGGAATAGTTTTGTGCTTAAAACGGGTGTTTCGCATAGCGAAGGTAGTTTCGGTTTTCATTTCATTGTTCTCCTGCACAATTTATATGAGCTGATATTAAAATGCAGTACATTTGCGAGGCGAATTCATACATGTTGAATGGAAGCTAATTCACGTTTAAAAATAAGGCCAATTCAAGCATGTGATATGTCAAACAGCTATCTCAATTCAAATACGATTTAATTTTATAGTTAAAAAAAATATATATTAAAAAGGCATAAAATTATTTTATAATATTTTATCAATCTTTAGATGTATTTTCTAATAAATAAAACTGTTTCGTATAAAAACTTCTCAAAATTTGGCTAGAAACATGTGAAACAAGATAAATAATTCTAGGTAGACCGTCTTGTTTGCCAGCAGATAATTTAAGAACACCCGATTTAAAGCGCATTGTAGGATTAAATAAAAATTGTGATTAAACTCAGCCAGGAAATACTTGTAAAAACAGAAAATAACTTCTTTTGTAACTCTGTAGCATGCTGGCCGTATGGGTGTGTGTGGCTATACATACATTTAATTTGTGTACGCAAATCTCAAATAACTTTCCTATAGAACAAAAATTATAATTTTTCTTTTTCCCTCTAAAGAAAATATTTTTTTATTTTTATTATCTCGGGTTAATAAATTAAAATATAGTTTTTATGCAAATGTATTTAGTCTTACTTTATTATTTGAAGCATTCGTATTTATTTATTATGCTTTCAGCTTTATTTGAAGCTTATTTTTTACAATTTCGTAACGAAATTTCGAAATATATATATGGAAAATTAAAAATTAAAAATTGCATAAAAAGCTGAATTAAGAAACTGAATAGTTATTTGTTATTTTTAATTTTAATGATAGTTTCCTTTAATGATACCAAATATTAATATTCATTAGAAAAGTTATTTGTATTGTTTGATGTGTATTTCAGGTGGTTAGTCTACATATATGCCTGCATTTTGTTTCCTGCTAAAACCGAATTCGTCAGAAGACCTTTAACAGAAATGTTTTGAAAAATAATACCAAAACTGTTATGTTATATCCATATTCTCAGCAATCAATTGAGAATTATTAAAGCACAGTCATGGAAAGCCTATAAAAAGTTTTTCAAAAGTCTACACCAGAGACAAATTCTAGTATTTTCAAATAAATTTAATTTCTTTTTTTTTAACTTCGATCTATAGTTTCATATATAATTTATTATTTCATATAAAGTATTTGCATAATATTAAGAAAAAAAATTTAATTACACAAAAAATATATATCCGAACTAACGAACGGACAGTTCCAAAGATTCACTGCATAGTCTCTGGTTTTTATGTATTTTTAATTTAATTATAAAGCTTTATTTTAATCCAGGTTTATATTTAAGTTTATTTTATAAAGACAATTTAAGATTAATTTGAAATTGGAAAGAAAAAATTCTTTTAAACAATTTTGCAAATTGCTTTCGACTAAATTTCGTTTCGGAGACATATTTCTTAAATGTAGTTTGAGAGAGAGAAGAGAGCAAAATTTTGTGTTGAACAATTTTAACTTGCATTAGTTTTTAGAGACTCAAGTAAATTCGGCTGGCTCAATTAGAAATTATTATTCTTCAAATACAATTACATTAAATATAACTCAAATTCTATAAAATATCAAACATTTAACTATTTTAATCAATTATTTAATCAATTTTAATGTCAAGTTCAAACGTTTATGTATGTATGTATTCGTTTTCATTTTGCCTGCATTATATTGTAACAAATAAAAATATTTTTATTTCAGAAAAAGAGAAAAATAATTAATCTAAAGTGAAAGTATTTTCAAAATGTAAAAGTAACTATAAAATTTTAATGTAAAAGTGTTCAGATATGTGATAATTTCGCTATAAAAATCTTCCAATTTTGAATATAATAAAAAAAATTCTTATAAAAATTAAGAATATATAAAATATAAATTGAACTTTTAAAAACTCTGTCTTAATATAAATTGTATTGAAAATTAATTTTATATTTTCCACTGTATTTTATGTGAATTCAAGGCGAATATATTATCAGGTGTTCTTAAGAGACCAGCTGATTTTTGAGTTTAAAGGCGAATTCATGCAGTCTGCAAACTAATTTTTTGTTTTCAAGCACAAGAATCAATTTCAACCTTTCGAGAATTTTTAATTTTGTTGTTTGTAAAAATTAAAAAAAACTAAGTATACAATTAAAATAGAAAACAAAAAAAAAATGTGTGATAAAAATATTTGTAAAAAGCTTCCGTAGTCCTACTACGGCAATGTCCAAGCTTGAGGCAATATATTGCAAATTAAAAATTTAAATTCTGTAGTCTTCAAACTTTACTTTCATAATTATAATTATAAAAAATTCGAAGGAAAAGATCACCAAATATTTAGCAAAACATAATAAATATTACAAAAAAAAAAAGAAAAAATAAGTGTAAAATATATTTAAATAATTAAATTTATTTTTATTTTTGTTCTTCCCCAAAAAAAAAAAAAATTTAAGAAATTTAAATTTAAAATTTATTTATTTAAAAATAAATTTAAATTTAATTTATGCAAGTGGAAATTTTCATTCCTGTACATATTTTTTTTAATTTTTTTATTATTATTTTACTTCGAAGTTTTACTTTAATCAAAAAATTAAATAGTTTTTGTGTTCATAAAACTTTTTGGTATTTTTTCTTGAATTTGCCTTGCTTTAGTCGCATAATTCGCTTCCGTACAGCTGATAGAAGATTCGCCTTGTGTATGTCGGTTTTATGCCTTTCTGAGTTATTTTTATTATTTTATTACTATTTTATATACTTTTCAAAACCATCGTAAGTGGTACAGGTTATATATAAAATATTACAATTTTATTAAACATAAAATTAAACTTTATGTTTATTCCAATAAATGAAAGTTATTTTCAATTGGCTTATTATTTCATATATTTATGGCTATTTAGAATTCGAAGCTAAAGTTCGGATAGCTGGTATTCGAAAAACGCTTTCGACTCAGCAGTATAATGATATTGGCAGGTATTTTAGTAATAATGTAAGCAGTCACTTAGTGGAGGGAAAAATGGAAACAGTGTTATTCAAGCATTACCTACGCTAATCACCCTACTCAATTCTGGGTGAAGGAATAAGTTTATCACCACATACCGTTATGAATATTGTGGGTAATAATTCAGCACGCAGGTCACGCGCAAATCACTTAAACGTTTTGTTAAGTGTTGGTCCTGGTAAGATCTCACCAACTCATCCTTCCATTCCCACCACACTCGCTTTCTTTGCCGGCAGGAAGTGCTTCCATATTCCAGCTGTCAATGCTTTTACCAAGCCAGTGGAACATTGCACAGTTACTGAAAATCTTAAAAATTTAAAATAAGTCAAAACTTAGGGGAAAAAAAAATCCAAAAAATGTTTTTAACTTAAATGGTTTTGAAAAAATTAAACTGCGGCGTAATTCGAAAAAGAAACCAATTTTCGAAAATCTTTAGTCCTGCATGCAATTTCATTTTGTTGCCAAAAAGAATAGAATAGAAAACAAGGTAGCAAAAATTGCATGATACACTATGATACACAATCGTACGATTTCTTAAACATAGCATCACTGTCAACAAACTATGATGATGAGGCTTAAAATTGCCAGATTTTTATGAAAATTTTCTTAAAATGATAGTTTTTATCCGACCAGAGTTGCTTTTACTTCAATCAAGGAAAAAATTATTTGCATAATTTTTGTATGATAGTGTGGCACCAGCAATGCTATTTTGATTGGATTATTTAAAATAGAAGGAACATCATATTAGATTTTTGTGTAAAGGAATCGTACGACTGTGTAAGGTAGTATATCAGCGACTTTAGGAAATTTTCTTTTTTACTTTTGCTTTCACGCACTTGAGGCGGGTATTAAATTTCGAATAATTTCACACATAATTTCTAAATTAATTATTTCTTATAAAATTTAGACTTTATGCAGCATTTTCGGTTTTTTTATATCCAAAATCCCCTTAGTTAATTACGAATAAAAAAAATATTACTTTTAAAGATATATTTGATTATAGTTTTGTGTTGCTGGATATGAATAATATTTTTATTTTTCTTTAGTAAGAGCAGAGTTCAGGTATGGCCCATCCTCATGCCCAAAATCCCCTTAGTTAATTACGAATAAAAAAAATATTACTTTTAAAGATATATTTGATTATAGATTTGTGTTGATGGATATGAATAATATTTTTATTTTTCTTTAGTAAGATCAGAGTTCAGGTATGGCCCATCCTCATGCAAAGCATTAGGCTGAAATTATGAGAAAAGGGTTCTGGTAGGAAAAACGTAGTAATTTGTTTTTTGGTATAAAATCAGGTGTCAAACTAGGTGCAATTAAACCGATATTTAATACCATTTTATTATTTGCTTTTACAACAGCAATGATATACTGCTGCGGAAGAGGCGAAGAAGAATGCATATGATCAGCTGATCATTGACAAGTAAGATTTTAAAGGACCGGAGGAAAATGCAGCGGATTTTTTTTTCGGTTCTAATACTGTCGGCAATAGCTAATGGACGTAATATATACTTTAGCCAACGATACCCTATTGAATATTTTCAAGATTAATTTTACGGCTAATTTAGTTGAAAAACACATACAAGCATAAGAAATTTTTACGCAACTGCCAGTAATATAATTTGTTAAACTTATATAATATGTATGTTTGTAGGTATGTATGTAAATTAGGTTTAGAGAATAAAAAATAATACCACTTTGCAAAGAGAGAGAGAGAGAGAGAAATAAGTGAAATTCTTTAGTACATGAGTATTTAACTTTAACAATATATGAAGAACAAAAATTTTAAAAAATTTTTAAAATTTTGTTTTTCTTCTAGAAGTTTTAGCCTAAAAACCAGCAACAATGATTTATAATAGTATTTTATCTCCATTATTTTCAACGAAATAAGTAATTTAACTAATAAATCCCCCTGGGAATTCTGACGAAACTTTAAAGCCTAAAACGTAATAAATATCCCCTATTGGGGGTAAAATCCGCCAATGCTGCTGAAAAGCATTTCTTTTTTTGTTTGTTTATTTCTTCAATAAAAAAGTATAATAAAAATTCTTTTGAAATTTGAATTTCATTAAATTATTTATTTATTTTGCTTTATTGGAAAAGACTGAAATCGATTTTCCATTGTTAATCAATTTTAATATAAACCGAACTGGAAAATTCTATAAGCCTAAAAAGTAAGATTTTAGTGAACGGGCAATACTTTCAGCCGTGTATAGTTTTAAGCAAATCTGCCACGAGTGTTGAGTAACAGCATTTTCTATGATTTTATCTTTGTTTTCATCCAGCACAGTGCTCAAATCGAAAAAGCTTTGGGAATTCGCATCAGTCTGCATAGGCGATTCTGCACCAGCATTTATAATAGCCGAGTCAAATGTTGGAACTATGGCAGTGGCGATTTCAGTTGAATCATTTGGGTCATCACTGCCGGTTGCAATGCTTAAATATATTTCCTTTAATAATAAAAAGGGATATTCGTAATATGAATTCTGGGGATACGTTTTCGTTAAGTAGATGCCCAAACATTGGCCAAAAAGCATTTCCGGTATATGACGATTATAGAGAGTTAGTATGTACGCTGCTAAAGCCCGTAATTGATTGAACCACATTTTCACAATGCTGAGCAGCTGGTTTGCATAAATGGTAATATGTTTCCTAAATGTTTACAACGAAATTAGTGACCACACTTTACATATGGGCACAAGTAAATATAAATACATCAATTTTTACTTACAACTGATGAAAGTGCTTGACATGGTCAGTTTTAAAACTGTGTTCGAATGTAATTGCAATTTCTCGAACACCCAACAATAAATGGCGTACACCTACTAAAAAGTTAATACGCGTTTCCTCAGAAAATGATCTGAAATTGAAATAGAGAGTGCTTTCTCTAGCAAACATATGGCTAAATTTAAAAATCATTTATAAATATTGTATTAACTGATTAGTAGCCTCTCCTGTAGTAACATTTGGCAAGAGCTGCTCTAATGTGCCTGATAATTTACTAACACCATTAAGCAACCATTTGACGTCTTCTGCCAAAGCGTTATAATTATCTGCCAATGATCTGCAAATATTATTTATAATTTAAAAATATTCCGAAATAAATTTATTTGAGTCTGTATACAAATCCTGATTTTCAGTTGGTGCGCAGAGGCAAACATTGAAAGTTAAGAGAAAAAGGATTAACACAGAAGAAATATTAAACATCGTGATCTTCACTATGCAATTGATTGCAGCAAACTGTAAACTAACGATTCAATTTATTTCTGGAGTGCATTGTCCTTAAGTATCCTTTCTAACTTTTTACCTGCATAGTTTTCTTTTCTACCTGTTGCAACATTAAACAACTCTAACCAAAATTGATGATGAGCATGTATTGTCTACCGATTTCGTTTTTTCGTCCGTGTTTCAAGCATTGTTTTCTTATCAAGAGACAGATCCAGCGATGGGGAATCATTTGAAACAGTTTGCAGTCTGTACACACTGTCGAACATAACTCACAGTTTGGCCCATATTTTTTTTTTTTTTTTTTTGGTTTGATAGTGTTTGATAGATTTCGTAAGTCCACAGATCAAATACACAAATTTTTACAATTGAGCAGCAATCAGCGGCCATGCTGGTCCTTGACTGAGAATGTGTACCAAAGACTGTAATTTTTAGCATGAACATCATAAAGTTGACTTTGGAATGTGGCATCCATTTAATTATTTTTACTTTTGTTTTTTTATATTTCATTATGCAATGCTTTTGTTTTCCATGTTTGCTTGTGAATTGTTGTTTTTATTTTCTTGAATGACGATTTTGTCATTGGACGGTCATTAGTCATTTGAAACATAAATTTTCAACCGTCACTCAAGTATTGGTTATCCCACTCAAGAACTGACGCATTTGATTAATCAACTGTTTATTTAGAAAAACTTCATTTATGTTTTTTTACAGTTGAATCCTGATTATATGGCTCTCATGGTATCGTACTTGGCAATACCTAATAATTAAAAAACACCATTAATCGCAAAACTCTGATATCTATTTTTAAGTTAACTCTCGAATAGCTTTTGACGCCACATCCGCATTTTTTTATATCAAAGGGTGGAAAGGTATTAATAGGTTTGATATAGGTGACAAAATTTCCATAATAGTCATTTGCCATCAACTTATATGTATATATATTCTTGATACTTATAAGAAGTGATTAGATTGAGATTTGTCCATCTGTCCTCTGCATTTTTGTCGCAGCTGAAATTTTGTCTAAGGCACAACAATATTTCTATAATAATCATTTGCGACCAAATTATATATATACATATATATATATATTCTTGATTCTTATAAGAAGTGATCAAATTGAGATTTGTCCATCTGTCCTCTGTATTTTTGTCGCAGCTGAAATTTTCTCTAAAGCACAACAATATTTCTATAATAGTCATTTGCGACCAAATTATATATATACATATATATATTCTTGATCCTTATAAGAAGTGATTACATTGAGATTTGTCCATCTGTCCTCTGTATTTTTGTCGCAGCTACAATTTTCTCTAAAGCACACCAATATTTCTATAACAGTCATTTGCGACCGAATTATATATATACATGTATATATTCTTGATCCTTATAAGAAGTTAATAAATTGAGATTTGTCCATCTGTCCCCTGTATTTTTTTCGCGAGGCAAATCGAGCTTAAATTTTGTCTAAAGTTAGAAATTTTAAAATCTAGTTACTTTCATTTTCTTCCGATCAGCAAAATCGTGTGATAAATCAAAGAATTATCGCCAAACTATTATTTCATACATGTATAGTTAAGGAAAATACGTCCTTGAAAGCACAATGACATTTCTATAATAGTCATTTGCGACCAAATTATATATGTACATATATATATATATATTATCGATCCTTATAAGAAGTTAATAAATTGAGATTTGTCCATCTGTCTCCTGTATTTTTTTCGCGAGGCAAATCGAGCTTAAATTTTGTCTAAAGTTAGAAATTTTAAAATCTAGTTACTTTCATTTTCTTCCGATCAGCAAAATCGTGTGATAAATAAAAAAAATCTAGCCAACTATCATTTCATACATTTATAGTTAAGGGAAATACATCGTTGAAACCACAATCGATATCAAACATTATATTTTATTCCAAATAACTTGTTAATATTTTTTTCATAGTCATAAACCAAAACAACATTTTCCGTAATTGGAAGAATTGTTGCTGCTCCACTTATCGATTTAATATTGGAAGGCGTCATCATTACAAACTACGTGAAAAGGAATGAAATTTTTGCCTTATAATGAATACATCCATATATACTCGTACAACGAAGGCAATTAAGAAGGGGAATCACCAAAATTTTGTATAGGATGTCCCAGCATGAAGAAAATAATAAAAGCAATGCTTGATAAATGAGAATTACTGTTTTTACGAGTAGAGTGTAGAAAATAAAATAAGCTGCCTGCCGCTTAATGAGAAAGAAACAAAAAAAATTCCAATTTACGTTCTCACTTTCTCATTTTGTCAATAAGAAAAAAAAGTTCAAATTCTGACTTAAAATTTAGGAGAAATTGTAAGGTCGTTGTTTTTCTAAAATTTTGAAGGCATTATTTTCATGCCAAAATTTAAAATACTTTGCGTTGTATGACAAACCTACGAGAAAACGCCTAGATTTTGCTTAAAATCTCGCCAGTACTGGATACCGGTGTACTGTAAATGAATTTAAATTTTTTTAAATTTTTAAAATATTTTTTTCGAGAATTAAATGCTGCACCAAATAAGAATTGTTAGGGATCCAGCGGGGGTTTACACGCTGACAATAATTGACGCTGTTAGGACAGTCTTACAATTTGTGAAATATGGCATCTCTGCTGAAAAAAATTGAATACACACAAATGTCCGATTTTAATGCCACTTCAAAGCTTATGAAAATGTTCATAATATTACAATTCTCATGTGATCAGAGTTGCATTTATTTTAATCAAGAAAGAAAAAATTCTTTTGTATGATAAAATGGCATAAGCTAAGCCATTTTGTTGCGATTTTTTAAAAAAGGGGGTATCACTAGGGTATTCGTGTGAATGAATCGTACGAGTGTCAAGGATAGCGATTTTTTAAAATGGGTTGGTATCACTATGGTATTCGTGTGAATGAATCGTACGAGTGTCAAGGATAGATACTAAACCGGAGTTCGCAGCTTCGATTCCTGCCTAGGCCCTTGATGTTTTCCTGCGGTCAAGCCGAAAGCTTTGCAAGTTAAGTTTGTTAAAAAGAATAGTTAAATAATGGCTAGAGCTCCCATAGGGTTGCGCCAGAAATGGTTTTTGCAAAGAGAAATCAAGTTTTTGCGAAATATTTAAATTTACAACTCTGAGGTATTTCACAAATTATAAATTGTGGAATGCAGGTAAAGCTTTTCATCCGTTAAAGAGTGCCACCTGAAAACCAAACACAGTTATGCACTGAATTTTCCAAGAAAACCGGCTTTACAATTTTCCTGCCTTCATTCCAAATATCAGATAAGAAAAATGTTTGCGTAGATTTCATTGAAAAAGTCTATAAAAAAAATCTATGAATGCAATGACCTACATTAATGTATTTTTAAGATATTCCCGTATCTACGGACATTCAGCTACTTTTTTGTATTTAAAGCCAACATCGAACGCAATACACTAAACATCTAATTTAATTATAACAATTACCGGCAAGAGGACAAATAAAATTACGAATTTTATGCTTCATTTGTTAATATCAGTTTTGCCCAAGACAGCAGATCCTTGAGCCAGAAAATACACCAATAATTAATAGATATTTAATTTTTTTTTTATTATCGAAACTATAAAAAAGTGCAATAAAAACGAAAACAAAGAATTATAAAGCAATACTGCATTTAATAGCATTTTTTAAAAATAATTAATTATTTTATTTACAACCATAGTATTTATTTGTTATACATTCAAACAATAACAAATTTATTATTCATCATAATAATATTTGTATATTAATTGTTGCTTGCAAAAAAAGGAAAAAAAAAGAGCAAAAATATATTTTAATGACGAACGTATATCAGTTTAGTTTTTATTTTCTAATATAATATTGTTTAAATAATAATTTTTCTGTTTAAAAAAGATAACTCTCGTTGTTGTTGCTTCTGGTGTTTTGAAATTTTAGCTTTTCCCGAAATCAGTGATTGCTGAATACTAGACTCCCTAAATTGTCAAAAGTTTTTTGCTGCACTTCCATCAAAATAACGCTTCAAAATGATGTATGAGCAAAATATATATTATATATAATCTTATAGTTGCAATAGATGAGAAGTCCAAGTGGAATTTTGAATAACCATTTAATGGGTAGAGTTCTCAAGCTAGCCGGGCTATGGAAATTAAAATTAAATTCAATTTTATATTTATTATAATACTAGCTAAGCCCGGTCCCCGTTGCTAGGCCCCAACTGCTTCTCGGAGCAAATCGAAATCAGTGCCACCACACGCTGATTAAGGATCCAACACCTTCAGCGAAATACAGCATAGGCTTATCGTGCGAATAGAGATTAAAAATTAGAGATATTTATTTACTTTTCTCACGAGAATAGGTTAGGTATGACCCGGCATTGGGCTAATTAAGGCCTTTATAAATCGATTAAGTATCCATCGCTTTCAGCGAAACAGAGCATAGGGTTAACGCGCTAATCTCTATCGGGCAAAGCACAAAAAAACTAAATATTCCGCCATCTCTTGAAAATACTTCAAACTGCACAGAAACTTTCCTCATGGACCATAGAGTATGCATATAAAATTGGTTTAAAATCGGTCTAGTAGTTTTTTGGTTTATCGATCACGAACATCACGCCATTTATATATATATATATATATATATATATATATATATAAATATATAGAAAATAGATTATTTCGGAAGCCACTTTTTTTAGCCATAAACATTATGGCGCATAATCATAGAGATGAAAGAAGTAGGCTTTAAAATTTTAAAACCGATATTTAATACAGTGATTATAGCTCCAGTGTCCTGTATCGCTAAGATTCGCTTAATATAAATTAGTTTGCTTTGATAAAGCAAACAACCTCAACTGAAATTATTTTATGACCAAACATAAGTAAATCTGCTGGGGTCCATGTGGTTCCAGTACTAGCTTTAAAACATTGCTTTGGACCCAAAAAAGCATTGATTAATCGAAATGAAAACTCTCTATTGGTTTAATATATTTGAAATGCCGATCTCGTGAAATTTTCAGAGTCCCATAGGCTACACAGCAAACAGCAGTATATGAAATTGCATACACCATTTCCATGAGAGTGAGATGAGCACGGTAAACAGTGCTCATTTGTAGGTGTTGGTTTATCAAAACTTTTGGCTTTTAGTGTAGCATAAAGAGCACAATTACAATTATTTTAAACCTCCAGGCTTCACAGCAATAGTTCTTAAGACAAAATTAGTTGTGCTTTATTGTTCCGTTCCATTACGTTCCACACAGCTGACAGTTGACAGTTAAGCGTTAAAGCCACTTTACTGCATAAATTCAATTTACAGCAAAATTTAAATTTTACCCTTATTTTCGCTAAATATTTTATTTATGCCGGAATACTCTATATAAAATAAACTTTTTGTCCGGAAGGCATAACTGAAACCAGCTTAACCTTCAAAAGCGTACTTGAAAAAGGATTTTTCCTTTATGTGTTATTTCATACTTCCTCTTGATTGTAACAAAGTTAATGATGATCTTATGCTGCCAGCCTCTTTCGTGTAGGAGAAAAATCACAGTCAAATGAGAAGAAATTTAGTGAATGTATACCGGGCGCATTTATCAGATACAAAGTTGTCGTAAGATAATCAGTGATAACACTTGAAAACTTGCAAACAATGAAATTAGCAAATATTCGTAGTTCGGCGAATAGAATTTATTTCTCTTCAACAGTTAAGATTAACAGGGCAACATTATTGTTAAAAGTATAATTACAAAGTTTATAGAAATATTTTATTCAAAGCCTGTACGCCAATCAAAGTAAACGGTTTAAAACTTTAGAACAGAAAATTAACAAAAATTAACAATTACAGAAAAAAGATTTTATATATTTTTAATGCACTTTTAAAATGAAGCTGTGTTTAAATATTGTAAAAATCGTAGCAATTCTAATTGCTGTTGCTGCCAAAGTGTCCGCCAGCAATCAGCCATCATATCAGGTTACGATTGAACTGAAATTGGATGGGCAGCCGAAACCGGTACATGCTTGCAATGGCATTATTGTACATAGTCGATTAATTTTGACCACAGCCTCTTGTGTTTATTATAAATCGTCTAAGAACGATAGTTCTGTAGCTCTTATCGATCCCTCTATGATCACTGTTATTAGTCGCTGTTCCAAATTTAAAGAGATCGTAATAAGAGTTTCAGAAATATTTGTAGCGGCGAATTTCGATTGTACGACAGCGGTAAATGATTTGGCTCTATTGCGTTTAAAAGCCATATTACCACTGGATACATGCACACATAGTACTTGGATTACTTTACAAGATGATGATATATATCAAAGTCCGTGTATGCTTAATTTTTATATTCACAATGTAAGTAAAAAACGTAATTTTATTCTCAAAATTTACAACGATTTTTAAATTCTTAAAGGAAAGTTTATGAGTTTTTATAAAAGGAACAATTTTACAATATAAATTACAATATTCGAATAATTTTCTTATAAATAAATTTGTATATTATTGGCTGAAATGGAAAATGAGTCTTGTCACAGACATAAATAGTGTTCAGGGCTGTGCAAACGGCTGCCTTTGCAAAACTCTACGATTTGTGTTAAGTTAAATTTAGCAAATTTAAAAGACGGGACATAAACCAGTTGATTTTACAGAGATATTTTCATACGCTAACATAACTCTGTTAGACTTTTAAAATATGTTCAGAAATATTCTGTTAAAATATTTTAAATCATCTAATTAATTTTTTGAATAAAATTTGGAAAATTATATTCGAAAAAAAAAATGTTCTGTTGATAATGAATTTTTACATTTTAGCTAACGATACGAAATACTTAGTGTGCATACGGTTCCCAATTTTGGTGTGCCCCAAACTTATTTCATATACAAATTAATTATTCAAAATTACTGTTGACAATATTTTATTTTCAGTCTACAAATGAAGAATCAGATATAGTTCTAAGCCAAGAATTGACCTTGTTAAGTCCCGAATCATGCCGGACTGCTTCTGAGAACATCACTAATAATGGAAATAATATTTGTTCACTATATCATCCAGTATGGGTTCCAAATTGCTACGTAAGTTGTATTTTAAAAATATGAGTAAAGTTATGGCCTCAACCATTTTTCATTTCAAAGGCTCTGCAAGAACATCAAAATTGGAACGCCAACAGAGGCACTGGTTTAGTTTGCAAAAATAAGTTGGTAGGCTTATTGTCAAATATTGTATCTACGCAAAATATTAGCAACAATTCAGAAAAGTCCTTCAAACATTATTACACACCAGTGGTACCCCATATATTGTGGATTTTTAACTTCATTTCAGAGGAAGAGCAAAAAATAATCGCTGAAGGTAAAGATGTTGAATCGTCGCCATATGGCAGCGCAACTAATGCTTTCGTTGAAGCAAACCCCAGTGGTAATTATAGATTTAAGCAATAATACCAATCTTAACTCTACAATAATCTTTTTATATATATTTTCAGAACCGTCATTTGTAGTAAATTTTACTACGATCGATTATTTTGTAACAACTGAATATTTCGCCGAAGAGGAAAGTGCAGCAGGATCTTCTCGTATAAATTTAACATTTTTTGGCAGTTTTCTAATAGTTTATTTAGCAATGCTAACCGCCAATTATAGTTAAAATTATTTTTAATAATATCTTCTATATTAATATTGTCAATATTTATAATATCATTCAGAATTGAAAAATTTTATTTCAGAAAATTATATTAAATTACTTAAAGGCAATGTCAACTCCATAATGCATATTATATAACTTTTCAATGATCATGAGTATTAAACATTCAGACACGTCACAGTAAGCGAAATGCTACAAAATTAGAAACGAAATGTTTTTTTTTAGAAATATTCGCGAATTTGCATTTTATTTGACGATTTTAAAATATTTTATGCGTTAATTTTTTTTTGTTTTGATAATAAAAGAATATTAAATCTGATGTTGTAAAGTAAGTTATACTCGTAATTATGGGTATTTCCATAGAATACTTCTACTTCAAATGCGTTATTTTTTAGCCGTTTTCCTACTAACGTGCTAACAAAAATTGTAATTAACAATTAATGATAGCGAACGTGACAAAAAATTGAACTTGTCTCGGCGAAGGGGCCAGGCTTTTGTAAGAAATTTAAAAAATTTTTGCAGAAGCATTTCATTTCATATTTCACTCTTAAAAAAACACTTTTCTGTAAATGGCATCATCTTGCTGATGACAACAGTGCCAATCCTGTTTACCAAAGTTGGACTTTCTTGATTAATCTCTCATCTGTTCATAGATTTTTCAGTTTCATAATCAAGATTTTATATAAACTCGAGCCAGATTAATGCATATTACGAAAAAGTATAATTAAAACATTTGTAATCTCAAGTAATATTTTTAATTGAACATTTTTTTCAAATGAAAGAAGTTATATGAATTAAACATTTAATTGAAATGAAATATTCAACAAAGTTATTTGAAATATATTTTTTTATAATTAAAATATTATTAAATTAACAGGTATATATATTTTAAACTCGAGCCAGATCAATGCATATTACGAAAAAGTATAATTAAAACGTTTGTAATCTCAAGTAATATTTTTAATTGAACATTTTTTTCAAATGAAAGAAGTTATATGAATTAAACATTTAATTGAAATGAAATATTCAACAAAGTTATTTGAAATATATTTTTTTATAATTAAAATATTATTAAATTAACAGGTATATATATTTTAAACTCGAGCCAGATCAATGCATATTACGAAAAAGTATAATTAAAACGTTTGTAATCTCAAGTAATATTTTTAATTGAACATTTTTTTCAAATGAAAGAAGTTATATGAATTAAACATTTAATTGAAATGAAATATTCAACAAAGTTATTTGAAATATATTTTTTTATAATTAAAATATTATTAAATTAACAGGTATATATTTTAAAAAGTAAATATGAAAATCTCTTTTAAAGGCAACACAACGGATTTCATAGATCAGAGTTACTTCTACTTCAATCAGAAAAGAAAATATTACTTACATCATTTTTGTATGATAGAATGCTACCAGCGATATCATTTTGATGCGATTTTTTATAATAGAGGTTATCACTTTCAGATTTTGGTATTAACAAATCGTACTCGTACGACTGTCTAGGACAGTGAAACAAGCTTTTTAACATCACCTACTTCCACACGAGAAGCGGTACTAGACACTAGTTTCTCTTCTCGCCAACTCCACCTCTCTTTTATTACGGTTAAATAGGTACGGGCGTTCACCAGAGAGTTCGCATAAAAATAGTCACTATTAATCGCAAGGACGAATTTTTTTATTTTAAGATTCAAAGCCAACTTTATTATGAAAGTAATACGTTATTCGGGCACAAAGCATTGCATTAGCAGGTGCTGAACCCTGAGATCTTTCCTTAGAGAAAAAAAAACCTAATTCATTTGTATCAATAAAAATTTTTTTTGCAAATTGGAAGTGGTATTGTTTTATATATAATAAGATCAGGAGATTTTGGGTGCACGAAAATTTAAAATTGAGGTGGTCTAAATACAGACAATAATCCTCGGTTGCTTTTAGAGCAATATCCACTGAAAGTGATCCTCATTCTCCTAGCAGTGGATCCAAAATTAGTAGATTTCCAATTAAATTTTCTGTAAGTCCACGATATATTTGGTTTCTAGTCTAGAACATAAAATTCCTTTTGTTGAACATGATGGCTCACTGTGACATTTGATGTTATATGAGCGCATCCAGGCGTATCATATTATTATATACTATGCCAGTATCTATATAAAGGATCCACTCTCTATTAGATCATTCTCTATTAAGAGGCAATAAATAGTTCTTTACCTTTTTATCCAATTATGGTTATTACTAGAAAGTTTCCTGGACACATTTAGCAGTATTAGTCAATCATAGTCCAAGTAGGATATAGAGAACACGTCCCTTGAGATCTTATTCTCTCTGCCCCCTTACAATGACTTAACATTATAATTAATTCGGAATGAAGTAAAAACAAATGGTGAAAATTCCAGTGTTGCAATAAAATTGCATTTTGATATTTAAACATACATATTCTGCATAATAATGCCAACAAAAACTGTAAGATTACTTTTATCCATCACTATTAGGATGAATGGACTTCACAAAACTATGTGTGACACTTGATCAGTTTAGAGTAATTTGTCTCTTCATATGAAAGTATGAATGCATTTCAGTTTTGCTACTGAATCGATACCAACATGGACGTCATTCACAACATCAATAAATTGATCATACTTGTCTTGCCGTTTGGAGCAACCACTATCAAAACATGTGTAAAAATGGTTTTGGTTTGGTGAACAAGTTCAACTACCACATACACATACAGAGACTCATGTTACTGTATTAGAGATGTGGGCGTGACGATGCCGATGACCCAAAGCAATCTAGAATACATGCGACACATTTTACAATCGTCCAGTAGCAATTAAATATCTGAAAAGTTTTTATGTCAGTTGACTTATTTCCTTTTTTTTGTCCGATTAAGAACAAGAAAATGTTATAGAGTTACTGCTTAAAGCTCAAATACATATATGGTAACAATTTTAACCCTAGAATACTCAGGACCGTATTTACAGGCTTTACTTCACTAAGCCCGCGATTTTAACATGATATTTGTGTGAAATAGAATTGGTAAACAGTTCATTGACTTATTCGCCCCCAAAGGTTAAGTATGACTATACTCGTCTTTGGCATGGTGTCACGCATTGCCAAGACGAACATACTCGTTTTACTTTAAATATGTTATAACATGTAGGCTTTTGAATTAGAAAATTTTTGCCTGCCCGCCCACAAATGCAATAGAAATATGTAAAAAACTTGAAAATTACTAGAAATAAATTTTTCTATAAAAATAATACTTTATTTCTTATATAGAATGATCTTCCACGTATGATAATATATGTGCTCTTACCAAGAAATAACAGGGTTTTGGCAAACAATTACACTCAAACTATAAATGACAATGGGGATTATTTTATATAATTAAGCCTCGGCAGTGAATGGGTTAAAATGCCTCTTCTTAGTTTTCTACACAAAACCATTTACTTTTCTTTTATAAGTTACCAATTCGATGTAAAACATGTAAATATGAACACAGTTCTTAAGTTCATTACGTAACGAATTTTAGTCGAACTGAAAAATATTGTTGTTATTGAAACTTAAGCCGTTTAGCGGAAAACTAAAATGACAGTAAAAGATTTTTAATTTTATTTTTAATTTGGCCAACCGCGATAAAGGAAAAAGGAAAATACCGAAAAGCAGAATTTTTTTTTTTAGGGAATAGAAAATAGGGCTATTAGAACTGCCACATTAGTCGAATACAACAAAAAAAAAAGAAACATTTCAATTTTGGTTCCATATCTTCATTTATCAGTATTTTTTTATTTAAAATTTTAGCATACTACGTGTAGCCAAATGTGAATGATGGCCGTGAATGGGTTAAGTTCGTTCAATCTGATTTTTCAATTAAATTGTTTTAATTAAATTGTTTTCAATTAATTTTTTTGGCATATATATTAAGTATATATATACATATATTCATGTAATAGCGAGGAGTGGAAGAAGTGCGAGAAAACTTTAATTTCATATGACAGCAATAGTCCTTTTATACTTATCAACATTTTAGAAAAAACCTTTTTCATAACAACACCTTTCATGTTTACTTGCTTATGTTTGAGCAAATAAATATTGTATATGTATATCTTATCCTTTTTCTAGCGATGACATCAAAATAATCGAAGAATGTTGAGTGAAACAAAATGAGAAAATATCCTCTTAAGGCCTTGTTTTACTAACCTAGACTTTGTATGATTTGTCAAATATGGCATCTCTGTTGAAAAAAATTGAAAAGCATGGCATATAATTGCCCCATTTTTATTTGAAACTAAATCTTAAGAAATATTGCATAAAATAATAATTTCCATGCGATCAGAGTTGCATTTATTTTAATCAAGGAAGAAAAAATTGTTTGCAACATTTTTTTATGATAGAATGGCATTAGCTAAGCCATTTCGAAGGGATTTTTTAAATTGGGGGGTATCACTAGCAGATTTTCGTGTGAATGAATCGTACGACTGTCTAGGATAGTCAAACAAGGCCTTTGCTATCAAGAGTTACGGCTTCCATCGTATTTGTATAATAGTGTGGCACAAGCAACACTATTTTGATGCCGTTGTTTGAAATAAGAGATTATCACCATCAGTTTTTCATGTGAATAAATCGTACGACTGTCCAGGACATTGATACAAGGCCTTTAACAAGTTGCTAAGAGAGGTTGATAAGTGTTAAAAAGCTGTAAGCAGAATCCCTCACATGCCCAACTCCAACAATTTTCATTTAATACATACCTAAATGCACACAGCCACGTGCATATATGTATGCATGTATGTATGTATGAATTCGCGATTATTTGTGTCCACGTTCGACTGTTGCAAACTATCGCAACTTAAACAACTACCACAGAGTCAATTGAGCTGGAAATGCTATAAAACAAGTATGCATGAATGTTGTATGGAAATTACGTAAACGGATCATGAAAGTTATTCACCCAAAGGCCAATAGGAAATCGTAGTGATCACAGAGAAAGCCAGTAACAAATGGCTAGTCATTGCTATTAAACACAGCCATGCCATTATTGTACACACATACATACATTCACACCTACAGATTTATTAAACTGTTAACAATTAAAGTTAAGGTTTTTAATTTAATTTTTATTACCGAAAGAATCATTGAGACAATATAACACTTTGACGAAAGGTACTTAAGTAAGTAGCCTATGGACTCAGCAGCCTGTTTTCATACTCATGCTCATACTCATATTATAATTATATTCATATAATTGTAATATTAAGTAAATAGATAAATAAAAATAAAATATTTGTTTTATTTTGTGGTGAGAAATAAATGAGAATGATATAAATGATATTAATGATATAAGTTAGCCCTGGTCATATATACTTCATACAAAAAAGTTTTGACATTTCCAACAATGAAACAGAGTTGGCCCTTGGATTGCATTTGTAAAAGCCACTTTTTATGTTACATGTTGCAAATATATTTGGGTATTATATTAGAGTATATAATACATATATATTATACTAAGTGGGACAGTATTCTCTAGGCCCACTCAATTATAATTTATATTCGCAAGAAACTCTGATGTCATTACATTTTTTCTTTTAATCGCTATGCTATCACACGACAATAATTTTTTTCGCCCATCTACTTGAATTAACTCCTCTTGTATGACTTGTCAAAGAACAAATGGGCTCAAAATCCATATATGTAGCAAATGACTTTTCCAGCTAATGACAAATCTTGAATTAAGTCCTACCCAAATCTCACGAAAACAAAGAACAATGTGGTCAAAAGGGATATATGTGACAAATGACTTTTCCATCTAATACTCGTGATTATCTTAAAATAGCTATTTGAACAATTTCTTAAAAGTTTACAAAAGATAAATTTATGTAATATGGTTGGATGCATGTTATTTTGCCATAATTTTCTACTGGGTCATTAAATTATAATTAATTTGGAAGCGAGTGTCAATTCATTTCGGGAGCGTAATTGAAGACATATACTAGCGAAACACATACACATACAAACATGGGTCGACACTTTTCTGAGATGCATACAGAAATATTTATTAGTTCACACCAGTTGAATATACACTACAGTAGAATCTCGCAAAAATTTTTAGAGATGTGTAAATTAAATAAAAAAATTGAAACAAAAAAAAATTCTATTAAAAATTACTTTAATGATTTAATTTTCATCTTTTTTAAAAAAAGAATCTAAAATTTGTTCTGATTGGTGTACAATTTCCAGCAATTAATCAAAATCGTTTCCATGTGCAGAAACTGAACACATTGGAATATGTGCAGAGAGCTTCAAGTAAGCAGTCGATACATGATTTTTGGTTTCCTTTAAGCCATAACTGTTGAACACTTTCATAGACATGTTGACTAGTTCCCTTACGAACCTTGCACATATATATATATATATATATATATATTTATATTTGGGACTTTTATCAATATATAAATTGGCTGCAACCAAACTGTAATTGCAAGAGCGTCCCAATCCCCCGATCCACCACTTATAAGATGTCAATGTGGGGGTATTTAAAATAAACTCATCTGCTTCGCGATCGAAGTCTGCTCGGGTCTGTAATGGCCCCAATAATTTGTCAGGCAATAGCTTAGCTACAGCATAACAAGTACTAATTTCAAAATTTTCTACCCTCTTGCCAAAATTTTCGAATTGTTCATCGGTGCCTTCGTTCCGGAGGACTTCAACTACCATACTAAAATGAGCTATAAATAGATTACCTATGGGAAAGGCATGTCAACTTTCTGGAGATGCATATTTGCCGACCCAAATATCCTTCCCATCGGTCTTATCTTTTTCTTGCAAATTGCAAAATTTTTTTCCAGCTTTAATAGCAAATTCTGCAGCGATGCTATAAATATCCTCATATGATTTAGACTCCTCTGTGCAGAAATCGGCAACCTTTTCCTTAAATATTTCAGATTCCATTTCTCTTTTAAATTCTAAATTTTCTGCCCCTCCATGCCACTATAAAGCAAAATCGGCCACATTAAAAGTGGCCTGCTGGCATTCTTTTTCCAAATCTGGATTAACAGTTTTTGGTATTATACTCATTATATTATTATATGTTTTCCCCTTCTCTGTTAAAATGTAACTGAAATTATTTTTTTTTTATAGATACATAACAAAATAATAATTAATAAGTTATCTATTTATTATTATAAATTTATTAATTTAATTATTAAATATTTAATGGAAACAATTTTTGATCAAATTTTTAACATAAGTGCCAATAATTTTATAAAAATTATTTATTTTATAATCAAATATAATTAATTTAAATAATTTTTATTCGTATATAAAATAAATAATTCAATTTTAATTATTTAATTAATATAAAAAAACATATATATATATAAATATATATATATACTCTATATATATATATAAAACCTCTATGACATATATATATATATATATATATATATAATATATATATAAAATTTAACAATACATTCACAATGAATGCTGATTTCACGGGGGTTTGTTTAGAGTTTGTGTTGTTGTTATTTTTGTTACTCTTTCCTGCTGTTATTTTTATTTAATTTTTTTTTCTTAGCCGTGAGTACCGCTTTTCAAGTTTCCACTGTAAATAAGCTAAAAAAAATTTATACGATAAAAGCATATAAAACAAGGTGTGCGAGCGTTAAACAGTGATACTGGGATTAAGTGAGCGAATACACGAAAAATTGAACTCAACACACACGCAAACAAACATATGAATGAACAAATTAATAAAGAGGCAAAAGTGATTACTTTCTGCTGCTGTTATACCTCATCAGCTATTAATTTGTTGTTGGCAATAGCTGTTGCCTTTCTGAGCATATTTTGTACTACCGATATTTTCTTAGACGAACCATCACATCAGTTCTAGTCTGAGGCTCGTTGAGCGAGTTTCTTCATTAAAGAAAATTATATTTGAATTTAACTAAACACGAAAAATTATACTAAATCGATACATGTGTATGTGCGTTTGTATGTATACTCGTATATACAAATAAAAATAATGTAAATACATGTTCCAAAAGAATCTTGAGTAAAATAATAAAATAAATAAACGATTGTTCTATTATTGATCGGTGGCCTCGCCATGGTTCGTTTAGTCGATCGTGTTATTGTTGTGTCTCCTTTAGACACCGCAAAATTGTTGTTGTTTTCAATATTTAACACTGTGTATTAAATATTATAAAGTTATTTTTTTTTTGTTGTTGTTTTTCGTTGTTGGTGCTTTTCCTGTTGTTATTTTTATTTTATTATTTTTTTGTTTTTACTTTCGGCTGATCAGTGCGCGAGGCTGATGTCAGTACGAAATATAGCAAATTAAATTGAAAATATTTTACAAGAATTAAAGGCAAAAATTAAAAAGTTATATAAAAGAATTAAGTGCTGAACTTAACAGAAAATGTTTAGCAAACAATTTCATTTAGAATTATACCAGAAAGCAAAAAATATAATCAAAAACAAGTTATAAATAAAATATTATTAATCAAAATACAAAAGAGAGACGTCATAGTAAAAATATAATTAACTTGTTGTGGTGAAATTACGTGCTTAAATTTAATAATTTTTTTGTTTTTTTTTTTTTTAAAGTTATTTTTGTTCAACGATTTTTTATTCCATTGAATCAAGAGAAATTAGTCACTTATCAATAAATTGATTAAAATCTTTATGATGTGAATTTGTGTCCTAAAGTCAATTTATTGGCATGAAAAAATTACTCAATTTTATAATACATTACTTTTTATTTAAACATTTCTTTTATAAAATTACAGTGAAATAAAAGCTTTTTTAAGCTGCAGAAATAAATTAAAAACAAAAAGAAAAAAGAAAACAACAAATAAAACATCAACAGGCTGATAATTTTGAAGAAAAAAGTTTCATTATTTCCACTCTCGTTTTGCGAATGTTGTGTAACTGAAAATAGCATTCACCAACAGGTAGGTTTCGTACGACTCGAAAAATACTTATACGTATTTGTCAACAACCTGATAACAAAATAAATATTAATTCAGATGTTGAACAATTTTAATTAACGTTATAAAAGTTAGATGGCCTTTTTGCCATTTCGAACTTAAGAGTTGTTTAGCTTTTCTCTAATACAAATTGTTGCAAATATTTTCGAAATAACGAGCATTTAGTTTTAGTTCATCTATTTGGCTTATTTTTTATTTTTGCTAATATTTTCAACATTAATTGTACTTAATATCGCTTTAAAACTTAAATTACTTTTGCCCATGGTTATGAGTTTTCGAACTTAACAATGCATCGTTTACACATACAAAATGCAATTCAATGTGTCTTGCAGTATAGTGCAACTAAGTCTGCGTACTATTGCATTAATTTTCAAGCCGCCGAAAAGTAAAAAATTGCTAAAACAATTACGGAAAATACATCTAAACGTGTAAACCATAAGTTATATATAAAAATTACAAGTGGAAAACTATACTTTTAATAAGTCTAGTCTTGCTCCTTTAGTTTAATATTTGGCATAGGCAATAAGTTTTATATACAAAAACTTGGATAATAAAATGAGCTTTTCTTCTGCTTTCTGCTTGGCAAATGAAAGAACAGCGACGTTTAAGTAATATCCACGCCATATATAAAAACCATTAATAGTGGATTTATCATACGTACTCGTATCAAGCTCTGTATGAATACTTGAATCGAGAAAAATTATTAATGCCCTTCACTACTTTCTTTTACAAATTACTAATAGGAATTAAAAATGCATTGAATCAATATGACTCTTTTGAATACTTTGCTAAAAAGCTTTTCCTTTAATTTATAATGCCTTTCATTACTCGCTTTTACAAATCACTAATAGTAATCGAAAACGCACTGAATCAATATGATTGTTTTGAATACTTTTCTAAAAATCTTCTTTTCCTTTTAATTAATAATGCCATTCGTTACCCGCTTTTACAAATCACTAATAGTAATCGAAAACGCACTGCATGAATATGATTGTTTTGAATACTTTTCTAAAAATCTTCTTTTCCTTTTAATTAATAATGCCATTCGTTACCCGCTTTTACAAATCACTAATAGTAATCGAAAACGCACTGCATGAATATGATTGTTTTGAATACTTTTCTAAAAATCTTCTTTTCCTTTTAATTAATAATGTCTTTCATTACTCGCTTTTACAAATCACTAATAGTAATCAAAAATGCACTGAATCAATATGATTGTTTTGAATACTTTTCTAAAAAGCTTGTATTAAAAAAAAATAACAAGTTTTAAATCTGTTAAATTAAAAAAAAAAATTAAGAAATAAATGTCTAAATTTAAGATTTCTAACAGGGGAATATTTATATACTTAATTATATTGTTGTTAAAAAAAAATACTTTAGAAAAACCTGCCACGAACTTTTGGCATTGCCAAAAAAATAGGCCATATTCTCCAAACTTATTATTATTGCTGAATTCATTATTACAAATATTCTATATAAAATCATTTAAATAAATTTTAAATTTATTTGATAAATGTATGAAAATTTAAACGCGCAGTTTTGTACACTTGAAAGGAAATGAGCTTTTGTGGTTTATTTGAATACATTGTAAAACAATCAAATGACGGTAAACACAAGAGACGTAGCAATGGCGGTAACCAATGACATTAAGCAATGACATTAACCCATTTTGGTGTATAAATATGCCAAAAGAACATTATAAATGTGAGCGGAGAGCAGAGGAAGAGTGAATTAATTCATGCCATTCTCTGATAAGTGAAAAAGCTGCGCATACGGCAGTTACGAAATAATAACTTTTAATAATTTTCATGTAAATGGGGGGAAAGAAGTATGTACATACGAAGGCAATATGGCGGTTATATATTGGAAAAACTTTGTAGCTTTTCACCGATACGACTTTTCAGCAAAAGTAGTCACTTAAGTGTCATTGGGGATATATATAAAAACATAAATATGTATAAGTAGTCGCTCATGAAGGCCTAGTCATGCTATGATTTGAGAGGGATTTATGAGAAAGGGATAGTGGTAGTTAAGATGGGGTAATAGCTTGCATTTCCACAAGTGCCAAAGTAGACACTGGTAAGCTGTTTGTTCTTGGTATCATTTTTATATTTGTTTTCTGATTATGCCGATGCAACAAAGATATTGAGAAATTCTGGCGCTGGAGAGTGTATATGCTCAGATGTCCAGACGCTTCCATGTTAATTGTAAGCTTCCAAATGTTAAGCGGCCGGTGACTATGCCTTCGTCACTGGCACATTCTAACAACAATTAACACGTAAGTCATTAAAGTCTTTGATAAAATTTATAAGAAGTTTTTATTTTATTACAGTCGGAGTAGGGCAATGAACCCATACCCTTAGACTTTTGCAATTGACGAACATTTTCTTAATGCACTGCCATACTAACCATACTAACAGTTTTCCATGCTTAACCCAATTGCTTAATATAAAGCTTTGTTTATGCAACGTTTTCAGTGAGAGAAGCTTCTTCCTCATACAGTTGCTTTCAAAATTAAAAAAAAAAATCTTCCAGTTTTTCTCTCAACCACTTATGCTCTATTTGTTTGTTTGTTTTAAAAACTGAAAATAACGGTTATTTCTTGATCACACCTCGTACATGTTATGGGTTAGAATGTTAGCCAATTATATATATTTTTTATTTGTTTTTTTTTTTTAATTAAATTTAAATTAATTTTATGAACACACTCCGTAGCTCAAAGCTTGAATAAGACCTATTTTTATTGTTTCTATTGGCCAGTGTAATCAAAATTCTTAATACGTTTAAGATTTTCTTGCAATTAGTTGGCTCACGTGTTGGAAAAGTCATGCACAACAACACCTAGTTAGTACTGAAGAATGTATTACAACATAAATTTATTTATAATAAACCTTCGATTAAAATTAAGTAGATACTAAATATTTATTAAACTAATTTTATAATAAAAAAGAAACTTTGAGAACAAATTGAATTATTTTCGTTCTGAATTGAAAAATTGGTTTTATTACAACGCCACATATGTGTGTGTGTGTGTGTATGTGTGTTCATGTGTGTAGAAATATTAAATTAAAAATAAAACTAACCATTTTAATAATTCACTTTGTAAACGTGTCTGTCTGCCAGCCAGTAACTGATTCCATTCAATGTGGCCGAATTGCGACTTAAATGTGGATCATTTGTTTGTACATCTTTACGAGTAGGCATTGCATTCTATTAAGCCCCATTTTATTTATTTTATAAATACGCCAACGTATGAATAAAAGGTGGCACATTAAGAAAGACTGCGGTATATTCGTCTGGTATAAATGCCGGAATTTGCTAACGAAATTAGAAAAAAAATTATTAAATTAAATCTATTTGTGTAGTTTACTGCAGAGCAACGTGGTTTAAATGCGCTGCTTAATAGGCGTAGGCTCAACATTTTATTTGCAATTAAGATTTTGCTTCTTGATATTGATGAACTATATTGATCAGAAATTACACTGTCACCAAACACATCGATTAATTGGGCACTGCAATGGCTTAATATCAAAGAATGTTTACAATTAAATACTTATTTTAACAAGCTCAAAGCTAAAGCATTGAGAGCACTTACAGTGTGACAAGATAATTTTACAACACACTGTTTCCTAAAATTTTATTTGATGAGTTAGTTTTATTTCTGAGTTAAAATGAATTGTTAAAATATAAGGAGACTTGCTATGAGGAAAGTTTAATGTAAAAACTTCATGCCGTCATTGTTGTTATTGGCATTTTTTATACTAACAACACAAAGGTTGCCGAGCAGTGAATTTCTATTGTAAATAAAATTAAAATAGCTTTAATTTCTTTCGTTATATTCTTCTCAGATAAATTTTTCTAGTCCCAAACATACACACATACTGAATAAGCTTTCAACGATATAAGAGATAAGTTACATTGTCTTAAAGAACTCAGTACAAGTGATTAGCTAAGGTGCAAGTATTGGATACAGATTCCAGGCTAAGAGTATGAGAAGTTAGAGAAACACATGGCTTAGTGTTTCTTAACTCTATTTAATGCTGGTTTGGCAGTATTAAGTGGATTTATTTCCATGACTTTTTTGTAACTTCTATTTGTGCTTTTTAGAATTTTAAAAATATTTTCTTAATACTTGTATGTTTTTGCTACAGTTGCTCTTTGAACACATAAATTTTTATTTTCATTTTTAAAACTAAGAATAATTACTATAATTATTTTGTTTACAATTGCTTTTTTAAATTCAACTTGTTGCTTTTAATTAGCTTATTGGAACTATTGCGTTTAAGTGTACGAGTCTGTGCATTTAAGGTAATATCTTTTAATAATTAGCGACATAAAGCAAGAAATATCTCAACTGCTCATTAGTAGCAAACAGAAGAAAGTAAAAAGAATTAACAAAATATTAACAATATATTGTAATTTACAAAATTTAGTATCTGTTGCCCATTTGGCTTTACACACACATGTATGTGTACAAAGAAACAAAAAAATTATTGCTAAGTAACGCTGATAGAACCTTCTAAAAACAACAACTAATTTAAAGAAAATCCCAACAAAAAGCCAAGAAAATAAATAAATAAATATTATTGGCTAAGAGGCGCAAAACTGTTGAGAAAAACACAAAACAAACCTGAAATACAAATTATTTTTAAACATTTAATCATCAGTACGCACAAGTTGCCATGAAATATACGGCACCATCAGCACCGCCACACACTCTCTCAACAAAACTAATTTCACAGACTTCGTATGTTCCCCCCCTCCCTTTCACAAATTGCTGAAACTACGCATCTCAATAAATTGAACAAACACATTCAGAGAACCAGCAAGGCGAATAAATGCATTTCATTGCAGTTTTCTTTTTTTAAATTCACTGGAATCCATTTGATACGAGTGTAATAAAATTATAATAAAAAAAGGGGGCTTCCAGTAAAATCTTTAATTTTGATATCTTGATATTGTTGATGGCCGCCAGCGAAGAGTTCTCGTGTTAGCTGAACTTTAAAAGACTCAAATCTCTATGCAATATAAATTGTATTGTTGGCTATGAAATGCCTTATTCCAGAGATGGTATAGAAATAGGCGAAACGAACCTTTTCCAACACTATAGAACGATAATAGCTAAATTATCGGTTCACATTTTTTAGCAGTTTCGCAATTGGGAAGGTGCTGCGTAATGAACCCAAAATGCTTGGAAATTCTAGTGAATTTTAGGACTTTTACTGTGCAGTTATTAATGATGTCAATTAAATGTCAGGCTGTTAAGAATGCAACACCCTACAATAAATAGACATTTATGAAACCTTGTGGTACCCCCGCCTAAAACCTTTAAATAGCAATGCGAGATTTGTTCGGTCACCTCTTACTCACTTCCTGACAAATATAATATTTTTTTAAAAATCGGTAGCTGGCATACTATTGCGGCTAAGCAAGGTTGGCTAATGAAATATAAGTCAGCTTTTGCAAAAGGCGGAAACACTGATTGAACAGCGCTTTGGGTGCTTTCACATCAGCCGACACCAAAACAACGGCATGTCCACGGGAACGACTTCAATGCGTAAGCAAACGCATGAAATCATATGGCTATGTTTTCATACTTGCCGACATGTCGGTGAGAAGCATATCGGTGCCGTGCTGGTGTCGTGTCGGCTGATGTGCAAACCCCCTTTAGCTGCCAGTCCATCAATATGAGCAGATAGAGATAGAGATCGCAGAGCAAATTATTACCATAAATGTTTGAACTTTTTATTATTAATTTATTTGTTCATAACCAATTCGAATTATCGGCTATAAAAGTTGCCAGACGTTTTATATGCCATGCTGAAGCCATAAGTATTTGTTAAAACAAAATATATTTATCAAATAATTCAGTTATATATATTATTATTCATTTGCATATATTTTTAGCTGGATCTGCCACATTTATATAAATATTTACATATTTTTGCCTCGTGCCATTGTGCATTAGCGAAACTTTTCAGCCATCTCCAACTCAATTGCTCTCAGCCTAATTTACAACTGCCAACTACACTGCCATTACCGCCGTATTTGATATTATTTTGTAAATCGTATTCGAAAGCAATTATTTCTTTAGAATCGTTTTGTATTCGTTCCTTAAACAATTTGTTATTATTTTATTGACTTATACAATCGCAAAACAATTGAATCGTTTAATTAAATCTGCACTAAAAATACACAGAAGCACAAAGTGAGCTTGCATGTAAGCACTCATGTGCAGCAACACGTACATACAATTGAATGCTAGTTGCATCGGCTTGAATACTTCTAAATAGTTTTGCTGTCATGCCGATGGACAAGTTGAACTATCAATTATATTTTATTTATTGTAAATAGTATTCATTTTATTCGGCAAATTGGATTACATATTTGTTTATTGATCATCTTTAATTTTTTAAAATATCTCAAGCACAATAACCCCTTTTCCTAACTCTATCTCTCTCACTCTCGTTGCTTCGAGCATACTAATGCACTTACATATATAGATCACTTGTATAGGGGCTCTAAATTGGCCGATTTTAGAGTTAAATGAATATTCTGGCTAGATGCTAAAAGCACATACTCTACTTTGGTACATTATTGGTACCTTTTTGATCATCGTTGATAGATATACAGTTTAAAGCTTATATGAACTATATGTATATTTGATCAGGAAATCAATATTTCTTGTTTAATTCAAATGGAAAGATAGTTTATAGCCTAAATTAATATTCTGCATACATGTTAAGAGCATAAGGTATCTTTTTGGTACCTGTCTGGTATAAGTTGAAATATATAGAGTTTATAGCTTATAAGAACTCTGTGAATATTTTATCAGGAAATGAATATTTTTACTTGAATTCAATGGGCATGCAATTTACAGCCTAAATTAATGTTCTGCATACATGCTAAAAGCACAAGGTGCCTTTTTGGTACCTTTTTGGTACCTGTTTGGTATAAGTTGATAGATATAGAGTTTATAGCTTATAAGAACTCTATGTATATTCTATCAGGAAATCAATATTTTTGGTTGAATTCAATGGGCATGCAATTTACAGCCTAAATTAATGTTCTGCACACATGCTAAGAGCATGTGGTACCTTTTTGGTACCTTTTTGGTATAAGTTTATGGATATAGAGTTTATAGCTTATAAGAACTCTATGTATATTTTATCAGGAAATCAATGTTTTTGGTTGAATTCAATGGGCATGCAATTTACAGCCTAAATTAATGTTCTGCACACATGCTAAGAGCATGTGGTACCTTTTTGGTACCTTTTTGGTATAAGTTGATAGATATAGGGTCTATAGCTTATAAGAACTCTATGTATATTTTATCAGGAAATCAATATTTTTGGTTGAATTCAAATGGGCATGCAGTTTATAGCCTAAATTAATATTCTGCATACATGCTAAGAGCATGTGGTACCTTTTTGGTACCTTTTTGGTATCTGTTTGGTATAAGTTGATAGATATAGAGTTTATAGCTTATAAGAACTCTATGTATATTCTATCAGGAAATCAATATTTTTGGTTGAATTCAATGGGCATGCAATTTACAGCCTAAATTAATGTTCTGCACACATGCTAAGAGCATGTGGTACCTTTTTGGTATAAGTTGATAGATATAGGGTCTATAGCTTATAAGAACTCTATGTATATTTTATCAGGAAATCAATATTTCTTGTTTAATTCAAATGGAAACATAGTTTATAGCCTAAATTAATATTCTGAATACATGTTAAGAGCATAAGGTATCTTTTTGGTACCTTTTTGGTATAAGTTGATAGATATAGGGTCTATAGCTTATAAGAACTCTATGTATATTTTATCAGCAAATAAATATTTTTAGTCGAATTTAATGGGCATGCAATTTATAACCTAAATTAATGTTCTGCATACATGCTAAGAGCATGTGGTACCTTTTTTGTACCTTTTTGGTCTAAATTGATAGATATAGAGTTTAAAGCTTATAAGAACTCTGTGTATATTTTTTCAGCAAATATTGTACTTTGTTACAATTTTTTGATTGAATTTAATAGACATGCAGTTTGTAGCCTAAATGAATATTCTGCGTACATTCTCAGAGCAGATATTGCACTTTGGTACTTTTTTGCGCCCTCTTTGGTACTTTTTGCTTTAGTTTATAGCTCATATGAAAACTCTATGTATATTTTATCAGTGAATATGGTACTTTGTTGTGTGCCTTCTTCTTAAATTAAAATGTTTGTCTGCCTTTGCAGCTACTCATAGTATAAAATATTTTGTGTCTATTAATTTTTGTCCGTCTGATCATATATTTTTTTTATAATTGTCCGGCTATACATTTTGCTGTAAAAATTATTTTTGTTCGAACATTAATACCATTATTACCAGGCCGATATTAAATTTTTTTTTTTTTTAAAATCCCCAAATGCAATTCAGAAATGGGACTTATATACGAGTATTGAGTGTGCAATTTGTATATGGTGGAAATGTGGCACAGGCAAATATGAGGCAAAAATTGTCCAAAATCCTCGAAAAGCCACCGATATTTGGTATTTTTAAAAAAAAAAGTCACAAATACAATTCTCTGTAAATTTGAGATTAATTGAATTTTTTTTTAAGTTTGAAAATTAAATATGTATGTTTAACTAGAGTTATCTATGTGATTACGTAAGCTTTTACGTCAAAACATATTTAACTAGGCATATTTACCTCCACACACATTTATAAGACATTCTTTATAAATTTGGAAATGTTTAGGATCTGCCAAGCATAATTTGATTATGGGCATTGAAGCAAAAACTTGTCTAGAATCACTCCTGCTCCAGAGAGAGCCTTTTCTTTTCATTCCTTTTTCAGTTATTATGGAAATAATACTGCATGCTGCAATGGTAATAATATTTAAGTGCATTTCAGAAATATCCATTTGACAGATCAGCTGTTGCAAACAAATAGAATAACAGTTCCGGTCAGCTGTTATTCTACATGTGCGTTTCTAAGTAAATATTTAAAAAGTGTGTCATAAAGCTGCCAAGGCCAAAGTTAAAAGCATGTACTATCAAAATGGTGGCAACTTAAGTCAACTTCAATGTATTTTTGGAGTATCTTTGCCGCATACTCGCAAATAAATAATTTATTTTGTAAAAAGCAGGATTTTAGCAATTAAAATTGGCAATAAAAGACAAGTTGTAACACTTTCGAGCTTGTTTCGCCAATTAGTTCAATATAATGAACAGTGAATTGGTTTTAGGTGTTGCTGGTAATATCTTATCAATAACAACCAATAATAGAGAGATATGAAAATCTCGCAGGCAAGAGAACGGACACAAATCACAATACAATTGTCATGATGAAAATGAAATAAATAAAAATTGAATAAGACATGATATACAAATTTTCATACAAACTCTCGCTGGGAGAGCCGCATCATATGAACATGTGCATTTTTATTTGTATTTCATAGATACGAACCGTATCTACTACATATTTTTCTATTTATAGTCCGTCAATAAAGTGAAGAAATTTGTACTGTGAGGTATCCACACCATGCAATGGTATATTGTATGCATGGCAGTTTCTTTTTCTTAAATTTTTTATTTCTAGCTTCATTAAAAATACATTTTATGGCAGTCCAATGGACTTGTGATCTAATTTTACTATACTATTTTTTAAAAAATGAACTACTGAGAAAAGTTATAAAAAATACTAGTAAATGGAAAGGAAAGTAAACAAATTTTATTTTTGTAACCAGTAGTCAGTAAGGGTGCAGTCCCTGTTTATGTAACGCATAGTGACGAAATTGTTCGAAAGGACTAAGGATAGAGAAGACAGAGTGCATGCTGGCAAAGCGTATGAAATAGTGCAGCAGAAGAAGCAAGTCGTAGTTGTACATTGTTTGCTAGTAAATCTTACCTAACGAATGTTTATGCCTTCGCCACTTAAATATTCCACTATCAATTTACACTTGAGATATTAAAGCAATTGAGAAAAATTCATGAGCATTTGTTTTCTTATGACTGCATTCTGACTGCAGGAGGTAGTCATCCAAACCACTATCTTGCCCATTCACAGTTGACGTACTTAGAAACCCTCAACTAATTACTTTGTCAATGAATCACAATAACAACTAAAGCGATTAATTAACAAATATTTTACAAATGAAAAATAGATAAATCCTTATTAGTAACAGAGAACAAAAAGACTGCCTTTCAGTAACGAAACCATAAACTTTTAAAGTTGAAATTTACGATATTGCATTTGCGGTATATTGAAAGTGTTGAAAAAATGCTTAAGGTTATTTGGAAATGCTGGAAGCTGAAATGCTGGAAGGTAAAATGCTGGAAGCGGAAAGGCTGGAAGGTGACATACTGGAAGGTAAAATGCTGGAAGGTGAAATGCTAGAAGATAAAATGCTGGAGGTAAAGATGTTCCCAACATCCTTTTTCATTAATTACTTGCACTCGTTTGCAACAAAGTGTCATAAGTCAAAAAGTACTTTTGTTAAGTTTTAGCCCAAAAAACTTCAACAAAAACAGCTAAATCCCCATTAGTAACATAGAAAAAATTCTGCGTTTCTGTAACAAAAGCATACGCTTTTAAACTTGAAATTTACGATATTTAATTTACGGTATAATGAAAGTGTGGACTAAATGCTTAAACCTTTTTAAAAATACTGGATCTTAGCTATTGATATGCTGGAGGTGTTCAACAAACTACTCATATACCACAATTAATTCGGAAGAGAAAAAGTGCGATAAATGAAAAAGTACTTTTGTTAAGTTTTAGCCCAAAAAAGTACCCTCAATGCTCCTTAGCTTTACAAAAGTACCAAGTACTATTTTTCACCCTCTCTAACTCTTAAATATTAGCACATATTTAATATTTAAAAGTTAATAGGAATCAAAAAATTTTCTATAATGAAAAATAATTGCATTTAACAATTTATTGCGCAAAAACAACTTATTTAAGCGATTAAGTGATAAGTAGATGAGGGGAAAAAAGTGAAAAATTAAAGAAATTAAATATTTTATTAAAAATATTACAAAAGCAGAAAACAATTGCACTTATAACTACCAAACACACACATGACACTTTATAAAGTTCGCTGCTCGAGCCAATTTTCGTACCATTGTGACTACAAACGCAGTTAGACCGAATTTTTATATATCACGACTTGCACATCAGCCGAACATTAAATTAATTTGATATAATTTTTAGCATTTCAGTTGCCATTGAAAAAAGTATAAAAATATATACAGTTTTATCAACGAATACAAAAAATAGATAAAGGTAAATGAGGTGGGCCTACAAAAGGTGCGCCTACACATATAAACATATATATAATAAAGGAAATATATAGATGATTCAAAAACGCTTAGAAATAGTTGTAATGAATGGATGTAATGAGGGATTTTATTTAGAGCATGTTATGTATCCGAAAAATTTAGGTGTTTTGTGTCAATGGCAGACGAGCAAATGAATCGGTTGAGTTGGAATGGGCATTTCGCGAAAAGGTAATGTAATGTGGCCGCTAATGCTGTGCTATTTATTTTGTTTGATTTTTACTTGTGTAGTTGCCCCCATTCCGGCTGATTTATGTGTTAAAGTTAAATTGTAAATCTTAAAATTCTCTTACCAACTTTAAAATGAGATGGCTTATCACTATAAAGAAACATTCAGAAGGATATTTTGCCGTCAACTGCCCGATCGCATGTAAATGCTCAGTTTAGGAAAAGTTTCGCAATGCTTGGAAGATCGTATAGCAGTACACAGATATGTCATATTTGACAAACTGTAATATTGTGGCGAAAAGTAAATCAGTATGACAAGAACAGTATCACAAAAAATTCCTCCCGCAAAGGTCCATATTTTATTTTAAATTCTAAAAAATTGTGTACTTCTCGTAATACTTTTCGAAAACCAAAACTGATCAATTTTCTTGGAGAAATTTTTTTCTTATGGGTGTAGATATAAAAGTTAACTCTAATCAAGCTGAAAGTTCTCCGAATAAAGCAACACTACGCAATTGAATTTAATCAATATTTATCGATTACAGAAATATAATATCGATAGTTTTCTACCTCTAATGCAGCAGCATCATGAAAAGCCAAACATAATTAATTTATTTTATATTTTACCTGATAATTATTTTGTTTTACCTTTTGTGTTGCTAACTAAATAACTATACTATAAATTGTACTTATCAGTTACTTAATTATTTATTTAGTTATTTAATTGTTTCACTAAAGTCGAATAATTAAGGTTATGTGCATGCGCTCATATACACACAAACACACATATTTAAGTACGAGTGTATTAAAGCTGCGTCAAATGGCTGACTGACTTGACTATCTTTTCATGTTACATTATACTAAGAGTATACTTGTTACTTCATACGACATTATACTTTCTACTGGCACATACACAAATATATTCATACATATATAAATCACAGATAGACAGACAGACACACACATAAATATGTGCATATATATTCATATATATACGAGTATGTAAAGTACAGTGAAGTGGCACAAACGTGAACATCCAGTAGCAGGAATTTGTTCCTCGTGACACTTAACTGTAATTTTCTTTGTTTTGAAAATTTGGGGATTCCCCGCTAAAGAAATTCGCAGATACTTTCTTACAAAAGACTTGCATTTCATAATATGTTATTTTTGTTAATTTAGTTCCTATGAAAGCAATTATTTTCATGTGATTTTAAATGAATACTATAATCAAGTGATTCTGAAAACACGTTTTTTAAAAATATGTTTGACAAAAAACCACAAGTTTTATCTCTCCAATAAAACCTATTGAAAAAAAAAACAAAATAATAATTATTTTATTTACGAGAATTAACAAAATTTCTAATTATTATTTAAAGTACACCAATATTGCCTTAAATTAATATTTAAGAAAATATTAAAAATATATTAAAATTTATTATTTCGGCATATCAGCAAATAGCCGAAAATTAGCGGCTATTCGGCTAATTAAAATATCACCTAAAATTCTTTAAATAATAATTTATTAAAGATATTTATTTAAATTCACTAAATTCAGCAGAGTAACAATTTCTTTTTTTAAAGTAAAAAATTTATGAACAACTTGATATTTAATTAGGCTTTAGATCCTTTAATAAAAGCTAATAATATTTAATATCTTTTCGATATTTCGTTACTATTATAGAACTTGTTTTAGGAAATAAAATGGAATAGAAAAAAATTATATTAAATATAAAAAATATAGTAATAAAAATGTGAAGTATTGAAATAAAAAATTAATATTCTGCCGAGTGGTCATTTTTGAATTTTTATTGCATTTAAATAATTACAATTAATTATTAATTAAAATTCAAATACACGCTATTCTTGATGAATTCAGTAACATAATTCAGAAGATGTAAGGCAACATTGTTGCCTTCGGCCGCAATAATTTCGTATTTTAAACGAGATACAGACTTAGTATCTGAACATGGTATGACAAGAGAGAGTGAGTAATTTACTTTTACACGATCATTCAAGTATGTCAAACTAGCATACACGCAAATACAACCGAACGGTGCAGTTTACATCTGTTACGTTAATTGGTAATTTGTTAAAAGTTGCGAACTTTATTTATTTGTCTTAAAAGTTGTTCATAAGTATATTATTTAATGTGTTTATAGCGGCAGGTATTATTTTATCTGATACTGTACTGCCAGACTTTCGTAAACTTAAAAGAACTCAAACGAAATTTTCACGATTTTCAACAGAATTGCTACTACTCGATTTTTATGGCTTGATGGCAAACACAAAATATAAAACAATTTTTATATCATCCAACCAAGTTAAGAAACAGGAATTTTGCTCTAATAAATCAAGTATATACGACGTACACATAGCAAGTGCGGCTAATTAATAGCCCTTTTACGTCAAATAGAATTTAAAAAGGTTTTGCAAATGCCAAATAACGTACTTTATTTGTTGTAAAATTGTAAAAAAGCTAAGATATGTGATAAAAACTTGTAGTCTGAAAAGTTAATTGTTACTATGTAACAATTAGTTCTCCTTTCTCAGAGTCCACTGTATAGTTATTGTATGAATATTATATTAAACATGAAAAACAAAAAATATCATTTCAACTCATACTTAAAGATAACAATGCAAAGCAACCTAAACACGTTGAATGGAGGGTCTCCTTCATTCCATTCTTTGCTTTTCATTATTTTCCATACTTTTACACACACTTGCCTACAGAAAGTATACGCATATCTGCAAATATGTGCATACAATACATACATACATACAAATCATTATACATATAACCATCACAATTTAGAAAGTTTATGGTCAATGTCACTCATTTGTTCTCGTTTCACACTCCCAACTTTTTCCGAAATTTTCTGCAATTCTCTTTGAAGTTTTGTATGTATGTATGTGTGCGGCTCTACACAGCGATAGCATTTCAACGACCTTTTATAATTTCCATATTTACTTGGCGCTATTTTTATTAAATATCCGTAGCAAATAATAAAGCCGAAATGCAAGCAATGCCACAGTTATGAAATAAGCGTATAATAAAATATGAAAAAATCTCCCAGTGTGAACCGTGACTAAAATTAGCAATTATAATATTTAGTAATTATTTAATTTTTTTTTTATTTTGTATTGTTATATGTAAGTCGTAGAGAGTAGTGCTTGCAGGGGTGCCAAGTAATATTAAGTTTACAAATTTTAAACAGAATTTCGCAAATAAATCCCTGCTTTAAGAAAATGTCGCAACAGGGCCCTAAATAATTAAATTTTTGTAATTTAAATTTAATAATTTAAATCTGACATCAATTGCTAGTGATAGTATTCATGTAATAATAAATTTCTTTACAATAAAATACTAGCTGAGCGGGCCCACATTGCTGGCCTTAAATTTTTATTTTATTTTGAACTGCCTCTGCATGCTGATTAAGGACCCAACGCCTTCAGCGAAACACAGCATAGGCTTATCGCCCAAATAGAGATTAAAAATTAGAAAGATTTATTTATTTTTTTAATTTTATTTTTTAATTCACTTTCTTTACGAAAATAGGTTGGGTATGGTCCGCTACACACCGATTATGCACCCAACGCTTTCAGCGAAACAGAGCATAGGGTTATCGCGCTAATATCTAGCGGGCAAAACACCCAAAAAAAACTTAATATTGCGCCATCTGTCGTACAAACTTCAAACTGCACAGAAACACTCTTCACGGCCCACAGAAGGAAATATTTATGCACGAAATAAATGCTGCAGAAGTTTATGTTGGATTGTTTATATTTTAAATAGACTTTAAATAAGCTACGTTCTCTAATTATTTATTATTTAAAGCCGTGCGCAGAGAAATTTATTTACACTTTTTTCAATAATAATCAATTGTGGAAAATTTAGCTTGAACATTTGGGCTACTCAAACGGTGTCATAACAAAACAAAAATCTCATATACAATAATACTTTTAAAAGTGTGTGTTACTGTCTTGTCATAAAATATATGTAGAAACTTTAGTCGGACGGTTCTGATACATTATCCTACACAGCCGTACGATTTCTTAAATATATCATCTCCGTTAAAAAAATAGGATAATGGGCCTTAAAATTGCATAATTTTGTGGCAAGCTAAAGTTTATGAAAATTTTCATAAAATGGCAATTTTCATGAGATCAGAGTTGCATTTACTTCAATCAGCAAAGAAAAAATGGTTTGCTTCATTCTTGTATGATAGTGTGGCATTAGCAATGTCATTTAGATGAGATTTTTCAAAATAGCAGGGTATTACGGTCAGAAGTTTTTTGCATGAATGAATCGTACGACTGTGTGGTATAGTGAAACATGGCTTTTACAAGGCGCCGCTACTTACAACTAGCACAAGAATAACAAAATCTTGTTTGTGTAAAGGAGAAAGCCCGTTCTTTGGGTCTATGTATTTCATGCGTTCTCGCCGTTTTATGAGTTTTTTAAAACAAGTACATGTAACACATACGAGTAGAGAGAGAATCTTAAAATAAAAGGCTGAGATTTGCTTCCGATGAAAGCGCCGAATAAAATATTGGAATGAAATCTATTGTATGCATTTTCCCCTGTAACTTCTAACAAGCAATTGCATTGATTCGATTTGTCGGCAGATGCATTGACTTTCAACTTAAATTATCTGCCTTGCAGCCAATAACCCGTTTTCCACTTCCTGCCCACCAAAAAATGGTTCGGCTCATGTTAAAGGCAACAGCTGTTTTTGTTTACATTCAATTCAGCACTCTTGTGTTTTAACAACAATGTTAATTGAAGTAGTTTCAATTTGAACAAAAAAAAATTAATTAAATATTTTGATTTTATATAAAATGAGGTAAAATGCTTTTATTGTTTTACTTTTTTTCAGCATTTTATTTAGTTTTATTTTTATTATTATAAAAAGATTTTCTTATTGCAACTTCAAAATATTGAGATAACAAAAATTATTCAAATTTTAATTTAAAAAAAAAAAAATTAATATGTATTAAGTCCAGCCATTGCTAGACAAAATGTGATATATTGCGCTGGACTGATTAGCCCTCTTCTTCTTCTTTTTTTTGTATCTTTTCACTTTTTTAACTTTAAGGGTCCCTCCTTATCAAACGTGTATAGTCGCTATCATTAAGGATATTATGGGCTAATACATTGGGGTACGCCTCTGACGTATCTTCCTGCAAAGTTTTTAACCCCAGTTTTCACCAAGAGCTTAACCAAATCTTTCCGTATATCTTTTCAGCATTTTGATATTAAATAGTTTTTAAATTTTTTATTTTGGTAACACACTGAATTAGAACACTAAATTATGATGGGGTATTCAAAATCTGCTTTTATTTTACAACATACGACTGCATAGCATGCCATGTGAATACGCCAATTGTGTTGTGATGGACATACAAGTTTTGTAACGACGAATTAGGAAATATCTTTAGTGTGCTATCAGAAATTTCATAAAAGCTTTTGAACACAGATATCAAGAACAGCCGGACTGTGTTTTATTGAAATTTATTGTGATTTAAATTAAAACACGGCATGACGGTGTATATAGTGTTGTAAACAAAACATTTATTATTTTTATACAAACATCAAACTATACAATTAGCTTGCTTTGTGGACTCTCTTTGTAACGCGGCTATGAGAAGAATATGACATATAAGTTAGCAATTATTTCTTAGTTATTAAACTAGTTCACATGAAGTACATACTTGAGTTTATTATAAAAAATCATTAATTATTCTATATTTATTAATAAAAGATTCTATATTTATTAATAAAAGTGAACCTCACATGCATTACATGTTGGCCAATAATAAATAATTATCGAGTGAACTGCACGTCAATATATGATTCAAGTATAACAACTAATCAAATTGCGATATATTAATTATCCATAGAAACGATGTCCTGCAGGATATTGTGCTACGAAGCACTAGCTGACATTACAATTTTACTTGTCTAGTAAATATAAAAAAGATCGGAGTTGAAATGAAAGCTTTAACTTGCGAACAACTATAACAATAAAACGTTTTTATTTTTTTATTTATTTAAAAAACAAAACGTTTAAAACTTTATTAAAACGTTTTTATAAAATTTTTAAAGCTTGATAAAATATAAAATAATTTGTTAAATTAAAAAAAATAATTAAAAAATGATTTTTTTTTAATGTAGACATTTTTTAATTTAATTACATTATTAATTATTTAAAAACAAAACTTCGATTAAATTGTTAATCGATTATATTGCAATAAAGCAGAACGCCATCACTAAAGATCTGAAACAAAGAAGAATCTTTTAGAATCTTTAGAATAGCGAATGGAATTACTTTGCAAACTTTGAACACGTATACGGAAAATGGGAGCGCACTATATAAAATTAATAACAATTCGATAGGAGGTTATCATTTATATGAATTGGGTTAAACAGATAATCAGTTTAACCAGCATTCAACAACGTAAGTGTTAATCTAAAGAATAATTTACTATTTATTTTATACAAAATAGAATATTTCACATACAGTGCAAATATTGATGCCACTGTCTACAGATGCATTGCGGTAAATATATATAGTATATAATATATACTACATACATATATATAGGTATATTCTGATATAACTAATTTTGACGTCGTTCGTCACGGTTGTGTTTACAGCATCGAATATATCTGTGTACGTTGCCAGCCGTGCTCATATTTTAGTTTGCTTTATTGCAAAGTTGAAAATAATTAAATACACAGCCGCAGATTTCTTTTTTACTAATTTTCTGCTTTGTGACTCTTATATGGATTTTCCAAAACTTTCACAATGTTAGCTTTAGCATAGTGGCACATTTGTCCAACTAGACTAGACTAGACTTTAGTTAAAGGTCTTAATATTAAATTTAAATATGTGCATTAAAAAAGGAAATATTTTACTGTGTTGCAAATGGCAAAATGTATTTTTAGCAATTTTTCTTACTAATAAATATATATATATATATATGTATATATATATATTAATATATATTTGCCCCACTAGACTAGTCTAGACTTTAGTTAAAGGTCTTAATATTAAATTTAAATATGTGCATTCAAAAAGGAAATATTTAACTGTGTTGCAAATGGCAAAATGTATTTTTAGCAATTTTTCTTACTAATAAATATATATATATATATATGTATATATATATATTAATATATATTTGTCCAACTAGACTAGACTAGACTTTAGTTAAAGGTCTTAATATTAAATTTAAATATGTGCATTAAAAAAGGAAATATTTAACTGTGTTGCAAATGGCAAAATGTATTTTTAGCAATTTTTCTTACTAATAAAAATTTATATATATATATATATATTAATATGTATTTGCCCCACTAGACTAGTCTAGACTTTAGTTAAGGGTCTTAATATTAAATTTAAATATGTGCATTCAAAAAGGAAATATTTAACTGTGTTGCAAAAGGCAAAATGTATTTATAGAAATTTTTCTTAGTAATAAAAATAAAACTCAATTAAATTCATAACAAATTAAGTACCCTTTTTGTTCGACACTGTATATTTTTTGTGGTATAAATCTTTTGATTTGTTTGTAAAAGCTTATTTTGTCATCAATGTAAATAACTTGTACTCTCACACATCTGATTTAACCGCAGTTAGCAGATGTCTGATGCATTTGGCGCTCTGTACACTTTTAGAATATTAAAACAAAAAGTGAAATCATTTTATTATTAATTAACAGCGAAACGCATTTAATTTGTTCTCACTAAATTACACTGAAAAAAATTTCTATGCCAAAAGAAATTAAATTTTTTTGATAATGCAAGTAAATTCAAAAAACTTCGATTGTTCGACCAACTGAAATGTGTTTGACGTAATAGCTTACGTAATTCTAATATTTAACTTACGTTAAATAAGTACGTTTGCTAATAACAATATTTAACTTCCCAATTTACATGAATTTCTTATGGCCTTTCGAGGATTTTGGTGACACCTGGCATCATTTTCCTATGACAATCATTTCCATTTTAAAGAAACTGTAGATTAGGGTCCATACCAATGCGGTATACCAGTACCATGTTAGAACTTTATTAACTATTATTTTTTTAATTCTCTATATTATGGAGTTAGTAAAAATATATTCAGAAACAAATTGCAAGTTTAGAAAATATATAGAAATTGTTGTTTAATCTTGCAGTATTCGACCATAAATCATCCAATTCTGAACCTTGCCAGAGGCAATGTAAGGCAGTCTTAATCGGCTAGACTATTTGTATTCATACGATAAAGTTATTAAATTATTTTTTTAGATATTTTTTTAAAATAAAAAAAATTAAAAATATTAAAAAAAAGAAATAACCGGAGCATCTTACAAGGAGAGAGAGAGAGGAATGCATGATTTAAAGTGAATTTAAGTTGACGGTGGGTTGGGGCATATGTGTGTGAAGATAAATTTCGAAACTAGCATGATTTAACAGACTTGTGTTAAGGTAATAACATTGCTCTGTTAGGCTTGTAATTCAGGGGGTGCACATTCCAAATGGAATTCTGGCCACAATTATTAATGGAATGACAAAATTAATGCTGGGACAAGTGGGCGACTCCAAGTAGTTTGTAAAAGCACCAGAACCCATTAGAAACACGGGCCGGAACTTAAGTTTTTTCATATTTAGAAGTTATACAAATTCTTATTGAAGAAGTCCAAATTCCAGGAGAACATGAGCGGATGGGCGGCTGAAAATTTTCGGAAATAATACCTTTAAGGTCCTGTAATGATACCTAATCACCAGAATATCTAACATTTTCCATTTTTGTTAATTTTTTTCCATTTTATTGAATTTTCAAATTTGGACTTCCACTAAATTCCACTATTTTAATTCATAGAAAAATTAATTTAATTGCTGATTTTACTTCACTTTGCAGAATTGTAAATATTCTTAAATGGGAAGTCTTAACGGTGACATTATGGTAATGCGCAATGGTCGCACAACCAGCCAAGTATCAGTTTATAATTATCCAGAACATTTAAATCCTTTCTATGAAGATGATCAGCACAAGCGTTTGCGCTTTTGGAAGATTAACAAGAAAGATAATGAGGGGCGCAGAAATAGTTTTTCCATTGGCAATCTGAAAGACATGTGGTAAGTACTTAAAAAATTCAACTACTGAACACTACTGAACTAATGAATTGAGATGCAACTGCAGTTTGCTGTTTTCCATTACTTAAAACTCTTTTGGTGTATTTTCTATTTTGCTCTTTTTCTTTAAAGGGCTTTCAAATCATTTCGCATGAAAAAGAAATCTTCTACACTGGGTATTAACAAAACTTCAGAAAGCCCTCCGCTGCTGCGACGAGATTATGTTCTTGATAATGGCTGGAACACTTTCGATCATCGCTTACGTGCCAGCAATACATCCTCCATAAATGGTGATAGTTTTCAACGTAATGCAACCTACAGAAGTTCATTGCAAACGTTGCCAACGAATAGTGTGAGTTTAATAAATATGAAATTTAGATACTTGTGCAAAGACATCCAGATATAACAAATTTGGTGAAGGCGGTGCATAAAAACCCCCGGGATTAAAATTCAATTCATTTCAGAGTACATTACCAACTAGAAGTGGTTAGCCGGAATGCTGTTTTGGCATATTAAGTATTTCTAGTAATAAATAAAGCAAATAAATGAATGAGTTGTTGACGGGGGTTCAAGGCACAGTCAGAAATTTATTAATGCGCTAAATAATATGAATATCGGTTCTATTGATGCAATGAGAAGTAATGCTGTTCCAGGGTCCCATTACTTTGTAAAGCCACATATATACGTGTTTTAGATTTCATTCAAATCAGTTCAATATTATAAAGCTAAGCCCCTCTATGGTATAGTGGTTAGTATACCCGCCTGTTACGCAGGTGTCAGAGGTTCAATTCCCCGGGGAACCAGAAGCTAGAAGCCAAAGGCCTCAGTAGCCAGTGCTTCTATACATATTGCAATTATATTCATTTAATTGTAATATTTGGTAAATAAATAATAAATAATTTATAAAGCTGCAGAAATGTACCCCCTTGGGTGATGTTGCCACAAATATTTTAGAGATACATATCCTACCCCACATTATATATACAGATCTATCTGTTCTTCAAATTTTACGAATACGGTTTCTGTTGTTTTGGAAAAAAATACAGACCCCTACGCCACAACTTAAGGACTTCAAAAATAGCTACTAACTAATCTCAAACCCAGCTAATCTACCTAAGAAATTGCATAAAAATCGATCATGGCTTTACCGTGAAGTCTGATTACAAGCTATATGATGACTAAAAGTTAACACTACGCAACTTTGCAAAACTTTGTTGCCGAAACTTTCAGTTTGCATGAGAACGTTGTACGTATTCCAAAAACTTCTTAGCAAAAAAATCAGAATTGCTACGACAAAAGTTGCAAAGTGTAAAGGGGTACTTTTTTAATTAGATACGATTAGTAATTATTTAAGTTCTTCAAATAAATATTCCTTTTATTTATAAAATGTTGCAATGTTTTATTAAAATTTTAATAAATAAAACTAAAAAATTAATTATTATTTACTTTTTTAAATAAAAATTAAATAATAATTTTTTTGCAATAATCGCTAATTAATCTGTTGGAGAGATTAAATTTTTGCGACAAACTAAATGACAGCCTGATGATATTATAAACGCTTTTGTATTCATAGAATATCAATCAATGAAAATTAATAATAATAATTTTTATTGATTTCTGAAAAAGGTAAATTTTAATAAAAAACAAATAAAAGGAACTTAATTATACACATATAAGATAAATTAAATAATATTAAAAAATTATTATAAAATTCTACAACTCTTATATTAAAGTTTGATTACTCTAATTAATTGATTCAACTAAGAATTTAATTGCAGCCATAATGAATATTTTTAATTTCAGGATCGTATTGGCTTGAATCGCAATGATGGCTACAGGAGCACAATACAAGTGCCTCGCTCCAATTCCCGCTTTCAGCAGTTGCAAGAAAAGCAATACCAACACCAACAACATCAACAAAGTATGGGAAACAGAAGGTATGTTTATGGTGGGTCAGTAACACCACAACCATTTCGTAATTCTCGTACATATACCGATAGCGGCCCAAACAAATACGATAGCGGTAATGGTATGATCAGGCGGTGAGTCAGTTTGTCGAAAATATTTAATCTTTCAAGCAGATTAAATAGCGATTATCGCAGAAAAAAAAAACAGTCGTGCCTGTGTTGCATTTGATGCATTACCCGTTGAATGTGCTACATTTCCTATTAATGGCAAAAATGGCTCTCGCTCTCTGCATTTGTTTAAATAATATGTATGTAAATGTTTAAAATGTGATCTGCACAATCTCAACACTCGAATTGAGTAGACAATAAAAATAATTTATTCAAATCGAACATTTAGATTGTGGAAATCCAAATTAATTTCTTTTTTCATATCTGTGTCTTCCCGTTTGGGATGTCGTTTTGATAACGACGGTGTTTCGTAATGATACTAAGAATTTATTGTTTTATGTGTTTCTTGAGAGGGGTTTTTTTTCCTAACAAAGTGGAAATGTCTTCATTACAATATATTTCATTTGTGTGTATTTGAGTTATTAATTAACACCTTTTTGATTTACAATTAACACATTTGGGTTTTATAATTACACAATTGCATATCTGTACTTGCGTCTGGTATGGGAAGGTATACCACGCCATTTGGATTAGTTTATAAATTCAATTTAACATTAACCAAAAAAAAAAAAAAAAAAAATTAATTATTTTGGGGTAACACGCCAGTCTACGTCCAGTATTTTTTTTTTTTTTTCAAAATAACATTTAGGTAGCCTTCCCAATTCGTATAGAATTCGGTATGGCAACAAAGAAAAAATCAACAAAGAATTTCATTTAAAAATTTCTGTTTGTATATTAATTTCAATTAACAGTTATGGACACTATAATAATATTTAATCTTTCCCATTTTATTTCATTTGTAACTCTAATTGTACCGATAATAATTATTGTTATTAGATCATCACAGTCTAGTATGGTGAGCACAAATCCATTTGAATCTGATGAAGATGATGAAAATTACAATTCGACTGGTATAAGAAGTGTTGGCTCCACCACTACCCTAACATCTAGAACGCCGCGCAAAAAGCGTCCAGCTCCAGCCCCACCAACTCCCGTAAGTAACTACCAAACCCACAAACAACCAAACCATGCTCTCCTTACGACACTTCAATTTATCATTTCTTTTTATTTATTATTTATTTTTTTATTATTTAATTAAAAAATACTTTTGAGAATAATTGTTTGTATACTTATTTGTGCCAGCATTGCTATCAGTTTATAAAAAAAAAAAAAAATAAAAAAATTAATTAGTATTTTCTAGGTACGGATTGTTTGCACTTCAACAATAAACCCACTTTCTTTATTACTTTGTGGTTTACGTATTTACTTAACGATAAATATTTTTAAATTCTTGATAAGATATTTTATTCATACTTTCATTGCATTTTCTATTTTTGCCGCTAAAATATTGCAACGTTGCCTCACACTTGAAAATGCTGCTTGAAATGCTGAATGAACTTAATGGCGATAACTCGCTTATTTTTGCAATACCTTTTCAGCATTATATTATTATTATTATTAAAATATTGCGCCAGCGAAACACTTTACTTCAAGAAATCTTTTTTTAAAAAAAAAAACTATGCAATTTCGTTTAATTATAAATTATGCCAGCGATTACGATCTAAAGTTTAGCTAGAAACACGCCTTAAGCTCAAACGCAGTAAACTGGCTGCAAATCATGCGAGAATGATAAAATAAAGTGGAATGAAATGAAATAATAATAAAAAGGGGAAAATATTTAGTCTGTTCTCTAAAATCTGCCACAAATTACTAACGTCCGAGTTTGATACCTGCGCGGCCGGTGATAAAAATATGAAAAATCCTCCTGAAATTTTTACAAATGTTTTAATATCTCAAGTGTATTGTAGAAGTATTGTTGGAAAATTTCAGTCTTTACTCACTTTACCAATTCATTTACTTACTCATTTACCAACAAATAATTAGCAGCGATTATAATGTACACTTGAGCCCTTTTTAGCTGTTCTGCTTTAGCACTATATCTTCGCCGACCAGAAAACCATTATTAAAGTTGCTTAACAGAGCCTGGTATGACACTAAAGGGCCTGAAAGCAACTACTCTGTCTACTCTACCATTATCCGTTAGTCATAACTTTATTAGAATACATTGTAGGGCCCACCTTCGAAGCATCGATCTTAACCAAATATTTGATTTGTTCCAAAATTAACGCCCCTTTTTACCTTATCGGCATTTGTGCAGATACCAAAGTTGCTTAACAGAGCCTGGTATAACACTAGACCAAATATTTGATTTGTTCCAAAATTAACGCCCGTTTTACCTATCGCGTAACGCCAATTTCTCAGCTGTCGAATTGTTTCTTTTATGACTGCCAACACTTTACCACACAAAATAAAATTAAATTGCCAATAACTTCCACTCAATAGAATTTCTTTTGAATTTTTGTAGATGCAAGCAAACGCCACCAGTACACCTCTCCCTACTATTCGTATAGAAACTAGTCACGACAACAACCAAGACGAATTACGTATTAAAGAGGATATAGACATTGCAAATCTGACAGCCGAAATTGAAAGTTTTGTTAAAACTAAGAGTAACGCTGATGTAGAAGCAACTCAGAAGGACGACGTGCAAATAACTACAACGTCGGCATTAACAAATTCTTCAGATAATAAAGAAAGTGTTGCATTAAGAAGAGCAGTAGGGGAAACACAAGGATTGAATGCTGGATCAAAAGAAATTTCTAGCACTGTCATCACTACAGAAGACGGTGAAACTTTACCGAAACAGACTACAAACATTGCACAGAAATCAAATGATCAAGTCACAACCAAAATTGTTACTGTAAGTACAACAACAAAAACAACAACGGATGTCATTAAACCATTGGAAAAAGTTGTTAAGACGACTAAAGTATCGAATGAAATAAAATCACATATAGATGAAAGTCAACATATTAAAACCAATGGAGCGATACCAAAGAAACCAAGCAACGGCTCTCTTGAGGGTTTAACATACGAGCAAGATTTGCAAGAACAATTGCCACCAACTGTAGCAGATCTGTGCATTAAAGAAACACATGCGGAAGAGTTGTCACAAAAACCTGTACCGCTAAAACGCCAAATTAAGACGGAAGCAGAAGTTGGGCATGTTGAATGCATACACGTACATGTAGAAAGTCCAAAAGCAACACAACGCCACGATCATACTAATGGTTTGTCAACATTTAAAACTTCCGAAACTCTACAGTCCAGCGACATCATAACCACAAAAACCCCCTTTGTACTAACCAGCCCTCCAAGCCCAAGGAAAACCCGACCACAAGTAGAGAATGCTAAGCCTGTCAAAAAGGAAATAGTAAAAATTGTAGAAACGAACACGGCAAACGAACGAATCAACGAGCTTAATATTAAAGAAGAACCAAACAATGTTAAACCGAAAATTTCTGTCAAGCCAACATTATCTCCTAAACCAGTTACAAAAGAAGTAAATGGCAAAATGCACGGTTTTGCTGAGATTCACAAGCCTGCCAGAAGAAGCATTCAAAATGGTCATGTAAGAAAAGGCTCACGCGACGGTAGCATAACCCCACCTTCTGTACCACTAAGTAAAATTAATGAGAAGGAGCAGAAAATCAATAATACCCCAAATTTGCAAATTAAAGTAAATACATGTGAAAAGAAGGAATCTATTGAGCCGACACAGAATGGAGGAGTTAATAATTTAAAAATCATAGAAAATACAACTTCTTTTAATACCAACGGTCATATCAAGCCAATAGAGGTTGAAAATGCCACAGAGATTAAAGAAAAATTAGTTACCAGTAATAGCAGCTCCGTTTCAAATCTGGCAAATCATAAGGAGTTGCAGAAACGGGAGGAGGAGTATGACTTCCTTTACAGGCCCAAACCCGCTACACAAATGGAATGGAAACGCTCTACACTGGCACCTTTAGAAACCAACATACCGCCTGAAAAACGAAAGTCTGTCAAAGATATCATAGAGTCCATCAATCGCAGCCAACGTTTACTAAATGCGGCAGCTAACAAAGATTTTACAGTTTTGCAAAATCAAAATCCCACAAGCCACAATCCCGACACTCCACAAACAAAAAAAACACATCCATCCGTCGCTCTCCATCACAACAGTAACAACAATTTCGATGACGACCTGGCCGGAGCAGCCAGTTCACCATCACCATCTCCATCCAATTATAATAACGAATGTACAGAAGCTCAAGAACTAGACCATAATGAAATATTTCAAAAGTGCAAGGTCAAAAAAGAAGTATACGATTATCGGGAAACATCGCCGATAACCTCAAATTTAGACTGGAATCCAGTGCCAAAGCCAAAACGCACCAAGGCCTCCAACGAATAACCGCTCAAAACTAATTAACCTTTAACGTTTAATTAAAAGGTGTCTGTACCAAATAAAAAAATTTTTTTAACATTAATTAAATGGGGTTCAATTGCAATACAATTTAAATATAAATGTGTGTATGTAGTTAAATAATAATAATATATTTTAAATTTTATTTTAAAATAATCTTTATGAAAAATATCTATTTCGTTGTCTTTATTTAGTGTGATCTATATAAAAATTTAAATAATATATTTATAATTTATTTTTATGTAAAACAATTATTTAGAATACTTACGACTATAATAAATTTCACCAGCTAAAAATAGACGACTACTTCATTTATTTCCAATTGTCTGTCGAAAAAGTTTTTGTCAGGAAAGGCAAAGCGTCAGCATACATTGTAAGAAGTTGTTATAGAATTTCTAACTTCTACCAGAAATTGCTTCCAAATCATTTTGCCTGAGCGGATCAAACGTACAAAGCCAGAAAAGCTACACTTCAGGCTATTAAACTGAACTTTTGGGATATCTGAATTCCATTTGTGGAGCTTTTCAGAAAAGTGCCGAGGTTTTCACATTTATTTAAATGCTTTACCAGAGGAGGCTCATATTCATACCAGAAAAGGCTAAGTTTCGTACTCTTTAATATTCGATTACTTAAAACCTTTATCAATTTGGAATGAACATTAAGCTGTTCTGAAATCCTTGAAAAATCTTCTTCCTGGCCCAGGAGCTTGCAATTCAGCAGATTTTCACACTTGGTGAAATTTTCTCTTAAACGAGTCCACACGTAAAAATTTTTCATTTCTGAAGATAAATGTTTGGAGTTAAATACGCTTTCAAGAAAAATTGCGTAGGCTCTAATAATATTAAGGCAGTTGCCCGAATGGGGGATACATCCGAACCAAAAATTTACTGCTACGTTTATATAATTAAAAAAAATGTATAGCAGGACATTTAAAACGCTTCAAAGCAAAGTAAAAATGTCACGCTGATGTCCCTAAAATAACCGGTAAAATTGTTGAACTTGGCTCTAGGCATCCCTCAGGCTATTTACAGTATTTTTATTACAAAAGATTGTCAAATCTCTCCATGTTATTTTATATGATATATACGAGGTTATTCATGCCGACCAATATATAATCTTCATATATTCACTTTTATCAACATACAATCGATATAAATTTATTCTCCTAAGATGGATGAAGACACCGAGAAATTATTTATCGGCCCCCATAATACTATATGGGCAAGTGTGTTTTAATATATAATTCATATTAAAATTTTAATTCATTTATATGAAAATTTAATTAATGTTATTTATATTTATATTTATGTTTTATTTTTTTAATATTTGCAATATAATATAAAAGGAACATAAAAAACTCACTTACCTTGTATAGAAAGAATTTCCACATATAGATACGTATTTCGAAGTAGATCCATTCATAGCCTATTTATTAGTCATTTTATCAAACGCATAATTTTTACCCGCACTGTAAATTATGCCTTTTTGACTTTTTCCATTTCTATAATACACAACGATTTTTTTTATCGGCATAATATTAATTTGCGTAAAAGAGCTTTTTTATTTTTATTAACACTTTTATTGATTTTAATTAATTACTTTTGTTAAAAAATGTGCTAATTTTCTTTTCACAAATGAACTTTTGTGGGAAGTTAGGGACATTCGAGTCGATGCTCATGGAAAGTAAAAGCTGTTACGAAATTAAAGAGAGATTTGAATTTGCAATTTACCGCCGTTTAATAAAAATAAATAAAAAGTCAGATAGAATGTTAATGAACTTTTGCCTAAGCAGTGCATTTTTAAGCAAAACCCTCTGAAATACTCACGTAGTTTCTGTATTCATTTAGGCAAAAAATTCTTTTTAAAAATACATATATTACATGACAAACTTAAAGAACTCGCCCAGAAGCAAAAGTAACATCTGTGCTCTTGAGCTTTTCCTGATTGAATTCGCCTTCATATTGCAGCTGGATTACAGCTGTTGATAATTAACGGGTGGCCCAAATAAATTGAAATCAAATAAACTTAATTTCACTTCACTACAAAAAAAAAATTTATCCAGCTTTTACTACCACATAAAGCCTTCGCGCAACATTATTTATACGTGCAAGATTTTAAGGACTTGTTTGGATTTTCCATTTCATTTCACGAATATTTCGAAGGAAAATTATCTTTAAAGTTCTGAATAGTTTGCGGTTTATTAAAAAGGCATGTGTCCAAAAGTGCTCTACAAAAAAATTTTAAATTAGTGAAATTCTAATATCGGGTTAGCGCTATTAATATTTATGTGAAACCTATCCAAATTCGTATATTGCATTTGAAGGCGAAACTGAAAATAGGCATGCCTCACCGGGCATCGTTCCCTTCATAATACAGTTGTCAGAGATCTTCGTAAGCTCCTCCTTACAATTGCAAGCTCATTTTGTGAGGTTCAGATTCGCCAATTATATTTCTTCTCATTAGCATCACCATGAACATGATTCTGATGTGAAAATTTATCAGCCAAATTCTGACTGAACCGATATAGTATTTCCAAACGTTACTCAAGTATGGAAAAGTATATGAAGGAAAAAGTCAATATTTCGAACAGAAACGAATGCGACCCATATCAAAATAACATCATGATTTACAATGGAACTTTTATTTCAAACACTCGTGCTGCTTGTGTAGCAGATCCCCAGAATATTCCACCAGAAGCTTCCAAAACGGAGAATTGGCAATAAATAGAAGTAGCCTGACGTTAAGTGAAACAAGTTGAAGCGAAACTCTTGCTTGTAAGTAAGAAATTTATACATGTATGTTATTCATATCTTTACCTTAATTTAGGAAGATCGCTATTCAGTTTATGTCAAAATGTCGAGTTTTTATATATTTCAACCGATGATGATGACCTACAACAACATTGACAAAGCAACACAAATGATTGGCCTAAAAAATGGACTTCAAAGAAAATGAAAAGAATGCTCTTTGATTTTTCGGTCTTCTGTAAAATAAGAAAAATAGTAGTTAAGGACTCTCAACAGAAGCAATTGTTTGAGTTTTTCAATAGCGTTTCCTGAAGCAGTTCTATAATTTTAAATAATGAATATGTCTTGCTATTGGTCCAAAAGCATTTTTAGCATGTGCAGTAGCATAGACCGACGTTAGCCAAATATTTCCCACAATTCGTTTATCTGTTATATATTATAATTTTAGATTTATTTTCATAATGGATTAAGACATTTCTCACCTTCTCCACTTTTATACACAATTTTATACTTTTTCATACCAAACTTTTTTAATTGGATTGATAAGGAGCAAAGGATTTAGCTTGGTTATGATTTAGGTGCTTCTCATTATTGACACTTTATGAAATTATATTTTTAATTGATATATTTTAGATTTGATCACTACAAGGCTTCTTAATCGGCCTTGTATTTACTTTTTACTGTTTTTATTTTTAAGGGAATTAAATTTTTATTTATATTTCAAAATTTCAATACGGCCAGGCACCTTAATTTGCCTTGAATTGGCTTTTTACCTTTTTTAATTTTTATGCAAATTAAATTTTTATTTTTATTTTGAGGATTTCATCACTCGCACGCACCTTAATCCATCTTGAATTTGCTTTTTACTTATTTCACATTTTATGATATTATATTTTAAAGATTTACTTAAATTTGCTTCTATATTTCAAGGATTTGATCACCACCAGGAATCTGCATCTACCTGAGATTATTTATTTGCTTGACTTTTAACTTAGAGATTTAATATTCTTCCTTTTACTTTTAATGCGCTTTATGAAATTTATTTTTTTTTTTATCCGGATTTTATAACTGCAGGATACTGAAACCTCCTTGGGATTCAGCATCATTGTTTTCTAGTATATTTAATTAATTACTTTTTGTTCATAACGGTCCTTTGTGTACAAATACAAATGCACTTTTAATTATGTTTAACTTGTGTAAATTATTATGTCATTATATGGTATGCCTTTTAAGATCTTACGCTTCCTATGAAAATAGTTTTTCCGTGCAACATTCAAATCTTATATTGCAGACGTAGATATGCAATTATATCTTAAATGCACTTTCTTCAAACTATGGTTGCAGTTATATTAGCTTTAATGTGCAATTTTTCCTCTTTGTAAATTGATTTCAATTCCAAAAATGCTTATCCAATTTACCTTGGCATACGGGAAATTAAATTTGACACTTCTGTATTTTAGTGAAAGGTTTCCATCAGCATATCCGCTGAATATTTGCATACGACCGTACACTTTTTTTTATGTTCCGCTTGCATTATTCTTTTTATTTCACAAAATACTGAAAATTTCTTAAGCTATATGTGTACTGAATTTTTTCTAGAACAAGCTGATTCTTCCCGCTAATTCTACTAATTATTCACCGCTGTAATATTGCCAATACTGATTTTTAAAATTTTTTGCTTTTGCAACCAGCATTGCCAGCAGTCTAACGACACTGTATTTGTTATTTTGTTATTACATCATTTTGTTATTAGTAATGTATGAAATTATAAGAGCTGTTGATTATATGCCATCAATATTTTTAATAATAACTTTAATTTTTCTAATATTCTCCAAATGAACTAAAATAAAATATTTAAATTTTTAAAAAAATATTTTTCTGGCAAGGCTGCACTTGTGCCTAATGGATCCTCTTAGGCAGATAATACTAAATTAATCTACTGCTCGATAGGTTGAATGAAATAGTAATTTCAACTGACAAATACATTTTATTTTATTTACATTTATTTTTCAATATTTCTTTACCGCTATGGATATCTAGGAAAATATGAATTTAACAAAAAATTGAAATATTTACGTATGTGGCGATTGATTTTTCTATGACATTTAAAAAGTATTTTAACTGATAAATAAAAGAACAAAAATGTTTTTTGTTAAATAAATGAGTAATTTTCATGTATTTTTGATTTTCGTTCGCTTTTAGATATAAGAGGAGTTACGTATATATTTTTAGGTTTATTAATATTTTCTTATTAATATAAAAGTCAACTGAAATTGGAACACAACACCTGACTGGTACAGGAAAATTAATTCCAATATAGTTAACGCCTACAAACTGTTCGTCGTGCTAACAAGAAGGGCCCAAAATAAAATAATTATACTTAGACTATTTACAAATAATTATAATTATTATACAAATAATTTACTTATAAATATAATACGTAAATATGTATAATATGTATTGCCTTATTAGATTAGAGTGTAATATGATTACTATTAAAAAAAAATATTCTTAACTTTTCTTAAGTTAATCCTATGAAAATCTATGACCATAATTTTAACACCCTCTCAGCCAAATTCTTTGCAGTATTAATTATAATTTTTGTAATATTTAAAATAATAATTAATAATTCTTTCAGATGTAGTTAGTTTTTGAAACTAATTTATAAATAGCATATTTTCTTTTCTAATTAGGCAATTTTAGAATTACACTCATTTTCAATTGTAAATATTATATTATCATGGAACGAATTAAATGTAGTTGGCATAATACTAATTGATTTTTTTTATATCCAATTCTTCAAATTAATCGTTTTTGCATGACAAGGTTGTCTATAATTGGAGAAGTTTAAAATCCAATAGTAAGTTCTTTTTGTTATATATGTATAAGTTTTATCTTCATATCTAAAATTTTATACATAAATTTTACAATACATCTTTGTATAATTCTCAATAATTTCCCATTTTAGTTTAATATTTTTATCATTTTTTTAAATTTTAAAAAATCAATTTTTAAAAAATAATTTTCAGTTAAGATTTTAAGAAAATTTAAAATATATTTACAAATTTTATAAGTTCATATCAGCCTCAAAGAAAATTCTTCTTTATCTATTTTGTTGAACTCCATATGGTCTATGTGGTACAGATAGGCTTGATTTCAGTTTATACTTTTCTGAATATGTTATTATATTTAATTTAAAAAGATTCTCAACAAATTTCTTGTATGTAGTGCGAACTTTTGTTGGATCCTTATTTGATAATTTATAATTGGTATTATTCCCCACAATATTTTCCATCCTTGATATATAATCACATCTACTCATTGCAATATTTAAAATAAGTAAATTCCTGTTATTGTTTAAAAACTTTTTAGTACTGTTAATTGACATACAAAAGCCAGCTATGTTGTATCAAAAATTAATTTTTTTAAATGCTTTATTGAAAACAAGTACTAAAATACTTATAAATTGCATTTTCTTGTTAAAAAATTTAAAATAAGTGATTAACTTAAAAATGAATAAAATTTCTTAATTTTAATTTCTATTAGAATTGGATAACTGATTGAATTCTTTTTCGATGTATTTAGAAAATCGCGATAGGTTTATAAGAACAGTTTGTACGGCCGGGTAACGTTCTTTTAACTCTTTACGTTGACCACGAGCTTTTGATTTGAAACACTTTTCTAGTTCTTTAATAACAGCAGGCAAGTTAAGATCAATAAGAACTTGATGCCAATCATTTTCTGAAAACATGTCCATTAAAGCATCTAAAGCTTCTGAAATTGTCCACACATCGTCTTCCTAAAGAAATATTTAAATTAAAAAATAAATAAAAAATGTCTAAATATTTTAAAAAATGTATATTACCTGCGCACATGTGTCAATAATAAAGGAAATTATAATTTTTACCAAAGGTTCGGGTAACAAACATCCCAATGTACCCAACATACGCAACCAATTTGCCCGAATTTCTGGCATAGTGCATTGTTTAACTCCATTCAACATGAGCTAAAATCAAATGATGAAAAATGTGTGATTTAAGGTATAAATAAATATTTACCTCCAAGTCACTTTCTGTCATTTGATTAAATAGTTCTCCCTTTGTTTTTAAATGATCTAGAGCTGCGCGCATTAATGAAGTAGAGGGTTCCAATAATGAAATATCCTTGGGACCCTTGAATACTTGTTGACCTAAATCAACCCACACGCTGTAAATGGCATTATGCCCACCTAAATCTTCAGTACTCAAGCAATTGCACAAATTTTGCAAGCACAGCAAAGATGAAATATTTAAATTTTTAGCTCTGCAAGGAAACCAGTTTAAAAAAAACTCTAAAAAAAAGTTATACGATCAATCATACTTCATTAATAATCCCATATTAGAAATACGTAATTGCTGCACGAGACTATTGTCTAGAGGTTGAGCACGCTGCCATAACTAAAATTATTTTAATTTATGTGTAAAAATATAAATTAAACCAATATCGGAAAAGGTATTCTATAATAATAAGATGCGTTTACATTTTTTTATAGAATGCTAGTCCTTTCCGCTGCCATAAAGTTTGCAAAATAAAATAATTTATTACCTTGTCAACTATAGCCAATGATTTAATTGCTTCCACTATTTCGCATGGCAATTTATCACCTTCATTAATATTTGTGCTGCTTCCATTTCTTTGATTTGTTTCATAATCTACTATTCTTTCATTTTCGGAAAGCTCCTCATCTTCAACGTCATCCCATTCTATTAGAAATAGCAACAGGAAAATATACTTTAATAAGCACTATGCGAAACAAATCTTATTTATTTCGAAAAAAATACATTTTACTTTTGGTAACAAGCACGTACCTTCATCTTCCGATGAGCACAAATTTGTTATAACTTCCGCAGCAACACGCTGAGCATCCATTAAATAAGAAACATCTCTTATAGCAATATCATCCGCAGTAGGTAATTCTTGTCGCCTTCTCCGATTTGCAGCAGCTTCTTCAGTTTCATCTAAATAAAAATATGCGTATTGACTGAAAATCTAAAGTGGATATATCCATATTACCATCTTGAGTATCCATTTTTATTTCTAACTCCAACGTTTGGTCTTTATTATCTTTGCTATGCAAATTACTTATATTTTTGAGAGCTATTTGATGATTTGTTTCTAGGACTTGTGTTAATGATTGTAAAATTTTGTCAGTATATGAAGCAGCCAATGCTGGAGCATTGCTTAATATGCCTGATGCCAGTGTTCGTAAGTACGCGTGACCATAGTCTCCGGTAACTGATAATAAACAAAGGAAATTCTGTACATGCCGATTTAAGACTAACCATGATTTCGGATTATTCTCCGAAACCACTAACAAACACTGGGCCACTGAAATAGATATATCTAAGCCAAAAACCATGTAGTCCAAACATCTAATGAAACATTCCATAAGCTGACTTTGATTAAATGTTTCTACTGCAGTAGAAGTACTTTCACACAAGTTCCACAAAAGATTGATTGCCTGCAAAAATACATCGGAACGTAAATCCATTTGATCACACATGCCGGCATCAAATGATGGTCTCCACTGAATGTCCAACGCATATTCTTGTAGCAAAACCATTAAGGGTGTCAGCACATCTTGCTCTACCAAAAAATCACAAACTTCTACGCCATTAACAGAAAGATTCCTTAATGCTCCAGCGGTTGCATTTCGTATCGATTCATCCTTCTCACATAACAAAGGAGCCGCAATTCTTACCAAGTCACTTTGGCAAATAGCTCGAACTTTATCTTTGCTATCTGCTAATATAGCCATCGACTGCAAGCCATTAATCTTCTCTTCTATATTAGCATTTTGCAGCTGATCTCTGATAGCTTGAATTGGGTTATTGCCAAAGTTCTCATCCTCTTCGGAACCATTTAATAAGTCGTCTGCATCACTTCTGTTAATTCCTAATAAAGGGTCCATTTTAGCAGCGTACCACTTTTTACTTTTCCTGATTTTCCCCATTGCTACTAAATCCCAATCCTATGCAACAATTTTCTATATATTTGGAAAGCAGACCCCACGTGCAGCAAAAAATTGATAAATACTTCAACAACAAAAACAAAACTCTTGAACTACAGCCGCAGTTGTGAATAGTAGTATTATATTTTATCAATTGTTGCAATTAATACAATCTAAAAAGGTGGCATCATTAATAACTGATAAGTTGCAAAAAAGTTAGTTCAAGTGTTTTTATATGTCAGATTTGAAGCGAATGCAATTATTTGTTCCTAATCAAAACGAATTGAAAACAGGTGACAAAGAAAGCTCAGGTGAGATTATCGATGTGTTTACAAAATGTGCACTTCAGAAACTAACAATACTAAATGTGCTCTTAATTATATATACATATGGATATATAAAATGGGTTAGTTAAAAGTTTGGACCTGTCGTGTATGAGTATATAAATAAAATAAGCTGTGATTTCGAATATTAACAATTCGTGTAATTTTTTTTTTAAAGCAATTAAACAGTTGGAATACTAAATTTTGTTATTTTAGCAAGCTGTTTTAATTAGAAAGCAAATTTTAGGCCACATTAACTAAAAAATTAATTATTTACAACTGTTTTAAAACAGAAGTTGATCACATGATAAAGCCGTTAGTTTAGTTAGGTATTTATCCATATATGCTTTTAATTACTTTCATACATGGTATGAAATTTTATTGCATGTACATATGCATATATGTTTTTATGTTAGCTTTTTCGTTACTTACTAGTGCCCCTTTTGTTGACCTCAATAATTTAACTATAGTAATGAGCTTTTGCAATAATAGTCAGCAATATACTCTGAAATTTGCCAGATTGAGTAAACGCAGTGTATATGATGAACGTACTGTAATCGATCATAAGCCTCATTTTGTGATTACCATTTCCGAAATAAGATCACCCGTTGAATTCGGCTTAAATAAAACCATTCATAACATTTTTTATTTATATAGATTTGAATTATTATAGTGCACAAAGAATGTTGCAAAAAGTTAATCAAAAATATGACAGTTTAAAATGCTTTTATCATGCTATGGCAGCAATACTGTTAGTTTATTTGTAGGTCTTAACTAATAGCCTTTATTTGTGAGCCAACAGCATCAAATAAGACATAAGCAACGATGCATAGCGACAAATTGTGTGGGTAAAATATTTCTAATGAACACACATCTATTTAAGTTCGAAAGAACTTAAGTTTCGGACGCTTTCGTTGTGAATTGCTATGAATATAAATGGATTATTGCAGTTTTAACTGTTTTATTTGCAAAAGAACATATTATTTCTATAGGAAGTATTGGGTTTGTTATTTTGATAGGCTGGCTCTGGAACACATTGTTACAATTCCTGCCAGATCTTATCAAATTAGATTCTTATTGTGAATAAAATATTGTGTTCCTCTCAAATACAACTCTATAAAATTTGGTTTAAAGAATAACTTTGCAACTAAAGTGAAAAGACGTGAATAGACAGCTACATATTAAAAAATGGAGTAATTTTTTATAGAAAATGAATCTAAACTTAATATTTAAAAAATATTAGTATTACAAAAAAGAATTAAAACAGTGTTAATTTTAAAATAGCGTGCTAAAGAGTGTAAGCAAAATAAAATTATACCATCGTTGAACGATAATTATCGAATTTTGTTTCTTGCGTTGCCCCTTCCATTTTCTTCAACATTCATTTCTTGTGGTTGTCCTAAGCAAAGCGCAGGATACATATCGCGCAAAATGTGTTAAAGCAAGTGCCAGAATAACTTGTAAAAGGAAACTTATAATAAAGTTTCAGGATAAAGCTGTATAGCAATAGCCGTTGTTATAAGGCATAGTTATCGATAACTGTTTTTTTCATATGCTTTAAATGAAATTTCTTTAAAGATGTCATCACTATTGACATTTTTGTTAAAAGAAAAGATATATTTCATTTTTTCCTTTGAGTTGACTTTTATTTTATAAAAAAGAGAATTAAAGTGAAAAATACATAAAAATTTTACTAAAATTTTAATAGAGTATGTAATATTTATGTGAAATTTGATGAAATTAAAAAAGCTATGGTAAATAAACATATTTCTACTGGATTTTAGTTAGTACTATGAAGTGGATGTAAAGCAAAAAAATAAGGAACGCATGTTCCATTGTGTGTGAAGCAAGCCCGAAGTTGTCCGGTTTCATACGAATCACGTATGTACGTACCAAAAAAGACGGGAAAAAATTTGTCCGTCTGTTTTATATACATGGTCTTACAGTGATTTTGGTTTCTACAATTTTTCTTATAAGTTTTCTTTTTTTGGTTGTCGAAAGCAAATTGGAAAAGGAATCCTGAATAAAAAGGATTAAAAAACTGAAACAGGTAAAATGTATTTTTTTGATGCCATTTAGGTTTTTTCTATAAGAGTAAAGTTTTTATTTTTATTGTTTCGTTCTGTAGTTCTACTTGTTCTTCTGTGTGTGTGCTTAGTAGCAGAAGTACAATTAACCCATTAAATTGGTTGAAATTCAATGGTGTATATGGGTATGTGCATATGTATGTATATTTGTGGATATAGTTTTATTTGTTGGTTGTATGATGGTTTGTTTTAAAATTTTATCAAATGAACAGGGAAATTTTAATACATAATTCGCAATACTTATTCCCTTTTTATAAATATTAATAATAAATTGGCACAAAATGATTTAAAGGGGATTTTAGAAAGTTTGAGTGAAATAAATAAAAATGTAGATTATTATTTAATTATTATTTTTATATACATACATATGTACATTAAGTTGTATAAATCAGAAAATAGTAGCAGTTGCAATATAACAAGAAGAGTGCAGCGACTTGCAAAATTAAGATTTCTATCCATAGCAACTTGCTTTTGAGAACTTTGAAGTAATTTTTCTTTGGTATCTATAATGCTGTCCTTATAATATCAATCGTATTAAACTTAATTTGCATTAAATTATTGTAAATTACTGTACCCCTTTGGCAAGCCGCTAAAAATCGGATTTGATAAACCTGTTCAAAAATTGAGTTTGTAAAAGAAATACATTTTTTTCTATAAACTTTTTGAAATTTTGCTCTTACTCCTTTATGTGACTTTCTTATCAGTTTTTAAACAAGGATCCATTTTCAGCAACTCTTCATTAATCAAAGTTTTGCAATAAAAATTTTAATATTAGGATTTTTGATCTTTGAAAATTGACAGGTTGTGTATAATGTGCTATAACAATTATTTCATTATATGCATAGTGAAGCTTTCAAAATGTTGAATTATCTAAGGCTTATATCTGACTACATGTAAGCGATGATCTCAAATAGACAAGAAACAATTTTGTGCTGTTGGTATTAGTCTGTGAGCGGTCTAAATAAACTTTGTGATCATATGCATGCATACATATGTACATACATATCTCCCCATTAACATAGAGAGGTTCTAGGTTGTATTTAATATTTTTTTTTTAAGCTGGACCATTTTTTTGGAAAACTTATTTCGTTTAATTTATTGCGTGTAATTTTTAGCAACTCCCCCTACACATTTGAAGAAATTGGTATTGTAGGTACTGGATCATTATAAAGGAAAGATGCAAACTTATTTTGATACATGATTAAAAAACTGCATTTGTTACCATTTTCGTAAAGTTTCGTAAAAAATTGTAGGACTTGCTAAAAATGTTTGCATAAAGAGGCTTAAGATTTTCGACGAAAGTGCAACATAGCAACATGCCACCTGACACAATACGACGTTATCTTTTTACAAATGTCAGCTTTAGTAAATTTGAACAATAGTTACGGGTTTAATATTAAAAAATTCATCATCATTTAGCAAAAAACCACTTAGTTTTCTCAAAATATTTGCACAAATATTTTTACTCTTACTATTTCACTAAATTTGCTCACATATTGAACAATTTAAATTCACTTTTATAAACTGCATGAAATTTAATATATTGCCAAAATTATTTCGAACGAAAATTCAAATCTATTTTTTCTGTTTCACGAACTTTTAATTTTATTCTTATTTTATAAAAAAAAAAATACCTAAAACTCAAAATTAAATAAGAAATAAAATTTAAATATGACATTGTTTTTTATCGACAAATCAAATTTATAATTAAATAATATGAAACGTGATGAAATTGCTTTAAATACTTTGCATTGCTATGTTTTTATAAATATGTCACATGGCGTTTGAAGGAAATATCGAGAAGAATAATAAAATTCATAATTTAAAAAAAAAATTAAATTAATTGTGTATTTTTATTTTTAATATATTTTTTATTTTGCAGAATAGAATGGATTTGCCAATAATTTACTTATTACCAATTTGATAGTGAGCATTGAATTGGCCAGACAAATAATAATCTTCCATTAAGAAAGAATAATATAAATTAAAAATTAAAAATTAAATCTCTAATCGAATGTGACATTATAAATTAAATCAGGACGACGATAAAGAACTGAAGGAATACAGATTTTATGAAACAATTACAGCAAACAAAATAAAAATTAACTACCATCCCACAACACATCAATAGAGGCGGACCAAATTATATACTCTTTTGTATACAAATCACTGAAAATTTACAAATTCTTCAAAAAAATATTTAAATACACCATTCATTCTAACCGAGAAAAATCTCATAGATATTAAAATGATCAGTTTGGCAATCACAAATTAATATCCATACAATTAAATTTATTAAATTGTATAATTTTGGTAATATTTGTATGCATGTTTCAACAAGGAGGTAAATTTTATTTAAATGCGTCAAAATGGAAATGTTATCAGCATTTAAATTACAGTAATAACAATAGGGATAAATATCAAGATATTGAAAATTCTAATCGAACGTCATCAAGATTTCCATGTACTTTGAAATATTTACATAAATTGAAAATAAGGAGAAAAAACCGCGAAAAAACAGGCCTGGGAAAATCAGACAGTTTATATAGCGTTAACAGCGTTAAAGAAAGCATTGTGAACGAGGCCGGTTCTAATACCGGCATCGATATTTACAGGCTTAAGCAGAAAATGGCTAATACTCTTTCCGTCATGACAAACGTATTGAGAAATGTAGTCAGCAAACAGCGGATACGCTACAAGGAGAAAGGCTTTAATCTAGACTTAGCCTGTAAGTAAAAAATATATCAATACACTATTGATGTCATTTATTGTTCAATGATTTTACTTTTATAATATTTAGATGTTTGTGATAATATTATTGCCATGGGCTATCCAGCGGATAATTATGAAAGCATGTATCGGAATCCTTATGCAGACGTATTTAAATTTTTAGAAGATAATCATTATGATCATTATAAAATTTATAATTTATGTCTTGAACGCAGCTACGATATTACAAAGTTTCATGGGGTAAGTTGTGTAATTTTGCAACATTAATTTAAGTATTTTGTAAAATATATAAAAAGAAAAACCACAAACGGTTTTACATTACATCCGAGTAAAAAAATATAACAAAGTTTACTTTGGCAATGTCTTCTTAATTCTCTCTTAAACTTTGTCTTGTGCTCAAACACATCAAATCTTCTGGTAAGAATATCACCCATGCGACAAATTATGAAGAAATCAGTTTTGGAAAAGTATCAAAGTCTTTACTCGCTGTATTAATTTTCTCCCTGTCATGTACACAATCAAGACTTTGCAAAACAATCTGCGTGCCCAAATGGGCTACAAAAGAAAAGCAAAAACTTATGAATTAAAATTTTTTGTTTAAAATCTAAGGTATAGTTATAAAAAAAAGTTATGTTTCTTAAAATATTGAAAAGCTCTTATTTATTTTTTTTTTATAGATCAATTGAAGAATAGGAAAATATAAACTTTTCCACACAGTTTTTGGGTGCAAAAATTGGTAGAATACTTTTTTTAATTGTTTAACCATTTGCCAACGAATAAAGTGGCAATATGTTGTTGTAGCTTAAATGATCATGTAAAATAATATTAAATAATAACAATTAAAAACTTAATTGGGGATTAAATGATTTCTAGTATATTAAACAAGTTTCCATTGCCATTTAAATTATTTTTATTCGTAGAAAGTAAACTATTAATGTATAAAACTATTAAAGTAAACTATTTACAATTTTTTTTTAAGCCTGAAAAACAAATTGGGCACAATATAATTCACAGGTAAAACTTCGAAAACCAGTATCTGAGTCACATAATATACAAAATTGTTGCGATCTAAATTTATACTATTTAACAAGTTTTAAGTCGAATTTTATTGTACTTTTTTTCAACATCTTTAATTTATTTAGCATATTTTAGTTAGTGTTGGTATCTTAATTTTGTACTTTGTAACTATCGTAAATTGTAGAAAAGGCATATCGGAGCGCCATATATGCCATTTTAAAATACTCTTTAGTTGAAAGTTTTTTTTTCTTTATTATATATTTTAAAATTTCTTTTTATAATTATTTAAAGAGAGTTGCTCTTTATCCGTTTGAGGACCATAACCCACCTACGATAGAATTGATACTTAATTTCTGTGAAGATGTGGATAAATGGCTTAAATGTCATCCTCTAAATGTAGCTGCAGTACACTGTAAGGCCGGTAAAGGTCGTACGGGTAAGTTAGTGTGTTTTAATCGCTCACATAGTATAATAAAGGCTAATACGAAATCCTTGCAGGCACCATGATTTGTTGTTATTTGCTTTATAGTGGGCTACAGCGTACGGCTGAAGATGCTTTAGCGTGTTACGATGAAAAACGAACCAAGGATCGTAAAGGTGTAACGATTCCATCGCAGCGGCGTTATGTTCAGTATTTTTCAAAATTAATGAGATTGGGTTCACCGTATAAACGACGTATAATACAGGTTACATAATACAACAAACTAAATCCTTCATATATATAAAACTCTTTCTTTTTGTTTTATCTAAAATTAGCTTTGCGAAATACGTTTTTCGAAGGCCAATACGTTACACAGTCAGGGCACCGTTCATTGCTCAATTTCTGTATTACAAGATAAATTACAGGTAAATATACACTACATTGTATTCAATTACGTTAAATATTTAAACTTATTGCTAATTAATTTTTTTGGATTTACTTACAAATAATGTATATTTTATTAATATTTATTTTTTCTCTCTCTGTTTCTTTTAGCAATTGCAAAGTTTTCAAATTGATTTTCGGAAAAGTAATGTGCTAGATATGAAAAAGCCAGCCCTACCGGTGTCAGGCGACATTAAAGTCGAAGTAACGAAAAATACAAAGAAAATTTTTCATTTTTGGTTTAATACCTTTTTTGTAACGGATGCTGCAGGTTAATATTATAATTAGCATTTTATTATGATAATGATTTATGGCAAAATTTGTTTTCGAAAAAAAAACAGCAATTGCATTTATTACTTTTTTTATTTTTACTTTCAGTTGCTGAGGGTGAAGGCAATGATGTTAAGCTTGTGTACACTTTACAAAAATGGGAAATCGATGATGTACACAAAGATAAGTGTTATCCTGACGATTTTAAGGTGATTCAATTATAATAAAATGTTAAAAAAGATCTATTGCAATATTTGTAGTGCATAAAACTAACGACATTTTTCATATGCTCTTCAGCGCATATAATTATTTGTTACTGTTCTAGCACAGCAATGAAATATATTGTATGATTTTTATATGGACAAATTAAAAATATAACGAGAATTAAAAATGTAACGAATGTTTAGTTGATTGTTAAAAATAAATGTGTTCTTGTAAAACAAATCAATATTCACAGCAATATCACCATGAAAGAAGAAAGTAAGATATTAATTGCTTAGCGAAAACTTCTTTCAACAAAGCTTAAAAGAAAATTAAAAAAAAAACATTTTTAACAAAACTTTAAGAATCTAAACGGAGCCGTAGTTGTATAGTTACTTTATTTCCTTTTTTTCCAAGAAATTTATTCACAATATTTTTCGCAAATTAAAAATGTTATTTATTTTTTTCATTGAAAAATTAAAGAAATTAGTTATAATAATATACTGCTGATTTCCTTTATTGTTCTGACACCAATGGCCGAATATATACCGGTCCAGTTGTCCGTTAAATATTTCTCACTTGCTTTGTATATAATAAATTTTACAGATACCAGCGAAAACATTGAAAATTGACACAATTCAAATGTCAGATAAAAAATAAACAACGCAAAGCATACAAAAATTTTGACATGTATTGAGGTAGCCGACGATTTTTCGTGGAATCGCATTGTTAGATCTACTTAAAACTAATCATTTACCCCCTGATTATGAATTGACAACCAGTTTAGTTGTTTTGTCTTGAAGTAGACTAGACTGAACTTCATTTTTATATTATGTATTACAACCAAAACTAGTATAGTCTTCAACCTACTCGTTATATTTAACTCGTTCCTTTCCTTTGCTAAATGGAAATTTGACAACCAATTTGCCACTCTGCCGTTTCAAGAAGAACAAGGCGACTAAAAAATATAGTGCACATAAATATAATATAAAATGGATATAAATGTGGATCTAATTTACATACTCAAAGTAAGAAAGTTTTTTGAACATAATAGAACATTTATTAAAAAAAAATTAACTTAATTATTCAGATTCATCAGCTATTTTTGCGTAAATGAAGATGCATTTTGCTATTTGTTAAATGAAATAAAAAACAATATGCGACCGACTATTCGAGGCAATGCGATTCCCTATATTAAAACTATGCGTTTTTTTTTGCTGAAGGCAGATATCATTTATGCATTAATTTTTGTTTCCCTATTTCATGAATATTAAACTTACAATTTTTTTCTCCATTTCGATGCAAATTCGACGGCAAGACAACTGCAAATGATGAGTTGTAAGAATTTGGCTGTTCTCACAACCAATAATTACATTGGTTGTAATCCATAATAGCCTAAAATTTTGCAACACAACTGAAAACTAACTAGTTGTAATTGTTTTGTTTAGTTGTAAATCATAATACCTAACTGACAACTACTCAGCAAAATTACAACTAGTTTTATTATAGTTGTAATACATAATCAGGGTTAATCATAATTATTTTATTTTAGTAAACTAAATATTTTAATAATAAACCACATTTTATTAAAACCATAACTGTGTGATTATAGCGTGAGAGCTATATTCTCAAAATCTGTAATTCTATAGCGAATATAACTATATTGAATTTCTGAAGAATATGTACTTATATGTATATATGCAATATTTTGTTTTGCAGGTTGAACTTGTGTTTTATGTCGACGATAACAAAGTTGATTGTGGTCATATACAACTTTCTACCAGCAATCGACCCACTACAAATCATCGGCCTACAACACAAACTGCTGAGAAAATTCGAATAACAGCTCAAGACCAGAATCAACACCAGCATCAGCCACAAAAAAGCAGTTATCCTTTTCCGCAAAATAATAGTGGTGGTATTGAAGTGAACTTCATATGTGATCAAAAATCATCCTCAACGACGTCGGTCAGTAGTAGTTTAGGTGTTAGTGGACCGGATATCAGCAATGGCTATGCACCCAATAGGCGTACAACACAACGAAATATTAGCGTAGTTCAAAACTTACGCAATAACCATAGCAATCATTACATGGCAGCAACAGGTGTCAATGATAATGTAATATTTTCAGCGCCAACGCCTGCACCACATATGACATCATCGAATTATACGGAACAACAACAGAAGCAACCACAGAAAAATACTGTCTCTGGTAGTGATATCGTTGGATGTGAAGAAGATTTACAGGCTTCCCACGATTTAGATGAAAACACATCTACAAGCATATGCAACAGTAGCAACAATAGTACTAATATGATTAGCAATAGCTACAATCACAGTAACAATAGCAGTAAAACTGGCAGTGTCAGTAGCCAATCGTCGTCTTCAGCAATTGAAGATAATGAAGAGGACTGGGAATCCGGTGAGTCCCAAGCTAAACAACTTGAAAACATTACTTTTCTACTTTCTACTTCCACTTTAACAAATCCTCCTCCTGTTACTACTACCTCCCATATTACTTCTACCCAATCTTCGAACCCATCAAAATCCACACACATCAATTTTCCAAACATTATAAGAAATAAAAATCTTAGTAGCGATATTTCAAACCTTTCCAAACCTTCAACTCTTTCCATCAATTCCACTTCCGTATCGTCCTCTCCCAACTGTTCCCATAACAATACATGTAAAATTAGTAATAGTAGTTGTACAAATAGAGTTGTTGGTGGTGATGATGATGATGATGATGAAAATATTGACGAGAGTAAAAAAATAATAAATAAGAAATCAAATTCGAACCAAGTCGTGAAACCAGCCCCAAATACAACAGATACTAACACTAAATCTGTAGAGTTCAAGCGCGAAGACAACAGTATACCAAGTATTAGTACATGTGAGGCTGTCACCCCTTTGGTAGCGTCAGCTCCTCTTAGTAATCGTCCTAAGTTTATGCATATGCTAATATCACCAAAAACTAGGCAACAACAATCTACACACAAAAAAAATTTTAAACGAAAACTGTGTAACAGTAAAGCTAAAGTATCGAATTCATATGCTAGCGTTTGTGGTGCTAACGATTTCTCAGGTAATTCGTTGCCACATGCGTCTATCGCCGCAGTGGGTACTGGCGGTGGCGTGGCGACCGCCTCGAAGTTAAAACTTAAAATCAAATTAAAAAAGAATAAATTTAAGTTGTCACAAAAATTGCAATGGTTTCAAAGTTATTTTCGTAGTGATCCTGTGGATTTTTGTGAGAACTTTGTTCAACAGACGACCTCTATGCGATGTAATAGCATGTGTAGTACAGCTAGCCGTGCTCATAAGTCATCCACAAGTACCCCACCACCTTCTATTACACCGCCGGCTGTAGTAAATGTAGATTCTTCAAGTGAACAACTACGAAGATCCGTTAGTAGTGTTCATTCGGTGTCCACATCGAATGCAAGCATAGCAACTGGTGATATGTGTGAAGATTATTACTCGTCTATATGTGACAATCAATTAAGCTTTAGCAACTCACCTTGTAAGAGTCCTCGTACTATGACAGATATGGCTAGTAGTGTTAGTATAAGTCAAGGTAGTTTCGGTAGTAGCTTTGCGAAAAACGTAGGAACTTTGAATGTGAATTTACGCGAACGTAGAGCAACCTTGCCCGCTGGCAATTCCCATGTAAATGGCCGACGGAATAATGGTAATGTGGTCATTGTGGCAGCTAAGCCGGCCAAAACTAATGCAATAGGTTTTAATGTCAATGCGACCAATTTGGCCTGCCAGGATTCATTTGATACAAATGGGGAAGATGAAGATGTAGAAGAATCACCGGCCAGTATTTATTATACACCGACTTGTGCCATAGTATCGAAATGTGACAGTGAAGAATATACGAACAAAGCATTTGTTTTTCCACAAACACCCGAAGTACGTAATGTGTCATCAGATAATGTGGATCAAAGGTCTAGCACTACCTGCAATGCATCTCCACCATTGGCAACAAATATGTTTGCCACCAAGCCGCAGACGAAATATTCTTTAAATTTAGTAATAGTGAAAGAATGCCCTGAGTCGCAAACTTTTAATAAAACTGCAACAAAACCTTCATCAACTGCCACCAATAACGAATCTGATGGCATTGATTCAGACTATTGTGATATAAGTCATAAAAGAATTCTACAAGATGATATCGGCTCGATAACACTCTTGGAAGATTTAGAAATTGATAAAATAACAGCTCGCACTGCAGCAACAGCTTCTGTGTGCAGCAACAGCAGCAGCAGTGGCTTTTGCACCAGCGAGTGCTGTACCACAAATAGTAGTAGCAGTAGCTGCAATTGTAATCCATTCGTTATTGACCTTGATAAGCATGCTGCTACAATGAAACAAGAGCAACCACAGAACACTATACATGAAGTTATTGAAACTGCTGTTGCAAATGACAAAACTCTAAGTGAAGCTAATTCAAAAGTTTCCTTAAATCACGACTCGATATCACCTACGTTGCCTGGTAAACCAATATGAGCAATAGTATGATTTTACAAAAACCAATCTAATTGAAATGTGTGGTGGAAATATTTAGTAATAAATGCGCCCGTAAATGCATGTAAATGTTCTCTATTCACATGTTTTTTTGAATTGCAACAGGAAAGAGTTGACCAATTTGTTAAAATGCACACAGTTTGTCTACTTTAATTGTTGTACCAAGTATTTTAGAAAATGATAAACATACTCAATTCAATTTCGTTATATTCTTGAAAATAAAAAATTGTGTAATTAAATCTTCAATTCCATCTATTTATTTCTAATTTAAACAAACAACGTTTTTATTGCGGCTTTCAAATGTAGCCATTAAATTCACTTTGAAAATAATAATGAAAAAAGAAAACATGATCTCCAATCTTAGATTAGTACTCACTCATCAACTTTAATATATAAAAAGAATCTTAAGAAATTTTTACATTTATGTATTTTATACATTTGTATCTATACTTTTCAAAAATTGTTGAAAATCGAGCATATTTATTTAATTCTATAAGCAATTGACAGTTTTTTGGATTTCAAAATTTGAAAACTTACAAATACTTTAGCATATAGAATGTTTGAATATTTGAGCAAAAGTTTAAGAAATAAATGAATTTTTCGAATAAATTTGAACACTTTTTCTTTGTTTATCTTGAATTCTTTAAATATAACGAACTACAAAATTCACTTTTGCTATTATTAAATTTAGTTTTTGTCCTGAGAAATTGTTTGTACTATGATGATATTGAAATATTAGGGTGCCTCCGTAGGCGAGCGAATAATGCTCAGCCTAATAAAGCGGAGGTCGCGGGTTCGATTCCTGCCTAGACCCTGGGTGTTTTCCTGCGGACAAGCCAAAAGCTTTGCAGGTGGAGTTGGTTAAAAAAAAAAAAAAAAAAAAAATAACATATCTCAGCTTCATTTTGCTAATATTGGAATCTGCTGCTTATTCAAGTGAACTGTAATCCAGGACGAAATTGTTTTTACTTATATTACATGTTGCACAGACTTCTTCCTGTGTTTGTCAAATGCATAACTTTTTTAGACAAGCAATAAAATTGATATAAAATTGATATAAAATTAGTCCTCAAAACTTATTTCAAGCAAACAAGCTGAAGCAAATTATTTCAATTTCATTGCATATTCCATCAGTGCGAATATGCAATCTTCTTGCTATAATTCTTAAAGTAAGTAAAGAAAATTGAATTAATGCTCTCTCAATGGAGTCACCGATTATAATTGTTTTTTTTGTTTTCTTCAAGTGACTCGAAACTTGAAAAAGTTTAAGAAGGGTACGAAGATTTAATTATATAATACAAATTTTCAGCTGCACATTTTAAGACATGTGACTTAAAATACCATTATTGACAATTAGAGTTATTTTTCATCAAACCCATGCAATTGTACTTGATAAAACTACAATTCCAACTACATATAATTGCATTATTAGTAATTACAAACACATGTAAACAGTTGAGTTGTCCATGTATATAATTAGTTAAAGTGGTCTCGAATACATTTTTTTTTTTTTTAATAATTTTTGAAGTATAGCAAAAATGGGCTAATAGGTGTTTTAATATATTGTTAGATAGAAAAGAACTTATTGGCCTGCTTTAAATGTGTACACACAAAACAGAAAATCTATTCATTATTACTTTGTTTTTATTACAAAAAAAAAAAAAAAAAAAAAAAAAATAATAAATAAAAAAAAGAACATCTTAAACTTTTGCATATTTGCAACACGAAGTTCTTCAAGTTTTAGGGCCGCATTTTTAATTTAAAAATATTTTTTTTTAAATGTAATTAAACAAAAATTTTTCTATAAAATAATCACTTTTGAAATTTTTCAAAGTGAAATACCAAAATTTTTAAATGTCATAATTTCCTGACTAAGTCATTTTCAAATAACATATAAAACTTTAAATATTAAGTTATTTTGTGCTCCTGGAATGTGTTAGCAAAAAAAGAATCAAATTCTTCATAAAGATAACAATGAATTTAAAAGCTTTAATTTTTTTTTTAAAATTTGTGCTTTTATTTTGGACAAAATATTCAGACAAATTAAATAAATGAACCCAAATTGTTGTCTTCTAACTGAACTCTGCTGATTTTGTTACTTTAAAAAGGAAAAAGGAAATGAAATGCCCTTTAAGAAACTAAAGTTGTAAACTATCACATCCAACGTTAAATAACAATATATAATTATAACCTAAATTAAATCTCAAGATAATTAAAATTTGTAGTTCATATGAATATGTAACCGGTTTAGATGAATACATATAATGATTATTCAAGCCGTACACACAAAAAGATCGTAAATATAACACTTCAAAATTTATCGTTTTTTCATTTGACCAATAATAAATTCAGAATTTTTTTTAAAAATAATACATTTAATTGAAATAATTGTTTGAAGAGAATCATAAATAAGGAATTAAGATATATTTTAATGTTTTCCCTTCTTCCTTTAAGTACTTCTGCGGTCTATTAAATGAAAAAGTAAAACGAAAAATTAATTTAGCCTAAAAAAACATTATTTTGTATGTTTACGTTTAACTTAAATATACAATAATAATAAACTTTATATATATATATATATATATATATATATATATTTAACAAAATAATTTAGTTTTAATTTCTCTTCTCTCGGTTCTTTATTTATTAAATTTTATTATATAAACGTTGTTATTTTAAGTTTACAAAATAATTTGAAAATTCAAAAAAATATATAAAAAAAATAAATAAAAGAACAACAACAATTAAAACAACAATAAATATTTATGTAATGTTCTCAATAGAAAGTAATTAAATTACAGACATACGTGCTTACAGCGTGATGATTTGTAAGGATTTATTAACTAAAATACTAAAAAAAATATTATTTTGCATACTTTAATTAATATAATCATTATTTTATTATTATTATTATAATTATTATTATAATTATATTTGTATAATTTACTACTTAAAAAGAGTAAAATGTTATCATTTAAATATATATATATATAATATATATAAAACAGAAACGATAAAAAATAATTATTTAAAGCAAACAACAAAATCTACAATAATTTTTATTTGCGTTTTTTCTGTGTTTAGAAAAGCACAGTTTCATTTTTATTAAGGGTATTCACTCACGATGACAGCTCTGTAAAATTTCATTTTACTAGATCTAACAAGAGTAACATCAACTATCGAATTTATTATTATTGTTTGCACAATTTCAATTGTCTTATTATTATGAAATTGCAGTTTTTTACGTATTCATTTAGTTATTTGTTTATTTTGCATCCATATCGTTGGAATTTCTCTTAGCCATCAGCTGTGACTCTAATTATTTGTTTTCTATTTCCTTTCGAAAATTCTTTTCTCAAAAAATGAGAACAATATGGCAGAGGCTTGTAATAATATGAAACTGATTTAATATCGCCAGCTGTAAATGTTGCAGTTTTATATTTTACATGTAAAGTAAAGGGTATGCGGGCATACATCTATATGCATGCATTTGCAAAATTATCTATGTTTTCGTTTACATAGATATATATATATATATATATATATATATATACATTGAATACACTCATCCCGAGTTTTGCCTTATTACTTAAATTATCTATTACTTTCCAGATTAATCTCTACAAACCACATGCAATTAGTTTGGCATTTATTGCCATGGCCAGCGCAACATATAAATAAGATACAAAAATAACATCTTTTTTCATGTGTATAAATTGAACCGATAGAAAAATGTATTAATATTTATAATTTAAAAGTTCTTTAATATTGTTTTGCTGTACACACCATCATTCTAATGCGTTTTTAGAGAATTTTTCATATTAAAACGTATTAAAGAAATTTCGATTTCCCTTTGCTGGTTTTCCATCAACCTGTATTAAACTAGGTGGCCGCGAATTCCAGCTCTGGAAAAAATACATGTATTTTGTTTGTATAAAATTGGCTCTACTGTCAAAAGTTTTCACGCAAACAAGGTCGACACATTCAACCAAACAAATAGACATGGAGTTCATGATCATTTGTTTTTTTTTTTTTTGTAATTTTTTGTGAGATCATCTAATGAATTCGTCTTGTTTGCCATAACAATCAATTTAGCGAAAACATAAGCAAAATAAAACTAAATTAATAAAAAGATTTGCGACATAAAAAAAATTCCTAAAATTTATTTAATCAATAAGGTTTATTTAACAATATAAAAAGCTGCCTTGTTAGAATGTGCAAACGAATAAACATATTTCTTTTCCCATAATAAAATATACTGTGACAAAAATTAAAAAAGCTTACAGGTTTGTAAATAATATCGGTAAATAGCAAACGAAACTCATGTGTACAGTGTTGCCATTTTAGAAATGTAGAAAAACGGCCAAAAAGCTTGCAAGAAACTACAAGTGCAGAGAAAAAAATTTAAGTTTGGAAAAAAATGATTAAAATATGCAGTTCGGCTTGGCAAATAACATATTAAAGAAGTTTAAAAGTGCTACTTTTAAACTTCACGAAAAGGAAAAAATGAATATAAAAATGAATTTTTAAATTTTAAATAATTTAATTATTTATAATAAAAAATTCTATAAGTAATGAAAGAAAACAAAATAAATACGAAATGTTATAGAAAAACAATTTCATTTAGCAGATATTCCCATTTTATCCTAAACCAGAATTGAGTCAAAATTACAGGAAATAAAATACAATTTTATTGTATAACAAAAACTTGATATCAACCCTGCTCTTACAATTGCCATTTTCCCTTTTCGTTTCTTTTATTTCCTTCTTATTTAATATATTAAAAAACCTACCTACCAATACTTTCTTCAGGGCTTTAAAAGAATTATTAAAGCAAGCATTAAAATTTAAAAAAGAAAACAGTTTTTAAACATATTTGTGATCAAATCAATAAATCAAATGGTGATGAAAAAATTGCAAAAAACAAGAAAAAATCGTGAAAAAATATCATTTCTTTTTTAAAAGGAAAAAGGCAGTCTAAAAATATAAAAAATTAATAAGTACAACAAAACGTCTTTTGTTGCATTTTTAATTTTATATCCTATTTTACATATGTATGCGCTAAACCAACAACGATCTAGTGATTTATTATGAATTGTTTGCTGGGTCATCATGACAAGCAATTGACGTTTTTGATATCACTTGGTTTAGCAGAGTTTTAAATTTTATGTTCATGGTATAAATTATATTATGCAGGCAGGCATTGAAAAGAATCGATTGATATTAAAATACTCGCATATGTTACAAATTGTTGTTACTGCAAAATTTCAGATTTATTAAAAAAAAAGTTATTTTTATTTTATGGGAATTTAATTTTAATTTACAAAATCAGTATTTTACTTGTTAAAAATTCAATTTCTTCTCCAAAATAATGAGTCCTTACAAATATTCGTTTTTTTTTTGTTATTGAGAATTATTAAGTTTAATTAATTATAGTAAGAAACTATACACATAATAGTTCTTTAAACGAATAAAAAAAAAGTAATAATAAAAGCTACGAAATTTGCTTGCTTCACAGATGTGGTTCACATGCTTTACAAAGCATGTTTTCCGTCAACTAAACGGCGAATTATTATTTTGGGCGTTGACAGGTATTTTTTAATTTAAAAATGAATATTTTTCGAAAAATATTTAGTTCGAATTATTTGTAACTCTGTCGTAAAATTGATGTTTACCGGCGATTAATTAAAAATTAAATGTGCCGAAATGCTTCTTTTCACCATTTTGTTTTGTTTCTCTTAAAATGTATCGAAATTCAATTTGTTACAAATTTCTTATTATTACAAATAAGTATACCCAGCTTTTATCTCCAACTCCTTAGAATTAGATTATCATTAGGCTAAGCTTAGTTAAGCTAAGTTTAGTTGAGTGAGATTCAAAATGTACAAAATGTACTTATTTTTATTAACATATTATTTTCTGAATGGAAAGTCAAATTTAAAATTTATATTTATTTTTAAAAGATTGTACATACATATATTTTTGTATGTGAACGATAGATGAGACGATAAATATTCTATTCACTTAGATATGGCTGATTTATTATTTTTAAACTCTAGAAGGATATTTTCTTGTACTGGGTAGTTGTTTTCTAAAATCTTAAAGGGGTAATGTATAGCTTAAAAAGTCAAGTAAAACGTTACTACATATACTAATGACTTAATAGTAATGAATAAAATAAGTAGTATATATACATCATTATCTGAAAGTAGTTCATTACTTTCTTTAATTACCTAACAAAAATTATTTGAAGCAACCAATGAAACTAGACGCATTCCTACTGAAAGCTTTGCAAACATGTCTTTTCTAGACTTTTAGCAGAAGGTACTTTGAAACGGTATGCATGCAAGTAATTGAGAACACCTAATTTTTTGAGAATGCAGACAAAAATTATAATTAGTCTTAATTTTATTTATTTATATTTCGAAAAAAATACTTTGCCAATTTTTCTGTCTTCTTGAATTCTTTGCTAAATATGAAAAAAGATATTATAAAACTTTTTTACTGCTGTTTTGGTTTAACATTAAATGAGTTAAGAGCCGTCCAATTTGTTGATCTACGAGTACGTTGTTTAGTTAGTAGTGTACAAGTCTATTAGTCTGGTGATTGGGTATTCACTTTTCACTTAGCTGGATAAATGGCGATATTTAAATTTCAGTAGAAACATAAATTGAAGAAATTTAAATTGAATTTGGCAGCAACAACAAGTATTCGGCTTATAAGGACGAGATCTCTTTGGCGTATTATTTGTAACAGTTGCAACAGAAATGGAGTCATTCCAATTAAGTGTTTATAGTGTTGTCTGCTTCTTCCATACATTTCAATTGTATTCCGTTTTATATTAGATATAAGAGATGACTGCATCCTTTGAGGCATGATAAATATGATTTGAACAATTCATTTTAAAAAAAAAAATGGGCCAGCAAATGCACGCATATTACGAATGATATAACTGCTATAATGCAAGTAAGACTTATTTGACTTACCTCATGCCTTATGGCACTAGTCTCCTATATGTTTGGTCGGTTACTAAATGGCTATCAGCTGGAATTCTAATATACATATCAAAAAGTATTTGGAAGAATTAATCTTACATCTTTTTGAAGCTCCATTTATAACAACTCGTCTAGTGTAATTTATGAGACGGCTTGTTATAGAACTATCAAATACCTTGCAAATATTTATTGCCCCCGATTTATTTTCTGCCCTCTATTCCACAGGATAGAAATTCATCGTAATTTCGTAGTAGTTATAGATGAATGGCGATATTTAAATATGAGAAGAAAGATAAATTGAGTTACAAACGCTTTGAAGAATATTAGTATTTGACAATTTTACTCTAAATATTAGCCAACTTTCTTTATAATAATTTTTTTTTAAATACCTTATTTCCTTAACTAATTTAATTTAAATTTTAAAATATATAAATATTTTTATTTTAATTATTAGATTTTTAATTTAATATTTTTAATAAATAGACACTAAAAAGAAAATATAATTCTAATATATTTAATGTTAAAAGTAAATTAAAATAAATAAGACCAATATATATATATATATATATATACATAAGTACGTAGATATAAATCTGTAAATATTTGATGATTTGTTTAAAACACAACACGATTAAAAAGAAAAACAATAAATAAATCACAATGTATAGCATGCATAAATATTGTTTAAATAAAATATTTTTGTTTTTATTTTCTGTAAAACGATATTTTTTTATTCTCATTCATTTCTTTTATTTTTTAATCTATTATTTTTTATATTTTTAATTTTGTACATTTAAAATTGAAATTTTAATTTCATATGTTTTGCATAATTATTATTTTTTATTTTCATTATTATTATTATTACTATTATTAGTACTTCTCTTATTATTTTGTAATGACTATGGTTTCATTAGTTGTAGCTTTTACTTGACAAATTTGCGGTTAATTCTTTTTAAGATTACAGTGATCGAACATAAGCTCATTTCTTTTTTTTTTCATATTAAACTTTTGTCATATTCGTTTCCACTTTTCATACGTTAAATACGACACAACATTTAACTTTGCTTGTCCATTTTTTAAATTTTTGTGTATGGAAATATTTAGAAAAAGAAAAGCTAAAGAGTTGTGGAATTCAGAAAGTTAAGCAATTAATAATCACGAACGTGACAAAAAGTAGACTTTTTTTCTGTACAGTTTTTGACATTAATGAATTTTCTTCTTCAAGCCAGAAAACTATTTTAATATTAATATTTTAGGTTAAGGTTGGAGTTTGAGCTACAAGTGAACTGAAGAAAAGAAAAGAGATATAAAATTACCCCAAACAAGACAGGGAAAAAATTTAAATTTCTTTTTGCATATGCAACCCAAGAGAAGGCTCTATGCAAGATAAAGTTAATTGCCGTGTTATTAAGCCGACAGTTTTCGGTTTACAGACATATTCGTATATAGTTTGACAATTTGTTTTCATCAGCGGTTGTGCTATCAGTTTGAAGATTTGCCAATTAGCTTGAATTTTTTTCGGTATATTCCATAAATTATTTCGATTTGTTTGGTTAGCATTGTAACTACATGAGACTCGATTGATTTTGAAAACAATTTGGTAACGAATTTTACATAATTTTCTCTCTGAAAATAAATTAAAAAAATTAATAATAATTAATTCAAGATTATTATTGAAAATTTAAATTGAAAGAAAAATGAATGCAAAACACGTCGTAACTTCTGATTACCCTAAAAACTATTATCTGAAAATCTATCGAGTCTCCCCAAACACTTGATTACTTCTCAACACTCTTCCTAATGTCAATTATTGTCAATATTTAATACGTCATGTTAGCATACTCATTTATCCTTGAACACCACCCAGACTGGCTTTTTTAATTTTTTCCTATATATGAAATTTTTATGACAATTTCCAACTCCTCTCTCTGCTCTGCTCAACTTGTCAGGCTGTTTAATGTTTCCATGTGTACTAAATTAACTACATAAAGAAATTTAAAAAAAATTGTAAGTAAAATTCAATTAGGAATTTTCCAATTGACACAAGAAAAAAGTGATTTTTACAAAAAATTTAAAAAAATTATGTTAAAAACTTGGAGTTGGTGTTGCTTAAAGGGAGTTTGTTGATGTAATTAAAAATGCACTTTGACTATCTTTGAAATAAAACTTAAGTCAAAATTTAAAAAAAAATCCTAAAAAGCCTTAGAAAAATGACCACTAAAGTGTATATGAAAAATGATTTCTTTTAATTAATTATTTTGAATCGTTTCCCATATAACACAAGTTCGCAAAATATATATTTTTACGTAGTGAAATATTAATAAAATATATAAAAAACAAAGTATAAATTTAATATATAACCTGGTAGAAACAATTATGCAATATTCTTTATAGTATATTCCATCGCATTATCACACCCCTCAAGCGAGAACAAATCCTTCCGTAAATAATATATTCGCTTGCAGGATATACTGACACAAACTTTAGATATATTAGGCGTAGACAATTTTTTTTTTATTTTACATTAAATAATTCGTCCTAAACACCAAATTATTTGTTATAAAAAAAAAAAATTACGGTGGTAAAAAAAATTACCATAAATACTATTAAAGCCAGAGTAACCAAATCACTGAAATTCAGAAGAATCCTGGTCGAAAGAATTTTAGTTTTCGCATTGAAAACATTAGCTGCGTTAACTCTGTGGTTCCATTGTGTTACTGGATACAATGAAAAAATTTTTTTATAGACATCATTGAGTGCAAATTACTGATTGTTTAATTAAATATTTAAACAATTTAGATATTTTTCCTTTATTTTACAATACAGCTTAGAAATAATAATAAATTCCATGCAAACATATGAATTAAAATTTTATTTTTTAGCAAATTCAACAGTCGTTCAAAATAAAACACAAGAGAGTGAAGTGAATGGAATAAAACTAAATACTTTAAATAATATTTCCTCAGTAGATGTGATAAAACAGAATAATGTAACAGAATATGGATGTAATGTAAAAACAATAGCGTCAAAGGCATCAATAACAACAACAACATTAAATGAAACCAAATGCAATCAACAACACAATAAACAAATGAAACAACTCCACCCACAGCAGCAACAGAAAGAGCAGCAGCCAATACAACAGAAACTATGTAACGGTTTAATTAATAATGATACAGCAACTACAATAAAAAATAAAATAAAAATTAATATAAATAATAAAACCTCTTCTACAAATACGAATAACACAGCCACCACCAATAACACCAATACCAATAATACAAATACAAACCCAACAACATCTCAGCAGTTATCATATAGTTATTTGCAAACTGGTGATCCTTCTTCAGAGCAGCTTACATGCTGCTAAATAATAATCTGAACGTTTAAAGTTACTAAGATCATACATAAGTACCACACATCCCCTCACCCACACGGACAATTTGATAAAACAAATTCATATGAACACGCCATACATACCTATTTACATCACACATGCATACATACACATACTACTCATCTATCCAAACAGGTATTAAAAAAATTTTTCTCAATAAAAAAAAAAAGTGAAAAATAATAAAAAAGTAAATAAAACAATGAGAAATTATTTACATAAAACACTAAATAAAAAATGAAACATTTTCTCTGTCTGTGACTGTACTGTACGCCTATATACTTATTAATTAATTAATTAATTAATTAACTATTATAATAATTATAATGTATTTGTATGTGTTGTTAGTTTTTACCTAAAATGATGATGCAAAAAAAAAGAAATTATATTTGAAATTATGCATGATTAATATAAACAATATCTGGACGTGTAGTACAGTGTATGCTTACATATTAAGAACACTTTGCTGAGGCCCAGCTTTAATTCTAATTTTAGTGAAATTCACTTTCAAAACTTCTTTTTTTTCTGTCTTGTTTTAAGTAAAAATTTAAATTAATGTATATATATTTTGCCTTAAAAATGAATACGAAAGTATTCGTTATTCACACGTGTCAATAACGTGACTTAATATTATGTATATTTGTTAAATTTATTACCGGTCTACTAGAAGAATTTACCAAAACCAGAAACTGAAACAGCTAAGTAATTAACTTACAACTTGAAAAGAAAAATGTCTTTTCGTTTTTCTCTCACAGAGTTCCGCATTGAATTGGCAAAAAAAAAAAATTAAAACTGCCTTTCGCTAACAATATCAGTAACGATAGGATGGATCACATTTCCTATATATACATATATTTATAAAATTATTGGTTTTATGCATTTTTTTTAAATATCACATGGAGCACCGGCTAACCGCCAACTTTTTATTTTCATTAATTGTTTTATAAAAACAAGTATTCTATTTTTCCAAAATATGGAATTGTCCTTAACACAACTTTTAAAAATCATTACTGTAAAAACATTATTGTGTTAAAATTCGCTGCATTTTCAAATGAGTGATTGATTTCTGATTAAAGCCTCTGAAAAGATTATGATTGATTTTAATTATATTACACATCCACAGATGTTTTCTTAATATAGTTTAAAATATACGCCCATGTTCTGAAAAACCCATATCGCTTAAATTTGGCGTTTTCGTTTTCAAAACGCCAAAGAGGTGTTCTGGAAAACGCATATCGCTTAAATTTGTCGTTTTCAAACCGCTAGACCATACTGAAGCGTTCTGGCTTATTTTATTGAAACTGCACTTCAAGCACAAAAGGAAATGATGTACAATTTAAATTTAATATATTTTCTCTTTATTTAAGCTAAAACTTATAATATTTTTTCACAATTTTAATTAAAAATATGCTATAAAAATTTACCTTCAGTTTTTCAATTGTTGGTCGCAATTGTTTACTTAAAAATGCAGTTTTGTTTAACCTGTACAGAGCTACGAAACTTAAAGCGCGGAGCAATGCTATTAAATTTGAAATTCTTCTGTGCAATTATATATGTATGTATGTTCTTACGCTTGGTCCGGAATGTCCAATGGATTGGAAGAATCCCTTAGTGTTTTTTTTTCAATTAACAATGCTTTAGATTGTAGCTTTTTCAAACCCAATATAGCAAGCAAGAACGCTGTAGGCATTTTAATTTAAAATTTATTTCTTTGTTTGTTTTTTTTTTTTTTTGTTATGATAAACCATATGTTTTCATTATTCGAACAAAACTTCGACAAATAGCAAAACGCCAGCAAATCGCTTCGTTTTCAGAACACAGCGAAATGCGTTTTGCGTTTTTAGAACCGTAAGCGATTTGAAAACGCTGCGTTTTTCAGAACATGGGCGATATTCTCTAGTGCTACCGGAAATTTATATCCGATCGATTTCGAAACGAAAGCTTTTTAATTTATGTGATTAATTTCGATTGTTGCTAAAAGCAATTTCGTTTCTAATTTTATAAAAATTCCTCTCAAAATGTGGGCTTTAAGAACCTATTCAATATTACGCTGACTGCAGCTTAATTCAAGTTTATCTGAAATTTAAATTATATCTAAACTTCTATAAAAATTAATCGATATTAACTATTTCGGTTTCTTTTCTTGTATTGTTAGTTGACAATTTTCGACAAAATATTATAATGCGTTGTATTTTCCAAACAAATATCATTAATTTCAGTTCCTTTTCAGCATTTGCTTTTTGCAATGCAGTACAAATTTAACTCAAAACTTTTTATTTGCCAATAATATTTATAGAAAGTATTAATTGATTTTATTTGAAATCATTTTCAAAATTGCGAAAATCTCATGGAAGATTAAAAATCAAATGAGCTTTTACATGTAAAATGTATTTATTATTTATTATTTTTAAACGATTTCTTTGCATATTGTTGTATAATAACAAAACATTAAAGTTTTCATTGAAAAACTAAGACAATAAACGCTGTTTCTCTTTTAAAGAAACGCATATGGCGTTATAAGTGCTGCTGATTAACAAAAATACAAAATTGCACGTGCTTCTTTGTACGGACTTGGTTATCTTGGAAAAAGATACGGAACTGCACTATATAGTCTGTGATGGTTAGCTTTCTTTACCCTTAGCTTTAGTGTTTGGCTTCCTACCCGCTTTCCTACAATTCCTACATGCTAGACCTTTTTTTTTTATATAAACATGATTTTAATTTCCACGTGTTTCTAAATTACAAAGATAATTATTACTATATAATTTAATTTGAAAGAGTTCTAATTTGTAAGTATCTACTGTACTTAAATTGTTTATTAAATATCAACAAAATGTATAAATCACAAAATATTTCGATTCAGAAAAATCTTCACAAATTCAGTTTTTTCTTGATATATTAAAACTGTTTTTGGCGAAAAGATATTTTTTTTTAGAATGAAATAAACAGTCTCTAAGGAAAAATAATAATAGAATTATAGAAATGCAAACCGAACAAAAAAAAATTGTTAAATGTTGTAACGCAACCGTCTTTTTCTACTATAATAAAAATAAAATTTAGAACAAACAAAATAAATAAAAATAAAGAATTATATATAAACCTAAATAAAATTAAATGAAACAAAACAGTGTCATTTATTAAGGACAACCAAATTGGGAAATTTAAAATATGTATGTATTAAAAACAAATGAATTAATAAAAGAACAATTTTGTAGTTGATATTAGTGTTTATAAGCCTCAAAGTGAATATAAAAAAACTCAACTCAATGAAAGTATATGGAGTAAACAAGATAATATATAATTAAAAAAAAAGAAGAAAACAGATCCACAAAAATCTTAAACAAAATAAAAAAATTTTTACTATTTGTATTTGTAAAGATATGTATGTAGATGTTATAGATATTTATTACTATTATTACAATTATAAGTAGATATTAAAAAAGCAGAAAGAACAAACTCAAAAATATAAAACCAATAAATTTAAATCTGAAATAGTTGGATCGTGCGAATAGCACAGCATAACTATAAACAATAAATCTTACATTGTTAATTTAATGATCGTGTTCTTAAATGCTTGATTATTATTGGCAGCATTTGCCGGTATAGCGAATGCAATAAACAATTTTTACATAAAATTTTCCAAAATGAGAAAACAGAGCTTGTTAATTTTTGCCACCAGGAGCTCTACTATTTAAAAGGTTCAATTTATGCCACCTTCGGCCAACTAAAATCTTATAAAAATCGGTTAAACTGTTTCCGGGAAGTACAATCATAAAAAAGTGTGGCAGCGTAGAGTGAGAATATAGAAAAATTATTCTCCTAAAATAGAATTAAAAGACGTTTGAGTATATGTTTACATGTATTCAAATATACTCTATTTGATGTATATGTAACTATGCCGGTTTTTTTTTAAGTCGAAATGATTTTTTTTAAATAGCATAAAAATAAGACTTGAAATAATCAAAATTATCCGAAGAAATTGTAGAAAAAATTTTCTCTTGAAAACACTCTCATTTATTTACCCACTGATTATGAATTGATAACCAGTTTACTCTATTCTACTTCAAGACAACACAACTAAATTACATTTTGCTATTATGTATTACAACCAAAACTAGTATAGTCTTCAACTAACTCGTTATATTTAACTCGTTCCTTTCCTTTGCTAAATAGAAATTTGACAGCCAATTTGTCACTCATTGCCGTTTCAAGAGGGCTTTGCGATTGAAAAATATAAGTAAAAATAAATAGTGTATAATATAAAATGGATATAAATGTGGATCTAATTTACATACTCAAAGTAAGAAATGTTTTTTGAACATAATAGAACATTTATTACAAAAAAATGAACTTAATTATTCAGGTTCATCAGCTTTTTTCGCCTGAATGAAGATGCATTTTGCTATTTGTTAAATGAAATAAAAAACAATATGCGACCGACTATTCGAGGCAATGCGATTCCCTATATAAAAACTATGCTCCGCATTGCGTTTTTTTTGCTGAAGGCAGATATAATTTATTTTTGTTTCCATATTTCATAAATATTAAACTTGCAATTTTTTTCTCCATTTCGATGCAAATTCGACGGCAAGACAACCACCAGACAACTGCAAATGATCAGTTGTAAGAATTTGGCAGTTCTCACAACCAATAATTACATTGGTTGTAATCCATAATAGCCTAAAATTTTGCAACACAACTGAAAACTAACTAGTTGTAATTGTTTTGTTTAGTTGCAAATCATAATACCGAACTGACAACTACTCAGCAAAATTACAACTAGTTTTATTATGGTTGTAATACATAATCAGGAGGTTAATTTTTATTTTATTTTTTGGTCTGACCTAAAATAATATTTAGAGCTTTTGCGGCAATTCTATTTAAATATCAATTTTCTTCAACAAGTCGTAGGCCTGCGGTAGAAAGGACCTAAGTCACATTTTTTTTTTACAATATATATTCAGTACAAAGATAGTTCAAAACTTTTAAAAAAATTAAACACACAAATGTTTCTCCGTTCTCTTTGAACTAAAACGAATTTGTCATAATAAATAAAAACGGAGGTTCACTGTAAATGTAAACATTATGAATGTTATCACCGACTTTTCAATAATCTTTCTTCGGTGTCAATGCAATGTTATACTTTTATTAACACATAATGTTTCTAGTAAATTTCGATAGAGCATTCAAAAAAGGATGCTTTACATTCATGTACCCTTTTAACGAAAATTAACTCACATGGCTGCTTTAAAGAAGGTTTACTTACGTGTATTGCAAAAAATATTTTCTACTTTGCGTAAAATGAGCACCAGGAAACCCTTCAAATCATTTATGGCTAACTAATTATAAGTCGATGTTACTTCCCTATTTGTAATTGGCTTAATTGAAAGCTATTCAATTTGACTTGAGTTAGAAGTTTGAATGAATATGAAAAACTAAAATTTCCTCCACACTGTTTAACAGAAAAAAATATGAATTTTTATAAGCAAACTTTTAAAGGTTTACAAATCAAAAAAAATAAAACCGTGTGCAATATCTATATGTATAAACTTTTTTAATAATTCATTTTAAATATATATCTTTTATATAATCGTAAAATGAAATGATGATTATTTTATGAATGCGATCAATTAAATTGGCAAGAAAAAAAACAATTCTGCAAGTTGATGTCTGCTTTTAAACATAAAAAAAGTTAATTTTTTTAATTTTATTATTTATCAATAGCAACAAATATCTTTAAAAGATTCAACAATAATCAATTTTTAATTTAATTTTAAAAGGAAATTAAAGCATATTATCAATAAACTAAAATAAACAAATAAAGAAACAATAAAAATCTAAATCAATATCTAGCAATTTTCAGCTAAAGAGCAAAGCAAACCAAGATTTAAGAGAAACAAAACTAAAATATTTAATATTTTACATACATATTAATACATATTACATACAATAAACATTAAAACTACAAACTTACAAACGAACAAAATATTATATATTAAAAATATAAAAGAACTCAAAAGTGATTTGTATCGCAAAAAACAAAAACCAACCAACAAATATTTTAGTAGTTTATTTTATATAAAAAAAAGAATTATAGAAAATAATAAAAATTAAATTTCTAAAAAAAAACACCCTGTTATGTATTAAAAAAAAACAAATAAAAATAAAACAACAATAATTAAGTTTAAAAATGGAAATTTAAATGAAAACTACAAAACAAAATTTAATATGAAAAATCCCACATATTAGCAAATAGGCAGTTTTTAATTGAAAGAATTGAAGCCGTTGCTGTTTTTTCTTTAATTGAATTCATTTATATGAAAAAATATGTGATGCATTAATAAATAATAATATTTATATTTAGTTATTAAAAACAAAAAGAATTTCATTTTTGTTATAAAAAAAAGTTTTATTAATATTATTATTATTATTATTATTATTATTAACTGTTTTGTAGTATTATAATTAAATAGTTTTATTATAGTAATTACTAAAAGAAATAAGAAAAACAATACAATGATTATTCCTATTATTGTTTTATAATTACTGTACAATGTGCTGTTTTTATTACTTGAAACAACACACTCCCTCTCACATACACACATACATTTATACAAAAATGCTATTAACAATCTTAATAACTTCAACCAAATTCTTGTAACCAGACCATGTACTCGTATGCACACATACTACATACATATACATATATATTTTGTTGTACTAATCCATCCTCATATCCGCTTTTCCCTTTTCCTCATGTGACATGCTCATACAACTCTAGTAATTTTCATTCATGCACTCTACTACATACATACATCAATACATACTTACTACATACATTTATGCATGCTTATGTACATACATACATATGTATATATACACATATGCATAGAAATGTATATTAAAACAAATTTGTTTTTATTTAATAAGGAAAACAAACAGACAAAATCATCATCACATCGCAAACATATTTTTGTAAAAATTATTTATTCTTTCTTTGCATCCTGATTGATTATACAACATTCATCAATTTATTATATTTTGCTTAACAATTTTTTGTGGTTTTGGTTGCTATTTACATACTTACATACATACATATTTATATTAGATTGCTGATAAAATTTAATGCCTTTAAAAAACAAAAAAAAAATTCCCCCGTTCACACTGTTACCATTTTTTTTTTTTTCATTTATTAATTATTATTTGTAAAGCGGTTAAAGGGCAACGGTTCATTTACATTCGGGTATACTCGTATATACACTTAAATGCGGTCCATCACGAATTAATTTGCTTGAAGCTAACCGAATTTGGCATGCAAATATATGCCTAGTCTACACTCTCAAATCGGTGGAAGATGGTCTATAAATCGGAAAACGTTGAAGCCATCTTTAAACCCAAAAAAAAAAAAAAAAATATTGGACTACCATATGAATACGGCAAAAGTGAACTTTGTGCTTACAATTAAGAGGTTGGGAAATTGTGTCTTGAAGTTTTCGCTGCTGTAGAGGATTGACACTATTTTTGGGAGAATGTCTCACATTAAAAATCCTCATAAGGTGAGAATGCTCCTGCGAAAAAAAACGGCTGTTTCTTTAAGTACTTTTTACAGTGTTACCATATTAACTTGTTGGAATTAGGAATAGTTGATTGGCAGTTTTACAATTTAAACTGTGTTTAACACAACTGCGCTTAAACCTTTAATGATTTATAGAATCTTAAGGGAGTTTTCTCTAAATTTTCGTTGTAAACTGAGATTCATTCATTTCAAATGTTTTGAATCGACTCCTGAAATCAATTAATTTTTTTTATTAGCTTTTATATATGTATTTTATTTGTATATATATATTATTGTAGTCCTAATATTCTTACATTTCATTGTTCTCACAAAAGAAAAATAACAGATTTATTAAAATAGCTTTTCTCTAAAACTTTCTATTTTGAGCCTGGAAGCGAATTAATAGAAGTTATCTGCCTTCAAGTAAGCCTTCATACAATACGAATAGTGAGTTCGAAAAACTTATTTTGGGTTGACCCTTCCACAGTTATTGTGGCATGTAATAACGATTATCTTATATACTCAGTCTCTCATGCAAGTTGCAAAAAGCATAAAATAATATAAAAACAACAAAAAAAAAAAAACTGGTTCCTGCCAAGCAAAGCACACAAATTTTTATTCATTTTAAATAGTAAAGTAAATATTAATAAAAATATAAAATAATATTTATAAATTTATATCGTTATTATTTTTAAATGATTTATTTGCATGTAGTTGCACAAGCAGGTCGTCAAGTTGCCAAAAATTTTAAGATTTCTTTAAAAAGCAATTGTTGTTGTTATTAAACGATGGCGAATAGTGTTAAATTTTAGTGTCATTTTCCTTTAACGATATGACTGGCGTTAAGATAAGTTAGGAAATCGCACTGCATCTCTCTGGATAGAAATTGTATTAAAACTTTTTTCCACCTTTTTTTCAATTTATTTGTTTTATTCTCTCACTGCATACACATACTATATTCTCAGGATCGGCAAGGCAGTTTGCAAAACTGCACTTTTATCTACTATTGACTGGCTTTCGAAACCAAGCCAGCATAAAATCGAATAAAATAATATTAAAAATATAAAATCTGTGATATAATATGCAGAAGGGATAATATAATTTATTGATTACAATGTTTTATCATTATTTTTATTTTTCAATTTGGTTACAGTGTGGCTGAAACCCATTTTTTATTCTCCCTTAACACATCCTTTTCATTTACCAAAACTTCATGAGCCAGGCCCACAAGCGAAATACACAAAAGTAATAAAAAGAAAAACATTTGTATAAATTGTAAAATATTTATATTTTATTTAAATAATTTATATTTAGATCTCTTAAAACAAAATGGGTAAGAATTCTAAAAAAAAAAACTAACAAACAAACGAACATATTCTAATTAAAAGTAATGAATGAAAAACAAAAGATCAGTGAAAAAAATAAATAAAAAAGGAAATTCTAATATTTTAAAAAAATATCGAATGCGTATATTTCTTTAATGTTAAACAATTTTTATATATCAGGGTATCTCTTATAACAGTAGTTTTTGGCATTTCTGCTGTTTTATAATGCTATTATTGTTTTGAAAAGCTTTACATATAGAATTTAGAATGTCCTTTATTATTTTATTACACAGTAATAAATTTGCTTTGTAGAATTATCACGCAATCGTCCTTGGTCTATTTCACGTTTTCCATTTTTAATAATTTTCTATTCGCTAACAGCCTTAAGATGGAGCTGCCAATTTGTCGAGTCCTTGCAAACAGAATAATTATGAAAAGTTGTGAAGAAAATGTCTTTTATTATTTTAATAGAAAACAAGGAGTTTGACTCTTAAAATTATCACGTAATCGTCTTTGCTCCATTTTATGTTTTCCATTTTTAATAATTTTCTATTCGCTAACAGCCTTAAGATCCAGCTGCAAAATTGTCGAGTCCTTGCAAGCAGAATAATTATGAAAAGTTGTGAAGAAAATGTCCTTTATTATTTTAATAGAAAACAAGGAGTTCGGCTTTTAAAATTATCACGTAATCGTCCTTGCTCCATTTTATGTTTTCCATTTTTAAAAATTTTCTATTCGCTAACAGGCTTAAGATGGAGCTGCCGATTTGTCGAGTCCTTGCAAGCAGAATAATTATGAAAAGTTGTGAAGAAAATCTACTTTATTACTTTATTGTCTATTTTGAATCTGCATCACTTTATCTCTGCACCACCAACAACAATATATATTACCTAATGAAGTCGATGATTTGCAAAATATATATTTTGCCTTCTCTGGAAAAGCATTGCAAACATTTATCCACTGTACAGAATAGAATTAAGCTTGTTATGGCTTCCATGGCAACATATCTAAAATAGTTATTGACGACAATACTCCGACATCTATTTCAAGGATCATAGAATTGAGCCGATTTTAATTTGATGCCATTGAAAAGTGTGGTGTTGAAAATTTTATATGAGATTTAAGACATCTTGGAAAGAATAGTTTTCGCAGTAGACTTGAATATTGAATGGTGAATTTTTAATTTTTATTTTCATTTTAATTGTTTTTTTTTGAGTTTGTTTTTTGAAAATTTATTAGTTAACTTAACAAAATATCTGCTTAAAATGGAAATAATGCGAGTAGACAATGATGAATGGTTTCCAATTTTTGATAAATGATATATAATTGTGCATTGAAAGCTGCCGCTGCGACTTCATAATAATTACGTCTTCTATGAAATATTAAATTTCCAAACGCTCTCGATCAGTTTGAATCAATCACTTGTTTATTTCATTCCATTCCATTCCATTCCGTTTTTTTATTTTTTAAAAAAAAAAAAATAAAACTTTCAAACAATTTGGTGTTGGTTATAATATTATATTTAAGTTTAAAATGCTGATCCACTTTTCCACCCTAATTTCTCTAGTAAATCATGTGCATCTATCAATCGTTCCCTTTACTAACATCCCCATGCTTTTTACAGCATCTCGCACTTGGTGGAATGGTTAAGAGAAAAAATTAATAATAAATTGTTTAAAATTAATTATATAATTTTATTTGATAATATGTTGCAACTTTCATTTTGTCATTATCCTTTCAGGTGAATCCACATATTTATAAATAATTGATTTGAAGAAAATAACAATTAAAAAAAAATATTAAAAAAAAACACCTATTTATTTATAAACAAAAGATACCTGTTCTTCCCCCCACAATCATTCGAATAGATACTGATTTTAAAAATCTCCTTTTTCCATCCTGTGACTTTGTAAATATTAATTTAACTGCTTTTGTAAATGTTTAAAATCAAACCTGAATTATTATAATTAGTTTTAATCTAAAGCGTTTTTATGCAACTGCAGAACAGGAGAAAAAGCGGAATTTATTTGTTTTCATTTCTTAAATGAATTAATGAATTGTGCGAGAAGTGCGTGTCTTAATTATTTAATTAATAATTTAATTAATTAACTTTTAAGTTAATTTACAATTTTATTTTAAGTTTCGAAATAAATACGATTTTACTTGTAAATATTATTTATTTTTAAGTTTAATTTTTCTCCAAGAAAAAAAAATAATAATTTTAAAAATAATTTAAAATGAATTTAACATTTTATACATTCGCATTTTTTTAAATTCGGGGTAAGTATTGCCTTTTTATTAAACAAAAATACATTAAACGTATTCGCTTCAGCAGGCAATACAATTCTGTATAAGGTTGGTCTCAAGTAGAAAGGGCCTAACTCGCATTTTTTTGCGTGAGATAAAAATATTTTTCAATATTTTATTTCTAACATTGATAGAATAAATAAAAATTAAAATCCAGAAACATGTTTTTACATTTTTATATATTGTAATTATATTTGAAATAAATAATTACATTTTCCCCCTTTGAGAGTGGCATTATGGAAATATTCAAAGTCAACTTCTTATGCTGTCGTTGGTGATTCTTTCAAAATACTTTACGAGCTGGGTTTGCACAACTGCCGAATATTGCAATATCCCCATTAGCGCAACAGGTAATTTTACAATCTATTATAATTTTACAATCTATTATAATTTTATAACCGTTATAAGTGAAGGTTTTTTTTTTAAAAAAAAAACATTCTCGTTAAGAGCAACTTGTGCTCTTTTAGTAAATTTAACGAATTTTAAAGATAATTTTTTTAGTGCTTCCATTTTCAAAAAGGAACAATAAGCCAGCGTCTTTTGATGTCTGTCTTCGTTTAGACTGTTGCAATGTAATTACTGCTCTAGTTGTTACTGCTAGAGTAGGCTTGTGAAGTTTTTGTGATGGCTGTTTCGAAACTGTATTTTCGACTTCCATTTCACAAAAATTAAATAACAAAACACTCGTCAGTATGGGCCTGCACTCATACGGGCATCGTTATATGCTAAAGAATTCGTTTTACTCATGTCTCAACTAATTTAAGTAAAATATTTAATATGATTTTTAAAGTGCTAATAAGGAAAGAACAGCTGATTCGAACATGTGTTTTGCTTATAATGGAACCGAAGCAACTATTAAAGAAGATTACATTGGCAATTCCAATTAATAATAAGTGAAACTAACTTAAGAAAAATGTTTTATTTGTGATTAAAGTGCCAGTAAGGAAAGAACAGCTGATTCGAACCGGAGCAACCATTAAAAAAAGTATTAATTTACAATTCCAATTAATAATAATTGAAACTAATTTAAGTGAAATGTTTAATTTGTTTTAAAATAATAATAAGGGAAGAACAGCTGATGAGAACATGTGTTTTGCTTATAATGGAACCGAAGCAACTATTAAAGAATAACACATTGGCAATTCCAATTAATAATAAGTGAAACTAAATTAAGTGAAATGTTTAATTTGTTTTTAAAATAATAATAAGGGAAGAACAGCTGATTCGAACATGTGTTTTGCTTATGCTCGAACCGAGGCAACTATTAAAGAAGATTACATTGGCAATTCCAATTAATAATAATTGAAACTAATTTAAGTGAAATGTTTAATTTGTTTTTAAAATAATAATAAGGGAAGAACACCTGATTCGAACATGTGTTTTGCTTATGCTCGAACCGAGGCAACTATTAAAGAATACATTGGCAATTCCGATTAATAATGATTGAAACTAATTTAAGTGAAATGTTTAATTTGTTTTTAAAATAGTAATAAGGAAAGAACAGCTGATGAGAACATGTGTTTTGCTTATAATGGAACCGAAGCCACTATTAAAGAATAACACATTGGCAATTCCAGTTAATAATAAGTGAAATTAACTTAGGTAAAATGCTTTATTTGTGGTCAAAGTGCCAGTAAGGAAAGAACAGCTGATTCGAACATGTGTGTTGCTTATAATGGATCCGAAGCAACTACTAAAGAAAGCATTCATTTGCAATTCCGATTAATAATAAGTTAAACTAATTTAAGTAAAATATTTAATTGGATTTTTAAAATGCTAGTAAGGAAAGAACAGCTGATTTGAACCGGAGCAACTATTAAAAAAAGTATTAATTTACAATTCCAATTAATAATAATTGAAACTAATTTAAGTGAAATGTTTAATTTGTTTTTAAAATAATAATAAGGGAAGAACAGCTGATGAGAACATGTGTATTGCTTATGCTCGAACCGAGGCAACTATTAAAGAAGAATACATTGGCAATTCCGATTAATAATGATTGAAACTACTTTAAATAAAATGTAAAGAGAGTAAAAAATGAGAGAGAGAGAGAAGGAGAGAGGTGTTACACATCATCTGTGTTTATTGGATTTGGAAGTTTTTACGGAGCGACTATTTAACCAGGCGTACATATGTTAGTGGATATCCTTTCTCACTTGCTGTAACAATAATGCAATTCCATAAAATCTATTAAATTTTTTTAACGATAGTTTCCAGCGTTAAGTTGCTCAGCATTTCATACAAAATCATTGGCCAAGCTTTCATAGCGGAAAAAGTAAAAAAAATATATATATATAAAATAAAAGATGTTGTGAAATAAAATGAAATACTTATATGTAGTTAATATTGTTTTTGGATATGGCAACACTGTAGACTTGGCTTTAGTTTTCGATACGGCTAGTTGACTATAAAGTTTAAAGATGAAATCTTTAGCGAATTGTAGTGCTAATCGGTGTAAGTTTTGAAAGTCATCTTACTTAATAAGACAGAATAAACCTTAAATTTAAATTCGATAGTTTGAATCGCTTAAAGTCTTTACAGTGTCGTTTAAATTTTCGTCATACTCGCATATAATTTAACGCTGAAATTATCGTTATTGCTATCTTTTAAAAAATATATAGTATAACTCCATTACATGACTAGAGTTTTTTTTTTTGTTTTTTTAATTATATTGTATATTTATTATTATTCATTACCGTTACTGATACAAACATTTATTAGAATAAATACATAAAGTATAGTTTTTGTTTTATAAAATATATTGTTGTTTTAGACAAAATGATAAAAAAGAAACATTAACTTGTTGAATAAAATAGTAATAGTATATGTTATTAATTAAAAATTAACACTTGGTAGTAGTTATATGCATAATAAATATTGAATAAATTAATTAAAAGTTTTAACTGATTCGAAGTAAAATTCAATAGAAACAAAATAACAATTAAAATATTTGGATAATAATAGTAATAAAAAATATGAACAATAATATAAATATGCAATAAAAATTATTTTTATTGTTTGATTAATTTATTTATGTATGTATATATTGATATAAATATTTTGATATTTTAAATATGTTTGGTTTTCAAATCCAAAAAGTTGTTTTATTTTAAAAGAGAGTTAGAGAGAGACTTTACAATTAGTTAAATTTCTGGGAGAGCAGATATTATTCTTTTTCCGTTTGTTTCTATTCAATTTTATTATTATTAAATTAATAAAACTTGCTGTTGTGTATTAATTAATGTTTTCGTTAACAAACTAGGCTTTTTCAGACGATTCTACAACAGAGTTGGAGGTGATTAATTGCTAATAATTAAATTATTATTTCATTATGTATATAATTGTTATAATTTATTTACACATTAGATACATTCCGATACTATTTCTTTTTTAGTTTAGTTTTCTCATGTAATATTTTAGTTGTCATGTTTGGTGTTTCATGTCATAGTTGTTAAAATTTAAAAAAAAAGAAATTAAAAGAGAGAAAAACATAATTAACATGAGAGGTTAACAAAAAAACTAAAAAGGGCAAAAATATATTTATTATTTATGTATGTTGTTATTTTTTAAATTGTCAGTTTTTCCTTTTATATATTTATGTAGTATGTTGTGCTTTTCTTTTTTACAATATTTTCTTTATGTTTTGTAAAAGTAACTCATTAAAAATAGTTTACAAAGTAAATATGTAATATAACTTAATAAGGTAGTACTTAATGTTTTTGTTTTATTGTTGTTAAAATAAAAAAACAGCGAAGACATTTACAATTAATAAATTTTGTTTTATTTCAAATTTTTAATCCCATTGGATATATTTTTTTTTGGCGATTAGGCAGCTTTTACAGAGGGCCAAATAAATACACAGCTGGATGATTATCGGCAGTGTTGCCCAAAAATTGGGCATAAAGTTCCTTGTAACGGTCCAAGTTTAAGCCGCCAACTTTTCTATCCTCGTCCTGAAAGCATACAAAATTAATTTGCCTTGTCAGTTTCAACGGATGCATTTTTTTTGCTTCCGGTGTAATAAAATTATTTTTCTCTTTATTTCCTTCTCCAATTATGAAATTAATTTAATTACTATGCATTTGAAATTTAGTATTAAAAAATGATATTAAAATTTAATTAAAATATTAATTTTGTTTCGTTTTTTTTCTTATTAAATCTGATTTTTTTTGTTTCCGGTGTAATAAAATTATTTCTCTCTTTACCTCATTCTCCAATTAGGAAATTAATTTAATTATAGTACTTTTGAAATTTAATATTAAAAAATGAAATTAAAATATAAATTTTTTTTCGTTTTTTTTTTTCTTATTAAATCTGCTTTTTTTTGTTTCCGGTTTAATAAAATTATTTCCGTCTTTACCTCATTCTCCAATTAGGAAATTAATTTAATTATAGTGCTTTTGAAATTTAATATTAAAAAATTAAATTAAAATATTAATTTTTTTTCCTTTTTTTTTTTATTAAATCTGCTTTTTTTTGTTTCCGGTTTAAGAAAATATTTGTCTTTTTATTTCCTTCTCCAATTAGGAAATTAATTTAATTATAGTGCTTTTGAAATTTAATATTAAAAAATTAAATAAAAATATTAATTTTTTTTCCTTTTTTTTTTATTAAATCTGCTTTTTTTTTTGTTTCCGGTTTAAGAAAATATTTGTCTTTTTATTTCCTTCTCCAATTAGGAAATTAATTTAATTACTATGCATTTGAAATTTAATATTAAAAAATGAAATTAAAATTTAATTAAAATATTAATTTTGTTTCGTTTTTCTTTCTTAATTAATCCGATTTTTTTGTTTCCGGTTTAATAAAAATATTTGCCTTTTTATTTCCTTCTCCAATTAGGAAATTAATTTAATTACAATGCATTTGAAATTTAATATAAAAAAAAATTATTATAATATTAATTTTTTTTTAATATTTTTTATGTTTTTTATTTATTTATTTTTTTGTAATAATTTATTATTATTTAATTAAGCTTGAAATCTTTATTTGGTTTTACTTTGTGTAACTGCGTTATTACTATATATTATATTTATATATCGCCATTTTTGGGGAGATTTTAACAATATTATGGAATCACATCATTCATTCGTGTGAATGAATCTTACAACTGTGTATGACAGTGAATACCGGCCTTAACTAAATCAGCTGACTTTAGAATTTGCGAATTGCAGAATGGTAGAAATTTTCATGATGAATGCATTCCCTATGGAAATGTTGTTTAGATTTGCCATGAGACTTTATATATATATATTTCTATTCGAATGTAAGTTCGTTAAAACTTACAAGACTTATTTCGATTATGGTAGCATCTACTTTTTTAAAATTTCTTTAAAGCCCTATTCTGTTTTTTTAAGTTTAGATTTTTTGAACCACAGACATTCAGGTTCAAGGAACTTCAAATACAAGTTTTCCACTTATCTGTCAGCAAAAGCGTATTTTCAATAATTTCGCATAGAGATATGAACAAGTAACGCTTAGCGCAGAACTTGCAAGTGCTAAGAAATTAAAGTATGACGCTTTAAAAATGTCTAGATACTTACAGTTAATAAAGCTTCAAAGGCTTTGTCAATAGGCGCAACATCATCGATGGCCATTCTGGTAATGCAATTGTAACGATATTCTTCAATACCTACAATGCCATCGCTGTTGATGTCAAGTATTTTGAAATTGGATTCAATAAATGCTTTCATAGCCTAAAATATTTAAATATAATATATACGATAATAATATACGATTTATAAAAATTCACAATCGTTCAACCTGTGGAAATTCATTGTATTTTTTGCCAACGCAGGTCTTTTTCACTGCACCTTTGAATTCAGCATTGGAGATTTTGCCATCCTTTCAGAAAATATAATAAATATTTAATTAATTAATTAATTATTTTTTTTGCTTTCTCTTTTTTATTTCAAATTCTATGCAATAATAATACCTTGTCATCATCGGCAATATCGGAAATTTCTTTCCATAAATTTTGCATCAGATTTTTGTATTCAGCCAAACGGGAAGCGCTACAGTCACCCTTGCCTTCAACAACACAGGCCCTAATAGCCATGCATTGGAAATCGTTTTCATCGAGCACGCCATTGTTATCGATATCTAAAAATAAATACAAAATTCAAACAACTTAACAAAATTGATATCGAATTCTTTAACTAATCGATTGCCCACACATTTCGCAAGCAACTATGAGAGATCTGTCTGAACACGATTCAAAATGTATACTGATAATTTAATGGCATTTACTGTTATACGGGGTATTCCCCCAATTTATTGCTATTTTGCTTTTGTGTGTTGTGTTTTTAAATGACAAGGAAAGTAACAGTAATAAAAAAAGTTTGGAAATATAGAATTAAAAACTATTAATTAAAAAATAATAATAAATTTAAATCCCCTCAATTAAATTCACAAACCAAAATTCACCGCAAAAAAAAATAATATTTAGAAAAAATTAGAAATTTAAGAACATTCAAACCAATTTTCATTCGAAAGGTTGGAAAGCTCCACCAATGATATTTGTTTGCTGGTAAACTTGGCCGAGATTACAGATATTAAAGCAGATCGGAAAAAGTGCTTGGAATTTTTTTCTTCCTACTGTTAGTGGGCATAGAACGCGCTACCTTCGTCAGTAGGATTTTACACTCTCTGTTATGCAATCTTAATTGTCAACTAATTCAGCAATTCAATCATTTTTCAGACTGAACCCCTGAACAATTGTTGAAGAGTTTTGCAGTACCGATGAATAAACAAAAAGGTTTTCAATTGCCGTGATTTATACTCTATAAATTGTGATCCTTCTAAGTAGACACTCTGAAGAAGTGTTCCATTGGCGAAATAGAATCACTGCCGGAAAAAACTTAATAAAGTCAACTTTGACAGCAACACTCCTCTACCAACATACTTCTGCAACACCGGAGTAGCTGCCTTCTCCTAAATGTTAATCTTGGAAAAAATCGCCTACCTAATGGACTTTGAGACGGTTTCGATTTGATTTAAATCTGATCGCAAATGTTTGATGGGTTTATTCGTACTGCGTATACGTATTATTATTTCAAGGTAAGATTTAATTATAACGTATACGATCGTTGTGAAAATTATATACAGATATATGTACGTATATATATTTTATATATTACAGAATATATATATTTAATAATTTAATTGAAAAATATCATAAAAATTGACAAATTACAAATTTTGTCAAAAAAAGAAAGTATAAACAAATATTCATGACTCGTAAGTCCGTTATTAGTTGGGCGCATCTGGCCATAAAATTGGCGTGACGACAAAATGATGTTTATTATAAATATAAATATATATAATATAACCGATATATATTTTTGAGTTGCCAGCACAGCTTACGATATATATACATACGCCTTGTGCTAAAAAAGTTATTATTTGTAGCGCTAGTCGAAACTAATTGCGAAGTACGGAGTAAATTATTTCCCTAAAAGTTTTCACTTGAAAAAAATAGAGATTCGATTAGAAGACATTCTTTTAAATTCCGAATAAAAAGCAGTTTAAAAATGAGTAAATCTTCAATCGTCTAACTTTAGCTTAGAATAAAATGAAATAAAATAAAAAATGGCTCATTCCTTTTATGCTTTCTAGAAATCGCACAGCCTTTTATTTCGTGCAACAAATTATTTGCAAAACAAGTTTATATATTAATTAATATAAATAAAAATCTTAAAAAAGGATCTTTAAAAGATATAAACTCCTTAAAGAGCCTCAAGGGAAAAGGATATGACCAGTCAAGGATACAGTATAAATATATTTTGCACTTGCATTTCTAATAAATTTGATAAAAAAAAAATTACTTTCGTACTTTTATCTCTTGGACAATTTTATAAGGACTCCCATGTATACCTTTAACATAAGAAGAGAATGTTTGGCCGATTTCTCGTTTAAAGAAATAAGACTTTTAAATATATTTCATTTAGCAAATATAAATTTAATGCGAAAAAAAAAATTCCTAACAAAATACTTACACACTCTTGTTAATTTGCATTAATTCATTAAATACACAGACGAAAGTAAGTGTTGCTTTCAATGATGCATGCATGAATGGTTGAATACGCTAATGGCAAAATCTTGCATTAAATCAAATCAATTTGCCGCAACGAACAGACAGCACTTTGGGGCCCATCACAAAACTTATCATAACAAAAGTGTAATTGTGTTATTTAATAGTTTGCTAGTAATTTGGGGGGGCGGTCATGTAGCGGGCCTTTCAAAAAGTATTGAGGCGTTTAGAAAACAAAATTCAGTAAGTCCATCAGCTGTTTGTTCAGCTGTTTGTCGCTGGAAATAAGGCACATACTCGAAAAGGCTTGCTTCACTCAACGCCAGTGGAATAGAATGAAATAGAAATTTTATTTTAATTTTCTTGGAAAGAATACTCGTATTTTTTCATACTCCTACTTTGATATTGTCCACACCAACGTAGCCCCCATTAAATGTTTTCCTCTTGTGCCAAAGCTTATTCGAAACATTTCTCCAATTCGGCATTTCTTCAGCGGTGCTTGTAAAATAAAGCTCCTCCCCATATTTCTTAATTTTGTCTTTATTTTTGGAAGTAGGAAAAAGTGAGTTGTCACCATTTTGGACGAATATGGAAGCTGGTCATCGTGCTAGTATATTTTTAGCCCCAAATTTCAAAAGTAACCATTCAAGTGTGAGCAACATTTTTGGCGAAAATGACTGAAATTTACTGCGATGGGTTTCATACAGAAAACATGCGAAAAAAATTTATAGTTGGACCAATGATAGAATCCAACATTACAAAGCAGCAAGGCTTTCATAAACCCACTTTCGAAATATAATTTCGAAGCATGCTATTGCTAAAGGCCGAGGCTTCTTAATGCAGAAATGCTGAAGCAAGCAAAGCCGTCTTAGGCTATAACATCAGAGCTGAATATCGTTTTAGCGAAACCGCCTTTAGACACAGACGTCTGAGAAGCCCATTTTAATTTTCATAATATCCATATTCGCGAGAGGTGGATCACGTCTGAAATTTTTCTATTGAAATCATGCCTACATGTAATTTTTATAAATTCCGAAATAATAAGAATTTTTAATCTTAAGTTTGGACAGTTTCGTATTGCCCATGATTTCCTACGATCTTTTTTAAAGATAGGAAAAAGGAATTCTTATAATATTAAGAAGGATAAATTGAGAAAACAATGACTTATAATTTATTTCTAAATAGTTTGTAAAGTAACTGAGTACAAGAGTAGGCGGGGTGACTAGAGAAGTGGAAGCGTTGTTTTGAAAAGTGCTGCTATAATTCTCGTTGTAATTGATTAATAAATGACCTTCATTTTGGTAGTTATGATAAGCCAATCAGCTTGTGGGAGCTCAAGGCAAAATACTCGACCAAAAAACAAAAAAAAAAAAACACAACCAAACATGCTATGAAACTGGCACAGTGAATACTTGGCTGAACGACATGTCGAAAAACCCAACTGACATCTGTCAAAGTAGTTGCTGTATACTAAACTTTAAATATTGCATAACTTTATTAATTTAGTTTTTTTCAAATTAACTTTTAAAGAAAAATCTTATATCTATTTCGGGATAACCAATAGCTGTTATAATAATTTCACCACATGCTGGCAGATCATCAGGGAACCTCTACGCTGGCTGAAGCATACTGACAGCAGCCAATCTAAAAATACTGATGTATTTTTATTTAAATTGTTTGTAGAAAAAATTCAAGTGCGATGTATGACAGATGCTGCTAATATTTTTCCTATGTCTATTTTATGGATAAAAAATCATACATCTGAATTTCAGGGTATTCATTCTTACAAAATGTACTTGCAACTGTCATGCTAAATAGTCTAGCAGTGACGACCGGTTTGTGTATTCTGCAATTGCTTTAGTGATTTTGCATTTAGGTGATTTGAAAATCGCATCAGCTGTTACAGAAAATATTCCAACATTTCACGTGTAAAAGAGGTAACTTTATATACCGTGTGACAAGGGCTTTATGTATCGTGTGACAAGAGCTTTATGTATCGTGTAACAATTTTGTTGCAATACCATACGAGTATAGGATGTACTTTATTACCGGTTGTTTCCTGTAGAGGTTTTAATATCGTGAGAGTTTCTCCAGTACTCCCATTTAGCACAGGATGCATTATTTGGATCCGTGTATTATTGATTTGGCTTGGAAATTTAGTAAGAATTCATTATGAAGACGGTGTGTAAATTTTTGCTTGGGCCGAAAGCTGTTCACAAGCACATCTCTAGTCTAGATTAAAGAAATAGTTAACAGAACCAAACCCAATTGAAAATCGCATGCATAAATAAAAACGAAAGATACAAAAATTGGCACAGATTGCAATTTTGTAATGATCTTTAAATTGTCTGCACTTACATTTGTATACTCGTATATCGTATGCATGTATGCATTTGCTTATAAAGCTTGTTGCAAAGCTGGGTCATATTGTGTTTGTGTGTGAATGCACCTATATGTGTATGGGTATGCGTATAAATATCATTTTGTCTAGTTGATCTTGTCTGGCTGTTTGATAAAAATTAAAGGAGGCATTACATTTCAAAATAAAGCAAAATTACAATGACCGTGTTAATGATTACATTATATGAAGCAAATGGTCTGTATATATTAAATATAAAAGCTATGCCCGTACATACATACATTCATACATTCATACATATGTATGTGTATGTACGTACATACATATATATTTATGTATGTATTTCAATATAGTTATTTTTATATAAATTGCTGAACTTATGTAAATTTTGGTTTCTGCAAAATAAATATTTTTTTTTTTGCCTCCCCTCGTAAATCTTTAAATTGTAAAATAGTATTTTTGTTAAAATAATTTTTGTTACAATTTGTTTTAGCTTTAACGTCTAATACCTTTTTGTTAATTTTTCTTTTATTTTTTTCTCTTGTGTGGCTGATGGGAAAGTGTGATATGAATTAGAACAGGCAATAGATGCTAATCTGTAGCCCCAGCAGCTGCCCTGCTAAATATTTGCAACATGTTATAAAATTTTTTGTTTGATTTTTTTTTTTTTTGTTTTCATTTAAATAAAATAAAATGAAAAAAATACGGTCTAGTGACTATTATAATATTGACTCGACAAAAAAAAAAAAGATGTATTCCTTGTAAAATATGTTGAAATTTTATGATACATAGAAATTATTCCATCTCCGACGATCTGCAAATCTCTAAACTCTCTTCGTCTATTAATAAAATTCTGATATTTGATATAAATTATAATTAATAAAAAAAAAAAATAATTATAATTGCATTAATATTTTTATGAAATTATTTTTATGAAATTCAATATCATTACGGGAAGCATAGAAGTTGAATATAAAAAAATTACTTTTACAAAATAAACGAGAATTAATAAAATTCCACATTTTATGCCGTCATAGTTGTAATTGCTATTTTTCGCTTGCAGTGAACAATTTTGGTTTTTACTCATCTATACTATTCATCAGGTTTTAAGTTGATATACATATATTTTCACTAAAATTAACTTACCCAGTTATAACACATTTTAATACGAATGGTGAAGGTGTTCCTGGCAAAACAGTTTTGATAAAGTAATTAAAAAAAGATATAAAGATATAACTTTTATGAAAAAGTTATTGGACTGACTTTAATTTTAATAATTCAAAATATACAATACATTTTTACAGGTAGCCCTCCATAACACGGAATTCTTCTTTACAGGTTTTTATAGGTAAATTTTAAGAAAAAAAATCACTTTTTATAATACTAATTTAATTAGTTTTTATTATACATTATCTGCAAATGGATGTGTACAGGTGACCTCCAATTAACATGGAAGTCCGTTACTCTGTTGTATCAGAAAACGATTTGATAATTGATGAAATTTTAATTACAACGCTTCACACAAATGGAAGTGTACAGCTAACCCCCAATTAACACGGAAGTCCGCTACTCCGTTGTATCAGAAAACGATATGATAATTGATGAAATTTTAATTACAACGCTCCACACAAATGGATGCGTACAGCTAATCCCCAATTAACACGGAAGTCCGCTACTCCGTTGTATCAGAAAACGATTTGATAATTTAAGAAATTTTAATTGCAACGCTCCACACAAATGAATGTGTACAGCTAACCCCCAATTAACACGGAAGTCCGCTACTCCGTTGTATCAGAAAACGATTTGATAATTTAAGAAATTTTAATTGCAACGCTCCAGACAATCAATGGTTACCATAGAAGCACTCTTTCTTATTTAAATTTTTTAAATTATAGTGTTCTTAAGGCCCTGCTCATGAGCGCCTTTCATTTATGTTGCATTCAAATTCGGCAAGTATTTTCTATTTTGAATAATAAACTAAATTACAGTTATTTTATATAAAATGATATATAACATTAATAATAATAAGCCCCTTGTACCAGACCTTATAAGGTGACTTGGCACTACAGAAATGGTTCTTCCAAAATAAACAAAAAAATAAAAATCAAGTTAACACGTATAATTGCATTCTCATACAGATAATTGCACGAGTATATTAAAAAACCGCTAAAAAGGCACTTATTGGGTTACATTTTAACGCTTTAGAAAGTCTTTAATTAAAATTTAAATTCACAACAGGTTGAACAAACGAGTAATACTAAATTTAAATTACTTTAATTATATTTTTAATTGAATAACAATAGAATTGCATTCAACTTGATACTCGTCTGTATAAATTTGATCGAATTTTATGACAATTTCGCAGCCAATAAATAATTTTTGCAAAGAAACAAATTACATTTACATAAATTTTTTATTTGCGGAATGACATTTTCAAGGCGTTTGTTTAAAAACTGAACAATTAAAACAAAATGTAAAAAATTTTATAAAAAAAAAAACAGACGCAAATGAATGGGAATCAAAATTAGCTTCATTAAAAGTTTTTTCATCAATTTTTTTTTAATAAGTTTTAATTAAATTAAAATTTTTTAACATTACAAATAAGAAAAATTAAAATATTATTGGGTTGATTTATATATTACATATAGGCGATAATAGCCTATGGGTTATCTTAAAATAAAAAGGATTTTTTTATGGGGTAAAATGGCACTTTTGGCACTTTGGCACTTTTTTATGGGGTAATAGCGGTACTTTTGACACTTTTTATGGGGTAATAACGGTACTTTTGACACTTTGGCACTTTTTTTTTGGGGTGAAAACGGTACTTTTGGCACTTTTTATAGGGTAATAATGGTACTTTTGGCACTTTTTATGGGATAAAAACGGTACTTTTGACACTTTGGCACTTTTTTGTTGCGAATAAATTTCAATGAAAAAAATTTTCCTTTTTTGCCAAATTCGATCTATTACATAAAGGCGATAATTATATATCATTCAGCTTAAAATAGGGGGGAACTTTTTATGACACTTTGCTGTTAAATCGCTTGTATAATATGCGCTATACAAAAATTGTTTTCACCATATTGTGGAAAAGGGGAAATTTGAAATAAATGCAACTTTTCCCCCTTGTTACTAAATTTGATATGTCACCGTACAGACCATAATAGTTAAGAGAGTTAAATAAAAATATAATGGTAAAAATGTAATAGTAATTCGCTTATGCGATATTCACTATTTCGAAATTTTATTCAGCCCACTGAAAATAGGCAAAAATTGGAATAAAAATGAGGCTTTGGCATTAAGAGTTAGCGTATATGGTTCATATGCAAATATACAGTACCTTTTATAGCTTAAACACCGTAAAGAATGCCGTACTGGGGGAATCCCCTGCTTAAAATTGATGTTTATAACATTAGAAATAAGGCTCGCTTTACATGTAGAAAGTCACTGTTCACAGACAGCATACATATACATTATGCTCTCTGTGGAACCAAAAAGCAAAAGCTGTTACTTTTAATAATCCATTACATTTGATAACTTTCTTGCTTATCGCTTATTGCTTAATATAGAAAGTTTCTTTACCATTTTATAGGGATTTATAAGAAATAGTTTTCTTTATTTTTTTTATAAATAAGGCAATAAATTTTGGAGAATAAAACAAAGTATGATATTTTCATGAAAGAGGCGGACGACTTCTAAAAATGCTTTAATTAATTTCTGGCAAGTAGCCGTTTCGACAGGTTTTAGAAAAGTGAGACTTTAGCACTTGTCATACACTCCTGTACGAACGTACTCATACCGAAAAAATATTATTGACATTTTCATGAATATTTAACTTCTTAAGGTGTGAGTTCAAACCTCCGAGTAGCCAAAAAAATTTTCAATTTTTTTTTGTTTGGTAATCTGTATCTAAAGATTAATTGAAAAATTAGAATTATTTCAAAACTTTATATAAACAGATAAGAATGAAATGGGGGGTAACCCACTACTTACAGTATCTTAAATGTATAACGAACTGTGAAACTTATTGCAGCTCTTTACAATTTATCATTTATATATAAACCATTTTCTTTTATATGTATGGTTGTATGTGTGTAGAGAATTTAGGTATTAGTTGACATTTTGTAAAAGAAGTCTCCTATTTAAAATTACTAAAATAGGAACGCAGTTGCTAGTCAATCGATGAGAGCTGCAAACTCTTCCCAAGCAATTCTTCCCTTCCAATTTGCAATTCTAAAGGAAGGGATAATGAATTTCTTTCCAATGGAATAATTTAGTTTTGCATTGCAGTGCATAGAAATTTTTAAAGTATTTTATTTCTCATATAATTTTTCAATAAAATTCATTTATTTAAAGTTTAAATACATTTCAATTAATATATTAATTAATATGACAAACAGATAAATTGTAATTATAGCAATTAATCAATTTTGTAAAACCTGGCAGGTTGTGCCAGTCATTTTTTCAACCGTCTTTAATTGTAAAATGTAATGAAAATGGGGAAAGCTAAACAGGTTAAATATTAGCCAACACTGTTCGTTGCGTTTTCAAAAAATTTTAAAACCGTTTTGAATATTTTTTCAATAATTTATATTACAAAAAAAAAAAAAAAATTCAACAAGTTATTTCAATTTAAAAAAAAATTCTCTCAATGCAGTGTATGAATTATTGGTGGCAATAATGTTTTTAATTAATATAAATAATGCAAAGTTAAAATTCATTTCAATTAATTTATTAATTAAAAGTTTATCAATCATCCAGAGAGTGAGAAGTTATAAAACTTCAAAAGTTTGTGAAATGTTTAAACTTTTTTAACATTCTTGCTGCTACTTTTAAAAAAAGGTCTTGATTTTATATTAAATTTTTATTAACATTGCAGTACCTAATAGTACTGTACTTTTGAGAAAAGGTCTTGAATTTATATGAAGTACCTAATAGTTTTCAAAATTATTTTAACATTTCGTACATTTTTAATAAAAAAACATTTAAATTTGTTGCAGTAGATTGAATCAAAAATTCTTATAATTAATTGGAAATAAAATTTTTTGAGCAAATTCTGAAAGAATGAAGTATTTGCCTCACACGGGTAATCCCCTCGCAGAGTGAACTTTAATAAAAAGGAAAGTAATAAGTACTTATTACAATGATATTGAAGTAATTTAAGTTTTCGCAAATAAAATCTTTCTAAATTTCGAAACCTTTAAAATTTTTTTCTTAACTTAACGTGCAAAACTTTTGGCCTGACTGCAGGAAAACATACAGGGTCTAGGAAGGAATCGAACTAGCGACATACGGTTTAGTAGGCTGTACATTATTCATCAGCCGTATAACTCTTAATGGTAAAGGCATCGTTTCATTAGCTTAGACAGTCGTACGATTCATTCACACGAAAACCTGCTAGAGATACCCTCCGATTTAGTGTACTGCTCATTATTCATTCACCTATTAATTACCCTTATTTGATTATTATGTGTATAGAAGAATTTGTTTTCTAGAATGTTTATTGTGCAGAAAAGGCCCCTTAAAACCAGGTGTCAGTGCAGCTAAAATATATATGTGCTAAATATAGCAAAGATGCGCGCGGGTTAGAGATCTGCTATTTGGCCTTGAAATCATATATTGTTTTCTATGCAATCAAAATTTTCATTATTTATGATTTTACTGTGTTTCAGTTCGTTATGGCATCGGCAAAGTTTTGCCGATCACGCCTGATCATAGAATTTTCAGTTATTGTCCAACTTGTTGCTTTGTCCTTGCGGCCCACTTTCTTTTGCACTTCTTTCACAAACCACCTGCTTCTACTGTCAAATTTAACCATTTTTCAAGTTCAGCTGACAGCTTTCGTTGAGCTTTTTCGTTTTCTTTTTTTAGATTCTCTTTCTTTTAATTAATAAACTTACCGTACATATACCGAACAACAAAATCGACACGGTTATCCCAAGAGTAGGCCATTGTTTAAATTTTGTTAATTTTTGGAATTTTAATTTAACACAATTTATCTAAAATAAATAAGAAAAAAAAAAAACAATTAAACTTTCACTTTTCAATCAGCCATTCGCATTTCTTTCATTTTTAAGTCTTTAATAACACTTTTCGCTTCAAGTTTTATTTCATTTCATTTCCATTCAATTTAATATTGTTTTATTGAAATGTTGAAACAAGCAAAATAAAATGAAAAAGTCACAGGATTATTTATTATGTATATAAGCTTGCATTGTAATATTTCGTATATCGTATTTTTTATTTATTTTTTTTTTTTTGTTTTTTTGTGTGTTGGGGGCCGCTATAAAATTGATTATATGTTGGAGAGTGGCTCCTCTTAAATTCTAATTTCCCGCTAACTACCTGAGGACCCGTTCGCTTCTGATTTACAGAATGTTTTTTGCTTAACAAGAGAACTAAAAACGCTTAATCGTAAAGCTGTTGTATAGTCTAGACTAGATGATCGGCCCTAGTACAAGGTGCAGCCGAAGTAAATGTATCGCAACCACCAACGATCACATTTAGTTGCTTGTACTACTGGCAACATGTTGGGCAACATTTCACAAACTTTTTCAAAGCTATGGGAGTAGCAAGCATTGAAGATTTATTGACATGCATACTAGTGCATATTTATATTGTTGTTGCTCTGGCTGGTGTTGTTGTTGTCATCACCACCATCACCATCACCATCGCCATCGCCACCATTATCATCATCATTCCTTTGATCTACAATATACACACAGCCATGCTAACTCAGCTACTCGTATTGTATCCAACAGATTTTTTTCATTTCTATAGTTTGTGGGAATTATTCGATTTTATCTTACAATTTATTTCGCATAGAGCGAAACAATAATAATCTGATTGTGCTGTTTTACAAGCAGATACTTTAAACTTTGCAAAGCTACAAGTACTTAAAATATAAATTTTCCTTTATTTAAAGTTGGATTTTCCCTCCCCTCCCCTCACCCCACCTTCCTAGTGTTTATCTAGTTTAAACAAAAAAGTTCTCAACAATACATTTGCCATTCGTACTACCAACAAATCCTAATTTATTAACATTATTTTTTTTTTAATTTCTTAATTTTTTTTTTTTTTTCTTTGTAAATTTTCTATCGTTGCGAATTTTGCCCGATTTTACGACTATCAGTTGAAATTTAAATTGTAAACAATTGCGATTAAACTAAATTATTTCTATACTTTATTACACAATTTCCAGCTTTTAAAATCTTTGAGATTTCGCAATTTATTACCATTGAATTATATCTATATGTGTGCTTATTTTTTTATTCCGCTTCTTTTGTATTTTTTTTTTTTTTAATTAAAGTAATGCATAATTAATTAAAGTATAAATCAATTTGCAGAAAATGATCAATTTACTTTTTGTATAAATTGTGTTTCGAACCGGGAACTTTTCAGTTCAAAGGCAAGCATGATTATATAAACGTTTAAGTGGCAGTCTAGTAACTTTCTACTTGCGTACAAGTCTCTCATGTGGGCACGTCTAATAAACGAGCACTTTCTTCAGGTCCAAAAAAAATTAAATTCTCGTTAATTTTCCTAAACTATTTTTTTGCTCTTCTACGTGAAAAAGGATCGTTTGTTATGGCTGGTAATTAGTTCTGCGATATTAGTTTGCGATCCTATAAAGTTTATATATTCTGGATACATATAAGAAAGGAAGTTAATTAAGGTTTTCCCGTTTGTCCATCTGTCCTCGGTATTTTTTGCCATTTTTATAGCGGTGTAATTTGAGCTTAAATTTTGCTAAAAATAAAATATTTAAAACCCTACCTGCTCAGAACATTTTAGGATTTATCCAATATAAAAATCAGCCAAATCGGTTAACAAATAAAAGTAATGTAGCCAAAAAATTATTTTATACATTTATGGGTAAGAATGCAACACTGAGTCATGAATATCAAAAAAAGATCAAATATTGACATGATAATATATGAGAAATATATTACAAAATTCAAGTCGAACGACTCATTCGCACGAGAGTGTATACCTTATATGCCTTATACTTTATGAAATCAACTAAAAATGGCGCATATGGTATTATGTGTTATTGCCCGCAGGAAAACAGCCAAGGTATACGCAAGAATCGAAGCCGCTACATTCGGTTTAGTAAGCTATACATTATCCATTAGCCTACGGTGGCACACTTGTATATGAGTAGCTATTTGCGTACAAGCTATATATATTATATAGCTATTTAGCTATACAACATATTCTTGGAGAAGGTTATTACAGATTCAGAACAATCGAATATATCTCATTTACTGGCTTAATAAATTAATTTCTGATTATTCTCGCATGTAATAACAATTAAATCAAATAAAAATGGCGTATATAATGATACACCGTGTTTTAAATGTATTATGAAAACATGTTTTATATTTGTTACATACAAACAAATTAATTTATTCTATTTGATGGTGTACAAAAGGATAAAGATAAAAAATTAATATATTACAACTTTCGTTATATACATTAAAAATAATAAAAAAATGGAAATAAAGAAAAATCAACCCTGATCGGACGGAATCTATAATTTTATCAAAATGTTCAAATAGTTTTGCAAGTGGTATTTTTAAGTGGTCAAAAAAGTAATACAGTTTTTGGTGACACTGTAATACTTTTTCATAATACATGCCAAATTTGACATGTGTTATTACTGTGTGGGATAGTGAAACAAGGCCTTAACACATGAGATATTGAAACAATTGCTAGAAGGCTAAACTTAATAAGATTTCTCTATTTCATTGCCTGAGGTAGGCATCGAACCCAGCAACTTGATGTATTTACCAACCACTTTAGTCACAGATATTCGAATTTCGAAAATAGCGGGAAAATCTTGAAAATGGTGTACTTCTAGCAAAAACAAGCAAAAGTAATAGTTTCCATTAATTAGCAGAAAATAAAACTGCATCATAAAGAAAAATGATTTGGTTGCAGTGGTCGCTACTATTTCTGTTGATTCCCAGGAAATAAAATAAGCCAAAAATCATTTTCTTTCACGTTTTTATGGCGGCATTTATTATTTCCCTGCCTGCATTGGGAAATAGAAACCAAAAAAAAAAAGAAAAAAAAAATTTATTATATCTTTAATTGTTCGTTAATAAAAATCGCAATGAGATTGAATTTCTGCATTTCATGCGTTTGATTTGCCATAACTATCATTCTGCGTACTGAAATTCTGATCGGTGGGAGGAATAGAAAAGCAAGTACCAGGAGTTGCCTACTTGTAATAATAAAAACCTTTCTTGTAGCAAAAAAAAAAAAAAGCTCTGGACTCTGACAATCACATTTAAGTGAAATGATTCGGAACAAAGAAAAAGATCGTATTAAGAAAATTCCTTAAAACAGATTCCTTAACAAATTCTTGTAGCATCCTGATGCAAATTTCAGAAGATACTACAACGCGACACTTCAGTTTCAAAGGCCCTAGAGCCTACGCCCTAGATGAAGTTCTTGTCAGAGCTGATAAAAATAATTCGCTCCCAAATAAAACTCAAAGGAAAAGGAAAAAAAAACTTTTTTCGCAACGATAAATAAACGTTTATTTAGTCGGTAAATTGATCATTTCAAAAATAATTAAGTTTAAATGAGCGACATGAGAAAATTACAAATTGTCTATTAGAAATTATTTCAACGACATAATTGCATGTATTTGCACGTGTGTGTTGTGTATATGTGTGTGTGTGTTTCCGAACTAAAATGAATCAATACGTCCATCGTTCAAGCGCAGTGTTGCCACTACATCATAATCTGAATCAGTGGCTCTTCCAGTAGATCTAAACTTTTGGTTTAAAAAACGCCGAAACGACTAAATAGATAAATCAGTGAACGTGTAAACCACTTCCAAAGGCCAAAAATCGGCCTTTAAATTACCGATACCAACTTGTGCTGAAAATGAAAAATTATAAATTTGATTTTTAATTTGATATATAAACAACTTTGGATTGGGAATAAAGGGAAGTTGGAATAAAATTAAAGTTCTTCTAGGAAAACATTTGGCTAAAGTTGTCCGGATGACGGCATTAGCATGCACTGGAAAGCGCTTAGCAGTTGGCTGGGCTTCTACACCTTCAATTTTAAATTATTAAAAAAAATTTTATTGGAGGTTTAAGCAATTTTGAATAACATTAAAGTTGTTCCCAGAAACGTTCGGCTTAGGGTTCCCTGATGACGGCATTAGCATGCATTGGAAGGGTCCAGCAGCTGGCTGGCGACTCCCCCTTCAAGTTTAAATTATTAAAAAATATTTAATTGAAGATTTAGGCAATTTTGAATAACATTAAAGTTGTTCCCAGAAACATTCGGCTTAGGGTTCCCTGATGACGGCATTAGCATGCATTGGAAGGGTCCAGCAGCTGGCTGGCGACTCCCCCTTCAAGTTTTAATTATTAAAAAATATTTAATTGAAGATTTAGGCAATTTTTAATAACATTAAAGTTCTTCCAAGAAATATTCGGCTTAGGGTTCCCTGATGGACAGCATTAGCACGCACTGGAAGGCGCCTAGCAGCTGGTCTCCCTTCAATTTTAAATTATTAAAAAAGATTACTAAAAAGATTTAAATATCCCATAAATAAATTAGAGCGAATATGGTGAAATTTTATATCAAAGTTTCAAAATGTTCTTCAAATCGGGTAAAGTTAAAGATAAGATATAAATGTAAATCGGATAAATGATATACTTTTTTCTTATAATGGTTTTCCTTTGAATAAAACTGTTTCCGAAATGACCGACTGCTACAATCTATTGACGATTAGCATTTGTTTTACATACAAATAGCTGCAACGAGGTCCACTTAAAATAATACTAAACGTGTAAGCCTTCCCGGACTTATTAGATCTAGATATCTCCGCCTTTAAAAGTAACTCAAATAAGACTAAAGGTGATTAGAATTAAAATATGAGGCAATACGTTTGATTAACTTTACGAGTATACTATAAGCGGAAAGCGGGAAGAATATAGAATATTTCTAAAATATTTTTAGGTCTAGAAGGGACTAAATATGGGAGGAAACTCAAACGTTAATTTTACACTTTCCGGACACAAAATAACATCGGCCTATCAGTAGTGATATAAGCATTGACTACTTATTCGCATAACCAAAAAAGTCCACTAAAATAATATATCTAGCACTAGGATTCAGATTTCGGAAGCATAAATGAAAAAGGGGTTGAACTTAACATTAGAGAAAGTAACAATGATGATGAGGAGTGGAACTGCCTTTGAAGAGTTTCGCGACGCGAGTACATAGTTCTTTGTGCTACGAATAATTTTTAATAAAATAATTCAGTTTCCCTTAAGTTCAGTTCATTTTGAGATCTAACAGAATCTTAATGAATTTTAATCGATTAATAGGTTTTTCACTTACAAAGGTTTTGGTTTTAATAAGTTTATAATGATGAAATAAATTTTCCAATCACGTTCTCAAGTTCTAATGAGTTCGAAATTAGTAATCACTGATATTCTCGCATCAGAATATTTGTAACCACAGGCAACATTCTTTCGGGATCTTTGAATAAAAATTTTCGTAAAGACTGAAAAAAATAGTGTCAATAAAAAAATTTAAAAATCCAAAAAAAAAAAAAAATTTTTTTTACCAACTAAAGTGAATGTAAAATAGCGAACTTTATTTACAAAATAACTAAATCGGCAATATTGGCGAGGTATGCTACAGTTGAATACTGATTATGCGTCTTGCAGCCTTGTGACAATGATAAGCAAACGATATGATTTATGTAAGACATACTAAAACGAAAGCTTTAAAGCTTATATTTTAAAAGCTTAATTAATTTAATAATTTTAATTTTTTTTTTTGTAATTTTTTTAAAACTTAATCTATTGTGAATCTATTTTTTTAAACCCTGGATTGAAAAGCTCTCGGCCTCATGTTACCAATATTTTTTAATACTCTTCTCCATCAAAAAGGATGGCAAAATAAATATATTTTTGATTGATAATATTAGCTTGTGACTCTATTGCGTATATATAAACTGGAACCATAGAGAGGCAAAGCTAATTGATAGCGATCCATCTGCCTGTCTAACTGTCCTTCTGTCCTCGTTATATATGTAAATATGTAATTGTTCTGTATAAAAAGGGAAGTTGATGGAGGTTTGTCCTTCTATTCCACTACCTGCGTGCCTGTCTGTCTATCTCTCCTCGCTATTTTTGTCGCGGTGTAAGTTGAGCTTAAATTTGGCTTAAAACCAAAATTTTAAAAATCAATCTGCTCGGAATTTTCTAATCATTATCGATAATGAAAATCACTACAAACGTTTAATAAATAAAAGAAATATAACAAAAAAAAAATTATTCTTTTATATATTTATAGGAAAAAGGGGAAAATAATCCATGAATATTAGGAAGAACCAGACCACGTAAGCCATGAATATCAGGAAATACCAGGCCAGGAAAGCTTGGATTATCAGCCTCAGCAATTGCCTCGCAATCAAACTCCCTGTTAAGTTTCAATAGTATAAATAGTCAGGTAATTAATTTTTTAGTATTTCCTAGTAATGAGAGAGATATATTGCGAAATTAGAGTTCACTGCAATGGAGTATAATTGTAGGGTGCAAAAAAAAGCACCCTATAGTGCTTTTTTAGTGCATTTTTATAGGCAGGTAATCTTTTAATATTGCCTAGTAATGAGAGAGGGTAATATTTTAATATTTCCTAGTAATGAGAGAACGTAATCTTTTAATATTTCCTAGTAATGTGGGAGATATATTGCGAAATTAAAGTTCACTACAATGCAGTATGATTGTAGGGTGCAAAAAAAGCACCCTGTAGTGTTTTTTTAGTGCATCTTTATAGGCGGGTAATCTTTTAATATTTCCTAGTCATGAGAGAAGGAATCTTTTAATATTTCCTAGTAATGTGGGAGATATATTGCGAAATTAAAGTTCACTACAATGCAGTATAATTGTAGGGTGCAAAAAAATCAATGTCCCATATTCTCGGAGCAGGTGATATATGAAATGATAGAGAGGCTTGTCTGATGCGCAGCATATAGACATGAAACACGGTAAGGTAAAATGAATAAATACTAGAAGTTACATGCCAGATAATAGAGTTAGCAGCCCTTTTAATAGAGGGCGGCATAATCGAGGCTTTACTGTAGTCACATAATTATATTGATCGAACAATTTAGAAACAATTAGGCTTATATGATATTTCTCTTTTTTTTATGTAATTATAAAAAAATACGGCTATTTTTAGAAATTATTAAATGAACAGCAATTGGTTGATGGTTCACATCTGTTGTTGTTGTTGGTGTTGCTGTTGCTCTTGTTGTTGCTGTTGTTGTTGCTGTTGTTGTTTTCATAATTGTTGCTTTTATTATTTATTTTGACCATGCAACATGAACGACCACGAAAGAAATTATTTTTAATGACGTTCATTAATGTTTCCTCGACTTTCATATTTTTTTTAATTTTTTTTTTTTTTTTTTTTTTTTTGTTTTTGGTTTTGAACTTTTTGCTAAATTTGTTGCTGCTCAAGTTTAATTCCGCAGTTGATGTTTGTTTATTCATATTTTGCACAGCTTTCATTGTTCTTTTCGATGAAATGACAAACAATTAATGAAAGGCAGTACCAGTGCAATTGTTGTTAAGTTGTAAAGATGGGTGAGTCGATGGATGGATGAATTTTGTTGGCTGATTAATTGTGTGAATGAATGGCCAATGTCGGTCTCGTCTCTGGTGGTCACAACACAATAAAGCAGAATGGCAGACAGATGGACAAATAGTGGGCCGAGAAGAGAGCTTGTTCTATTTCTTTAGTAGTGAGATTAAAAATAATTTTTTTTTTTTTCACTTATTTTTTCAAGTTTTATCGTATTGTGCATTTGCTCGAAGCTCGAGCTGTCATGTCTTTGCCAGTGAGTAAAATCATAAATTTTCCTCTGCTATTATTCAATTAAATTATATTTTATATAAATTTTATAGAACATGTACATACAACACAAAGTGAGTAAAATATTTATTATGTTCTATTAAAATTAACACATCGAACTTTTTTCGCCGCTCGTGTACTTTTCTCAAGAATGTAGAGTTTTTTTCTTTCTGAAAAAAAAATATATATATTTTTATTAAATATACAATTCATCACTTGTGTGTCTTGCATTCAATGCTGTGAGTTTCAGTGGTCCTGATGAAGAGCATTTATTTATTTTTTTTTTTTCGTCTTCTTATTTTCTTTTTATATATCATTACTATTGTGGGGCACAATTGCCCCTAATTTGATTAAAATATCATCTTCATCATTGCAATCACATACACGTATATGTACGCTGAAGATGCCTTGATTTCTTTTATTTTCGTCTTTATATAATACTTATATCTATAGAGAAGAATTTATATGTGCATTATTTAGTTACACAGTATGTTATTAATGATAAATTTATATTTTAATAATAAAATGCAATAGAATGCATTTGCAATGATATTGTTGTCGAGCATTTACCATCACATGCATTAAAGTGAAGAAAATGACAATAGAATTTTCAGAACAAGTGTGTTCTTCCGCTGCATAATAGATGAGCGTAGCCAGCTTTAGAGTGGCCAATTGTAGTTTGTAAAGATTGCCCCCTGATTATGAATTGATAACCAGTTTAGTCTAGTCTACTTCAAGACAACACAACTAAACTTCATTTTGCTATTATGTATTACAACCAAAACTAGTATAGTCTTCAACCTACTCGTTATATTTAACTCCTTCCTTTCCGTTGCTAAATGGAAATTTGACAGCCAATTTGTCACTCATTGCCGTTTCAAGAAGAACAAGGCGATTAAAAAATATAGTGTACATAAATATAATATAAAATGGATATAAATGTGGATCTAATTTACATACTCAAAGTAAGAAATGTTTTTTGAACATAATAGAACATTTATTACAAAAAAATGAACTTAATTATTCAGATTCATCAGCTATTTTCGCGTGAATGAAGATTCATTTTGCTATTTGTTAAATGAAATAAAAAACAATATGCGACCGACTATTCGAGGCAATGCGATTCCCCTATATTAAAACTAAGGGTTTTTTTTTTGCTGAAGGCAGATATCATTTATGCATTAATTTTTGGTTAAATATTTCATGAATATTAAACTTACAATTTTTTTCTCCATTTCGATGCAAATTCGACGGCAAGACAACCACCAGACAACTGCAAATGATCAGTTGTAAGAATTTGGCAGTTCTCACAACCAATAATTACATTGGTTGTAATCCATAATAGCCTAAAATTTTGCAACACAACTGAAAACTAACTAGTTGTAATTGTTTTGTTTAGTTGCAAATCATAATACCGAACTGACAACTACTCAGCAAAATTACAACTAGTTTTATTGTAGTTGTAATACATAATCAGGGGGTACTGCTGTCTTGAAATTAAGCGAGATAATATAACAAAAATACAAGCATTATTAAGAAAGGCCTACATCAGCAGGGCCCCTAGGATGTCTTATTATGGGAAATAATTATCTCAGCTTATAAAAGTTAATTCTAGATGGAAATTAAATGAAATAGTGTAACAAAAATACAAGCATTAGTAAGAAAGGCTTACATCAGCAGGGCCCGCAACATCTTTTATTATCGGAATAAAATTATAGCTTATAAAAATTACTTCTAGCTGGAAATTAGGCGAGATAGTGTAACAAAAACACTAGTATTACTAACAAGGGCCTTAATCAGCAGGGCCCGTAGCATATGTTATTATGGGAAATAATTATTATAGCTTATAAAAGTTACTTCTAGATGGAAATTTATTGAGATAGTGTAACGAAAACACTAGTATTACTAACAAGGGCCTTAATCAGCAGGGCCCGTAGCATATCTTATTATGGGAAATAATTATTATAGCTTATAAAAGTTACTTCTAGCTGGAAATTAATTGAGATAGTGTAACGAAAACACTAGTATTACTAACAAGGGCCTTAATCAGCAGGGCCCGTAGCATATCTTATTATGGGAAATAATTATTATAGCTTACAAAAGTTAATTCTAGCTGGAAATTAATTGAGATAGTGTAACGAAAACACTAGTATTACTAACAAGGGCCTTAATCAGCAGGGCCCGCAGCATATCTTATTATGGGAAATAATTATTATAGCTTACAAAAGTTAATTCTAGATGGAAATTAATTGAGATAGTGTAACGAAAACACTAGTATTACTAACAAGGGCTCTAATCAGCAGGGCCCGCAGCATCTCTCATTATGGGAATGAAATTATAACTTATAAAAGTTACTTCTAGCTGGAAATTAAATGAGATAGTGTAACAAAAACACTAGTATTAATAACAAGGGCCTTAATCAGCAGGGCCCGCAGCATCTCTCATTATGGGGATGAAATTATAGCTTATAAAAGTTACTTCTAGCTGGAAATTAAGTGAGATAGTGTACAAAAACACCAGCATAACTCAGAATGTCTTTATCGGGAGGATTTGAAGCTTATTTTGTATTATTTTGAAAGAAAAGCTTTTTTTTCTAAATTAAGCTCTCGCAACAGTTGATTTTTCAAAATCTTCTTTTAAAGGGGTTCTGGGTTTTAGGAAGATAGTAATTCTTCTATAAAAAAATTTTAAGATGTTTCTTGTTAGTATGCTTTTTTAGCATAAAATATAGTTTCTAGGCTTATGTAAAGTTGGAGCAACTCGATAGAGGACTCTAAAGTGTTAAAACTAAACTGAATTTTAATTCAAAGAAATTTTGTGTTTAATACTAAGAAAAAGTTGTGTAATTTTTAGGCTGGCCATCTTAGCAAACAGTCATACTACACTTGTCAGAATTTAAAATATGTTTTTACTCTTGTTTCTTGTTTTCATTTTGTTTTCAATTTTGGCGTTACAATCTTGATCATTTCGACAAGCAAGCAGACCGTGAGATCTTCTAGGCAACTATAAGAAGACCTCGCAATTTTTGGCTAATTGTAACAATTGAAGAACAAACAAACAGAAAACAATTTAAATAAATTCTAATCAATAAGTGGTTGGCGACATTTGTATGTCTGTTACGGTGGAAATCGCAAAAGCAATGCACCCAACAAGCTGGTGGTTGAGCAAAAGCTTTATTCTAAAACAAAATATTTTTAGCAAATTCACATGTTAAAATGTCATGTTGTTGTAGGAAATTTTGCAAGCTAATGAAATTTAATTGAGCAACAAAGTTTCTCTAAATAATTATTATTTTCAATTTGCATTCAGTTAAGCAAACTAATTATGCCGATTTATATTACTGTAGGGTACCATTTAATATATATATATATATATTTTTTTATTTTGTTTTTGTTTTGCCTTTTATCTAAAACTAGGGACATTATTCAGATTGTGTTCGGCATTTTCTGTTCGCTTTATCTGATGTGCAACATTTCTTTGTTTTACTATTTCAAGGACTTGCCCAATTGCGTGAGCTTTTTTCCTCTGCTTAAATATTTTCGCAAACATTTTATTATTTGCCTTGATAGATGGCGTGCGTATTTTCGACTAGCCGAATCAAGGATAATAAATAATGTTTTCAAATATTTTTATTATAAATGAATAATTAACAAGTACAAATCAAGAGCGATCATTCATTCTCATGGCTCGTGTTTAGGAAATGAAAATTTATTTCTAATGTTCCATAATTACAGTACAAGTAAAGTACACTTTAAGCTTTAAGGAGCTGAGCGTTTGCACAGTTCAGTTATGCTTAACTGATATTTTTCTAACACTCATAAAACCAGTCAGGTTTTATCTGTAATGAATAATACAGTGAAAGCATGATTAGTGACATAAACCGGAAGCGGAAACATTTTGTATAATCAATTTTCCGGTTCACTTGAATATCAGCTTTGAGTAGAAAAAGATTACTCAAGGGCTTTTTGATTACTTTTATAATACCCGCGATGGTTTCGATGATCGATACTTTGAATTGCATACGTCTATCCAAAGGTCCATACATTCCACGGCTTGTAACAAATTATCTCATCGTTTTAGATTTTGATATGCACTTTCGCTTTTAAATATTCCCAAAGAAAGAAGTCCAATAAACTTCTATCCAATGGTCCGTACTTTCAGCGATCCGGAGACTTAATTGATCTATTTTTGATTTATTGGTGTACAGTATTGCTTTTTAAATGTTTCCAAAGGAATAAAAAAAAAATTCCAATACAGTCAAATCGTATTATCCTGGCAGTCAAATATCGAATATTGAATATCGCCAGCAAAAAAAAAAAATATTCTTTCCTTTGGTGTTGGAAGCACATTTCATTCAAATCCAAAATTCTCAATTTCTGGTCAAAAATTATCAACCACGCTTTGTTGACGGCAGCTGCGAGCTCATTTTCCAGGAAATACAGTCCCGTTGAAGTCGACAGCCACTCTTTGTGGACGCATTGCCTTAGCAACCATCACGCAGGGATTCCCATTTACACAAATACTTGCAATTAATTTTGTATATTATCGCTGGACCAACCCTGGTCCTATTTTTTAATATATAATATAATATAGTATAATATAATATATATAATAATAATATATATAATAATAATATATATAACAATAATATATATAATAATAATATATATAATAATAATATATTTTATAAATTTATGTTCTGATCATTTAAATTTGGCATTAATAAATTTGAATGTAGAGGTAACCACGTATAATAAAAACAAAACGTTACGAAGAATCATCGCAGTGCTTGTAATAGAGGGCCCACTGTAAATTATTTCAAATCACTGTTTCATGGAAAGTTTTTTGCCCGCAAGTGTTTTGAATATTTCGCTTCCAAAAAGATATGAAGAGAAGCCTACACTCTTTCCGTCAGCTGGCTAATAAATTAGTGTATTGGCCAGTAACGTGTAGTAAAACATCTAAACAGTGGTTTTAAAGGAAAAAAAATCTAAAAAAAATTAATTAATTTAATTTATATTATAACATATAAAAACATTCTTAATTCATTTACAATTTATTTATAATAATAATTTATATTATAAATTTAAAAGTAATAATAATAAATTCATCTCTGATTTAATAATTAATTTCATATATTTTTTTTTATTTATGCGTCAAGTTAACTTAGAAAGTGGCCAGATTTCAATGTACACGGAAGGGTGCTCTATTCGTCTTTCGTCGCATAGTGAGTCTCGGACCAAGAGGTAAGAAGTTTTAATCTGAAATTGTCTTTTTGCTTTGTTACTCTCAGAATTTAAAAAAATTACAAAAACAAAAATTGCTCGTCTGAACGGGAACCTGCAGAATTGTATTGCATTTGATATGGAAATAATAGCGACTTTAAGTTTGGCTGTTTGGTAAAACAAAATTTGTTGTTTCTAAGCATTAAACAAAGTTTGAAAGAGAGGAATAAAAACTTTTGCCTGTCTAAAAGGGGTCTACATTCTCGAAAACTTATGTTATTATGAAAATGAAAATGAAAATAAATATTTGTGACTGTAATATAAACATATTCCACTGAGTCTTATGAATAGAAATAAAACTTTTTTAAACTAGTGTAAAGTTTTCAATTCATATAGCATGAGACGATAACTTGTGAATGGCCCAAATTGCAACACAATACACGATTATTTAAGAAGAAATAATTAAGTTGTATGTTTATTTTTAAATTTATTAAACTGAGGAAAGAGTTTAGTTTCGTATAGTTTCTTTCTAATAAATCGATCGTTACAATAAATAATCAAATAGATAAATTTGAAATTGTAAACAACTTTCAAATTATATTTATTATTTTAAATTGTATTATTTTTGTGTTTTTTTATTTTATATATATATTGATATATATATAAATTTTTTTTTTTTTTGGTTTTTTGTAAAATTCTAAATTTATGCTCTACGCATAAATTACTTAAATGTTCTATTTTTAAAATATTTTGCATTTCTTCACAATAAAATAATTTGACTATAAATTGCTAAATAAAATAAAATGAAATTTTATTTTTAATACAATTGAGTACATGAAATCATATATTTGCTTTCATTGTTCCTGCCACATTCCTCAATAAACAATTTATCAATTTGTAGAGAAATTATTTTGCAAAAGCAGGAATTAAATTATATTTCATAAAAATAATATAAAGAATTTAATAAATAAATTAAGCATTAACAATACATTTATTTATTATTTTTTGTGTGCCCAGTTAATTTTTATATTAAATAAGAAACTATTTTTAATACGTTTAAAAAGTCAATATTTATCGCTTCTTATTCTTTTTCAGTTTCTTTTCATTCTTTTCTCATCAAATATTCAACCATGCGTTATAAAATTAAATTTATTTTAAATTAAAAATTTTAGTCCATTTTATTTAAAACAATTTTTTTTTTGCTTTTTTTTTGCTTTTTTTTTTTATTATTTGCTTTTGTATTTTAATTTTTTATTCACTGTAACTAAAATATTTTGCAAAATTCTTTGACTTGAGAAAAAATCCCAGCCATTCGCAGTGAGTTTCTATGTCGGGCCATATAAAAGAATACAAGCAAACATTTAAACATTTTATTTTCGTGCAAAGATACAAACATACATAAATAAATATTTAAACAACCCTAAATGAAGACAACAACAACAACATATATCGCCGTCTTAATATGGCAAGGCCCTAACAAACATCCATGTTGGTTGAAGCCCAGCAGTTCCTGTACAGCGTTAAGGATTTTATAAAAGTGCCTTCAATCAGCTGTTGTTGGAAAATGCTTTTGAAATATGGCCAGAGACATGAATGAATGTATTGCCAAAAACGGTTAAATCTGTTATATTTTGCACAAAGTTGTAACTGTTATAACTCTTGAAGCCTGCGCTAGATTCTAATGAAATCTAGAATGTAAGCTTTCAGATAAAACAGTTTTTTTTTTTTTAAAAACATTTACGAAATACAAGAAAAGAACTTTTAAACATAAACGCCCCCTTTTTCTTATTCCACAAGAGGCGTGGCACAAAATTTATTTCCTTTGATTTTTGTAAATTTAACTTTGACGTTTACTTTAGACCAGCGTTGTTATTTTCAACGGCGTTGCCACGATTTAAAATAAAATTCGTATGCGATTGCGAAAGCCTTATAGAATACCAATTTCTTTTCGCAGATCTACGACATAAAGTTGTTCTACGAAAATGTAGCCCACTATCCACTCTGCACCTCCACCAAAAATTCATTTCGCTACCTTAAGTAACTGCCGAGTTATAGCTTAATATATGTACTCTAGAACGGTGTTAAATCTGTCATATTTTGCACAAAGTCGGAAACTATTCGATCGATTTTGTTGAAATTTGCAATAGGCGGAGATTAGCATCTGAGGTTTCAGATAAACCTGTTTTGCTGTCTAATATCTCTATATATATAAAAATGACGTATATGTTCGAGATCGATAAGATCAAAAACTAATGGACCGATTTTAAACAAATTTTATATGCATGCTGTATGGTACGTGAGAAGTGTTTCTGTACACTTTGAAGTCTGTACGACAGATGGCGCAATATTTGGTTTTTTTGTGTTCTCCCCCATTAGATATTAGCGCGTTAATCCTATGCTCTGTTTCGCTGAAAGCGATGGATGCTTAATCGGTTTGTAGTGTCGTTAATTAGCTCAATAGCGGATCATACCTAAACTATTTTCATGAGAAAATTAAATTAAAAAATAAAGTTAAAAAAGTAAATAAATATCTCTAATTTTTAATGTGTTTTTAAGCGATAAGCCTGGGCTGTGCTTCGCCGAAGGCGTTGTGTCCTTAATCCGCGTGTAGTGGCGTTAATTAAAAACAGTAAATAAAAAGTAAATAAATATCTCTAATTTTTAATGTGTTTTTAAGCGATAAGCCTGGGCTGTGCTTCGCCGAAGGCGTTGTGTCCTTAATCAGCGTGTAGTGGCGTTAATTAAAAACACTGTTTTCGATTTTCCCCGTGAGGCCGTTCAATATAAAAGAAATATTTGGGCCCAGTAACGTGAACCGGATCAGACTAGTATTATAATAAATAGAAAATTGAATTTAATTTTAATTTCCATAGCCCGGCTATGGATTGAGAACTCTACTCATGAAAAGGATATTCAAAATTCCACTTGGACTTCTCATCTATTGTAACTATAAGAGTATATATAATATATATTTGGAGCCAGCAACGTGAACCGGCTCCAGCTAGTATAATATAGATTTATTTTCCAAATTTTATTGATTTGAATGAAAAAGTAATCGCTGCTTAACAAGAAACGGAGAGGGTCACAAAATAACGCCCAAAATTCGAGTAAATATAAAAATAAAATATAAAACAACATTTTAGCTTTTTTTTTTACTTTTTAGTTTTTATTTGTTTATAATTATTCTTTTTCAGCCAGGTACCTTAAAACTAAAATTTATTAATATAAAAGAGAACAAACAAAAAAACATATATATATATGTATATATTTTTACCTGTTTAGATTGGCTAAACGGTCAGTTTAAAATTTATTATTTTATCGAGTTAAATTTTATAAAAGTATACACAAGCAAGTGTGTGTGTGTTACAAAAGATGTTATGGATTTATCTTTTATGTGTTATTTTGGAACTAGTTGATTATCGCTTGTTTTTATATATGAATACATAAAGCTAGAAATAAAAAGTTTATTAATTAATAATTAATATACAGTCACACACAAACCTACTTTACTATTTTACTATTTTAATAGTTTATAGTTTTGTTTTTGCTTTGCTCTAAAATAAACCGAATAAATTTAAAAAATTTTCAACAAAATAAAAATATATTTTATACTGAAGGCCACATCGAGATTTACCCAAAAATATATACGCAAGAAATTTTAACAATCATTTGTACAAAATTAAATAATTGTTATTCAATTTGTTTTGCGGTTCCATATAAAATTTCATACTTTCTTTCAGTGTGTTTTTAATTTATTAATTTCAATTTCCTGTTTTATCTTACATTTCACACATATTACTTTTAGTAGGTATTCTTTTTATTTTATTTATTTATTTATTTATTTTTTGTTTTTTGTTTTTTGTAATTAGTATATATTTTCAAATATTAAACATTTATTTTTACAAACTGAAACGAGTATAGGATTTTTATTCGATTTTAATCATTTATATATATAGACATTTAGGAAATTACTGTTTCACTTGTAGGTGTATAAAAGAGGATACAAATATGAAGTGATTTGTTTCTTGGTGTTTCTTCTTAAATTCTAATTATGTTCACTTTTTATACATAAATTTCTTAGCCATATATATCTACATATACGTGTATGCTTTTATGCATGTGCACATGGGTGTATATACATACATATACTATATTTTTAAATAAAGATTTCTGTAAATTAAAAGAGTCCTTATCAAATTGTCTCAATTTTTTTATGTGAATTCATCATTATTAAGTGAAGTTAAAGCCAAAAATAAAAAAAAAAAAATAATAATGAAAATTAATAATAAAAGTTGGCTAAATAAAAAAAAATTGTGTTTTCGAGAAATATGAATTTTTCCCAAAATTACTTTTAGAGAATTTTATGTTTAAATGGAAATGCAAGAAGCTTTTGGTTTCGTGTATAGGCATTGGTAATATATAAATTTAAGCATCAGCTGAATTCTTAGAAGTGACTGAGAATTATGAATTTCACTGATTACAAATGTGCACGTTCTTTTGACCTTTCTTTTAAATCAAATACAAAGATTAATAAAATTAAATAAAAGAATTTTTTAAATAGTAATTTTAATAGATTTTTTCATCTGAACTTAATTTAAATTTTAATTATTTCTTTTTTAGGCTTTATTTTTATTAAATTCATTTGTTCATTACTCCGGGTACCTTCGGCGATCTTCTTCAGTAACAATTTAAGTAAAAGCGTCTGTTGCCGATCTTACTGTCAAGTTTAATTAAAGTTTAAGCTTAGGCGTATGAATAACGTACAGCCTACAAAACCGGAGCTCGCTGGTTTGATTCCTGCCTAGACACTGGATGTTTTTCTGCGGACAAGCCACAGGTAAGCCGCTTTACACGTTAAGTTACTTAAAAAAATATATATATTATAATAATAAAAAAAAAATATATTGAACATTCAAAGAGTTGACCTAAAGCCCAAAAAAGATATAATTAAAATTTAAATAAAATAGTGATTTTGTTGCATGCTAATTATTAATTAACTTTTTTGCTTATCCTGGTAAAATATTATAATATAAGCTATAATAAAAATAAGCGATTATTTGAAAAAAAAAAAAATAAATAATGAATTAGACGATTAAAAAATTTTTGATTGTTCTAATGAAGAAGATTATATTATTATAATAAGAATTTATCGATTTTTCCCATAAAAAATTATTTAATATTACGAATAAAAATTATACGATTATTCGTGAAAAAATAAATCGCTTATCTGGTTAAGCGAATAAAATTGTTCTTTTACTGGAATAATTTTCATTTGATTAAATAATATTTTCTGATTTATAATAGTTTTGATTAAAGCTTAAGTTGTCCATCTGTCCAACCAAATTGTCCATCTGTCCAATCGCCAGAACAAATTATAATGATTGGCTATTTTTATTATTTCTGTCCTTTCGTTCCCGAAAGGCATTTCCTAAGTTTCGTTATATTGTCAAAGAAACCAAGAATATTAACCAAGCCTAGTATGAACATATGACAGATGAGATAGATGAATCTCTCTAATGTACAGGGTGGGCCAAAAGTCACAATGGGGTTTAAAAATTACAAACTTTTTTGTTTATTTTTTTGTTTTATTTTTTTTTTAAGATTATATAAATAACATCTGGAGAATAAATAATGGAGGGATTTACAACTGAACAAAGAACAAGAATAATAGAATTTTATTACTTAAATCAGCGATCAATTATTTTAACGCAAAGAGCATATCGTCGCCATTAATAATTTCAAGAAATTCAGAAATTAATTGGCCAGCGCGTTCGCCAGATTTGTCAGCATGCGACTATTTTCTTTGGGGTTATTTGAAGGAGCGAGTATATGTCAACAAGCCCGAGACAATCCTTGAACTCAAGGCCAACATTGTTGCAGAAATTCGAGGGCTACAGCCACAAATGTTGAAAGATGTTATGGAAAATGCTCTCAAAAGAGCCCATCATTGCGAAGCTAATAACGGCGGTCATTTAAGTGACATTATTTTCCATACTTAGCGTAAAAAAATTTCCATTTTGTATATTTCATAATCTTAAAAAAAAAATAAAAAAAAAAAAAATAAACAAAAAAGTTATTAAATTTTTAAACCCCATTGTGACTTTTGGCCCACCCTGTACTTAGATGAACACTTGTAGTAGCTCAATATTATTCTTTTTAGATCCTTAAATATATAGCAATGAGTTTTAATATTGATTACACGGCGACAAAAGCATAAAGAATCTCTCGTAGATAATATGCAATTTTCAGAAAATTAATGTTCTGCTTAGAGTTTCCTGAAAGTTGTAAATCTTTCTAGGCAAAGAAGGTAATAATCAAATTAATTAACCTCATTCTCAACTGAGTAAGGCTTAGTTCAGGGAAGCTTTACCCAAAATGTTTCTTAGCACAACTACAGATTTATCCAACTTCCAATTAGAGATAAACGAGAGTTTTTTATTAAATTAAAGTTGTAATGCGCGAATTCTTTTATAATCTTTTGCGCTGCTTGCTATTTCTCAGCTCGAATGTAAAGTAAAGAAGGAAGAGAGAACAATGAGAAACAATGACTTTTTATATATCAATAAAATTTTTAAAAAAAAAAAAAATATTTCAAAATACAGATAAATAAAATTATAAAGAAATAAAAAAGACACATTCATTTTTAATATTTTTAATAAAAAAATTTAAAAGCAATCTAATGAATAAATGCCATAAACAGAATTGTGACGAAAAACGAATTTTTTTTCGCTGTATTTTATTTCAATTTTATATTTTAATTAATTAATTTTTTTCATGGGTTTTTTAAATCTGAAATTATCTCCATACCGCCCATCGTTTAACATTTCAGAAGAGTTAAGCTTGGAAAAACTATATAGTACCAAAGTCTAATACAATATCTAATATTGTATTAAATTTCGATATTATATCATATATTTTTTTTTTTATTTAAATTAATTTTCCTAATTTCTTAGTTGTGCTGTATATCATGAAATGAAAGATAATTAAATTAATTATTTGTATAAACTCATATATTTTAAATAATTTTAATATTTAATCAAGCTTTAGATCTTTTAATAACTATTAATTATATTTTATCTTTTCGATATTTTGATAATTAATTTTTATTAAAAGATCTAAAGCTTGTTTAAATATTAAATTTCATCAAAAAAGAAAAAAGATCGATAAATACAAAAACGAAAGAAATAAACTCATATTCAGATACTATAACTATAAACAGAGAAACTCAAGGATAGTCAGTTCGCTACACCGAAATTCGTTGGAATAGTTTTTATGGATTGTTCATATTTTCCATTAGGATTGGAGATATATAGTACACATATATATATATTTTTTTTTTTGCGGCGTAGTACTAGTTTCAACATGGAACATACAGCAGAACCACGTTTACAAATCGTCAAAATTTATTACAAAAATAATGGAAGTACTCTCGAAACGTTTTCGCTCAATTTAATCAACAAATTACGTGTGCTATCAGTGAAATTGTTAAAAGATTCGAAAAGATACTAAAGTACGTATAATGGAAAAAAATACTGGGAACCCGATCCAAAATGTACATTTTTAAAAATAATTAAATAAAAATAAAAAATAGCAGAATGTTATGAGAAAACAAATATTTGTAATGAGAATAGAAAAGTTCTTACTTATTAATAAGAAAACAAACGAATGTTCACTTGGAAAAAATGTGTCTCCACTTAAATCGGAAGGCTGGTTGTAAGAAAAACCGAGAAAAATTAAGATTGATTGATTGCATTTTCCATGTGTGTTCATGAATTATAATGGCAGCGCCATAAAATTTCCTAATCCTACATATATATATATATAAATATATGTATATGTAATTGTATGTTATATATACGTATATGTACTTACATATGTATATAAATAAAAATAATTATAAAAAATAAAAAAAGATATTAAGCTGCTGGTATACGTCTGTACCCACCAGCGGGTTGCAAATTTGTTGCAGAACTTATACTTCCGAAGGATGATTGGGAGGCAGATGAATACATTGGAGAAAAGCTGTTAGTACTTTCGATGATTGCTTCGTCTGGATGAAAGCTTGTTGAAGCTGCTGATCTTGGATTATTTGTATTGGTGGGTGTTGTTTTGGTTCTAATGTTTCTGCCACGGGCACTTTGCATCACGCCTATTTTTAAATAAATAACAATAAGAAAATATTTTTGTAACAATATATTCTCAATTAATTCGATGTTAAAGAAATCGATTAGAAACCATTTTTACAATCTTTAAATGTTTTCATCATTCGAATCGAACCAAAACCGAAAAAAAAATTAATTTTTTATTTTAAAGATGGTGAAAAATGGTTTTTACTACAAGTTTTTAATATTATTTTTTGTTTGTTTGTTTGGGTTTGATTTGAGTGGTTTGGTTTAGTTGTTGAGGGATGTGTGACTGACTGTGTGTGGAAGATCGCAATAAAGCAGAGTTGTAAAAGAGTTAATTGACAGAGTATAGAGAGTGGATATGTGGTATAGAGAAAGACAGAGATAGAGAGAGAGAGAGAGAGAGAGAGAGAGAGAGAAATTCAGCTTCATCATATTGTGTAGAGTTAGTATTGTCTGTGTGGTTGTATTGTACTTTTGTATCAATTTTAACACGCAAACACATTTAAACATTTTACATAAAAAAAAAAAAAAAAATTAAAAAACATATAGTTGCATGCATTTTTTTTTTTTTTTTTTAAATAAATAAATAAAAATTTTACTCTAGACACGTAGTTAAGGCAAAAATATAATATCCTGACTTTTTAAAATTTTATGTAGCAGCAGGAAATGGAATTTGTAAACGTTAATAGTATTTCCTATAAGCGGGAGGACATACTATAAGGCGTGGCTTATGAAGCAATTGTTCTTAATCAAATACATACTGCTACGCAACTGGCAATGCCTCTTATTACCCGGCTATACTACATTTACGTGTACGTTTACATTACTGTTGTTATTCTAGTCACGCTATTGTTTACAAACGTTACCCTGCTAGTTATTCTGTATCTGAGTTTCGTAAGAAAGTTAATCTGTTTGCAATTATTCTATTGTTTTTGAACTTCATTAATGTGGCATTGCCAGATGTGAGTATTTTGCATAAATTTGTTGCTGAAATTTATATTAACGTGCACAACCGGAAACATTTCGAATGTATACGATTGCACATGAGCAACGATCGTAAAATGCCAGCGTTGAGGGAACCCGTCTTAAAAAACAAAAAATTGTATTGTGAAATGTCGAAAGACAATGAGAGTTGAATGGTTAAAATATGCGTAATGACTTTTTTTAATTAAACTGTAAAAACCAATTTCTAAGAAACTGGTAATAGTTATTTTTTATTCAATTTATTTTTTTAACTGAATTACATATATTTTTCAATTGCTATTTCAGTACATAAAAAAATTAAAAGATATAGTAGGCGATTAGAAATCCTAACTTAAACATACGTGTATAAAATGAAATAAATAAATTTAACGAAAATAAATAATAATAATAAGAAAACTGCAACTGCTTAATGCAAATAATTTACGTTTTTCAAGAAATTGAAACGTTTTTGAAAATAAATAATAGTAGAATTATTATATAGCGATCAGCTCGCCTGTTATATAATTAAGGTTGTCTAATCCATATTATATCCATATTTTGTAAACCTTCGTCAAGCTCCTTGGCGAAATATAATTCATTATCTTCGCCTGGAGAGGATAAGCGAAAGTTTGCTAGATATTGATATATAAAATAATATTGGAGAGAATGTATTCCCCAAGAAAATATATGTACGGATTAAAATATTTTTATAGACATTCAATAAATTTAAGAAATTATATTCAATACCATTTTATTGTAGATGCCAAAGCATGTAAGCTGTTTTCCAAGAAGAAAGGTTAAGTACTCTAGAGTGTGAGCTTTTTTTTGAAAGTTTATAAGTTTGCTCAGCTCGTAGCTGAAACTAAGCCCGATTATGCTATAGAAGTCCTTAATACAGCCTAAAACTTAGTTCACATTTCTGCGAGTCCTTAATTATAAACTAAGTAAACCAAATCCCTGTACTCTGTTTTCTTATTAAAGAAAAGAAAGATATTTTTTTTCATTAATTTGGCTGACTAACACAACTAAACAAATCAGCTGCTCATTTCAAACACTGCAACTCGTGAATACCATTATTAACAATAGAAAAAAAGCAAACTGTCATTTGAAGTTACATGCTACATACTTACACTTACATATGCATACACACATACTTTCATACTTGATACACTAAATACAAAAGCCATATAATTTATTACCTATGAAGTTGAAGATGAAGATTTTAAATAATAACGTGAATACACATACTAAATCAAATAGGGATAATCATAATTAATACAATTCTACAACAAGTGAGAATAACAAGACGGAAAGAAAAAGTTTTGGAAAATAATTGTGTAGTTGTAAGTAAATGTGCAAAAGTTTAATACATGTTTGGCTAATAAAAACTTTATTTTGTGTTTTAATTCAATCATGACATGACATGTTATGTATGAGAGGTTTGTTTTGTGTCTGCAATTGAGTCTGCATTGAGGTGGGTTGTGAATTTCAAGTGAAAAGAAATAGATTTATAAAACATCAAAAAAGTAGCAAACCAATATCAATTAAGGCAGGCAGGCATTGTAAGTAGGCACTCATTTCATTTCAAGTAATTATTATTGTTAATTTGTTCTGTTAAGTTTCATTCATGTTCCACACACAAAAAAAGGATGGATGAATTAAGAAAGAGATGTCTGTTTAGCGTACGGTTCAAGTTTCTTTTGTTTTTCTTGATATCATTCTGTTATTTCTCTGTTTTCTTTAACCTTTTTTATTTTTCCATGTATAAAAAAAATCATTATTATTTTAAATATAAAGAGTTTTTCTTATATCTTCGTTTTTTATTTTTTTTTTTTTTTTGTAAGATTTTGTAAGATGTCTTTTATAAATGTTCTATCTTTCTCCTTTTATTTTAAGTATTCTTTTCAAAAAAAAGAGACTTGATAGTTTATTATTTCTTTTTTCTTTTTTTCTTTTTTGGTTTAGATTAGTTTTCGTTAAAATCTTACAGTCGATAACGATGTTTCTTGCACTTTAAATGCTTCACGACGAAAATTTTCCAGTTTAACTTTGTTCATGGGTGCACCTGAAATGTAAATTTGCAGAAGGAGAAGAAGAAAAAAGATAGAAACAACAAATAAAACAAAAATGTACAGAATTCTGATATTAAATTCATTTTGAGAAGCAAAAACTAAAATTGGAAAATGTGCTTTAAAACTAAAAAAAAAAAAAAAAAATACAGAATTGTTTCACATAAAAAAGTGGATTCATTTCTGCTTAAGGAAACAAATTTCCTTGAAACCCAGAAATAAGGAATCCTTCTAGAAATGATAACAATAATTTAAAAATATTAATTATAATTTATTACAACTCTGAGTTTATTTTTATTTTTAACAAGACAGAAGAACTCAATTAATTTTAATAATAAATTTTGATTTATGAGATTGAAAATTTACATCATTAGAAATTTTTTGAGAATTTCCATTTAAAAACGGTCGGTTGGCAATTCTTTCTATGTAGAAAGAAATGAAGAGCAAAACTTTTCGTTTCAAGCCTTTAATAAATGATTCATATATGCGAACGGCTGCAACAACTATTTCGCAGCTCCCTACAGTTACCTCTCAGACTATATTTCGCTTTGGCAAAGAAATGCTCCTGATTGCTTCTTTATTATTCGTTATTTTTAAGGAATTTTATATTTTCGCTTTTTGAACTAAAATATGGGTATGCAATTGTGGTTATGTACACAACATTACTCTATTCTTTAAGCTTAATATGATTTAATTGTTACAAAGTCTAGCAAAACTTTCAAAATATTTAATGTATTAAACAATTGACAAGCATTCTAGCCTTTGTTAGCAAAACTAAAGAGAAATAGATATTCGGCGGTATTAGGAGAGTCGTTCTCGTATCTAAAATGTTGCCATTTTTGTTGTCGTGCTTCTTGTTTTTTGTTAATTATTGTAACCGTGTAAAGTTTTCGATGAAGAGGATTTCAATGTTGCAGGGCTTAATGCTATGAAAAGAGTGTTGCGTCAGCAGTCTAATATATTTACAACAGATATAAATGATTAGTAAAAGCTTAATAATTTTAACATTGTTTCTTTAAGATTTGTAAGTTACATGCTTCCGATTAAATTTTATGCCACTAATCTGTCCAGTTGTCCCATTAGCTGTTCTGCTATATTCTCTTACTATACTTGCTATCTTAGTGAATTTACATAATTAATTAATTAATTATCTAAATTTTACTGTTATTATTTTCAATTTGTTGTAAAGAAAAATGTAAACGATACATTATATTTTATTGAACTCTTGATAACGAAAATTGCTTTAAAAAAAAAATCAAAACATATCGATAATGACACTCGTAATGGGGCCGATTATTTTATTTCTAAATTTCTTATTTTAAATTAGTTTTTTTTTTAATATTAGCAATCAATTGCTGAGAAAGGAAACTGATGAAGAAACTGCCAGCGAAATAATTTGTTCTTCAAGTTTATTCTGACAATCGCTATAGGATTGGGAATTCTATTCTACTCATTTTCAAAGCATGTACGAACCGACCTGACGTGTGTGAAAAAAATTAAATTCATTTTTGAAAACATCGCACGTGGTTTTTTTTTCGCCGCAAGTATAAATTGTATGGAATTTGTATAGCATTTCGCCACTTTTTTTGGAAACTTCTTTACTGCATCTAAACCATTCTTCCTAGCTGGATCAAACCTATGTGGAACCGAAGCAAACACCTAAAGCTATAAAACTGCGTTTATAGAATATTTGAGAAATCGTTTTCACATTTTTTAGAAATCGTTGAAAATGGGACTTAGTGCGAAATGCTCATATGCACATGACTTCTGGGAGGGATATGGCCACTGTGGCCAAAGCATTCCTCCTCGCTGGATCAAACCTATGTGGAACAGAAGCAAACACCTAAGGCTATAAAACTGCGTTTGTAGAATATTTGAGAAATCGTTTTCACATTTTTTAGAAACCCTTGAAAATGGGACTTAGTGCGAAATGCTCATATGCACATGACTTCTGGGAGGGATATGGCCACTGTGGCCAAACCATTCTTCCTCGCTGGATCAAACCTATGTGGAACAGAAGCAAACACCTAAGGCTATAAAACTGCGTTTATAGAATATTTGAGAAATCGTTTTCACATTTTTTAGAAATCGTTGAAAATGGGGCTTAGTGCAAAATGCTCATATGCACATGACTTCTGGAAGGGATATGGCCACTGTGGCCAAACCATTCTTCGTCGCTGGATCAAACCTATATGGAACAGAAGCAAACACCTAAGGCTATAAAACTGCGTTTATAGAATATTTGAGAAATCGTTTTCACATTTTTTAGAAATCGTTGAAAATGGGGCTTAGTGCAAAATGCTCATATGCACACGACTTCTGGGAGGGATATGGCCACTGTGGCCAAACCATTCTTCGTCGCTGGATCAAACCTATGTGGAACAGAAGCAAACACCTAAGGCTATAAAACTGCGTTTATAGAATATTTGAGAAATCGTTTTCACATTTTTTAGAAACCCTTGAAAATGGGACTTAGTGCGAAATGCTCATATGCACATGACTTCTGGGAGGGATATGGCCACTGTGGCCAAACCATTCTTCGTTGCTAGATCAAACCTATGTGCAACAGAAGCAAACACATAAGGCTATAAAGCTGCGTTTATAGAATATTTGAGAAATCGTTTTGACATTTTTTAGAAACCCTTGAATATGGGGCTTAGTGCAAAATGCTCATATGCACATGACATCTGGGAGGGATATGGCCACGGTGGCCAAACCATTCTTCGTTGCTAGATCAAACCTATGTGGAACAGAAGCAAACACCTAAAGCTATAAAACTGCGTTTATAGAATATTTGAGAAATCTTTTTAAAATTTTTAGAAATCCTTGAAAATGGGGCTTAGTGCAAAATTCTCATTTTCAACGATTTCTAAAAAATGTGAAAACGATTTCTCAAATATTCTATAAACGCAGTTTTATAGCCTTATGTGTTTGCTTCTGTTCCACATAGGCTTGATCCAGCGAGGAAGAATGGTTTGGCCACAGTGGCCATATCCCTCATAGAAGTCAAGTTCATATGAGCATTTTGCACTAAGTCCCATTTCCAACGGTTTCTAAAAAATGTCAAAACGATTTCTCAAATATTCTATAAACGCAGTTTTATAGCTTTAGGTGTTTGCTTCTGTTCCACATAGGTTTGATCCCGCGAGGAAGAATGGTTTGGCCACAGTGGCCATATCCCTCCCAGAAGTCATGTGCATATGAGCATTTTCCACTAAGCCCCATTTTCAACGATTTCTAAAAAATGTGAAAACGATTTCTCAAATATTCTATAAACGCCGTTTTATAGCCTTAGGTGTTTGCTTCTGTTCCACATAGGTTTGATCCAGCGAGGAAGAATGGTTTGGGCACAGTGGCCATATCCCTCCCAGAAGTCATGTGCATATGAGCGTTTTGCACTAAGCCCCATATACAAGGGTTTCTAAAAAATGTGAAAACGATTTCTCAAATATTCTATAAACGCCGTTTTATAGCCTTAGGTGTTTGCTTCTGTTCCACATAGGTTTGATCCAGCGACGAAGAATGGTTTGGCCACAGTGGCCATATCCCTCCCAGAAGTCGTGTGCATATGAGCATTTTGCAATAAGCCCCATTTTCAACGATTTCTCAAAAATGTGAAAACGATTTCTCAAATATTCTATAAACGCAGTTTTATAGCCTTAGGTGTTTGCTTCTGTTCCATATAGGTTTCATCCAGCGACGAAGAATGGTATGGCCACAGTGGCCATATCCCTTCCAGAAGTCATGTGCATATGAGCATTTTGCAATAAGCCCCATTTTCAACGATTTCTCAAAAATGTGAAAACGATTTCTCAAATATTCTATAAACGCCGTTTTATAGCCTTAGGTGTTTGCTTCTGTTCCACATAGGTTTGATCCAGCGAGGAAGAATGGTTTGGCCACAGTGGACATATCCCTCCCAGAAGTCGTGTGCATATGAGCATTTTGCACTAAGCCCCATATTCAAGGGTTTCTAAAAAATGTGAAAACGATTTCTCAAATATTCTACAAACGCAGTTTTATAGCCTTAGGTGTTTGCTTCTGTTCCACATAGGTTTGATCCCGCGAGGAAGAATGGTTTGGCCACAGTGGCCATATCCCTCCCAGAAGTCATGTGCATATGAGCATTTTGCACTAAGTCACCATTTTCAACGGTTTCTAAAAAATATCAAAACGATTTCTCAAATATTCTATAAACGCAGTTTAATAGCCTTAGGTGTTTGCTTCTGTTCCACATAGGTTTGATCCCGCGAGGAAGAATGGTTTGGCCACACTGGCCATATCCCTCCCAGAAGTCATGTGCATATGAGCATTTTCCACTAAGCCCCATTTTCAACGATTTCTAAAAAATGTGAAAACGATTTCTCAAATATTCTATAAACGCCGTTTTATAGCCTTAGGTGTTTGCTTCTGTTCCACATAGGTTTGATCCAGCGAGGAAGAATGGTTTGGCCACAGTGGCCATATCCCTCCCAGAAGTCATGTGCATATGAGCATTTCGCACTAAGTCCCATTTTCAAGGGTTTCTAAAAAATGTGAAAACGATTTCTCAAATATTCTACAAACGCAGTTTTATAGCCTTAGGTGTTTGCTTCTGTTCCACATAGGCTTGATCCAGCGAGGAAGAATGGTTTGGCCACAGTGGCCATATCCCTCATAGAAGTCAAGTTCATATGAGCATTTTGCACTGAGTCCCATTTCCAACGGTTTCTAAAAAATATCAAAACGATTTCTCAAATATTCTATAAACGCAGTTTAATAGCCTTAGGTGTTTGCTTCTGTTCCACATAGGTTTGATCCCGCGAGGAAGAATGGTTTGGCCACAGTGGCCATATCCCTCCCAGAAGTCATGTGCATATGAGCATTTTGCACTAAGTCACCATTTTCAACGGTTTCTAAAAAATATCAAAACGATTTCTCAAATATTCTATAAACGCAGTTTAATAGCCTTAGGTGTTTGCTTCTGTTCCACATAGGTTTGATCCCGCGAGGAAGAATGGTTTGGCCACAGTGGCCATATCCCTCCCAGAAGTCATGTGCATATGAGCATTTTCCACTAAGCCCCATTTTCAACGATTTCTAAAAAATGTGAAAACGATTTCTCAAATATTCTATAAACGCCGTTTTATAGCCTTAGGTGTTTGCTTCTGTTCCACATAGGTTTGATCCAGCGAGGAAGAATGGTTTGGGCACAGTGGCCATATCCCTCCCAGAAGTCATGTGCATATGAGCGTTTTGCACTAAGCCCCATATACAAGGGTTTCTAAAAAATGTGAAAACGATTTCTCAAATATTCTATAAACGCCGTTTTATAGCCTTAGGTGTTTGCTTCTGTTCCACATAGGTTTGATCCAGCGACGAAGAATGGTTTGGCCACAGTGGCCATATCCCTCCCAGAAGTCGTGTGCATATGAGCATTTTGCAATAAGCCCCATTTTCAACGATTTCTCAAAAATGTGAAAACGATTTCTCAAATATTCTATAAACGCAGTTTTATAGCCTTAGGTGTTTGCTTCTGTTCCATATAGGTTTCATCCAGCGACGAAGAATGGTATGGCCACAGTGGCCATATCCCTTCCAGAAGTCATGTGCATATGAGCATTTTGCAATAAGCCCCATTTTCAACGATTTCTCAAAAATGTGAAAACGATTTCTCAAATATTCTATAAACGCAGTTTTATAGCCTTAGGTGTTTGCTTCTGTTCCACATAGGTTTGATCCAGCTAGGAAGAATGGTTTAGATGCAGTGAAGAAGTTTCCAAAAAAAGTGGCGAAATGCTATACAAATTCCATACAATTTATACTTGCGGCGAAAAAAAAAAACGTGTGATGTTTTCAAAAATGAACTTAACTTTTTGAATTTATCTTCACACACGTACCGACTTCTACTATTGCATATTGATGAAAATACCGATAAGATAAAAACCAATATATTTATGGTCTTACTTATTCTCTGGGAACTAAACTCAAATCTTTGTACGGCCAATCAGTTGCGGCCACTAAAATCATTTTTTTTAAAATTTAAACACTTTAAAAGTGATAACAATATAATATAAATATTCGTTTCCTGTATTCGTATATAAAAGTTATATATTATCCTTATCGATCCTTAGACAATGTTTGAAGGATACAAGATATAATTATTATGAAAAATTGTATATTTCAATTGAGTGAGATAAAAATGCAAGACATTAATATTTTTTAAAGCATTCTTTTGGTAAATTAAATTATATGGAAAATAAATTTTAAGCAAAATTTAATTTTAAAAGTTTGAAAAAATAATAATATTATATTGAGATGCAACAACTACTTACCAATATAACTTAATAAAACGGGCAAAAATATTAAGCCATGAGCAGCGCCAATTAAGACAATACCCAAATACATTCTAAAATAGAATACTTGAAATATTTGACTTTTGGCAAAAGCCAGTACTAAGATGCCTCCAAATTTCGTTAGAGTTATGCCCGAAAATATAGAGCTGCCCATTTTTGTTAAACAATCTGCAGCACGTTTTTCCCGAGTTCCCTCGGTGGATATCGAAAAACTATGAACCAAATGTGAACAGAACTCAACAGATATGCCAACAGCCATAACCAAGTTAACCAGTGACACGGCATTTAAAGAAATATTCCAATAGTACATGTTGCCACCAAGATTAACAACAATCATAGTTATCGTAATTACCACGACCAGAGATGAGTGTATATCGAAACCCATCAGCAGGAATGTAACAATGAAAATTGCCAGCACCGATATGCCCATACTTTGCAGTGTGTCCGGCCACATGGTCAGATATTGTTCGTAAAATACATAAAATACAGAGTAGGGGAATACTTCGACTTTAATGGCTTCTTCAAAGGGCACACCATGCGACATTAAGCGCCCTTGTATCATATGTGTTATATTTGCGGATATTTTACGTGCCGAACGCAAAGCAAAATAATAATCTTCAGAAGTTTTCAATATTGAATGATAAGCCATAAAGTAGGAGGCACCAACGCTAGTTTCATTCGTTGTTGGCAAATTTGTGAAACGTACTCCGTCAGCATATGCTGCATGTCCAGCCTTTGCACATGAATCGTCAGGATTGTCCCGTAGGAAGAATGGCAAATATTTAGGAAAATCGTTTTCATCTGGCCGCTCCAAGCTGTTGCGATTGATTATGCAGGAATCACACGATGAATCTACAAGAATAAAAAGAAAATTTAATTATCACAATTTCCAAGCCAACAAATTGTAGGCAAATGAAAAAATGTTTCCAAAATTCAAACTCACCTTGGTGCGGACAAAAATCACCCGTCTTTGGATTGTATTTACAGCATGTTGAGGCCTGGCTCCAACTGAAATAGTCATCAATCCAACTGGAAGCGGGTCGCGCAATGTAACTCACATTAGACCTTTTACTAGCCAAATAAATTTGTATGCCAACACTGTCGTCATTACAAAATTGTCCGGAGCATACTAGATTCTGATCAAATGTTTTTGTAAAGTTTAGTCCAGACTTCAAGACAAAATAAACCGGTGGCCCGATACTCAAATATTTATTTAATGATTGGAAATAATGCAAGACAAAACTATCTTCCGGCATCGATAATTCCTGATTCAAGCCAATTTCAATACGCGGTGCAATAGCTATACTCGAACAAAGCCAGCCGAAGAACACAATCATGACCACAACACGAACTGTTTTCTTCATTAGAAATGGTACATAAACACTTTTGAAGAATTTATAAAGCAGGCCTTCGGTAATGGGAGCAGTATCGGTTTTCTTGCCGCGTATAAAACAACAGACGTCTAGGCGATTTTCAGCTTGACGTTTAGTATCCAAAGTCAACAGACTAACAAAGCAAGTGATTTGCAGCAGGAAATCGATGAACAATGCCATACCAGCATACAAAGCAAATGCTTTTACGGCCGGCATATCCGACAAGCCACCCAAGAAAAAGCAACAACTCTCACTTATAGATGTAAGCAACATGGAGGGTCCTACACGACCCAATATTCTACCGATATGCTCCTCATGGGTCTCATCCGGTCTACGGGTGTCGCGCTGATAAGTTTGCACCAAAATAAAAATATTATCTACACCAACAGCCAGTACCAAAAAAGGTATAACCTCTACAATAATCAAAGTGGCCGGTACGCCTATATAGCCAAATACACCAACGGATGAAACTACCGAAGCCAGGACAATAATAACACCACCAACACCCAATGTAATTTTACTGTCGATGAAAGCACGACCCAACTCTTGGACATGGCCCAAAGAGATGGCGATATAAGCAAACATTATCAGATATGAAACTAAAATGGTTAATACATCCGATTGTGATTCCCGATTCAATTCATCCTCAATTGAACGTTCAGATGTGAAAGCTATATCCATATGTTTGTTTTTATTATTTTTAGTATAGTTAACCATATAATCCACGTAACGTTGCTCCCACTCTAAGGCCGGCCCCAACTTTTCCTTGTCATGATGATTGCGCACCAAAAATGTTAAAATCAAAGCACTGGCACGTTCATACTTAGTATCTGAACCCAATTGTTCGCCTGATTTCAAAAAACCACCAAGAGCAACGGCTGGATCAACGGGGCCACCATAGGACGCCAAACATAGATAGGGATTGCTAATACACTGATACAGTTCATCCAAGTAAGTCACCTGGAAAAAAATATTTAAATTCAAAAATATTTTTCGAAATAAAAAAAATATCAATAAACTAAACATTTACCTTAAATCCATTGTCGTCCTCTTCATCATCTAAGCGATCCAAATCATCTTTAAAGTAACCCCATAGAGATTGCACAATACAATCGGAAGTTTGCACTTTATCTTGACCAGTCGACACCAAAGGCGCATAACAAATATCTTTAAGCATCGTCGCTCCCTCAACATCACTGCCAAGATTCTTTATATCCTCTTGCAGATTGTAAACATCAGTTAGAAATTGTTTATCAAATACTGGACCAAAGACTATCGGCCCATTTGAAGTGTTGTGAACTATATTATCTAAATCAGCGGCCTTAATAATAATTTGTTCAATGCGGTAGAAAGGCTGGAAATTGGAATCAAAGAATTCCCGTTCAACGCGAGAACGCGATTGGGGCGAAGCCCACAACTTTACAGGATCCGTGGTAATATGCAGAAACTTTATGCCAAATCCAAGGGCAGCAACAAATACTAAGCCACCAATTAACGTCAGCCAAGGATATGTAGCAAAAAATTTCCCCCATGCTGTAAACATCATTTCTAGGCATTTCTCTGTTTTTGCACCCAAGTGTTCAAAGTAACCAGATTCTGATTCCGGCACAATATCAATTCCATCACTATTGGTACAGTCAACTTCATTGCCATCATCTAATTAAGAATTAAATATATAGAATGTAGGAGATGCATTAAATATTATTTTAATAATATAATTTTTAGCTTAATTATGAATAAGATATAATGAATTTCACACTCTCCATCTTGACTACATTTCAGCCATAATGAATTCACACTGTTAACGAGTACATACAAGTTTGGGAAAGTGCTTATTTAAAGTTTTTATTTTCAAGGCGAATTCATAACAGCTGTGTCACCATTTTTTTTCTTCTACAATTTGAAAAAGGAATGTCATATTATCCCTTGTTCCCCCATACATACACTGTTTACAAATTGATCCCCAATAGCTGAAGTAAAAAAATTCTATTGGATTGAACAGCATTTGTAAAGTGAATTCGCCTTTCGAAAAACACATGATAGTAACATTTCACATTAAATCCAAAACAAGTTAAAAGGTTTTAGCAGATCAGACAATTTTTTTTTTTTATATATATATAACAATACATTGAAATTAAGCAGAATATATTACACCGTCTCCAAACGCATTTTGCAACATTACAATAAAATATAAATTATTATTAGAAGTAGATATTTATGGCTAGAATTTTAACAAAATATATATTGTTTCTTTTAGTGAAATATTTAAATAAAATAAATGAGGTCTATTCAAAAATTAAGAAACCCTTTTTCAGGTTCTTAGATTTTAACAATAATCAATAGAATCAAAGGCGAATTGAAAGCAGATGAACTTACTAACACATAATAATAATAATAGTAATAATAATAATAATAAAAATAATAATAATAATAATAATAATAATAATAATAATAATAATAATAATAATGATAATAATAATAATGATAATAATGATAATAATAGTTAAAGTTTAGTGTCAAGATTGTAAACTGGTTTCACTTACTACTACAAGAACTGTGTATTTCACACAGAAAAAAGCTATTAAGCATGTCAAAACTTAAGAAATTTTGACATAAGAAAAGCTAAAGCATAAAAAATCGTCTTCAGCTTTTATATGTTTTACTTAACAACAATAAAACAAGCTTTGCCACTCTCTTCATCATCTTTAGTTGATGAGAAGTAAAATTAGTTTTAAGATTTTGATGGCTGTTAGATGTTCCAAAAAAAAAAAAAACTTGTAATTTTTAAGGTTAACGAGAAATTGGGTACTGCCTTATAAACCCATTTTAATTAAATATCATAGCTCAAAAATTTAGAACTAAATTTGCTAAGATTGTGTTGTACAACAATTTACATATGTAATTGAAATTACAAGGACCCCATAAATCTGTTCTAAAAAATTATTTATTGTTATTTGCGTACCCAAAAAGTAATGGCAACCTTAAAAAGAAAACAATTGAAAGCTTGAGCTTAAGTTTCGTAAAGATTGAAAGTTACATGATGGAACACAGTTTTACTGCCCAAAGAACCAGAAATTTCAATCTTTTGTTAATTTAAGGAAAATCTTGAGTTCATTTTGTGACTCCATTTATATGTCAAATAAGAAAAAATTACATCAATTAACTATTGTTAAGCTTGTTGTTTTAGCTTTAAGCTTTTTCAATTGTTACATAATTTACGAAAAATCTTAAAGATCTAAATATAAAAATTTTTTTTTTAAAAAAGTTCTAGTAGAAATGCTGTTGCTTTATTATGCATCAATTATGCGTAATTGAACCAAGTTTCGTTTCTAATACACTTAGAAAAAGTTTTCTATAAATTTCGTCACTATTTACAGTTCATTCGAAGGAACAAGACCAAATTTATATATATATAAAATGTATATCTAAAATGCAAAGATTTGATTTAAAATAAAATTTAAGTTGTGATTTTTTACGAACAGTATGGTTATTAACCTCAATCAATAATCCGGCTTTAAATACATCCGTATTATTTATAAAAATTAAGGCAATATATTCAGGTAATAAAAGAAATTTGCAACGGTAATAAAATTCATTTTCTTAGAGATAAATTAAACGAAATTAAAAACATGGCAATTAAAAACAGAAGCATTAATGCAAAATAAATTAAAATAATTAAAAAAAAAACATATTTAATTTGAATAAATTTTAATATTCAAAAAAAAAAACAAAGCAGCATTTAAATTCATTAACGAGAATCTAGAATAATTTACAATATAATAATGCATTAATTTTATTAAACATTAAGCAGGTAAGCAGTAAAGCGAAAGAGCATAAGCAAACTATTCAACATTTATTTGCTTTATTAAATATTTTTAAGTAGAGTTGTAGTTTTAATTGTTTAGCAAGCAGTTAATAATAAACTTTATATACAAACATAATCACAAATGCTGGATGGGATGAATGGATGAATAAGTGGTCAGGTGAGAAAGTAATGAATTTGAGAAACCATTAAATTTCTAGTTATGAAATTAGTGCCACCAAATACAAAAAACAATGTGTTTTGCTTTCTTGAATGATTTTTTTTTTTTTTTTTTTTTTGCTTATAAAAATTATTAAACCAAGACATACTGGATATTTTTGATTGCAGGGGTGAATCCTCCTCTGGTGCCAACTCATTGCTGGCACTGTGATCACCAGTAAAACGTCTACCAATGGCTGAACTATAACGATTATCCACCAAACCATCACCTAACAAAACTTAAATTAATTTCATGTTTGCCAATCAATATTGAAATAAAATAATCATTAAAAAATAAACAAATAATAATTATTATTAAAATTATAGCACAATATTAATTTGAAATAATATATAAAATGAATTTGGTTCATTCTGATGTATGTCACTTGCATATGAGTCTGAATGCCCTCAATATTAATAAAAAACTTCTGCGATGTAAAATGTAAATGTAAATATCAAAAATACTTACATTAATAAAACAACACATGTATGTATGTATATAAATTTATATGTATGCGTTTATAACTTGCCAATTAATAAATAGATTACTTAATATGTATGAAATATGTCTTACGGTGAAACCGTACAAGCTCCCGATTTTATTATCTTATCAGTAACGCTCTATAATTTGCATTTTTTAATATTAACTCATTTCTCTAAAAATAATTATATCGGATAAAAATATGATTCATTATTCAGGTGTGGAAAAAATGAGTCTGTTCAATTTACAGATTAAACATGTGGAGTTCTCTTTTGTTTTTCATTCCTGTTGTGACGAACATGCTATCGCCAATATTCTACAAGTATGATTAATGTTGTTATTTGCAAAGTCCCCTTTCACACACATCAGATTTGCATGAACAGATTTTTTTCAATTCCCCTTTGAATCCGCATTTACGATCACACAAGAACATTTTGTTTCAACAAGTTTCGTTTTCTTTTCATGGTTTTTCACATCTGCAGCTAACTTCAGGTATAAAATTATACCTCTTTCTATTGTCTTTACCCTTTGCTCCCAACAACTCAAGACTTGAAAAGACAAACTTAATGTGTGCGAATGCTGACCAATGGACAATTTACATTAAGAGTAAACAAGCTCCATCAACGCTTACGTCGCTCTTTTGGAGAACCTGCCTTAAACCGTGCGCCTTTACATACACTTTTTTGTCACTACAGCCAGGTGACTTTTTCCAATGTCTTTGATCAATTATTTTAATTCAGTAATTCTTAGCAGCGTTGCCATGAAGCCACAATTTCTTACTTTGCGAATGAGAAATTATTTTGATTACTAATTACCAAATAATAAAAATATTGGTCTCATTGTTGGCTCAAACACCAATAGGTGCGACATTCAATGCAAAATCAAGCCGCTAGCACATCACCTTAAAGTTAATGTCATGCTCAAAGTAAATGTCAATAAAGTGTATTGTCGAATGCCGAATACCGAACACAAAAGCTATGCGCTCTTCCCCAAAGTAATTGGTTTGCTGATAAATGTTTTCATGCGTAAGTGCAAGCGGAGCAGGTACTATGAAATAAAGAGTGAGAGCGAAATATACTAAATTACTCTACTATATAAAACCACAAAAGTATACTGTTGCCTGCAATCGACTGAAAATGATTAAATTACTCTCATTTCTTAAAAGGTCATCTTAATCAATTAAAGCCAGAAGGGAATGGCTTGGCCAGGTAGCACTCCTTGACCGTCTGCAGCTACCTTGCCCTCCTCTCCCTTCTGGCTGCAGGGTCAATCATCTAATTATTAAACAATTAAAAAGTACTGTTAAGGCGAATTCATTTTATAAATTGAGATAATAACGAGGAATCAAGTTTAGTTTTAATAATTCAGGCTTCCGATTTTTGAAAATTGTACATACTTAAACTAACTGAAGCATTCATAATAAAATACTTTCATTTGCCTCTAGCTGGCGAAACTTATTCGTCTTTTAATTTCAACTGCTAAATTAAACTGTCAAACTTGAACTAAAAATTTAGAATCAGTTATTAAAATTGTTGTGTCGTTGAAGAATCGACGTCACACTTTTTTAAAATATTCCTAATTTTTTTAGGTTTCAAATAGCACTTTATGTAAGTGCTATTGTAATGTAAGCATAACATTACATAAAGTGTGGTTTGTTTACAAAGATTAGAGTCCTTTGAAAAGCAATAATTCGCTTCAGCTATCAAAAATCTAAATTTTTGAAATAGTTTTATTTTTGGCTTGTGGTTTTTAACTTCATACACTTAAAAAATGATTTAAAGAAATTTATTATAATTTAGGATAATATAGGAATTTATCTATTTTATTTGTCGTATGCCGAAGCTTACTATGATTGCAGTTTTGTAACTCTCAATTGACAACTGGGAATATGGACATAATAAAACAATGTTTAGTATAATTTTGCAAAACTTTTTGCTTGAAGGCTGATGAGTTTAGTTATAGAAAATAATTTTTGGGTTTCTTGTGCAGCACATTAATTCCCATCATAAATATGTAAATCTGTATATTCTGTCGCTGCTTTATATATATTCACCAGCTTTTCTTCATTTTTTAACACTAATAAATGTTACATGTTTGTAAAAAAAAAACTTTGAATTTTAATTATTTAATTTTATATACTGTTTTCATTTAATTATATTCTTAATTAAAAAAATATCAGAGAAGACTGAATGACAAAGATGATTTTGCAGGACTTTGCATCGCTTTTCTTTAAGAACTAGAAAATTCTTTCAGTTTTGAGTTTTTTTCTAGTTTTACAAAAATTTAATTCCCCTTTCACACTTTGCAAACATTGAAATTACTTCCATTTTGCAATTTTATTTATAAAAAAACTAACACTGACCAAACCCCCTTGATTGAAATTTTTCACAAAACAATTCATTTGCTTACCAAATAATTGTATATGTATAATTTTATAATTTGTAATAAATAAATTTTGTTTCTTAAAAATAGTTCCGCAAGGCAAAAATAGATGAAGTCTATAAGTTTACCAAATTTTCAAAACCCGCAAATAGTTATTCATTAAGTAAGTAAAAAAGATTCTCATAACTTTGATTCAACTATCACAATAAAATTTGTTAGGGAAAATTCAATAACGTTAAATTTTTGAATCACAATACAATTCTTCAACCAACCATAGCTATTCTTCAATTCAAAGTACAATCATAATAATTTTACGTCAATAAGATTTATAATCGATACATGCATAAATTAAAAATTCTTATTTGTTTAATATGGTTTTAAATATTTAAGTTTTATAATTTATTACAAATTCTCTTATTAGCAACAGTTCACTTTAATAAAAACGGAAACCGGAAATGAAAATATTATGCAAATAATTATTGAATTTAATACACCAAATTTATTTATTTATTTTTTTTTTGATATTGTTTCTTAAATTTTTTTTTATTCCATCTTATTATTATATAAATTATTTAATATTTTTTCCAACCTTTACATCTTTTATAAAAATTATTTTTATTTTTTCAATGCTTTTTAACACTGTAATTCCTTTACGAAATATGTAGATATAACAAATTATCTGTTGAGAAAATATTATTTCTATGATCTCTTTATTACATCTTATATACACGAATGAACATTTTATTTAAAAAAACTTAAATTACATTCAAAGTATAAACCAAAGCTAACTTGATTAAAAATTTATATTGTACGTAAAGTACTATTGTTTGAAGTATTTCCAACATTATCGATATTTAAAAAAATTAAAAAAAAAAATTCAAAACTATGAAAAAATGAAAAAAATCTGTAAAATCAAAAAAAAATAAAATAAAAAAAATAAAAAAAAAATATTTTAAATTTTTCTTCTATAATTCCAAGGTATACTGGCTATATCGTAGTGTTGCAAACATTTATAACATTTATTTTTTTTTTAACAAACAAAAATAATTTTTAAAAAAAGGTCTTAGGTCTGGTTTAACATTTTAAAATATTTCCTTGAAATCAGTGTAATATTCAATATTATATTTGTAAAATCAAAATCTGTAAAATCAAAAAAAATAAAAAACAAATATTTTTTCTATAATTCCAAGGTATACTGGCTATATCGTAGTGTTGCAAACATTTATAACATTTATTTTTTTTTAACAAACAAAAATAATTTTTAAAAAAAGGTCTTAAGGTCTTGTTTAACATTTTAAAATATTTCCTTGAAATCAGTGTAATATTCAATATTATATTTATGGTTAAAAAGTTTGTTTTTATAAAAATGGTCTCTTGCCAAAATAGCAATTAATAATAAACAATAAAATAAAATAATAAAGTCAAACCAATTATATCAAGATTTTCGTTTTATATTTATAATGATCATTAAATCGTATTTGAAAGTTAATACTCCACCATGCATATTCATAAAAATTATATATTTTTATGTTAATCACGTAATGCGGGATTTTCTTACCAAAATTAAAATAAAAAAAAAAAAAGAAATACAAAAACATTTCGCAAAAGGCAAAATCAAAAATAAATATTTTTAGGCTTAAATGTGCTGACACATGAATAATTGAAGTAAATGAATAAATAAATTATTTAAAAAAAAATAGCAAAGATATATTTTGTATATGTTAAAAGCGGTGATCTTTTACTCATGGTGCTAAAGATATATTTTTTTAAAATTAATAAATAATAAACTAAAAACTAAAGTAAAAATAAAGAGAAACAACTTAAAAAGAGAAATGTGTTAATGAAAACAAACAATAAACTTACCGTCCACATTTTTCGAAGGGAACAAGCATACGCCCATGAGGAACAATAAACTACCAATCACAAAGACCGTAATCATTATAACGGTAAAAGCATCAAAACCGGCTATTGTAAAAGGTTTGGGTGCTGGCGGTTCAGGGGGTGGTATTGGGCATGATGCTTCACAATCTGTGCAGGAACATGCCGGTGTCTTATCCTGCCACATGCAAAAAAAAACAAAAAACAAAAAACAAAAAAAAATAAATAAGTTAAAATTGTGAAAATAATTTCTCATTTGATTAAATTGCTTTTTAAAACTTACATTTAGTGGACTACTGCAAGGAACTGTTAGAGGGTCCAATGGACGGAAGCCGTCCTTAGTGGACGAGCTATTCTCATGCTGTACATAAGTTATTTGAAAAGGTACATATATGTTATCGGCATCACCCATATAGGTAAACCATTTGGTGGCACTGCAACGTGAGGCGCCATAGCTACCGCATACTATATCCATAGCAAGTTGACCTGTAGATGGTACTGATACCTGAAATTAAGGATTTGTAAGCATTTTTAGAGAGATCAAGTCAAGCATAAATAATGAGCATAGTCATATTTTTAATAATTTTTATTTTTATTTCAATATTTTGTCCCTTCGAAAAAGAAAAATTTAAATAAATTGTACTATTGAAAATCTTGGTCCAAAGTGGAAAAACAACTTACCTGAGCACATGACTTGTAGGTACTATTTGTGTATCTGGATGTTATATGTATATCAACATTGTTAATGTATAATTTTCCTAAAACAAAATAAAAATAAAAACGACAGATGAATAATTAATGCGTTTTAAATATGTGCATATAAAAACGAATGACAACTTGTTGTTGTGATCATCTTCTACGTAAAGAACAACGTATTTGCATGCCTTTAAAATAAAGTCAATAGTTATTTTGATTTTTAAAATATACGTCATCCAAAATGAAGTGAGTGTTGCAAATAAATTGTTAAAATTTTGCAGCAGATTTAAGCAAAACGTAGGGCTGCTAAGAATATTCGAATCTTAACAATCTATTGATAACAGCAATATCAATATTAGCTGGGAATTTTTTTAGGCAAGCGCAATAAACACGAAAATACTTATGGGTCAAACACATCAGGCTATTGACCGCAATATATTAAAAATGAAATACAGATGCTTATAAGAGAATGATTATTTTGGCGACGATACAGCTAAACGCCCACCATTATAGCTGTGGTCAACTAAAGAGCCATTTCTATTTTTATTGAATGACAATTGCCAAAATAGTGATACCAGTATAATAAAGAATGTGAATTGGTTTTATTTAAAATAACGGTATAACGAAATTAAAAAATAAAAAATTAAAAATGAGACGATTTTCTAATGAAATTTGTTATTATTTCCTGTATTTCCCCCCTTTCTTATTGCTTGTTTGAGTAATTAAGCTGGATTAGATGCAGGCATTCATACAAATAGTGTGGAAAAATAATACCAAACCTTGTTATGGTATGGCCACATTTACAAAAATTAATTGAGAATTATAAAAACATTATAACAGCAAGTCTTGAAAAGGTGTTGCAATCTGGACAACAAACAAATTTTATTCGATATTCAGTTAAGGTTTACTTTTAAATAAGCAAATTTATATAATATATTTCGTTTTTTTTTTTATTTTTATATATGCTGTAAGTATATTTTCAATAAATAATTCTATTTTCTTTATATTCGAAAGTGGCATCATTTAAATGTTAAGGCCAGCTAGTCAAGATGAATCCGCATGTTGAAAATGATTATTTAGCATGCTACAAAACGACAATTGTAGCCAAAGTAGTGCAACATGCTGGTAAAATACTCAAACGTAAATGTTTTTATTTTGAACATACTGTAAATATTATTCTTTTTATTTTTTATCAGGAGCGGAGCGGGGGCTTCATTTATGTCCTCCGAAAATGCTAAACAGATTTAATTGCAACTCGAATCACATATGTGTATATCTTTATCCCTAGAGTATCAAAAGTGTAAATTTTTTTTTTAATTTTGGACTGCGGGTAACGGTATTCTTTCCACACGAAAATATTCAACCGATTTGGCTACAACTCGTATCACATATATACGAGTTATGAATCTCTCAACAAGCAAAAGGTATAACATATTTTAAGTTTTGGAATATATGTACATATTTAAGTTTAACTAGTGGCGTTATGCTTTCCCTCCCGAAAATATTAAGCCGCAGTAAACGAAATTTTAATGATATATAGAGATAGATATGTGAATTTGTATACGATGTGAATCTATAAAATATGATATTATGTATAAAAAAACGTAATTGATCGAATCATTAATTTGTGTATAAGGTTTAGTTCGGGAACCACTCATTCTAATATTTCAGAACAAATGTTATAATCATCGGTCTAGTTATTTTAATATATAATATATATTAATAATATGTGTAATTATACTTTTCTTCACAAATGATATAAATATTAAAAGCAGAGTTATTTATATCTTTAACGCATTGCATTAAATATTTTCGCTTTCGAAGAAATTTAAATTAATTATTCCCTTTCGCAACACCCTAATAAAAATAGATACATCATCATAACACTTTACTTACCATCTTTGCTGTTTTCCGTTGAAACAACGTTAATAAATTCCGACTGTTTGGGTGAACATGTAAATTCGCATAAATGTCGCACTAAATTAGCCATGCATGAGGGACAGCGATCTAGGAAATTACCAGCTAATTTAATATTCCTATTCAGAATATCCACCTTTTTTTAATATAAAAGAAAAAAAGAAAAAAAGAATGTATATATAATTTCTATAAGAAATTCAATAATAAACGGAACTTCAGAATTTGTTAATATTTATATAATTCATTTTTAATTTTTTTTTATTTTATTTTAATACCTGTTGGCTATCACAGCAAAAGTCAGTTGCGTCATTTTCTAAAAGATAACTACAACGTTCTTGTAGGAGTTTTCTACCTTCTGGTGAAATTGGTTTCGCTGTACCATTGTATACACAATACTGATTGCGATTAAAATCATCTGTATTACAAACTCCATACCAGACGCAGTCCTAAAACAAAAAAACCAATAAAGATAATAAATTATAATCATACAGAGGCATTTATAATTATTTGTTAATGGTTTTTTAAATAATATATACTTAGTTTTTAATCTCAGAGTAGAAATTGTGCCAGATGACTAATTGTAGCTGTTTTAAATTTACATTATTATATAAAGGAATGAAAGTTTTTTATAAAAGCTCCTAAGTAAAAGCTATTACAAATTATTAGATGAAATTTTTAGAGTTGGGCTTCTGGTGCTTCAGCAGGACCTCCATGGAATAACTAAGAGAATATATAAGACGGTGGACTAGCCCGTATAACATGGGGAACATTTCATTGGAAATGTATATAAAATGTTATCGTTAAAGGGAAAAATATGTTTAAAATATGGAAACGATGTTTAGCAAATTAATTTTTTTTTTTAATTACAAACCTAAACTCATTAATATCCCGTAAAGCAAACTGTTTAAAAAAAAGTATTCCTTATCTGTTAATTTATGCCCGTATTCTCAGCAATCAACTGAGAATTACTAAATATAATTGGAAGCATTTTTCATATCTACACAACAAACAAATTTAATGCAAAATGATTCTATTAGACACTTTATAATACAATTGCTTCCTCCTATGTAAACAAGCAAAAATGGATTAACTGTCATTTCATAAAAATGGATTTCATAAAATCCATAAGCAAAGCTGGAAGAGAATGACTTTCAACAATAGTACCCTGTTCAGATCTAGAGCTAAATTACATATTACAATGTTTTCCTTCAATACAAAGGTAAAGCTAGTCCTATTTTAATATTATATTATCTATGCCTTATTAGCCCACGAAACTTTAATCGTTGTGAGGATTTGCCAGGATCGGCAAAAATGTTTTTTTTTTTAGAATTCTAAATGTAAATTTTTATATACAGGAGTGTACGAGTATATAAAAATAGCTACAAAATAGATTACATCAATATAGAAAAATGTTATAAAAAAAATTTACTGGCTATAATTTTTATATAAAGCGCAATTATAAAGCTTTTAAGCATTTTAATCACACATTTGTGTGTTAAATGAACTACAATAAATCGAAACGTTTAATGTTAATCAACTGCGGAGTGACTAAAACAGCTTAGCAGGTCGACGAAAAGTGCCTTATCATAATAATGAATGTAATTAAGAACTACTAAAAATACAAAAAAAAAAATTATGATTCACCAATACGTGATAATCCAAACGAGCTGGTTCAAAATATTTGTCTAAATTAATAAGTTTACGCGGCTTGAAAAGTTATTATTTTTTTTTTCTTTCATTTCATAACAAAACAAAAATTAAATTCATTTCAAATATTTGATAAATCACATACATGAGTAATTCTCTAAAATGTTGTTAGTTGAAATCAATTACATAATTTGTATTTTTAAATGAATTGGGCATAAAAAAGTTTTGTGAAAATGCAGCCTGTTGTGGGTGGGTGTAAGGATCGTCAGTAATTATTCACTCAAAACCATGCTGTATCCCAGCGAAAGGCGATCACAAAATGATTATTAGTACTATTATTATTACTATGATTATATTTTATTCCAAATTAGACCAATAATTCGATATAATATTGAGATACTATACCCTGATACACTATCCTGTACAGTCTTACGATTCATTTTCACGAAAATCTGAATGTGATTCTCCTATTTTAATAAATAACAGCAAATTGGTGTTACTGGTGCCATACTATCATACAAAAATTATGCAAACAATTTTTTCTTTGCTGATTGAAATAAAAGCAACTCCAGATTCCATGAAAATTGTAAATTTATGAGAAATCTGGCATTTTTAGACCACACTGTCGTATATTTTCAGTAGTAGGACTGTGTAGGATAGTGTACCAGTAAATAAATTAAGTAAAATCAAAAATCATTTACAATATAAGACAAGAATTTTAATTTAATTTTTATAGTGTACGGATGCACTTCTAAGTGCCATTGCCAAACATCTGAATGAACAAGAATAAAAAAGCAATTACAAATTTAATGCGTTCGGAATACATTTTCACTTCACATATTACAATAAGTAGACTTTAATATACATATATACATATATACATATATTTGTATGGTTGCATATACATATATGTATGTATATATCCGTGTACATATTAATGTGCTAGATATCCATCCATACATATATGCAATAGATATTTGTTTTTATTCCCAGTTTTCACTTACATGCGTATGCATGATTTAATATATCTTCATATATACACATGAAGATATATATATATGTATATATTACATGTGTACTTGTGTGCGCAAGTATGCTTGCGCTATTTGTATCTATTTGTAAGTGACCCTGAAAAATGTAACGAGAAATGAAATGAAACAACACGCCAGCAGAATTTGTTTATATACCGGTCATTTATAGTAAAAGCACAGATTGTTTAATTTCTTGAAATAAGCACAAATCTTGCAAATGAAATAAATTTAATTGAAAATAATTGTGTAAACAAATTTTAAATCACAATATAATTGAAACTAAAAAAATATATAAATCTCACAAAACGTGCATCAGGATTCCAAAAAAAAAAAAAAATAAATAAAATAAAAAAAAAATGTGTGAAAATGTTTTAAACTTTTAATAAAGAAATGTGTAATTCACACTATTATTACCAAAAAGATTCAGCTTGGAGGGTGCCGCGTGTTCTAAGGTCTTGACATCGAGCTCGTAAATATGAGTTGTATAATTTATTGTACACATGCTGTACGACACCCCATCAAGCATTAATTTCGTGCTTTATTTCATGCAGTGAACAGTAAGTAACATTAACTTGAAGCATTACTTTAAAGCTTTAAAAAGCTTTGAAACTTTAAACGAAAATAATTACACTCCAAAATAAAAGACGAAAAAAAAAAAATTTAAAAAAAAATTATAAAATAAAAGAATAAAAAAAAAATAATAATAAAATAAAAGAATAAAAAAAATTATAATAATAAAATAAAGAATAAAAAAAAAATAATAATAATAAAATACAAAAATAAAAAAAAAATAATAATAATATAATAAAAGAATACAAAAAAAAATTTTAATAATATAATGAAAGAATAAAAAATATAAATATAATAATAATAAAGAATAAATAACAACAAATAATAAAAACGAACAAAGAAAATAATAAAAACTAATCAAAAAATAATAAAAGCGAATAAAAAACAAATAATAAGAATTAATAAAAAAATAAATAATACAAAACAAGTAAATAATAAAAAAGAATAAAAAAATAAATAATAAAAAGGAATAAAAAAATAAATAATACAAAAAAAGTAAATAATAAAAAAGAATAAAGAATAAAAAAAAATATATAAAAAAAAAATCAATAATAAAAAAGTATATAATAAAAAAGAATAAAAAAGTATATAAAAAAGTATATAATAAAAAAGAATAAAAAAAATAAATAATAAAAAGGAATAAAAAAATAAATAATACAAAAAAGTAAATAATAAAAAAGAATAAAAAAGTAAAGAATAAAAAAATATATAAAAAAAATCAATAATAAAAAAGTATATAATAAAAAAGGATTTAAAAATTTATATAAAAAAAGTATATAATAAAAAAGAATAAAAAATAAATAAACAAGAAGGAATAAAAAAAATTATATTTTTTATGTTCTTATTGTTTTACAAATTAATTAATTTTTTATTTTATTTTTTTTTTTTTGAGCTTAAAATATTTTATTTAAAGTTAGTTTTATTTTTATTCTTCCATTATTTCTTTACATTTTGTGTAACTTTTACAGAAAATAGATATTAGAGAATTTATATAAAATGTAATGAAATATCGAATAAAAAAAAATTAAAAAATAATATTTAGAGAAAAAAAATTAAATAATTAATAAAAGAAATTCTTAAATATTTTTTTGATCTCCTTTAGACATTATAAAAGTTATACGAATTTTTATTTATTTGAAATTAATCTTCAATCAGAGGAATTTTTTAAGTTCCGTAAATTTAATTTACTTTTTCAATAAAATGTCCAAATAGACGGAAATCGCCATTCGGAAAAAAAGAAAAGTTTTTGGCTGCTCGGGGTATTGAACTGACGCCTTAAAATGTGTCAATAATATCCAGCTACGATTTCATCATTCACAGTTTTTTTGGTTTGTGATTGCGCTTTCGCAGCTAAATTCGAAAGCTATCGGGAATTTAAATTAAATATATATTTATGTTATTTCACTTAAACAACCCCCTCATTGGGAAACGGTTCGCACCTAATCAGCTCGTAACTTTGACTGGACTACATTTTTCATGAATGAAGGACACTTCGCGACATTTTTCCCTTTTTTTCTATATATGTAAATATTTCAATATATGTAAATATATTACATATATTTTCAATATATGTAATATGTATATCCCTCAGTATTTGAGACATACGAAAATCATTTAATACGAAATGTAGCGCTATAATGTTTCTCAGTGAAACTGTTTTAAATTAAAATTATTATACAATTAAGAAAAATAGCTTAATTTATTTTATTTTTTCATAAGTAATGTTTTACATTTTTGCCAATATAAATACTTGTATATTACACAATTAATTTCATGCAACAATTTAATTACAAGTATTTAACACAATTAAATGTTTATAATTCCAATTTAAAAGCTTCATAGCAAAAAATAAAATAGAATAAAATAACATTCTTACGAGAATTGTTAATTATATATTGGCGGAAAAACAACTATTTGAAAACACCTATTAGTAGAGATTGTTGAAGTAACTTTTCAGTTTCCTCTTCTATAATTTAACACACTTAGAAAACTTGCTAATCTTACAACAAAAAAAATATATAAAAATCTGGAGTATACACTGATAATGATTTTATAAGAATATGTTATAATCAAAATTTTCATTATTCTCAAATAATCTCATATAATCAGTTGTACGATTTGTCAAATATGGCATCTCTGCAGGAAAAATGTAATAGTAAGACATAAAAAAAATAACCGATTTTTATGGCAAGCTAAAGTTTATGAAAAATGTTCATAAAATTACAAATTTAACTCCAAACTAATCTCTAAAGACGCTGCTACACTATTGTAGACAGTCGTATGATTTCTAGTGTGATTTAGAAATATCAGATTTTTATGACAAGCAAAATTTTATGAAAATTTTCTAAAATTGACAATTCTCATTCAGCTAGAGTTGCATTTACTTCAATCAGCCAAGAAAAAATTGTTTGCATCGTTTTTATATAACAGTTTGGCAACAGCAACGCCATTTTGATGCTGCTTTTTAAAATAGAAGCACATCACTATCAGATTTTCATGTGAATAATTCGTACGACTGTATAGCATTTTTATATATTCAATTTCATTTCTGCAAAATATATCAGAATTATATGCAATTTTACCGTCTTAAAAGTTATTAGGTAATCAATTATTTTTCGTCAGTACATCAGCTGATTTGAAACAAGCATCCTAAACTAATGACAGCTGCTCATAAGACATAGCGAGGTGATGGTTCATTTATCTTATTCCTACATACCTAACTTACATGCAGAACAGACCTCTCGACAATAATTTATTTGAGACATTATTAAACAGTTAGCGACAATTTCTCTTTCGACATAAAGATATAAGCCAAAATTTAATCGATTTAGATAACACAACAGAGTAGTAATTTTTTAAGATAACAAGCCAATGAAAATTTATGAAAAGTGTGTGTGTATGTGTACAAGTCTGTAGTATAGTGAAACATGGTAATTTAAGAAAAAAATATGTTTTTATATACATATTTAATTTCTACAAAATATATTAGAATTATTGCAAATTTTAGCATCTTAAAAATTATAAAGAAATCATTTATTTTTCGTCAGTACATCAGCTGATTTGAAACAATCATCGCAAACTAATGACAGATGCTTAATTTTCAAAGATAACAAGACAATGACATCGAAGATAATATCTCAACATCGGAAACTCTTAAGATTACCAACCACAACACCAGCGTAACATGATATTCAAATATCAAAATCAATGAAACCAAATTATTCAAGGACAACCCACAGACAGAGACAAATTAAAAAGCAACCAATTAGAAAAAAAAAATTTCTCTCAAACTTCCAGCAAATTTTATAACACGATGTTCAGAACAAAATAATACATATTTGGTAGAACTATTTTAAAATTTAGCATTTGCCTTACGACAACCATTTCGAACTTAAATTAACCCATTTTAACTGAATTTTAACTTATGATTTTTTTTCGAGTGCACTTAGCCATGAATCAATAGGTAACAATCAATACACACAGTAAACTTAAACCCAATAAGAGAGGCAGAACGGGTTTTTTACAGTTTATAGTTTATATGAAATTAGATTTTAATTACAGTTATTGGTTTCAAGTTAAAACCTTTCAAAATTTCCATACTGATTTTTGAAAAAAGAAGAAAAAAATTAACAATATATTTCCAAGAGCAGTGTAGCTCATGTGTGAACAGGCTCAATTGAACCAATCGCAATACTATAGTAAACGAAATGTGAGCCGGCTCTTTTACTACGCACCTTGTTCTATTTGGTTCTATTTGTATCATTCGATTCGCCACATGATTATTAAAGTATATAATTTTTATCTTATTTTGTTGTTTATGTCATTTGAATTTGTTTCAGCTGTGAAATATTGTTTTGAAATGAGTACACTCATACATACAAATAAAATAATCTTCATAGTTTTGATCAAGCTGAAGATTTTAAAATTATATAAAAAATTATCATTAACAGTTTTAATTTAAGATACTTAAAAAACAAAGAAATTAATAATTAAAGGGTGTATACAAATTAACGCAACATTTGAATTTGTAGCAAATTGTGCAGTAAAGTGTTGCCAACCCTAAAAGAAAACAATTCTACATCTGACAGTTTAGTACTATTAAAAATTAGAAGTTAGAAGACAAAGAGTTACAACGTGTCTTCATTACAAAGGTAAAATCATGCTCAGCTTCTTTCCGCTGTTAGCCTCCATAATGCTTCTAAATTTTAAGTAGGACATATAATTAATCAGAGGCTACCTAAGTGACCTTTAGCCCTCCAACTCATTCCTTTCTCCTTGAATTACTCCTAAAGTTGAATTCCAAACGTGAAAATACAATAAAATGGCAAAAACTTGACTAAAAAGTAAAAATGATGCTCTATTTGATGATACCCTTCCTCTGGACGTCATTCTTTAATAGAATTCCAACTTTTTTTATGCCGAACTCGGCTTTATATTACTTTTACTAGCTGATTTTTTTTCTCAGAATAGGAGTATATTTCTTATATATTTGACAGTAATTAAAAAATATAAAAAATTGCGATTTTCATAAGGTAGCTACCTTAGTGATTTTTAGCCTTCCAACTCAGTCCTTTCTCCTTGAATTACTCCTAAAGTTGAATTCCAAACGTGAAAATACAATAAAATGGCAAAAACTTAACTAAAAGTAAAAGTGATGCGTAATTTGATGATCCTCTACCTTAGTGATTTTTAGCCGTCCAACTCCTTTTTCTCCTTTAGTTTAATTCCAAATTTGAAAATTCAATAAAATGCAAAAAAATTAACAAAAATGGAAAATATTAGATATTCTGGTGATTAAGCATCATCACTGGGCCTAAAAAGTATTATTTCAAACAATTTCTAGCCCCTATCACCTCCAGTTCTCTTGGAATTGGGGCTTCTTCCCTAAGGATTTGTATAACTTTTAAATGCAAAAAAAACTTAAGTGTCGGTGCGTGTTTCTAATGGATTCTGGTTTTTTACAAACTACTTGGAGTTACCCACTTGTTCCAGCATTCCTTTTAGAATATGCACTGCCTGAATTACAACTCTGACAGAGCTATGTTATTTTTGGAATTTCATGGATCGAAGCACATTTCCTTACGTCACTTGCTAACATTATTCAAGATTTACCAACAATTACATTCGATTACACTAACAATTTTCTGCATACAAGTCAAAGGAAATCTTAATTTACACCATACCGTAGGTCTCAACTAGAAAGACTTTAACTCACAATTCTTTTGCAATAGATTTCTCAATGTATATTCGGTTCATACATTGAAATCACTAAGAAATCGATTACAAAAAAAAAAATTATAGTTAGGGCTTTATTACTTGAGAACAACGACATATATACATATATCTACATAAAAGTATATAATGTAACACAATATTATGCAATGCCTCCAATTTCAATAAACATTCATCCGTGGGAAGCGGAAGTCGCGGGTTCGATTCTTGCCTTGATCCTGGCTGTTCTCCTGTGGTCCAGCCGTAAGTTTTGCATGCTATATATTGGAAAATAAATGCAATGTAATAAAAAAGCTCTGGCTGGTTGTTGCTCAACGAAAAAAAATCAATAACAGCTGATTTCTGTCGATAGCGAATATCGTTAAAAATAGAATAGCAAAATCTATAATTTCTCCTTACGATTATTTTACCAAAGCAATCATCGTGCACAAAGTTGTTGAATCACAGTACTAAAAGGCATTGCAGGGCATGCTTATAAGGAGCAATAGGTGTTATGCACTTCGATCCGAATAAGGCTGACCGATTTCTACCTTTGCTATTCAGTAGCTAAACACTTTTGAGAAACGTACATAAAATGTCACTTTTCAATTAAAATGTTGCCTTTCTTTTTTTTTTTAGAAAGCAAAACGCCATAACGAAACAAATTTTAATTGTATTTACTACAATGTAAAAAGCTAATATGAGAAAATTGATTACTAATTACAAGTTTAACACAAGTGGAAAATTACAAAGCTAGGCTGCTTTACAGAGACTCACACGATATTTAGATCACTCTGGATAACAATTGTATTAACAACATTGTTATTATTAATAACAATTTGTATTACTATTTCTTTTTAGTTTTGAATGGTTAGGAAATTTGTTTTATTTGAAATATTTGGCGGCATTAACTTATTATTAACTTTTTATTTAACTTTTTTATTTAACTTTTCCGTTAAAAAGTTTACGACGTAAAAACTTATGTAATGCAATACCAAATACACTAAACTTTCAGAAAATTTAAATTCTCTACTGGCTTATAAATTTAAAAATTATTTTTATATGCATGTCGAGATGCTTATGCCTTGCAAAATAATTTATGACGTAAAAGCTTACGTAATATAATAACTACAGCAAAAACACTTGACTTTCAGAATAAAAAAAAATTTTATTAACTTTCAATTTTAAAATATTTCACAATATACGATGATATAAAATCTATTTCTGAACTCATCTTTCCATTCATTTGGTACTCATCAGATAAATTCAGTTAATTCAGTTTATGAGGTGTATTCGTGTTAGGAACGAGACCTTTCAATTTTTATCAAAAAAAATTTAAATGCACACTCTTTAAGAAAATTGAAAAGAAAAAGTTGTGCATTTTGATGAATAATTTTTATGAAAATACGACGATATCTTGCATTTTGCCTTTCCCGAGATGAAGTATGTATATCAAGGCCTGAACTTATCTTTTGTAATAACCTGTGACGATTTAAAAGTGTTTTCACACTGAGGATAAAACCCGGTTTTAAAACCAAAACTTTAAAACCAATCCTTAAAACCTGTTTTTACCATACAAAATAATTCTGATAAAACCATTTTAAAACCTTTTTTGAATTGGTTTAAAGTAGATTTTATGAAATACAACCTTGTTTTGTACAGTACATATTCAGTGCTACCAAGTTAGAAAGATTGAAAACAGCTGATAATTCATTCACATTTACAAATATTCATTCACAAAATGTAAAATCATTTCAATTTTAGAACACATTTTTAACACATATAAACAATAACCGCTGTCGTACAGTTTGTCAAATAAATGTGGGAGAAATAATTACAACAAACACACCTATTTATACAAAAAATTTATTTTATCATTAACAAATTTATTTAACAAACATTATTATAAAACCTACTTTTATCAAAATTGTATGTGAACACAAAATCAGCTGTTTGTAGGTTTTAAATTAAAACCAGGTTTTAACTTTGGGTGTGAAAACATTATAAGATAAGTCACTAAAACCAAAACGCAAGCAAATAATGACCGACCAACCGCGATTCAGTGACAAGAGACAAGATAAATGTCTTTACTTTCCTTTGTGCATGTCCTTTTGCGAAATGCTACAAATTCCTAAAGCCTTTAAAATCTTATTGTATGTTATCTTATCTTAACTGTAGATCACTTTGTGTTCCACAGAAACCATGTGTGTGTTTTTAGGAGTTGGCCATTTTTACTCACTTTTTTCTAATTCTGTACCATTGAACTTTACTTAATTCACTAACACAAACATATTCTACGTAAACATTGTTTTAACTCGTCAGATAAAGCGCCTAAACACCAAAAATTAATTATTATCTTTGTATGCGAGACAGTGAACGAAACAAGAAATATTCATTTGATATCAGGCAAATTTACACGACATCTCCATACGGTACTTCAATATTCTCTAGGCTATACCAATACGAAATACAGCACACATACTAATAAAGAAACTGCCTAATTTCAGGTATTGCCATTGTTTATATAGAGAATTACCCCGGCTGACATGAGTAAAGCAAAGTACAGTACTACATGTTATATGTCACTGAAAAGGTATTGGAATTTAATTTTTAAATGCGTATACGAGGTGTGATCAAAAAATAACAGGTATTTTCAATTTTTCCCAAACAATTTTTATTTATTCATCTAGTACCTTCAAAGTAATCCCCCTCAGACATAACAATAATACACTTATGACACCGTTTTTTCGAAAACACTTCTGTAACGCGCTTTTTGGTATGGCCAAAACCGTCCACATTTCAAATGTCCTTGCAAATTTAATTTCATTTTTTACACAAAACTTAATACAGTTTATTTGAGGAATTTTTGCAAAAAGTATAACATCGAGGAGCACACCAAAACCGGACTCACCTTTTTAACTGTCAAAAGAAACTGACAATCAAAAATGGCTGATATTGCCAACATACATAACAGACATAACAAAAAAAAAAAAAAAGCACAAAAATCGAACATATATACGTAACTCACGAAATTTGAATAAACGGTTTTTTTTTGATCATACCTCGTATTTACTTATAAATTAGTAGTGCTTAATTTTAATTTAAAAAAAAAAAATTAAAAAAATGTTCTCCAGTAAGTTCTATTTTATTACGTCAGCACAAGCTTACTTGGAGCGACCAAGACACAATCAAAATGCTCTTGAATCATTAATGTTAACATCGGTAATTATTATATTTGTATGAACTTTTCCAAGTATAGTCAAAATGTTGTGATGCTGCTGCAGTTCGACTGTATTGTACTGTAAATTTCGCACAATTAGAACAATACCAGAAAGTTTAAAATCTAAAGGTCTGTTTTTTAATGGTCTTTTAATGCTTTATATATGTTCTTTGTTAAATATATTAATTTAGTGATTTGAAAGTCAGCTGATGGGTGACCTTTTTAAAAAGAAATTACTATACTATGTCAAGCCATATTTTAATTACATAAATGCATGGCTGGGTCATTACACAGATATACGGGAATGTGTTAATTTTTTTTAGGAAATAATCCTTCCAAAAAATTCGTCGGTTCGATCCAACTGTATTTAGAACACAAACCAGGTTACACTGCTAGTAGCACGTCAAGCGGCAAAAATGCAACCTTGTTGAGTAAATTATTATTTATTAACAAATTTTCTAGTGTGTTTTAGTAAGTAGAAAATATTATTATTGTTATTACTTTATTAAAAGCTTCAAAGAACAATTGAATCCAGTCTGTATAATTCTCAATTTAAATGCATCATGACCTTTAGTAAATGAAACAATATTAGTTGTATTTGCTGCATTGCATAGTATGTAGTATTTTTCGTCTAACGAACTTTAAATTTGCTTCTGCTTAAAACAATTTATTTTAAAGATCAAACAAACACTTATCTGTATCATTTTACTGTCAAATTGAAACTTAATTGGAAAAGTTTTACTTAACAGTCATGGCATTACTGTAAAAATATACACGCGATACAAGTCTGATTAAAAACTAATTTAAGTCAACTTAAAGTAATTTTTTTTTTTTTTTTTTTTTTTGGTGAGGAATAAAATATTATAATAATATTTATATTATTATTGCATTTTAATCGAAATAAATAAAAGCCATCTAAAGTGCATACATTCAAATATACGTTAAACTTTAATTTGTGTCATTATTTTTTATTTTTGTGGTTTAAGCATTATATTAGCTAAAACACATTTTTAAATTACTGCACTGCACAATGGGAAAAAAGCAATGAATAAAGTGGATGAAAAAAAAATGGATGAAAAAATTAAAATTTTATACATTTTTCGATTTAATAAAATTTTTTGCTTGTTTTTTATGTCTTTTAATTATATATTATAAAAGCCTAAATAAAAAGCCATAAACCTGAACTTGGTTTTTTAAAAAAAAAATAAATAAGCAATAAATAAGAAACTTTATATAAGAAAAATTTTTTTTAAAGGAAAATTACAGAACATTCGCAAATTTGAGCAATCTGGCAATTGTGGACTGGCTTAGTTTTATTTCGTTCATAATATCGCGACTTCACTGTATATTTTTTACCTATTTGTTTATTATTATTATTATTATTATTTTTCTCTTTGCTTTTAGTTTTTTTGTTATAAAATATAATATTTTTGAGGTGTTTGTTAAACTGATTTCACTATAATCGTAATTTGAAAAGCACTTATCTATTTTTATTTCGCAGTATATTAAATAATTTAAATTTTTATCATTTTCATCATTTTTAAGTTATCTTACATTATTTTTAATTGCTTGTACACTTGACAATTATAAATTTTTCACAATAAAAATGAATATATTTTTTTAAATACGTTTAAAACAGCTGTTTTAATGAAATAAAAAGCTGTTTCATATTATTTACTGTACACTCCAACCGCAGAGCTTAACAGAGCTTTAATTTAGGTATTAGTATGTTAATAACCTAATAATAAGATTTCATATTGAATGGAAGGGTCTGTGCACATCATGAAACTTGAGATGTGCAACTTGAAATGGAACTATAGAACAAAAATTTCAGTAATAAACTTACCACATTGCACAGTGGCTGGAAATAACTTACATTTTCCAATACTAAATTGAAATTTATTTTCAAATTGAAAATATAAAAATCTATACTTATCGCCTAAATGTCACAACATAAAGCCCTAACAAGTCTAAAATACTTTTAATTAAATATAATATTTAAAAACAATATTTAAATTACAGTGCGAGCCAAATTTGCGCAAACGAAACGAAATCGAGGTAGTTGCAATAATCTCGCACTGAAAATTTTTTCTAAATTAAACTGTCATATAAAATAATTTATTTTTAATAGTTAAACATAAAAATTCATACATGCGATTAAAATTGTTTTAAAAATATTTTACACATGAATTGAAACTGAAAACCAGTCTTTATATATACATTTGAGTTCTAGTCATGTTAATTTTTTTGTACAAACACAATCTAGTTTGAGGAAGAGAATGTTGAAATTGTAGTTTGAATTTTTGCATTCTTAATTTTTTTTTTTTGATGTTGCCGATTCCTCATTTTCTTGAATTCCAAAAAATTTTTCATGATTACGCTCTTTTGACGACTTTATATCACTCTTAAAAGCATTAATGGCCTCTTCTAGATTAACATTAGTCACATAAAATACGTCATACGTATACTTTCTACTTATCAACTGGCAACTAAGTTAAACTATGAATATTAAAATCAGTCTTACTTTAAGTTAAGCAAAAGTGTAAAGTTAAGAAACTTTTAACTTTTTTCATGCATCCAATAAAAAAAAAATTAAGTTTAAAATTTATTACGAAGATAAAAAAAAACAGCTGATTTAATATGCTCGCAGGTTAACAAAGTATACATTGTTATCAGCTGAGAAAGTATAAAGCCTATGTCAAACGCATTCTCTGAAGTTTCTTATAGTGTTTTCACACTGAGGATAAAACCTGGTTTTACTATACAATATAATTCTCATAAAACCATTTTAAAACCTTTTTTGAATTGGTTTAAAGTAGATTTTATGAAATACAACCTTGTTTTGTACAGTACATATTCAGTGCTACCAAGTTAGAAAGATTGAAAACAGCTGATAATTCATTCACATTCACAAATATTCATTCACAAAATGTAAGATCATTTAAATTTTACAACACATTTTTAACACATATAAACAATAACAGCTGTCGTACAGTTTGTCAAATAAATGTGGGAACAATAATTACAACAAATACACCTATTTCTACAAAAAATTTATTTTATCATTAACAAATTTATTTAACAAACATTATTATAAAACCTGATTTTATCAAAATTGTATGTGAACACAAAATCAGCTGTTTGTAGGTTTTAAGTTCAAACCAGGTATTAACTTTAGGTGTGAAAACACTATTAGTCTCAATAATGTAGAGCTTGTCTGTCATCAATAGTCTTCTCTGATCCATACATTCATTTGACTATTTACCAATAGATGGTGAATGCCAAATTTTGTGCCATATGATTTCGAAGTAGACTCAATGGAAGATGGTCTTAAACAGTCTATTTTTCTATATTAAAACTAAAGCGTTGCCGCATTTCTTAATTGCAACGCCAGATACTTTTGTTAAGCATTAACGCAAAAAAAAAATAAAAAAAGTGTTACCACCTTTGAAAAAAACCCGTCCCTGAAAAAGAGTGTAGTATTCAGTGGAAAAGAAAAATTTGTGAATTCAGAGAGAAAAACGTTTTAAATTTACTAAATAGGGGGAAAGTGGCTCTTTATAAAAACAAATTGCAATTATAAATACTGTAATCTAAAAAAATGGCTTGCTAAGCGGTATATTTATTAATTGCTCGTTACGGTAGGCGAGCTCGAGCACTGGATTTTCATAAATTTCATATTTTTATTTAATTTCATTAAAGACTTACAAGGACTCAGAAATCCTTCTCTTAACAAAACAGTGTTAGTGTCCTAATTGCAGTCTGTCAGGCAAGACAATTTTTATAAATTTGAAATTTATCTGCATATATAAATTTTGTATTAAATTACTTTTACCATTAAGATAAGTAAATTTTTTTCCATTTAACGAAAATTATGAAAACAAACTGGCAAAAAATATTTTATTTTCAACAATTTTTCTTTCTTTGATCATTTTGATTAAAATAAAGAAGAAATTTCTGCTTACATAACTTTTTAAGTTTAAAAGTGAAAGTTTTTAATTTTAACCTTTCCTCAAAAACAAAAAAAAAAAGCAGGACAGTGAACTCACAGAAACATGAACTTACTTATTTTTAGCAAGCTTGTTTACGTGTTCTATTGCATATTTTTTTTATTATATATTGTTTCGAATGCGAAACAAAGTACTTCAGCAGTGAAGCAGTTCCACTTTTTGTAATTCCCTGCCATATTTGAATATACTGGTTCATGGTTTTATATATGGTTTAAGATTTCTATAGCTTGTAAAACGGCTTCTAAAATATCAATTTCAAAATAACGTTAATGAATTCATAAAAAATATACGGCTGGAAATTGTTTTTAAAACAAAGAGAATCCTTTTTAAGTACAAAGTAAACTAAATAATTTTTTGAGATAAAAAAAATATATATTATATGTTATATATATCTTATACAACATTTTATAAGGGATTTGAATGGTTGGATATTCATTTGGAAGAGCAAAAGAAAAAATTCGTTAATCTCTCCTTTTAAGTTTTTTAATACTTTGCTATAATTTTGATTTACAACTCTAGCCCGTACCCATATCAACGCTGTATTAAGGGCTTCTGCAGGGCTTTATTTACGGGCTCTGCAGACTTATACACTTTCCGAAAAACTACATACCTTACATTCCTTAACTTTTCTTTACGCTTTAGAGTAGGCAACGTAAAAACAGAAATCTTTCGTTGTCTTTTGTGTAGTTCATGTACTGGATGTTCAGGCTTCTGCGACTTCACTGTATCTACATCTTTAGCTTAGCTATGCAAGAAGCCATGAATAATTCTGCCAATATGCCAGAAAATGTTAATTAACCTCAGCATAAAAGAACACAATAACAGTTATATGAAGCACTTTTCTTTAAATCATTTTGCTGTAAATATTATATATGCTTTTGAGGTAAAATATCAGTGATGGTGTTTGCTTTTCTTGTTGCATGGTGTTATTTTACTATCTAAATAACATGTCTCTTTATCAGTATCAAAAATCGCCAATATTTTTTTACGTGTTTAATACAATACAAAGTTAATAACAAAATAAATTAAAACGGGCATAATATTTCAAAGAAATGCAACCCTGCAGCGGGTTGAATAACAGCAGTAACCTCCATACACATCAGTCTATAATTTTAAAACTCTTTTTTTTCTTTTTTTTTTTTTTTTTGCTTGTTAATTAAATCGACTCAGTTTTCGTCTGACTCATTTTCATGCGTATCAGCAGAAATATAAGAAACGAACATTATCGCCTTTTTATGCTCTTTAAGAAGAAAAATTATATTTATATAATAAATATAATAAATATTTGTATTTGCATGAAAACGAGTAAAAGATACTGAATGCGAGTAAATTTAAATGAAAATAAATAAAAAAAAATGTATATGTATGGATGTATAAATAAATAATTCAGATAAATTATTTATATGTGTATATGTTTTCATGTATATATCACGCCAGTTAATTCGCCACTGTATTAGTGTAAAGTAATTTTAACACAAAATACAATTAACACTGAATTTAACACCTTTACTATAAATTTGGTATCGCTAAAGATGTGTCGTAGCCAATATTTTCAAAATATTTTATTTGCTGCTAATTTATTTCAATAACGTGATAAATTCGCATTGTAATAGTTCGTTTTAGAGAAAACATTATATAAATCTAGTAATATTTTCTTGTCTAACACCAAAATGTGACTCTGTGAAATTTTTTGCATGCATTGTAAAAAAAAGAACACAAATTAAGCGAAATTATAATGCTCGCTGTCTAACAGCTGATAAAGAATATTTATTGCCCAACCTCTGATAAAACAATATCCAAAAATTTTGTAATAATTATAAAAATATTTAAAAAAGAGATGACGAAAAAATCCATTTAAGTAGAATTACTGTGTATAATGTATTTGTTAGCTTGTCACATATCTGAGTTGCCAGATTGCTGATTCATCTTTTTCAGAAACTAATAGCGTTTTCTTTTCTACATTAAAAATGTCGCCCTGTGAAAAGGTGCCTTTTTAAAATGCATTGCCCGCCCTGTGAAAGTGCAATTTTTTATACAACGAGAAAAGAACACAAATTAGAAAAAAGTGCAATGCCTTTTTTTTACAGCTGAAAAACAAACATTTTCTGTATATTTTATGAAATGTGTATACAAAAATGATCAGTTGCCAGATTGCTAATTCATCTGCTTGAGAAAACAAATATTTTTTTTTAATATCTCATACAAATAAGCAGCCGCATAGTGTTCTTTTGTTTGTTTTATATGATAAAAAATATAAAAATAATTATTAAAATCTAATTTTCTGACTCTTTCAACTCAAAAGACTTTTTTTGAACATTTTCTGGTAACGCCTGTGCAAGAATAAAAACCATGTGTTTTACAAGGCAATTTCTGCCCTGTTGATTTGCTCAGGGCAAAAGTGCAATGCCTTTTGCACTGCGAAAAGGCAACATTTTTTAGAAAAGAACACGCAACCCTTTCACAGGGCAATGCATTTTCGAGAAAAGAACACAAAATTGCCCTCCCTGCGGGTAGTGTTGCCTTTTTTTGTAGAAAAGAAAACGCCATAAAACTGTTGTTATTATAGTTATCGGTATCAGCTGTATTGTTTTCAATTACTTGTTTTATACCATAATAGATATAAAAATAATTACAAAAATATAATTTTCTGCAACTTCTGATTCGAAACAGTTTTTTTAAACATCGTTTGGTAACGCAATATATAAATATTAAACAAATATGTTTTACAGAGCAGTTGCAACTCTGTAGAATTACACGTAGCCAAAGCGGAATGCTTTTCTGCCTGAGTAAGGGAAAAATGCTTAGAATAGAGCACCCAACCATTTATGAAATCGCATCTCCATGCCAATTTGAGAGGAAAATATTTTTAAGAAATGAAGACAAAATTACACTTTTTGGGTAAAAGGTTGAATTTGTTTTGTAGAAAGGAAAGCCCCAAAATGTCCGATTACGACTTGCATATTATTTGACTAGTCATTTGGTCATTTGACTCTTGGGAGCCAATGTTAATCACCGACACGAAAGTGTACACACCGTGATATTCGGTCTCGCCTTTTTTATCATAGCGATTACCATCGAATTTCGGTAGAAAGAACCGTCTTAAAATTCCAACTAACCAGTGTGAGGCGTTGTAAACGCATTATGATTGCAGAGCCATTCTTAGCGATTAACAAGCAAAACCAAATAGAAATGTGTTTCATCGCTGAGAATAATTTGGCACGAAAAATCTGAATCCATTTGTAAGGAAGACACGTTGCAACTCTCTATCGTGTAACCCTGCATGGTGTAACTCTACATCGTGTAACTCTCCATCGTGTAACCCTGCATAGTGTAACTCTCCATCGTGTAACCCTGCATAGTGTAACTCTCCATCGTGTAACTCTCACTCGTGTAACTCTCCATTTTTACTAACACTAAACTGTCTGCTGTCTACTTGTTTCCCTTTAGGGTTGGCAACACTTTTTCGCACAAATGACTACAAATTCAAAACTTCTATGAATTTTGGTAAACCGTTTATTTATTTTTTTTTTCAATTAAATTAAAAATCATTTCAATTTAAATAAATTTGGACATTCGACAGCTCCAGCCCCACACTCTGAGTGGTATTATGGAAAATGATCTAAGACAAGACAATGTTGGGAATGCTGAAAATGGCTTTAAATTTCCACAATTAGTGCAAAATAATGGCCATTTGATTTATATTATAATTCGCAAGTAAAAAAGAAAATAATATATATATAAAAGAAAAATTTATTAAATTGTTAAGCACAGCCTGTGTAACGAAGCTATTTTTAGCACATGCCTCGTAAAATCGCCTTTAGTGTTTATGCAATAAATTATCATATAAAATATTTTAATTGGAAATGAGAAAATTCTTTTTAATTGAAAAGAACAGAAATGAAAATCACATAATAAAATTAACCAAAAATCCTGCTGCTGTACAAGACCACAAAATTTATGCGGTTTGATTTCTTAATGAATTGAAATTGAATTAAATTAAAGTTCAATTGCGCAGACAAGTTATAATAGCAAGAAAAACGCAAAAAAACACTTTTTATTTAGTGGACCATGCCATTGACGTGATGATTCGCTTCAGTTACAATTAGCAATAAATACAACGTATACTTTAGCAAGCTTTGCTGAAAAAGTGATAAATGCAAATTGTTGCCTTCATTTACATATACACAGTTCACGAGTATTCGCTTTGAAAGACTTTCATTATTAATTAATTAAAGTTAGTTAATAACAATTTTTCCTTCTTTTTCCAGAATAGAGTTGAAAGTAAAATTGTACCAGAAAGTGAAATGGAAGAACGTGAAAGGCGATTATATATGTTATTTTATAATTTTGGTTTTCAATTACGGCAAATAATGTCATTTACCATTTCGCAAAGAACTACTAATTAACTAATTTATACGAAAAAAAAAATGTAAGTTCCCTTTACATTAATATGTAGTTACTGCTTTGCTTACTTTATGGTGCGAGTACATGTAAAATGAATATGTGAAGGCTGAAAGTTGTGCCGTACCGGAAGCTCAATAGTTATAAAAGCTTCTTCTTCTTTGACACAGAATCAACTTGATGAAGTTCGACACTTTAGAACGATTATCTTGACCAAAAAGAAGGAAACGATAAGGACGAAATGCATTTTGATTTTAATAAACATTGTCGTAAAAGGTTTCCCAGCCCTGCTCAATGGTGAACCTCTCCAAGATGGAATTTGTCAAACATTGAAATTAGCAAATGTCAAAGTAAGTTGGCCAAAAAATTTTCCCGCTAGCAGTAACTCAGAATTAACAAGGTATATTATGGCTAGGCCACTCTTTATTTAGATAGACTTAACAACCATAGAGAAGGTATTGGCAATTACACTACTTAATGAGACCGATAAGATCTTCCTTTTATTTTATGGAAAGTAATATTCCTTAATACTAGTTTGTTGCATTTGGTTCGGAGTAACGACATTCTGAAAACATATAGCAAACCCTCTTCATATCTGGAGAAGTTAAATCGTCAAATATTTCTTGAACTTGAGCCCTTTCAAAGGAAAGCGATTACAATCTCTTTTTTATAAAAATCTGGCGGATTGTAATCGCTTCCCCTTGAAAGGACTCAAGTTCAAGAAATATCTGACGATTTAACTTCTGCAGATATGAAGAGTTTTTACTATATGGCCGGCTTGCATTATTCATTTCTATGGCGTTTTCTTTTCTACAAAAAAAGGCAACGGAGTTCGTATAACGGGCGATTCCTCTGTATATATGCGTTTGTATGTATGTGTACAAGAACAAAAAAAAAAAGTTATTGACCGTAATAATAACACAATTGGCTAAAATGTCTGTTTTTAAATAACTTTAAATCTGTTTAAGGGGAATTACTTTTATTTATAGGTAGCAACAATTTTGCTACAACTAATTTTTTGTTGTTGTTACTTGTAGATAATCGATATGTCAAAGGCTGAGTAGTAAAATACAAGTATACTCGTGTAAACAAAGTTGTATATTCTTATTCCTAATTGGGTGAAGTAACTCAGCTGTGTTCTTAACAACAGCTGTGTTCTTAACAACAGCTGTTTGAATCTGACTTGTTATTAATGACTTTTTTTTTGGTTGCTTCTGTTAACGGAAAAGTGCAAGCAAGATGAAACTACTAATAATAGAGTAATTAAGTGACCAGTTGAATTTTCATTATGTCGCAATAAAATTTTAATTTTCTTTTTCTGTGTTTTGATTTATAAAATATAAAATGATGTATAACACTTGACACGCAAAAAAGCGAACTTTACTTTATCCTTAGTGGAAAAATTTTACTGTCAAAAGTTGCAAAATATTTTACAGATCCAAAAAAAAAATATATATATATATATAATACAATAATGCCATTCCACTAATATGAGGTGTCGTCGCCTTTTTATTTCATAATGTTAAGAAGAATTGTAGGAGTAAAATTAAATTATTAAATTGTAATTCCAAATAGTGCTCCAAATACCCCTTTGTCGTTCTCAAATTTGACTTGGAAAATAGAAAAATTTATTTATTTGCCATCGATTAAGTAACTGCTACGTAAATCATAATATGCAAAGGGAAGGGAAAATAGTTGTTTCGTAATTATTCTCATTTAATTCGTCTTGGGGTACGTTACATGCATCTCATTACAGAAGTAAGTGGGGTAGTGGTAAAAGTGGAATATTTCCATACGAAGCGTGGAATATGCCCATACATTTTTTTTACACCAAACGAATATCCTTAAAGAGATTTTAATTTAAATAAAAACTGTTGTTTCCACCCGACCGAACCAGCTCCAGTGATTTAAAACTCAATGGTGGAATTGTCTAGTGAAATATGATGAGATAAGCGGTCAGTTTTAAAAAATATGTATATGCTGCACAAAAGAAAGACTGTGATACTAGATTTGGCGGGAAGGGTGCCAAAAATTCATTTTTAATATGTCATATGATTGGCATAAATGATGAAAAAGGTGAATGCTCTCCAGCTAACTTCATTTTAATTATATTTCGAGGCAATATTTCCTCAAATGTATCTCGTATTATGATGCATTTACAATATTTGCAAAAAAAATATTTTATGTTCTATTTGAAAAATTAGAAAAATCAGATATATACATATGATAATATTCATAGTAAAATATTCTCTGCATCGTGCGTTTTGTTGGACCACCCTTTACTTACAGTTACTTCAGATGCTACGAAATGGTATTGGAAGGTCATAATATAATGATTTATTTCTTATATAAAGTTAGTCCTTTGTAATCGCGCGAAGAATTCTAGATTGAAATATTTCTAAGATTTTTATATTTGAGTTGCTGGCAATTCCAGAAAGGTCATAGAATGGAGTTCACAACAGTTTTGGAAAGAGAGATAAACAGAAGAATTTAAGCAATTTTCCGTTAGAAAAAATTAAATTAAAAAACTAAAGAAAGAATTAATTTTGATTAAATTTATGTAATGAAAGTATTTTTATACAAAAGATAATTTTTACCTTCGCTTGACCGGACATCGCCCGCGTACAGACTGCATAAACATGCTGCATGTAAACAACAATTTCTTTAAATAGATTTTAAAGTGTGTGCAAGCGAAACAGTTTTCGAACGGATTACACAAGCAGAGGTAAAGGTGAATAAAGCAATACATATTAGCCCCATTAAAGAAGGCATCTGGGAAATAGTCTTTTAGTAAGACGTTCAAAGGAAATTAAAATTTTTTCCTATGGCATAAATACGCATAGTGTAAGTATTTGTTCTACGAGTATGTTAATAGAAAAGCCAATAAGAAAATCTCAGGAAAACTTTTTGCAAAAAAATTTGTAGTTGCACATTTATCTTGCCAAAAAGTCATACAGTGAAGCTAAATTATTTTCAGACTAAAAAGTTTATTCGATTAAAATGTTAATTATAAATTGCGTACTCTATAAAGGGCATTCAAAGAGAATGATGTTCAATAACAGAAGCAATTGTCTTGCAACAGCCGATGCGGAATATATCTTTGAAAATTTAAAAAAATTTAAATATTAAAAATGCCATTTTAAATACAAGAAATTTGCATTTAGTGATTGATTTTGCGACGATGAGTGTGTCGACACTACTTTAATGCGTTTATTTTAAAAGTTCCAACGTCACATAAGAAAATGTTTTAGTACAAATTGAATGACTATATAATACTTAAAACTGCCTTGTAAGATGCACTTGCGCATGTAACTATTTGTGAAAGTTTTTCAGATCTACCTTTTATCTTAGAAATTAAATACCGCCTTATTAATTATTCAAAGTTAAATTTTACAATACCTCAGTTGTGCGATTTCTGAAACAAATGGAAAAAAGTAACAAAAGTATCTCATGAATGCAATACAGTGATGTCAAAAAGTCAACAGCCAGTGAAATGTCCGCTAATAAATTAGGAATTACTTATTTAGTATTGCGTGCGTTAAACTTTATAGAATTCATTATCAAATTTTTTTCTTAATCAGGTATTTCTACACCTGCAGCAAATCAATCAAAAGAGATTATATATATTTTACAGCCGTTTCCTCTAACAAAAATCCAATTATGATTAATGTTTAGGGCCAGTATACTGCCCGTATCAAATGTTAATATATAAAAGAAAAGTAACAAACTGTATATATATAAACTGTATATAAACTGTATACTTTAATATGCAATGAGTTTGCAATTTTTTTCTCATTACTAAGAAATATTTAAGATTGTAACAATAAAAATAAATTAATAAAATGCTTCTATCTTCCTATTCCAGCTACTTCCTAGTCATCGATCTTCACTACCGGGCAAGTTCTCTGACCGGTAATCGTGATATTCATGGCTTATTTTTGTACTTTTCTTATAAATATATATAAAATTCTTTTGGTTATATTTTTATTATTCATTATCCGATTTTCTTCATTTTCATAGCTGAAAATTTTGATAAAATTCTGAGCAGATGGGATTTTAAATTTTCGCTTTTAAGCAAAATGTACGTTTAGTTTAGCCGCAACCAAATTTACGAAAAATATAGAGCTCAGAAGGGCAAAGCTCAATCAGATGCAGTATATATATGTATATATATTCTGTATAGGATCCACAAATTAATATTGTTGAAATTACCATCCGCATATCAAACCTATAAATACCGTTTTATTATATTTCATGGAGAAGGGGATAAAGAGCTTATGATATAGCACTACCACTAACAACAGTTGTTATATTAGACACTGTCGGCGATGAAAAACCAGATAAGAATTGAAAGACAAATCGATCCTATAATGTGATGAAAGGAATACCAAATAATTTAAAAGCATATTGATGGCATCAATAAATTTCGAATTGGGATTCCTCTAATTGAGCTAAATCAGACAATGAGAAAAATGCCGGCAAACGTGGCAGAAGTATTCTTTATACTTTTAAGTGATCTTTTCAAAAAATAGGTCAGTGATTTTTAATTTTAAATTTATTGGGCTGTGTTCATGTAAACCATGCATGTGATTTAACTGTATTAGATTTCTTTCTATGGGACTATTTGAAATCCCTCGTCTACGTCAACAGGGATATCTTCCTGCATTAAAGGAAGACATTCAACAAAACATCATTCGAATTCTGTATCATTTATAAAAAATTGTCATGCAGAAGTTTGAGAAACGAGTGCATATCTGCATGCGTAGCAGTGGAAGGTCATTTGAACAAAATGTTATCCTGCTTCCTCGTAGTTTGTCATCAAATAAGAAAATAATAATCAAAAAGCCAAAACACTCGGTTTTTTTTCATTAAATTCTTACTTCAATTTTTGCATCTTTTTTAAAAAGTAAATATTTTAAAGGGTTTGTCGAAAATGTTCCATGTATGCTAGCCATTCGCAATCGGCCGCTGTTAGTAGTGAGGATTAAACCCACTTTTAGATTTTGACAATAAAATATCTTACACAATGCAAAATATATACAGTAAAAATATATAGACTTAGTAAATTTTCTAAAATAAAGAAATGTTTAAAAAAAAAAGAAAATCTTTTAACACTTACCTGAATACTGGGTGCAATGAAATTAAAAAATATCACAGTAAAGCATAATAAATGTAGTAACGAAGACGATGACGATGACGAAGTGTGTGGTGATTTATAGCAGGACGAATTGCGACGACTTCTATATAACGGCATTGAAACAAGTTCCGCCGCCATTGTCAACGTAATATATTACCTATAATATAAAACCCTGACTTATTGTAGTTGTATATGTTTGGTAGTGAAAATTGTTGCGGAATGATGGAGCTGTCGTTATACACTATTTATTATTATTTCTAGTATTTTGGTAGAGTGTGCCCTTGAGAAGGCCAAATATTTTGTATTTTTGTTTTTCACTTTTTACTCTTTTAAGGGTGTTTTTCGTTTTTCAGTTCATTTGCTAAACAGCTGATTTATGTCTGTTGGGCTACGAGTTAAAGTAACATTATATTATTAATATGCATATACACATCTATATATACTATATACACATATGTATATACATGCAGATAGATATTAGGCAGGAAAAGTTTTGTAAGTTACTGCAGAAAATTAGCGTAATTGACGTAACACTTTTATTTGCAATTGCGTTGCATTACAAAGGTCATCACAAAAAGTGTATAACAAACTACAGATTTAATAGTTTTATGTCACTTTCTCTTGTTCTCATAACGGTTATGGACGAAGGATGTTAAGCAAAGTGGTCAATTTTAGACCCACCCCAATATAAATTTGTTTGGAATAAAACTGCTTTCCTTCATTTTTTCACTAAATAAGCAACCCCAATGAGAGCATCGAAAACGAATTTTGGGTGGTGTCAAACACCAAACAGTTCAATATGTTGGAGCTGACTGAGGGATCAAATGCCGGAGATTTTAAATAGAATGTAATGTGTAATGTACATACAAAAACAAATTAAAAATAGACTGTTTGATAAAATGAAATGCAACGAACGCCGAAGCCGAACGGTAATCTACTCCACTCTAAGGCGCACAAAGAGAACCACATTGAAAATCGATGAGACTTCAATATTAATTCGCTTTGCTTTAATGCAAAACAAATAGCACTAAATGACTTGCCTACATACATATGTGTGTATGGATGCATATGTATGCCTGAATGCGATGCGCTATTAAAAAAAAAAAATTATAAAATCGGTATGTGTACACATTAATTTCAATCAAGTTTGCTTTTTTACTTCTAGAATATTTCAATTTTAATTTTCACAACTGTTTTCGTTATGGAACATAATTGCAATTTAATTATTGTAATAAAAAAGACGATTTATTTTTCTGTACAATATTATCATTTCATTTTATGTTGTTCAGTAAATGTGTTTTTTCTACTTTTTCTTTGTTTCACTTTCCTCTTTTGTATATTTTTTCTGGAGAGTGAGAGAAATCGAATTTTCATGCAGTAAAATGTTGGCAAAAAATCAATAAAATGAAATTTCACTTGTTTTGCCTTTTTTTAAAATGCGAAGTTAATAACTTTTTTCACCTTCAGCGTAAATGAGCAATAACATTTTTGGGCATTTTTTCAACATCAAAATAATAATTCACAATTTGTATTTGCCCATTGAACTTTTATCAAGTTAATTCCAATTGTTGAAATATGCACTTTTTATTAAAAACACTATTGAAAGTAAATCCTCCCGTATCTTCTTGAAAAACGAACTCTAATCGGACGCAACCAAACAATGACTGATCACAGTTGCTTATTATTGCACTTAGTTAACATATATCGATACAGGGTTACCAAAGTCGTTTAGAATTCGTTTGCTGTGGAATGTATTATTATTTAATAAACATTTGTTTACAAAAATTTAATAATTTATCTACAAAAATTTCGTACAGATCATTTTGAACAATCTACAAACATACGACACAAAAATAAACGTGGAGATAAATATAATTGTATTTTAAGTTAATTTTTAAAAACTGCTACCAGGAAAATATTTTTAATAAAATGCTTTTTATTCCAAACACTTCCTTATTTAATATCATATGCAAGGTAAACCATTTTCCGCAGAGAGTTGCCGTGTGACAAAAAAGTTTATAGCCAAGTCAGCGTTACCAGTGTTGCGTATTTGTCTTTTATTACGATATTTGTTTTCTTCGTGATTAAGGTTTAATATTTTGTCAAAATAATCTTTATTTTTGCTGTAAAAATGTTTTCTTTGTATTTCTTTTTTTTTTTTTTTTGGAGAGAAAATATGTCAAATTGCAAAACATTAGACTTTTAGCGTCTTTCTCTCTTCAATAAATATTACGTTTTTTTTCTTAAGTCTGGCTCATTTTCTTATTAAATTAGTTAATAAAATGCTGAATAGTGAGTTCAATGTCTGCTTTCATTGGAGTCACCAAAAAAATTTTTTATTGTGCTTTAATATTTCAAATGTCGATGCCCACACATTCTCCCTTGTTCCATTTGAAATGAAATGCTACCAAAAAATCGTTCCAAAAAATCAATTATTCTGAAAATCCAAACTAAATTCCATAAAATAAAAAATAAAATATATAAATAAAATAAAAATAATGCAATAAAAAATATATATGCACGTTTATACATGGGAGTACAATAGTTTTATGTTATCCATTAATTGTGTTTTTTGGGTATAGGACCATTAAAAAGTGGGGATTTTGTGTGAAAGAAACTGACATCCTGTATTCAAGAGACTGTGGAACATGTTTTGCTTATTAATATATAAATTTCGTGCTTCTTGAAAAATAACACACTTTAAGTGAAAGAATTAAGAACTTTATAAAATAAACTATTTAATATATTCTCAGCCGGTCAACGGGCCGTTTAATAACATCGTATTTATCCATTTCTTTGACAGAGAGAGAGAACTGTTAAACAAGTATAGAATTAGACAGTTTAGCTAGAACATCCATATAAATTTTCTGAAACAGGAGGTAACCTATAAATTACCGTTGTTTAATTTCATTTATGTGATTGTTGTTATTTGGTACGTGCTAAATTCCTTATAAAATATTAAAAAATAAACAAATGGCGGTAAATACAGACGAACCGTTTGAAAATCCAGATGTGAGTTAGTAATGCTTTTAAATATATATTACAAAGATAATTTTGTATGCATTTTGAATATCGTTTTAGTTTGATGAGGAAGAAGGTGAGGAACAATTTGTCCCTACAAATGCTGGCCGCAAACGTCTATTTAGTAAAGAATTGCGTTGTATGATGTATGGCTTTGGTGATGACAAGAATCCTTACACAGAAAGTGTTGATCTGTTGGAAGATATTGTGATAGAGTTTATTACCGAAATGACCCACAAAGCAATGGAAATTGGCCGCACTGGAAGAGTTCAAGTTGAAGATATTATATTTTTAGTGCGTAAGGATCCTAGAAAATATGCCCGTGTCAAAGATTTACTAACGATGAACGAAGAGTTGAAAAAGGCTAGAAAAGCCTTTGACGAAATTAAATATGTTGGTAAGTAGGTATTCAAAGCAATATTGCAATGCAATTGTAAGTACGTACGTTTATTACATGTACATATCATCAGCTCATCATTTCTATTGCTATAAACCTAAAGTTCAGCTTTGATTTGTATAACATATGTATTTTATATTCATTATTTTTACCTTTTGTTTTGCAGGTAGCGAAGCTAAAATTAAATGACAGAAAGCCAAATAGACAACAGATATGGTATTAGTAAAAACAATATTTTTTAATATTTTGTAACGTGTAATAAGAAATATAAGTATAATTTTATAACTTTTTTAAATAAATTAATCAAAATAATCTTCAATGTCAATGTCAGGATTTAGAATGTCATCGCCAAATGGTGTTAAATCAATACCATTTAGTATGAGGTTTTCGCACGTCTCCGCAAATTCGGTATTACCAATTAAAATAGCTCCTCTAAGTTTTCCATTTTGTAGTACGAACTTTATATATTCATGACCGGGTGTGCTGCGTATCAAGAGCTCGTAGTTTGAGCCTAGCCCTTGGCCGTTATATCGACCGAGAAGAACCACTGGTAAGCCAAATAATTGAGTAACATGACCAAATAATTCAAAACAAAAGTCTTGGTATATTATTTCTTTGTTAAAGGCGGCAGCCATACTTCGGCCTGCCATACTACCCATTTGTCGAGCCTGAGTCCATAAACGCATTTGAAACCAGTGTTCAGCTTTGGGCCATGACGCTGTACATACGTCGCCAGCAGCGTAAATGAACTGATTTGAAGTTTGCATCATTTCATTAACTTGTATACCGCAATCTTCTTTATCTAATAAAAATTCTGGAGTAGATGTGAAGTCTAGTCTCGGCACTACGCCCGTGGCTGATACAATAAAATCACAATTTATTACTTCTCCAGTAGTTAAGTGAACACTTAATGAATTCTTATTTGTGTTATTTGTTATTCTTTCCATTTTCTCAATGGTTGCTTTGAAATGTATTATAGGTTTGGTTTTATCGTCGTCAGCACCTCTCAAGTCAAAATGCTGGTGCCAATCGGGCCCTAAGGCCGCTCCCTTCTTAAAACCGCTATCAACTACTGGTGCTATTTCATCGTATCGCAAACGTTTCACTACAGCTTTAGTTAAACTATCAGTATCTCTTGTCTGTATGTGATCAATTCTTTGCTGGAAGAAATAAGCAGCACCCGGGTCTACAAATGTCGATGCAATGTGATTATCTTTTATTACCCAATGTACTTCCACTCCGCGCAATTCGTGAGCAAGTTCACTAGCAATTCCACCGTTTCCCACTAATACGACTGTTCGTGCCGTCTTTAATCTTTTCTGTAATTCTAATACGGAATCGGTATCACGTATTCCCAAAATTAAGGAATTATGATCCTCAATAAGGCGAGGTGTACCTCCTGTGCACAAGCATAAGTACTGATAATGTATTCTTTTATTTCCTTGCGTGCAGATAAACTTTTCTTGCGTTTCTATATGCTTTAACTGATCGACTACCGTTACAATAGCTGGAGACAAAAATTTATTTCCAACGCTCAAAGAGGTCGATACCAATGTCCTTTCCTGAACATCAAATTTGTGTAAATAACGAGCCACTGGTTCCAAATTGGTAACAGTTTTAATAACAGTAGATTCAGTAATTAATAAAATGGATTCTTCGGGGCAACAGATGGCTACCGTTTCTGCACACGTGACCCCAGCTATTCCACCTCCCACAATGACAAATGTAAAACTAGATTCTTGTAGTTTGGCCATATTTTAAGTTCACTTTGTTTTTACTAATCTTTCAATCGGATTTACTTATAAAACTAATTAATTTTTTTTTAATATAAATTTCTAATTTTCAGCTTTTGCTTTTTGTCCATAGTATTCACTGTAATCAAATTCCCGAAAGGGCACGTCGTAAGTTATTAAACCGTAGTCCCAAGCTTTACCAATAGCCACTAACAAGTCAAAGTGTTTCTTCTGACACAAACCTGTTTTGGAGTAACTAAACACTTTTCCAGAATGTGGTGAAATAAATTGTTTCAACAATTCAATGTTGCGATAATCAAGCACCAAATATTCGTCTCTGCAAATGGGACATGGATTTCCGGTTGAGATCATATTCTTGCGAATACATGTCTTGCGAGTTTTGCGTGGAGGAAACAATCCTTTGTGATTACGGCGGTATTGTTCCCAAACTAATTGTTCACCATAAGTTTCTTGGTATGCCGAGCTTTTTAAATAACGAATCGATGTTTCTACGGGTATTTTTTGCGAACGATCTTTTTGCAATAACTTAAGTTCTCCTTCAGTTAATTCACGTTTTTCTTTGTTCGGTTCTGTTGCTTTTGCTTCATCAGCTGGTATTTCGCAGTCACTTAATGCTTCATTTCCATTTTCAGCATGTATAACACATGTTGTATGTAATGTTTTTACTGCGGGAAGAGTTGCACCAGTATTACTGAAAGCTATACGAGTTAGTATATTTGCTAATCCACGGGAAAATAAAATCATATTGAATATAATTCAGCTTTTCACGAAAAACTAAATCAATAACCTATAAAATTTTCCGTTGTACTGGCAAGGCGAATTGAAAATTGGTAATGAATACGCCTTGGGTACTAAATGTGTACATTACGTTGTTCTAAAAGTAGTGCAAAGCTGTATGTTCTTGACGACGGCTATTAAAAAAAAGCTATACTTATTGTTAGCTGTTTTGTATATATAGACGTTACAAAATTACCTTTGAATGCAATACATCATGTAGATTATTGTAACTAATGGTAAATAATTACTTTTTAAAATTATAAAATTTAATTAGGATATGTGCTTATACATATATTTTGATGACAACTTTGTGAAGACAAACGCCGTCTGCTTGAATAGAGAAATTACTTTTGAATGGCATTGCCATAAGCTAAAAATTTTTAATATTTGAAAATAAGAAGAAAATATAAAATTTACAGATTTTCATTTCTAGTAGTTTTCTTTCATATTAAAAAATATTTCTTAATAGTGCTGAAATTACTTTAATACATACAGCATGTGAATTAATTAATATTAAGAGGTTTTGAGAACATCTATTTTATGTTTAGCTGTTGATAAATGTTTTGAACGAAAATGTTTGTGCATACTTACATATAGATATGTGTGTGTATGGCCACGAGCAATATCATTCTATGAGATTTGCCAGAAAAAAGCTGAATACATGCTACCGTTATGTGTAAGCATAAATATGTATGTATATACATATCTATGTATGTTAGCTCAAATTATATGACACTAGAAAAATATCAATGGTATAGAAGGCATCGAACCTGTGACCTACTGGTAAATGACTAATTGAAAAAGAAAAACAAAGATTAAAATATAGTCATTACATTACCCTTACCCTTAGGCTTATTTATAGTTCGGATGTCAGCTCTATAGTCGTTCTTAATAATTTTAAATATCCTTATAGCCGAAAATTATTTTTTTTGAATAAAAATAGAACAATTTTATTTCAAAGCAAACGTTTGAAAAACTTTTTTAGTGATATAAATGAATGAATTTTTTTTTTTTAAATCGAGAATAGGAATATTATGAGAATGGATTAATATTAGACAAGATGAGGTGAAATAAGCGCTCAGCTGCATTTTATCATCGACACTTGTGATATTAAAGAATTTGAGAAACAATTCATGAGACTGCCAAAGTCATGAATCTAAAGGACGACACAAGCCTTTTCCAAAGACCTGGAGGGAGAAAAATTGTTTTCTCCAAAAAATCTCGTGCGGATTTTTACATTATTTTAATCCTTAATCACAAATAATAAAAATGCCAATACAAAACAAATTTAGTATTTTTTTTTTATATTTAACAGAGCAATCATGTAAATTTCTGACATATTCTTTCATAACTACTTTATGCTAATACAGTACATTAAATGAACAGACCTATTAGTATAAAAGTGCTTTTAAATTTATTACTGATGCCATTTTAAAATAACGAAAAATAGTTCTAGATTTAAAGTAAAAATAGTAAATATAAATACGCTAGAGCCACTAAAGAGTTCAAAGAAAGCTTTCTGCGTAAAACATAAAGCAATTACAACAATAACAATGGAAACCCCCTTGAAAGTGTTATTGTAACCATCGTGTCGGTTGTTAAGTGGTTGGTTGCTTAAACAACTACAATTTATAGTATCGGTAGTAGTAGTATTTATGGAGCCGTATCGAAAGGACACAATTTTAGCAAATTTTAGTTTTTAGATCACGTGCCTTATAAATTTTATATACATATATACATGTGCATATATGTAGATGCGTGTACTGTACGCTTATATATGTGCATACATGTCGTTATATTTAAATTTAAGTGAAATATTATTAAAGTATGGAGGTGTGTATGCATATGTGTGTGTATTGTTCCGTCAGTCGCCTGTAGCCTTTTAAAAAGACTAACTGACTGGGCCACAAAGTTATTAATTGTTCCCCAAATTCAGTGAAAATAATTTAATATAAGGAAAAGTTGTGAATTTATAAGATTTACATATATTAAAGATATTAATCAATAGTTCTAGAACAAGTACAAATAAATTTTTTTGATACCAATTTGTAATTAGAAATAAAGTTAGTCTAAGGCAAGCGCAGCTAGTGGTTATTAAAATGAGGATGTCGATGGTATATCCAGAAGTTGGTGTAATATAAGTGCTTTGTAACGAAGAAAACTATAAGCAAATAGAATTTAAAATAACTTGGCCATATAAACCATCGTATCAGTTTACCAGTGCGCAAAGTGCCTTGAGGTGAGTCAACATTTGTAATATAACTTGTTCATTCATTCAAAATAGTGCTGCTTTTAGAGATGAAACAAACTTTAGTTAAATCGTCTGTGTAATTATGTGTAAAAGTTATTAATAAAATTAAAAGTCTACAAAAGGGCACAAAAATTAATTAACATCTTGTAAAGTAATATAAAATTATTTTTAAATATGCTAATTAAGTTATAATTTTTGGTAATTATTACAAAAGAATTGTATTAAAAATAGTCAAAATAAATCTAAATAAGTTTTAGGAATATTAAATAGAATTCATATGAACCTGTATGGGTATTTATTCATTAGGAAACATACTCTGCCAAACACACATGACCTTATGACCCATCAAAACCATTCAAACGTATTCAAATGTCGGCACCATGTAAACTGCTGTATAATTTACTATTTATAAATACGCAAATAATGGCTGACGATACCACTTTTTGTTAAAGAGAGCATTCACTTTCTTTCATTTCTAATGTTTCGCCTGTACTTATTTTTGTTTGTAGAGCGGCTTCTTATGGTAAGGGCCACGTTAAAAGGGATTTTGTATTTGTTTTATGTTCTTATTTGAATTGTTTAATGTGACTGTAGCTTCTATGCAATTTTATAACATTTATTAGTTATATAGATAAAATATAAACTTAAAACTTATTGTAACAATTTGCATTGGACTTTATTCTGTAACGTGCTTAATGAAAACACGTCCTTCCAACGTTTTTGATAGAACGCTTGCAAAGTGTTCATAAGTGAAATTTATATTTAAGGGTATAGCAAGTGTATTAAAAGCACTTTAATTAGAGACGTCTAAATTGAGGATTTTAAAAGGAGTTCCCTTTTTTTTACAGGGAGATGGCTACGTTGTAAACGTACACCATTTCTCTGATTTGTGATAACTTTTTATAAATACATTATGGAAGAATTTTAAATGTAAACATTTAAAAAAGATAAATTTTTTTTGAGTTTTTGAAATGATGGGTTGGACCGGTTCTATTTTTTATAAATATCTACAACATATGTATATAAAATTCGCATTAATATGAAAATCCTTTATGCTCCTGAAATAATAACACTTTTGTCCTTCCAATGTCCACTCTGAAGTATAAATAGTATAATTTTGGTTGCCTGAATATCCATAAGATATTCTTAAGATATCCATAAGATATCTTATGGATATCTTATGATGTATATGACTTATAGATATATATATAGAATTTCTTATATAGAATTTCATAAGAAATTCATTTCAAAGTAAAAGCATATCTGAGAGTTTAATGCCACATATGCACGGCTTTATCCTTTTAAATAGAAATAGAGCTGCCAGATTATCCAAATTTCTTTTCATACCCAGATGACAAAAATACATTGACTATATTTAATAATCTTACAAGCTGATAAGGTGCAGTACTATGGAAATTGACTATAATTATTAAAAGTAATACCTGAATATTTAGAAAAACTACTAGAAATACCGGATTTGGTGAAAATTATTCAAAAAAAAAAAAAAAGAGAAAATAGAAAAGTAGTCATTTAGAATCAGAAAAAGAAAGTAGTCCTTTAGTAAATTTCTTATTGTTTCAAACAGCAAAAGAAGGAGTATTTTTCATTAAATGACCATATCAGAATACAAGACGATATACTATATAATTGAATCCATTATAGCGAGTTGTGATTTGTATACCTGGAAAAGAAACTATGGATTTATTTAAAGTTCTTTTTCCGAAATATCTAGAGTTTTTTTGCTTGAGTATTATTACTTTTATGAGAGAATTATCATGAGTGTTATTTCGGTTTTGTTTCGGAATATTTTAAATGTATTTTTTTTTTTGTAATTAAACTTATTTGTAATATCAGATCTTAGGAATGAAGTAAACGTCCTGCTAATTGTTATCACAAATAAAGACAACCTATTTGGGGACAAGGCCCCAACCACTGGCAACCCCGATACGTACGATAAGTAGTGTATTTAAATGTATGATATTAACTAGAAATGCCTAAATAGTCCTTGCCGCGATACAAAATTTTGCAGATTCTTCTTGCAGATTCAGGTCATGCGGAATTAAAATAACTTTGATGAAACCAAACAAATAAAAAGAGGACATTTTCTTGAGATTTTCTTGACATTTTTTTTATAATTAAAGTATACAAATTTAATTCATTTGGCCTGTAAGAATGAAAATTACTGGTAAAGATAAAAAATATATCCTGGCCATTTTTTAAATCATATGTGGCGAAAAACGCTAAACATGTACGGAGATGTGTAACAGCCCCGCCTCTACTTAATAATGAGCATGTATTACTCATACGCAACCGTGCCCGAATGATTCTATATGAAGCGTTTTAAACGTTTGAGCAACTGAAATGGAAATTTATTTAATTTAATTTATTTTTAATAAATATTTACTTAATTAGAGAATAATTAGAAAATATTTATTATATTTGAATGTTCGCTTTAAAAAAAGAAACTTAAAACTAGAGTTCAGCTAAGAACTTGAACGGGACAATAGGATAACAAAAAGTTCCTTTTTGGTTCATTACCACAAGCTGAAGCTTAAAGAAGCTTTTTTAAATAATTACATAGCAAATAAATTATAATCTTGCTTTGCTCTGTTTCAATAACAAACAACATAATAAAACAACATAAGAACTAAAAAAAAACTAACAAAGTTTTTAATTATTTTTTTTCCTTAAAAACAGTTTCAAAGTTTAAAATATATTTAAAAAACTTGTTATTTTAGTTATTTTTATAAATTTTTTTTTTTAAAAATAGTTTTAAATTTAAAAAGTTTATTGGGCTGAAATGTTCAATCTCGTTGAACTCTAGTTGCGATTAGTTAACTGCAATTAAAATTATGAATGTTAAATTTACCATTAAAACTATTTAATAATTAATTTCAAAAAATTTCTTTTATATAATTATTATTTTTCAGTTTTTTTTTAAATTTAATAAAATCTCAAATACGGATTAACACACTTTAACAAAATGTTTTTTTTATCGGTTTATGCAATAAATAATCAAATACTGTAAACAAAATCAAATCAACTTTATTCAATCAAAATAAACAAATAGCAAACAAAAATAGAATCTTTGAAAGGTATTGGGAATGGTCAGTCGGGGCATGCGGACTACAACGATGACACAAACTAAAACCATAAATAAAAAGAGCAACAGCAACAGGAACAACATTTATTTGTGCTGAAAGTATGAACTTCTTACCCGTCTTTACACTTAACAGCCCTCAAAGTCGTTTAGTCGATTATTTACAGGTTATACTATTAGAAACAGGCGGCAAAGTTCCAAAAGCGCTTCCCTCTGTTTGTGTACATGTGTTGACGTTCTATATTTCAATCAGAGTTTGAGGGAAACTTGCGAGAAGTACGTTGGCGCTGCAACAGCCACTCCTTTCTCAAAGATTACACTTTGCATACAAGTACACATTTTGACACACCTAATTTCTTGGCTGCTCATGCACATGTGCATACAGTGAACTCTCGCTAATATTAAATCAGTTTATACATATATCATGTTATTAACATTTGCAACAAATTATATTCATAGTTAAAAAAAAAGCTTTAAAGTTAAAGTTAAAGCTTTAGCCGCAATTAAGGGCAACCATTTCGTTCCGAAAGTAACCCAATTTGAATAATTTGGCAGTTAAAAAAACACTTAAGGTATAGACCTAATAAATCCGTTAAGGTTTGAACACCAGTTTAGTTAAATTTGCTATTATTTTAAACATAGTTTAAACTTTGATTCTCTAAAGCACATCTCATTAAAACTATTGAAACAATTTAAAATGGCAGCACTCTAATAAATACCAAAAAACAGCTGATTTTCTGCGGCACTCTATCACTTTATAAACATTTTCATTTAAAGATACGCCTTGCTGGTCATGGCGTATCACGGCTGGTCACATAAGGCACAATATATCTTTAGCCTTAAGAAGAAAGGTCCTAACTCGCATTTTTTTTTTTGCAATAAGTTTTTTTTAATAATTTCAATTTATGAACTGATTATGTATTTTCGTACATATTGTGGAGTCTCTTTTTTAAGTTCATCTTCACTCTAATTCGCTTAAAATTTTAATTTTTAGCACAAGCTTCAGATATGATGTTTAAACGTAGTTTAAATATTTACTGTTTCGCGTTTAAAAATCGTCTAATGATTTATATATTTAGACGGTTAAAAATAATTTAAAACTACAGTATAGATAATCTCCTTACTGATTTAAATGCTTTACTTCAAGTTTTATGAGTCTAATCATTTATATACACTGGAAAAAAATTGTTTTTTTTTTGGGGCGAATTTTGATTTAAACTTTTAAAAATTTTACTTTATAGTAGAAACTTTTCTTCTGCCACAGTTATATCTTTTTAATCCTCGTTTAAACGCACAATTTTTATCGTATAAAGACGGCTTAAACTTCAACTGATTTATACTCATATATTTGGCCAATTAAATCCTTTTTAAACCTACAATATATATAATCATCAGCTGATTTATGAGGAATAAATGACATTGAAATATTGCTTTCTAATTTGGAATAAAAATATTCAGGTGATGGATACCTTTTATTATTAATAGTTCAGCTTGATATTAAAGCTTTAATATATAGCGATAGAATTCAGAAGTTTGATTAGATTAAACTATTGTAAACAGCAAAACCTATTTACTGCAAATAGATGTCATTGACTTCACAGATATGGCCCGTTTGGGAAGTATGGCTGTCACAGGGTTTCAACAACGACTTGCTTATTACATTCGCCTTTAACTAGTTGACTTGAAAAAGTACTGGAATATACGAAATCTTTTCCTTTCCATTTTGAATTAATTGATATTTCTGAAAATCACTACATTATATGTACACAAGTTAGGCCATGTGTGGCATGTAATCAGATTTGCAAACACGAATTCCGTAGAAATTTGAATGAAGTGATATACATATATACATATATATATATATATGTATGTATCGTTTCCCTAATATGAAAGGGACCTAAGTAACATTTTTCTAGAAGAGAACGGAAAAAAATTTTGCTACATCAGTTAACTTCTTGTAGTTTTGCCATTTCCAGTGAAAGTGCGTTTGGCCCGATTCTATATTTAGCTGACCATATGAATGCCAGCATGTGTACGAAAGCTTTCATGCATGTTAACAATTGTGTTTGACTACAAGTGGCAAATTATAATGTATGTGCAAGAGTAAGGCGTGTACGTATTTTCATGTTTGCATACAAGAAATCAGAACGAGTAGAGGCAATAAGAGAAAGCACTCCCTGTAGGAAACCTGAACTCCAACGAACACCATTTTAATAAATGAAAAATAAAACACAATAATAATTATTTTCTGCTTTAATTAAAATGTATAAAAGTGTTTGAATTTAGGCCATTGGCTTTTCCCCTACGGTTTCTTTAACCACATTCCTACCGGGTTCTGGTAATACTAACACCTGACATGTCTTCTTCAGTCATGAACTAGTAGGCAGAGTCAATGGAAAAAAATCAATCATTAATTAGCTGACACATCAAGCTGTACATGTAAATAGTTTTCCATTTTTAATTTTCTATTATTTCATTTAATATATATATATAAAACAAAGGGATCGCTGGTGGTGCAGCACCAACACATATATCCGATCGATAGATATTTTTATACCTTATCACTTCCTTCTACAACAAATAATAATTTAAAATCAAAATGGCGCTTAAAAAAAATTTCTCACAACTAAAAAGAAAAATTTTTATATAAATAAAATCAAATTTATTTTGTTGGAGGAATCCATCATAACTTGTCAATCATTAATTATATTGCTTGGGGTGTGGTTTAACTAATTTATATGACTGTACTTAATGCATGATAAATAAAGTAGGGGAATACCCCAGAAGATGATAAGAATGAATTATGGTGAATGAATTCACCATAATTAATAATGAAAACCGCTCCGGATGACAAGAGATAAAACGAGGAAGTGCAGCCAATTGCTACCATTCACAAACCCCTTACCTTAATATGTAGATGGCAAACCTCTTTTCAATTTTGATATAAAAAATATAATAAAAGAATTGTATTAAATTTTTTTATATAATCTCGCTTAATTACTTCACTATCATTCTAGTGAATTCTCTGGCAATTATAAAGAAATTTAGAAGGATAATTAGGAAAATTTAATTAAAAATGTAATTGAAAATGTAATTGAAAAGCTAAACCGGTTTTTAATAAAATAATAAAGTAGGAACAATTAGATAAAACTAATATTTTATTAAAAAAATTAAAATAAAAATTCATCTCTCATAAAATCAAAAGTAGAGATCAAGAAAATGGGCAGATTTAAAACTAATTTCCTTTAAGTTTTAATGAATTCACATTTTTATATATTTTTCACAAGTGGCGGAACTAGTTTACCCTTTAGCCGATGGCCTGAGGAGCCAGTTCTCCTATTCGTACTATAATTATATTCATATTCAATTATATTCAATTGTAGTATTAAATAAATAAATAAAAAAATAAATAAATAAATAAAAAATAAATTTAAGCTTGGAGAGCTTTAAAAATATGTGTGGGGGAATTAGAGGAAATGTAAGACACCTAATTGACTTTCCATAATTAACTCTGTAAGGTAATTATGGCTATAGATTTCTCTATAATTACCCAAAAGCATTAGATATAGCTTTTCAAAATTAAGTAGAGGTCATATTGCTATGGAAACTACATAAGAAAGTATTCGCTCCGAAAATTATTGGCCAAAAATTGCTAAAACTGTACACTTATTTTGAAAAATAATAAAAAAAAACATATAAAAATAATATATAAATAAATAAAAATAAATAAGAAAATTCAGAAACATTCGAAATACAGTCTACAATATTTTATTGTCCTAAAAAGAACAGAGCCAGAACGTGAGCCTTTAGCCTTCTACCTCACTACGAAAGTACGGAAGTACGGGAAGTACGGGAAGTACGAAAATATATAATCAGTAATTATTCATTACTCATTCAAATTAATGGTTTAAAACAAAAAAGAAAAATTCAAATAATTTTCTATTTATTTTTATTAATAATTAAAAATATAATCAAATTTATAGTTAGTGAGTTTACGATTACTATATAGTTTTAGTAGATGGATTTACGCAATAAAAGCTTTTTAATAAATTAAACTTACTGTATTAAATATCATAAATGAAATTTACTTTTAAATAAAAAAATATAAAACACTACGGAGAAATATATTCCTGGTTAAAGCGATAGCTTTTCCAGAAAGTATCCTTTTTGTCCTTCATATCATCTTCAGTTTTTCTTTTTTCTGTCTCATCACTTTATCTTGAAAGCAATTACGACAAAATTTAAAGGATCTGAATACTATAGTTCTTTAGATACATGATAATAAATACATAATACTTTAGCAAATTAAATCATAGTAAGTTTAACTAAACTGGCGTTCAAACCTTAACAGATTTATAAGGTCTAAATATTAACTGTTTTACATACCAAATTATTCACTTTGGTTTCCTTTCGGAACGAAATGGTTACCCTTAATTGCGGCTGAAGCTTTAACTAAATCCTAATTTATATCATGAATAAAATAATATTAAAAAAAGCTTTTATTTAACTAAAGCAAATTTTATTCCTTTTCATACTTTTAAATCTAATAGATTTTTGGCGAGTTTTTTCCATTTATTTATATAATTAGTTTTGAAATTGGCAAGCAAAAGAATTGAAGAAAAAATAATTAAATTGGTTTAAAAATATAATATAGTATATAAATCGGCAATATAGTATGTAATACTTTTTTTTTAACGAATCCTTTCTTAACACTTCTTGCTGTGCCTAATCTAAACTAAACCACGAACAGAATCGTTAATACAATAGCGATAAATTTTCACAGAATTCTTGTCCAAAAGTTGGAAAAAATTTATGGAAAAAAAAATTTTACCATTAAAAGTTTAAAAAATTGTTTACTTTTTTTAATGCTCTCTCTCTTTCCAAAACATTTTGAATTAATAGTTTCCATGAGCAATTTTTGCAAATGCCTAAAAATGCTTAGTGAATGAACTCAGCTGTTATTACTTTAGTAGTTGCAGAGTTGCATGTAGTTTGTAAATGGTATACTCCATTGCAATTGATGTCATTTCATTCTTTCCTTACATTGCAACGACGGATTAAAAAGAATTTCTACTCTGTTAAATTTTTTAATATTTGTAAAAAGATTTTCAAATTAAATATGTATATGTAGTTGAAACGACATTTTAATGTATAGTTGCAGAAAATGACTCACTATGCAATGTCGTAAGCGCTTATCATTTATTAATTATGTAAAATGCTGGTAATATCCTTTATTAGGCTTTAATAAGTCACGCAAATATAAACAGAGGCCACTTTAAACTGAACGTCTTATTTAAACGAATAAACAATATATATGTAATTGCAATGGAGTTGATTAATAATTCTCTCTATAAAAAATTATTAAATTTTTTTGTATGAATTAAGTCTTTAGTTTAATTAATTTCCTAATTTAATGAAAATTTATTTTACTCAGTAAAGTAATACTGTGAAAAGATTTTTTTCTAACATTCAAACGATAACCCCGAGTCATGCATTGTATTGCGGCGGAAGTATAAGAAAGCGATAGTTAACACGCCGAAAGTTGTTTTGAAACAACTTTAACGACAACAACTATTGTTAACACCAAAGCAATGATTTTTATGTTGCTAATAGGTGGCTTAAGCTCGGCTCTAAATAAACCGTTCCTGCAAATAACTTTTGTTGTCATGTAAAATAATAGCGGATATATAAAAAATATATAAACTATTTAAATACGATTATATTTAATATTAAGAATTTTTCCTTTAAAAAAAAAAATAATAAAAAAGGCTAATTCAAGGACGTAAAATCCAACGTCGTGAATCGATAATGTTGAAATCGATATTGTTGAAAATTGGAATTCCTGTTAACATCTTGAGAATACTAAAATGTTAGTAGGCCTTACGAACTCGTTGATAGCCGACATGTGCTTATATTTTCAAATATTAGATAGCATTCTATAACATTGAATAGCATTAAAAGTATATGTGGCTACTTGCTAATTATTTATTTAAATTTATATCAATTTCAAGTTTACCATAAATAATTAGATTTGAAAGATTAAGAATCATTTAATACTACATGTAGGCGGATCGCGTATAAGCCAATAAGTGCTAAAACCGAGTAAAAAGTTGTCTTGCAGAGAGGAAATGATTCGTTATATTAACACGCAGCAGTACTTTTTACTTTTGGTACTTTCTTGCATCTTAATACCTTTTAGCATTCAGAAAATCGCTCATTAGATGGGGATGAAATTTTGCAAAGGGGCATCACATGATTAAGAAGGTCTGGAGCACTTTTTAAGGCCTAAAAAGGGGCGGGGACAAAATTTAACTTCTACCAATTGCTTTTTTTTTGCATTTAATACATATACCGTTAACATATCATATTAATACAAAGTACTTTTTTAAGAAAAATCCAAATTACTTTTGGTACGTTTTCTATAATTTGTATAAATTATATATATACAATATATAATTATAAATTTTTTATACAAATCGTTACCAGTAAAAATATTAATTTAGGAAAATTTTCATAGCCAAAATTAATATGTGATAAAAAAAAAATTACAGAAGCTATTAGGTGCGATACTGTTGCGAATTCTAAAAGATCCCTAAGGCAAGCAGTCGGAAAGACTTGGTTTTTTCAAGTGCTTTAATATCTTTGGTTTAGTATTGTTGGAATAGTAAATGACTAATTGATACTTACCAGCAATTAACATCGATGAGCACGTACTTCCTCCTCCGCTGTAATTCTGTAGCAGTAATTCATTGCTGTAATGAAAAGTAAATATTAAAATAAATGATAGCAAAAACGCATTTGTGGAAAAAATACCCTGTCTTCTCTTTCTTCTCTTCTTCTATGCCTTTCTTCTAATACTGACGTAATACATTACATGGGTATGGGCTATTCTGCTTAAAGCTGAACTTAGAAAATAAGAATAAAAATTAAAAATGTAGAACAAATCTTTCTCTCAAAGAAAGTTTACATACATACTTTCAAAATGTCGTTGGCTGAAATTCACAGCCACTCTGCTAAAAAATAATCAAATTTGTGTTTACATAATACATTACCGGTATTGCATTGTACGTAATATTTATAATGTAAAAAAATATTGTATTTTTATAATTTATATTATTACTTTAACTTGCATTTCAGCCCGCGATATCTTGAAGAAATCAAATATTTATATATTACTTGCAACAACAAGTCAGTTATACAAAATTAGTTTGGCATAAATTATAAGAAATTCATACCCTTTTGCTGTTCACATATTGTGGCCATGCACTGTATTCATAATTGCATTTTCCTGCGTGTGAGTTTAAGATATATTAATAGCAAAATATACTCTGTCACGTCAATATGTCGACGTTCTAGACCAATAAATTTTCCTTCAACACGTGTCCAATTCTTCTTTAGCCAATCACTAACAACAGGTGTAAACTCAACGAAAAATTCTCATGCCAACATTTTCTTTTTCTTTAAAAAATTAAATAGTATTAAAATAATTAAAATTTAAAGCCAATACTGCGCAGTGCCAATTCTTTTTTTCTTATTACAGTAAAACCTCGATATTTCGGACACCTGAAAATTCGGCCAAAGCGATAAAACGGACGCTTAATTTTTTGCAATTAAGTACTTTATAATATGGACAACATTCTTTTTTTCTATCTCAATAATTCGGACAGGGATTTTTTCTTTCGCTTTTGCAATAAAAATTAATTATCGTAAAAGTTTTTCGTCAGATATTTTATCAAGTTCTGAAAATCTCATAGATGCTCTTAAAACTTTTGCATTAAGAAACGTGGCCTTTTTGATTTCCAATACTTGGGATAAAGTTGGGTTAAATATTCTTTAAAAAGTACTTTAATAAAACTCTTTATAAAGACGAATAGGACACAGACGAGGAAGCTGCTCTAGCAAGACTGACACGCAGCAATTCTGCCAAAGAAATTGATTTACTAGTTGATTTAGTGCCTCACATGTATAATTCTAGTGAGGTAAATGGAAAAGGGTAATGAGGTAAATGCTTGAATGACAAAGTTGAAAGCAATGATGATGAGATAATATTCCGATATTATATTATATATACAGCAGATATGGCCTTCTCCAGCCATATCTGCTGTTAATAGCTGTATAAAATATTGCGACGAGCAGGAACTGCCTGTTCGGGATATTTTAAGACTAAAAAGCCTCTGAGATGCTTTACACAAAATGGAAAACGATACTAAACTTCGACAGATGAAAATATCCGACTACTTATGCAACAATTAATATAATAATTTTATAAAAATTAATTATTTTTCCTCAGACGTAAATTAAATATATTTTCAAATTAATTTCTTGTAAATAAAAATAAGTTCGCTATACACAGTGCATACATATATATTTACAAAAGACTATTTCAATTTTTATCTAGTTTCGGAAATTCAGACATTTTATTATTTCGAACACTAATTGGTTTTTGCCGCACTATCGAGATTATATTGTTTGAAGAAATTAATTGGTTTTTATTTGTCCGCACTATCGAGCTTATACTCTATTATAATATTTTTTTGTTTTTGATTCTTCTGCTTCGCTCGCTAATTAATTGAGAATTATTTGTTCTTTTCATTTCAATTCTTAACAATGAAAGATGTCCTTAAAGAGCGATCAAGAGATATTGGAAAATTCAATGCACGAAGATGATCCAAACGGTAATTCCTCTCTGGAACAAACTTTTACAGAAAAAGCCTCACCAAGATGGGGGCCACAGCACAAAGGAGCTCAGGAATTGGCCAAATTATATAGTCCAGGTAATTTCTTTTCCTTTTTTTTAATATTTGTTTAAGGATGTGCAAATACACTCGTACATACATATATGGGCATGTGCATACACAAGGAAAAAAAACCGGCAATGAAAATGAAAAAAGTTCAGTATCGGCGAAATACTAAAAGTTATTTTTCCTCCTATTAAACATTTAAGACAAACCATAGTCGGTTTGTGATTTCAATTTAGCATAGGTCCTGTGCAAAGAAATTTAGCTTTAAAACGGAATTAAAAGCATTTAAAGTAATTTGCTTACAAGACACAAGTAAGCAATTTTATCTGAATTATTACAGTATAACCTCGATATTCAGATGAAATTGAAATTAATTAATTCAGTTGTCATAACTTTGAAAACTTTCCAAATGGGTCGTCAGTTTTTATTCCTTGAAATAATATCTCGTCCCTGTAACTGTAAAAAACAAGTTTTTCTCATTCAGCTGTTTGAGTAACCTTTTCATCTGACGTTTAAGCGTTCTTTGTTTGTGTGAGTAGACATTAGAAGTTTGCCTGTATAGAAATGTTGGAAATATAATTTCCTGTCAAAGGATACACATTTAAAAAGATACGAAATTACTGCATACAAATGACCAAAAAATAAAAAATACTATTATGCCGTCATTGTTGTTGTTAGCATTTTTTATATGGCTTCATATGCATTCTGCTCTTTTATATACAATTTAAAAAAACAATCAATTGAAACATTTTGTAATCGTCAGAAAGCACATCTCTTTACCATAATTCCCGAACAATTTATTTTATTGGAGTGTATCAGGTATATAAAAAATTATGCGATTTATTATGACATTAAGGAAGCACTAAACCTTTTTGAATTAGTTAAAACGTGTATTAGCATCTGAACGCGACTTTGCTAGCAATAAACTATTTCTATGTATACTAAATTTCTCAGAAAGTACCTGTTTACGAGGTGTGACCAAAATATAACAGTTATCTTCAAATTCCGTGTGTTACATATGTTCGCTTTCGCATATTTTTTCTGTTATGTTGGCAATATCAGCCATTTTGGATTATCAATTTGTTTTGCACAGATAAGAAAGTTATTCCTGTTTTGACGAGCTCTCCGATCGTCGTTAACGACGATCTAGATTTGCTTAAAAAGGTCATAACTGGTAACGAAGCAAGACTGAAGACATCGATGAAAGGAAAGCATTTCGCTACGAACGAGGAGATAAAAGAAAAATCGAAACATGGAATGTTGGAGATACCAAAAAGTGTGTTTGAGAAGTCTTTCGAGGATGTGAAATAACGCTGGTATAAGGTAATTATATCTGAGGGGTATTACTTTGAAAGGAACAAGACAGTTATTGATGAATAAATAAATACGTTTAAGAAAAAATTGGTGCATGATGAGCATATAGAGTATGAGCACGTTCCTGTAGTTTTTCCTAGAGATAGTGTATAGTGCTCAACTCCTTAATATGTTCTTTTTCTATTGATGATATAAGAATAATCAGAAAAAGTTGAGTAGACAAAATGACAGCTGTAAATTTTTTTCAGCTATTGACGTTTTCGACAAGTATTGACGGTTTGAAATAAAAACCAATATTCGCACATCGCCAGTTTTTATATCTGTCATTTAAATAAGTTCCTATATTGGCTACTTACTAATATATACATATATAATATAAATACAGTGCGCAACATAATTATTTATAAATTTGTATTGTTTATTATTAATCATTTTTAGGAAAGCGCGCTCAGGAATTACTCTGCGTTTACACATGTATTGGTCTAATGATAATTGATTTCCTCTTAATTTTAAAACATTTTCACTTCGATCGAATACTTGTTGCATGCATATCGGCTATATGTGGCATAATTACTGCCGATTTTGGTTCTGGACTCGTGCATTGGGCAGCTGACACATGGGGATCAGTTGAACTACCGATTATAGGAAAGGTATGACTAAGATTATTAAATTAATAAGCCTCTGTACATCGCTTGAAATGACCTAAACTAACACAAGTTATATCTTTTTGTAAATAATTGAAATTGTCGATCACTATTTTTATTTCGAACAAAATCAGAATTGATGCTAAATCCATTAAAATGTTTTAGAATATTAATAATTTTCTATTGCCTTAGAATTTCTTACGTCCATTTCGTGAACATCATTTGGATCCAACGTCTATAACTCGTCACGATTTTATCGAAACAAATGGTGATAACTTTATGGTCAGTATACCGATTTTAGGTTTTTTGGCCTACAACTTTAATACAAAATCGCATAGCGATATACATCAAGATTTTGGTTGGATCTCATATTTATTTCTATGTTCGATATTTGTTGCCATGACCAATCAGGTGAGTTTCTTTTTAATATTTGAATTTCGAATAAATTTCTAATATAAATTCTAATAAATTTTCAGATACACAAATGGTCTCATACCTATTGGGGTTTGCCGAAATGGGTTCTATTTTTGCAGAACTATCATATAGTGCTACCTCGTAAACATCATCGCATTCATCATGTCGCACCACATGAAACTTATTTTTGTATAACAACCGGTTGGTTAAATTGGCCATTAGAAAAATTAAGGTAATAATTCTAATTAAATTATTATAATAATTTTCCATCGCTCCTTATTCTACATGAAATCTAAAAATTCGGTATTGTTTTTAAAAGTGTTGCAATCAATATATGTTATAATTAATATCGAAACTACATCTAATCGGTTTCATAAAAACGATTTAGAGAAAACTTTTGGTTTTAATTAATTAATTATTATTATATACACTTTCAAATCTCTATGAATTTGAATGTTAGTCAATGTTCGAAAAGCATCGGGTATAAGAAAATCTAAAACTATTTAAATAACTTCGAGTAAATACTTCAAAGCATATACATACTTTCAAATACGGGGAAGCTTAGCCAGACAATCTCTTCAGCTCCAAGTAATAATAACAGTAATATTAATAATCCTTATGCATTCTAAGGATAAAAATTCAAAAATCTAATGGAGCTTGCCCCTAAACTTGTTTAACTATTATATTATTAACTTATAAAATGGAGCTTTAATTCATATTTATTTATTTTTTTTAAGATTTCCAAAACTGCTCCTACTTATAGAAACCTAATTTATAAATCCTTTATCATACTTTTTAACAAATTTTATATCCTTCCAACATATTCAGATATGTTCGGCCTAATACCGGACCTTTAGACAATTCCTTTCTCGGTATAAGTTTACAAAATAAAAAAAATTATATAATATATGAAAGATATTAATTGAGATTAGAATCAGCGCCACATGCCGAACGAGTTTTCGAACTTTAACAGCTGATAGCGATCATACTAATTCAGCTGTGTCTGCCGAATTGGCTGTCTTTATTAAGTCAGTTTACCTGAATCCATATTCACATGACAAAATTTGAATTGATAAAAATATTAATTGATAACATCCGTCTTTATCCTTTACAGCGATAACTCAAGAAATAAAGTTATCGAATTAGGAACAATAGCAATCCAAATGAAATCCAAAACCATCTAAAGGGAGTTACTAAAGTCTGGGGCCAAGAGTTATAAAATTGGAAATTTAAATTTAAAAATATGAAACGTCGTTGATCACTTTTCTCCATTTATACTGATCTTTCTCAGGATTCGTATTAAAGGATTTATTACAGATGGTATGCAAATGTTCCTCGCATCATTGCTTGTCATTCATATTGTGTTTATTCAGCGATAAGTCAAAGATCTCGGAGACTAGTATACAAAGTCAGTGTTTTAAAATTACAAAATGAAATCGGGTGAATATATGTAGTTGATATTAATAGGCTTAATACTCTCTGTTATATGCGTTTGTACGAATCTTTCATCTGATATCCGAAAATCAATACAAATATCATGTATGGGGCGGTTTTCTTGCAGCCAAAACAGTCTATCCCACAGAGTTTAACGATCATATCGGAGAAGTTTTTTCTTATTACTGTAATAAAAGAGTCGTCGCAGAAGTCGTAGAAATATTTTCAGATCCGCTTACTTTTTTTCATTAAGAGCACATCCTTTACTCCTTCCCATAACATATTTTCCTAATCCGAATACCATGCACTGTATGAGCATAGGCCATACCCCTAGTACTAATCTCAAGTGCCTGTAGGATTTTGAAATAATTTTTAATACTCCTTTCACTATTGTTTCAGATTTTGGTCTCTACTAGAGAGTCTTATAGAACATCTCACTGGTCTTAAGCCGCGCGACGATGACTTAAAGTGGGCTAAGAAAGTTACATAGCTACTTGTAGCACTCTATACTTGGACCAATAAAATTTAATTAACGAAAATTGCATACTACATCATCTCCTAACACTGTTTATTTCAACTAAAAATTTAAATATTTAAAAATGAATTCAACTATTTATCTTGCTGAAGGTACAAAACAAAAAAGGAAACAAAATTTATTAACAATACGAAAACAATTTTACAATTTTTGCTACATACAAAGTCAAAAATAAATAAATTAATTATTTAAGCAGAGTCAGAATCAACGGAATTTATAAAATTCTTTTAAAAATGACTCATCACTTTTTACATTAAACGCATTACTTTTTTTTATAAAATTTTTATAATTGTTTAAAAAGAAAACATTAAAAGATATAAATATTTTTTTATTGCACATCTAGTAACATTAAATTAAAATCCTTTTCACACAGAAAAAACAGTTTTAATTTGAAAATTAAAAGAAAAGAGATTTTAGCTTTAAGATTAAAGACAACACAACCACATCCACAACCACAACCACACACACTAAAAGACACTGGCCCATAATCGTAAATCTAAGAAATAGTTAAAGACTTTCACGATCATATACTTTTTACAACAACCATTTTAGAGTTTTGGCTTGCAGTCGAGGTCTGTTGTCTAATAAAAATAATGAGAATACACTTCTCCCCCTTTTTACGATCGGGGTTCTTTGCTCAATTTATTTATCAGGGAATGAAAACAGTTGACCACATTATGACTTCTGCACCATGTTTATCGTATTCTTATTGTGAATTAAAAATATGTCTTGTAATGTCAACTCTCTTATTGTCTCTCTCTGGTTTTTACTCTCTTGTGATTGTTTTGCAATATATTCAAATAACTCAGAAAAGCTCTTTGCCTTGCAAGTGTACAAAAAGCACTTTTAAATTAAATTTAAACTTTATTTAAAAGATTTTATTAAAATATTGTTAATACCGGCAATTGTAAAATAATAATAAATGAGAGGGAAAAAATTGGTTTTTTTGTTTGGAAAAATTTTCCCAAAATCAAATAGCCCATAGCAGCATTTTCGAAAGAATTTTGACTTGCCAAAAATCCAATCAAATGTATACATTAAAATTTATTTATATATTTCATTAAATTCTCTTCAAACACGTTCTATATATCTGTAACTCTCCAAAATGTTTTAGATTTATATTTTAAGCAATAATTACGATTCGTTGCTTTTTTAAGTCCCACGAGTGCCTTGCAAGAGCAAACAGTGACAAGCATTACGTAACAACAGATTCAATCGTTTTCGGCATGAAAAGCAATAACATTTTTATAACAGTTATTAGAATACATTGAGAAACAGGTAAAAGTGTTATATTCGACTGAAGAAATCATTAATTTTGCAATTAATTTCTTATTACAGTATAATCTCGATAGTGCGGCAAAAACCAATTAGTGTTCGAAATAACAAAATGTCTGAATTTCCCAAACTAGATAAATATTGAAATAGTCTTTTGTAAATATATATGTATGCACTGTGTTTAGCGAACTTATTTTTATTTACAAGAAATTAATTTGAAAATATATTTAATTTACGTCTGAGGAAAAATAATTAATTTTTATAAAATTATTATATTAATTGTTGCATAAGTAGTCGGATATTTTCATCTGTCGAAGTTTAGTATCGTTTTCCATTTTGTATGGAGCATCTCAGAGGCTTTTTAGTCTTAAAATATCCCGAACAGGCAGTTCCTGCTCGTCGCAATATTTTATACAGCTATTAACAGCAGATATGGCTGGAGAAAGCTGTGTTTTCGGAATATTATCTCATCATCATTGCTTTCAACTTTGTCATTCAAGCATTTACCTCATTAACCTTTTCCATTTACCTTACTAGAATTATACATGTGTGGTGCTACATCAACTAGTAAATCAATTTCTTTGGCAGAATTGCTGCGTGTCAGTCTTGCTAGAGCAGCTTCCTCGTCTGTGTCCTATTCGTCTTTATAAAGAGTTTTATTAAAGTACTTTTTAAAGAATATTTAACCCAACTTTATCCCAAGTATTGGAAATCAAAAAGGCCACGTTTCTTAATATAAAAGTTTTAAGAGCATCTACGAGATTTTCAGAACTTGATAAAATATCTGACTAAAAACTTTTACGATAATTAATTTTTATTGCAAAAGCGAAAGAAAAAATCCCTGTCCGAATTGTTGAGATAGAAAAAATTATGATATCCGCATTATAGAGTAATTAATAGTAACAAATTAGGCGTCCGGTTTATCGCATTATGCGGATTTTCAGGTATACGAAATATCGAAGTTATACTGCACTAGAAAATATGAAAAATTTTAATAATAGATATAAATAAATTAAAGGTTCGTTTCTTCCTGCTTATATTGTTGAAATTTAACAGGGTTGCGAGCAAATATTATCGTGCCCATATCATTTTTCATGGAAAAGGTTATAACAATTAAATGGCACTAAAAATAAGTGCCTGTTTTCAGAGAGTTGACACTGGTAGTAATGTCATTAGTACACATTGAGAAAAATATATATGTCATTTGAAATGTATTCAAGGAGATCTCTAATACATATTAAAATTCGTAAATGCAAAATTATTATAACAATTTTGATTTCGAGATACATAACCTGTTCATTAATTACTATTTTGCTATATAAGATTCCTGACACATTGCATTTTAAATCTGTCCTCTTAACGAAATGGCACTCTTGCACTCAACTCCAGTTTTACCATATTGATGTTCTTGTATAAACATTTCGTTCACATAATTGCCGTATTTTCGTCCTGGAGAAATTTGTACACTAAAAGTTACTGCGAGATCGACCTCATACATGCCTGCGGTCGTTAAAGAGTTAAGAGTTTAAAACCTCTGTTTTGTATATAAATCCTGATTTTAAACTCTTAAGATATGCTTTGTTTCTATCTACGATTATGGGTAATTTTATTTAGTATTTTAATTTATGCATTTTAAAAATAACTTAAGCAATATTGGAACATGTGAAAGCAACAAAAATATACATATAACTATTTACTTACATATACATACATATATACATATGAGTTAAGAACAAGCAAACTAAGTTTAATTTTAAATCTATGCTTTTTAGTTCTATGGTCAACTTAGTTTCAGCAGAAGAGTGAAAAATCCACTACCATTGCCAGCCATTAATAATAATTTTGTAAGTCTAAGCGGGGATTTACACAATGACTTTTATGTATTTTAAATTCTCTTTAATTCCCAATAAGTAGTTGCATTCGTATTCATGGTTTTTTTGCATGACCAATTCTATGAAATGTTTATTCACTCATTCGTAACAGCCAATAAGAACAAAATCTCTCTGCGGCTCATGCAAAATGGTACAAGAAAAAAATTCAAATGAGAGTAAAATGAGCAAAACCTTTGAAAAGAAATGAACTGAAAGGGCAATAAAAAAACATTGTTTTGAAAAAAAGCATGCAACACGTACAGTTGGAATAAGAATAGAGCATACCAATAAAAACTGCAATTAGTGCAAAGAGGGATGTAAAAATTTTAATTGCAGTTTTGTAACTCTCAATTGATTTTTGAAAACTGTTTGGTTGAACAAGCCGTACGATAAATTTGATTTCATCATGAATTACTTAAACATACAATAAATAATCATAAATAAACTAGAAGAATGTCGCAAATAATAATAAATTTCAACGAAACCCCAACTTGGCAATAAAATAAAAATAAATCTAAAATGATCGAAAATATACATGACGGGAAGAATCGAAAGAAATATAATTGGAGAAAATTGTTGCCCAAAACTAAATCGATTGGCGTTACGAGGATGTACATAAGTTAATAAATTACCTTTCACTTAAACCATGTTTTCTTCAAGTTTCTTTTGAGCCTGCATTTACGTTCATACAAGGAAATTTTGTGTCATCAAGTTTCCTTTGCTTTGCTTTCAACTTTACATGATTTTTGACATTTGCAGCCAACTTCAGGTATAAAATTTAATTAAACTTGATGATAATTAAATTCGTTCACCCCTTTCCCACAAAAACTCAACCCTTGACGAGTCAAACATGAGGGATGTGAAAGGGGACTTACTCGTTGATAGATCAACTGTACTGGGCACCTTTAGAAATTATTAAATAAACAAATTAAGTAATTAAAATAAATATATTACTAAACAAATGCCCAGCAATTTTCTCGAAAAGTAACAATTTCTAACAAAATAAAATAATTTAATTAATCTTAAAAATTGTATTGTAAAAATATTTCACATAAGAGAATTGCAGATTACATTCTAGTGGGCACTATATAGCACTATTCTATACAGACGGCTTTACACTTATGGAAGCAAGTATATTGTTGGTCTTAAGTAGAAAGGCCCTAACTCGCATTTTCTACAATAGATTTTTTTAATGATCCTATTGTGTAGGGCCTTTCTACTTGAGGTTGACGATTTGGGTTTCTTTTTTTGCTCAATTGGCGTATAAAAAGAAAGCTTAAGCCGAAACCATCTTGTGTAAAATAAGCTTAATTTGCGTGATTAAAAACAAAAACTAGAAACGCTAACGCAAAACGAAATAATTCAAAACCAAACCAAAAAAAAAAAACTATTAAATATTTGCATATTTATGTAATTAAAATTTTTATAGAAATTATTAAGAAATATCTTTTAAATATTTTTCTTATTGTTTTGGACTTTTGTAATTGGGAAATTGAATAATTGCAATCAAAACACGTTTCCAACTACAAAAAAATTCAAAATTATTTACTATACAGAATAAGTAATTATTGCTCAATGCTCATCAATGTTGTAATTGATTTAATTAAAAAGTAAATACGAGCAATTACAAATTTTAATAATGTTATGGAAAAATGTTCAAGAACAATTTCTTTTGTGTGCCCTGCGAATTTCACAAATACAGAGGAACTAACCAAGTATAATTTTATCAATCGTTAAAAGCTTTTCAAATAGTTTACTTTAGAATTTAAGTAATGGTTGTGGAGGAAAATCAAATGCTTTAAACAAATTTCCCTTAATATTTACACATTATAAAATTAGCGATACGATAACGATTTTTAATTATAAATATATATTTTTTTTTTACATATTAGCAACACGTCATTAAAAGAAATTAGCTTTATACATTTTTATTGATACACGAGATTAATTATACATGTAAAAGAAATAAAATTGAAAAACTTTAAAGAAATATGAATTTTGTTTTTTTATACGCGTACCGCAATGTCGAAAAAGGTAAACTTGTGCGTTAACGTACTTGGATCGTTGTTCTTAGGAGCCAACAGCGCAAAATAAATACATATGCGGGTATTTTGTATAATTTTGAACTTTTTTTTATTATTAACATTTAATTATTAGCTTAAATTATAAGTTAGGCACATGGTTTATATATTTTTTCTAATAAGATAAAAAGTAAACAATTTGTACAATATTTTTTGCAATGTCATAAAGCAAAAAAAAAAAAAAAAATTTTTAATCGAAATCTTTTTAATTTTTTTTTTTAACGAACATATAAATGGACACCTCCGACACATTTTACAAAAAGAAAATTGTTTTTGTGCTGTGTTTTGTATCACTGCCAAATGTACTTATGCCATATAACACTTTTGGAAAAATTAGTAACGGAAAAATTAAAATAACATTTTCAGATAATAAATTGATTTGAAAGAATACATTAAAAATGTAGAAAGTAAAAAAACTATTTTAAAGATTATACGTAACTGCAGCGAAGTGAGGCGCGAATTTCTCTGTATTCATTATATTTTAGCTTTAATGTCATTCATACCTCGATGATTTATGGAAAGGTATGTGCAAACACTTTTAAAAGCTAAGTAGCTGGTTTTGATTCGTTTTAATACAAATGTGGTTGCGATATACGGAGAAGTTTATAAGCATGTATATCTTGTTTATTTATTTATTTATTCCAAGCATTTTAACAATCATTAACAAAGTTGGCATTTTATATTTATTTTGCAAAGAAAACATATTTCAGTGTTTAAGCAATTTCTACTTAATCTAATACAATCATTTTTGCTTTTAATTATTATTTATGAAAAGATTTTAATTATTATACAGAAAAGAAAAAAAACTTTTTTTCAATGTACTAAGATAATAATTATAAATTAGAAATTATTTTAAAACAATAATTTCTTTTGCTTACGACTGGATGAAAGAAAAAATTTTGCAATTTCATTTAAGAATAAATAAACAAGATAGATATACATATATATTTTTTTTTAGCAATTTGTGCAGGAATTGAACCTGCGATCTCCGGTTGTACATGCATACGAGTGCATACTGATAAGCACTGCTACTAAGTATGTACACATATTTATATATCACAACAAACATTGTATATTGGCAATGTGTTTAAATATAACGTTTTATCACTTTTTTGAATTATACGTACAAGAAAATAAAATGAAATAGTTTAAAAAAAGATCAGAAATGAATTTTAATATTTATGTTCCATGTAAATTTGGATGTTGTCCACTCGTATTATTGAGCGCTTTGGCAATTTCATCTTTTAACATTGACGGCGGATCGGATAAAATATCTGTCTTCATGGATAGATATTTTAATTTATTACTAACGGCTGTTAAAAGTACAATTTTATTATATTATTTTATAAATTATCAACTTTAATACCTGGTCTTAAGTCAATTAATGAACAGTGTTGATCCACCCATAAAAAAACCGTGCGCCTTAACTCATCTAAGCTGGCACTAGACACAGTAGAAGTATATGACGTTAAAAGAGGCTCTAGAATGAGACCTAGCTGAAAGTAGATATCCGCAATAATTAAAATTATATATATATATATTTACATATACATACATATACAAAGAGTAAAGACAATTATTATTTTTATTAAATTAATTAAAATTCGGTTGTACCTCATAAAAATTGCTATAAAATTACTAAAAAGAAAACATTTAAGTTTAATAAAAAAAAAAACAGATTTTTTTCAATATCCCCTTTGTTAAGTAAGACGATGGCTTTTAACTTTAAGGCGCATTAATTCAGTCGCTCAATAAATCTATATATATATTTTTGTCCTATATTTGCTTATATAACCAAAAAGCAATTCCCATATTTAAAATTGTTTAATTTTTCCTGTTTTGTTAATAATAAAAAATAAAATTAGCTATTATTAGCTGTATAAATTTAGCTATTGTTCGGAACAAAATTTTTATTCCGTATGACGCTACTGGCAACAAAAACATGTGCCCGTTTAAGTGTCACTTTTAAGATAGTGGGTACTGGATGCCATTCATCCTCATTGAAATGTGAAAATACAAAATCAATAGAATTGTGAGTGGAGAGGGAAAGTGTATCAACTTATACAAAATATATAAATATATATATTTGTATACGTATATATCTAATTAATTCCATCTCTGAATATAATTGTACTTACTATCCAAAACTTCCAATTCTCATGGGTTCTACAATGAACGTACTGTTCATATAGTTGCCTCACATGTTCGGTGCCTTGACGAGTTATTGGCGCTCCATTAGCTGGCAAAATAGAATGAAGGTGTCTGCAAAAAAAAAAAATTATAAAAATAACAAAATTATATCGAACACTTAACCAAGATATTTTAAATATGTGAATTCTTACGTCAAAGAGTTATTTAAGGCATCACGTTCCATACGCAAGGCATCCATACGTTCTTTTAATATGTTTCGTTCACAGCGTAGATGTTTGATGTGTTCAGCACCTTTTTGCAGCATCGCAGCTTTACTCAACTAAAATGGAAAAAAGTTAATAAATAAAAATTAATATTGAGATAAGACAATATATAAAGAGACATTGAACTGACCTTAGCATTATTTTGCTGCAACTGCGGTATTAAATCGTGTAGTTGATCGAAACCATTCTTGATGTTATAACGTCGTTTTTGTTCGGCATGTATATGACCAGCACGACGTTGGTTATCACGCGGATACTTTAAACTTTGTGTGGGCGACAGTGGTGAATCATGATCGTAAAATGAATCTGGCGACAAACTAAGATGCGATGAGCAACAAGTTTGAGAACTTCCAGTTAAGGGAAAACTTAACGTCTATAAGAGAATTAAATAATTACGAAATAAATAAAGGCATGGAGTAATACTTTGACTTACTTTGTTGGCTGGCGGACTGCTAAGCATAGATGGTGCTACAGATGCTGGCAAGGAAGTGGATTTCTTTGGCGATTTATGAGGATGTTGAGGCTGCAGGTGAACGTGTTGAGTTTGTAAGTGTTTTTGCTGTTGTTGCATTTGCTGATGTTGTTGCTGTTGATTTTGATCTAACTGTTTTTGTTGCATGCTAACTGGCGGTATTGCGTTTATCAATGTTGGCGATGAAGGTGTTGACAAAGATTGTTTCGGCTGCTGCGGATATTGCTGTGTCGCCGTTGTTGTGTACAAATTCGCCGTTGTTCCCGTTATTGTTGTTGCTCTATTTTGTACATTTAATTGTGGCGTTTGCATATGCAGCCCCGACAGGGCCGTATTCGCTGCAGTTGCTATATTGCTTGTTGATGCACTTTGTTGCTTGTCTAATTTTAAACACACAAAAGGTTATTATAAACCAGATCACTATCATTTCTTAACGATTCACATTTTAATAATTGACAATAGGTACTATAGTATTATATTAACTTTAACTAACTTTAATATCTCGTAGAAAACACTCAGTGATGGCCAAATTTGAATTGCAATTTAAATGATTTAATAACAGCATCGACTGCAGATAAATATTTATTCTAATTTAATGCAAAATTATAAATTTATCAAAATTGTGTTTGGTTGATATGTATTAATTTGGGTCTTGCGCAACAGCTGAATAGAAACTTTCATCTTCATTTACACGAGTTTGATAAGTCATGAGTAATTAATAAATTGAGTCTGAGAGGATTATACTTTTAAATGTGTGCACGATTTTCGGATAAAATACTGTTAAATAGCATAAATATGATATAAGCTTAGTGAAATAGGCTTTTGTTCGATTATGAAGCAATGGTTTTCAAATGGCTGAGAAATTTGTAAAAACTGATTCAATTGAATTGTATGTTAAGTTGAATTGAGAAAGCGAATAGATTGATTAACTCTATATTTGTAAAAGTGTACAAGTTGGAAGCATTGGCACATCATATATAATAATCGACTCTAATTGTACAATCTGTGTAATCTAAGAAATCTAAGTTGCTATCCTTTCTAAGTCACTCGCCACCTACTCGGAAGTCCGGTTTGCTATCCATAAATATTAAGATCCGTTCCGACCAAAAAATTACTTGCTAAAATTTCTAATTTTTCCCTATAGCAGGTATACCGGAAAAAAATGTTTGCTGTGTACTTAGAAATATTTTTAGTTACTGATTGCAAATATAATCAAGGAAACCAAAAGGAATTTTATTTGAGCAAATTTCCGATAAAGTCGCATTTAAATTGCCGAAATGGTATACGCACTTACTTGTTGTCAACAGTTGGGCTAATGTAGTATTAAGCATTGGATCGCTTGTGGCAGCCTGTAGTTGGGAATTTATATTGAGACTACTGGCATTTGGGAGACTGCCAACACCAGTACCACTGTTAACAAGCATGGCTTTCGCAGATGATGATGAGGACGACGAAGGCGATGAATGTATCATATGCTGATGTATTGAATTACTACGTGCACGTGTTTTACTACTTTTACCAATGTGATACTTGGTTGGCACAGCGAAATTATTATCGTTTTGCGTTAAGCGTGTGTCGATTTTTTGCAGCGAAACATTCAATGGCAAACTATTCGAACGAAATATTTCTTTTGGTACCAGGTTATTCGTTGATGTTGTTGGTTGCGAGTGAATCTGTTGTTGATGTTGGGAGTTTAGCATTGTTTGAAAATGTGGTACGTGATTAGAGGGCTGTTGATGTTGTTGTTGGGTGGACTGTTGCTGCGTGCCTTGTGGAGGTAAATTAAGTAATTGACCTACAATACGTTGTTGACTAGCATGTTGCATATTTGGTGGTGATAATTGTGGTGGTCGTGTTTGCAAAGGATTTGTTAAGCTAGGCAAATGTATGCCCAATGTAATCGGTCCTGATTGTGCATTAATTGATCCAGCTACTCCACCAGGAGATATTGGATCGTGTTGTTGTTGCATGTACAGGGAATTGTTGGATGAATTTCCTCTTATATTTATATACGCACCAGTAGAAGCGGATTTTTTAAAGTTACCTGCGTGGCTGTATGGTTTATAAGGAGAAAACCCTTCCGTTGAGCCGTGCGATAAATTAAACATCGTTAGAACTTCCGGAGAGGGCAATTCAATTTTTATATTTTGTATAATATTATTGCTCTGTTGATTGCTTGCATTTAATTGTGCTGTCCCTTGACAAGGTGTTAGTATGGTATAACTTCCTGCAGCGTTATTGCTGTTAATATTTGGGCCCTGAACTTGAGCAGTCAATTGACCACTCACCATATTTGAAATACTTTCCGCTGAATTCCCATAAGTGCTTGCATTATTTAATAAATTCGCATTATACTGTTGAGGTGCTTGTGTAAAAGTGTTATTGATGGTGCGCTGCTGCTGCTGTGTAGGCTGATAAACAGTGGTCTGGTGTTGCAAACTATGCCCGGATAGGTTGGGTTGCTGCAAATGTTGCGTATGCTGTTGCATTTGTTGATTTTTTTGCTGTTCAGCCAACATCTGCTGATATATAGTGGTCTGATGCAGTGTTGGCTGGGCCTTGTCGTAATTGTGCGGCTCTCGTCTAAACAATAAAGTAATTTTTGTTTTTGGTTTGCTCAAAATTTTTAAGCAAAGTTAACAATAAAAACCCTACAAATTACCTAAAAGGTCTCTGAGAACTCTTCGAAATGCGTCCTTTCTTCACTGGGAAATCGTTACTACTTTGACGTCCCATGCTATTGGCCGTTGTACTGATACTGCTACTATTATCGGCTGCAATAGCTGAACCGGTGACTACATTACCAAGTGAATTGGTGAAGTTTTTTACTTGTTGCCGATTAGCATGTTGCATAAGAATAATGTTAGTGGTATTTTCAGGTTCACTCATTATAGCATCATCATTTGTCAAAGACTGTACTTGATTGGAGGATACGTCTGTTCGCGTTGTCGATTTAAGCATTTCTTCACTGCTATTACGGTTAACAAATTGTTGTTCGAGGTCAGAATACTGGAGAGTATTAAGAGGTGTATTAAGTTCCAACATATTTGTATCATCGTTGGCATTTGACATAGACGGAACAACAGCGGAGGTGGAGACATCCATCATACCAGTAGAGTCTATTTGTTCACCCCCTTAAATGTGAAAATTCTCCATAAATATGTACTTTTATATAATGGATTCCCAAAAATTAATGCAAGATTTGAATTGGTCGTCATTTGGGAATAATTTTCGGAAACCCTACATAAAACTTACCCATAATGGAAGAAAATCCATAATCAACATTTTTAATCATTTCATCGACCCCTTCTTCCGGTACGGGAGCTAAGCGGGAATTTTGTAACAATTCTAAAAGAAATAGAAAGGTTTTGTTGCCCAGAAATTATTTGAATTATCTTTAAACGGAAACGTTATAGTTGTGATCTTTTGCACTCAGCAACCTTTTTACTTACCGGCAAAATTAAAATCAATATCATCTAAATTTGGCTGCAACGGCCCTAGACTGGGCTGTATAAAATCTGCGATACCCGCACCTCTCGCTATAAAAAAGTTTTTTTTTACTTGCTGATAAAAAAAAAAAAAAATAGTAAAATTGCAAAATATTTATTACCAATTTCTCTTGAGTCGGGAAATGGAAATGGTACATTAATAGCCGAAAACAATGTATCGCTAGTCCAATCGTCTGATAACATTAAACTTTTGTCATTCAACGGCGACCACTCCAGAAAGTCAAATTCACTTTTCTAGAAACGAAAACAAATAACGTTCATTATACATATATATATAAAATCGATTTATATCGAATAAAAATGTGTTTCTTATAAAAGTTTAAAAAAGCCAAATTTAAAGTTTATTTTCTCTTACGAACTCCAAAACTTACTGACCACAAAACGTATAATAAAATTACAGTAAACTTAATCTTTAATCTCTTTCTTTTAACGCAACTGCAGAAGTTTAACATGATGCATTCTTATCATAATTATCTTTGCATACATACATTTAAAAATAAGATATTTAATAATTGAGATTAAATTGTATTTAATTGTCCTTTAAGGACTTTTAATATGCAATAATGAAAAAAATATTTTATTTTTCTAAGAATCAATTTTGAATAAAAATTTTATTTAAATATAAAGTAAAAAAAAAGGATTTAAAAAAAATAAAATTGTTTAACGAACGAATTTAGCTTAAGTCTTAGTAAAGTTTTGGAGCAGCGATTAAAATTGGTACTTGAAGTGCTAAAATTACAAAAGTTTGCAATAAATTTAAGAATTTTTTGGAATCCGTACACTGAAATTTCACACGGAATATAAAGTGCATCGTAGTTGAAGTGAAACAAATTTTAATGCCGGTTCAATATGCCATCCATGCACCAAAAGTTCGATAGTGTGCTCTTACCGAAACCTGAATATAAATTTTGAATATAAATTTTTCCAACATCAGAGAAGATTTTGAATTTGGCTGTACGGCACAAATGGCGATACATTCAAATATTGTGTTAATTTGGCAAAAAAAAATTGCATTAATTTTGGGACACCCTGTATATGGATGTGTATGTGTATGCAATTCATTTTCTATATATTTTATTCAAATGCAAAAAGTTTATGATATTTTTATTGTATACATTCATATTGCTTCTGTAATAATGAAAGGCCCTAACAGCGTTTTCTTACAAACATTTTGTTATAAATAAATAAATCTATTTATTGTAATTTATGTTTTATTGGAACTGCTTTTACTTTTACCGTTTTTAGTGGCAGTTGATAAATAATCAAAATATCAAAGAAAATCCCCAACTGACAAACAAATTAGTTAAGCGATATTTTAGTTTCAAACAATATATTTAGCCATTACATGTAACGTATTTGGAAATCTATGCATTCAATTATACAAATAAGTAAATATTGCAATTTTTTCTTTGCAAAAAAGTCAACACGTACAAATTAAACAAATAAAACAAACTGAATTATCTATTGACAATAGATTAAAAAATAAAAGCTTTTAATAAATGAAATTTATTAAAATTCCTTTCGATAACATGTTTTCAGTCCGTGATGATTTAAGTTATGCGACATAGGCTACAGCATTTACAACTAATTTACAGTTAATAAAAATTGTTTCGATAAAACATCGATTTACCGAACCGTCTGCACCTATTTGAATAGAGCTGTTTTGCCATTAACTATAGATTCATTAAAACATGTCTCTCATGTCTCCTTGAGTAAATTCTTCTTAAATTCCCTTATTATTATTAATGATTTAGTTTGTTATGTTGCTAAGCTAGTCCAAATTGTCTGTATTTCAGTTGCTACTTTAAACAAAAAGTTTTAAAAAATAATTTTTAAATCTTGCTCTGCTATACAAAAACTAAATGAGAATTACAAAAATCTTATCAAGCTTCAAAACAAATTACTTCTATTTCAGGTAGCAAATCAAATGGTTTTCTTCAGTCAGTGTATAAATTGCCATTCAGCAATTGCCTGGCAATAAAAGTTTGCGTTGAAAATGAAAAAATCAAACATTAATTTAATTATTTTTTTATTTAATAAATTGTTCATTTCTTATTCATTAATTACTTGATTATTTTATTCAGTTATTTTCCTATTTTATTATTATTAACAATTTTGTTTGTCAAATAATTTTTTTATAATTTAGCATTTAAAAATTAACTTACCGTGTCATAAACTAAACATCCCGTGACTTTTGATTTATAATTTCTTCTCCATTTCCTGTACTCGGCCTTTATTACCGCTAATTGGCGTTTCCAATACTTTCCTTCCAGTACAACACTCTGAAAAAAAATATATGATTAATATAAATACAAACACATACACATACATATATTGCATATGGATTAGTGTCGTTAAAATGTTCAATTAGTATTTATATATATAAAACGAGAATTGTTTCCGCTGCACCAAGCTTCAGCGCTCTAGCTATAGTGGAATGGACTCGTACTATTGGTAAGTCTGTGAGATATCAAATCTCAACTCGGGAAGCATGAATATGATAAATTGTATTATCATATGATAAGTGAATTACGATTATGTGTGACCACACACACACATCCATGGAAATATATGTATATTACCAGCTGTAGTTGACACATTAATGTGACACCGACTTAAACAATGAAATTTTATTACTAAAATGAAATATATGGAGCGCTGAAATGAATACTTACATTTAAAAGAGAAACGGGAAGGTAACGACTTTTGACAGGTAACATACTTATGCAAATTACATTGAAAATTGCCATGAGTTCGAAAACACTTTTCCGCGATCTGTGAAAAATATTTTCAGCTGTAAGTAGCGAGTTTTTAAATCACTTCCTTACATGGATATCAGAGATCCCTTTGAATACCATTCGAACGACATATGTATGTTTGTCTTTTCTATAGAGAATATTGAATTTGAGTTAGCGAAAAAACATGTCATTGCTTGCTTTTGCATGTCATTGATATGAAAATCAAAAAAGTAGCAAATCAATATGATTGTTTTGAAAATTTTTGTTTTGTAAAACTTTTTATAATTACAAATTTAGAGAATGTTTTTCAAGAGAAATTAAATTAAAATAAAAAAATATATTAATAAATTTTAATTCTATAACATCAGAAAATTTATTAAATACGTGATTGCATTTTTAGTACATCAAAATTTCCACAAAAAGACCTGGAAATTTGGCAAAAATATTCGACAGAACCAAAACGAGCTTATTAACCGCTTCCCCCATTTATTCCCTTCAATCTTTATCCTTTATCCTTTCTTTCATTAGTAATAAAACCTTTTAATTTATTTTTAAATTCATACACTAGCAAAGCAATGAGCTTTTGTGAGTTATTTGAATATAATGCAAAACAATCAACAAAAAAGGCAACAAAAACAAAAGAGAGAAACAGAGAGAGTGAGAGAGTAAGAGAATTTACACTTTAAGGCACATGTTTAAAACAAAACAACACCAATATAAAAATATGAACGGCGAGAACAGCTGCATCGCATCATGTCATTATTAAATGCATATTATTATACTAATGAAATTTTCATTATATTAATGAAAATATAATTAATATAATGAAAATTTTGTAATACTTTTATTCTTCTCATTTATTGTCATGAGAAGAAAAGAGTTTTTGGTTTTTGCTAAGTACTTAGCGATAGCAGAAACATCTTTACTCTGAAATAAAATAGGAAAATATTTACCTGTGGATTGCTATGAATATCAACATCTAGCGGTGACGCAAATTGGCAGACTGGAGTTCTACGCTTCAGTATAACTGAAAACAAATACAACATAAAATAAAAAAATATTATTAATTAGAAAATAAAAGTCTTTAGAAAAATTCATAAATAGAAAAATATATTCTCTACACTGCATAATTATTATAGTGTGTGTTACTAAATCTCGGCTGATTTGGGGTCTGCCCATAGACATCAATAATATCCTAAAAATTATATACAACGTTTTTATGGGAAGTAAGGAGGTGGGACAGAATTATTTAAATTTTTTTTTATATAGTTTATTTTTAGAGCTTTTTTAATTAATGAATATTTAAAATCAATTTTTATTATTTAGTATTTTTTTAGTTTTCAATTGAATCTGTTAGTCGAACTGAATGGTTTTTAATGAAAGAAATATTTTAGTTATTCTGGTTTAAGTTGGTAAAATTTTTAATTTCATTTTTCAATTTAATTATCTAACGAATAAAGTTTAATTCACAAATAATAATCTATGGCGTGGAGCTAAGATAATGTTCTTTGTTCTAGCAATGAAAGAAACAACATTGTCTACATGTGGAGATAAGAAAAGTTATTCCCTCCATTGCCACGAGCAAAATTAGCATGTTCAGTTTAAAGACCAAGAGGGGATTAGTTGGTGGATTTCCCAACCATACAATAAAAGCACTATAATTAAAGATAATTATAAAAAAAAAAATAGAAAAAATTGTTGAAACCACAACGGGCATCAAACCAAGAACAGTCGCACGACAAGCACACCACTTTGCCCGCATTCAGACTTGCAGTTCTTAATAGGAACCTCGCATTTAAATTATTATTATATTTTTGTTTATGTTCTTTTTAATCCTATATATACTTTAATTTAATTATATTCTGAATTTAAATTTTTTTTTATTTTGTTTATTTAGATTTAAGATTATTTTTTTTTATTTTTACATAAAAAACTTTTTTTTTAATTTTCTTAAATTCAAATTAAAATATGTTCTTTTCATTCTCATATATACTTTTAATTTGTTTTATTTGGATATTAAGATCCTTTTTAAATAAATTATTTTTATAATAATATTTTTTATTTTTATTTTTAATATTATGTCATTACTATAGTTGAGTTCTTCAATAATAATAATAATACTAAGTTGACGAAATAATGTTTTTATATTTTTATTTAAATTTTTCTGTATGTTCTTTTCAGTCTTATATATACTTTTACTTTACTTTATTTTGTTTTATTTTATTCGCAATTTAAGATTTATTTTTTTTTTTTAAATAAATATTATTTTATTTTGTTTTATTCAGATTTAAGATTTTTTTTTTTATTTTTTATAAAAAACTTTTTTTTTAATTTTTTTAAATTCAAATTAAAATATGTCCTTTTCAATCATATATACTTTTATTTTATTTTATTCAGAATATAAGATGTTTTTCTAAGTAAATTATTTTTATATTAATATTTTTTATTTTTAATATTATATGATGGTTGAGTTCTTCAAAAAATAGAAATAATACTAATTCTTGAAGAAGTCTAGAAGTTGACGAAATATTGTTTTTATATTTTTATTTAAATTTTTCTGTATGTTCTTTTCAATCTTATATATACTTTTATTTTATTTTATTTTGTTTTATTTTATTCGGAATTTAAGATTTATTTTTTTTTTAAATAAATTTTATTTTATTTTGTTTTATTCAGATTTAAGATTATTTTTTTTTTATTTTTTATAAAAACTTTTTTTTTAATTTTTTTAAATTCAAATTAAAATTTGTTCTTCTCAATCTCATATATACTTTTTTTTTATTCGGAATTTAAGATGTATTTTTTTAAAATAATTTTTTTTTATTTTGTTTTATTCAGATTTAAGATTATTTTTTTTTATTTCTATACAAAAAAAAACTGTTTTTTAACTTTCGTTTCTAACAAAGTGTATAGAACTAAAAAAACAAAAATTAAAGACTTGGATTTCAGGATATACACCCAATCAAAAATATAGGTGAGCTTAGCAAAGGTTGGCGAAATATCGGAAACTAGAAATAGAATAAATAAAATAAAAAAATATCCTACTGCTTAAAATAATTAAGAATAAAAGAATACAATAAAAATTTTAATTTCAGTGTCATTAGATAACAAAAATATTTTATTGAAAAATCGATCAGTTATTAGTTATTTTGTATTGTATAAATAAGATAATGATATTTACCTTAACTAACGCTTGTTAAATTAACAATCGATATACGAGTATAATATAGATTTATAGCGACTCCGGCGTAGTACGAAAAATTCATTGTAACAATTACAATAAATATTCAACATTTTAATTATAAAGATTTTATTTTTCAAGAGATAAAAAAAAGTTTGAAAAATAAACAGAAATTATTTTTTAGAAAAGCAAAAAAAGAAAATTATGCATTTGATTTCTTAAGATTTATTTTAAAGTTTAATGTGCAACTTGTAATAACTGGAGAGAATTAAGAAAAGATATAAAAAAAAAAAGTTATTACACAACATGAGTTTTATTTTGTTAGAATTTTAAATATTTTATTTCTGTACATTTTTCGCGTTTTTTATTTGTTTTCTTTTTGATTATGTATATGGATATTTAAAGTTTATTTATTACACGTTTTCTAATACATAATAATGGAGTCAACGGCCGAACGAATCGCTTACTAACTAACGACTTGAGCACTAGTCACTGCCCTACTGATAAAACAAAACCGACCAAAACTAATTATATTCAGGTTAAGGTGCACGGCTGGCTCTATAATTATCACAAACGATCACAAAAGCTTCAAACGTTCCCTCTGACGTATGAGTGTTGTATGAATCGAGTATACGCCTAAAATGTTATAAAGATAACTGGCATATTTTATATTTTATTTATTCCACTATTACTTACGTACATATTCCCAGTTGCAGCTACCCTCCTCCTCCCCCAGGAAATTTTCCAAAGGGTTTTTGTACAATTTAAACACTAACGTTACTGTTATCTATTAACGAATTTTACAACTGCAACACTCACTTAAATAAGGAGATTAAGCAATGAAACGATAGTTTTCCTACGAGCTGAAAAGTCTGTATCTAATTGCTTAGGAACAATAAATCATATTCAGAAACGTGATTGCAACTTGGTCAAATTGATTCAGGCACATTTCAAATAGAAGAGGCGAGGTAAGAATGTTTATATGATCGAGTACTGATAACAATCAAACAACTTTGTTCACATTGTCTGTGTCATGACTAATTTGATATGGTTTGATATTGACAAGGAAATTATATAATTGACGTAAAGTCGTTAGCATGAGGCATAGAAGTCAAAGTTAGATTTACTTTTGGCCCTGTAATGTGGAAGATTAACCACATGTGGAATAAATTCCTTTCTTCGTATTAGTTCAATTTCATTTTTTTGTAATAAGATATTTTATATTTATTAGAAGTGGCTACTTTAGGGTTTTCGTACATTTTAAACTTAAAAGCTAAAATAGCAGCGCACAATACAGTAGGAAGAAGGAGAGATCCTAATACACTCGTACCGTCCTTGTACTTTTCCATGTGTTTTCACATCCTACATACGAAAAAAGAAATTCACCCTTGAGTTCACTTATCACATGCAAACCGCATTCATACGAGCTGCACTAATTGCTGCAGCAACTACCGAGTGGCGCAAGAGTAATCCCCACACCGTAAGATCCTACAATTTAAGCAAGTGAGAGTAAATGTCTATTATAACGGGCTATCCATTTCGTGGTTTCAAAAGTATAGGACTGTAATTCGACATCTGTCAAACTAAGTTATTAAACCAAATTTTTTTCTTTTCAGTTGAAAGTCTGACATTGACGAAAGTGGATCGCTTAGCTATCACTCAACGCATAAAAATTATCAAAACATACTACAAAAATGGCGATTCTGCCACAGCCACATATCGTGCTTTAAGAGGAGATTATGGTTTACATAATCGTCCAACTACGGAAGCAATTTGGAAAATTTTGAAGAAATTTGAAGAGACTGGAGCGGTTACAAATATTGTAAGGCATGTGTATCATCGTTTCGCTCGTTCCGCTGAAAATATCCTGCAGTAAGTGAAAGTGTTGCCGAAGACCCGAATGTGCCAATTCCTCGGCACATCAGGAATTAGGACTGTCTTACATTATGTAGGTCTACACCTACATCCATATAAAGTCCAGCTCACAAAACAACTGAAGCCAATTGACCATTTACAACGTCGTAGATACGTTGAATGGGTGCTTGAACAACGGGCAGTGGACGGCGACTTTTCGAACCAGATTTTCTTCAGTGGTGAAGCACATTTCTCACTTTGTGGGGTATGTTAATAAATAAAATTGTCGCATTTGGGGTTCTGGTAATCCTCAAGTAATTGATGAGAAGCCATTACATCCAGAAAAAGTCACTGTTTTGGCGCGTTCTTTGGTCCGAAGGTGTGATTGGGCCTTACTTTTTCGAAAACCAAGATGGAACGACTGTCATCGTCAATTCGGAGCGATAACCAAATTTTTTTGACTGGTTTTAAAGACTATGACTTGGAGAATATGTGGTTTAAACATGCCACACAACTCGAGCGAATATGGCTTTATTGCAAGAGACGTTTCTTGGCCGCTTAATTACTCCTCGTGGCGATATCAACTGGGCACCGAGATCATGCGATTTGACACCATAAGATCTTTTTTTCGGGGCTACGCAGATAAACCTATAACATTTAAAAACCCACCTTCGGCTGGTTATGGCTGAGATACCACTCAATATGTGTCAAAAAGTAGTCGAACATTACCTCAAGAGAATCAATGCCTGCAACACCTCGCAAGCAGGGTGGTCATTTAAATGATGCAGTGTTTCACACGTTCAAACTTTATAATAAAAAAGAAATAGCATGAAAAAAAAATATTTTATGTGTTTTATTTACTTTTACTTTTGAAACCGCAAAATGGATAACCCGTTACTTCCAAGACGTGAGGTACATTGTCAGGGGACCTCGTTTTAGTTTTCTCATTAAAATTTTAGAGATTTTTTGTGAATCGATTTAAACGAATACACTTAATTAAATCCGTGCTGTTATATTGCACGAGTATATTACTAAGTATATATAGAAAAAAAAAAAGATTTAATATTTATATGAAAAATATATAAAAATTAAATAATTTCAATTACTATTGAACTTTGATTGATTATTGATTTTGATCATTATCAAAAATTAAAAACTAAATTATTTAATAATATATACATTAACTCATATTAGTAATTATGCGAATGCCATTAATTGGCCGAAGCCGTTTAATTTACTTTAAAATTATTTCGTAATATAATTTATAAACCAAAAAACGTTAAATAAAATTATAAAGACTAAATAATAAAATGGAAAATAATAAAATAAGAAAATATTTTATTAAAAAAAATATACATATTCTTTGTTTGTTTTTTAATTTCGATATAAAATATTTTTAGTTTTATATTAAAATTGTTTTATAATAATATATTATTTTATTATTGTTCGTAACAAAATATCCGTGATAAGAAATAATTTTTTTTATAAAGAAAATAGAAATCGGCATAACTGTCGATTCAAATCGGTGCAATTCAAAGAGATGAAAGAATTTAATCCGAATAAGTAATTAATATTAAATAAGAAAGATCATGAGATCAATAACAAATATTTTGAAAGCAGATGTCTCATCATCTTAATAATTAAAAATACATTTTGCGGAAAGTAGAGATGAAACATCAGGTGAATAGATGTCTCATCATCTGGTAATTAAAAAAAATTAAATTTTAAAAAATTAAAAATAAATTAGGAAGCGGCTTAAAATTTCTAATTTTTAGCAGCAAGATTTTTGTTCTTAATGTTATTCTTAATCTTTTTTTATTATGATACTGATTTTTTACTTGCCCATGAGCATAAATATAAACATATAAATATATGTTATTTTTGTAGATTAGTTATACAATAACACTGACTATCCTTACAGACAAGGACGATTTCTGGATACAACGCTGACTACACTGCAGCCATTTTTAAGTTGACGCTCAATTGTTTACAATGAAATTGACTTGCCAGCCGTAGTAATGTAGTTGGTAACGACTTAATCTTTAATCTGAATAGGCTGCTAAAGCCTTCAGATTTGTGATAAATTTTAGTTATACTAATATTGGTGCCGATCATACTATTCCTATAACCTGATACTTGGCATTATCGAATATTTATGTATGTGTCTGGGAGCATTAAAAAATTAAATTTTACATTTATTTTTCCGACTTATTTGCATTTAAATAACGAACCAAAAAACAATAATAATTAAATTATTTGCGTTTTTGAGGGTTAGTCATATCTATACTTCAGTTCGCCCATTTATGATATTGATATTTTGATTCAACTATTCAAGTTATATAACTTGTGTAAATTGCATTCTAAAAAATATAAATTTAAATTGCACATTTAAAACTAAATTAGCTCCATCCTAATAAAATTCTATTAATTTTATAAGTCTATAATAACTTTATTTATTTCAAACTAGTGCTTGCACAAATTGAAACAATTTAAATCTAAAGATAATACAGAAAACAGATAAGAATCAGTGCTATTAAAAATAAAAATACATACAAAAACGTTTTTATTATTTACGGAGATAAAATATGTAGATAAAACTTCGATATCTTTCCATGGGACAATTGGAAAGGGTTTATTTAATGTCAAATGAAAAGTGTAAAATGTGTTATCAATAATGCCAAAAATTAAATAAAAAATTAAAGAAAGTGTTCTTTCTAAAAATAAAAATTAACACAAAGTAATTTTATCGAAATCTGTCTATCCTAGACAGATGTGCGATTTCTTAAATATGGCATCTCTGATGAAAAAAATTAGATGATTGGCCCAAAGGTGTCAGATTTTATGGCAAATCAAAGTTTATGAAAATTTTCATAAAATGACAACTTTCATTCTATCAGAGTTGCATTTACCTTAATCACCAAAAGAAATAATGTTTGCATTATGCTTGTATGATAGTGTGGCATGAGCAATGCAATTTTAATACGGGTTTTTTTAAAATGGCAATAATTTGTATGACTGCCCAGGATAAAGAAACAAGGCCTTTACAGCCTTATTTTAATGAGAATTTTTAAAATAGGGTGGCATCACATCAGATTCTCAGAGGGAATGATACGCACGATTGCGTATCAAAAGAAAATTATTTAAATAAGAAATTTATTAAAAAAATAATATGTTTCAGAATAAAGTTGACCACATCGTTTTAATTATTAAACGGTTCTACTCTAAATAATTTATATTTTTCATGTTTATAATTAATATTTTTTTCACATAGAAATTTTATTAGACTAACATTAGAAGTATGTAAACACATACGTGTACACCCAAAATCAATAATAAAGATAATAAAAAGGGTGCAATACCCAGAAATTAAAAATTGTTAATAAGCCGGGAATTGATTAGCTTAGCAAAGTTGTTTGTTTCACTTGACAATAAAATAATAAAAAATAAACAAATATAATTTAAATGAAAATGTTATTCGCACATTAAAAAATTGACTTACATTGCATGTGCCAACATCTCCAGATGACGTTGTTTAAACGTATTTTATCTTTCCAACGCAAACGTACGCCCTTGAAATGATTCCATTTGGGTGATGTTAATTTTTGGCTGTAAAATATTAAACAGAAAAATATAATTGTTGATATATAACCATATATGTATGTACATATATAAATTTAATATTAGTAGAAAGGGCCTAACTCTATTTTTTTCAATAGAACTGAATATATAAGGTGTGATAAAAAAATAGCTGTTACTTTCAATTTTTTCCAAATGTATTTATTTATCTATCTTATACCCTTCAAGGTAACCCTGTTAGATATAATACACTTATGACAGCGTTTTATACAATCGTCGAAACATTTCTGAAACGCCCATCAGTCAATTTTGAGCCAATCTGGAACGTCATTGACGACGTTCAATCGCTCCCAAGCGACGTTATTTTTGCTCAAAATTTAGTAAAAAATCGAAGTCCTCATCAAAACAAAACTAAACTTTTTATCTGTCAAAAACAAACTGACAATGCAAAATGTCTGATATGGTTATATGTATAACAGACATATCTACCATTATAACAGAGAAAAAATTCCAAAATAGGTACAACCTTAATTTAAATTCATACGTGTGCACGTACAAGTTTTTTGCTATTCTGATCGTGTCCATAACATTCTAGACATGCACACTGCCACTTCCGCAAAGCAAATGGTAATAAATATGGGTATTGGATTGGATTTCGTTCTGAATTGTACAATTTTTATCTTCTCGTCGAAATTTCAGAATTATTATAATTTTCATATATAAACTATAACTAGTAGATGAAACGAAACCAAACCAAACTGACACACCCTGTCTGAGTTTCTACTAGTCTCAAGAAAGCATTTTAACTCTAAACAGAGAAGTATTACCATTTATTTATTTGTTTTTAATGACATTCAGTCTAGTAGAAGTGACTGTCTGAACTTCAAATCCCCTTAAAAAGTTAGTGTAAAGAAACCTTTCCAAGTTCAGACTGCTTAATTTCTTAATGAAATTGGGCATGGCTAGTAAGGACTTTTGTACACTTCTAGTAATGACTTCAAAAGGAAAGTAGATGAATTTCAAGTTGAATAGAAGATGGAAAAAAATTAGAATAGAAGAATTAAAATTGATAATTCCGTTTTCTGGAACCGACATTCAAAGAAAATGGCATAGCATTATGTACACTTCTAGACTTTTTCCACCAACTGAAAGGAAATTAATGAACGACAATTGTATGACTACAGAATTATAACTCATTCTTAGTTTTATTGATAGTTTTCAAGGAAATTAAAGAATTTTAGGGGAATGTAATAATAAAATTTTACTAGGTCTGAGTAGACAAGTGTGTGAAGTTTTGTCACTTACATAACTTTTTTATTGCCTAGTCACATAGAATACTTCATACGTATGTACTCTCCCAACAAACTCTTCTCAATTTTCTTTCTTCTTTTCTTTCGGACACGAAACGTTCACTAAAATGAAGATTTTTCAAAATAACGTTTGCCTGTCTAAATCGGGTCTAGGGTTCATTTTTAACATATGTGCCTCTGCTAGTTACATATGGATTTCACTTGGTGGCTGTGAATTTTAAATGTTTTTATATTTTCAACTTAACGCAATTAATAGTTCACAAGGCAGACATTTTTATTTTTAAATTTCAAAATCAGTATTGAAAATCAGTAAGACTTTCAGATACATATTTCAAATAAGCAGAAAATGTAATACTTTTTCGAAAGTAGGAATTTTTGCAAAAAAAATAATGAACAAAAATTTAAAAAAAAATTAAATTACTGATTTCGAATAAATGTAAAAGCAAATCTACGTTAAAATCGAAGTAAACTGACAGAGATAAGGATATCAGTCTTATCTGAATGAAATCGCCTTGCGAGCATACAGCACCAGATGCATTCAATATACATATATGTATATGAATGTTTGTAAATATATGTAGATTTAAAATTTCCGGAGTTACAATCCAGTTTCTAAAATCTTTAGTACAATATAATTCATTGGCAGCGCTTCTTATGCACCTACTCCCTATGCTGGGTTTCTAATCAGAAATATTTTTTTTAGGTGCAAGTTAATAAAATTAGCAAGTGTACTTTTTGAAAAGATTTTTACTAAACTATTTTATAAAAAAAAATTATATTTTTAACTAGAACTACTCTTACAATGCATTTGCTAGCTTTCTCGGTAAATCGGCACTATCGAATTACAATTGGTGTTAATAGCCGTAATGAAAGGCTCCAGTGTAGTTTTAAAACAAAATTGAGCTGTTCTGATATAAAAAGGTAACTTTCAAAAAGTATTAGCAAATGTGTGCGAAAAATTTTAGCAATTACCCGACTGCTAGCGAACAAACCTATTAAATGCGAGAAATACTGCTGTCTCAGCTAAAGTACCTACAAAAAAAAAAAAATCATAACAAAAAAAATATAAAAAATATATAAATATATAAATATATAGTTATATATGTGCATATAGAAAGGTGACATAAGTCAGCAAGAATGAGTTGAAAGAACATAGTCACGCTTAAGACGTGTGAGCGAAGTTATCAGGAAATATGTACATACATATAGATGTATGTACATATGTACTTTGCACAGGCGCACAACAAAACAAAATTGTTTTTAGAAAAGCATAAATTAATATTAAAGAATTTCTAAAGTTATTTCATGAGCTTACCTGTAGGCTAAATTCATGCATTTGAAGAGTTTCGTTAATGATGTCTCAATTTCCAAGTGGGAAGTAATCAAGCCATGCGATTCGCTGTTACCGTATTTATTCTGGTGAGAAACTTTACGGGGTACGTACAGTTGCACTTCCATGCAGGTATTGGGCTCATCATCCACTTTCACCAGGCTGGGATCTTCGGGATCTAACATTTTGATTTCACTATCGTCGAGATCATCTTGAGCTTCTTCCGCCTCAAATGTTGATACCATAAACTGCCCCGAATGTATAGACTCGCGTTCGGCTTTCCCACAATTGGAGGCCACCGAAGAATTCGAATCATTTGAAAAGTTGCTGGGCGCCGTTAAAGTAAACCCCGCCGCCGAATTCCCTGACGAGGCAGAACTAGCAACGGCTAATGTGGCAGCAGTGTTATTAGCATTCATGCCTCTTACATTTCTGGCTGATGAACGTGAAAAGTTATTAAATTTGTTAGACATTGTATTGAAGCTTTTTTCACAGTTACAAAAAGGACGCGCGTAAATAAGTTTTTTAAAATAAATTTTTTTTCAATGTGTATTTGTAGGCCCCGTGTTAATTATCAAGAATTTGCCACTATCACCGCCATAGTCACAATTATTGTTGTTGTAATTTTTATTGCTATATAAATCATTTAATTACGATAACAAATATTATGAGCGAGCTTTTGTCACTGTTTTTATTTAAAGTTTCTTTTTTATTATTATTTGAAGAATTTAAAGACCATTTTTATAAACATTTAGCTTGGGGTTTGTACACAAAAAGAATAGCTTTTCATAACCTTTAATACTATCACAGTTTATAGTTTGAACTTGGAAAGAAAGCAAGCCCAACAGCGACAAAGAACATTAATAATTAGCTCTCGCAGTTTATGGAGTTAATCATTAGAGTTATTGTTTTTATAATTTTTTTAACTGATGATGTTGTTGGCGTCGATGATATCTTTTCCCTTTCACAAACAGCACTAAAAAATATTAACTTTATTACTTTTTTCCTCCTTCATAGTTTTAATACAGAAAACTTTTTTCTTTACTTTTTAAATCTTGTCTGTCTCTCTCTCTCTTGTTCTCTGTGTCGCTGCTCTTAATTTTTCTTCTTTTAATTAAGTAGTGTTTATGAAATCTCTATAAATTTGTTCTCTCGTATAAATTGATTGTGTTTGTTGTTGATCAGAACACCAATAGGATTTCTTATCAGTTAAATGTACGTACACGCATACACACATGTGTATATACATATCATTTTTAATTCAGTATGTGTGATACTTGAGTTGATTTTAGAAGAGGGATTATGATTGTACGATTTACCTAAATAATTGATATTGGTAAATATACTCGTACATACATACATAAAAATTTATACCAGCAACGCAATAATAATAAATAATTCGAGTAATCAGTTATAATTTAAAAAATTTCAAAAATAAATATTTATATGAAATATTTTTATTTTTTGGGCTGTAAATTCAAACCAAAATAACAGTGATAATGGGAACTTTTATCACATTTCCACTACGCTACTGCAATTTTATTCTTTAAAGGCGTTCTTACATTGTTTTTTAAATCGTATCATTCGTTTAGAATAAAATTTATGTAATTATTAATCAAATGCTACAGACAAGAAGATTTTATTGTATTCCATAAACAGCCAGTTAGTTCAATATAATCTAAACATTCAGAAATCACATTTTCAAAACCGATAACAACGTTTATTTTTAAAACAATTTACATTATCAATATGCGATTCAAAATGTTTAATCTATTGTTGAGTTTAGTGTTCGAAAAATGTTTGTAAATTTTTGTTTGTTTAAGAACATGTTCACACAACATTTCCATATCGTTACATAACAAATAGAAAGATACAACTCGCATTTCTTAAAATTCAATACATTTTTTTTAGTGATTTTATTGCTGTACATAGAAATTAATAAAAAAAAATTGGTAGTTAGGACCTTTCCACTTGAAAACGATATAAAACATACAATTTCTGTACATATAGTTCAGAATGTCTAACTGCTAAATAATTACTAATATTTACAATCATTTATTTAATAGATAAACTAACTGAATAAATATGATTATTTTAAATTTCCTTTGAATTGTAATTTATTACAATTACAAAGAATTTTTAAATAATGGAAAAATTTATTTATTCATTAACGAACTGCTTGACATGGAATATTTTTACTTTTGCCATCTTATGTTCGTATTTTCATTTAATTGTTTCATTGTTTATTATCACAAAGTTTAATCAACTTCATGCAGTTTTCCGTAAGTAAAAAAATGTTATCGTCGGCATTTTAATTGATAAAATTATATTAAGCCATAAAACAGAAAAATTATTATACAATATATAATCAATAATATTTTAGAAAGAATTAAAAAATTATTTAAATATTTTCAAAGTTTTCTTCAATTTGTAGTAATTATTTTTATTATATTTTTCTTTAGCAGGAAAATTTTTTTACTTATTAAAAACTGCATTCTTTTTTTTAAGCAAAATTATTTTTTTTTTTAATTTTCAATGATAAAACTTTGCAAAGTTGTTTTTAATTAATTAATTTAATTAATTAATTTCTTTGTTTATATACAGTGGCTCAAATTGAAACTGGCACACTGGCCAATATTTTTTATTTTTGTAAATTTTTTTTTGTAAAAAACAAATAATAATTAAATTATTTATTGAAATGTTAATTACATATCTAACTAATAATTATGGTATATGTATTTAAAACGAAGACAAACCACATTAAAATCCAATTAGGTTACAAGGTCAAAACAAAGATGGGGCATATAGCAACTAAGTTAAGTGATTTAAAAACTCCATAGAAGGATGTATTTAAAAAAAAAATTGAATAGGCAGACTAGAGGGTGAAACAACAATCGACATAAGGCGATTAGTAATAAGGTACAAACATTGTGTAATTTGTGGGCAGGAGTCATTCAGTCGAAAACAAACCAAATTCAAAGCAGAAAATATATTTTAATTCTGATAAATGATGGTTTTTCACCATCAAAAAAAAAAGTGGGCAAAAAACCTCTCTATTAAACAAAACATATTCAAAAAAACTGGTTTTGCTGATCAGCACACGAACGGAAATTGTTCGTTTTGGAAGACTATTATGTGTACTGCTGAATAAAAATTAATATTTTTCGTTCTGACGAAATAACTATGAAACAAGTGACTGGTTCAGTAATGTTGTAGGGCTGTCTGTCGACTGCTGGGTCAGGATATTTGTGTATTATCAATAGAAATATGTATGTTGTTACATACCCTGGAAAATAATTTAAAGCATTCTGCAAAATTTGGATTTGCTGGTAAATTTCAATGTTATAAAAATAAAGATACTAAGCACAAAGCAGAAAATTTTCTTATATGACTCCCATCTTAGAAGAAAATCGAAGCCGATTGTACTTCTTACTTAAAAGAAAAATTTTAAAATGTTCAGATATTCTGAAATGGTTTCCTTTTAGCAGTTAAAGACAGTTAAGGCCTTTTTACAATATACATATTTAATTCGAAATTAAATCTTAATATTAAATAAGGAATTTTAATAACTTTTTGCTTAGATTTAATTTAGAAATTAGATTTTAATTTTTTATAATTATTTTCTATAATGACAATTTTTTTATAAATATTCTCCCCAATTCAATTTGAGTTCCAGTATGTACATACATACATATGTATGTAGATATCTAGATACATAGTTAAATTATATCTGTAGTTTTGTAGTTTGCACAAACACACACGAAGTTAAATTCAAAACACCACTATATAAATTGATAACTTTGATAAAAAAGGAAACATGAACATCTACCAAATAAAAAAAAATTATATTTAAAGGCGATAATACGTAATTTAAATATAATTTTTTTTTTTTTTTCTTGAATGAATGATTTGAAGCAAAAATAAACCGAAAAATAAAACCAGGAAATATCCAATCAGCTGTATTTTAAAACAAGATAAAGAAAAGGAAAAGCAATTAAAAAAAAAGTAATAAAAACTGGTAGAACAAGTAAAAATATCATTAAATATTTTGATCGTTTTCCATTGTAGCTAGTGAATACATACATATGAATGTACACTAAGTAACAAAAGTATTTTCTAGTCAGTGTACTTTTATTTCTTGGTATTGTTCTACATATGCACATAATTTTTTTTTTTTTGTTGTCTGGAGCTTTGCGGAAAATATACTAATTGCGACCGTTTTAGGGGGGAGCATTTCTCACTTGTAATTTTAGAAGCCTAAAAATTGTAATAAGTGTCGCACTTTAAAAGATCACAATGTAATTTATGGTTTTATACCGTTATAACAATTTTTATATTGTTACTACTTTTTTATTGGAAAAGCTTTTTGTTTATAATGTGGATCAATATTATTTAAAGTTATAAAAAGTATTTATTGCCAATATAAATTTTTCTTTCGTTTTGTCTATTACTGTCAAATAGTGCGATTGAAAGTGTTTAATGTAAAATCAAATACATTTAGATGGAAAATATTTTTGAAGCTTACTGTAGTAAATGCATACACACTTATTGATATATATGGATGTACGAGTTTTATCTATGTATATGAAACAGTTTTATTTACTTTGAGGAATACAGAAAGTGGGCTCGTCGATGCTTCTACACTTTTTACATTATTTTGCGTCTAGTCGTCGTAAACATTCTTTGCGCGTTTTGCTTTGTACTTTATTATCACTTGGGTGCGTGTTATAAGCCTTTAGTTTCGTTATTGAAATTAAATTTCAATTTGTTTTAATTATCCAAAGCACAGAATTAATTATACATTCAAAAATCTATTTCATTTTTTTAAATGGTGTCTACAATTAATTTAATTTTCATGTCCAGCTCGGGTATTGAGTAAACAGCGAACCAATTAACTAGCATGTTCTACTATTAGACCAAAAGAATTTAAATATGTTTTTTTGTTTACATTAGAGATATCCTTTTTCCATTTATTATTACGATTATTATCACACTTGTCTTTGTTGGGATTTTAAAGTTTGCTCGTATCACACAATTAAATATCTTGACTAGCTTCTTTGCTGCTGCCCTTTGACTGACCACTTTTTTAATTTCACATTTTGTTTTTATTGCATATCTATTTGTCTAAACTTTCATAATTTTAATTCTTCAATTTTTGTTCACGTAATTAATAACATTTTTCTAGATTTTGCCATTATGTTTACACTTCACTGATATTTTATATTAATTCCGGAAAAATATCACTCGTTCTAAATCTTTTTCATTTTTGTATTATAAAAAAAAAGCATTAAAACCACTTCGCTAAACATAATAAAATAAAATATTCACAATTCTGCAAAAGATGTTTTTGGCTTATATGACAGTAAGTGATGCCAAGTTACTTTCCTGATAAAAGTTGCCACCTTAGATGTTTTAGGGTTTCCTTAGCAACTCTCCGTACAATAAGCCCATAACTCTGACAAGGCGAAATAAACTTTGCCGAATCAATTTGTAAAAATATCGATTTCTCAAGGCGAATTAAACTTTGTGAAAAAGATTTTTAAAAAGAATTTAAATTTCTTCTCTATTTACATTAGTATTACTTTTTTTCATTTATTATTACTATTATTTTTACACTTTTCTTTGCTCGTAAAAAGAAATACATGTATTATGCTTGCGTCACTGTCAAAAGTTCTTAAGCCGGTTCGACCTATGCAACCATACAAAAGCAATATTTGACAGTTTATATTGAACATATATCATTATTTGCTGAAATAACATCACTTTCAGAATTCGCCTTAACAATGACTCACACACTGACTATATCCAAATTATTGTCTTGTAAAAAGATATAAAATAAGCAAGGAAAGGAAAATAAATTAATTTTAATCAATATAAAGGTTTTTATTAAATAATTTTTCTTTACTATCATAAATATTTCCATATGGTCAAAACTAGAATCACTAGAGCCTTATTAAATTATTGTGTTGCGAAATATGTATTTTTTTTACTACTATTTTTGTCGTTGACTTTAAAAATTCCCAAAGATTGTTTCAAATAATTATTTTGTAATATGTAACATATGGAATTTATTGTTGCGCGATTATTGTTAAAAATTGTTTTAATAGTGACATCACTGGCACTCAAAACTGTATTTAACAGTCTGGCAACTGGTGTAATAATCAAAAAATGAAAAGTAGAGGTTTATAGGAATGAATAAACTACAATGCTTCTCAGTACATTTTCCCCAATGAAACGTAAAAAGTGTGAATATCCGCCTAGTGTTTTTCTTTGCATTTATTATAAATTCAAAATGGATAAATAGTAGGGATTGTTTTAAAGCAAGCTGTAAAGCACACAACTTACCGCAAAGGTTTAAAGATTTTACGAAAATGTTAAAAAAATTAACGTGAGTAATAAAGTTTTAAAAAATTTTAATAAAAAAAATTTATAGTGCACTATTACGTTAAAATTATTTATGGGATTGTCTCTATTTGTTGTATTAGACAAAACCGAATTTAAGTACGGAGAGGCAATAAATAATGGTGAAATTCTTTTGAATATTCGTCAGTAGTTTCTCATATTTTCGCCAAATTGCTTACAACGTTGTAAATTGTTTATAAAGCGTAGAGAAATTGTGTTGGTGCCGCAAGAAAACCTTTTTTTACCCTTCAGAGAATTGGGTTTATGATCTTTAAAATGAGCAAATTTTTTTGTTATGGATGGTTTAAATTATCAGAATGAAGTTGTAAAAGAGCTAAAACAATAAAAAGGTTTCCGTTGAACAAAATGAAATCACAATTTCCACATGACAATTTTATTACCAGAAATACTATTGACTGTAAATAGAAGATGCAAATGCATATGCTTATCTGTACATAGCTATGTAAATATATTTTTTGATCACAATTGAATGCAGAAACACTAATATATAAAGCAGTGCACATTTATACATAACATGTGCGGTGCATATAATACCATGCGTTACTAGCAGGTTAACAATAACGCACCTGAAAGATGTTTATATTGTTTTGTGTAAATGCAAACACATTTTTTGGAATAACATAAAATGAAAAACAATGAGGCGGCGGTTGAAATGATTGCGGGCTTTGTAGTCATGCGTTATTTTGTTACATGCGTCTATTTTGTCCATGTTTCATGTAAGCATGAGTATATTTTTTTAACCCAATTTCTCAATAATTCCAGTTTTGCTTGTAGCAGGCAAAAACACATGGACGGTTGTGCCTGGACCTGTACTCTGTTCTTGATCACAATTGTGTAGTGTATTTGTTTTTTTATTAGCTGCTCAAAATTGATGGTTTGTTACCAAATCACTAAGAAATTCCAACGAAATTTAGAGCCGTTTTTAAAAAAGCATGTGAGTACGTACAGATGCACACATGCAAGATGGGCATGAGTTTTTTGTAGGTACAGTTACATAAATATATTTTACATCAAATAGTCTTGTATTTGCTAGGACACTACACAATATGTTTGTGAGATTACTTTGTAGCACACATATTTGTGAATAAAATTTGTAATTTTTTTTTAATGGCGACAGTAATATCCTGCAACAAGTCTACAATTTCATGCCTTTACATTTTCCTACATGTGTACTATAATATGCATGTGCTTACATCTATCTATACATATTTCTAATGTACAACATGTTTTATTTATGTATGCATATCCATGTACATATATATATACATACATCCATATGTCGGTATGTACTTTATTAATGGTTTTTCCAACAGCCGCCATTAGACAGACACCTGCGCATGCAGACGGAAATAATTTACAAAACATCGTGTAGTCAGTGATTATTCTGGCGACAGTTTAAAGTATTAAAATTTATACATGCATACATCCATACATACACACTTTGTTTTTATTTTGTTTTTTAAATGTATAATGAAATTTTTTTATTTTTTGTAAATATTGAAATACAACACTATTCTTGGAACTACAATCTTAAAGATAAATCTGGTCTTTAGAAGCTTTGGTGCAGACCTTTGGTTTATGTGCATTATTCGTACATAAGTTTATGAATCTAAATACATATCCATATATATATCTACTTATGAATGTATGTATCTATAAATACAGGCTGGAAGAGTTAAATTAAAACATGTTCCAATTGGTATTTACAACACTATGTAGTCTATCCTAACAATTTTAGGAATGCACGTGCAAATACACCAGCCGGTATGCATTTTACACATATGTTTGAATGGGTACATTTTGATGTATGTGTTCTTTTCAGTTTTGATTTTACTGTTTTGACATCCAACAATAACCTACATTGATATGTATGTATATGTTTGTATGTGCATACGAATGTTTTTCAACACGTGTTGGCAAATGTGAGAGATAATGTGTCTGTACAGCGTGCATGAAAATACGTACGCACGGATGTAGACATTTTCTGTTTTGTTTTAATTTACTTTTATTTTCATTTATTTATGTGTTAATTATATATTGTTGGTATCAAGTAAAAAGGCTCTTACTATCATTTTTTTCCAATAAATTGGTTTAAGGCTACTAATCACTATCCTACACACTCGTACAAACTACCAAATGTGTCCTGGATTTTTTCCTCTCATTACAATGACAATTTTCATGCGCTCAGAGCTGCTTTTATTTCAGAATAGTATTGAATTACATCAGATTTTTGTGTAAATGAATCCTAAGACGGTGTAGGTCGGCCTTTAGTAATTTCAATTTAAATATGTATGGATTGAATAAACATTGAAATCAATAAAACAAAAAATGCAAGTTAGGGCCTTTCTAGTTAGAAGCAAATATAGCAACGATAACAGCCGACGCTCGTAAAATCGTAAAATGCTCTGTCTCTTATAGACAGTCAGCTGAACCTGTGAAAAATTTTCCATGTTGATAAAAATAGAAAAAAACGATAATAAAATAATTTAAAATTCTTTAACTCATACATGATTTAAATATATTTTTAACTATTTATTAGCTTTTTTCTCATATGAATGTCAAATTTAAATGTATATATCATTTAACAAAAATAAAATGTTTGCTAATAACTTTACTCAATTATAGTTTAGTCATTGTTCTTAGAAATATTCAGCCTTGAGGTGACTTAAGCCACTATCGATCGTTAAACATTTTCGCCTTAAATGATCGCTATTCCTTAATGGTCTTGCTACCTACTGCGCTTGCAAAGTATTTTTGTGAGTTAAAAAGTTTGCTTTAAAAAAAAAAATTATCTAAAAACTAGACGATGAGTATATAAAAATAGATAAAATTTCTAATGTGTCATTTATAAATTTGTAAAGATAAACACTGTATTTGTATGTATGAGACCATACGTCAGCGGACGCTTATAAATATGGGCATACAAGCTGAAATGTGAGAATGATTCTCAACTGGCCTGGTTTCGTTAGATCAAGAGGCGGTGCTTAGGGAGCAGTTTTAACAACTTCAGTCCAACACTGAAGACATTTATGCCATTCTTGTATATGCTGAAAGGCAGCGAAATTAAAGTGGAATGGAAAGGTAGCGATAATGAAGATTATTCGTAAACCACGTGTTCAGGATTTTAAGCCATATTCACTAGGATGTCAGTGCATTGATCACCTAATGGCTTACTTTGGCGTAGATATGTAATATTTGCTTCCTTCGAATTGGTAGATATGCGAATCTTATTGAATATTTTCCATAAGAAGAAAAAGTAATCAAGATCGAATAACCTCCATAGCGTATTAACAATTTACCGGTTCATACTTTTGCCAGTTTTCTGCAATGAATTTTATGTTTATTGTTTGTTATATAATTTTTTTTTTTCAAAGAATCCATGATTAAAATGATCTGCATATTTAACCTTAGCAACTGGATGCAAAATGAAGCATCTCAATGCATACTGCTCCTCCGCTATTAGAATTTGGTATGTGACGAAGCATGTAAATTTTATGTAATTAAAAAGTAAAATAAAATTAAAAATAAAAAAAAAATATTTTTAAAATTTGAATTTTTTTTTTAACTCTTTTAGAGCCATTATGGCTTCTAATACTTCGGACAACGACTATTTGAGTCTATACTCTTCACAATTTTCATTACAACCAACAACCGCAGCATTTTTAAATTTAAACGACTTTATCAGCGGATATCAACAACAACAAACCAATGGAGTCGCTAGCATTACCCCAGGACTTATATTGGGAGGGCAAATTGGAATCAAATTCCCCTCCCACAGACCAATTATTTTCCATCTTTGCAGATCTTAATGAAACTACACTAGATGATAAAGATTTTTTTGCAAATGGTATGTTATTATTTTTTTAATTGTTTGTGTTAAAAAACTAATATTTATTGTTTTTTTTTTTTATAATAATTTCTTCCAAATAGATATAGTAGCAATGTGTTGCGAAGATTTGGAATTAAAACATGACGATTTAGCTTTTATACAAGAAGTAATTGGGGAAGAATTTCTTTTTGCTTTATATGATATAAAAGAAGGTAAGTGGAAATTAATATGACCAGATTCAATACATATAATAAACCATTTATATTGAAAATGTCCTTAAAAACGAAATCGCTTTTTTAGCCTTTTAGTTTCGGTGATCTCATTAATCGCTATTCTTTTTTTTTGAATACTTGTGTTTTGCACTATTTGATCTATCAAAAATAAGCTATTTGGAACTTAAGGAATATTTCGCATTTCAGTTCTTTGACAACACTTTGATATACAAAACAAACTATATAGTAATCTTCTTTTTGGTTTCGGATTGAATTCAATAAGGGTTACTATATCTATTAGGTTCCACCGTAGATATTCGTATTTAGACCGTCCGTTGCCAACACTACTGTCTGCCCAGATATTTGCAGATTAGAATTATGTATATTTTTCTTTGCAGCAGATTTATTTAATTTTATTTTTATAATGTAAAATAATTGAAAATTAAATATTAAAATTAGTTTTAATTTGGGTATTAATTGTTGTAATAGTTCTTGCTAGCCCAATTGTTTTATACGCTAATTGAAATATTGAAAATTTAAGATTGCAAATTTCGCCATAAAACAAATAAAATCTAATATAATTTTTAATACTTTCAAGATTGCAATTCATTAAGTGTTATACTCTAAGACTCGAGGTGGTAGAAAACAACCCAGAATTAATGAAATTTCGAAATTTTCCGAAATTTATTAAAATTATAGTTAGTTAATATAAACATGGTTAATATAATTTTGGCATTTTAAATATTATATATTTTTCCGCTTGAAGAATAGCCCATGAAAATAGAGCGAGCCTACTATTTAGACCGAAACTGCTTTATAAAAAAGAAATAGTTATTAAAAAAATTCACTATTGAAGTTATTCATATCGAAATTATTTATTGATTTTGTTGAGTTTCTGGAACCAAACCTCTATTCTTTATTAAATGTTTTTTCTCCTAATTATGTTTTTTATATAAACATATATATTTTTCTAAATACGTCGAACTGCTTTGGACTCTTTTTCAGAAACAGTATACAATTTATTAAAAATGCTTAATATATATTTGTCGTTTTTAAGTTTCCCATACACTTTATATTTGTATTATTTCAAATTGCAGTGTTCTCATGGTATGAATAAAAGATTCCGATTTTCGGCTTAGCCATTAATTGTGGGCACGCTTTACAGTGTAAAACCAATTTAAAAATGGCCTGTATTACTTTTATTTTATTTGAGTAAAATAAGATTTTATGATTTCTAAAGAAGTTAGCCATAGTGGTAACAAAATCAAAAAATCAGTTTTTATAAAAATGATCTTAAACTCAATTAAATAAAATAAATAAAATCGTAATAACTGAAGCAAGATTAGGTTTCCTTAAATCCCAAAAAAAAAAATATTTGGAAAAACAATTGAACTTTTAATCCTTTTGAAAACTCATCATTTACTGCATTTTAATAAACACAAGAAAATTAGCCTACTTTTAGGCACTACATATATATATTCAATATTTTTATTTAAAAGTATTTGAAGATTTTTCTTAAAAAAAAACTGTATATAACCATGAACACATACTGGTTTTGCTTATTTATTATGCAAAAAAATAAAAAAACAACAGTTCGAGTTCATTTACCCCATGTGCTATTTTTTCTTAATTAAAATAATAAAAAATTGCACTTGTTTTGTAATGGTTGCTTCAATATACATTATAATTTTGGGCTTTCATAAATTTATTAAAAATAATATTCGTTACTGCTGGGTTATCGATTATCTATCTATTTCAAAACATTTCATTAGCATTGCAAGATATAAAATTACTTGACTATTATGTCATACGAGTACAAAGATACTGTTTAAATGAAGGAACTTTGGATGTACTTTGTTATATTTTTATTTGCCTTCATAAAAAGCTTAGGCCCCTATTATGGTTCACAAAAGTTGTAAATTTGATGTTGTATTTTAGAAATTGCGATTATGGTTTACAACAGTTGTTTTTAAGTGTTGTTGTCAGATGCATTTTTTGAAGTACAACCCTGTAAAATACACAGCATCTAGATGTTGTAAACCATAATCAGAAAAAGTATAACTGTTGTGTTGTCTGCTCTACAACACAACACTTAGGTATTGCGAACCATAATAGGGGCATAAATTATGTGTAAAGTAACCAGACTAACAAGCATTTACATAATTCATCTGCATATTTTGTGGATTTTGCTTGATTTGTGCTTTTGTTTGTATTTGTTGCTGCATCTGAAAACGTAATTAACGAATGTTGGTGTGACCTGTTAGCGGTATTTGCTTGCAGTTGCAACCACTTAAAGAATACAATACTCCTTCATACTTAATCTGATTTAATCAGAGGCATATAAAAAGGAAGCGTATAATTTCATAATAACGTACAAATATAAAACAATCCTTTGGAAATGTAATTTTTGTTAGATGTAGCAGATGTTTTGAAATTGAGCTTTCTAATGAAAAAGAAGCGTTTTCGAAAGGACTGCTGGTATAATAATTGGAATGGTCCCTAACTAACACTAACACTTTGTAAACCCCTTACGTGACCAAGAGTTCAATTATTCAACAATTTCCGTGTTGCTTGATTCATTAAAAAGAATAATCCATTTAATTTATTGTGTTTCCAAAATTGTTTGCGAATTTCTAAATTTTTAAACTTTGAGCTATGCTGCGATTATTAATTTTTTTTTAATTTTTTTTTTTTGCTCAGTCCAAGCAGACAGTAATAAAAACACATTATCTTTTTTCTGATGGAAATTAGAACATTTTTGATTCTGCTTTCAGCATTATCAGTGTTAGTCATACTCTCATATTTTCACTATCAAAATAAGTAAAAACAACCGCAACAATAAATCGTCAGATCTACCCTGCCAGTAGCAGACCAAACATGAGTTGCTTTGGCAATTTTTCGTTTTAGGTTTCCTTTATCGCAGTGGAGTCTGTTTTAAATTTTGTTGGCATTCAAGCTTATCTTATGTATCAAAATGTTTACCAAGTTGGATTTAACTTTATTGGCTTTGAATTGTTCTCTTTCATGCTTAGGCAGTGCCTCCTTGCCATTGAAATTTAGTTACATTCAAGTTTCCAAACAATGTTGTCATACAATTCCTTTAACCAGTTTTCTTATCAAAATACCGTGAGACGTTTTGCTTTCTTCTAAAACTAAAAAAAATTTTTAGTATAGAATAAAAGCCATTGGGTTCGAAATTTGTAATAAGATTTTCTTTTCTTTAATTGTGCATACTTTTAGGAGCGAAAAAATAAATATGATTCGCGTTACGAGGTTTCATAAGGCGTTTTAATTTGATATGTAAAAAACAGACTTTTTAAAAGCGATTCATTTGGAAGAAACACTTCTATTCCCAACACACTTTTCATAGTCTTTTATAAGCTGATCACCTTATGAATTCACGAATTTATTTTTGAGATATTGAATCGAACACGCGCAATAATGATGGTATCATTACTTGTGTAAGTTTTAGTATACTCTTATACAAACAAAATCATCAATCATGACCTCGCCAGGCAAAAAACGGGTCCAAATAAACACATGTTGAACTCGGAAAGGTTTTTAAATTACAATTATTAGTTTTAACAATACGTAAATATACAATTCTTCATGATCGTAAACTGATTTTTTCGTAAAGCTCTGGATTATAAGGAATCTAGAATTAATTGAAACGTTTCGTAATTCCACTTCTAGTAAATTTCCAGTATCATGTTTTCCCTTAAAAAAATTTTTTTTCTACGCTTTTTCCATTAATTATTTATCTACGATAAACCAACAAAAGAGTTATGCTTTCCGGAAAAAAAAAAATTGGAAACTCGGAATGCAACTCTGCGCTTCTTGCAAAAATTTCAATTCCATATCATGTAAAATAAGTTAATAATTGGAAAAATGTTTTTATATAATATTTATGTATAATAGTTACATATAATTATAAGTTGATAAAGTAAATTGGCTTTCTTAAGGTTTATTTAATTTTAGTGAGCACAATGTTACGTAAACGTCAAATTGACATTGAAAATTCGAACACCAAAACACTTTCCTAAAATTTACTGAAAATGGTTCTACATCTTTTCCTCAAATTTACCGGAAAGAAAATAGTGCGAAGCACTTTTAAACATACATATATATCGGTTTCCCAACTATTTTTTTCAGTGTATACACTTAATATAGATTGAAAACAGTAAAAAAATCTATTGCCAAGAATTTGATATGCGGTTGTCCACAGCGTTGGTGTCATAAAGAAAGCCCCAACAAGCATTTTTTTTTTCTTAATAAATATTTTTAGTGATTTGAATTTTAAACAGGGGATTTATTTTAAAGTATTGAGTACGACAAGCTTTGCCTTCGCCACCTTTACATTTGAGAGAGTACTCACTAGACGCATGAAGTATTTTATGTGACTAGGCCCTTAAGTCCAAGTTAAGTTAAGTTACCCTTCGCTGGGTATATATATAGTTATAAAATTATATATGAGTAAGACTTTCAACGATGTGTGATAACAAAATCTCTGGCAATTGTACTACAGAGTTAAAATAATTTTTATCTTTATTTTTCTTATTTAGACAATTTATTCTGCTTGTTGTGGTTTTCTGTCTGCAGTGTATGGTATTATTTAATTGGCCAAAAAAAAAAAAAAAAATATTTATATTTTCTATCTTCAAACCAACAAAGTCACTACTTTGTCGTTATGCCTTAATAAAAATTTCCAGTTTGGCTCCATTTAAAGTAAATATATATTTGTGTGTAGATATATACATATATAATATATACATATGTATGTATATATAAATGTAGCAGACATAATAAAATAAACCAGTTAAATTGTATTTTTTTTTTGACGAGAAAAAAAAGTTTTAAATACTTGCAGTTTAAAAATTTATTTCAATTTAATTTCTTTAAAATTGTATTTATTACGTGAATGCTCACATCTGACAAACAAAATGCTTTTTGATTTTGCTATCAATGTCTCCAGCGATAAATCGCAGGCCCAATGAAAAATTAATTTTGAAGATGACTGACAAAATATTGACATTTTTTTTTTTTTTTTTTTTGTGTTTAAGAAACGTTATATCTCTTTTTCAATAAATTTGAATTTCCCTTCAACATACTGAGTGTTAATAACCTCTGAAAATTGCCACATTAAAAGCACAAACACACGCATACATATGTGATGTTGCCGGATGTAAGAACATGCATAAATGCACTCTTATGAATGGGTGCCTGTGTGTATGTGTGTGTGTGGAGGCATTTGCATTAATTGTAGAAAATTGAAGAGGAAGTATCAAGTTGAAATTTGCAAAACGATAATGACTTTATAAGAAAGAAATTCCTTTTTATTTCTGTTAATAAATATTATAATTTATTAATTCTTTTTTTCTTTTTGTTTTTGATTGTTCGGTGGTAAAATGTTTCCTAGTCGGTTAGTATTTTTTTTGGCTGTTTGGCAACAGAACCTAACGGTAATTCAAATAAAGTTTAAACATTTTTAAACTTCAAAGTTTTTCTTTGAAATCTCTTTAAACAGCTGGCACTTGGTAAGAGACTTTTGAAATCATCAGACATATAAACTTTGTGTCTATTGAATTTCAAATCGCCTTGTTCATATATACTATAGTACAGATTTTTACTGTGTCGTCATATTGGCTTCTAAATTCAACTTGTCTATTTTGTGTTTTGCGCTCTGATACACTTGCATCAGATGTGCTTCAACTATTGTTCTATGTATATTAACGCTCTGTTGAATAATTGGTTGTCGGGTTTATATTTTACTTTGTATACAAAAGCGTTAAAAAATTGCTTTTTTGAAATAGCTCTGGCAAAACGTGAGTTCGTGTAAAAATTTATTGAATTCAGTCTATGAGAAGAATGTCAATTTTTTCTTTGGTTTTAAACACAATCAATTGCCAGAGATGGAATAGTCAGTAACTTTTGGGGTGTAGTAATAAATTAGTTTATGGTCTGTGCTATTGGGGTATGTTACATAAATGGATGATCGTGCCAAAGCAAAGGAAATTGTAAAGACACGATCGGCCTATGCTAAATTATTAAAAGGATTACAAAAAGACAGCGTAAGATCACGGATATTTCAACTACTTTTGCAACTCTTCCCTATATATGAACCCGTTTTACTTTTAATTTTGCAATTCGATACCTGTAACAAATACCGTAATATTAGCAAACTCATTTACTCGCTTTTCGTAGATAAGGCTCCCGTCAAATCTAAACATAGTGCGCCATTGTCTATACCTCTGTTTTCTTCCTACTATTCATTCTCATAGTCAGTTACTTTTCGGCCGTAATAATAAATGAGCTCAGGCCCTATGCTATTGTGGCATGATACATAAATGCATGATCGATTGAGTTTGATCTCTTTTAGCAGTTAACACGTCTATTAAGTTGCTTCAATATTTTTCTATTTCTTTGTAATACCAGCCGAAATTTTATCTCTTGACATCCATAATGGAATGTGACTTTCTTTTGGCAATTGGCAATAACGTTTGACCGTGCCGAAAATTCTGACCATGTTAGTAGTTTTACTATACTATTGCTCTCTCACGTATCTAACGTCGACATGTCGTACATCCTTCTGCCTTCGTTCGCCACTTTTGATTTGATAACTATATACTTTCGTGCATTGTAGTGGTACCTCCTGGCGGCCAAAGCAAATTTTGTATGCCAGAGCCTTAAAGTTGATGTATGATAAGAGCAATGATGATGTCATGGAAAGATTCATTTCATTACTGTGACTTTAAAGTATTCGAACGCGGGCATTTTTTCCCCTACAAATATGTTTCCGAATTGGCCTCCGTAGTCCTAATTAGTTTATTATTTGGATTAACTCAATTCAATTAAATATTCTATTATTTTTAATATCTACTCTTTGGTGAAAGAAAAAGATAAATATATTTATCTCAGCAGCACTCTCATTTACCAATTTGAATGCTGAGAGAGAGAGCAGTTTGACATTAAGAGAATATTTCATACTCTCAATTGTTTTTTCTATCACCAGCCATTACGTAAAATGTAAGCATGCACTAGCATGTCATATGTAACTAAATAAATCTTGAAGCTGACACCCCACTTTTAAATAATCATATAAATTTAGCCATTAAAGTTTAATTTTTCATATTTTGTCGATCTTGAATGGTTTTTAATCAAAGAAATATTTTAATATTTTTTTTTTTTTAATAATTTAATAGTGTTTATTGGTTTCAGTTCTTTAAATTTATAAATAAATTTTTCAATTATACTTTTTCCCTTTTTTTTTAATCAACTTAACCTGCAAAGCTTTCGGCTTGTCTGCAGGAAAACTGGCAGGAATCGAACAAGCGAACTTCGGTTTAGTAGGCTGTTGTGGTTACCTCCGTACTTGAAGAAATTAAAATTTTTTCATTTCTCCTGTACATTAAAATAGAAAATTTTGGTACAAAGAAAGTAGTTCTGAATTATTTTTATGCCTTATCTTATACAATCGTACGATGTGTCAAATGTGTGGCATGTCTGCTGGAATTGTATTATAATCTGTAACAAAAATGCACACACTGGACACACTGTAAGATTTGCAAACTTTATGAAAATGTTCATAATGCTTTCAGAGTTGCATTTACTTCAATAAGCTAACAAACGATTTGTTGGCATCATATTTGTATGAAAGTATGGCACCTACGGCACCATTTCGATACAATTTTTTAACATCGAATGAAATCGTATCAGATGTTCCAATTTTAAATTGTTTCAATAGACATAGTTCTGTTCTTTTTTATAATTTAGTCAATAAAAATAAGTATCCTTTTAGAAAAAGATATTTGCGACCCTATTGGTTACTTTTTATTTAAATTTTCGTTAGCAGACATTATTAATAAAAAGAGTCGTTTTTTTTTCAGTTTTATTTTCCTTTTACTAATTCCTTTTTTTGGTGACGTAAAAAGCTCACAGATAAAAATAAGCTTAAGCTTACAAAATAAAAATGGTTGCATACAAAAACCACTTGCTTTTTATAAAGTAAATAAAACATTTCAAACTTGTATACAAAGTTATTAAAATAAAAATAATTTTTATTAGTTTTGTGGCCTTATTATACTTTCTTATATAGATATACGTACATATGTATGTACATATGTATGTATATACCTTACTTAAACGAATATATGTATTTATATGGATATCTAGAACAAACTTTTTTATTATATACAATGTATGTTTGAATGTTTTTTTTTTTTTTTAAGAAAAATATGCTGATAAATTTGTTGTAGCTGAAATGAAAATTTATCTCTCTTGAGAAAGTGAAGAAAACAAATCAAGAGCGGGTGGGGAGTATGAAAAAAGCTTGTTTTTATTTACATAAAACACGTAGGGGTTGGTAATTAGCTGAATATTGAAATTTTTTATAAAAATTTAAATTTTATTAATTAGCCACCTGATAATTTCGCTTAAAGTTTCTGAGCGTTTTGATTTAAACGCTATAAAAAACGACAGACTGATTTTAAGCTTTAAAAATATAGGCTATGAAATTTATATAAAAAATACAAAATATTTTAATCTCCAGCTAATTAATAAAAATATTTAATAATATTAGTATGTGTTAATGTTTATTCTATACGCCTTAGGATCAAGATCAGTTTAGCTTTAGATATGTGAATTCTTTACAAAGTTGACAGTTGGACGCTCGATATTTTTAGTGTGACGAAAATTTCTAGGGAATCACAATCATTACGTAGTCAATCACATTCATTGTCGATCGACCAGACGTGTAGAGCGTTGCCATTTAAAATGAAGGCTGACGGTGTCAATTGGCAACATGGGTCACGCTGTGCAATTTGAATATTTATTAAATAGAAATATTTTTAGATAAAAAATTAGATACCGTAATTTTTCATCACCAGAGAAGTTGATAACAGTTATGAATCAGCTTTCTGGAATTTAGTTTTTATTTTTATAAGATGCGGCCTCCGTTTGGTTGTGCTTTTTCCGCTTGCCTTTGCAGAAAAATGCTTGTCGGAAAATTTTTTAATAAGTTAATAGTTTGAATAACTGCTTTAACTCCAAAATGAATTTCAGAGAATCATCGTTTCATTTATTGAAAGTGTTGTGTCTCCCAATTTAATACGAACCTGTATCGCATTAAAATGTTTATTAAAATTTAGATTTTTATTTTGATATCGACATTTTAATATAAAACCAGCTAACCAAGTTATTAATGTGTTCACGTTTACTTACATCAAGTCCTTTGCAATAAAAATCGGACTTTAACCTGACGATTCAAATTTGGTGACACTTTTATTTTTGTCACCACTTTAAATGATCTTCATTAAAATGGAGAGGGAGGGAAAAAATAGTTGCAATGGAAATTTTGCAAATTTATAATCGCTTAAAGTAATATTTCCAAAAGTAGTAACTCTGGATCTGAAGGGATATCCTTTCTGTACATAAAGTTGCAGAATTATATCACATTGAAAATGCAAAGATAAAAAAAAAATCGGAAAATTGTTCTATTAATGAATAATAAAATTGCATGTTACTGTTTGGTTGCCACATTTTTATAATTTCCAATTAAAATATGCTAAAGGGTGTGCCAAAATGAAAGCAAAATATTTGAATTTGTTTCCATTTGTGTATTAAAATTTTTAACACTAATTTTTAACAACAAATTCAAATCTTGCCTTCTTACTTTAGGGCCACCCTTTGAAAATGTTTTTCTTCATGAAATAAAAATTTTGAGACTGAATTCTATAAGATATGTTTGGGCAGATTTTATAAAATTTAGAGGTTATTATCGAAATATCGATAACAAAGCTATAGAATTTTTGAGTTTTTAATGTAGACTATTACATAACTAAAGAGGTTAGGAGAGGTCAGTAAATATCGAGTAGTTATTTTTAGAAATATTTATAATTACATACAAAATTAATTGCCCTTTTAATGCATTCAAATATTTAGTGGACTGGTTAGTTTGTTTTTTACGAGATGTGATTAAAAAGTAACGGCTCATCTCAATTGTTTCTAAAAGTATTTGCTTATTCATCAGTAACTATCTTGACCCGTTCAAAGGAATCCCCCTAAGATATAACACATATGAAACCCAATTTTTGGTATCAGCAACAGCTCCTGTGGTCTTCAGTTTTGGGTATTATTCAAGGTATTATTCCTTATTGAGCGTACGACTTTGATTATGCACCACTTCATAGCAATCAAAGAAAACAGGGAGCAAACTCTTCACATTTTTGAGCGAACTTGACATACTTTTTTAGGGTTTTGGCTCTTCTGGATGCTTCCATCATAACCATACACCTATACAACCATGATTCGCCACCAGTTATGACCTTTTTGAGCCAATCTGGATCATCGGTGATGACGTTCAACAGCTCCCATGTGACGTTACTTACGAAATTTGACAATAACTGTTATTTTTTTATCACATCTTTTATCGTATTTTCTAGCTTTACGCAAGGCTACCCTTTACCAACAACATTTCCAACTTATTCTATAATTTTAAACAGTACTGTAGTTCAAATATGTGTTGCATACTTGTATGATGTCTCCGTACACTTGATAAGCTTATCACTTAATTCCTACAGTCTCGTATATTTGTATGTGCATGTGTATACTGCCGCCCGTGTGATTAAACCCGACTTTCAACTTTTTCCTTCTTTCTTTCAATTGTTCAGTTGTTTGATTTAAATGCCATTTGATTTTGCAAGTTTGCACTTTTACGTTGCTAACAATTTAATTTTTAATAAATAATATTGATAATAATATTTTATAAATTATTTTAATTTTTGTGCACAATAATATTTGAACCATTGCATGTTATTGTTATAAATAATGGAGGATTGAATGATGCATATTTAAATTTTTAGGAGCACCAAAGGTGCTCGCTGACAATGTATTAACACTTTATAGCTGATGGTCAGGGGGGTTGAATTGGTTTTTGGCTATGCTGGAGAGTTAATAATGCCACTCTAGCCAGGAATCTCAAGTGGAATCCTTTTCGCTATCACTGGCTAGTTACCATCATGGCTTTTTTTTAATACTAAAACAACTTTATTTGTAGTAGTAGATCAGAAGAAGATTTTTAAAACTACACTGAGAAAAAATATTTGTCCCTAATTAATAAAGTAATTCAATGAATTAGTAGTAACGAATGTTTTCTATCATTAATTTTGTATTCTTCTGCCACTGATTTTATTTATTTTTTTATATACAGAGGTTTTATTTATTCTTTTAATAATGAAAGAGTAATAACTATTCATACTTCTTTTCGTTTTCATTTAAATTTTTTGTGTGTAAACGTTTACAGTGCGTTTTTTCTAACCTTTTTTACACATGGAAAAAATTTGTTGAAAGAACTGTGTAGGTATTACGGGTATATTCAACTTTGTTTATGATCAGATACACTCTAACCTTGTTCCATTTGGGATTTAGTACAGATAAATCATGTAATAAATAAATAAATATTCTAGTGTAGGGTATGTGAAATTCGGTACAGTCGACTGTAACATGTAACTTATCTCTGTAAATTACAATTGGCGTATTGTGGCAAAAAGAATAATCTTGGGTTTTCCCCCAGCTGGTTTGGCGATTATGCAATTTTAAGCGATTTAAAAATCGCTGAAAGTTAACAATGGGATAGTTACTTTACTGGCGGCACATGGTTTACGTATCAAAATAGGAACATAACAGGCTTTCAATGACAATTTCCACATTCGGTCTGAATTTTTAAATAACAAACCAATTTTCCACACCACTTACCTTAAAGTCAAACTCACTATCAAGTTTCGATAGTATAAGAAAGATAAGAACGTTGCTTATAGAAGAGGTCCATTGCAACTCTGAGTTCCAGGCTGAATAGTGTTTTCACACTGAGGATAAAACCTGGTTTTAAAACAAAATTTTAAAACCAATCCTTAAAACCTGCTTTTACCATACAAAATAATTCTGATAAAACTATTTTAAAACCTTTTTTGAATTGGTTTAAAGTAGATTTTATGAAATACAACCTTGTTTTATACAGTACATATACAGTGCTACCAAGTTAGAAAGGTTGAAAACAGCTGATAATTCATTCACATTCACAAATATTCATTCACAAAATGTAAAATCATTTCAATTTTACAACACATTTTAAAAATTTCTTTTTCTTTATATAAACAATAACAGCTGTCGTACAGTTTCTCAAATAAATGTGGGAAGAATAATTACAACAAACACACCTATTTCTGCAAAAAATTTATTTTATCATGAACAAATTTATTTGACAAACTGTATTATAAAACCCGATTTTATCAAAATTGTATGTGAACACAAAATCAGCTGTTTGTAGGTTTTAAATTAAAACCAGGTTTTAACTTTGGGTGTGAAAACACTATAAGAGTCACATTTTTTAACTCAGCACTGCTGATTCTTCTGTCATTTTGTAATAGGCGAAAAAAGGGACTTTTGCTACACTACTGGCATTGTTATCCGGGGTATTCCCCGAATAATAACACAGAATTCAATGGCACAATTCATTGCGTAAAATTTGTGACAATGTACGTCGATGTTGCGTAGTTACGCTTTCGTTCTAGTGAATCCTTGCAGTGTCTATCATGCATATAGAAATATTTGATTTTGGCATATTGTAAATTCAATGTGGCACTTTCTGGTGTAGAACGATAATATATATAATTTGTATGCAATTTTCGGTTTCAAAAAAAAAAAAAAAAAAAAAAATAAATAAAAAATATTACGTGCTATTATCGAAATTGTCATCTAAACTGTTTTTGCAATACGTCTACACGTGGCGCAAGAATAGTGCAAATGAGCAAACATTCGACTGTAAGAAAATGTATATTTTGAGAAAACCTTCTTCGCTTCTTTATACCATTACGCCGCCTCTTTATGTGTGCCGTAAGCCACTACGGAACTAACGATCCTTTTCGTATTTTTTATTATTTATTTTATTATTTTTATCACATTTTTAATTCGGCACATGAAAGTAAAAAATGAAATTTTTTTCATATATTTGCTGCAATTTTTCTGCTAAGATTTCCACACCAGCCAATGGAGAAGATCCGTCTCTCTCCAAAGCTGTCGCACTGTTACTCTTTCTTAACTTGTGTTCGATTCGTCAGTAAATCGTCTTTAATACAACAATACAACAATACACTTCCATAAAGTTTTTTATAGTACAAGAAAATAATTTAATTGTTTGTGCGAGTTGTTTGATACGACAGCGAAACGTAAATGAGTTTTCAATGATATACTTAAGCCATTGTGTCTATAAAGAACACGCGCGAGAAAAACGACAAGGAGGTTTTACAGATAGACATACATACATACATACATATGTTCATGCATACATACATACATACCTGTATATTAATTAATGTCGCACTTTTTATGTTTATTATTGATATCCACAACAAACAAATTAATTGAAAATAGTCTGTCTGGGTGCGGTGTTGCCGCTTTAGATTTCGCTAAAACTAATTTTACGTTCTTATCCAGTACGTAAGAGATTTTAAGAATGTGCAGTTAATCTCGTAAGACACAACCGCGTTTTGAATCATATATTTTAAAACACAACATTTGGTTGGCGCTGTATAGGCGGCATCTTTAAAGTAGCCCAGAAAAAAAAATTATAGAAAAGCTTTCGTAAAGTGGAAGCTCCATGAAATTGTTTAATCGCATGAATTTAAGTAAATATTAAGAATACTACTAATAAATACTAAATGGATATTGCTGGTAATAATAATAATAATATCACAAAATATTGTTTTTAATATGCACTTGATTGCTACTGCGACCCACTAGCAGATTACATTTAGCAACCAAATTCTTAAAAGCGATATTGCTCGAAAATATCACGTATATCGATACGATATTGGAAAACACCAGTATTTTCGTTTTAACTTTTGGCGAAATTTACTTGATTTAATATCACTAAGGCCGCAAAGGAGGGAGTGATAAAAAAATGTCGCATAAAATGTGCAATTTGCTTTTTCGTAGCTCTACTCATGAACGAGTATTGTTGTGAAAAGTTTTTTGGGGTATCTTAGAAAGTATGTAAAAGCTCGCAAGGCCATCTTAAAAGTCTTCTAGGCTACGAACGAAGTGGATTTGTTTTAATAACTCTGCAGGAATATTCTGCCATGCTTCCTTTAGAAAAGTTTCCAGCTGTAAAAAGGACGTGGCTCATTCTGGCTTCGTACATGCATACGCAAAACCAAATGAATTGAAAAGCAATAAAAATAATAGTTGGATTGCCAATTGAGGTGATCACACGTACGATCATGGTCGTTATTTGTTATGGCGGTAATCTTTTCGATAGATTTTTGCCTGGAAGTTTGTTTATTTTAAAACATATACGCAACCAAGTATCGCAAATTGTTGTTACTCTTTTTTTTTTCTTTTTTTTTTTCTTTTTTTTTTCTTTTTTTTTTTTTTTTTTTGGCGAAGACATTGTACTTTAATGTGGCAACACTGTATTCATAATTGATAAGCTGTTGTTGTGAGTGAGCAAATGAGATTTAAAAGCGAAGATTTTTTTTATCGATACAATAAAAATAAGTTTGAATTTTTGCGATCGTTACGTTAACTGTGTTATATTTTATTCAAAATACAAGACAGCATTCCGGCACGAGTTCAGTTTCAATCTTACGTTCGTACGTGCTGTTTGTTCAGGAAACACGCTACTAGAGAAAATTTATTTAAAAATTGAATTTAAACTGAAAACAAAGAATAATAATAAAATAAAAACAGGCTTGTTTTTTTTTTTTTAAAAAGAAAGAAAAAAAGATGTAAAAACTAATAAATGTAAACAATAAAGGGTAAAAAGTAATTTAAAATATTTTTTTTTTCGAAAGTGAAATACATAATTTAATTGCATTTGAAAATAAAATTATTCAGAAATTAAAAAAAAAACAAATGAAATTTAAATAATACTGAAGTGCCAGTTTAGCACTAAAATTGTTTCTTAATTAAAGAACGGAAAAAAGTTCAAATAAAAACCAAAACGTTTTAAATACATGAAAAAAACGTTTTAAAAACTAATTGCTTATGTTATGAATATTTACTGCGGAGCTTAATTATTTCCTAAATATTAAATGTAATCCATTAATCGAATTGAATATATTTTGGATTGTTGTTTGCGACGTCTGTGAATATTAGCGTGAAAGTGAAATTGTCAGCGGATTTAACTTCTCCAACCGTTAATATCAACTATCAAAACGACGCCGACACAGTGCTCACTATTGCCAAAGTCACCGTGAGCATGATACCTCACTGTGGATATCGTTATACTTGGAACCGCGAAATTGTGTTCAACTCCCAGAAGTTGGTGAAGCGGCGTTAAATAATTGCAGCAGCGGTAGCAGCTAAATATACACACGAAACAGAAACAGGCGTTTACGACCAATATAAACTGTATTAAAAAGAAACAAAATAAACTTTGGTCTCATTTTAACGGTTTTTAAAGGTTACGTTTTAAGCTAAATGTTAACAATATTAACATAACGTGACGCGACGCAACGCGACTTATTTCTCGTTACCTTTTGCATCCTGTCTCTTTGCTGCTACACATACAATAAATTTGCTTAAAAAGACAATCATTTTCTAATTATTCTTAATATAAATCTTTTTCAACAATCAAATAGCATATAGTTTTTTCTACCCCCAACACCCTCTTATCGTAAATTGTTCTTATTTTAAATCCCATTTTCTTTTTTTCTTATCTGCAATAAATATATTAACTTAATTGGATTTATTTTGTTTAAGTTTCAAAAAATACTTTTGGTAATTAAGTCAAGGTCTGATTACGCGAATTCAAGCAAAAAATAATTATAAAAAATTAAAAAAAAAAATTCTGTGATTTTATTTAAATAATTTTTGTTTTTATTATTTTAATTTGTTAGTAATAAGTGTGATTTTTTGGAAATATTTTGCTTAAATATAAAAATAACGATATTTAATTTTTAATTTTTAATAAGATTTTATTTCTTATCCTAACATATATATTTATATTCGTCTCTTCGCGGATATCTTATCGCTTCGTATCGTTCTGTTTATTTTTAATTTTTTTCGTTTTTTTTTTTGTTAATTTATTTTGATTATAACTTAAATTAAATTTGGCCATCGTAACGGGTACCGCTGCTGCTGCAACTATGAACATGTTTATGACACCTTATTCCTATGGTTAGTATATCTGACACATACCCACACATACACACAGATAGCCACACATCATACATATATGTATGCATTTATATATATTTGGATCATAATCATAAAAATTTCTCTCCTTTGTCCATTATATTAACATGTTTTCTGCGCCCATTTTCTTTTCAGTTATTTTTATAAATGCACTGAATTTATAATTTAAGCCGTATATGTATTTTATGTAAATTTTTTCTTTGTGCTCAACAGATTATTTCAATTTTTTTTATTTTTTTTTAATTTTTTTCAATTTTTTTTTTATTTTTATTTTATAAATTAAACCAAAATGCAGCTGTTGATTCCTGCAACAAGTCTGCAGTTGCTCTTTAACTGCTGAATTTAATCTGTTCTTTTTTTTTTTTTTATTTGTTTGTTTTGCATTTGTTTTGATAACTTAAAACAAAGAATTATTTTTATTTATGCGAAAAGATTTTATTTAATCAGTCTCTCTTTTTATGGCTTTAGACGGGCATTTACATTAATATTAGAACATTTAATATTCTAATTCTTTTTTAGGAAAGCGATATTTGCCTTTATAAAAGTTTATGGCAATTTTTAAAACTGACAACGAAATACATACATACATTTTATATATTATAAATACGAAATATATAGATATATTTACAACATCTACGATGATTAAAACTAGCAGATGTTGTTAATTTTTTTTTTTTTTTTTTTTTTTAATTAAATAAAAAGGTCAGTTTTTACTCTGAGAAAAACAGGATTATCACCCTCCAACACTGGAATTAGTTTCCTTATGTGAAAGAGGTTGAATTCGAGCTTTTTGTGTCAGTTGTCAACTTCATATATGTATGTATGGTATTCGAAATTTTCGTCAATATTTTGTATGGTCCCATTCTTATTTCATTTAATTTTTTCCGATTTAAGCGGTTAACATTCTCTACTTACGAGGTGTGAACAAAAAATAAATGTTTTTTTAAATTTAATATTTATTTATTCATCAATAACTAATCTTGTTTCGATTAGATATAATAATTCTGAATCGTGCTTTTTGGTAACGCCAATAGTACCTCTTTCGATTTCTCTTTAATCTACTCAATCGTCGCAAAACCTTCTCCTTTCATCAGTATTTTCAGTTTTGGGAAGAAGAGGAAAATGTCAGAGGCTGGCAAGTCCAGTGAATACGGTGATTGAAGCATCATTACGGTTTGTTTTTGGCCAAAAATTGACGCACTAGCCTCAATGTCTGAGCTAATGCGTTATTTTGGTGAGAAATCCATGATTGCTTCGTGCAAACGGCACATAATTTCAAGGTACTATTCCTTATTCAGCGTGCTACATAGTGTAGTCATGCCCACCACTTTAAATTCAATGAAATCGATGGCTTGCAGGCTTGGTGGCAATGTGTACGCATGAGAATGAGTGCATCCTGTCCATGGTTCGTTAAACCGTTATCTTCAATACCACATATCAATTGCTGGTGCGTGATGCACCAAGCAATTACAAACGAAGACAACAGTGAGGAAAATCTTCACATTTAACCGAACTTGTCTCTTCTGTACGCTTCCATTGAGATGATTGGTATTTTGTTTCACTATTCGTCTCTAGGACCTTTTTGAGTCGTTATTTTCGATGTTGTTTCTGGTGTTCTCTTCCCACCAAATTCCAAATTATTCTTATTTGAGCTAGAAATGGCTTTCATTCAAAAAATTCTCAGTTTCCTCTTGCTCTTTGATGGCATACGAAACGAATTGCCAGCCAACGTCATACGTGGTTAGCAGATTTCAATTCTTGGGCCAGTTGGATCTTACATGGTGATGACGATGCAAAATATTGTCTAATTTCGATAGTTGAATGGTTTCGAATGTTTCTACTCTCAGCTTCTCAGTTGGAATACTACTACGTTGATAAATTCTATTTCTCTTGTCATTAATGGAACCAGTTTCTATAAATTTCTCTATTATCATCTGAGTGCGCGGATTTATTAGGTCATTTTCTCGAACGGAAAATATTTATAGTACGAAAATAAAAATTTCTAATAGAAATAAATGTCAGCAAAATTAAAATGACACATCAGTTTTCCCCACCCATTCTTTATATGATACAAATTAAGCAATTGATATGTGGGCGTGACTACACTATTATAACTATATATAACTCTCGATAATCCTCCTTTCAAGCTTTATCCAGCAACTTTATGATGAAAGTTATGAGAGTTCCGCTGGCTAAACTACTTAATATCGCGGTCCACAAATTTAATTCTTTTTCCAAATTATTTTGATTTTTGTTTTTTTTTAAACTTAAGAGATGTTTTTAGCATGTTACTTATCTTATCATATATCACGAATTTAAAATAATTTCTTTTTAATATAGTACTCCAAGCGTGCATTGAAAATGCCGATAGCTCTTCATGTTTATAATATTAATGTTTCCAAATAAGTTTTTTTATTAATTTTTTCTTGCATTTAATTAAAAAATTTATTATCCTTGACGCATATTTTCAACTCTTTTTTGAAATCCAAAATTTTTCTTTTTCTAATTTATTTTAATAAAAAATGAAGAAAGAATTAATAAATTTAACACTTTTTTAAATATAATTTTTATATATAAAAATGTTGTGAACAGGCAACTGTCGTTTTTGTTATGTAAAAAATTCATCTTTTTTTTTTTTTTTTTTAATTGCCAATTGCTTTTTACAACGATCTGCTTTTACTCGTAAATCAATCAACATGAAGTGTTGCTTCACATCGAGTGTGTCAAAAAATTACGCCCAAAAAAAGGAAAAGCTAGAAAATAAATAAAACAAAATTCGAAAGCAATTATCTATGAGAAAATATTTTATACGGGGTGTGATCAAAAACTAACCTTTTTTCAATTTTTTTTTTTTCAAAAGTTTTTATATGTTTAGCAATAAATGTCTTGCCGCCTTCAAAGTAATCCCCCCGAGAGATATAGTGCAATTATGGCAGCGTTTTTTCAACTCCTCGAAAAACTTCGGAAACGGCCTTCATGGTATCGCCAACAGCACTTGTTTCGATTTTTCTTTTATCTCCTAAATCGCAGGGGAACGAAATGCTAAAAGCAATAATGAATTTGTTTCTTCTATATACGAGGTGTGTTGAAAAAATAACCGTTTTTTCAATTTCTTTCAAAAGTATTTATTTATTATTCTCTTGAAATTTATCCCCTCAGCTCTTGTTTCGATTTTTCATTTATTTCCTTAATCGTATCAAAATTCTTGCCTTTCATTGGTGTCTTCAGTTTTGGGACGAAGAAAAAGATAGCTGGGACCAAGTCCGGTGAATACGGTGCTTGGGGCATGATTACGGTTTGGTATTTAACCAAAAATTGACGCACAAGCATCGATGGCTGGGCTGGTGTGTTATCATGGTGAAAAATCCATGATGGCCTTTTCAACCATTCTGTGCGCTTCTGACGAATTGCTTCATGCTAATGGCGTACACCTTCAAGGCAGTATTCCTACTGAGCGTACGACCTTGTGGCACGAATTCATGATACACCACGCCATTGTAATTGAAGAAAACAGAGAGCGCACTCTTCACAGTTGACGGAACTTGGCGTGCTTGTTCCGGGCTTGGCTCTTCTGGATGCTTGAATTGTGATGATTGGAATTTTCACCACTTATGACCTTTTTGAGCCAATCTATATCATCGTTCATGACATTCAACACCTCACTATCAGATTTTCGTATGAATGATTTCTACGACTGTGTGGGATAGTGAAATATGACCTAAAATGCCATCATACACTTAATGAACTATCAAATGATTGCTTTTTAGATCGGGAAAATCTGTAACATGACTGTAAAAATATGCAATAGGTAGCACATAATATGCAGCGTTGTTTTTAGTCAAAATTTACTAAAAAATCGGGTAGCACACCAAAACCCGACTAACCTTTTTAGTTGTCAAAAATCAACTGAGAATTCAAAATGGCTGATATTCCCAACATATATAACTGACATATGTACCAAAATAACCAAAAAAAGATGTCAAAATTTAACATACATACATAACTTACGAAATTTGAAAATTACGATTAATTTTTGATCACACCTCGTATACCCGTACTTTCATATTTGTTCCCGTAATATTACTAATTTTAACAAAAATCAGTTCTATAGCTGAATTACAATTTTGGAAATGTACGAAAAGTCGGAAAATTATCTACTCAGCTCGTTTCAAGAGTATTGCCTAGAAATTCTTGGGAATAAATACAAACAAGTGCACTTCTCTTATCAGTAGAAATAACATTTGCCAGTTAATATAATAATAAGTATTTGTTGCCGACCTCGTTCTAAATTTTACCTTGAATTTATTTTTATACTTCTTTATATTTCACTTTTCTACCTGATTTAATAGAATGTTGTTGCTTTTTTTTTTTAATATATTTTTTATTTAAATATTACTAGTTATATATAAATTTATTAATTATTAGCCACGTGTAAGAAAATGTTTTCTATTAGATTTCAATAGACTGCATTAAGTGCGGCATGAAAAGTATTTGAAAAATAAATATTAAGAACAATGGAAAAAAGTTGAATCTGGAAGGTTTTAATAAAAACAAATAAAAATCTTAAATATTTACATATTTAAATATGCAAGAAAAATTAGCTTACCAGGGGTTGGAAATATTCTGAAAATTTATCTGTGGCCTCAGCTGCAAAATGTCAATCATTTTATATTGCGAACAATAATTATAGTGTCTCAAAACGGCTCAGTACAACGTACTGCCGCAACAAAGCATACTATTTCAAAACGTTAACTATAATTGTAACACACTCGACAAAGTTGCTAGCGGGATTCCCCTTAATTTTTTTTTTTTTTGGAAATGATTTGGTGTTCCCAAAAGACCTTTATTGCTGCTAAGCGATCATCTAAATTTTTCTGTAGTCACTGAAGCCAAACCCTCTACGTTAGTAGCATATTTTGCAAACTCCTCCATATCATTATTTAATGCTTCTCCAAATACTGTGATCTTATGCGAGCTGCTGCACATCTTCACAATAATGATATATGAACTGTGCCACATCTTCACACTCAGCTATCGACATTATGTGAGCTACCCGATATTATGTCCTGCCTTCTGCAAATTTTTACAGTCATGTTACAGATTTTCCCGATCTAAAAAGCAACCATTTGATAGTTCATTAAGTATATGATGCCATTTTGGGCCATGTTTCACTATCCTACACAGTCGTAGAAATCATTCATACGAAAATCTGATAGTGAGTGATATCGTACTATTTTAATAAATCGCCTCAAAATAGCGCTTCAAACAAGAATGATGCAAACAATATTTTCTTTGCTGATTGAAGTAAATGCAACTCTGATCGCATAAAAATTGTCATTTTATGAAAATTTCCATAACCCTCTACTTGTCATATACATCTAACATATTTTAGGCCATACTATTCTATTTTTTCAGCAGAGATACCTTTTTTGACAAATGGGTTTACTGTGTACTGTATTTAATGAAAACATTTATGGTCATATATCAGATTTATTTGCCAATAATGAAAGTGTTGGGCATACGATAAGGCCAAGTTATGTAAATTATTATTGAATAATTAATATATTTATTTATTTACCAAATATTACAATTATATGAATATAATTGCAATATGTATAGAAGCACTGGCTATTGTGGCCTTTGGCTTCTGGCTCCCCGTCGAATTGAACCCCTGACACCTGCGTAACAGGCGGGTATACTAACCATTATACCATCGAGGGACTATTTAATATATTAGAATCTTTTAATCTTATAATTACTATATATCTGTTAACACTGTTCTAAATGGTGTACCTAAACTATTAAGCTCTACTGCAAAATCCTCTGACGTTTTCTTATTTTGTCTGATATAAAATCCGCTGACTTTTTCCTCTTCCCAGAACTGAAGACACCAATGAAAGGAAAGCGCTTTGCTGCAATTGAGCAGATAAAAGAAAAATCGAAACAAGACTGTTGGCTACACCAAAAAGCCCGTTTCAGAAGTTTTTCAGGGAGTGGAAATACGCTGCCAAATATATGTATTATATCTCAGTGGGATTACTTTGAAGGGGACAAGATTGCTATGAATGGATAAATAAATACTTTTGAAAACAAATTTAAAAAACAGTTAATTTTTGATCACACCTGGTACTATACAATTTCAACTTGAATATTTTTGGCCGTCAAGTTGTAATCGGTTAATACCAATAAGAAAAATTTGTTAAAAAAAAATTACTTACAGTTGGTTGAGTCGTCGACCGTGTCCCGATTGCCAGTCAAATGATATCTAGCCTGAAAATTTTTTGACATTAAGGAGCTTCTTGCTTTTTTTCATGCATTGCAATTATGTTTTTAAAAATCTAACTAACTAACACACAATCCATAATTGATCATTTTCATTGCTTTTATGCATGTAGAACAAAACCAAAGTAATAAAACATTTCATGGCAAGAAACTTTTGTTTGCGGTTCCAAGTTAATTGGTTCGAAAAGTTTCAAAACAGCTTATAATTATTATTAATAAAAATGCTGGCAGTGGCATGTACAGTTAAATCAAAATTTTAATATCGTAGGACCATATACATATGTATGTAACACATATAATATACACAGCCTTTTATATGTCAAAGTTGTAGACAAGATTGGCTTCTGAAAACCGCTGTTTTAAATTTTTCATTAAATATATATAATATTGGAACCTTCATAGAATTTGAAAAAGTAATAATAATTCCTTTATCTGATTAAATTTAAATGCAAAACTACTGTTTCCGATTACTTACACTTTTGCTGAATGCAGTTGTCATTATTATTTTTAATGTTTTTGTTGGCATTGTTATTGTAGGCCAATTAATCACACAAATACAAAATTAAATACGGTATTATGCAAATGTTTGATTATTTGTGTGTATTCATTTGTAGTGGTACGTGTTTGTTATTGTAATTTAGCCGTCCAATGAAAACAGCAAATGCTGTTTGTTATTGCAATTCGATGTAAACAAGATTGATAAAAAGTGGTTGGCTTTACAAAGCAGTGTTACCAGCTACTTTTTTCATGCTTTTATTATTGAAAGCGAAACAAGAATTTGTAAGAGAGAAGCAGTAATGCTTCTCGAGTTAAGCATTTAGATTTTCCAACAGGGTCTATCTAAGGGTTAAGTGGTATGTTTTATTCGATTACTAAATGAGTTTATACTCGTATTAAGCGAAGTCGGGTTGCTCGGTGGCATTGATGAACTTGGCTCAGGTGTCTGCCTCGCCTAGGAACGATAATATTCATCTAATATTCTGGTATTAACACCGACATGCGGTACTTCAGTTATACTATCGGCTATAGCGACTATAGGGTGGATTATAGATGTCTAACTATAGTAGTATTTTGCTGCTTAACCCCTCGTTTTCCTACACTAGAAAGTGGTACCCTCTCTTTTAAGTAATCGCCTTAAGATGGCGTTGATAGTGCCGTTCTATCACACAAATATAAGGCAAATTTTTTTTTTTTTTTTTTTTTTTGCTGATTGAAGTAAAAGCAATTTTGATTGCATAAACACTTTTACAAACTTTTGGAAATCGTACAACTTGTCAAAAAAATCTGTCACACAGATGAATTTTTATCCTATTTTTCAGCTTACATGCCATATTAGACAAATCTTACCATTGTGTAGGTTATTGCCTTTACTATAGTGTCCGCTCTGATGTTCTGCTTGAACTCTGTTAAGCTTCTTCCCTGCTTTGTTCCCCATAATCCCCTTGATTTACAAACCAGTCGTTAAGGGAACTATAGTTACTAAGTTTCGGAATTCATTGTAGTATTTGTCCTCACCATATATTTCTAATCACTAATCTAAAGGGGGTTTATCTTACCCTTGACTCGTCCATCAAGGGATCGAAAGCTTACAATAGGTGAATCACCTGTACCTAAGGTTTGGGGCAAATACCAGCCATGAGATTAAAAGTTGAGTATCATCTTATACTTTGACAAAAGTCAATGTAACAACTAATTTGGAAAATAATAGAATGAATGAAAAAATCGGAAGGCACGCCTGCCTTGAACACCTTTTGCTCAAGATTTTAGCATTGCCAGTCTTTAAGAAATTATATTTCTCCTGTAAATTTGTATCATTCCCATGTTGGCTGGATAAAATGACTTTTTTTTAAAGATGTAGAGAATCCTCCGTCCTAATCCTTTTAGTGGCAAATAATTTTAATTTTGAGATAAATAATTCAATAAAAACTTTGTTTAACAGTGGCAACACAGCACCGACTCTGCTAATAAACTTATACCTTTGCTGCATTAGTATTACCAGTGAAATACTCGTATCCAATAAAATACTTTTCTTCTTGCTGCTCCATATTAACTGTAGGCAAATGGAAACTGGTATTTGTTTTTAAGTGACCAGAATGTTTAGTATGCAGTACAAAACCACCTGAATTAGAATTTTTCTTACATCTAATTTAAATTTTTTATACAAATTTAACAAGTTATTTTATGTTAAAGTAGTTGTTGGTGCTAAAGAAAAAAAACACAGAGCGGTGGCAACAGAAAGCACGTGGGTTTCATGTATATACTCGTATCTGCATACTTAAGCTTATTAAAGCACTTAATTTTTACAAGTACTGCACGGTATGCACATATGAATGTGGGTTTCCAGTTTTATTTAAAACTGGATTAGAAATGTCCCTCATGCGGCATGACTATTAATTGTACTAAAACAAATTCTTGATTTTATAATGTGAAAGGAATTTTATAAAAATAAAATTTTCTATCATTGAAAGCCTCTTTCACTAACATATTTAAAAACACTTTCGTTTAATTAGCCTGTTTAAAAACTATTCGTTTCCACGAACTTAAATAGTGAAACACTGTCCCCCTAAAGTTGCATTGAATTAAAACTATAGGATGCCTCTATGCAGGACTATTTTGTGAGAAACTCGTGTATGGATGTAACTCTTTCCCTGCCACCATACAGTTGCATTGAATTAAAACTATAGGGTGCCCCTATGCAGGACTATTTTGTGAGAAACTCGTGTATGGATGTAACTCGTTCCATGCCCCCATAGAGTTGCATTGAATTAAAACTATAGGGTGCCTCTATGCAGGACTATTTTGTGAGAAACTCGTGTATGGATGTAACTCTTTCCCTGCCACCATACAGTTGCATTGAATTAAAACTATAGGGTGCCCCTATGCAGGACTATTTTGTGAGAAACTCGTGTATGGATGTAACTCGTTCCCTGCCCCCATACAGTTGCATTGAATTAGAACTATAGGGTGCCTCTATGCAGGACGCTTTTGTGAGAAACTCGTGTATGGGTGTAACTCGTTCCCTGCCCCCATACAGTTGCATTGAATTAAAACTATAAGGTGCCCCTATGCAGGACTATTTTGTGAGAAACTCGTGTATGGATTTAACTCTTTCCCTGCCCCCCTACAGTTGCATTGAATTAAAACTATAGGGTGCCCCTATGCAAGACTCTTTTGTGAGAAATTTGTGTATATATGTAAATCGGTGCCTGCAGCCATATAGTTGCATTGAATTGAATCAGTAGGGTGCACCAAAATTAGTGCTGTTTATTGTTAATAAAAATGTAAAGTTACAGAATTGAAAAATTAGCGTTTTTCTCACACAATTCGCGGCATTTGTGGAACATAAAAAAAATAAATTTCCTGATCGCGATTACCGTCTCCACTTTCCATTTCCTTAGTTGCACAATAAAATCGAGATTTTTTTACACTATTTAAGTAAGTAGTGAATAGCTGTTGATGAAAATAAAATACGGGTTTTAATTATGAACTGAGATATTTAAGGAAAACTGATGAAATAAACACAACTTGTTATGGGCGGGTACTCATACATAAGTAAAGAAAAGGGAGTGGACCAAATACAACAACTGGAGTTTCTAACGAATGCAAGTGATAAATTACCCAGGATAAATTGTTGCAAGTTACAAATTACAAGTGATTACATGTACGGAAAGATATTGGCGTCTCTAGCGACTACTTTCTGGATTATTGCATTAGTATAATTTGCTTTGAGGTACCCCATCTTGTTTAAGTTTAAGAATTAAGAATATCCAGAAGTTAGATTGCAAGGCCTAAAATTTTACAATGAGAGATTACTAGTGCGTTCTATCCAATATCACTCTTTCGTATCCTTCTTGATAGTACGATATAATCTTGGTGACATAATGAGCCTATATATATAATTTCTTTTGAGGTATGGGATACTCCATCTTTCAAAGCCACGAAGTGACGCCCATTCAGCCCGGCACTGCACTATTTTATTATTATTTTGGTTGCTTTTTTAATACTTTGCGATATATCATATCAATTTTATTGAAGTATCTATTGGAAAAAGTAGGGGTACACCTTCTTTATTCAAAAAAATATATTATTCGTCTCAAATAAAAAGGCCCCAACACGCTTTTTTTTTTGCAGTACATTTTTGCACTTCTTTCAATGTATGAACTGAATATCTAAATAACTAAAATAAAGGCGACGTAGGGCCTTTCTAATTGAGTATATATATATTGCTAGTGGAAAGCAGAGAAAGTACACCTATACCCCGATTTACACGGTACTTGTTTTACACGGTTTTTCAAGTAAGTTTTTTTTTGTTTTTATCGCACTCTACTAAATGATACTGTGTTTGAACACGTGCGCTGTGTACATATCTCACGGGGAATCCCGAGCTTTTGTGCTAACTTGCTGCACATGCACACTGTGTCTGTATTTCTTCGCATAAAATTAAAATTTTATCTACGGAAAATTGTATTTAAGTGAAAGTTTCAGTTTCAGAAAGATTAATTTTCCATATTGGTAAATTACAAGTGAGTGCTTAATTTAGATTATTATAAATTAACATAAATTAAAAAAAAATTGTAGGCTTATAATGTCGAAAGAAGTTAAAAGAAAAGTTATTTCTTTAGAAACTAAAATCGAAATTTTGTATCGCTTACGAAAGAGAGATAGAGTAGTAGATGTTGCAAAATATTGAAGAAAATCATAACTGTTAAATAGCAAAATTATGCATTTTCGTGCAAGCTTTTCGATTTTCACGGTTTTGAATTAAAAATGTTTAATTTTCGACTTACACGTTTTTCTCAGGAGCGTATCTACCGTGTAAATTGGGGGATAGTTGTACTATGTTTCCTACAAGCACGTTATCTCTTTTCTAATATTTTTCCTTCAACTAATTTGATTTTGAATCGTAAAAAATTAAATGCAAATCTATTTGAACCGAAGTAGTTCCAATCTAAATAAATGTTCGCTTACAATTATCGTAATTCTTCTTTATTCTACTTATTCTATTTATTCCATATTCTTTTGTACTTTAGACTTAATAAACTTCATTTTGTACTAAATTCAATTAAGTTAATTTATAAACAAATGCGTAGATTATTAAATAAATCAATAACTTTGTTTCTAATTTACGTGCTCGTGTGTATGTGCCCTTGTACGATTTAGATTTAAATAAATACTTGTTACCTTTAGCAATTCTGACTAGTTTTCCTCTCACTTTTTAACTTTTTTTATATTTTACTCTAACTGGCTAATACGAGTATGTATGTACATACATATGTAGGTAACACATGTCCAAATACATAAATGGTACAGTTAGGGACAAAAGTGTAGCAGGCCGAATTAAGACTTCGAATATATTATTTTTTTTAAACTGTTTTATGTCTGCACATACAAAAAAATACTTATTGGGCAATTTTTTTGAAAAAAAACTCTCTTTTTATCAATATGGGAACTAAAAAAATATCATAAAATCGTATCATAATCGTAATTTATGATTTTTCTTTTGAATTTTTCTTGTTTTTAAAATAATAATTTTTTTAAATAATTTTTTGTTAAAATTTTTTTATAAAATAATTTTTTGTAAAAATTTTTTTATAAAATAATTTTTTGTAAAAATTTTTTTATAAAATAATTTTCAGTTAAAATTTTTTTATAAAATAATATTTTTTTTAATTAATAATTTTTTATAATGATTATTTTTTTTTGAAATAATAATTTTAAAATAATAAAAATATAAGGTGAATTTATAAAAACTTTTTGGAAAAAGTATTAAGCTGGACGTGCATATTCAGGAGTCAGAATTCTTCAAGCCAAATAATTTTTTTTTAAATAATTTTTCTTTAAATAATATTTTTTCAAATAATTTTTTAAAAATTTTTTTTTAAATAATTTTTTGTAAATAATTTTTTGTCAAAATTTTTTTATAAAATAATTTTTGGTTAAAAATTTTTTATAAAATAATTTTTTTATAAAAAATATTTTTTTAAATAACTTTTTTTTAAATAATTTATTGCTAAAAATTTTTTATAAAATAATTTTTTGTAAAAATTTTTTTATAAAAATTTTCAGTTAAAAATTTTTTATAAAATAATATTTTTTTTAATTAATAATTTTTTATAATGATTATTTTTTTTTGAAATAATAATTTTAAAATAATAAAAATATAAGGTGAATTTATAAAAACTTTTTGGAAAAAGTATTAAGCTGGACGTGCATATTCAGGAGTCAGAATTCTTCAAGCCAAATAATTTTTTTTTTTTATGTGGAAAACAGTTTTTTTTATCAAAAGTGGTTATAATTTTGCCTTGTACTGTCAGTTTGAATGCTAGTTAAAATTATGTATGTATTCAGAAGGGTATAAACTGAGGAAATTTTCAGAATTCTTGTTGAAGATAATCTCTTTTCTTTTGCTTATTTTAATTTTATAACAAATTCTGTTATATCTTTAATTAGATGTAGAAAAATTTGGCTTTTAAGTGCTTTTGATATTGCGGCAAAATATTGCCCTTTCCCCTAAATAAGAAGCAATATATATTACTAAAGTTGGACATTTGAGTTCTGTATTATTTGATTAAACCCACCCATATGGTGTTTTGGCAGTAGTTTCTGAAAAGCAAAATCAGCTGATTGCATTACTGAAATGTAATTAGTGAGTAAAACGTTTACGACCAAAAATTCGTCAGCTATAAAAAAAACTATATAAATATTTTGAACATATACAAAGGCATCTATATAAAGAGCATATCAGATGTGCTGCTGTCTCTGTACGCTCTGAAAAGCTATTAAAAAAATACTTGTTACATAACGAAATATGGAATAATAGTCAAGGGAAAATGAAATAACGTAATGGAGCGTAAAAATGAAATTTATTTGATTACTTTGACAAAAATAAAACAGCTGATATAGAATTTTATTTTTTAAGCACTGAAAAGTAACGATTTTTTGTGGTTTTAAAAAAGCTTAATAAAATCGACAGTTAAGAAATCCTCTGCTCTTTTTTCATAGAATATTGTTTTCCAAAATTGACACGAGTTTTCCCGTCCAGTGTATCCGTGTTATCATCATCTTTTCCTCACGCCAGGCATTACATTACGCACTTTGAATTTGCAAGTGGGTCATTGCATTTGTTGCGATTTGCAAATGATAATTCTTTGTTCTCGTTGTAGGCTTCCTAGAGTTCTTTTTACTTAATTCAAATGTGGACATCAATTTCAAATGCACAATTTTATATATATTTATTTACAAGTTGATAATTATTTATAATAATTATTACAAGTTGCAGCTTTTCAATTTCCATTTAAATGGGGTTTCTATTATTCATTAAGATTCTCTTCTTATCTAAAAATTCTAAGGACATCTGCGTTCTTTATGTTTTTAACGTATTGCATTATATTTAATTATCAATGAGAGGCTCTGAATTCTGGGTTTATCATTCTCGACGAGGGTATTTTGTATACTCCCTCGTTCTGACCGCTTCAACTTTATTCATTTCGTTGTTTATTTTACTTTTTTTCCCCCACCTTCAAATATGAAAGAGTTTTTTAAAGAGTTCTATAAAACTTTAGATCCTCTTTTAGCACTAGGAAGGCTTTCCGTGTAACATACTTCGGTTAAATCAAAGGCCTTGAGACAGACTCATTGTCCTGCTAACTCAGTTCCTTTTTTTTTTCTCAAAAAAAATTACCCTTCTTTTCCGAACATGAGAAGATAAGGGAGAGTTACATTCCTCAGCGCATCCGTCAGCTTTGCTGATAAAAAGTCCGTTTTTTGTAAAATGTTGGAATAAATTTTTTTCCGACCTTTGATTTAACCGAACTAATTTACACGGAAAGCCTTCCTAGTGCTAAAAGAGAATCCACAGTTTTATAGAAAAAAATTTATAAAAAAAAACCTTTTTATTTTATATATGTATGTCGCATGCCAGACTTTCACTTGAATAAAATAAGCAATTAAAGACAAGATTTTGCAGAACTAAATCATTTCAGTCTTTCAAAAAGCCACACGCTCAATTTCATATCGTTGGTCCAACGTAGAAGAAACCCTTACTCGGATTTTTGAACTTAATGTATATTGAAATCACAAAAAAAAGGGAAAAAATCTATTGCATTAAAAAGTGGTAGCTTAAGCCTTTCCTTATGAGACCCACGATATAAGAAACGTCACAAAAAAATTTATTGCATTAAAAAGTGGAAGTTTTGGGCCTTTCCAGATAAGGCTCACCATATAAGAAAAATTACAAAAAAAGGGCAAAAAATCTATTGCATTAAAAAGTGGGAGTTTTGGGCCTTTCCAGATAAGGCTCACCATATAAGAAAAATTACAAAAAAAGGGCAAAAAATCTATTGCATTAAAAAGTGGGAGTTTTGGGCCTTTCCAGATAAGGCTCACCATATAAGAAAAATTACAAAAAAAGGGCAAAAAATCTATTGCATTAAAAAGTGGGAGTTTTGGGCCTTTCCAGATAAGGCTCACCATATAAGAAAAATTACAAAAAAAGGGCAAAAAATCTATTGCATTAAAAAGTGGGAGCTTAATCCTTTTCTTATGAGACCCATGATATAAGAAACGTCAAAAAAAATCTATTGCATTAAAAAATGCGAGTATATAGGCCTTTCTAAATGAAACCCACCATATAAGAAAAACCACAAAAAAAATCTATTGCATTAAAAATTGCGAGCTTGGAACTTTCCACATGAGATCCACGATATAAGAAAAATTCTAGACCATTATTTTCTGTAGGCGCGATATTCGAATGCAGCTTTACTATCGACGTCGACTTGTTTTTACACAGCAATGCATTCTAGAAAAGAAATATTAATTAACGACAATATTCCACCTCTAAAGCAGCTTTCGCACCAACAATGTCAATGCACTCAATATCACTTTGACAATTTATTTTGTTTTAATTGGAAAATTTGACAAGTCGTAGGAATAAAGCAAAAAATTTAATTAAATTTGTTTTTTTTTTTTTAAGTAAATTTTGTAATATGGCCAATAATAATTGTAAAAATTGTTGAGTAATTTTAATGATACGGAAGGAAAAAATGAAAGCAGTTGAAAATTTTCAATCGGATGATTTGGAAACTAAGCGGTATGAAAGAAAGGCGTTAAAGCTGTTGCTTTCTCAAAAAAGCTTTTTTTTTTTAGCGTAGAACAAGCTTTTCTTAAATTATTTTCTATTTATAGATTTTACTATATTAATATTATTGGTATTTTAATATAATTAAATATTTTTTTTTGTTTTAGAAAATTTTTATTCACCACAAGCGCTGTTGGAAAATTCTATAGAGGATGCTGTCATCAATCCAACGCAGGTGACAAAGGTAGAAATACCATATGGCAATAATTTTGGAGTTACAAATCATGGCGCAGCGGTTTTAACATCTTTGACACCGCCCAACTCTCCACCAGCAATCGCTGTTTCACCTGTGCCATTAGAAATATTGACTCCTCTAACAACAACTGCAATAAACAATTCACCTACACCTGTAAGTTCGATTTGTAGTTCTTTGAGGGAACGATAGTTATAACCATTTTTGGTTATTTATATTTCAGATCAATAATGTTTTACTAAGCACAACAGCATCAGAAACTAACTTTCCAGCTCAAAACCCATTTGGGTTTGCCAACTGGAATAACAGCCATCATAGTACAACTGACACAACATCTTCCAGTGTTGCGTCGTCAACCAACGCGAGTAACTCCTCAAATTATGACATTGTCTTTAACACTCAAATTATCGATGAGATTCTCAAGACCGCAGCAAATGAGTTCTTTGAAGAAACTGAATCGCAGTTTTCGGCTTCTACTCCTTCCACGATAGACTACACAAGCAGCGATGACGAATGGATGCCCTCATCAGGCAGTTGCTGCTCACCTTCACAAGTTATTTCCACTGAAAATTTAAATGTTTCATCTGGAAATTCTGCTGCCAAGAAACGAACTCGTCCCTACGGCCGTGCTGTCGAAGATCGTAAAAAACGAAAAAAGGAGCAGAATAAAAATGCCGCCACTCGTTATCGCCAGAAAAAGAAACTCGAAATGGAAATAATTCAATCTGAAGAACAAGAGCTCAGTCAACGTCATGAAGAGCTGAAAAGTCAGTATACTGCACTTAAAGGTGAAGCGAAATATTTAAAAAAACTCATACGCGAGTGGCATTCCAAAAACAAATAATTTACAACCATTTATTGCAAAATGTATATGTCATCCATTGCCATCTAACACCAAAAGCGAAAACGATTTTTAAATTTCTTCTTTTAATTTTATATTTCAATCTCTTAATTATTAATTAATTTTACTTCTTTTTATTCATGTTTTATTACAAGTTTTTCTACCATTTCTTGTTATTTTAAGTAAAAAAAAGCACACAATTTTCTATGCTTAATTCATTTGCAATTTTATATCTTTAACTATAAGTGACCTACAGAGATTTGTGCGGTCATACTTTGATCCCTTTTAATTCTTAAAGTTAAAGTTGTGCCTATAACTTCAACTGTAATTTGTATTTTCCCCCACATATTGTATTCCAGTGTGTATGAATACAACAATAACAATGTTTGTTTATTAAAGATTGACACTTATGACATGATTTATTTTCCACAAGAATCATCGAAACTTTTTTTTGTCAATTTAAATAAGTGAACTTAAAGAAGAACATCTCTTATGTTGTATAATAAATAAGAGCCAAGAAATACACACTGGAAAAACGCTGGAATATATTTTAAGAAAATCTATACATTTTAATACAAATGAAACACAATAAAAGGGTTATTAACAACGCAATAATTGATGGTTTTTAATTTCAATCGAATTTAAACGGAGGAACCGGAACCGGAGGAACGTTTTGAAAAATTTTTGAAAACTCGAGTAACTAATAATGACAATTAGTCTAACTTTCAAGTTGCTCGAATAAAAGTTTAATACTTTTTAAATTTTATTCACCCCTATTCTGCGTTTCGATTAAGTCTACGCATTCAGTTCCGTTGAGATCGAAAATTGGTATTCTGCAGAAAAACGGAATCGAAAGAAAAAGAAGAAGACAACAATGTTTACAAAACTAATAGCATCACTGTGGAATGTTGAAAGGAAATAGGAAAATAAGTAAGTTTGTTATCATTTTCATAAACAAATGTTAAATTTAATGCAAAATGTTTATTTATACATAATAAAAATATATTGTTGATAAACAGAGTAAGGTGTAGGGTTGATAGACAGTTTTTCTCCTGAGATGCAGCAAAATTCTATGACTTCTTACTTCATACTGCTCTGGTGTTGTTATTTTTGACTTGTACCATTATTAAATATTAATTTAATTAAATAAATTAATTAAAAATATTTTTAAGTGTTTTTTTAATCGCTTCTGAGCATTTTATTTCATTTTCTACTTAAATTTTTTTTTTCAATTTTAAAGTTTTTAACTAAAAAACACAGATAAAAAAACTGCTCCGTTAACAAAAATACAACTGAGAAAAACGGAGCTCCGCTCGTAATGCAGAATACCAAAATTGCCAGACGGAGAAAATTTCGATTCAAATCGAAACGCAGAATATCCCCCATTCAAAAAATAAAAAAAAACATGGTTTTTGTACGACTTTGGGGAATGAAAAGTCAAAAAAAAAAAACGTGAATGTGGCACACAAAAGCCGAATTTATGGCATGTGGAACCGAAAGCTCAGCAGGCTTATTCTGTATTGCGATGCAAAAGTAAATTGGTATTCTATAAGGCTTTCGCAATCGCATTCGTAATTTATTTTCAAATGTGGCAACATCGCTCAAAATGTCAAAGTTAAATTTACAAAAGAAAAAAAAAACATTAATTTATTTAATATTTTAGCCCCTCGATGGTATAGTGGTTAGTATACCCGCCTGTTACGCAGGTGTCAGGGGTTCAATTCCCCGGGGAGCCAGTAGTCAAAGGCCTCTGTAGCCAGTGCTTCTATGCATATTGCAATTATATTCATATTATTGTAATATTTGGCAAATAAATAAATTTAATATTTATGTAATTTATTTTATTTATGGCGTTTTCCACAATAAAAATGTTGCCCTGTGAAAAGGTGCTTTTTTAAAATGTTTTACCCGCCCTGTGAAAATTCCATTTTTTATTTAGCGAGAAAAGAACACAAATTAGAAAAAAGGTTAATGCCTTTTTTTAACAGCTGATAAAAAAACATTTATATATATTTTATGAAATGTGTAAACAAAAATGGTCAGTTGTCAGATCGCTTATTTATATCTGCTTGAGAAAACAAAAATTTTTTTATTTTAATATCTCCTATAATTAAGCAGCCGTATAGTTGTCTTTGGTTGGTTTTATACGATACTAAATATAAAGATAATTAAAATCGAATTTTCTGACTCTTTCGACTCAAAAGTCTTTTTTTTTGAACATTGTCTGGTAACGCTGTGCAAGAATAAAAGCCATTTGTTTTATAGGACAATTTCTGCCCTATTGATTTGTTCAGAGCAAAAAGTGCAATGCCTTTCGCCCTGCGAAAGGGCCAACATTTTTTACAAAGGAACACGCAACCCTTTAAGAGCGCAAGATTTTTTTGAGAAAAGAAAACAATTTTGATGATTATGTATGGCAACCGAAAAAAGTTGCGTTGCCTCTAAGACAACTCAATTATCAAGGCAACCGAACTGCAATTTTTGATTATGAATGTCAACTTAAAAAGGTTGCCATTTGCATTGAGTTACCAACTGAATATCTCAGAGTTTTGCATAAAGTTGCCAATTGAACCTGAGAATTTTTGACAGAAAACATGTATACTGTGGGAAAATAAAAATTGTTGTGTTCAAAGCGAAGAAGTTGAAAACGAATCCATAGGTCATTCAATTGGATATTCGCAAATTGAAGACAATCTAGACACAGCTCGAATGATTCGTAACAACATTATGCGTTCTGTTTCATAATTGAAACCGGCAATATATTTTTTAATATTGTTTTTTTTTTAATAAAATTTAAAAGACTGGAAAATTAATATATTAGGTTTAAAAATAATAAAAAATTCTTGGAATTTGTGATAAAAAGGCTTTAACATTTTTTGTCATTCTAGAAATGCAAATATCAAAAAGTTTTCAGTACCTCACAACACAATGTGACTATACATACATATATTATAAATAAAAAAAAAATAAACTTAATAAAATTAATATCGTGCATTTTTTTTTATAGCAAAAATTCAAGTGTCACGTTTGTTATTTTTAAAAAATTTTAAACGCTGTCAAATATACAAAGAAAAAATTTTTGGTTTCAAAATAGGTACTTGAAATTCCCCAACTTCTTGACAATAAGAAAAACTAAATAATGTACATTTTCCGTACACTTATTTTATAAAAAAGAACGGAAATAAAATACATAACTCATTGCAAAAAACATTATCCTAAAAAAACAGCCTTCCTAGCTATTTATCTATATAAAGTCACTTATTAATATTAAAACAGGAACATTCCAACACATCACTTATTCTAAAAATAAATCAAAGATAAATAAACTTCACTGCAAAACCCTTAACCTTATCCATTTTGATCATTTATGTTGTTACAGGCAACTGGTAATAAACAGTTGCCTCATCATCTCAAAAAAGTGACATATCGAATAAAACCATTTACAGTTAAACAAAATTTGACAGTTTTGTCAACTCAACTAAAAAAAAGTTGACATTCATAATCCCAACAAAATATTGCAGGGCAATATTATATTATACTAAGGCAACGAAAAAATCAGTTGCCTGTTCAAGTTGCCATACATAATCGCAAAAAGGATCGTAATTCATTTATATTAAAAAAAAATTCCCTTGGAAATGGTGTTGAATTACTAAAGAAACTTTTAAGGATTATTGATAATGTAAGATGGGATCTCAAAAAAGGAGACATATCGACTAAAACCATTTACAGTTAAACAAAATTATCTCTATTCTCTCAATCTGGAAAATATAGAAGTCAATTTTATTTTTTGGATAGGAGAGCGTAAAAACAAGACCATAGTGCAAATTAAAAATAAATAACAAGTTTAATTTTTTTAGTCTTTTAGAATTGCACTTTAAATAATTCCAAAAAACTAAGAACTTGTTCGCACACATACGAAGTAGAACACTTTTAGTTTGACGAATACGGTACGACCGTATTCTCCGAATTGTTGCCCCCCTTTATTATGCTTATGCCGAGGTGAGCCGAAAACTATTTTCACAGTGTTCGACAATAAAGCAAAGGCTTGATAAGCATTTGTGGTATTTCCTGGCCTTTCCAGATTGGATTTTTTCAGCCCATAGTTTAATCAAAATTTTATATTTGAATAAAAATTTTATTTATTACTTTTTTTTCATTCCAATTCTATTTTAATTTTGTGAGATTTAAATTTTTTTTGTTAGGTCACTCTTGCACTCACCGCTTTATATACCCGAACCAGTGTGCTCATACATGCACTCATACTAACATCCTTAGACATGCAGTGATATGCAGCAAAACCTTGTTAAAGCCAAGACACACATACAAGCAAACTATTAATTTAATCCTTTTTAATAACTCCTCTTCATCAAACATTTTAACTTATTTTAGTTTATTTTATTACTTATAATTAATTTTTCTACATTCAGTAAACAAATGAGCTGGTACGTACTCGTATCCAATTGTCTATCGCTGTTTACTCTACTTTTACGTATGAGCTTCCAAATAAGAGAATAAGATTAGAGAATCATAAATTGAATGTGAGGAAGTGAAGATGATTGCAAGTTTGAATTTTGTTCCGTAATCGGCTTAGTGCGATGCTACCAATCATACATTATCGATTTAATTCGATTTGTCATTAAACTAAAAATACTAATAAAAAGAATTCCCCTTTTAGTGTTTTAGTAGCCAATTAACAACACGAAGCAATAAGAGGGTAACATTTTCATCGATAATTGCGAATAAGAACAGAAGTTGTCATTTGCTATCAAACGGTTCCGTTGAGAGGCCGGCTAACAAACAACTTGGTAAACTCTGTCATTTTTAGAAAAAAAAAAAATTTTTTTTTATTTAAATTAGTATGTAAAACGGTTTTAAAAATTTTCACAACGTTGTAGCGGAATATTGAAAAAAATTAATATTTGCATTTTTATCAAAAATACACTAAAGTGAAACCAATTAGAAGAAATTAATTTTAAAAAATGAAAATTTTTACAAAAATCTCTAAAATAATTTTTCTAAAAAATTTTTAAAAAAATTTCAAAAACAATTTTTGCAAAAAATTTTTTAAAAAATTTCAAAAATAATTTTTAAAAAAATTTCAAAAATAAAATTTTTAAAAAATTTTTAAAAAAATTTCAAAAACAATTTTTCTAAAAAATTTTTAAAAAAATTTCAAAAACAATTTTTCTAAAAAAATTTCAAAAATAAAATTTCTAAAAAATTTTTAAAAAATTTCAAAAATATTTTTCAAAAAATTTCAAAAATAAAATTTTCTAAAAAATTTTTCAAAAAATTTCAAAAATAAAATTTTCTAAAAAATTTTTAAATAAATTTCAAAAATAAAATTTTCTAAAAAATTTTTAAAAAAATTTCAAAAATAAAATTTTCTAAAAAATTTTTAAAAAAATTTCAAAAATAATTTTTTTAAAAAAATTTTTAAAAAAATTTCAAAAATAATTTTTTTAAAAATTTAAACAAATTTGTTTTATTTAATTCTTCAAGATAAAGTTTTGTCCACTGAGTATTTAATAAAGGCAGAGGGTAGAGCTTTGGTTCCAATGCCGACCTATGGAGAAGGCAAAGTACACAAAATGTTAATTGTAAAAACAAAAAAAACTTTTCGAAGAATTATTATAATATTTTTTGTTATGGGAGAAGCATCGGTGGCAAGCCACTTATGGATCAGATGTTCAACTTGGATGGCATAAGTCTTTCCGATGGTCCATTCTTTAAACGATCTCTATAATGTAAAGGTGTAATGACGTTAAAGTGCCGAATTATCTCATGCTTTGGCTGTTGAATGATTTTATTGACGTACATTTTTGCTTTTAAATACCCTCAAAGCTGTGCTGAATCACATGATACTGGCGATCAATTAATATCGCCACGACTTGAGCTAACAGTGCCACCCTATGGGAACTACATACCGTGCAGGTTCATATCCTCAATATACAAACAAAAAAAATCTGATTTTCATCTCGTAACTGCTTGTGCGATGCCATTTTCGAAAAAGTACCGCTGGAACATGCCTCATCAGAATCGGCTTCAACAATCTCTCGCGGATTCTCATTTGGTCAAATGCGGCAATTATTCTTAATAACGAATCTTCTGAGCTGGCATTGACCAGCAATTGAGACCGTGCGCTACAGGTGGATTAAACATTATATTGTATTTTATTTCTTTAAACGCCGATTTTAGTGAAAATTTATCACACTTTGCAATGGTAACACTGAGTATTACAAAATTTAAAGTTGCCACACTTCAAGTCTTGGCAAAAATCTTCGATTTTTATTTTTAGTTTATTATTATTTTATAGTCTTTTTTTTATAAATTCAAATATATATATATATATCTGTATATATATAAAAATGGATGCATGAAATGTGTTCGTAACCGATAAACTCAAAAAATACTAAACCGATTTTGACCAAATTTTATATACATAATCTACGGACTGATGGGAGTGTTCGTCCGGCAGATGGCGCAATATTTAGTTTCTTTGCGTTTTGCCCGATAGAGACTAGCACGATTACCCTATCCTCTGTTTCGCTGAAAGAGTTGAGTACTTAATCGGTGTGTAACGGCGGTAATTAGTACTTTATTATTATAAAAATTTAAATTTTTCCACTTTAAAATATAAAAAAAATAAACTGTCTGTGTTATTACAATTTGGATTTTTGAATAAAACATTTTTTTCTATTATAAATAACTAAAAACTTTAAATTCGATTTTCTCCGAGATATAGTTCAAAATAAAAGAAAAGTTGGGGACCAGCAACGCCGGCCGGACCCACTAATATATATATATATATATATATATATATATATGTATATATATATATATATTTTTAATTAGTATAGAATTCCTACCTTCAAGTCCATGTTTTGAATTGCTCATGAAATATTGTTTTATAATCGTTTAAATGTTAATTACCAAAAATACCAAATAAATTTATTTACATACATACAAACATACATTTGAACATTATTTTACGATGTAAGATTATGATTTCTGACATGACCCAAAAATCCAATGTCAAATATTGTTACCGTAACTTGAGGATTTTGCTCAATAAACTTCTGTATTTGATGTCTACAATTCGAGTTGTCTTCTACTTTCAGTTCTTTTAAATATTTCGCTCTTAAGCAACTTAACGCATCGCATCTCAAATTATAATTGCCAAATATTGTCAGAGTTCTAAGATTTTCACACTTTTCTAAGACTGGCCTCAACAATTCATCTGTTAACTGGCAATAGCTTAAATCTAAAAATTGTAATTGCGCGGCGACACGTATTAGACATGCTTGAAAGTGTTCATCAAATTGAACGTAATGTAAAGTAAGAAATTGAAGTGTGTGCTGACAGCACATTGGCTGGAGGTAATGAAGCGTTAAATTAGAAAGTAAAGAATAACCAGAGCTTATATAAAGACTGGTTAAATTGCGGCCTAATATCTCCAATTGTTGTGTAGTTAAAAGGGGCGGATGTCTGAGATTAATGGTCAAATGTTTCACCAATGATAGTCGGTCGTAAATAATTTCATCGATTCTTTCACAAATAGAACCCAATAAGGTAAATACCTCATCGACGCTTAAATATTTAAATATTTCCAGCAGGCAATCATCATTCAAATCCAAAAGATTTATGGTATTCCGATAGTCGTCGGTCGCCGTTGAAGCCATCTGAAAGAGAAGGAAGACAAACATCATTAAAGATGTTTGAGTAACAACTAGTTAGAAAAGACATTTGAAGAAGAAAAAAGAGGAAGCATATGTATATCAGCATCATAAAATATTCCACATCAACATTGCTTTAATTCGCCACTATTGCAATACCAATTAATAGTAATTTTAGGATTTATATTTACAAAAAAAAATCATCTCTGGGTCACTTCACATTAACATAAAATACCACGCACACACACACAAAATTCAATGTATTCGCATCGCTTATGTAGAAAATTAAACACCGACTACATAAGAAGCGCCTGCGAAAGGAAGGAGGGCGACGAGACCAGCTGTTATAATAGTAGAAAATCTATTGCAAAATAAAAAATGTAAGCTAAAGCCTTTCTGCATGTGAGCGGAGATATATCTTCTTTTAAAAAATCTGTAATTATAAACGTGGTCAATCTTCTTTCCATTACTTAGACAAATTATGGCTCCAACTAAAGCAAACGATTAAATTTTCTCAAATTATTTTTTTTTTATATTATTTTATTCGAATAAAATTTTGAACGTCGTTTTCAATTTTGGCACTAAAGAATTTGAAATAATTGTGATTTAAAATATTTTATTATTTTATTATTTTATATATTTCTTTTATTTTATTATTTTTCAGTTTATTTTATTTTCTTTATTAAATTTTATATTTTAATTACATTCACAAAAATGTTATTCGTTTTTTTTTATTTATATTCTATATTTTAATTAGGTTCATAAAATTTTAATTGAATAAAATTTAATTTAATATAATTTAATTTTATGTAATTAAATGGATTTTTTTTAATTTTTTAATTTTGTTAAAAAGATGTTTTATTTATTTAATATGAAAATTTTTAAATTAAAATTAAAATTAAAGTATAAATTAATTAAGGGGGACAATAAAATTAATTAATTAATTTATTATATATTATATTTTAAATTTTTGTTTAATTTAATACGTTTTATTTTTATTTCATATTTTAAATTTGTTCAAAAGATGCTTTGTTAATTTAATTTAATTTTTTTTTATTCATATTTAATATTTTAATTATATTTACAAAATTTTTAAAAATTTGCCTTGTATTTTGCGGTTTTAATTAAATTTTTTTTTATTTCATATTTTAATTATGTTCATAAAAGTTTTATTTAATTTAATTTTATTTCTTTTATTAATATTTAATATTTAAATTATATTTACAATATTTTTAAGTAATTTAATTTGTTTGTAATGTTGATTGTCTTTTGCGGCTTGATATAAATTTTTTTTATTTATATTTTATATTTTAATTATGTTCATGAAACTTTTATTTAATTTAATTTTATTTCTTTTATTTATATTTTAATTTTCTTCCAAAGATTTAATTTAATTTTTTTATTCAATTTTTTTATTTATATTGAAATATTTTAATTACATATATTTACAAAATTTTTAAAAATTTGCCTTGTATTTTGCGGTTTTAATTAAATTTTTTTTTTATTTCATATTTTAATCATGTTCATGAAACTTTTATTTAATTTAATTTTATTTCTTTTATTTGTATTTTAATTTTCTTCCAAAGATTTAATTTAATTTTTTTATTCAATTTTTTTATTTATATTGAAATATTTTAATTACATATATTTACAAAATTTTTAAATAATTTTTTTTTAATTTGCATTGTATTTTGCGGTTTTAATTTAATTTTTTTTTTATTTTATATTTTAATTATGTTCATGAAATTTTTATTTAATTTAATTTTATTTGCTTTATTTATATTTTATATTTTAATTACATTTACAAAATTTCTAAGAAATTTAATTTTTTTTTGTAATTTTCATTGTATTTTGCGGTCTTATTTTAAATTGAAATTTAATGCGCATTTGCAGTGATTGAATTCTGAAAGCGAATTCGTTGGCGTTCATCCGATAAGACAGATAAGGCTTACGATTATATTTGATTTATAATGTGTGTATTACGTTTCTTTAAGTTTACGAATACATTACATACATTACAAATACAATTTCGATATTTAAACTCAACACACTAAGAAGTTAAGACGCAGAAATCGCGTGAATAACATTTACAATTTTCCTAATAAAATAAACTTGTGGGAGGCATTTCCTTTTTGGAAAATGTCGTAACAATATTTTAGCACATCTATTGTAAACAATAACTTCATTCCCCACCTGATTTCGATATCGTTTATATTAATTTAATCAATCCATTTCACATCTCGATTTCACTGGATAACTTTTGGCGATTAAAAATTTTGATTTTAGGCAAAAATATTTTCAAAGTTTTGTATGATTCGTAAAATAGCAAACAGTTAAGAGGCAATAAAAATAGCGAATGAGGAATAAAAACAAAATCATTTATTTATTATAAAACCATTTCTAACAGATGCAGAGTTGCCATATTCACTTTTTTTCTTCGCCTTCAAATATTGAGTGTGCGATATTTTTTTAAATAACTTTATATTGAATTTTGGAATTTGTTTAGAAATTAATTTTCACTTGCGGTACCATGAAGGCAATATATTTTATCTATATACAATATTTAGTGAATGTTGTGATATAATACGTAAAATTATATTTATATTTTAATATATATTTATATTCAAATTCATTTTTATATTTATTTTTATGTTTATATTCATATTTCTATTTATATTTTAATTTATACTTACATTCATATTTATATTTATATTCATATTTATGTCTATATTTGGATTGATATTTATATTTGTATATATAATTATTTTTATGTTTATGTTCATATTAATATTTATGTTTATATTTTTATTAGCATTTATATTTGTATATGTATTTATTTTTATATTCATAGTTATGTTTATATTTGCCTTCATATTTATATGTGTATTTATATTTATTTTTATATTAATTTTTCTATATAAATATATTAATATTTAGGTTTATATTTATATTTATGTTTATAGTTATATTTATATTTCTATTTATATTTGTATTCATATTCATATTTATAATTGCATTTATATTTGTTTTTATATTTATATTTGTATTCATATTTATTTTTGTATTTATATTTATATTTATATTTATATTTATATTTATATTTATATTTATATTTATATTTATATTTATATTTATATTTACATTCATATTTATATTTATATTTATATTTATATTTATATTTATATTTATATATTTATATTTATATTTATATTTATATTTATATTTATATTTATATTTATATTTATATTTATATTTATATTTATATCTATATTTATATTTATATTTATATTTATATTTATATTTATATTTATATTTATATTTATATTTATATTTATATTTATATTTATATTTATATTTATATTTATATTTATATTTATATTTATATTTATATTTATATTTATATTTATATTTATATTTATATTTATATTTATATTTATATTTATATTTATATTTATATTTATATTTATATTTATATTTATATTTATATTTATATTTATATTTATATTTATATTTATATTTATATTTATATTTATATTTATATTTATATTTATATTTATATTTATATTTATATTTATATTTATATTTATATTTATATTTATATTTATATTTATATTTATATTTATATTTATATTTATATTTATATTTATATTTATATTTATATTTATATTTGTATATACATATATTCTCATATTCATATTTATATATCTTTTTATATTTATATTTGTATATATATTTATATTCATATTTTTGTTTATATTTGTATTCATATTTATATTTGTATTCATATTTAAATTTATATTTGCATTTATTTTTATATTTATATTTATTTTCATAGTTATGTTTATATTTGCATTCATACTTATATTTGTATATATATTTATTCTTATATTCATATTCGTATTTATAGTGATATTTACATTCATATTTATGTTTATATTTGTATTTATTTTGATATTTCTATTTATATTTATTTTATATTTATATTTATATTTATATTTATATTTATATTTATATTTATATTTATATTTATATTTATATTTATATTTATATTTATATTTATATTTATATTTATATTTATATTTATATTTATATTTATATATATATTTATATTTATATTTATATTTATATTTATATTTATATTTATATTTATATTTATATTTATATTTATATTTATATTTATATTTATATTTATATTTATATTTATATTTATATTTATATTTATATTTATATTTATATTTATATTTATATTTATATTTATATTTATATTTATATTTATATTTATATTTATATTTATATTTATATTTATATTTATATTTATATTTATATTTATATTTATATTTATATTTATATTTATATTTATATTTATATTTATATTTATATTTATATTTATATTTATATTTATATTTATATTTATATTTATATTTATATTTATATTTATATTTATATTTATATTTATATTTATATTTATATTTATATTTATATTTATATTTATATTTATATTTGTATTCCTATTTGTATTTGTATATACATATATTCTCATATTCATATTTATATATCTTTTTATATTTATATTTGTATATATATTTATATTCATATTTTTGTTTATATTTGTATTCATATTTATATTTGTATTCATATTTAAATTTATATTTGCATTTATTTTTATATTTATTTTCATAGTTATGTTTATATTTGCATTCATACTTATATTTGTATATATATTTATTCTTATATTCATATTCGTATTTATAGTGATATTTACATTCATATTTATGTTTATATTTGTATTTATTTTGATATTTCTATTTATATTTATTTTATATTTATATTTATATTTATATTTATATTTATATTTATATTTATATTTATATTTATATTTATATTTATATTTATATTTATATTTATATTTATATTTATATTTATATTTATATTTATATTTATATTTATATTTATATTTATATTTATATTTATATTTATATTTGTATTCCTATTTGTATTTGTATATACATATATTCTCATATTCATATTTATATATCTTTTTATATTTATATTTGTATATATATTTATATTCATATTTTTGTTTATATTTGTATTCATATTTATATTTGTATTCATATTTAAATTTATATTTGCATTTATTTTTATATTTATTTTCATAGTTATGTTTATATTTGCATTCATACTTATATTTGTATATATATTTATTCTTATATTCATATTCGTATTTATAGTGATATTTACATTCATATTTATGTTTATATTTGTATTTATTTTGATATTTCTATTTATATTTATTTTATATTTATATTTATATTTATATTTATATTTATATTTATATTTATATTTATATTTATATTTATATTTATATTTATATTTCTATTTATATTTATATTTATATTTATATTTATATTTATATTTATATTTATATTTATATTTATATTTATATTTATATTTATATTTATATTTATATTTATATTTATATTTATATTTATATTTATATTTATATTTATATTTATATTTATATTTATATTTATATTTATATTTATATATATATTTATATTTATATTTATATTTATATTTATATTTATATTTATATTTATATTTATATTTATATTTATATTTATATTTATATTTATATTTATATTTATATTTATATTTATATTTATATTTATATTTATATTTATATTTATATTTATATTTATATTTATATTTATATTTATATTTATATTTATATTTATATTTATATTTATATTTATATTTATATTTATATTTATATTTATATTTATATTTATATTTATATTTATATTTATATTTATATTTACATTTGTATTCCTATTTGTATTTGTATATACATATATTCTCATATTCATATTTATATATCTTTTTATATTTATATTTGTATATATATTTATATTCATATTTTTGTTTATATTTGTATTCATATTTATATTTGTATTCATATTTAAATTTATATTTGCATTTATTTTTATATTTATATTTATTTTCATAGTTATGTTTATATTTGCATTCATACTTATATTTGTATATATATTTATTCTTATATTCATATTCGTATTTATAGTGATATTTACATTCATATTTATGTTTATATTTGTATTTATTTTGATATTTCTATTTACATTTATTTTATATTTATATTTATATTTGTATTTAGATTTATTTTTATATTTCTATTTAGATTTGTATATATATTTATTCTTATATTCATATTTATATTTGCGTTCATATTTATATTTGTATATATATTTATATTTAATTATATATTTCTCTTTATATATTCCTATTTATTTTTAAGTTCATATTTATATTTATGTTTTTTGTTTTTTATATTTCTCTTTATATTTATGTTTTTTTTTTTATTTCTATTTATATTTATATTAATGTTAATTATTATTTTTTTTTTAAATATAAATTTATTCGTTTGAAATATACAAAAACATATATTTTACAACTTAGTGTGTGCTAATAACCTTAAACTGCATTTAATTCGCGGAGTTTCAGTAGCAGCTTTTAAAAATACGACTTAGGGAAAAATTCCGATATCTCTGTCAGCTATGGGCGTCACGGTCATATCATTCTTCCTGAGAGCGTATTAAACTTTTAAGCCTTTAAATTGCGTTTATAGAATATGTGAACTGTGTTTGTATAATTTTGTATAACGCAATATATATAGAGAAAACATTAATTGTTTATAATGTTTTATTAAAAAAGATATTTCGACTTTAAATAAATAAAATAAATAAGAAAAAATACCTCCAGTATTATAACAAAAACTTTTACATAAAAGAAAATCCTCCTCGTCTATACTGAACATTGAAGCCGGAAACTATGTCAGGTTCTCATTCAGCAAAATCAGAACGAGTACGATTAGTTTCACCTAAAGAAATTTCAAATCAAACTAAAGATTTAGAAAATATAAAAAATATAAATCAAAATAACAATTAATAAGAAAAAAATATATAACGCAACTATACTACAGGTGAACGTGCTTTATATGAAATCGTGTGAGGTGCAGCAGCTCGCAAAACCCTAGTAAAGAATAGTTTGAATTTGAAGAGGAACCAGCAATTAAATAAATCGCTAAACTTTTATAACACTGAGTAAAAGTTCTCGTTTTCAGAAACTTTCTGTGTTGCCAAATTAAAATGATCCGCCTGTAAAAAGATTCATTTTTAATTCGCAAAATAAAGAAAAACACCTCAGAATGTATTTTTATCTGAATCTATTATCAAAATTGAATAAAAGAAAACGTGCTGCTTGCAAACAAAGTAAACAAAAATAAATGTCGTGATTTGCTATTCATCTACTATATTTAAATTGATCGCAAAAAGTGTAAAATTAAAATCCCCAAATGAAAGCACTGCAGACTCGCCTCTGCAAAAAAACAAAATGATAATAATTCTATTTGTTGGAATTTGATTATACATTTTGTATTTATTTGCGTTCTACACATGATGTCTATGGGTCCTAAGTATATGCAAACATATACTTGAATACACACTTGCATAGACAAGTATTTACCAGTTGACCGTAACATGCGCCTTTGCATTTCCCTGATACCATTTGCTACAAGCTGGCAATGGAAGATACCGAAGAAATTGTTTGTATGTGATACCCGCAATTCCGTCGAAGTAAGAAATCGAAGCAAAGAAAATGGGAATGAATAATGCATAGACTACTACATCGGACGTCGAGGGTTCGATTTCTGCCTAGAACATGGGTGTTAACCTTAGGGCGGCCAAAAGCTTTGCAGGTTCAGTTGCTTAAAAAAATATATATATATTAGGACTGCAGCCTCGTCAATTTTGTATATCACAGTAATGACATATATATATATACATATGTATATACAATTATATATTATATATATACAATTATGTATTTCGTGGGAAATTCGAAGTCTGCTTTGAGTGAATTCAACGTTAAAAGGCCGGAAGACTCGTCGCTTTGTATTTAGCGAATAAATTTTCTTGGGAAATTCGAAGTCTGCTTTGAATGAATTCAACGTTAATAGGCCAGAAACCTTGTCAATTTATATTTAGCGAATAAGGGAAATTCCACCTAGAATTTCCAAACTAACTTAACATGCAAAGCTTTTGGCTTGGCAGCAAAAAAAACACCCAAAGTCTACTCAGGAATTGAACCCGCGACTTCCGCTTAAGTAGGCTACGCATGATTCGTCTAAAGATGCACCCAATGAACTAATGAAAGAATTCAGGGTTAAGATCTATGGACCCTCATCAATTACATCAAGAACTTGCAGAAAAACAAATCCAATACCTCTTATTTGAAAGGTAATATCGATATAGTGTAATGGCGATATAGTGCAAGGTTATGATAAGTTTATATAATAAAAAATCAATGACCAACTCGAAAATATTACGTGCATATACACTTTTTCTGAATTAATAAACTTGGCGATAATAATGTGGCACATATACAAGTTACAAACCCCAAAATACTTTTTTCTAAATGTTTTCTTTTAATTTCTTCTTTATTGGAATCTCTCTAAACACTATATTTATATAAAAAATCAGCACTTCTATGAATCCGATTTGGTAATTTTTTAAATTTCGCGCCATTGTGCGAATTAGTTAATTCAAAACTGAATTTCCCTAATATTGCTTTCTTTGGCCAACAAATGCTGCACAAAAGCGAAGCCCTCGGAATAGTATTTACCATTACAATTTTTTAATGACATTCAATATTAATTTTGGGGATTTTGGGCATTATGGGTTTTTAAATACGAGAAAAAGAAAGAAAAATAAATAACCAATTTATAATATAAATAAAAATATGCAACGTTAATATGCCTCTGTAAGCGAATGAATAATGCACAGCCTAGTAAACCGGAAGTTGCGGCTGCGATTCCTGCCTAGATCCTGGATATTTTCCTGCGGGCAAGCCGAAAGCTTTGCAGGTTAAGTTGGTTACAAAAAAAAAAAAAAAAAAAAAAATAACAAAAAATCTGGGAAACACTGGGAAAACAATTTGTAGCAAATAACAAAATATGAAGAAGGATAACTTCGAAAGGAATCTTGATAGAATGGTGAGCAACTAAGAAAGATAAAGTCATAGAATTCAATAGTGGAAAAGCAATGTTCCGAATTGCCATGGAAGAAAACGATTTTTTAACTAAAATAAATTAGTTTCTAGGAGATTATAACGTACTGACCTATTTCGGCTTCAGTCCATATTCAAAAGTTAAGTTATTACTCGTTGTCTTACTTTCCCCTAGAAATCATTTATTTGGTTATTTATTTAAATAATATAATTTATTATTGTTTGCATTAAATAATATTTTCTTAAGTGTAGGCCAGAGGAAATCAATATTTGCAATCGTAAACCAAAGGGCTTTTAACATCTTTTCTAAGTCCAACTTCGTTTAATAAATAAAGCATATAGGAAATATTTTAAAAGCTTTAAGCGCAAAAGCATTCAAATATATTCAATAAAAATCTCTTTATGGAGAAATTTAATAGACAATTAATTTATTTTTAATTCTTTTTAAATTAAAATATTTACAAAAAATGTTAGTCTCAGCGATTATTTGTTTATTTGCAAATCTTTGGCCAATTGGGTTATACGATAAATGAATTACTGACTGTGGGTAACATTTTCATACAACGAACATAATCATTTCTCATCAAAAGCTTTACGTATTCCAACTGAAAAATATTCCTTATACGTGTTGGCAAAACTGTTTATATTTTTATGGATTGGTCCACTACGGGGCTGTGTAAATGATTTAAAATAAAATAAGCAAATCAAAACAAAGAGAAGCAAATAGTCCCAAAGTCGAACAGACAGATACACCACAAAGGAGAAGATGTATCATAGAAGTAGATGAGCCAGTGTCGACGGTTTTACTACTAAACTAAATTTTCCACATCGTTAATTTATATTAATATGATTCTTTTATATTATTTAGCACTTTTCACTTTTTCACTTGCGAGTCAAGCACGTCAACAATCTCTACCCTCGTTTGGTACTCTACTTTTGTACTGAAAAGGAAAGACCCAAAGTGTCAAAAGCCAATATTTTTTTTTTCTATTGCCCCCTCATAATCTTATAAGTATATAATTTATTTAATACATACACACATATTTCATACATAATTTAAAAAAAAATATACTATATACATACATACAATAAATATATATAAAGCTTTTGATTTCAAAGTTTCAACACAAAAGTGGTTTAAAGTGTTTACTGACGTTCATTTATAAACATATAAGAATTCTTGTAATAGTACAGTGATCGCCAAATGCTTGTTTTGAAAGTAGTATTTATATGAAAATAGAATTTGTGGTTTAATAAAGACAAGAATAGGTAAACCAATTGGATCAGAGGAGAAAAATAAGAATATATAATTATAAATTTTTTTTTTATATAAAAAAATTATTTTTTTATTTAAAAAACTTATTTAAATATGTTACCTTAGCCAGTTTCTATATATCAATATTAAATAATTGCAAATAAAGAAAACAAGTAAAAGGCTATATTCGATTGTGGCGAATCTTATACGAGTATACCCTTCTCCAAACTACGGTCCTGTACACTACAGTAGTCATACCGCATTAAAGTAAACTTTAATTTTGAATTATATACGTATTCCCCATTACTAAGAAATTTTTAAAATTTTGATAATAAAAATTAAATTTTTTTTTCCTATTTAGGGAGTTAGTCTGAGAGTACATTGTTATGGCTGGTAATCGAAGCGTTCGAGGTAGGATACCCTTTGGGTATTCATAGCTTATTTTTCCATTCTTATCAATAAATATATTTCTCCCAATATTTCTTTTATTCAACATCCGATTTTAATGTTTTTCATACTGAATAATTTTGAGAACAGGCGGAACAGATGGCTTTTTAAGTTTTCGATTTCAAGTAAAAGTTAAGCTGAATTTAAATTGAAAACAAAAATAGCGAGGGCAGACAGACAGAGAGACAAACTGATAAAGCTCAATCAACTCCATTTTTTATATGGTTCCACTTTTTTTTTTTTGGTTTTTAAATTTGCTTTTTTAAGCACTCTTAATATTTGTGTAATATTTTATTTTTATAAATTTTCTTTTAACAAATAAATGAGAATCACAACAGCAAAACTGGAATATATACGTTTGCCTAAACCTTTTCTTAATAAAAGTACATATAAAATATAACAGAATGATTAAAAAAATTATTTTTACAAGAAGAAAATAATTTCTATAAATCTTAAAAATGACAGAAAATATTTTGTACCAAACAGCTGTTTATTTTTAAATGTCTTCCAAAATTAATCAATTAAATAATAAATCAATTTTAATGCATTTGTAATATAAAGGTTAAAAATAAAAAAGTTTTAAATATAAGCAACTTTTAATAATAAAAAAAAATAATTTAAAGTAATAAACTATATTCCAAAAAAAATTATTATAATTATTTTATTATTTTTATTTTTTTTTATTAATGAATTAAATAATAAATCAAGTTCACTGCATTTAAAATATTAAGGTTGGGTATAAATATGTTTTAAATATTAAATAGGCAACTTTTAATATTAATAAAAATATTTTAAAATTATTATATTTAAAAAAAAATATTTTATTTATTTTTATTTTTTATATTTTTATTAATCAATTAAATAATAAATCAATTTCACTGCATTTAAAATATTAAGGGTGGGAATAAATTTGTTTTAAATATTAAATATGCCACTTTTAATATTAATAAAAATATTTTAAAATTATTATATTTAAAAAAAAAAATTTATTTATTTTTATTTTTTATATTTTTATTAATCAATTAAATAATAAATCAATTTCACTGCATTTATAATATTAAGGTTGGGAATAAATATGTTTTAAATATTAAATAGGCAACTTTTAATATTAATAAAAATATTTTAAAATTATTATATTTAAAAAAAAATATTTTATTTATTTTTATTTTTTACATTTTTATTAATCAATTAAATAATAAATCAATTTCACTGCATTTATAATATTAAGGGTGGGAATAAATATGTTTTAAATATTAAATAGGCAACTTTTAATATTAATAAAAATATTTTAAAATTATTATATTTAAAAAAAAATATTTTATTTATTTTTATTTTTTACATTTTTATTAATCAATTAAATAATAAATCAATTTCACTGCATTTGTAATATTAAGGTTGGGAATAAATATGTTTTAAATATTAAATAGGCAACTTTTAATATTAATAAAAATATTTTAAAATTATTATAATTAAAAAAAAATTTTATTTATTTTTATTTTTTATATTTTTATTAATCAATTAAATAATAAATCAATTTCACTGCATTTAAAATATTAAGGGTGGGAATAAATTTGTTTTAAATATTAAATATGCCACTTTTAATATTAATAAAAATATTTTAAAATTATTATATTTAAAAAAAAAAAATTTATTTATTTTTATTTTTTATATTTTTATTAATCAATTAAATAATAAATCAATTTCACTGCATTTATAATATTAAGGTTGGGAATAAATATGTTTTAAATATTAAATAGGCAACTTTTAATATTAATAAAAATATTTTAAAATTATTATATTTAAAAAAAAATATTTTATTTATTTTTATTTTTTACATTTTTATTAATCAATTAAATAATAAATCAATTTCACTGCATTTGTAATATTAAGGTTGGGAATAAATATGTTTTAAATATTAAATAGGTAACTTTTAATATTAATAAAAATATTTTAAAATTATTATAATTAAAAAAAATTTTTTTATTTATTTTTATTTTTTATATTTTTATTAATCAATTAAATAATAAATCAATTTCACTGCATTTGTAATATTAAGGTTGGGAATAAATATGTTTTAAATATTAAATAGGCAACTTTTAATATTAATAAAAATATTTTAAAATTATTATAATTAAAAAAAATTTTTTTATTTATTTTTATTTTTTATATTTTTATTAATCAATTAAATAATAAATCAATTTCACTGCATTTGTAATATTAAGGTTGGGAATAAATATGTTTTAAATATTAAATATGCAACTTTTAATATTAATAAAAATATTTTAAAATATTAATTATATTTTAAAAAACTAAATAAAAATAAATTCGACTGCAAAATTGTTATTAATTCATTTGCAATCATGTTTCGGAAAGTATTTGAAATGCGAATGAAATATTTTTTGCTTGGTTCGTAAACTTTTGTGTGTGATTGTATATTTCATAGACGTCACACTCTGGCTTAACTGTGGCGCGACCTATGGCGACGTAATGTTTATCTAAATTGTTATTTTTCACACTCGCGCAGTTCAATGAGTTCGTGAAAATTACGTTTGGGATTCTGAGTTTTACTAGCCTGTGTGTGGATGTGTGTGCACGTGGGCCACTCATACTACGTAGATATGTGGCAAATTCAACACAGTCGTAAAATGTATAGGGCCTTTATTTTGTGGTTTAGTTTAGTACACTTTAATTTTTCAGGTTGTTTTGAAATTCCACCTGAAAAAAATCTTTTCGAATTTCTCTGCCATGCTATAACTTTCGATACTTAATTATCGTTGTAAATAAATAATTACATTATTTAAATAATTATCGATAAATAATTATCGTTGCAAAACTGATTTGGAAAAATGCGTTTTAATTCGAAAATTTGTGAGCGATATTCTTATTCATCTTTAATCGTAAATAATTGTATCACGTTCGGTCCGTTTAGGAAGTACCTGCACGTCTGAAGTTAATACAAAAACTTTGTTTAAGTTTACTTTTCTTTCTACTTTTTTAATATAAAAATTCGGATCAATATTTTGACGAAATGAAAATAAAGAACGAGAAAATATGACGAAATTTGAAATCTCGTTTCGAAATGCTAGCAATGTGAACGGGCCCTAACTATATATATTTTCAATCCAATTCATTTCCAATTAATTCCATTTTAATTGTTCCACTTATAATAATTAATTATTTAATTGTTCAGGTACATCATGGAATCGGACTCGTGATATTGAACCATATTCCGAAGAAGCACAAAAGAATATCACTGAGAATGATATTAATTATTTCATATTACTTATTATTAAAAAAATAATATTTATATTTTTCTTCCGATTTTATTTTCCAATAAATCGAATTTTGATTAGCTAAATTTTCAATAATTCTCATTTATTTGTTAAAAAAAAAAAAAAAAATTATAGAATTAAAATATTACGAGTACTTTATAAGATCCGAGTTACAAATAGAAATCAAACAATATGGGTATGGGGAGAAAGGCTTTATGAAATAGTAATAAAGGCAATATTAATCTAGTCATGGCTGCTCCGAAATTTTACCTCAGAAAATAATTTCTACGAATTACTATGCCTTGCTATTCCTTTCGATTCGAACTACATACTAAACATCATCGTTGTACAATTGCCTACAATAAATACGCCTTAACCCCAAACTCTGTAAATTCCGAACGTTTCAAAGGTAACTCATGATACATTATCGCTTGAATTTTAGCGAATACAAGGCGAAAGGCAGTTCGACAAGCAATCGAACGCATCAACCCACTATTCTGTAGTAAATTATCCTTAAACGAGAGTAGTAAAATATATATATATATTTTTTCTTTACCATAATCGTATGAGGCCTTCTGGAAGGCCTCCTAATTATTTGTTTTTATCCCGTCGACTGTTGTCGTTAAATTTAAAACCGAAGGATCAAATGTTATAGTTGTTTATTTAAGGTTGTTTATTCTTGCTTGCAAGAGCATGAATGTATTTAATATTCTATGCTGTGATATCAGCCTCATTTAGGACGAAATATTTGCACACTTTAATTGCATTTAAGGCAAAAGCAAGTTCTTATTGATTTTTTTTTATATATATATATATATACTGTTTTGCTTTTAATACTTCCTTATATCCGAAGTATGTAAGTTGTACACAGAAAAACTAAAGCTGCTGTCCAGACTTGCAACTTTTGTTGCAGCAATTTTTGGTTTATTAGGCGAGAGAGTTAAAAAGCTTAAAATGGCGTGGGGTACAGACTTTCTTAAACTCTTACATAGATATATATAAAAATTACAGAGGCAAAATTTCATTATGAAGACACTAATGGGATTCAAAATTTTTATAAAATTGCAGCAACTAATATTGGAAGTCTGTGTAGATATTGAGAAATTAATTTTTTAAATCAAAGTAAATGAATATTAAGATTATTTACAAGTAGAAAACTGATTGAATTATTCCATCGAGATTCAGATTCCAAATTATCATATCAGATATGATATCATCATTATCCGATCATACTCGCCTTACATTTAGAATCGATTATCAGCTCATTCACTCAGTTTCTTTTTTAAACTGATTTTTTTCAGTTTAAATTGGGGTATACTTAAACCGCGGGGTATTTCACAATTTGCCTTAAATCCATTAATATAAATATCAGGCCCATTTTTCATTGCTCTAGAACCGCAGAAAATTTATCTACATTTTTGGCCATTTGCCAAAAAAAATGTAGTTGGCTAAAAATCTGTTGGCCGTTTATTTTTTATGAACTTTGCAACACCAAAGTACGGGAACAAGTTTTGTCAACTGCCTCCAAATTGGTTAATGAGAAATGCGTACCATCATCAGCATCATTAACACCCATAACAATCCATTCTTATCAAGGCGCAAAAAGAGTACACACACACACACACACACCCGACCTCATGCATAAGCGGAGAGAATGGAAGTTAGAAGTTAAATTTTCAAGAATCAATAAAAATTTAATTTGATTTTCTATTAAGCCTAAGCTGTTATTCCTAGCATTGCCAGTGGAATTAGTTGCAGCAAAGAAACGAAGCAGCATTAGACAACTGGCCTCCTAACAAAATTCCAATGTTAAAAATAGAGAGCAAACTAATATCGGTTTACATTAGAGACAAGAAGGTGAACAAACTTTTAAAAGCAATTTATCACGCTTACAACCAGGAAATGGAACAGCGTGAAAGGGTGGCCCATTGATAGAGTCGAATATACATATATTTTATACAATGAAATCACAAAAAAAAACTGTATTGGAAAAAAGGCGAGTTGGGGCCTTTCTATGTGAGGCTGACGATATGTATTACATGCAAAACATAAATTGAAAATTTGATATAATCATGAGTTAATTTGGTACAGCCTCTATGAGGTATAAAATGTGACGTAAGAGCAAGTTACTCACCATAATTACGTGAGCCTTGCTCATCTCTATTTAAGATACTCTTGTATGTATGCAAGCAAGGATGCATGGCCCCAGTGCTCTGTGTGTACTTATTTTCCTACTGCTTTTCAATTTTCTATAACGACTTAATTTTGTTTGTTTGCCAAAGCCTTTTAAATTAATACCTCCTCCTCCTCTGCGTGTTAGGTTAATTTTTTTAAGCAAAATACTTTTCTTGACACACATACGAGTACACAATTTCTATAATTCTCAATATCCAGCCGTATAATTTTATTTTAATAAAAATTTTTGCTCAAAGAATTTAAGGGCATAATTAACATCTCCCGCAACTTCATTGTTGTCGTTGTTAACAAAAATCGGCAAATGGCAAGGACATTCCTTTAATTTTATTACATCACAACACAAATAATAATAGCAGCAACAACAACAACACAGAAGATGTACAAAAACAACAATGGCAACAACCAAGTTATAAATAAATAGAAAAACCAGTGAAGCAACAATGTCAACTTGTCGTCCATAAACACGCCATTATATTGAATTTAATTATACAGTTACGCTGTTTTGTTTTTAGACCAATCAACAGGAAGACACCCCTACACCCATACCAAATTAATTATAGTTCGTCTTATTAATATGTTACATTCACAACAAACTTTACAGTTCATTCACAATTAATATGAGTAATTCAATTTAGTCCTCAGTAACTATTAGGACTAACATCACAAGAGTCCTCAATACCACATTACTTTTTCATGCATTACCGCCTCTGTGCAAGCACAGTTGGCAATGCTGGACCCAAAGGAGAGCCTATTTTGTAAAACTCGTTGCTGGTGTTATCCAACAATCTACCTTATATAGATAAAGGCATTTGCAAGAAATTATCTCCAGTAGAGTATGGGGGTAACTCTAGAAAAATGCTGTCATCATGACAGGGGTCAATCTCCAACAGTGCCGGTTGAATAGCATCATCACCAACATTATCGGCTTGATCGAGTTGACAATAATCTTATTCTACCAAGCGATACTTTTGTGTTTATCCAACCTAATACATGTACTACTGATGGAGACAACCAAGTACGAGGTTGGAACAATATATTCCCAGGGTTATGTACTTGGTTAGGCAATTATTATCTATTAAGTCCGTTTGTGCCAGAACGAACTCCATCATTAGCTTTTGTTTCAGGATAATATACATACAACTGAATATTCAAAATCCTGCATTAAACTTTCGAAACATACTTACAGTGGGGTTATGCAAATGCGCGTAGTGATAGTACTTTGCAAAAATCTAAATGGTTTCTTTTTATGCATTATTAATTTTAAGCAATGAATTTATGTTAAACGCTTCCTAATCCAGCAATTATGACGGATTTAAGCTTTCTGTTTCGCTGAACTTGCAGTGCCAATCAAGTTTTTGGCGTAGAATTCAGTACCAAAAGGATTCAGTACGCAAGGAATATGTATTATTTCTATATTCGAAATGCAACTTAGAAACTGTTCAGATATACGAGGGGCACATATTGTTTTTTGCTGGTGTAGTAATTTATTTCCGGCCTATGTTCGTATTATTTAATGAACCGTTTTGAAAATGTGAGCCCTTTCTAAACCCTCATTACCCTCAACTAAAATTTTAACGGAGTTTGTCTGAACCACTACAGAGGAGAAGATTGGCCTGGCGTTAAAATCGCCAAGGTCTAATACAAATAAATGGTCGTATTAAAACTGCTGGCGAACGAAGTATAGCGATGGAAGGGGACTACGAAATAGTGGCAGTATGCTTCGGCTTAAATGAGTTTACTGTTCCAGCATCAGAAAATTACATTTTCTGTAGCGGGCTAAAAGCTAAAGGAATATTTATATATAATATGACCATTTACAATTGGATAATGATAAAATGTAATTATAACATAAAGAATATTGTAATCATATATATTTATATATGTACATATCCATTTACAAAAAGCAAATACAATTACAAAATGGGAATACAAAATACATGTATACGCCATGTGTTTGTATTTGTACAAAGAACACATATATTCCAATTGCTTGTGAAGAAAAATTAATGGCAAGCTAATGGGCCTTTGGATTCTCTGTGAGTTATATCTGTTATAGTTGGTTATACAGTATAATCTCGATAGAGCGGACCAAAAATACATTGTAAAACAGATAAAAGTGTTATATTCGACTGTAGAAAACTTTAATTTTGCAATTTATTTCATATTACAGTATAATCTCGATAGTGCGAAGAAATAAAAACCCAGTGGTGTCCGAAATATCAAAATGTCCGAATTTCCGAAACAAGAGAAAAATTAAAGTAGTCTTTTGTAAAGATATATGCATATATTGTGTATAAATTTAATTTAACTCTGAGTAAAAATAATAATTTTTAAAAAATTATTATATTAATTGTTCCATAAATAGTTGGATATTTTCATCTGTCGAAATTTAATATCGTTTTCCATTTTGTATGGAGCAACTCGTAAGCTTTTTAGTCTTAAAATATCACCAGCTGGCAGTTCCTGCTCGTCGCAATATTTTATACAGGTATTAACAGCAGATATGGTTTCAGAATGCTGTGTTTTCGGAAAATTATCTCATTATCATTTTTGTTCAACTTCGTCATTCAACGAATCATTTACCTCATTGGAATTATAAATGTCAGGTGCTAAATGAACAATTAAATCAATTACTTTGGCAGAATCGATGCGTGTCAGTCTTGCTAGAGGAACTTATATCGTCTGTGCCCAGTTCGTCTTCATAAAGAATTTTATTTAAGCACTTTTTAAGAATATTTGTCCCAACGTTATCCCAAGTACTGGAAAAAAGCACACATTTTTTAATGTAAAAGTTTTAAGAACCTCTACAAGATTTTCTAAACTTGATAAAATATCTGACCAACATTTTTGACGATATTATACTGTATTGAGTGACGCCATTTTCGGAGTTTAAAATTTTTTAATATAAATAAGAAGAAAAAAAATGTGATGTCAAATAAAACCCTTTCTTAAATTGGCAACACTTTTCATTAATCCCATGTCAAAAAATCAAATTTTAAGTAAATAAATCCTATGACTTGTGTTAAACAATTTTTATAGAAACGAATATTCAATAAAGATGATTTAAAATATTTTAGCTACAAAAATTTTTAACGAAAAGGTTCTTTTAACCCAACAAGTCCCCTGGGGGTTTATACAAGTTGTTAATACACAATTAAAAATAAAATTCTGCTGTTTAGGGGTAAGACCCACAAAAATTGGCAACATTGTTTTCCATATATAAACCGAAATCTTGTCTGTTATTAGATTTTGACAAAGTCGATACAATATTATTTTTTTTTTTTTTAATTATACTAATAAATACAACACTGTAAAGAAAAAGTTTGTGCGATAATTGAGAGGAAGGCCAGGTGAGAAGTGGCACCATCGTGTTGAAGGCACATATCGTCATGGTCCATATTATCAATTTCTGGCCACAAGTAGTTTATTATCATTTCTCGATGGTAAGTGCTAAGCCGACCTCATTTGCGAAGTAGCATAGAGCGATGACGCAGCATCGGATTGTCACTCTTTGTCGATGGATCTGCTTTACCAATCACGGCTGGATTCTCAGTTGGGAAATTGCGGCAATTCTGCTTGTTAACGAATCCGGTATTGTGAAACTGACTCTCAATTACCATCGAGCATTATGGTTGGGCCACCGTATATTAATTCTTTTTCCTTTATTTCTCTATTTTTTTATTTTATAAAAATAAAATGAAAATAAAAATGGCCTAAAGCCATTGTTTTTTTTTTATTATTATAACAATCATATCTTGCCCATATCAAAAGCACATTGCAAACGCTGTTCATTTCGAGAAAGATTTCAATTTTACCCTATTAGATTGTGGTGTAGTGTAAATGCATTATTAGATTGGCTGGCAAAATTCGGTTAAATTTCCTTTGATTTGAACAAATAAAAATCGTTCCGTCTATTGGCAAATATTATCTCCAAATTGAAAAACTATATAATTTTTAAAAATAAAATGAAAGGATGCAAGTTTGAAATGTTCCTTTTTAGCAGAGCAGCACGTTGGCTGCAGGCACATTAATACATACGTAAACCTTTATAGACTTGTTTTATTGTTATTTGCTATTTATTATATTTAGTATGTTGCTTATCTAATCAACAAGTATTTCGATTTTTCATGCTTATCTGCTTAATAGCTTAACAGACACAGGCACAGGCACTGGCACTGCCACAGTCCCTATTACAGTAGTACTCTTGGAATCATGTCTAAACATTCAACCCCTTACACGAACTGAATACTTTAGAAGGCAATCAAATTATCAATAAAATTGAACACATTCAAAGTTAAAAAGGTTACTCACCCACACACACTTAAGTACAGGCATTTACAACAACTCGCCTTAGTAACACAGTTTTTGTTGTTGAAGCCGATGTTGATGACTTTTGAGACCATAAAACCCAAATAAGTTAAAAACAAATATGTAAGCAAGTGAATCGATTCGAGCTAAAAATAATTGAAAATAATGTAGAAATGCGGGAATTTTAAGCCAATTTCAATTAACATAAAAGTGGCTGCCTGCTTAAATAGAGAATGTTTTCAATATCAGCACTTCGAATGAATTGCTTTACATGGCATGCAAATTGTATTTTATTGTATAGATGCAGAACCCAATTTAAAGGCGCAATTTGCGCACCACTTGAGTTTGATTAAAATAAAATAACATTTCGGTTTAAATATTTTATACAGTCGGAGATATAATTTTAGCCATTTAATAGCAAAAATCCAGATTGGAAGCTCAAACTTAAAAACCATTTAGGCTGTATGTGAGCTTTAAGCTTTTTTAGGAATTACTGCATTCTTTTGCTGGACTTGGTATCGTTATTATACTTTAAAATGATTAAAGAAGGCGGTTCAAACGGTTCATATTCGCGCTATTTTTATATTAAATACAGTCGTTGAGCAAGCTTGAGCTTAGCTCAGCTCAGTGAATTATTTTCCAGATCAATAGCTTTTTGTCTTGGCATATTAAGGAACCAACTAAGCTGAGCTAAGCTGGGACTACTTTGTTACATCGAGTGGATAGGCGGTGTTTTCTTCATCTAAATATCTCTAAAGCAATGTAAGAGGTGTGATCTAAAAATTTCGCTTCTTTTCAATTTTTTCCAAAATTATTTATTTATCCTTGTACCCTTCAAAGTAATCCCTCTCAGATATAATACACTTATGGCAGCGTTTTTGCCAATCCATGAAACACTTCTGAAACAAGCTTCTGCTTCGATTTTCTTTCATCTCGTCAATCGTAGCAAAAGGCTTTCCTTTCATCGGTATTTGCAGTTTTGGGAAGAGGAAAAAGTCAACTGGGGCTAAGTCCGATGAATACCTTTGTTGAGGCATGATTATGGTTTTGTATTTGGACAAAAACTGAGGCACAAGCATCAATGTGTGAGGTGGTATGTTATCATGGTGTAAAATCCATTATTGGTTTTTACATAAAAAGAATCCCAAAACGTTTCTGACGAACTGTTTCACGCAAAGGGCGCATAACTTCACGATAATACTCCTTATTGACAACACGTTTTAGCGGCAAGAATTGATGATGTACCAGGCCATTGCAATCGAAGAAAACAGTGAGGAAACCCCTCACATTGGCGTGCTTTTTCGGTGTTGGCTATTCTGAACGCTTCCATTGGGAGGTATGGCTATGGTTTCAATATGATAAACATACTCATGATTCGTAATCAGTTATGACGTTTTTGAGCCAATCGGGATCGTTGTTGACGACATTCAACGACTCCTATGCGACGTTGTTTTTGCTCAAAATTTACCAAAAAATCGAGGAGCCCACCAAAAAAACACGACTAAAATTTTTATCTGTCAAAAAAAAAAAAACTGACAATCCAAAATGACAGATATTGCCAATATCTATAACAGACATGAGTACTAACTTGCGTAACTCACTGATTTTGAAAATAACGCTTATTTTCTAACACACCTCGTATACCAATTCATTTTAGATTTTTTTTTTTTACTTCATACTGCTTCGCGGCTACACTGCTTCCGTGTCCACTGAAAAATGTTGGACGTTATTCTGTCGTACGCAGTTTTAGTAGGTACATGCTTTAATTCCATTTTTTTAACGATTTCCCCACTGGTGGTGGGATCTCTTTTCCTTCTTAATAAAAAAAAAAAATTAATTCAAAATAGCGTACCTCAAAATTAATACGTGCAGATATTTGGCGTGCTATTTGGATGCATTCTTAATTGCAGCAAATTTGAATTTTATACAAAAGTGCATTCAATTCTATGCACACATCCATCTATACATACATCCATACATACATACATATATATCTTTGCTCCTGAGTATTTATGTACGCAAACAAAGAATGCATTTCAAAAGTATTCTAATCAAAGGAAATGAATGCACCGTCGTATGAATTTGTTTATAAATTTTACATGGACGCAATTTTGGTATGCACTTGTGTGCACATTTGAAACGCAAATAAAACATAAAAACAAATAAGTGAAACATCCTTCAATTAGCGGTTCTCCTTATGGCAAAACAACATCCTTAATCTTCATTCAATTTTCTACTTCGTACGAACGTATATGAATATGATGATGTGGTGAATGTTGTAACAAGTGGTACGTGACATTTCCTAAATCGCTTCTAGTTGTTTAAATTCTCATACATGTCTTGTTTTTAATTGTTGTTGCTCTTGGTGTCGTCGTTGGATTTCCATTCCATAGAAATTTACGTATTTAAGGGCCATTTTTGCCTGATGCCAGTTGTAAAATGCATTTGAAAATGCAATTGTTGCATCAGCTATTGTGTGGGCATTTTCATGATCAAATGCATTCACTGCGTTGGTTTTAAGCAAATAAATTTGCTTTGATTTGTTGGAATTGCAACAATATTGCCACACTTTTATGATGTTTTATGATATAATTTTTCTGGATAATTTTCCATCAAAACGGATGCAGATTGCAATGTATTTATAATCAATTCATACATTGAAATCACTAAAAACCACAAATGAAAAAAATGCGAGTTAGAGCCTTTCTGCTTGAGACTAACGATATATAAGTTTTAAAGTTTTTTCTTTTTATACCCCTCTCCATCAAAACGGATGGAGATTGCAATTTATTAATTTATTTATTTAACTTATTCACACATTGAAATCACTAAAAACCACTAATGAAAAAAATGCGAGTTAGGGCCTTTGTGCTTGAGAGAAACGATGAATAAATTTTATATATGGCTATTAATTTCTACAATATTAATTTGCGACACTATAAAGCATATATATTCTAGATCCATATAAGAAGGAAGTTTGATTGAACTTAGTCCGTCTGTCCTGCGTCTTTTCTGATATTTTTGTCGAGTTGTAAAAGGAACTTAAATTTAGCTTAAAAACAGGAATTTAGAAATCCATCTGTTCAGAATTTTCTTAAAATTATACAGTATTAAAATCACCAAGATTGAAAAATGAATAAAAGAAATATTGTGAAAAAATTTATGAACTTATTTTTTTATTAAATAAATAAATTATTTAATATTTTTTTTAAATTAAAGATATTTTATAAAAATTATTTTTATTTATTTTTAATATTTTTTTTTATATTTTTTTGTAACTGTTTAAGCAAATAAAATATAAAAAAAATAATTAGATATTATTGTTTCTGGATAGAAAATCTAGAACTCAGCATTGCCACTATTTGCGAGTATAACGAAAAAGGGGTTAAAAATTGTATGAAGCAGGATTGACAACATCGGAATGGGCTTCTTCTTATTTGTATATCTTTAGATATAAAAAAAAATTAGATATTATTGTTTCTAGATAGAAAATCTAGAACTCAGCATTGCCACTATTTACGAGTATAGCGAAAAAAAGTGTTAAAAATTGTATTAAGCAGGATTAACGACATCGGAATGTGCTTCTTCTTATTTGTATATCTTTAGATATAAATTGCATAAATTTCTATCCCTCATAGACATTAACAGTGTCGATAATATCTTCTAGTTCGTTAAATAAAACGAATGCATTACGATGTTATTGTTATGAAAAACGATATCAATTGTCGTAAACAATGTAAATGTTGTTGCTCAGAATTTATATTTAAAGTATTAGAGAGAAAGTGAAAAGTCGAAAGAGACAAGTCCATGAGTAAAAATATTTTTTGGATGGCTTAGGAAGGCAGCCTCTTTTTAATCCCTTTAAAATTTGTACGTGTTAATTATTTCCAAAGCATTTTATTTATATTATTTGTTAAATAATTTTATTGCCGTCTTCCTTCCCTCCATTCCATATACATTTTTGACGTGGCTGCGTTTAATCCTTTGTGCTCATGTATTTAAAGTTTTTTTTATTGTTGCTTCTCATATTTTAATAGTATTAAAATAATATTGAATCGGTTAAATGTTGTGTAAAAATTTTTAATCACTATTACTTTGCCATTGTCGTATCCTGAGTTTGTAGTCTGTATCCTGCATACCCACAAGCATACACTATTAAAATTGTGCATTAAGGATTCATAGACGCCCCTTTGGCGTCAATTGACAACAGGGTTGAAGTTATTAATTTAGCCTGGTGCTAGTTAATGTTGCTGTAAAGGCGGATCCTGCTTTGGGAATTAAGAATGCTTTATTAAAGCATAAAAATGTTTTAATAACTCTCCTCTTGTTCAAAATTCGTTCTGCAAATGAGGGCACTGATTTATTTAAAAACAAAATATATATATCTACGTTTGGTTAAGACATTTACATAAGATATATATAAGCAATTTGTTCACAATAGACCTCAGATTTCAGAACAGTGAACAAAATATGCAAGACAGATGTATTGGGATTTGGAAGAAACTTAACAGAATAATAAAAATGAAATATAAAAAGCAATAAAAAGTAATAAACGCAAAATGAAATTGGAGTATCTTATCGAAGGGCAATAAAAAAAAAGCATGTTAAAAGCAACTAAGGGAACCAGCATCACTTGTTGTTATGGCCAGAAGCGGTAGCTGCGTTTTCATTCTGCAATTCAGTAATGCTATTCACGAATTTTTAACGATTTGTCACAGATTTAGCTTGTCTACAGGTAAGGAGGTTTGCTACGCGACCATGTCCTTTGATAGCTGCAGCTTAACATCTCTTTTTTTGTTATAGTTTCATTTTAAAAAATATAGAAACTTTACTAAAAATCGCTTAAATTTAAAAAAAAAAAAAAAATAAAATAAATTACAGCACTTGAAACCAACGAGCCTTTTCCTTAGTGCTTACAATAAGTCCCCTAAATTATAATGGGTTCGGATAGCTGGTATAAATTAAGCGAAAAAAAATATTCAAAGTCTTTTTCCCACTGTGGCTTCTATGAAAAAAAAATTTTAATTGTTCGTCTTGCTTTATCCTTTCTCAGCGTTAAACTGTACAACTTGTGTGTTCGTGCATGGTTTTCTTAAATATCCTTGTTTCGTATGTCAGGATATTTATTAGTATCTGTGGCAGTGGCTACAGCAGCATTCGTAATAATTTTCATTTTATTGCACACTCCACTTCTAGTATGATTTACAATAATATCGGTCATTTGATGCTTAATTAATTTTAACGACGATTTAAGAGTTCACTGTAGTGCAAGCAAGCACTTGTTAAAAAGGATACTGAGCATTTTAAGCATAAAATTTTCGAAAACAGTTTAAACTATTTTTTTTTTCTGTTCCACAAGTCCCAAATGGGGATTTCTAAGCATACCAATGCAATAGATTACTATACGTATTTTCTAATATTTTTAAATTATATATTTTCTAGTTAAGCACGCACAGGAAAAAGTAGTTCTCAGTATCCTTCATGAGTTGTTGAAGAGTATAAGGCATAATTTACTTCCATATTAAAATGTATAGAATTTTTTTTTTTAAATCTTTTTTATATAATGTAACACAGAGGATAAGCTTTAAATTCGAACTCATCTGTTTGTGGCAAATAATATTGTAAAGGGAGCATGAAAAAACTGAGATTTCATTATCAAATGATTATCGAGAAAATTGCCATGTAATTGGATTTTTATGACTGCATTGTTTAATTTATTTGTGGAAAAAAGGAAAGTGAATTTATTGAAAAAAAATTTAAGGCAGTTTAGCAACTAAAAGTAAAGTGTGGTCCAGCCATTATGCACGAGGTTAATTAAGAGTCACTTGCATTTCAGTGGATGCAAGGAAAGAGACAAGTTATATTAAGAAAATAGTAAAACCTGGAAATTATTAAATTTAAATTTATTTATAAAAAAAAGTGACAGCTATTTAAAAGTCACTCTTTTTTGTCTTATAATTGGCATTATTCACATTGAAACTTTGCAGTGCTGTAAACTCTACCTGCAAATAACGTCTTTTCGGCTATTTTTATAGTCCTGCAGCCTGTCGCAGTAAATGTGTTTAAGGCATTATATAAATTTATATCTGGCTGACATTGGATTTTATTAAAGAGAGCAAGAAAGGAAAAAAATATTTCATTTTTGATTTAAGTTTTCTACATAAAATTCGTTTAAAACAAATACAGCGAGATAATTACACAGTTTAAAAGTAAAGTAGGGGACTATTATAAAAAAAGCTTTTTTAATGTACTTTTTCTTTAAGGACTTTCGCATTTGTTGGTATTTTGATGGCGGCAAAAAATTATGCTTGGAAAAAAAAGATAGGGTTCAAAGGTTATTACATTGACTTATTGATGCGACCTCGTACATACTCACATGATTATCATTAGCATTTGTAAGGTTTTACTACAAATAACTTTTGCTTTTTCCATTTCCTATCTAATTTACAATTAGAATCCATAAAATATTAATTTATCCTTCGCAATTGTTTTTGTTTTTTTCTCTATTTTGTCCTTTTTTAAATAAATCAAGAAAAAATGACAGAATAAAAGAAAAAAAGTTGTGAACCAGATCATATAACAATACACCATAATCATAAACAACCAAGTCGTTTCTACCACCCCATTGTTAAAACCATATACTGCACACATTCATATATAGTATAGTAGAATGCATGTATATGTACAAACATATTTACATATAGATGCATGTATGAGTATGTGCTTTATCTCAAGGGAACAACATCAACATACTCAGAAGTTAAGTTGTTCTAAAGTTTTAAAGAAAGATCCTTTTCCATTTAAATTGCCTGTGGAATGTAGGGTGGCCGAATACGCGGTAGGATGCTACTTTACTTTGCGAACACCCTACTATTATTATTTTTATTATTTAATTTCAAGCGATAATCAAGCCTTTATAAGCATACTACATCATAGTATTATTTTCAACTATTTATTTTTCAGAACATTTTCCAAAAAATAGTATCCACTACAGGAAATAAAAATGGAGCAACAAAAAAAAAAAAAACGCTGCGGAGCAGTGGAAAAGTTGTAAACACTTGCATTAACTCATTTGTCATCATTCATTCGGTTTCCCGAATAAACTTGCTTGTTGTTTATACACAGTATTTTGTTAGTTAATTATACTTTGAAAAGAAACCAAATTTCAAAGAGAAAAAATCATTCATGCACACACATGCATATGTACACACATACATACGAGCACACACCCAAACACATTTATAAGCATAAACAGAAGGATGAGTTGTTCTAGTAATGCCTCTAAATAAGTATGAAAGATTAAAGTCCTGAGTATGGACGAAATTATTCAACAGAGTTTAATAAAAACAAATAAAAGTAATTTTTTAAATTTTTTTTTAAAGTTTTTCATTCTCTCCTAATGGACTTCATAAAATTTTTTTACTTAATTTACTTTTATTTTTGGAATCTTAAACGAATAATAATTTTTAATCTGAAAAATATAATACGCCCATAAGGGAATTTAAATTCAGAACCAATCACTCTCCTTGCCCCCAAGCTCACTTGCTCCTTTGGTATATGTTTACTTATTGTAGCTTATTACTATTCATATAAATTTTTTTTTAACATAGAAAGGATACGAGTACATTACAAAAACACACACATTTATATTTAATAATTTTAAACCATTTCCCACTGTAAAGCGAATTTGCTTAATATTTTATTAAACGGCAAAATAAAGATCGAAATTCCATGACGTCAATGTATTTTTTTTTTAATTCACACTAATCCTTCAGCTGCAAATTATTCGTTCCTTACTAAAGTATACAATCATATGCTCATACATATATATATATATATATATATATATGTGTGTGTATGTGTGTGTGAGGCTTATACACATTGGTGCAAAAGGGGATATGCTTGTATGTATTATAGGTGGTTTGACGAAGGCAGTTTTGGTACATTTAGTTAGTGTAAATATAAATAAATGGCTGAATTCTGATTAAACATTGGCGGCATGTCACTGTGGCGCCATAAAATGGGGAAGTTAAATTTACTTTAACGCACAAAATTAAAATTTGTTAATTTTTTATTTTATTTTATTTTTCTTTTGTTACTGAAATTGTTAATAATTAGTAATAAAAATTACATGATCAATTTATACAGCGAGGAGGAGCAAAGGAAGGAAAATTAAAGGATATAACAAACATGAAGTATAAGATAACAAGACCACTGGGAACATTTTTTATTGCGGTTTCTTAATGTCTTGAGCTCTTGGCGGTTCTTTTTTTCCGTATCTCAAAGCTAACTAATTTGTAAAATCCAATTTATATGAAAGTTTTAAATATTCATTAGCCAGCATTATGCATAAATAATATGGTATGACAGTCATCGAATAATAGAAAAAAAGTTTGGAAAAAATTTACAGAGCTGTCCAATGAAAATCACCGCAATAGAAAGAGGAACCACTACAAATGTAATTGAAGCCAGATTTTCAAACTTAAAAAATGTAGAATTCGAGTGGACATCGCCAGAATTCAAAAATATTACCATAATGAAATAAGTTCACAGCAACTTTATTAAAATCGAAAAAAGTAACTGAAAGCGGATTAGCCTCTGCATCAAATATTATAATATAATTATAAAGATGAACGAAAGTATGTAAGAAAGCATTTCGGAAAAGAACATTTTAGACGAAAACAACATAAATCTGTATATTAAAAAGAAATCGCTAAAATTAAAAATACGAGACATAACAAAAATCGCAAAATAAGGGGATCAGAGACTGAAAACCAATTACACGATTTTCAATTTGAAAGATAATATATAAAATTAAAATAAAAAGGAGCACAAGGGCCAATTATTCTCTAAATAAATTTACAGAATAAGATCAAAAATTGAAAGTATTAAACACATTCGCTTCTACCAGCTGCACGATAACACGACTTCCAAAGCCGCTGGCGGCTGCAATTGTAACTCTGTGGAAGGATACATAATTCTTTCGAAAGAGTCTGGGACAGCATAGTGAGCCTACCTTGACGTCTTCAAGCAACTTCACATACAAAAATATTGCATTTGAGGAAATAAAATTATTTATTTAAAATATACTTGCAACATACAAACATGCCACAGCATGTTTCAGCAACGATATTTCATTTATAATGATTTTGTGATGTTTTGCTGTCAAAAAAAAGGGTGACCTCAGAAATATGGCATCACTATATCTGTTCATTGGAGCTCATTAAAATAGAAAGCTGTCTAAACGATATTCCCGGAGTCACAAAACCGCATTGAAGTGAAAATAATTATTTTCACATATAAACATGTATTCTATTTCCCATACGTTGTAGTTGGTAGCCTGTTGATTCGAATGTGTTCAATGCAGCTAATTCAGGCGAAATTTTATAAAAAGCGCCAATTCGGTTATTAAAAATATATTTGGTATACAATTAACTTTTATAAAGTTAATGATTTTTTTTTAATTTTTTCTACTTTTTGACCGGTTTTTTTTATTTAAAATATTAATTTTGCTTGTTCGATGTTAAAATAATATAATTTTAAAATGGCATATTTCACATTTTATATTATACTGGCAGAAGGCACAATACCTCTTCTTTTGTAAAAACTAGCCTAAATTGGCCAGAGCTGTAATGGTGGTCATGTAGCCATGTAGTTGTGTATTGTACTTTTGACAGCTGGCAGTTGCAAGAAGAAGCCCGCTATGGCGAATGTGTTTAATGCTTCAGACCTGTAGTGCGACTCCGTAATCTTTATTACGACAGTGGCATCGATAAAATAATTATAACGAAACTTTATTGAATTGGCTATTCTGTAAACATTTTTAAACATTGAAACCTAAACAGCTGATCACTCCCGATCAGCTGTTTAGGTTTTTATTTATTCGCAGCATTTATGTAACTTTAAATAAAAAATAATATGTATATATAGGGTGGGCCAAAAGTCACAATGGAGTTTAAAAAAACGAACTTTTTTGTTTATTTTTTTTTTTTATTTTTTTTTTAAGATTATATAAATAACATCTGGAGAATAAATAATGGAGGGATTTACAACTGAACAAAGAACAAGAATAATAGAATTTTATTACTTAAATCATTACTTATTACTTTTATTACTTATTTTTAAACCCCATTGTGACTTTTGGCCCACCCAGTATTAACCGCAATTATGTGTCAAAGTCTGTGAATGTATGGATCATCGGAAATCATGGCGAGCATATTTCCGTTATATTTTTCATATATAATTGCCATACACTCTTCTCTCATGATAAAAAGTTTTAGAATAACTTTCTGAAAACTTTTTACTTTATTTAGAATTAAAATCGTGCACTTTGATTGGCCCACTTTTTATTCCTGATCGCATAAAATATTAATACAAGTTTTTTCTTAATCGGATTTTAATCAAAAGAAAACTATCGAACATCACTCACACGTATCGGCTGTATGTTTATCAATGCCGATAAAATATTCCATACTCTGAACGGAAAAGGGTTGCTTACGATTATCTTTAGAACGAAATATAAAAGAATTATTTTTAATATATTTTGACCACATCGCCTCATTTCAACAATTTTTTTTTATTTTACCTTCAAAGGCAATTTTATGATAACCACGTATAATTATGGTCTATTGGTTTTATTGGTAAAAAAAAAAAACAAAATTGTTGATAAAGTTTAAGTTTTATCATTTATATGCAAATACTTGTGCAGTGAAGAGACTGTAACAGGTTCGTTCCAACTTTGTTATTTAGTTTTTGTTATTTTTCAAATAAAAAGAAAATACGGCGTTTCTCTGATAAACCTGAATGGGCAGATACCAATTTTCCACCCTCCATTGAATTAGAGTAAAAAGGAAAGGGAGTGGAATAAAATATAATAATTACTCGACCAAATAAATCATGTCACGAAAATGTCATTAATATTTAAATCAAAACAGATATTTTGATTAATTTTTGGAAAGCCAATTTTTTTTTTTTGCATTAAGATTTGTTTTTTTACATTAATTGAAGTTATTTAGGAACAACTTTTTTTTTTTGGTTTAATGTTTGTCTAATTTTGTAAATTTTTTCCCCCTCCTTAAACTATTTTTCCATTACATTCATGATGGTTATTTGTTGCCCCCATATTCCTTAATATACCAGCGCAGGTCCTTTACGAACTTCCAAAGTGATTTAAGACTTTATAAATAAAATGCGTTTAGCGATTCAGTATTTTATAACGTTCCGAAAATCACAAGATTTACCGACGATTTAGTGATTCAGTAATTTGTTCTTATCAACATCGTTATAATTTTCTGTCATGTGGCATCACTCTCAAAATATATTTGAAAAATTTAAAAAACATTAAAAAAAAATCCAATTAAGAGAAAACTTGTATTAATATTATGTGCGATCGGGAATAAAAAGTGGGTGAATAAAAATGGACGATTTTAATTCTAAATAAAGTAAAAAGTTTTCAGAAAGTTATTCTAAAACTTTTTATCATGACAGAAGAGTGTATGATTATTATGTGTGAAAAAAAATCGGAAGAATGCTCGCCATTCACAGACTTTGAGACATAATTGCGATTAAATGTCGATAATAAGCCGATTTATCCGATCGTTTAGATCTTGAATGAAGACTTCTCCTTTTCCTTATTCTCAAAGAAAGAACTGGTATTAAATCATAAGACAGTGGCGTCCAATTAATACCGCTACAACATGATAGCACTTCTATTGAATATCGCTCTTCCTCTTTGTTTCTTAGCACCATCCTGTTGGAATCACATATCGTCCAATTCCATACTCTTAATTTCTGGCCGGCAGAGCCTCCTTATCATTTTCTAAAAGCGAATTTAACTTTAATTTCTTTATAACAACTTTTTTTTAGTTATTTCGAGGTAACTGCTTGGCGAATCTGCTTTTTGAAGCAACACGGCGCGATGACATAACCGCAACTAAAAGTCGCTCTCTCCGCATGCATTACTCACTTGCCTAAATGCCCCACTAATTCTGCTTGCTAACGAATCCACAGACTTGCAACCTACTCCCAATTATTATCATACATTATAATTTAAACACCCTTTCGAATACCATTAGAAATTCTCGTTTGCCTATTTGTATTCAAAACAAAAACAAAACACTCAAATTTCCTTTCGCTTTCAATATAAATAGACCGACAGACCACTATTTTTGAATTACCTTGTATAAACTGTTAGCTAATATTTTAATTTATTTAATTTTCTTAAATATTCATAAATAAATAAAAACGAAAACTTTTATGACCCACTATTTTAGCATAGAACTCCAAAAAAATGATGAAATTTTTATAGTGAGAAACAAATGAGAAACATATTTACACTCTATTAGCGTAATAACATACTACAAGGTGTCTCAGAAAGAAGTTCACATTTACTCAATTGAAAATTTCTTGCTGCCAGCTTTGCAAAGTTTTTGCAGTGGTTTCAGCTATGCGGAACGACAGGACGAACGTCCTGTTGACATTGAAATCATTCCAAATTCATATCAAAGATATCAACTCCATACAGCTCTATAGTTTTTGCTGTGGGGTTACATATTACAGCATTAAACCCACTTCTCTGGATCAGTTCAGAGCCATCCGTCTTGATGAGTCATTATTATTGAATATTTTGCCTTTCGATATTTTAATATATCGGAATATCAAATATTTATTATTTCACAGTGAACTCGCAGAAGTGTGAATTAAAAATTCCCCCCTTATCAACAACTTGTTCAAGTTTTAATTTGCATTTTTTATCACATATTATATCTTTTACATTTTGTTTTTAAAAATTCTACTTTTTCTAAGTGCCTCCTACATTTTAAAATAGATATGTGCGCGTGGGTGTACCTACAGATTCAGATGTTCTAAAATACTACTGCGTTTCTGTAAAGCTAGAGGTCTGCTAATATAACATTTTCTGAATTATGTTATTGAATTCATTAAAAAAAGAGGAGAGCCAAATAAAAAGTATGAAAAGTATTTATATATAATATAAAGTATAATATATATATATAGTATAATATATAAATAAATATATTTACAATTTTTTGGTATAAAGTAAAATAGAATATGGTTTAAGATAAAAACAAAGTGTATTAAAAATATTTCACTATAAGACTTTATATAATATTTCATAAATTATCTTAATGGTTGGATATTCATATTGGAGAGGAAAACTTAAAAAAAAAATTGGCGATCTCTGGTTGACCCTGATTTTGCTTGAACAGCTTGTTCTTTTAGGTTTCTCATACTATGATATTAGTTTAAGCTCCATCTCGCTTGTCAGTTCCTAAAGCTTCTCTTGGCTTCACTTTAGTTACAGTCTCTTCCAAACCCCATCCATCATCTTTAGATTCTTCTTCTACTTATAAATATTTTATTAGGCTTACAGAATTAAATTAAAGGTTTGGAAAAGAAAGTTGCCTTTCTTACGTACACGTTTTGGAGTAGCCAATGTGAAAACAATATACAAGTTTTTTGAGCAGTTCACTTTTCCGAGAGTTTACTGTATTTATAAGCAAAATATAGATTTTCTGCTGTCTCTTCTAGTCAACCGACCAACAACTTTTTCAAATCACTTTTTTTTATAAAATTTTTAAGATAAATTTCTATTCAGAGATAATTAGAGGGGGGAAAGAAATGATTGCCCTTCAAATCAGGCGTTCACGTCATATATTACCAGTGGCAATGAGTTCATCTGTAGCACTTGTGGACTATTTATCTGAATTCTATTTCTATTCATTCTATTTCAACAGGAATACGAGAATGAGGCAAATGCTGAAATGTGGCGTGGCATCGCGGGCAGAGCAGAGCAACGAGTTAAGCTAAAAAAAGCTTCTTTCCGGAATCACCAAACTTATCACAAAACTGTTGATAAATTTATTTACTCAAGCTCAAATTTAGCGCACTACAAATAATAAAATCAATAATTATGATTTATTTGCATAAAACTGACATAAACAGAACAAAAGCGATGTCGATTATAAAATATGTGAATAAGTATTTATTACATATTCAACCACACACACACCTAAATAATTGAAAGACTCGTAAGTTTTATTTATAAATATTAAGAGGCGATTTTTTTTTTAAGATTTAATGCACACAAGGAATTCTGAAAAGCAAATAAATGTTAAAAAAAAGGCTCGCTAGCCTTCATAACGCATACATCTGTACACAAATACATTAATACACCCATGTACGTCTGTAAGTACATAATCATTAGTAACTTGAGGCTGAAAGCTGGAGGGCAGGCAAAGATCCAAAGTGGAGCCAATTGGTTGATTGCAAACGATTGAATTTAATCTGTTCACAAAAGGAAAATCATTCCTTTACGAGCGGATTTTTATATTTCTTAGAGTTGCTTTCATTTCGTGCAGTGTGCTCTGTTTGGAGCTGATGCGGCTTGTGATCCGCGTGGAAGTGTGTTGACATATTGCCATTGACACTTGACAAGTGTTGTCACGTTGTCATGGGCTACAAAAATATTTCTCCATTTTTTTTTTTTTTTTATATTCTTTGCTTTAAATTCGTATCAAGTGTTTTAACAAAAAGGCAAACAGCAACATAATTTACTGCAGAAGGACCTCTAAGACGACATACAAGGATAATGTAAATTGAAGAATTTATTTTGTTAAACTTGATTGTTTCAACCTCCACAGCATCCATGGATTTCGTTTCCTCTCTTAAGTTTATATATTTTTCTTAATTTTATTCACAGCTTTACCAGTCCTCTGCAGAATTTTAAATAACCGCGGGTGTGTTATTTTCATGTTTTCCTTTTCCAATCTTTGTTGCTTTTGTGGTCGGGGCAGTGTTGATTTATCAGCGAGCATTTATGGAAAGTACAAATATAATATAGCAATAATACAAGTAGCTCATAGCAAAAGCATTTGTTAAATCTGCCCTATTTCAGGTGCCTCGGATATCTTCCAACACGATGCGAATGCCCATAAAAGAACCAAACCCATAAACAATTTAAAGTCCACAATACTTTTAAATAAAAAAACAGCTGATATTTGTTTTGTTTTCATTTTCAATTTCGCCATGAACAGAGATGGCCATTAGAAAAACATCAAAGCATGTAGATGTGCCCGTCCCTCTTATTTTTGCTCTAAGATCAGCACTCACTGAATAACCTCCCCTCATGCAATACATGGTACCGGAATTAGAGTAAAGGTATAGAGAAGAAGATAAGCTGTTTTTGTGTTTTTTTTTTTACTGATAATCGTAAAGTGGCCACCAGTAATGCCACTTCGTCAGTTGAACCGTCCAACAATAATTAATCCAACAGATGCTAAAACTCACATGAGGAAAATTTAGTTCAGTGAAATTGATCGCCATTATCGGTTCTGGTCACACCACTTGAACAAATAAAGTCACTATTTCGTAAGATTTATCGACTATGGGAGTCTTTAAAAACTTTGAAATAAAAATCTCTCGAGGGAATTAAAAGCTTTATTTATTGGGTATGAACAGACATTTTTTCTATACCACAAGTAAATGTCCTGAGTGCCAAAAAGGAAGTCGATTTTTCTTTGTTATTCTTTTGAAATCGGTTTATGGATGTAGAAATTGGCCACCTAGAATATCAAGTTTAAAAGCAGAGGACTTTATTTGTAGAAGCTATTACCAATCTAAATTATAGAGGGCGCCATTCGGTGCTATTATCATTACCTATTGTAAGTCTAGATGGGATTTCAGCCGATGTAGCAGATTCCAACAGATCAAGAATTCTTTTTCGCCGAAGGAGAAAGAACAAAAGAAGAACAAGCAGAGATTAGAAAGCAACACTCTACACCACAACCTTCCACAGTAATTCTTAGCGACTGTTCCGTAGGATAAATAATTAAAAGTAAGTGTAGGTAGTACGTAGACGCTGGTAGCCGCGTGCTTGTGATGAATCGCATATATTGCTTATCCGGATTTACAATATCTTTAGAAGATTTCCTACTACTTAAGTCGTAAAGTTAAAATTTGCTTTACTTTCCTTTTTAAAGAAATAAATTGTTTAGCATTATCGTGTATCAGATAATTATAAAGATTATTAAGTAGATCATACAAGGAGGAGATCATATGAGGACCGTAGTATAATTATCACTTTTCCGACAAGTTCTAAATCTTCCAATGGAATTTTCCTCCTCTTTATGGCGGTGAAAAAAGTGACCACGCCAGTTGATTGAGACTTTTACTCTTCCACAATCTTTTCTACCCTATCCTCTCAAGAATTTGAATTATATGCCACCCTCAACTTAAACCCGCTCTCGGCCGCAGTAGCTCTTTTGACTTCTCATTACGAGAATGGGGCTGTTGCTTAATAGAACTTGTAAACTTGTATTTTGTCAAAGTTCTAGCTATAAGCAAAAGATTAAATTTCATTTATAAGCATATTAGAAAAGAGGGAAATACTCGCACTTCTATTCAGTGTGGCCAATATTATTTATGCTGAACATGTTCTGTTTAGCTGGAGCAGAGAGAGAGAGAAAAAATGAACTCGTACAGGAATCTCAAATGATTGAATTAAATGTGTCAGCCGTTTAAAATAAACTGCTTTATTAAATTTCATCTAGAGTTTATTGTTTTGATGACCTAAAGGTAAATTTTCATTGTGCAGCCAATTAGGGGTGACGAAACAACGTTAAGCGTGTTTTGAAGTGGCAATTTAATGGCAACACCTTTAATGCGACATGTAATTGCTGGTTGTCAAGTTACTTAATATTTTTCCATTACGACGATTATTAAATTTAAAGCCGAAAAGAAAGTCAGTCTCGTTACGATATTTTAATACGGCCAAAGTTAATGAGACCGCTCGTTTCTTAATTTTCTGCTAATTTTACAAACGTGGCAAAAGGTGGCAACAAATTCTCCAGCAACAGGTCGCTTCTCCACCATAAACAAAACAAATACAGCTCATATTCATACAACACTGAGTAACATTCCATTCATAGAAAATATTTCAATAACAGAAAATTGTACACTCGATGCCTTCCTGAAAGCCCCCTTCAAATGCAGTTATGAATGAAAAGAAAATGTCATTATGCAAGCAAAAAAACTGCAAGGCAACAACGCAAGCGGTGCGGTGATAGTGACAAATGCAAATTGCTAGATAAGAGATTCCTGTTGGGAGAAACGAGCAAGCAAATAAGCAAACAAGCAAGCAGGCACACAAATAAGAAAACAAATGTATGAAACTAAAATAATAAAATTATTTGAAATCTAAAAACAAATGCCAGCCACAAAAAGCAATATGCAACATTTATTTGCTTATTGATAATGCTGATAAAAATTATTTATTAGTATCTCTGTCTGCTTTGCGTAAGAGGCAGCGCTTCGAAGAATCGTTGGCCCCCATCCCCCAAACAAACTTCTATGCACATGGTTGACGAAGGCCATTATGTAAATATTTGTCGGTTAAGCTTTTGGCTTTTTTTTTTGTTGTCTTGTGATTATTTTGTTCAATTCATTGCTGGCGTTTCTTCCTCTATTGAAATTTCAGTTTGAATTGCGTTATTGTTCAGATGTCTTATTTGCAACACTCGGAAAAAATATTTGCTTAGCCAAAGCGGTTGAAAGAAATTAAGCCTGGCATAGCCCAAATACTAAAATCAAATTAAATAATTCATGCAATTCATTCCCTCTATTCGAATAGGGAGTACAAAAGGAAAAGTTTCTTCATAATTTGATTCGAAAAATTTAAATAATTTTATTCGTTTAATTTTTAATAAAATTACTCAAATATTTTACTAGCCCTCATGAATTAATTAACTTATTCCTTAAATTACTTATACTTGATTAAAAGTTAATTACATTTTATTCGAATAATTTAAATAAGTTTATTCGTTTACTTTTTAATAAAATAACTTTCAAATATTTTATTGACGAAATGAATGAATTTACGAACTTCTTCCTTATATTACTTATATTTGATTAAAAGTTAATTACATTTTATTCGAATAATTTAAAAAATCTTATTCTTTTAATTTTTAATTAAATAACTTTCAAATATTTTATTAGCCCTCACAAATTAATTAACTTATTCCTTAAATTACTTATACTTGATTAAAAGTTAATTTCATTTTATTCGAAAAATTTAAATAGTTTTATTCGATTAATTTTGAATAAAATATATTTTAAATACTTGCATACTTTCTGAATTATTTGCAGTATTTGAATGAATGTCAATTAGAAAATTTTATTGAAATATTTTCTAAAAAAAAATTTCTTTTAAATACACTTGAATAATTTTTTGTAGAATTTTTATTCGAAAACATGTACGACATTTATTAAATTAATTTGTGAAAAAATGTTCATAATCCAATTCAATCAATTTTTATGAAAATATTGCACGCACATTTTTTCTGCTTATAAATTTTTCTAATAAATTAATATTTACATTTAAATTTATTTTAATCGAATAATTTTTTATAAAATATTTTTAAATAAGAATTGCTCTCATGAATTTACGAACTTAATTCTTAAATTATTTTTATATAAATAATCTTTTTTTTAATTATTTATATGAAAATTTTCTTAAATGTACTTGAATAATTTTTATAGGAAAAGCAAGTAAAAAAAATTATGAAAATATTTATTAAAGTAAAGTTCATAACTTCATTCGTTATTAAAATTATTAAAAAAAATTATTCGAATAAAATTGTGTGACTTGAGAGCTCTAGTTCGAACGAAATACTGCTAATGAAATTGAAAGTTTACAACAAATTCTCCTTTATTTAAATTAATAATTTTTCATGCGAATAATTTTTATTCGAATAAATTTCAAATAATTTCTGAATTTCTTAATTTATGTTCTCAAGTTGTGGAATGTAGGTTGGATTAATTATATATATAAAATGTTCGTATGTCCTGTTAAACAGACACTCTGTCGATATCGCTTCTTGGGACTTCAATAATCTCAAGGTTTATTCGAATAAATCCCTTGAAGGTAGAAATTTTGGAAATATTTATACAAATGGTCTTTTTTTTATTTAAATACGCGCTAATTTCTTTCAGTGTATATTTATTTATTTTTATTGCATGTTAAACAATCATCATCTACAAGCAGGATTCTGAATCGGATTTCCAACCACTGAGAGCTGTTGAATGCGTTAGTTTCAAGTATGTGCTTTGGCTGTTTCTGCCGAAAGTCCTTGCAAGTAAGTTGTGTATATTTCACTAGTTTATTAACGAACGAGTGTTTGGTCTAACATATTAAACCGATCATTGTTCTCGACAACTTGTTACAAAATATATTTTGCAAATGATGTCATGTTAAGCGCAAGTATTTGCAAAATGTATTCCACCACCCCGTTTTTTTATATTTATTTTTCGATGGGTTTTTCTTTAAACATTTTGTTTGCATTGTGACTATTTGACAAGAGTTTTATTTAAATCAATAGAACTTAATACAAGTACAAGAATATAAATAAAAAAAAGAAGAAGAATAAGTTGTAATTTTAAATGTAGTGTGGGTGGAAAATTATAATACGCACTGTTTGCATAATAAGCAGGATGTTGCAGGATGCAATTTAATGGGAAACCACTTCAGGCTCAAGTGCTATTATTACAAAAGTTCTATTAACGGATTAAATAAAGCTCGATTTAAATATAAAAAACATACATATATACATATATTGGAATTGCTTTAAAATTTGTACACCGCTTTGCAACATTCCCCAGTTGTGCCTACCAAATTCCCTTGTTTCGCTTTGCATGTTCGTGTTTATTTTTTCGCCATTAATATGAAAATATTTGTACAGTTAGCACAAGGGGATTTCCCCTTTAAATCTAAAGCAAATATGTATGTACATCTTACTAGGAAATAAGTTTTTAATATTGTTGTGTTTTTTTGCTATTTTTTCAAGGAATATAAAAGGATATAAAATTAGGGATATAAAATTTTTTGAGGAGGTCCTTGATGCTATAGGTGTCAGTATCACCGCATATCACGCTGTAGAGCAGGGTACCATTGTCTGACAGGAATTATATTTATTTTATTTTTATATAATTTTAATATAATTATATTTTAGGGTATTCCGTAAAAAAAATAAAAAAAATATATATATTAAAAAACAAGGATTAATTTAAAAATCCTATTGATGGTATTTTGTGTTACTGAAAGATTTAAAATTATGAATCTGCCAAACACGTAAATATTTCACAACTTATCTTTCTTTAAATTAGTACGTCTTATGCGGATAAATTTTAATCGAATAACTTTTAAAATCAATTAAATTAGCCAAATATTTTTAAACCATAGCGTCGTTTTTTTTTTTAAATGTTCAATAGAGTATTTGTGTTTTCTTAAGATTGAAGTGGAACACTATGCTTGGAAGTACAGAGGAGCAGTGAAGTGTATTCTTTGTAAAATTTTATACATCACTGTAGAAAATAAAAGAGATTGTTTGGTCGTATGGCATAGTACATAGTACTAATAATTTTTAATCCCTAAAAAGTACCTTATTTTTTTGTTATATGTACATATATAGCAATAATGCAGGCTTCCAGCTTTTTATATATAGAGAGATATTAAGTTTAGCAGAATATCGTGGTTTGGGCTTGATCTCTCCCCTCGCCAGTCATAAAAAATTTTCATGAATTTTTCTCTTGCGATTTAATGGCTTTTACTGTTTGTGGAATTTTTTAGAGAGGGCATAGTCACATAGTCACAACGCCGGTAAATGCACTCCTGATGACATTCACACTTCCCCAACATTCTCTTTGGGGAGTATTTCATTCGGATAGCAAAAACAATAAATGAAAAGCGCCTGATTCGACAAGAGAGGCATTGCCACACTGCTCTATATATTTATTTCTTCTCTATCACACCGGACTTTTTATCTAATACACTAAATTTCATCCAAACCTTTTTGGCCGATTTTCGCTTGAGAGTGTAAAACTATATTAACATTCAGTTGTAATACTGATGGAATACAAATTGATCGTAAGCTCATAAATTTTAATATCAAATTTATTCTTATCAGACAATTCACATTCGATAAAATCGATAACAGCAAGTGTAGGGAAAATTAAAGAAATGGCTGATAGAAATAATTTAGAGAACAATAATTATGATAACGATAACAGTCATGTAAGTTTATATCATACGAAACGTCTGCCAAAAAGTCTTTAATACTAAGAAATGTAAATTCATTTACACTAGCAAAATCCCTATATGTGCACATACACATATGTAAGCTTATAACTATGTACATACGTGTTTGTTGACTTATGTAATCATATTATTTTGGTTTAAAGTAAATATTTGAACACATGCATGGCTTATTACATCCATCAAATGTAACACGGTTCTACAAAAAAACAAAAAAAAAAAAAGGTCTACTCGTGATTTCTGTACGACTAGAAATTATGCCAATGCTAAATACTTCATTTTAATTTAATTTTTATAATGTGAACACGGTATTAATAAAGTTGAAAGGTCCTAAGAACATCAGCTATAAAATACTTGACGGCACTGACATGTTTTAAAAGTATCTTATGCGGTGATGCAGCAGATCACGGCGAAATTTAGGCAATTATTGTCAATAAGTTTTGCAATTCATTAGAAACGAAGGAGTAGGCAGAATAAAATCAATATTTTCATGATAAAATTTTAAAAAAATTCTTCTTAGCTTAAAAAATTTCAGTTAGATAGATAATTTCAGTTCAGTTTCAGATAGAATGTTTATTATTATTTAAATAAAATAAAAAAAAAATAATGTAAAATAAAATAAAAAAATAATAATATAAAATAAAATAAAAATAAATAAAACTTTAGTATTTTAGATTCTCCTCAAAAATACATACTTTGCACAGCTGTTGTGCAGTAGAAAAGAATATAAATCATCACTGCAACAGATGATCACAGATTAGTAAGAAAATATGGCATCACTGCCGCCGCGATGTAATTATTTGATTTCGATTTTAGCAACATAGAACCTCGTTTCACTATTCTACTGAGTCGTACAATTCATTCATACGAAAATGTGACAGTGATACCCTCCTATTTTGAGAAATTAAATCAAAATCGCGTTGCTGGTGGCAGACTACCATTTAAATGAATTACAAAATCAGATGTTTTCTGCTTGTAAAACATAAACAAATATAGAACAGGCTGTAGAAAAGGTTTATTGTCATAATAAATTAAACTATAAACAAAACTTTAATAATAATTATAATATTTATTAATATTTTGCAAGTTTTCTAGAATATTTTTAATTTCATTTCTATTATCTAATCTCTAATTGAGAGGTATATACCCCTTTAAAACAACGTTGCCATTGTAGGGTATCAATACCGTGGATTTACTCTAACACGAGTGCAATTCCCTCTCGCCTATTCCATAACAAGTTATAGAAATATTGCTAAGTAACGCATCTCATTCAAATTCGGAATAGCTATATCAGGAAACAATTCTTGAAAATCCCATTTAGCTTCTTCATCAATTCCTTCATCAACAGGAATTAAGATTTGTAGGGAAATGAGCAGAGGACCTTCGAAATAGTAAAGCTAATATATAATGAAGTCCATATATATTGATATAAAGTTGCACACATGTAAAGCAACAAAACTTTTAGTTCTATTGTTCTAGAGGTTTTCCTTAACTTTTCCAGGTTTATCTTCTTTTGCGTCACAAAAGAATAATTCTTTGTTCGGCTGCTTGAAGTAAAAGCAACTCTGATCGCACAAAACTATCATTTAATGAAAATTTTCATAAACTCTTGCTTGCCATAGTAATTGCACATTGTTATGCCACACTATTTCATTTTTTCAGCACACATACATATATAATTTGTCGAATAGGACGGCTTTGTAGGATAGTGAAAGGAGGTTTTTACACTGCAAAAAAGGGCGACTCAACACGTGTTAATGATGTATGTATGTATGTTTGTGTACTGGTATACCAACACTAGGGAAATAAACAAAATTAAATAGTAAAAATTTCGAATCAGCACTGTTGCCAGAATTTACGACTTCTCTGCATTTTGACGATTTTCACCTCTGAAAATACACTAATGACGATTTTAGGTCCAAAAACTATTTCAAAGCTTCAAGCACTATTTTGAATATGAAAAATCGCTTAATGTTTCAATGACTGTATGAATTAATTCCAAACTTGGCTGAGAGGATCATTTGTTAATTTTGTAATTATATAAAATATGAAATCGGTGGCAACATCAGTTCAATTAAATTCATAGCAATTCACATATTAATTTTGAGCCTTTGCTTACTTTGGTATATATTTTTTAAGGCTTTTAAGACAAATCACGAGAAGTTCACTTCCAATTCATAACGCTAAAACGATAACAAAAGTGTTATCGTTACTGTAAGGTTATATTGATAAGTTACCAAACTGAATTACTACGCTGATGAATAGCCTGTGCCGCAACGTAGTTAGTTCTTTGGTGCCTTCAGGCTTGAGAATTACTAGTTTGGTCATCAATATTATCGAGTTACCATTCACTTGCCGCAATAATTTTCGGTTTTTGTTCAATGTTAACCCAAAATTCTATGCGGCTACTGCCACACTGCCTTTTTTAATCAGTTACGAAAATAGTTATAAGTACAGCACCACATCCAAGGGTCCCTCCATAGGCAAATAAATAATGCATAGCCTACTAAACCGGAGGTCACGAGTTCGTTGCCTGCCCAAAGCTTTGCAGGTTAAGTTGTAGAGAAAAAAAATAATATATATATGGTCCTCATTCCCCTCAACCTCCTCTTTTTCAATATTTCATACAAGTTATTTTGTAAATAAATAAATAATATCAAAGTCTTCAACAAAATAAAATGAAAACCCCCCTCATTTAACTGATACAAAATTTTAACTTGTCAATCATTAAATTACTAAAGAACTGAGAAGGAAGGAACTCGTTACTTAAATATATCTAGAATTATTAAATCTACTTTTAAATTAAGTTTGTATGCCTGAGGAAAAGGCAATAAATTTAAGCATGCCTTGTGTTTTTTTTTTTTAATTTTTCTATATATTAAAGGATACGTTAGTAATCAATGATGTAATGCAACATCATTATGACAATAACGGTGATTACGATTAGAAGACAACATACAAGGAAGATACATGTAGTTTTTAATCTAAATATAAACAGAAACTGAATTGCAGACAAAACAGTGGAAAAAATAGAAAACAAAAACATTTAACAATGTGCAACAATCCACTGGGTTCATCACCATAATTTATCTATAAACCGCCCCCAGCCACCTTCTTCTATGTACGCTCTTCATAAGTTTGTTTTTTATTTTTATTTCAATTTTTTTTTTTTATATATTTTTTTTTTGTTTTCTTGTTCTTATTGCGTATTTTGGATGTGGGTGCTTTTTATTAGTGATAAGAAAAGTTTACCATCACTCAAAGCATTTAACATGCTCATAAAATAGCACTCAAATTGTTCGAGTGTGCAAGAATTTCACTCAAAACGTAATGCACACACACATTGGCACTCGTTTGAAGGAGTTGTTGCAAGTTTGCCGCATGCGCCATTTGTTACACACGGCTCTTCCCTCACACGCACACATGTGAGTTGATAGACCAACCCATTTTATTTGTTTGTATTGCTATAAAGTGTTGCCTTGTGTTAACAAAGCTTTTGTACGGCAGTAGCCGAACAACAATAGTGGACATGCATAGACTTGTTGCTTTGCACAATTGTTGCTGGCAATAATAAAATAATTCGTTCGTATAATGTTGTTCGGTAATTTGTGCGGTGTAAGTGCGTGTTCGTCACTTGTTGCTCTTTTGCCGTCCTGCCAAATGAATTTAGTAAAACATTATGTTGGCATTCCTGTATCATTCTACAAGTGGCATTATACGTTTCCGGTTACGTTGGCATCCGCTTAGTTGAATTTATGCGTTGTCGGAAGTTGGCTGATTGTTTAACGGTCGGTACTTTATGTTTTTTCTGCTTTTCAACCAAAAACAAAAGAGAAAGCATTTTTTTGGGCAAAAATTAAAAGGAATTTTGTGGCTGAAAATAATAATTTGAAATAGAAGGGATTTGAGAGAACGTAATTAAACGCAATTTAAAAAAATTGCATGGCAAAATATATATTGGAATTACAGAAAAAGATGTATTTACACATATAAATATATATAAATATATGTATTAATTTCCTTACCGATAACAGAAAAAAAATTTAAAAAAATTTAAAAAAAATAAAAAAAAAAATACAAAAATGTTTAGTATTACGGTGTTATAAATAAAAAAAAAATTAAATTTAAATAAATTACGAAATAATTAATTAAACAAGAAGGTAAGTTTATCATTAAAAGATAATAAAACACAATTGTTACGTATTAAGAATACGTAATATATGACTTTTCACAGTTTGTAAATATAAATATTAAGCAAACAAATTTAAAAGGTCAGCAAAAATAAAATTTTAAAAATATAAAATTTATTTGACGATTTATTAAATATTATTTTTTTTTATTAATACATTAATAAATGTATAATAAAATTATACAAAATCAGCAAAAAATTTACATTTTATTTATTTCTTATAAATTTATTATTTCAACGGAAAGGCTTTATTTTAAAGAAATTCCCCAAAGAAGACCTGCTCGGAAAATTGTTAAATAATTTTTGTTGCATTTTTGTTTTTTTTTTGTTTTTGGCATAAAAATAAATACTTTTTGTTTTAATAAAAATGAATAATAAATAATAAAAGGAAAAGTAAAGAAAAATTTTAATTGGTGAAGCCATTTCTTTCATTTCATTTAAAAAAACTAATCGAGCTTACAGAGCCAAGTAATATAATACGCTACACGCTCACGTCAAATTCAATGCCAAGGATGTAACTGAAAGTTTCTTGAATCCACATACTGATGAATTAATCTTTTTGAGATAACCTGGCTTTCAGCAGCATACCGATCAATTAAAATTAAAAGCGTACGTGGGTCTGTAGACTTCGATTAAAATAAATTCAAAAATTACAGCCATAAATAACTCTGAAACCAGGCCGACTAATTTTAATTTTTTTACAAAATCCAAAATTTAGAATCCTTTTATTAAATGATAAAGTGTTTGTATTTAAAAAAATTACTTGATCCAGAGAAAACTTCAATACAACAAACTAAACTTGACATGAGTAAGAAATTATCAGTAAATTTCTTAAAAAAAAACAATTTAAAAGGGAAAATAAAAAAAAAATTAAGAGTTTTCAAAATTCCAGTTTTGCGATTTTTTTCTCTTCTTACGCCTGAAACTATGCTATACATTAAAGCAGGATATAACATATTTTTGTATAAAAAAAACGAAATAAAATTTTCCCACCTATTACCCTTTAAAAGCCATCATACCTTAAAGGAAAATCGCGAGGAAAGTACTTGATTCACTCTCGGAAAATAATTTAAATCGCTGTAAACATTTTTTAAATTAAATTTATTTAAGTGAAAAAGAAGTGAAAATTTATGAGATTGAAAATTTGCTTTTATAATTACTTTTGGTTGATGTATTCTTATTCACGCCTATACAAAATGTCCAAAAACAGCTTCGTAGGAGTCTATGAGATATTATAGATTATATAACTAAAATAGAAAATAATTATTAGGCCTCGAACTCATGTGCTGTTTTCACAATCCAATCAATTGGTTTGAGTAGACAATTCGTATGAAAAATACTCGAAAACGTACAACATGTAATATTATTGTAAAGACCAAAGAATAATTTCAAAATATATATAAAATTTTTACAGAGTCTTTTGTAATGTTTCCTTAAGACAAACAAGCCACTTGTAGGTCACTCAAAAACAGTGAGTGGTTTGCATAAAAATTTTTTACTCCACTCAAAAAGAGATTTCTAGAAGTTATTCTTGTTGTTTTTTTTAATACAAATTTCCATTCGAATTTTTTTGTACATCTTCTATAAACAAGCAATTAATCAAACCTGACTTTTGCAACTCAAATTTTTTTGAGTGAGTTGTTGTCCAGAGTGTGTTACATTAAATAAATGAGCGCCATTTTCTTGTTTACCAAAAATTTATATTTATAAAAATTTTATAAGCAAAAATATTTTATTTAGATTTCATCTAATATGCGATCAATAAATAGTTTGATTTTTTCTAATTTATCCTCGAGGTCTATATTGATTTCCCGTAATAATATAAGTTGAGCCTCGTTTATCTGGTCAATCTGTTGCTGTTTCTTCTTAAAGTACATTATCAATTTATCGGCTACCTGATGTATTGCCTCACGTTTCTTTGCAATTGCCTCGCGATAATTGGAAATAAATGTTTCTTCGCAAATGTAACCATATTTCAAATGCCACTGTCCATCGGCCCAGGTGAAGTTGTTCGTTCTCGACCACATATGAACACAGGGTTGATCATGGCCTAAATTATTTGGCTCACCACTTTCCCAATTGGCAAAATTAAAGGTTTTCCCATTTGAAGTCCAAACAAATTTTCGACCAGATTTCTCAGCAGTGGATTCTGTAGCGCCAATCCATAAATCCAGGCCAATACCTAAATTATTTTTTTAAGCAATTTATTGCACTTGTAAGCCCATTTAATAGTAATTTCTTTACTGGATTATAAATGTTTCTTAATTATTCTTAAAAATAAAAATAAAAAAAACGAGGGAGTAAAAATTTCGTCGAAAAAGCGACTTGGAAAATATGAAAATTTTATTTCATATGGTGTTTACGCAATACAGACGAGACGTTTGGTTTGACTCTAATTTCCAGATAAACAAAATTCCATCAAAATTATGGAAAGAGCAATTTCTTAAAGCACAATTAGGAAATGTAACAAATTTAATTTTTTTTTTTTTAAATTAGGATAATTTAAGTAAAAATCCTTTTAAGTTTGAATAAAGAAAATTTAACTGTCAGCAATAAAAGTTTTGAATAAAACAGCTTAATTCTGGTTCTGTGATATTGTGAAACGAGCAGAAAATTCGGCTTAGTTGTGAAAGATTCCCCCCAAAAATTTACTTTCATACTTTGTAATTAATTAAAAATTTTATACGAAATGCATTAAGCGAAAAAAAAGATTTTAGAACACAATAATAAATTAAAAAAAAAAAACTACAATGTAAATTTATTTTCCTCATGCCCAGAAATGGAAAATACGCGATTTGCTTTAACGAACTTACCAAATCTATTTTTCAATAAATTAACTAAATTGAGATTTTTCTCGGCCGTCTCAATTGCTACCAGCGATAAATTTCTTTTCGCACATTCTTGTAACGCCTCCATCCAAGTGTACTAAAAAATATATTATATTTTGCATTTCATCCACTAAGTAGTTTCATTTGGTGGAATCAAACTTACATCATATCTGCTTTCGATCAGGTATTTTCTATCATCCTCAGCTGTAGCCCATTCCGGTTCACTTTTCACAAGTTTAATGAGCAAAATAATTGTAAAAGTAATCAAAGAGCGATTATTAGCAAGTTGTTTCATGGTTAAAAGGTTGCGAGCAACTATTTTTATTATTCCACAAGTTTCGCAGTTTTGTTCACATAAATAAATAAGCAGCAGTTGCTTGGGATGGTACAGGGGTCTATTGCTCCAGAAAAAATAGTATCACGCTAAGAAAAAGATTCACTCACAAGAGAAGGTTATTTCTCCTTACTTTATTTCAGTTAGACATGCTCCAATAACAACATTGGCAGGGAGTATCAGTATGTTATGATATTAATATAAAAATTCTCATTTATTTGTTAAATACTTTTATATAAATACTTCAAGTTAGAAAGAATCCAGTTCAAGTTTACGAATGTTTTGAAAAAATATTTTGATGAAAATTTATCCCCGTTTCAATAAATTTTTTTAAAAAAGTTTTTTTCTAAACAAGAAAATTGTATGAGAAGCCAATTTTTAGTCAAATCGCACAATATTACGTCTATGAATTTGTAATAAAGCCATCACTGCAATTGCTTTGCTGCTCGTTTTTTTTGACCCCTCCAAATAAAAATACATTCTCAATGCAATTTTCTTATGAAGAGACTTCGCTTTGTGAAAATTGTTACCTTTCTATTTTCATAAAAACTTATCTGATGAATACCAGAGAGTGATCATTAAAATTCAAAGCGATTTGGAATTAAATTAGATTTAAGGCATAAAAATCAATCCACCTGCCCATCACACATTTGTAATTATTGGGTTTCGTAGAACTCGTGTTTGTTTCAACCGCAGTTTCACTTGCACATTGAAACTTGGTAATCCCATGAGAATAATCACTTTGAGAATTTACTTTCTGAACTCAAAGCTGTAAGTAATGGTCGAATTCCGAGTTCACTAAAAATAATTTGTTCACTACTGGTGCTATTTCGGATAATAGATTTCAAATTGTCTAAAAGAAACCTTTGAAATATAGAAGGGAATAGAATTTTTTTAAGAAAAAGGACCTGAGGCTCTTTTAAGGATATATGAAAAAGCATATATAAAAAATATAATATAAATTTAAAAAATTGTTTATCAATTTTTTTGCCTGACTGGAATAAATTAACCACTTTTTTAATAATTAAGTTAACGTAGCAATGAAATAGCGCTGTGGGTTCCAAAATTGGCTTCTATTTTTTTTAACCGACAAAAGAAAACATTGCTTAAGTAGGCTTTTAGAAAAACCAGATTTTAACTAAAAGTTAAATGACTTAAAAATACAATGAAATTGATTGTTGTCGGCGTATCAGCTGATTTCTTTGAACATTTCAGTGCATACTAATTAAGATCCTCCGGGAACCTGCAACCAAAATATGCTTACACAACTGGAGATTTAAGCAACTTTCAATTCAAAATAAATCGAATCAAATGTAATTATTTTGCTACTCAACAAATAATTGAAACCAAAATATTATATATAGATCTTATGTAAAAGAGATATAAAATAAATTTCCAATAAATAAATTATATATATAAATTATAATATATAAATAAATAAAAATTTCTAATATTTCATCTTTTGATAGCATTCAAATCCCTTTGATGCGTTTTATTCACAATAGTTGTAAAAACAGCTGTTTCTTTTTGCTGTTCAAAAATACTCGTATTTTAGAAAATGCAAGAAATAAATATTCCAAATCTACTGAAAATTCTATGTAATCCCATTTAATTCTTTTTATTTCTATCTTATTTATTTTTAATTAAATAAGAAATGCAATAATTTTTCACAAGTTTGTTTTAATTTATTTGTTTATTCCTAGCGCTTAGTAAGAGTACGTTTACGGTAACGTTCGGATAATTGGCACTTCTTTTATAACAAATATTTTTTGTTAACAACAAAATTATTATTTTTTGAAAATTGTTTTGGAAAATTTTTGGAAATAAATTTTATTTTTTTATTATTATTTTCAATAACAATAAATAATAACTTCAGCACAATTATTTTTAGTTAAAAATATATATATATTTTTTAATTTTTAATCTTTTCTAGTTTTATAATTGTCTTATTTTCCCATTTATTTCCAATTTCCAATATTTGGCCACCCTTCGCTCATCTTCTGGAAAAAACCTCTGTTTTGTAAATCAATATCAGAATAAGTTAAAAAGTAAATTAAATTAAGAGTGCATTTGAGATTAAAGTTTTAAAACAAAACGCTCATATAAAAAATTAAAAGATATTTTGAAAATAATGTTGAAAGTGAGCCCTTCCATAATAATGACGAAAAGCATGATTTGCAAGCATGCTTGGTTACCTCTCACAAAAATTTTTAGGCACATGAGCACATAGACTTCCAAAGATCATTAATTAAATTCTTTTCAGCAATAGATATTATCACAAAAAAACCTTCATAGTGGAATGCTTGAAGTAGGGCGTATTTTCATACTGAACAGTGTACAAAAATTGAATAAAAAATATATAAATAATTCAAACTTGTTTAATAACAATATGCTATAAATGTAAAGGCGGATGTGTTCCCCTCCTTTGATAAAAACCCCGCACATTTACAAAAATTCTAAGTAGCCGTTGGTAAAAATTTTATTTTCATAAAAATGGAACTCCAGCCGGAACCATCAACGCATAATTAATATCGTCTATTACAAGGTTCAAAATCAATACAAAAAACAGCCACAGTGATACCTCCCGTGCACAACAGGATGCGCGATCTACAGTATAAAATCCATAAAGCAATTTTTCGAAAAAAATATTATCAAATTTCATATCAAAAATGAAGAAAAATATTTTTTCCATTAATATCATCAAACAAAATCACTGTTTGAAGCTTCAAACATTATTTGAAGTATATTCAACGCTGCTCTTAATAGGTTAGGGGAAGTGCCACCTGAACGAGTACAAAATGATTCCACCTTGCATTGCTTGTATTAAAGATTCAAAAAAAAAAAAAAAAATGGCTGCGATTACAATAATATAGAGTATTATAGAGAGTAGGAATTGGGAATGATTCTAGCATTATTTAAGGATATGCCGAAATGGAATAGTGTCAAAAAATTGCGTAATGGCGGACATTTGCTTAGGGAGAGGGGTATACTAGATCTTCTTATTCAGAGACAGCTACGATGTGTGATATTGTCGTCTTACTGCATGTTTTTGCATTTAAAGCAACATTCATTGAAATGAGGGGCACCCCTAATAGTACATCATCCATAGTTTATAAGTCTTCGATTTTTCTGGTTTATTGTAACGCCTAGAGTAGACCACAGAGTTCTGCTTGTTAGCTAGAGTTACTCGTGGAACATTTTTACCACCATGAAAACGGAATACCACAAAACGAATCAGTGTCGATACTCTGAATGGGGTATTGTTGTCAACGACACAATATAATGCTGATATTCTAGTTCTGATATTCTATTTTTAGTAATTTATTTTTATTAATCTACAAAGACATTTTTTGAACAGTATATATATATATATATTTGCAAATATAAATTTGATTTCAATAACTGTTGCATATTCCACATGTAGGAATAAAACAAAATAAACGAGAATTATTAGATAATATTGTGAAATAACATAACAACGCTCTTGTTGCGCTTTTTATATGAGCAGTGCCATACATCGCTGTAAAACTTCTAATACCGAAGATGCGGCTACTCGCAATAAATCATACTTTAATATAAATATAAAATATAAAATATAGTGCTAATGGAACCAATATTGCTTTATTTTACTATATCAAGTTTACATACTTAATGTAACGTTCATACAGCCATACATTTTATAAAACAAATTTAAATTATTTTTCCACATCCAACAATCCAATTTGATCAAAATATGGTAACAATATTTTTATATGGTCTTGTAAACGCTTATTACGATATAGAGTGTTGCGGAAGTTTCTAGATCTTTCGTCGTCGTCAATCAAACTATGGAAGTTAGCATCATCACACTGATCGTTAATGATAATAGGTTGGCAAACAGTGGCAGCGGTTACAGCTAAAAAATTTTAAAAATTAATAATAACAAACCGTGTAATTTGATCTGCAGACGATAAAAAATACGCGTCAAATAAACCTCATCGTACTTTTTCAGCTTTAATTGATGAAAATGAAAAAGCTCTCATATTGCAATTAGACTAGAAATTATTTGATTGTCTCCACTTGTGATTGAAAAAGAAAATGCCAGTTATGTTGTTTACTTGTTACAAATGAACGCTTCAAACTCTGTTCTCAACTGATGATTGACAAGTTTATTTGCGCGTTTATCTCTGAACAGCAAACACACGTTGCAAATATTCAGTGTTTGAAGTGTTTTTTTATCGTCTCCAGGGCACTTGAGAAAAAAGTTAAGCGATCATTACAGCAAAAGGATGGAATCGATGGAATCGTTCATGTACAGTAGGCAGATTTTAGGAATTACAGCCTGCTGTTTTCAATTCTTCATTGAAAGCAAAATTTTGATTTTGCAAACATTTCTTTGACATGCTGTGTAAGAGTGTATTTCGTATTAATAACCCAAGAGGCCTGCCCCTGTTCTCTTAATGGTTTGGTTTTTCTTGTAAAACGGGTTTGCATAGAAATGGGAGAGCGATATTTCACGTGCAAAAAGAAAACTAATGCTACTCACTCAAGTAAAACTGAATAAAATGATTTCTCTGTCATAAACTTATCAATTTTTTCTCTGACGATTTTCCTTTAAATAATTTTAAAGTTTTAATAATAAAATTAAGTGGCTCTAACCAATATGGTGGAAATGTTTTTATAAGTGCTACTTAAGATCATTTTTCGCTATCCCACAGAGTTCATCGATTTTTTTTTAAAAAAAGGCTCTTGGAAAAATAAAAGACTTCAAAAAATCGCTTTAAAATGGAATTGCAAGTGCCATACTATAATCACAAATATGATGCAAACGGCTTCTCACGCTCAGCTGCTGGAAATAATTATTGTCTTCATCGAATGAAAAATGAAGTCGCCCCCAGAGTTGCATTTTTAGTTCCTTTTATACTTTTCCGGAAGACATTGCCATATTAGACAGATCGGCTTTTAAATTATACTACATACTATTTTACTGTACTTCATTTCGAGTGGGGTTCAACCATATTAATTGGGAGTCTTTAAAGTTACATTAAATATGAGATATTGCTGCTCATTTTATTAATGAGCACAAGTTCGATTTGGTGCAATTGGGAAGGGCGAAGATATAGAAGTCTTTAAAATATATTTTTTAAATCCAATTCCGATTTTTGAAGATTATTTATTACTGCTGATATATAAAGAATTATTTTGCTCTATAGCCACCCATTAAATAGATCACAATAGCTAAATACATAAATATTGCCTTACGGAATACGCCTATTTTTCCCCCTCATTTATTTTTATATCAAGTAGACGAGGCACTACTAAATTAATCCAAAAATTAGATTAAAAAAAAAATCAATAAAACTTACGAAGTACCCAATGTAGGACAGCGGCACAAAAAGTTATCTTCAGATGAAGTTGCAAATGCGGCACAAAAAAGATTTTCAATATAAAAAATTATTTTAAACTTCTTTCAAGACAATTTACAAATATTGACAGTGGAAAATATCGGGAAAATAATGCTGAAAATTTAAAAACCTAATTAAATTTAGTTTTTTCTATTCCAATTTTTGTCATTTGCGCCAAACCAATAATGAAATTACTATACAGATTTTTTTTAGAAGTAAAATTGTGGAATTTTAAGAATTTAAAGTAAAATTGCTTGAAAACACATTAAAACCAAAGAAAATAGAAGAAGACATCGATGTTCTCACTCATTTCATTACGTACCCAATATTTTGCTTTCCTCCAACTGTACTTGTAGATCATGTAATGTTGGTATATATCCTTTATATTTTAATTTTCCTAATGTATCAGCTAAAATGCAATGATAATATTGCACCAACTTATTGACAGCATGAACATCTAATTGCAATTTCGATTCCAGGGATGTGTAGAAAAAATAATGTAAATCAACAGCTGGCGAGGACCAATTGCAGAATTGGAAATCTATTAATAAAATATCCTTTAAGTAGCTATTATTGTTATTCTCTGCTGATGTGCCGTAGAGCATCATTATATTATTGACCCATAAATCGCCATGGCACAGCGTATAAAATTGATTTGTACTGCTGCTGTACGCATTGATACCATAGTCGACAACATGCGGCTTAATTTTCATTAGCTTTTCGTGGTAATAAGAGCCCAATTCGGGACAATTTAGGCAAAATTTGGCACAAACTTCAATTAAATATTCGAAAAGACAACCCATGCCACGTGTATGCCTATTAAAAATACCACGCTGAAATTTTTGCAGTTCGCCATGAAGACGTTCATTTAGAACAACCGATGCAGCATGAAATTTTGCTAACTTTTGCAAAACTCTTTGAGCATGCAATTCATCGAGTCCCACCAAACGATCAGCTAATATATAATCTTGCACAGTTAAATCTTCGAATATAATGAGCGATTTTTCATACTCCACTTTTATAGCTTTAGCAAATAATTTTTCGCTATCGCCAATTTCCTGCAGTATATTTGCCAACTGTGGCAAAATCTGCTCATACATTTTCATTTCAGTGTTATAAACATCATAGCCGGACATAATTTTTGCTATCGAAGGATCGCTTTCATATGAATATTTCATTATAAGGGATATTTCCTGTGGTTTTTTACTCAGTTTTCCTTTTAAAAATTCCACTTTAACGCGACTTATAACACTGGCATAACTTTCGCCATTTGCTGTAGCCGGCTTGATATCAGTTTTTCTTATTTCGATCTGATCCTCGTTCAGATAGTCTTTTAAAACGTTTTTCAAAAATCCTTCCTATAACCACAAAGGTGCCTCCCAACTAGTATTTTCACACATTTTTAATATAAAAAAATTTACGCTCGTATTAGACTGTGTTAACGAGAGCTTTAACACTTTACAAATGTTAGAAACTTTTCAAAAATCTATATATTTTCACTTTATACAAAAAGTTTAGGAATTAGATTAAGTTCTTATTGCCGTGAGATATCATTGAAGCAAATAATATTATTTAATTGTTTAAGTGTAATAAACTTTGTTTTGTATATTCTTTGCAAACCATTGAACGTAATTAGCTACCGCCTACAACATTTTAAGAATGAATTGCTAATGTTTATATGAACGCGACACAGCTACACAACTACACGACCACCACTTTAAATCCAACATTACAGGAGCGTGTAACATTATTTTTTTTTATGTCACAGAGAAGATCCTTAGAAAATTATTGTAACAGACTAATCCATAAATATCCGGAACCAAGTTGTTATATTTTTGTATGTCGTAAAGGCCTCGATCCACTAATCTGCCCAATTGCATGAATTGCCATATATGGCATGTGTACTAAAAAGATAGGATAGTGGGTACTAAAAATACATCTATGTAACAGAAAATGTTAGGAAAGTTTTCATAAGATTGCACTTTTCGAGCCATCCAAGTTGCATTGGCTTCAAGCCATAAACAGAAAAATTGTTTACATCATATTTCTGTGATAGTGCAACATCAATACCGTCATTTTCATACGATTTTTTAGAATAGAATGGAATCACATTAGATTTTCCTGTGAATGAAACCTACTACTACTGTGTAGTATAGTGCAGCATGGCCTTAAGTACACAACTTATAAACCGCCACTAGCGCATTACCTGGCTCGCCATTAAAATATGACAGCTGACTAACAAGTATTGAAGTTATCGTCTATAATTTGTATTTAATAATTCTGAGATATAAATTTTGAATTCGATAGAATCATGGAGCTCCTCTCTTTGGTAGCTTAAAGCCAAAAAGAATTTCAATGTTGCCGAGTAAGTTTTCTAGATATTGGCTTGTTTCAGGCGACCATATAAGCTTTCACAAATTTTCAATTGCCACTCTGTTATGGCAGCAATTAGAGCCAGCAAATAATTAAACACGCTTAAAGTTCTTTTAGTGGCAAATTAGTGCAATTAGCTTAGAACGATGTGGTTTAAATTTAAATTAATAAACTTTTTTCGGCGATTTGGTAGATTTTAATGAATTTTGGATTTTCGCATTTCTTTGTGATTTTAATATTTGAAAAACTTTTGACTTATTCCAGATTTTAAAACAATACAATATGATTATATGAATATAATGCACATATGAGACTGCTAAGGCCATCGCCTATATGCTGTTATATTTTGTAGCTCCATATCATTTTAAAAGATTTTATTTAATTTTTTTTTTTCTAATTTTTAAGAGTTTTTTCTATTCTTATAATTTGTGATATTTTTTTTTATCAATGCTAATTCGCAAAAAATTGCTATAAAAAAACCATACGATATTGTTCTGCATCACACGGCGAAATTCATCTAACGCACAAATTGTGGGCATACCCAAGGAAAATATTTAATGCAAAAATATAATATTCATTTCTCGATCCAATTGTGGCATACAGAAATCACGCCACTTTCACCAGCATTGTAGCAGATTTCCTTAGTGAAAACTATCTTTCCTTTCATACTTAAAAAGAGATAAATATAATCTGCATTATCATGCAATGAAGTGCTTATCAGAACAACCTGATATCTCTCAGTGAACAATTGCAATTCATTCTTTTATAATAAAGAGAACAATAAACGATGAATATTAATTTAAATAAATACACTTTGAATTTAAAAAAAAAATTTTATTTGTCGTTGGCAAAACTACTTTCGCGCTCATAAACTTGAAATGCTAATAAACTTGAAACCATTTATATGAAATGTTTAAATTGTATAATATCTCAAATAATAAATCAAAAAGATATTAAACTAATCTTAAGCTAATATGTAAACATTTGACGTAAGCAGACAAGTTATTAAAATTTATGTCTCGGAAAAACTCTTTCGACTCTAGCGGATGACATGTAATCAAATATTTCGGTGCCGCATTTAAGCAACACTGTAAATAATTTAATTTGTAAAACTTATCACAACAAGGTCTCATTTGGATACTTAAGCCTTAGTAAGATTCGCCTGGACTACGAGAGGACTATTGCATTTTTATTTACGAAAAATTATGCAAATCCTACAAAGCAATCGGAAAATGAATAGCAATTTGTAATTAAATTCTCTTATTGTGCAATATATATTGTCAGTTCGTTAATGGTTTGACGCATCCGTTATACACTCTTGATAGTAAAAAATGGCCAAATATTATATTTGCAAAAAAAAGTGGTTCTGTATTATTTTGAACACTAGTGTAAAATTTGTGTAAACTATCCTGCACAATCATAGGATATGTCAAATATGACAACTATGTCATATATGACAACTATGTCATATATGACAAATATGACAAATATAAATGGATAAATGTGCCAGATACTTTCACAAATCGTATATACAATTTGCAAAACGTTATGAGAATTATCATAAAATCATTATCTCTATGCGATTAGAGTTGCATTTACTTCAATCAGCAAACAAAAATTTTGTTTACGTCATATTTGCATAATAGTTTGGCATTTACAAAGTCATTTTCATTCCATTTATTACAATGGAATCGAATCGCATTCGATTTTCATGTCCTTAAAGTAGTTAAACATTTCTCTTTATTCTTTAATCGAAATTTAAAAGCTTTCTTTAGTGAAACTTTGTACATGTATTGAAAAACATACAGAGAAAATTGATGGATTGAGGAAATTAAACGAAATTTTAAATATTTTCTTTAACAAAATTTTCTTTAAGTGTAATAAAAGACCACATAAATCAAATAATTTGTTCTCTATATGTTCTAAGAAGCATTTAAGTAAAGCTTTCCTGAAGATCTGCTTTTACATGCTGTGAAATGCTTAAAGGTATCAGCTGTTAAGCCGCAATAATCAGTTTTAATGCATTTTCCATATTCTGCGGAATATTAATTTTTAAGAATTCAGTTCAATATTATTTATTAAAATAATTTCTCGTTTGGAAAATAATTTTTAAAAGTTCATATTGGAAAACATCTACATCATCACTCTATTATTGGTTTCACGGACATCAGGAATGTAGAAAAACGTCAAAAAAGTTTTATATGACGTTAACGTAACAGTTGTGTACTAAAAACTCTCTGCCCTACACTATTCGCCACAATCGTACAGTTTGCCAAATATGACAAGGATACAAAAATAGTATGTCCAAAAAATATTAGGATTCTCCTATGGATGGATCATATAACTGTGTAGAATAGTGAATCATGCTAGTAGCCTGATTATTTGCAGATGACTGATGATTTGCGCTACGGCTTTTGCACTGAACAGGACTGTTTTTACTCGTATATACAACAGATTTCATTCATAGTCACAATAATTTTTATTTTATATTGGCGATATAGTTCACATTACTAATCACATGTGCCGCAGCTTTTGCCAATTTTGTAGAAACTATTTACATTACAAAAACCACTAAAAATTGTTAATAATAGAAAACAGAGAAAAAAAAACTACTAATTATTTTTATACGTCAGAAATATAATGGTTTCCGTACATATTATGATAAAGTTATTTATGATTTCCATCTCTGACTAGTGCAAATGCAACACTTCTGTCAAAACAAAAAAAAAAAAAAAAAAAAAGGTAAGAATCTGTAAAAATGAATGTGGCTTATCAAACGTTTACACGTACCACTGAAAGTTGGAAAAGCTCAACGATGTTTTACTACTACATACACAGTTTTTGTAGGAGCAGCTGCATTGGCAGCTATTTATACATACAAGCACACCAGTCAAGTGTCAAATAAATAAACAGTGTTACCATGTTAAAGAAAACTGTATAGGAGGAAAGATTAAAAGCATAAAGAATAAGCATCCATTTCAAGAGATGGGAATGATGGTGGAAATAGTTTAGAAAAAAATTCGGATTTTACGTAGCACGGGGATTTACCCAACTTCTCCACTTAACACATATTTCTTTAAAAATTTCCTTTTTCTCTTCTGCTAAATATAAATATAATTTGAGTAGCAAAAAAATTTGCTCAGTTTACACTTCAATGATATTTTGCAAATGAAATGGGAGTGGCATGTGTAGGCAGGAAAACAAATTGTAAGCGACTCGCAATTTCGTATAAGTTTAATATTTCTTGCTTTTCTTTAATATTTTATTTTATTTATCTCTTTTGTTAGTTAACTTTTGATCAAAATTAAAAAATTAAATTTATTAATAAATAATAAATGAAAAATAAAATTAATCAGCTGATCACTCTCATTGACACAAGTGGATTATAATAGATATGCGTAGACATTTATGTACGCATGAAGGAAGAAAATAAAAATTTCTATAAAGTTCCCCAACATTTATACAATGTAGTTGTGGCCTCACAAATATAACCGTATTTTAAATGATACTGACCATCAGCCCAGCGGAAATCCTTTGATATGGACCAGGTGTGAACACAGGGCTGGTTGTTTTCCAAGTTATTGGGTTCGCCCTCTTGCCAATGAGCAAATTGAAACGTTTTACCATTTGTAGCCCAAACGAATTTACGATTAGAATTATCTGCTGTAGAGGCAGCACCGCCAATCCATAAATCTAGACCTTTCCCTAGCAGCCAAAAACAAAAATGCTTTAAACACAATTTTTAACGAAAGTTCAATTATTTAACCATTTACCATAACGATTTTTCATCAGTCTTACAAAGTCATTGTTTTTCTCTACTGTATCTAATGTAATTAAAGACAAATTGCGCTTGGCGCACTCCTGTAAAGCTTCCAGCCATGTATACTAAAGAATTAAAAGCAAAAAGCACCGATAAGACTTAATAGTTTTAATTAATTTACTTAATTATAAACAAGTTTACCGCATACTTGTCTTCGATCAAATATCTTTTACCCTCATCCGTTGTTGCCCACTCGGCCACACTTTGCACATGCAAAACCAAAGAGATCACTATCAGCACTAAATAAAGGATTATATTTTGCGAATGTTTCATGGTCAAGAACACAACTTAAACTGATTGCAATGAGTGCGAGAAAGCTTTTTGTTATAGTTGTTTATGAAGCAAACGGCAAATTTAGCCAGAGACGTAGTTGAAAGCATGATCTATCAATTTCCAATAAAAACTAAATAAATATGCGAGTGTATTACAAATACAGTAAATGTATTTCACGAGATTACAAAACTGGTTTTAGGATTTATAGAACTTACAAGCGTACATACTGAGAATAATAGCATGTACTTATAAAATGAAAACCGGTGTGATGGTACTTGATATGGAAAATGTCTGCATGCATACTCGTACACTTGCAAAAAAAAGTATACTCACTACAGACGGTATAAAAGGCACAGTAGCATGCAATCTACAAAAAAGCTTGTAACAAATCTTGAACCACAGTAAAGAAGCTCACATAAGCAATATTTTAAGACATATTTCTTTGGCCAAAATCATGTAAAACTTTTACCCCCACTCGCAAGCGAATACAATTCGAGCCATCATTTATTCTCATTATTTTTCAGCTGCCGAGAGATTTGAGAAAAATGCGATTTGAAGTGCCCGGTAAAGGAATGTATGTAATTATACATCTATATTTCGCTTAATAAAGACAGCAATTGAAGCGAATCCGCTATCGGCAAGCCTTAACAGCACAGCTGACTTTTAATTTCAAGGCGAATTCTCTGAGATTTTAAGAACAAATAAAATATGTTTTTTCCAAATTAGCGAATTCAATTCGAACCATCATTTATTCTCCTTATTTTTCAGCTGCCGAGAGATTTGGGAAAAACGCGATTTGAAATGCCCGGTAAAGGAATGTATGTAATTATGAATCTATATTTCGCTGAATAAAGACAGCAATTAAAGCGAATCCGCTATCGGCATGCTTTAACAGCACAGCTGACTTTTGATTTCAAGGCGAATTCTCTGAGATTTTAAAAACAAAAAAAATATGTTTTTTCTAAATTATTATCTGCTTAAACCAACTTAAGAAGCTTCAAAAGTGACTCCGAAGCACCGAGCCATACCTGAGAGCCATAGCCAATAATATCAGTAGCAGTGCTATATTTCTTAAATCGTCTTTACTAACTAACCAATTTTAAGACTAGAAAAATGTGATCAGCTATAAAAGATTCTGATTTCTGAAAGCCTTCATAATCTATATGTATTTGACGATAACAGTATCGGTCAAATCATACTTATATGAAAAGTGGCATAGAAATGGTCCGCGCAATCCCTTTCGTCTGGATGGTCCTTGCACTAGATAAGACTTCCAAGCATTAAAATTATGTTCTAGACATTCACAGATTAATGCTAAGTCGTCCTTAAAGGTCATATTTAAGTTTCCCCCATGCCGACAATCTCCAATAAGCCCGCTCGCTTTCTCCTTAAAAAATACGCATGACAATTATTGTTATTATCGGCGAAATAAAGAGTTATAACGTCAAACAACCCTGTATTAAATTTAGAGAAATTCATCTTACGATTTAATCGTCAGCCCTCAGTAGGAAGGCCAAATTATACACACCGATCCGTATAATGTTATTGCTCAGGACAGTCGTCATAAATCAGGATATGTTATCGCTGTTCAAAATTTCTTTAAACTTACTAACTAAGGAATCCGTCATACGTTAACATTTTCAGCAAATATCAAGAATGATAACGGATATAAAATCAAATATTTCTTTTCAATGGAATCTCACAACTGGCTATCACAGTAATCAACGTACGTTAAAAAGAAAAGTTTCCACACTTTAGCAATATACATTGACGGAGACGTACAGAATAACATGAAATAAAATACGTCATTCACATACTTTAAGTAAGTGACACCAAAGTGGCAAAGGAAAAGATTTTTCCAAATTAATATTTTCGTAACGGATATTAGATCAGCTGATTTTAAAGAAACACTATACAACAACAAGTTGAATAAAAATATAGAAAGACCCCAAATGACGCTTATCGAAGTACTAAACGTATGCAAAAACTTGAAAGTTACCCAACTTTAGTTATATACATAATTTAACTTAGTTATCAGTTAAAAGAGCTTAACTATAATGAGTTTTTATTTGCACAGTGGGGAGAGAAAATATTTTTTGTTTTTCAAAAAATAGTTTATGATGGAAACAGCAAGCTAAGTGCCAAATTGTATAAAAAAAATTTTCGTGCTATAAATGTTTCAACGGTATTTTCAACTGAATTAGAATACAACTAGTCTTATCATCAGGGATGTATTCATTATTTCTAAGTCAAGTGTTAGCTTCTCATATACGCCAGGTACTTAACCTGTCATTTTATCTCTCTCCTTCAACACGTTGATGTCAACTAAGAAAGTTAACATATGATATCTAATGAATTCCATTGGCTTTTCAAAAAAGAATCTAATAAATTTTGCTTCTTCTAATATTTTATGACTAATTAATATTTGACAAAAATTTTTACTCGCTTTAAGCCAGCATAGGCCTTTAAAGGGCAGTGTTCCCAATACTTGTCAAGTATGACAAGTATAATAAAAACTTCTCTAATACTGAGAAGTATGACAGCATGTGCTAAATATGCATCTGTTATACATCCCAGCTATCAGAGTTGTATTTATTTCAAGCAACTGAACAAAAAATCATTTAATCATTTTGATTCATTTTTTCTTTTTAAATAATGTGAAAACATCGTGCCACTGTGGAGGAAATATTGGCCGAAATTCATTATTTTCAATTTTGTATTTAAATTACAAGTCAATGAACTCTTGGCAGTCAAAGCGCTACGTCTGAAGAAATTCAACTTTTTTTTTTTTTTTTTTTTTGTTATTTAAACTTGTTGCAACAACAATGCGAGAGGTACGTGTATTTTAGAAACCTCTTTAAAGAATACTTTTATACACACCGTCCATTAAGGATATGGTTCTTGTACCAGTCGTTAATGCTCTCACACCAAATCACTTTTATTAAAATGTCATACAACAAGTATGATTTTAAAATGTTGCTTACTTGTGATGCATCTAAAGCGGTGTGTGGTATTGTAGATTGTAAACAATACTATTTCAACACATCAACAACTAACAACAAATAACCTCCTTTTTGCTTTTAGGTTTTTACTTCCTTTTTTTATTATTGTTCGAACTTTCCTTTTGATTTTCCTTTTCATCATGTTTTAACAATCGAATGACCTGTAGGGGATTTTTTTTAAGCATTCATGCAACGCACATTTAAGTTTAAAGTTCAACGCAGTTTCTTGCAATACTTTCTGGTTAAACAGTGTTAAACGTTTTGTTAGGATTTCTTTACTTTTTATACACTTGAGGTTTTTTTTTTTGAAGTGAATCCTTAATGTGGAAGTTGCAAAGGAACGGCCAAGAAATAAGGTTATAAGGTTACAATCATTACAAAACAATAAACGCACAGTCGAACATCAACACACAAACACTCACACACACACACACACACACACACATACACACTCGATAGCCAGTGGCATGAAGAGTCCAATGTTGTGCCACTGATCGGAAACATTTCCATAAAAACGTTGTTTATAATGTGCTTGCAAAGTAACAACAAAGACTCGTAATAACTCTTTTATAGCAAAGCTGCGCACAATGAAATGCCAGACCATTCAAGGAATTAAAATTAATTTTTTACTCGACTTTCTTTAAGCTGCGTTTTGGCCGATCCTTCATTAAACAGGCGAAACAAAAGTTGCTTTTAAAACGAATGAATAATGCACAGCCTACTTAACTGCAAGTTGCCAGCTCGTTTCCCGCTTACACCCTGAATATTTTCCTGCTAACAAGCCAAAAGATTTAAAGGTTGCCATATGATCAGGTTTCCAAAGATCAGAGCCATCTGACTGAAATATGAATTTGTATTACCTTTTTGTCCCCTTCTTAGCCATGAAACAATTTTTAATATTTTATATTTTAATCATGGGAAAAGCGGTTTCAAGTTTTCAATAAGTTCCTTAATTAAAGGAAATCATAATGCAGGCCGCTTTTACAATTTGCGTAGAGAGGAAAGCCCTAGAAAATTGGAAAAAATTACTCAACTCACAAATAGTTCTTTTGGTATATATTTTTTGTATTAGATATAATGTTATGACTACTATAAAAATTTTGTTGGTACTTTTCATAGAAAACCATAATATGGCAATACAACTTTTTCAGCGACGTATTTTCAGTCAGCTGTTTTTTGTTTACAAATTCAAAGCATTTCCATAATCCTTTAAAATGCAATAGCACAGGCCATACAAAGAGCAGTGTTATATACTATTAAGTAGGAGCTTATCATTAACAGACTTTAGACTACTACACTTTAGTAGACTAGTAGACACTTTAGAACAGTTGCTAAATTCATCTCATTTACTATTCGATCAGCTGTTGTTTTTACAAATTCGAAGCAATACAATAACCCTTTGTAAGGCAATACAATATATCAACATATCGTTTACAGCAGTGATATATGGTTTTAAATAGTGCCTTATTACTTATCATCTTAGAACACTTGATGAACTGGCTAAATAAGGGGTATTTATATATCGTAACTGAATATACATTATCATCCTCCTTTATTTGATAAACACCTAACAATACGCACAGCTGATATTTAGCTTGTGTAGTCTGTTTTAGCATAACCGGCTGTAGTATAAAACCAAGCCCGTCTTTTAGTGAAAACCAGGAAATTTTGGTATTTGGCGTACTTCATCATTTATTAAAAAGCAAGTCAATTCTTTAAACCGGAAACTATGAATAATTAAAAAACACGCTAATATATATATATATAATATATATGTATATATTATATCTAAACTTAGATATAATAAAAATTACTTGAAGTAAATTAAATGCATACAAGCTTATGCCTTTTTAAGCAGTTCATAATATTACAAAACATGTTTTCATACATTTTAGGAAACGTTTCCTAAAAATAAGAATATGTTTAATAAGTTTAAAAAATCGGAAAAGGTTTACATCTGATTAGTGACCTCCTACGATTGTTGTTCAGTTGAACTGGCATTAGTGGAATTCTCCAATTTCTATAAATATTTGTATGCTTTGAAAGTTAGGCAACCAACGGTGGTGCGGTGATGTTTTCCCCTGAATTGCATATATCAAAATAGTTTGCAAAATTGGGGTATAATTTCGATGTTAAGAAATATTTTCTTTATGTAATTAGCATATTTTTTTCAGACTATGTTGCGGTAAAGAAAAAATTATGTCGGTCCCCTACTGAAAGGGCAGGTTTTCAATCTTCTCTAGGAAGATTAGCATTAGCATTACGAACTATCTGATACCCCAAGATAATCAATGTAAATGCCTTGTTACTACGCCACTGAGTATTATTTTTTGGCTCCAGTAGCGCAAATTAAATCACAAATAATAGTACGTGATAAATAATTACCAGTCGCTAATCATAACTGGCAATTTTTAGTTGATGTTCTGTGGCCTTAAGAAATTTGGATATATTTATATTGGCATTAAACAGAAAAATTTCTAGATCTGCTAAATTTAAATTTTTTTTTATGTATTTAATGTAAAGTTTCATTTCATTAATGAAAAGTTTCTTTAAAATAATGCAAAACATACAGAAATATATTTCATTATCTGATTGAAGTTTACTTTTGAGAAAAATTTCTAGATCTGCTAAATTTAAATTCTTTTTTTTTATGTATTTAATGTAAATTTTCATTTTATTAATGAAAAGTTTCTTTAAAATAATGCAAAACATACAGAAATATATTTCATTATCTGATTGAAGTTTACTTTTGAGAAAAATTTCTAGATCTGCTAAATTTAAATTCTTTTTTTTATGTATTTAATGTAAAGTTTCATTTTATTAATGAAAAGTTTCTTTAATATAATGCAAAACATCCAACAAAATATTTCATTATCTGATTGAAGTTTACTTTTGAGAAAAATTTCTAGATCTGCTAAATTTAAATTCTTTTTTTTATGTATTTAATGTAAAGTTTCATTTTATTAATGAAAAGTTTCTTTAAAATAATGCAAAACATCCAACAATATATTTCATTATCTGATTGAAGTTTACTTTTGAGAAAAATTTCTAGATCTGCTAAATTTAAATTCTTTTTTTTATGTATTTAATGTAAAGTTTCATTTTATTAATGAAAAGTTTCTTTAATATAATGCAAAACAACCAACAAAATATTTCATTATCTGATTTAAATCTACTTTTGAGAATTTCAACTTTCATATGAAATCATAAAATTTAATCCGTAAATGTGAAATCAATTATTAAGAATTTGAAAATCAAGATATGGAAAAAAATTTCCGAGAATTGATAAAGAAATTTCAAACCTACTTTCTACTTAACGATAATAAAACAGATTTAGTGAACAGTAATTATAATTATAGCTTTTCTAAACAATTTTTCCCCCCAACATTGATGTATTAAATAACAATTTTTTAGTTCTTGTCAGTTTTCAATTTTTATTACTAAAAAAATTTCTAAAGGATTTTTTAATCCTTTTTTTCTTTGTGGAGTTTTTAATTTACAAAACATTACATTTTACATAAGAACATTTTAAGCAAAAAATATTTAAAGCTTGGGAAAAGTTTGAGCCTTCACTGTATTGATTACAATATATTATAATTTGGATTATTATGGCAATAATTTAATTATACATAATATATAATTATATATAATAAAGCGAAGCAAGAAATTTTAGTAGGCAAATTTAAAAGGGTCCGTTGAAACGAATGGCGAATCTCACATAGAACAAAACAACTGACCAATTTAATTTTCTGTATAAAAATCTATACTGCGTATGTTGGAAATTGCAAATCCATGTGGATCATGTTACAATTGTTCCAATAAAATGTTTATTATAAAAATGTTTTCCTTTTAAAATAATAATAAAAAAGTTAAATTAAAAATATTTCTATTTTGATATGAAAGTCACACAAACACACAAACGATAGTGTGTTCCACTTTTAAATAACTAACACAGGTTATGACTTTCATACAGACTCCTTGCAAAATCATGAGAGACATCATCATCATACGTTGCCATCAGTGTGGCGCCAAATGCATCATCGCAATTATAACGCACATGTAATATCAAGACTGCCATCCTCGCAGTTTCCTGCAAATGTATAACTGCGTTCGTGTACTCGCTTGTGTTCTATAAAATGTAAGTAAAGAAAAAAAAGAAGAATCGCAATACGAAAAAGCTGCTTTTCGACTCATGCTGTTAAATACATGCTAAATGCATCTTTACTGAAGACTTCCCTTCTAAACACCTGTGGCTTCTCAGCATTAAAGCGAGCAGTCTAAAAGTATGCAACAACTTTAATCACTACAGCTACAAGTCATATCGAAGTAGAAAATTTATAAATTTTCAGTTAAATTGGCTTAGAATTTTGAATGTCCAGCATTCCGTACAGACTAAAGACCAGGCTTCACTGGCCTACACAAACTTACGATTTGTCACATATGGCTGGTGTAACAAATTTTGTTGACCAGTCGTACGATTTGCAAAACTTTAGGAAAATTTTCATAAAATGATCATTTCACTGCGATCAGAGTTTGAATTTATTTTAAGCAGCTGATCAAAAAATTTGTTTGTTCAGCTGTTTGCATGAGTACTGTGGCCACTTTAATCGAATTATTTTAATAGAACGGAATAAAGTCAGATTTTCGCGTGTATGAAACGTACGACTATATACGATATTGAATACTGGCCAATGAGTAACATTTTCAACATTCCAACTCAGCAATTTATTAAAACATTAATAATAGGCAAAAGTGGCTTTTATTTCAACTGCTAGAAGGGAAGAAGATGCTCAAGGGTTCCAGCCACGTTTTGAACACTTTATAAAAACGACCGAGAGAATTTTTTAATGTGCATTAGTTATAGTAGAGTCAAGCTTTTTTAATTTAAGGGCCACTGTACTATGACGCCAAAGTACAGTCAACCTTTTTTATGCCGCCAAAAAATTTTATAATTATGCCTATATAAGTCATAACACCTCTTCAGCTTCCTTACAACTCCTTAGAATCTCTCTTTTGGAATTTCCTTCTACACTTTTCATTGTCTTGTCTACTACTATTTCTTTCTAACAGAAATTAACACATGACCTGTAATCATTAAATGCTTGAATTTTATATTCCTTTTATAGAACCAAAAATTTTTTATAAATCTATTCAAAACTGGCATAAAGTTTTAACTTTTAGCAAAATGTTATGATGGCAATTTTCATACCACTGTTTAGCCATTTGCCAATATGGCAAATTGCACTTTATTATTTTTGCCTTTACCAAAAGTGTACTAATGGCATTCCGCACATACAGCGACTTAAGCTTTGGAGAGGGAATTATATACTTGAAACTAAATAAATTTTCAGAAGGTTATGGAATAGACTTGGTAATAAATTACACGTCTGTTATGCAGTTCAGTTCTATTATTTCTTGTAAGTGAAGCAGACTTTTGTAAATTCTGTACGTTTTCTAACTTTTTGGCTCAATATTGACTATAATATTTTAAACCGTCTTATCCTAATTACAACTGAAGAGGAGTACAACTGATGAGCTGCTCTTACAATGAAGGCATCCACATTACTTTTACAAAAATTTTCGAAAGAAAAAAAAATTTTTTGTATGAATTATATATTTTTTTTTTAATGAAAACTATAAATATTTTGTTACTTCGGAAAATTATAATTAATTCTAGAGTTGATTTTAATTTAATGTCCAAAAAATATATCGACTCCGCTTCCTTATACTTTTTTTTAGAAAACAACCCGCCAGCAAAACAAATCATAAAATGAATCATGAATTGATGTGTAAATTAAATATGCAAGACAGTCAAGTCATTGACTTAATGGCTGCTCATGATTTCACACAGCTGCAGCAACAGCAGTCCCAGCAACACCAGCAACAACAACCACAACAACAGCAACAACAACAAATGCTCAATTATGCCATGACAGAAACACAAAATATATCAAACGCCCAACATGGAGTGGAAAACAATAGTAATAATCAGGATAACAACAGGTCAAGGCCAATAAGAAGAACTAGTCGTAGGACACCCCAGGTAAGCTGGGAACATTCCGAAATATACTTTTTGTTTGTGTTCCAAATCCCACCAAAAAAAATTCACGAAGAGAGAAAGGTTATTTCAATCCAAGTATATTTTTACTTGCAAAGGGAGAAATTTGAGGCCATGTTTGCCCCCTAATTTTTAGTACTTTAATGGCCTTTTTTTGCAAAAGAAAAGGGCAACACATTGTATTTAAAAAGTACGTTTCCTAAAAATATTTTGCCCTCAAAAAACGTTGTATGAGTATGTTCTATTCTAAGCACGTTGATCCTAATCGAGCGAAAGGTGTATAACTTGAACTCTTAATAATAAGTCTGTACAGTTTGTCAACTAAATGTTTTGGTTTTCATTTCCTTGAAAAAAAAAAAAATATTTTCAAGTATGTTATAAACGACTTAAGACTTTACACTTTATACAAAAGCCAAATTTTGATTATGAATCAAATTATAGGTAGAAATAGAAATCACTGCGATTTTTGGGGAGAGCCGATGTTATTAAGAGTTTTTTTCAGGAAAACGGAAACGTGAAATAAAATTTTTCAGCTGGCGGTGTAGAATTAGGCATTGCATAATAAAAAAAACTATCGAATACTTAATACCACACATATACACTATCGTAGAAAATGTATGCACATATCTAGAAAGAAAAAAATCTTTATTCCCTACCCGATATAGCTGTGTAAGGATGCACTTCATGAAGGAACCGACAAAATTTCAGCTCCCCTATTGGAAAAGTTGCTTCTGAAGGCATGACCTACTTCAAGGGGCATTTAAATCAATATAGAAGTGCTTATTTATTAATTAATTTTATTTTATTTAAATTAAAATTATGTTGTTTTGTTAATATTTTTCTTTATAAAATTTATTTAAATAAATGAAATACAGAACTGCAGTGTTAAGTTGCCTCACAAAGTTTTAAAGAGAAACTGGCTTTGCAACCTCCTTGGCTAGTAAATATCACTGTTTAATTTACATAAGAATTTGCCAAATGCAAACAGTTATTAGACAAACTGTACTGACTGCATAATTTCCATGCTAATCGCTTTATTAACAAAAAATATTTTTCCAAGATTTATTAAATATGTGTAAATGTTTATTTGTGTAAATCAAAAGTATTATTAACCATTCGGAATTTTATAATTTGTAATTGAATGAAATGAAACAGTTAAGCAATAATTATGATATGGAAATGACCGATTCAAGTTCGCAAAGCGATGACACTAGCGGTGGTGGTGGCAGTAGTAATGGTGGCAGCGGTGCTCGCCCATCAAGTCGTGGTCGTACCTCATCGGCTACCGGCCAAAATCGGCGCCGTAAAGGTGCTCTTAATGCCAAGGAACGCAATCTACGACGTCTAGAATCCAACGAAAGGGAACGCATGCGTATGCACAGTTTGAATGATGCATTTCAGGTAAGTGGCTTATTTATTCCAACAAATATTTACTATTTATACTAATATAAAAGAAAGATGAATTTGAAGTTAATTAAGAATTAGGGGGTACGCGAGTACGAAATTAATTTGAGAGCGAAAACGCAAATTTCTCGAAAATTTTTCCATTTCATTTCCATCGGCAAATAAATAAAATTTTGGTAATATTTTGAAAATTCTTTTTAATGTCTGGATGAATTAGCAATAAGTATGCACGAGGCAGTTGTCCGTTTAGCCAGAAAGAGCTCCATTTAACTTATTTAATTCAGCTTTCACGAGTTGATACCCCATTTGAAAAGATGGGTACTTTTTAGTACCCTTTTTTTTACTGAAAAACTGAAGCATAGAAATCAGTTTTGAAGATCAACTTAGAATCCAGAAAAACTATTCGCTAAGAGCTGTCAGTACCTAATGATTCTTGCTGCTACCAACATGGGTTAGGCAGTTCATTAACACATGGGGTACTCTAGTATTTGTATATATAATCAAGTTGATTTAAAAAGGCTCTTAAACTTTGAAAGAGAATATAGAAAACAAATTGTAAATTTAATAAAACTGTACAAAGCAAGGCGAAGTAATTTCCATTGGAAAACGGGGTATCAAAATAGTTTTCTATTTTCTATTGAATCCAGTACCTGCGCGAAGTAATACCTCATTCGGAAATAATGTAAAACTATTAAATGGAATGGGAATTTTTCAATAAAATAATAAACTTGTTTTCTATATATTTCACTACCTGCGGGAACTGGAGATGGAGTATAAGAATGCAAATAGTTTCTTATATTCTATTAATTTTTGTCGCAGTGCGAAGTGATATCTCAAGTGGGGATGGGTTGAAACTATTGAATTGAATGAGCATTAATCAGGAAATTATCAAAATAGTTTTCTATTTTATATTGATTTCGGTCTCTGCGAAAACTGATACCCCATGTGGAAATGGAGTATAAGAATGCAAATAGTTTCTTATATTCTATTACTTTTTGTCGCACTGCGAAGTGATATCTCAAGTGGGGATGGTTTGAAACTATTGAATTGAATGAGCATTAATCGGGAAATTATCAAAATAGTTTTCTATTTTCTATTGATTTCCGTCTCTGCGAAAACTGATACCCCATGTGGAAATGGAATTTTTGTCGTAGTGCGAAGTGATATCTCAAGTGGGGATGAGTTAAAACTATTGAATTGAATGAGCATTAATCGGGAAATTATCAAAATAGTTTTCTATTTTCTATTGATTTCAGTCTCTGCGGGAAGTGATACCCCAGTGGAAATGGAGTATAAGAATGCAAATAGTTTCTTATATTCTATTACTTTTTGTCGCAGTGCGAACTGATATCTCAAGTGGGGATGGTTTAAAACTATTGAATGGGATTAGCATTAATCAGGAAATTATCAAAATAGTTTTCTATTTTCTATTGATTTCAGTCTCTGCGGGAAGTGATACCCCATGTGGAAATGGAACGTAGACTGTCTAAAATTGAAACACTTACTTTGGCAAAAAACTATATTATAAATTTGACCCAAATAATATTAGCGAAACGCAATGAAGAATCCGCCCTCGAATTTAATGGAGTTCTTATGAATGGCAACGGAGATAGTGCAAATACGCAAAACAATGTTGTGGCCGATGGCGATGCCAACGCTGCACTCGGCCTCAATGGTGCTGGAGTAGTGGGCAATGGTAATGTGCTAGTTGGCTTACCCACATGTTACGATGATGTGCTAACTACAAACGGTATCAGTGCCTACAATTGTAGCCTCATGGCTGAACATCCAAATCCTCAAACACAATCACTGACAACAGCAACAACAACTATTCAAATACAACAAAATCAGCCACTTAATCATATGCATCATCAATCGCATCATGTCACAATATCGAATCTTAGCCAAATATTAATGCCGCAGCAACACCAGACAATACCACAGCAACAGCCGCAGCAACAGCCACTGCAACAGACAGCAATTATAATGAATGGTTATGCCGATTCCACTGGTGACAACAACACATACGATGCACCATTTCGGGAATTTTTATAAATTCTTGAAAATTACAAGACAAAAATAAGTTGGCTAAAATAAAAGTTTATATTTATATATTTACAATATAATTAATAATTATTCAAAAAAAAAATAATAATAATAATAATAATTATAATAATAATAAAAAGATTAAGCAAAGTATGCCAAAGTTGAAGCAAATAATGAACGAAGAAAGTATATCAACGAATATTGTTTTGAAAATTTAAGTTGTTTTTGTTATTAAGAAAAGGAATATTAACCGATTGAATACCGAAAAAATTAATAACAAATTAGCAAACAAAATATATTACTAAAATTATATATAATTATCGTAATAATTAATAAAAACTATTATTTACATATAAAATATTTATTAAGTAGCATTAAGAATTTAAAACAACCATATAAATGCATACATATTTATTTAGATTCTAGGCCAAGTAGTGAAATTATATAACTTCCTTCTAATTTGATTTATCTGATTTAATGTTTTGGAATTATTAAATTTATCAATGAAAAAAATTAATAATTAATTAAGAGCAAAATTTGCGATGGGATGAGGAAATCAAATTAAGTCGAGAGAGAAAATGTTAAATACTTGTAATTGAACTTAATTAAAGAATTATTTGTTATAGTAGTAATATTATCAATAAATACAATTTATCCAGAAAGGATAATTCAAATAAACAAAATTAAGTTGAAAAAAATTAAAAATTAATTTTTGTTTAGAGAATGTCTAAGTAAACACAATTACTTACGGCCTCTTAAAATGAAAACAGAGTGGGTTACTAATGCCATCAAACGGTACAGTCAAGTACAAAAGGTAAATCGTAAAGTGAAAGCGGCCTAAATTCGTACAGGATAAAACAAATTTAAGACTTTTCACAAAATAAATAACAACCGCAAGAAAAGAAATCCATAAACACAAAGGGGTTCACATCAGTGGATTCCTAATCAAGTGGAATTGCAAAGCAGAGTGTATCCTTGGAGCCAAGCAGTTACCATGAATGGTATTCGCATTCAAAAAGATGATAATCGATTTCTTACGTCCAGAAGTTAAAAATGTGGAATTGAACGGTACTTGGTTTCAAAAAGATGGTGCCACTTGCCACACAGCTCTTGAAGCAATGGTTGCATTACGCCATTTCGGATAGAGGTACGCCAACGAAGATGCACAAGAGCTAAGATAAAACTTACGAATAATAGAAATCTTAAGTAACTACATATTGGCCATATAAACATTGTTACGTAATAGTGTTTTCACACTGAAGATAAAACCTAGTTTTAAAACAAAATTTGGTTTTAACTTTAAAACCAATCCTTAAAACCTGGTTTTACCATACAAAATAATTCTCATAAAACCATTTTAAAACCTTTTTTGAATTGGTTTAAAGCAGATTTTATGAAATACAACCTTGTTTTATACAGTACATATACAGTGCTACCAAGTTAGAAAGATTGAAAACAGCTGATAATTCATTCACATTCACAAATATTCATTCACAAATTGTAAAATCATTTCAATTTTAGAACACATTTATAAAATTTCTTATTTTTTATATAAACAATAACAGCTGTCGTACAGTTTGTCAAATAAATGTGGGAAGAATAATTACAACAAACACACCTATTTCTGCAAAAAATGTATTTTATCATGAACAAATTTATTTCACAAACTGTATTATAAAACCTGATTTTATCATAATTGTATGTGAACACAAAATCAGCTGTTTGTAGGTTTTACGTTAAAACCAGGTTTTAACTTTAGGTGTGAAAACACTATAGAGAACTTACGTAACATCGTAATCAAGTTGCAGAAATTATACGGATACTTGCCGTATCCGTAAATTAAAGCAAATATATTAAAAATAATTAATTAATATATTAAATTAAATATATATTTTCTTTCGCTTTCTAATGATTTATAGTACTCATATACCAGTCACTGATTCAATTGCATTACTGCCATTATTTTTATTCCGAATCATTAAATAAATAAATAAACCGAGTAGAGCTACAATTTTCTTTTAATCCAACGGCCAGGCGACTAGCACTATTCATGCAATTCCAATATACCGAATTAAAAGAAACACTAGTGGTAAAAACCACAGAGTAGTTTTTTGCAGCGGCTCTAGTATCAAACTCTGGATGTATATATCATATATCATAAAATATATATATCATTAATGCAATTATATCTTGCTGGTAAGTGTTAAGTGAGGGAGTCTCGTGATTTTTATTTTTGTTTTGGTGTAAGTAAGGATCGAAGCAGCATATTTGCCATTTAAAGCTGAAGGATTATTACAGCCATCGACGGCCTCAGCCTTAACCTACATATACACATATATTTAAATATGTTCCCAGGAATTTTATTACAATGCCATTGCATTTATGAGCTTTCTGCATCATTTAATATACTCATTAGCATCAGTTTTCTATACAATGCCAATATTGGGTAGTGGGGATTTTTCTTCATATTTTAGTTCTATAATAAGGAGTTTATTTTACTTGAAAAGATATTTAAAGTTTATAGTTTCACTATACGTGATTTACATATACATATATTATCTGCAGTAGCCATGCTACTAAATACCATCTCTTTAACAAAATATAGTAGTGCTTTTATAGCAGATATAATTTTATAAATTAATTAAGACCAATTTTCTGTATACAAAAATAATTCGCGTAGACTCTCCAAAGTGTAGAAGTCCCACTGTGAATTCTCACCATCTAAAGGAATTAACGGCAGCAATAAGTGCAAACACACATCAAACACAATACCATGTGTGTGTGTGTGTGTGTGTTTGGGTGTACGTTCAAGTATATATGGATGGATGTATGGTCGCGTATTTATACCCGAACAGAAACGGTTGACTAAAAGACTCATTCAGTTCAAATTGGGTTTTATTAACAACATGAACACTCCGGCAGTGTGTCAATAGCAATAACAACAAATTCTTAAAGTGAGTTTTTCTTCTTAATATCAGAAGCAGACTTGGCTTTACATGCACCCCCCTTGTCATCATTATAAGAGGTGGAAAAAAGAAAATAATTAAAATCTCCTCTTGAGAGACTTCGTAGATGCTCTACGTCATCCCTTCAAAAAGTGTTGTTGTTGTCATTTATTTGCGTTGTTCCTTTTTGTAAGCTTTTAATTAGCATTCAATTAAACAAGTGGAACATAAATGGCTACATTAAGGCCTCTTTAATAAACATGTTGTATATGTAATGCATGCACCAACTTAAGTAAATATATCTATATGTATGTATGTATGTATGTAAGTAATCATGTAGTAAATACAAAACACATATGTACATGAGTGTGTTTGTATATCTAACCACACACATTTACACGACTCCGCATTCACCATAAAATGATCGCGGGTGGTTAATTTAATGCACATGTGACATACGGCTGCACACATAAAGGGTGTTCCAACCATATTTATCGGTTTCAGAAGGCTTCCATTATAATATCTGTGTACGTCAGCAAAACGTTCCTTTAACTCTGAATACTGGAATATATTTTTTTATTGCGCTTTTAAGCCAATTACGATCGAATTTGAAATGAATAAAGACAAATGAAATATGACAACTAAAAAATGACAGATGACAGATGACAGCTGATAGATGTAATATACACGGCTTTTTACAATTTTCAGCGTCTTCCGTGTTCAGGTAAAATTTTCATAAGATTGAAATAACTAGACATACTAGAAATAACTAGATATATCTGTGTACATCAGGAAAACGTTCCTTTAACTCTGAATACTGGAATATATTTTTTTATTGCGCTTTTAAGCCAATTACGATCGAATTTGAAATGGATAAAAACAAATGAAATATGACAATTAAAAATGACAGATGGCAGATGACAGCTGATAGATGTAATGTATATGGCTCTTTACAATATTCAGCATCTTCCTCGTTCATGTAAAATCTTGATAAGATTGAAATAACTAAAAAATTCGCCATCACAGTTCTTTAAATTTCAAAAGTATAAAACAAGTAAATCTGGATAATTATTTTAATAACGAATACAGTAAATGTTTACGAATGGAACACGCTACTTTTTATCAATTTTTAATACATTAAAGCCGTGCTATTGGCATCACTAAAAAATTGAAAAAACTCTACTCATCTATACAAATATAAAAATGAAAATTGCGTTTTGTTAATTATTGTATATAACTTTTTATTAACTTAATAATAAATTCACAAAAACCAGACGGTCTGGTCTTCACGTTATAAAAATTTTGAATCTTAATTAAAATTTAAATTTAATTAAATTTATGTTTCCTTTTTCTAACATTTCCAAAACGAAAGCTAAAAATAAGCCATAAAGTAAAATTTTATAGTGTAAACCAAGACTTGTTAAAAACATCAGCTATTATTATATTAAAATAAATGCGTTTTTTTAAACTTATGCTTCAGCTAAATATGATATTAATGTTTGTTAAATAGTCTCTCAGAAAATTGTTTTCGTTTAATTCAGCGTAAATTTCTAAATTACGATTATTTATTTCATTAAAATTCATGTAGATAATGTAAGACATCTGACAGCATGAGAGATAAGTATTTCTATCTCGTTCATTTTTAAAGCCATTTTTCAAATTTATTAAATAGGCTTTTAAAAATAAATTTAAACTGAAACTAAAATGTTTATTTTCCAAACATTTTTTAAATAGCGATTTTCCCTTTTTTGATTGTAAGCTGGTAATAATAGAAGGCATGAAGGAACTCATGATAGATTCATGCGACGTTTCCAATTTATTACATATAACATCACTTACAATAGCACACTTATCGAAATAAATACTAGTAGGGCTTTCGCAAAAAACATATCCCAAGATTTCAAAACCCACATGCTTAATTATAGTTTCAATACTGTTTTCAATATCCGAACTGGGAAGTATAAAAATTCGTTCAATTAACGAATACATATTTTTTCTATTAGCATTTACATTTTTTACTCTGTTGGAAAGTGTACCCAACTGAATGTTACAATCTAAATTTTTTTTTATGTAAGTTAATAAATTATCTAAAATGATGCCACTTTTTAAACTATTTGCTGAATTTAAAATAATGTTTTCAATTATAACCTCAAAATTGGGGCATTTCAGTTCTTCATTATAGATATTTTTAAATGAATTTTCAAAAAACCATCGATCTTCATCGGAGAGCTGCAAAAATTGATCACCGTTTGCCGATATACTATCACGAAATACAACAAACATTTTCATAAGAGTTTCTATATCGGACCACTCGTAATCTAATGAAAAATGTTTAGATAAATAGTGTACGATTAAATGACTTATTTTTAGAGATCCATTCTCCTTTGACAAATTCTCGAGTAGACAATGAAGAAAGTCTGAATCCATAGTGCCTAAAAGTATATAAAAACAAATACGAATGGTTATCGAATAAGAATATGTATTTACAACGGAAAATGCTCAAAGTTGCTAAAACTTATGATCTTGCCCAATTTCAACTTTTAACAATAGAGATTTTCTTTACATGTCAACTTATAAAGATTTCTCCAATAAAAATCCAGAAAACACAAGTCTAACAAATAAGATATTTCAGCAGATTAATTTAGTGTTTATATACAATAATTCCATAAATAAATCGTTCAGTAGTTGTTGTTCCACATTATGAGTTAGCAATTTTAGCGAAAAGTATTAGCATAACGCACCAATGACATTTAATCTATTTGGCAAAAAAAAAAATCGACAAAGTATGGGAAAATGAGGAAAAAATGTCCAACACCTTCAATTTTAGAAATGTAAAAATATATTAATAAAATATATATGTATGTATGTATATTCTAGTAATCAAAATTATTGTAAGATCCTTTAGAACGCCTACTAACTGACCTCAAAAGATCAAGAAAATGTAGGATCGAGTTCTTACACACACTAATTTCCAATTCTGTACGTAATACACCATCAATATCCAAAAAAATAATAGCACTCATATATGTACATATATAGCAGTCATTGTGGCCTGATGTAGAAAAGCCGCAAATACCATTTTTATGTAAAAATTTTTTTTTGTCAGGAATATTTATATCACACATAAGAACGTATATAAATATCGTTGAGGCCCTCACTACTTTGCTTTTATTTCAATCAGATAACAAAAAATTTGTTTGCATAATACTTGCGAAACAAAATGGCACCTTCGGAACACTTTGATGCGATTTTTCAAAAAAAGGATGAAATTGCATCAGATAAGGAAGACAATAATTATCACGAAAACTACATATTTTTTTAATTATTTTAAAAATTAAATTTACCATTTATACGATAATTGCAATAATTGTTTTTTAGTGTTCAAGAAACTCTGTTTAAGGCAGACCAATCCGAAGTTTAATTCCTTTAAAAGGGTCAGAAAAACATAACAATATCGGGTCATTTCACTAAGGAAAAAATTGCCAGTTATTTCTATGTTTAAGGCAGACCAATCCGAAGTTTAATTCCTTTAAAAGGGTCAGAAAAACATAACAATATCGGGTCATTTCACTAAGGAAAAAATTGCCAGTTATTTCTATGCGTATACTCGTATAATAACTATAAATATGCAAAAAAAAAAATAATAAACAAAAGAAAATGATATTCAATAGATATAAAAAATAATTGACTTTATTTATAAGCAAATATCTGCAGTTGTACTTTTCGGAATCCTCTCCATATGGCAATACAAACTTAAGGAGAATTTATTTATAATTTATTATTTAATTTTATTATTTATTTCCCTTGTTGCGGCTAATGTTGCATCATACACTTTTATGGTAAATCAAGATTTTACAAAATCTTGCATCGAAACAATTACTTTTAATTATGTGTGTATGAAAAAAAAATTTAAATTCTTCTAAATTTTAGTTTGAATAAATAAGGTTTATAAAAAGATATTGATTTCACTCACCAATCAAATTCGCCCAAAGAAATTTTATATGTGCATGTTTTATTTCAAAAAGTTTTTGTTATCAAACGGTTGTAACGGTATTACCACTTTATTATATTTTATTTTCAATATTGGCAACTTTGGCAATCATGTGTTTTACTCTCCTAACAAAACACAAACAATTTAATTAATACTCATATTTGCTCTGCTTTTTACTTCTACACATGCTCTTTTTTATTTGCTTTTGCAAGAACAACAATAATAAAATACGCTGCGCCAACATGCTTATGCACACAATTGCAGATTTATTTTTACAATAAAACTGCCGCTATTCACAACAACAATATAAAGCATTTTTCATTTACAGTTGGGTTGCTCAGGATTTTACATTTCAAATGCTCATTTTTTATTTTTTTATGCAATGGAAAAACAACAACACCAAAATTCTTATGCACACACTTGCAAATTTATTTTCACAATAAAAACTACCGCTTATCACAACAACAATAGAAAGCATTTTTCATTTACAGCTTCTTTGCTCTGCCGTTTACATTTACACATGCTCTTTTGTATTTATTTATGGGATGACCAACATTTATACAACCATACGTCCTTATGCACTTTAGCAGTAAAAACTCCCGGTTTTTACAACAACATAAGGATAAGGATTTCTCCATTTAGTTTTTTTGCTCTTCCTTTTACATTTGCACAAACTATTGTCTTTTGTTTTTTATGGTATGACAACAACAACCAATATTACGATAAGCCACGCATTTGCAGATTTTTTTTTTTTGCAAGTAAAACTACCGGCATTCACAATAAGACTACAAGGCTCTTTTCATTTACAGTTGACTTTTACTTTTTATTCTGTAGCAATTTTGCTAAAGAAAGTTTTTTATCGGTATTTTCAACAATTTCTTTTATTTATTTTATTACAAGTGGAAATTAATCCATAAATAGTTTCCAATTTGGCTTTTATTAGCATTTACTGATTTAAAACTCGCACTTTAAATCGAAAGGCAATTAACGACTGACTCTTGCAACAAAAGTGTGAAAACTAAAATATTTGGGGATTACACCAGAGTTACCATTTCAAGTTTTTATCTCATCTTCTCACCACAATATAAAGCACTTGAATTCTCATGTTAACAAGATGAATACGTTTGAATGAATGCATCTAATGTTGCTTCTCAAAAAGCTTTGAAAACATTCTTCTTTCTTCAAAACCCTTTTAAGGTTTTTTTTCTTCTATTTTTTCATTTATTTATTTATATGTATATGTATGTACACAAGTTTAGTGAATGCACGCTTTTTCAATTGTTATTTGTTTTTTATTTTTTTCTTAGCACAAATTAACTTTCTTATTGGCTTGTTTATTTTTTTTTTTTGACATTGCTTCAGATAATCTGAGAGCGAAAGTTGATATTTACTAATCGTGGGAACATGTTGTGACTTCAATGTGTTTGGTTTTCTCTCTACTTGACCAAGCTTGTGCTCTTAATATTCTTCTGAGTTTTACATATTGTTTTGATGGGGCAAGGAATAATGTGATTGTTATTAACTCGAACATATTAATAATAAAGTTTCATAATTACAAAAATGGTGTGAGAAGTAACTGGACCGTAGTTTATAATTTCAACTAATTTCAGATAATGTAGACCCACGAAACTCTGAGATTACATCAAAATAGCATTTCTATAGAAAAACAAGTAGAATGTAGGCATAAGTTGTTTACTACCGGTAAAGGCAATGTTAATTTAAGTGCGATTACATATACAGGAAACAATTTAATTTAAAGGCTGCTCTTTTATAGATCGCGTTTTATGAATGATGTCTTCACTGCTAAATATTGGTACTTCAAGGATTAATATAATTATTAGATACTTCGATATTTTTTATTCCACCAATTTATATTTTCTTTAAGCGACTTTTAACAGTTCGTCAAATTACAATTTGTGGCATTAATTCACCTAAACAATTGTCAAGAAATTTAGAAGAAAATTACATTTGCATACACATATATGTATACAAATATGTGTATAAACGGGATATTGTTAAGAAAAGTGCTTTAAAGTTAACCGCCTGTCGTTCCCCTAATATAAATATCCATTACATCAGGGTTCAGATGAACAAATTGCCGACGTTTTGCAATCGGTTGTATATGTGGCAAACGGGCACCTCTCTGTACATTTATAGCCAAAAGGTTTTTCTGCTGTACTCTTGGTGGGCGGGGTTGTTTTTGACGTTTAGCTGCTGCTTGGGCACTAGTTGTCGGTAGACTATCATCAGTTTCTGTGCTTGATAGCGAGCCCAAATGCCTTTTATCATTTGTAGTCGTTTTGTTTGCTTCTTTTTTTTGTTTCTCTGCTGTGACTGATTCCTCTGAGCTAAATGAACTTATTACAGAATCATTACGTACCCTCATGACTAACGCCCGTTTCATTCTATATTCATAAGCAATTTCTATATCTAGTTTACATTTTGCGCAAACTTTTTCGGACGGCAAGAAATCGGGAAAGAATTTGTTGACAAACCGTATATGACGACTATTTGTAATGAACACGCCGTCCCCACGAAGCAAATGTCTACCGAGAGGGCAAAACATTTTTCCACCGAAATTTCTTTAAATCCGTTTAAATTAAAAAAAAAATGGTATTTTCATTTAAAGTTTATTTTTGACTGTTTTAGACTGTTTATTGCTGCATTGTAAAACAGGAAAAAAATAACAAAAAAAAAAAAATTATTTGATTTTTCAATGTTTTTTTGTGTACATGACCATCATTTTTTTATCTAGTACACTGAATAGTTTATTTTTAAAATATTTATTTTATTTACAACCTGAAGTTTGTAACGATTTACTTTGGGAATGATTGTATATGAAATTATCTTTTAGGACACACGGATGAAATGAACTGGTACTGCATTTAAATCTGTAAACAATGCAGATGAGCTTGCTTTATTATGAAACAGTAAGAAATTTACTAAACTGACTGAGAATTCTTTTGTTTTTTACTTTATTATATTTAGTTTTTATATTGCATAAAAGAGTTGTTTTTGTGATGGGACGGATTTTTTTCCAATAGTATTTTCTTTATAGTCAGTTTCCATAACACTATACCTAATTAGAACATAAAATTAGATAATTTAAATGCATTAAAAAAAATTGTAGGCAGAAGAGATCAGGCAAGCCAAGCGTAAAATTGAAAATCAATACTATCTGCTGCCAAATTTGGAAGTTAATTTATCCTCAGGCAGGATCTTCCTACACTTCATAATTAGATAAAAAAACTATAAAAGTAATAATAAAGGAAACGAAATACTATCACTTTTGAAAAAACACAGCACATACGATATGATATGTTACATATATACTTTTTGGGACTGTTCATTATAAGTACTCTATGCACGCACGATTTGACGCCGCTGAAACCGCTCCCTTGTTTAAAAGAATCATAATTAAAAATATTAATTTTCAAACTTATTTATCTTGCATGAAGGGTTTCAAAAATTGTATTGCTTAAATTTTGTATTGGTTGTCCTTAAATTGAAAAAGCGATATATTATTTTAATGAAAAAATAATAAAAATGTAAAATGATTAAAAATTTTAACTCAAACACAATATTTATTACTTAATAAAAATAAAGGATTACTTTAAAATAAAAAAATTTTACTTTATTCTTATAGAATTCGGATTAATTGATTAATCACATTTCTGGTATATGATAAATATGAACAAAATTTTAATTAATATTATAAAATTAATATCAATTTTGACATTTCTTTTTTTTTATAAAAATATGTGTTTATTTTCAATAGTTCTGCAGTTAATAAATTTCACAATAAAATATATGTTCTCATTGATGTTACGTCGCGTAGTGCTCTAATAGATGTATATATACGTTTAAATATTACTAAAGAAAAATGGGAAATTATTAAGAACTAGACAAATATTTGGAAGGACTTATTTTTGCGTATTATAAAATTATAATAAATATTTTAGATATGAGGACAAAGTATCTATACACCAAAAATTCCTTCATCCGGAATTTACAGTTCCTTCAATTACAGACGATACTACCATAGAAAATCTATTACATTGTTGTATTAAGGAATTAGATATAAAATTAGAATCTATCACGAAATATGTAGATGATTTGTTCTGTATAATTTCAGAACAATAAATTAATATGTTATTAAATATATTTAATTCATTTAATCATAATATAAAATTTAAGATTGATTACACCCTTTTCCTATCTTAAAAAAATCAAGTTCTTTTTAAGAATTAATAATTGTTATTTTAAACATGCCAGAAGAATTATAATTATCACTGCTAAGGAGAATGTTAAAGACTAGTGATATAGATTTTCATAGGACTATCATAGAAAAATTCAAGACATTTTATTTAGTATTACATAAAACTCTAATTTAATAAGGCAATATATATATAGCAGTCAATTGAAAGGATACATTAAATATTTCTCAATATTATAAACCTTTAGTTAATAAATAGCAAATATTTAATTAGTTTTGTGTTATGAATATATATATATATATATATATATATATATAAATTTTTACTTGTTTGTTTCTTTTAACTTTGACTTAAAACACATTTTGATTAACGTAAAAAAATCAATTTTTATATTAAAAAAAATTATATTCTTATTCAAATTTACTACTTCTTGAATAATTGAAATAATCGAAATTAAATAAAAATTTCTTTGCAACAAAAAGAAACCTTAAAATGAAATGAAATATGGATAAAATTAGGGAATTGAAAAAAACTAAAGCAAGATCAGTATCACTATCAGTTAATGCTATTTTCTATACCTAAATTCCAACTATATGGACTATTCCAATCCCTTTCGAAAACGCTTAACAAGTCCTTACGTATTGTAGAAATTGTATTATTCGTTGTAACTTCTGTACCATCAGGCAAAACCAAACCGACACCGGCAGTGTTCGTGAAATAATCCCCCGACCAATTCGACGTACCAATGTAAGCCGTATTATCGGTAACCATGTATTTGTTGTGATTCACTCGACTATAAGGAATATGAAGTTGATGAATATCTACAGGTACAATAAAACGCTTTATTTGTATATCGACTTTTGGCATTGAATGAGAAATAATCTGTAAAGATTTTAAAAAGTGATCCTCGGAGGGGTTTGAATAACGCCACAAAGAAATAAGCATTTTCACTTTCACTCCTCTGTTGATAGCTGCTTCCCTAATGGCATTATCAATGTATGGCCAGTATTTCTTTTTTTCTGTATATATAATCAACGGATAATAGTCCATCACCGCAATATTTACAAAATGTTTGGCTCTTTTTATTATAGTTATTATAGCATCAATATCATTGTCCCTTCCATTCGCTGTTAAAGGTGGTGGTGAACTTGAAAGGAAAGCAAATTGGTGATAGCTCTTGTTTACATTAAGTATCATAGGATTTTTAAAATTATAATTTGTAGAGTATTTCGATGGCCATTGCTTGGGTATGAGAGAATCATTAGTGCTAAGTATCCAGTATGCCTCAAAGATTTTACCAAGATCTCTGGCCAATGTTGGACAGTTCATGGCCAAAATTCCCAATTCTTTTACTTGAGTTAAAGATCGCCAATCCATATTTGCACTTCCCAAATATATGTGTTTATTGTCCGAGATCCAAAATTTTGTGTGCAAAACACCAGCTCCCAATAGCCGGCTGAAATTCAAAGAACGTATTTGGGCGGCGCCTTTATGCTGCAAAATTTCTGTATCATGGTCGAGTTCCTTTTCGTTTGGCATACTTTGTGCAATACGTATTTTTACTTTGCCTTGCAAACCAAGAGCTAATAAGTTTTGAAAAATATCTTCTCCTTGGGCAGCTGTTGGATCATTTACAACATCTATACCTCTTAGTGTCCAATAAAAAGAGCCAATATCTAACGAATGTTCTGAAGTATTCAACAGCAATTTCCATGCCTCGTAGGAGGACATAAATGATGGACTTCCTTCCGAAAAATTTAAATGATCCGGTATACTTTCTATTAGTTGCATTTGACACTCATCAGCGAACCCGCTCTTAAGAGTATCGAATCTTGATGTAACTTCAAATTTTAGCACTTTCCACAGATAATTGTTAAAAATTAGGCACATAACAAAAATTGCCAATAACGATATCAACACATAAAACAAGTGCAAACATTTGAACTTCGGAACTTTATACCAATAAACAACCATTTTATCACTTTCATCAATTACTGATTTCTCATTGAATTTCTTGGAAAAATTAGCACCAATACTACAAGTATCACAATTTTCGTTGTCATGTTTGTGAAACATTTCTACTGTGTAAAAGTTATTTCACTTAAATTTTACTTATGTCGCACCTATCAATATTAAACCAGCAAAGTATATAAATTAAATACTATTTAAAAACAGTTTATTAACTTACGTTCAGTAAGATTATTCTGTGTTAAAAATATCGGGCAAATAAAACACAAAAAAATGTTTACTGCAATTTGGTTTTCGTTCCCTTAGTTTTAAAAGTTACTTTTGTTTTCTTTGTTTAATTATGAAAATGTACAATTTCTATCAATTTGCTTTGGAAATGTCAAAAAAAGCAGTGCATGCAACATTCGCGCTATAAATATAACAAGAATGTGTGCAGTGATGCCAAGTTGAAAAAACATTCTAACTCTGTGGAATAATGCCAAGTTGAAAAAATAATTCAAAGCGAAAACGGAATTTGAACATCAGCAAAGCAAATTATAATGGTCGTAATTTATCCTACCTGACAAAAGGCATATAGACACGTAGAATACTTTATAGGTATACTTTGTACTTTTTCAAGTCACAACTAAGTTAAAGTAAGAAAGCAATACGGGCGATATTTAATCTTTTGCTTTCATTCAGTACTTTGACCAGAGTCCCTTGCTTTTTTTTTGAATCTGTTTGGTGTTTAATAAAATTTCGCTAAAACAAAGTAAATAAAAAAAGTAAAAGGCATGCATTAAGGAAAGGTTGTAAGTATAAAAGACTTATACATACAAGTATCATATATGTGAACATACAAAAAACTTTGCAGGCCAAATATTGGTGCACTATGACAAATGTTGTCAGTGCTGAATTCTTGTATTTACTGTATGCCGACTACCATGCCAGAGATGGAAACGGTACGTACCTTTTGCTGCAAGAAAAAATTTTGGCATTACAGAAATTTTTTTACGTTCTTAAAGACACAATACAAATTTTACCGAAATTTTAAACAAAATAATTATGGTGTAGCGAAAATTGCATTTCCCTTATTCTTGTATAAAGTTTTACAATTTGCATAGACTTCCTTTGTTTTTTGTCATGGCAGCATTATTGTGTAATACCTCTTTATTATTGTATTAAATGTAACATAATCCCATCCCCGCCGTGAATTTTCTAACCATTCTTTTTGTTTTTGTGTCAATTTCATTTTATTACTAACCGAGGAAGGTATTTAGACACGCAGTGTAAACAAATAAAACTTTATTGCGGATTGCAAATATAAATTAAAAAGATTAGCTAACAAAAATATAAATTAAATTCTATTTGTGAAAGCAAAATTGTGAGTGAATTAAAAATAAAAACAATAAGAAAGCCAAGGAAGAGGTAAAAAAAATGGATAAAAGTTAATTTCGTATTGAAGGTTTTTTAAATTAAGAAATGTATCTACCTGGCCTTTGCAATAGGAGTTGGAGTTTAATTCATGTTTTACTTCATATTTTCCGAGTTTCCATTTGTGTTGCTATACTCTCATTTATTATCAAATCGCTGCTGTGTCGCAATTTGTTGTTTTCCTTAAACACATGCATACACATGCACTTGAATATATGGTTATTTATGGATGTGTATGTAAATAATAAAACAAAATAATATTTACATTTAAATTATCGATTATCACTGATATCGATTAACTTTGATTGGTTCTGTTACCTTTAATTACAATTACAAATGCATTGGGATTACGTTTGAACCATCAACGGTGTAAATAAAACGGAAAACTATATTCGGTTTGAAATTTGAAAATTGCGATTTGTTAAATATTTATTTTTAAAAGGCCATTCTTATCAGCAATGAAAAAAAAGATTTCGATGATTAATGAACAATCCTAAAACAAAGTGTTTAATTCTCTACAAAAAAAAAAAAAAAAAAAAAAAATATCAAAAACAAACTCATTATAACCAAATAATGGTTTGTTGCCTTTTACTAATTACTCATTGTATATAAAATTCAGGATAAATTTAGTTATAAAAAAAAGTAAATAAACACATACATAAATATTTATTTAATAATTAAGAAAAAATTAAAAGAAAAACAACAGAGTACTGCAAGATAACAAAGTTTCGATAATAGTCCACACAGTGAATTCCCAGTGGCCAAGGTATGTCAGTATTCTGCATTTATAAGTGTGGGAGTATCATGTATACATTGCATGTAGGAGTATGTGTGCATATAGAAAAATTCTTTGTTAACTTATTCCAACGAGCAATAAAAGAATATAATATTTGTTAATTATGATTATAAAATTTTTCATTATTTTGAACAATAAATTCTTTTTTATTTAATTTTTTCTTTTGGCAGCTTCTTCAAAATGTCACAAATTTTATAAAATTATTTGATTTGTAATAATAAGTTTGAAATAATTTAACATAATAATTAAACTATTTTAAACAAATTTTTTTTTATAAAAAAAAAACATTTTTGAAATTAATAATATTAAAAATAAGTCAAAATAAAAATAATTTATAAACTTCTAATAATATCTAGTGTTCTAATAATTTACGGTTTTTAATAATTCAATATTTTCAAAATCGGCATAAGAATTTAATTCAAAATAATGGGATAGTAATGCTGCACTCTCGAAAATAATATGCTCACATTTCGGTTTACCTTAATGGCCTGCTAGCCTATTTTTTAACAAATTTTTTCTAAAAAGTTTCTAAACTTTTTTCAAATACAAGGAACGTTATCTTACGTATTATATTTCTGAAATCTGTTAAGAAATACTATTAATGATATAATATTTGATATAATGATATACAATAATTTTTGTTGAGGATAAAAAAATTTTTGGTAATTCAAAATTGATTCCGAAATTGCTATAAAAATAAATTATCTAGTCAAAGAATCTAAGCTTTTATGTCAGCTGATTGTCAAACTGACATCGTGATTTCGTAAAAACAGATGTTAAACTAATTTGATTTTATCGTAATAGAAAACCTTTTTAAAGATGATGAAAATGTTTTTGAGAGAACGGTATACGATATAATAATGTCATGGGATCAGAGGAGCATTGATTCAAAGCAGATGAAGATGTATTTGCAACATTTTTGTATGCCAGTGTAACTGCTACAAGACCATTTTGTCACGATTCAAAAATGAATGCCAGTATTGAAATTAATAGACAGCACAGATTAAGTGCATGAACTCCTAATAGAATTATTTATGGAATACTTGTAACTCATTAGGAAAATGGCCTCCACTTTTTGGATAAATATACGAATTCGTTTGTGGAACTTTTCCAGAACCATTTTTAATAAATGTGGCTGAATGTCGTTGGTACAGAGCTAAGTTTCGTTCTTAGTGTATGGCTGTTAGGGGCTGGTTGACTTTAGAACTGTCATTTCAAATATGCCTTTGAAAATAACAGTGTAACAGTGTTAAATTATACAATCTTTCTCGTAATTCTGGTCACTGAAAAGAATAGTTTTATGAAGTGTAAATGCCTCATGCATTAATAGAATGGTTTCACCGGCTGAATGTTATGTACCCCCGTCGACATCATTTTCATCTTATTTCGGTAGAAAGCACTTTGTTATCGTGTCGCCATATCGAGCACCAATAACAGTTATGCGCTAATTTTGGGCCGGGCCTTATGTAGGACATTGAATCCTGCTCTTTAGTGATGTCATAAAAATTTAAATAGTCTATAATTTACTGAGCTGTAAAGACCCCTTTACTTATAATATACTTATACTTTGAATAGTTATAACATTTTATATATTTCTTTTCAATTGCATTTTAAATTATCGATTGTATAAATTGGGCCAAAAATAAGTTACCAATACGGGTTAGTAAGCCGCACATACACATATACGTATTTGTTATTAAGAAATAACGAAATGAAAAATAATAGTGCAATAAATAACATTCGCATCAAATAGAAAAAAAGAAATGTATGGATGCCTGAACATTGGAAAGAGCCAAGAAAAAAAAACTCATGGAAAAATTAGAGTTCATTGCATGGATCCAAAAATGTATGTTTCGGCATGTACTTACAACATGAGTTGCGCATGCGAGTAAATGCAGAAAAATTATATTCAGTGTGTTTGAATTTTATTTCGTAAGTAAATTAATTTAAATTAATTTTTATTGACACCAACTTGTAGTGCAACGTACCATAAGTAGAGCACAGAAGTCATGATAAAGGCTTACCATTAACACTTTTTGGAGGCAGCAAATACAAATCGAGTTATATAGTAACTTTATATCGTTTCCAATAAAAGCAAAAAATATATAGAAGGCATATAACTGCCTATAATAGGTCTGTTCATTTAAACCCAGTTTAGACACACAAAATTTACTTTGACAAAGTTTTCTCAATTCTCTTTTAAACTTTGTTCTGTGTAATGTTGCAATGACTGGGCCTTCACTGCATTTATAATTTATTACCTTTGGAAAGATTTAAGCAACTTAATGATTTATTTTTTTAAAACTCAACGTTTATCGGAAAAATTTTTTATGAATCATAACCTAACAAAAAGTACTTTCGGAATTTTTTAATCGTCTACCTTTTTTGATGCATTTGACGAAATCAACTAATTTATAATTATAATTTCTAATGAATTTCTGGTTTTATATTATAAATTGAGGACAAAGAAATCAATTAGTTTTGAGTCCAGGTGTGCGTAAATGTTTTTAAACTGCATAATAGTCGAGTGATAGCTACCAGCTGATAACAGTTAATATTTCTCTGATTTTTTTCGAAATTTTTGAGAAGGGACATGCGTTTGTTATTAGCTGTTACAGAGTCAACATCACAACTTCGGCGGCCTGCTTTCAATTTTCGCTCTTGTGAAAGAAAACTTGTAAAGTGTAGCGCACATTTTCTTTCTTGTTAATACCCTACAACTCACAAATGAGTAGTATAAATAAAAAACAGCATAAGAATTTGTCTAGTGTGAAATAGCATTTTTGAAAAACCTTAAACTTGAAATTACTTAAATGATACTTTACGAGATATCGATCACTACAGCCATTCAAAGAGAAAATGATGGATTTCCTTTCCCCCCAAAAAAAAACTTATTACCCTGCAGAGCATAATTATATGTACTATTTGATATAGATTCAATTTTGCATTGGTTGCTAGTTACACATTTTAGCGATTCTGCCAGCGATATGCATACATTCTGTGATTAAATTTTGAATAATTAATAAGACAATATGGTATTGTAATAAAAGCGTTCTAAATACGCAAGTGCAGTCCCATTCATACATTTGAAGTTTGAGTGTCCGTGTGCAGATATAAATATTTCGTGCGGGAACTGGTGCAGCTGATATTCAATTATATTTTTATTAGTCAGTAGTTTAATTTTAATTTTTAAATTTTTATTGCAACAAATTATTTTTGTATTGTTGTATTTTTCACACATAAATTTAATTGGCAATACATTTTTCTTTCTATCTGTCTAAAGTTTGTTAATGTTTATCGGAGGGGGGAAAAAATTAAATTCGTAAGAACATGAAGCAATTTCGAAAATAAGAAAAAATTAATTAATTTAAAGGATAAAAGTTTTTTTTCTTGTAAAAAGAGTGTTTGCCTATGATTTTTCAAATACCTCATTGCAGATGTGAAATCCCTTGGGGTCCATTCGTCTTTCCAATTCATTATAATTCTCATCTTTTGGTTTTCCAGTTACTCAATCGCCATTACAAAGTCGCAATCAGTAATAAAATTGTGGAATCTCCAGCAAAGCCATCCAAGGCCTAGTAAATTAGTGGAGGCCTTTTTACTCTTTGCTTAAACATAGTTTAAACTTTACGCCTTTAAATCAGGCCTCGTTTAAACTATTCGTAATTCATAAAAGTTAATATCAGAGGAAAAAAATAAATGTCAAAAAACAGCTGGTTTCCCAGAGACGTCAATATAAAATTTTGGAATTTTAATTTTTAAATATTTTTTCATTCTAAATTATTTATGGCTTATTTTTGCATAAATGCATAAAATAATTATTGTGATATATTTCTTTTATTTATTAGTCCATTTAGGTGATTTCCATACTGTATAATTTCGAGAAAATTCTGGCCAGATGAGTTTTTAAATCTAGGCTTTTAAATACGTAGGACAGACGGACAAAACTCAATCAACTTTCTTTCCTATGCAGATCCAGAATGTATATGCTTTATAGGGGGGTCGCAAACTATCCCTACCATCCCTATATCTAGCCTGTATATCGTTGGTCTCAAGTAGAAAGGGCCTAACTCGAACTTTTTTCGCTATAAACTTTTTCTTAATTTCCTACACTCAAATAACTAGAAATATCTATTGCAAAAAAAAAAAAAAAAAAAAATGCGAGTTGGGCCACTTCTTCTTGAGAGTAACGATATACTCTTCGTTTCTTTTTGATGGGGATGTGTATATCAGTCGCATCAAAATGGCGTATAAAATAAATATTTTAGCTGAAACTTGAAGAAAATACAACTCTGATCGCAGGAAAATATCATTTTATGAAAATTTACATAAAGTTTAAAATATCGTACGACTTGTGGTTACACAGATGCATTTTTTGACACAGTATCCCACGTTTTCAGCAGACACTAATCGTACGTTTGTATGTGATAATGAATCACGGCCATGGTGAGTGATTCAAATGGGTTTTTTTTTGGATTTGAGGAGTTTCTTAAATTGATGATAATGTGGATTTTTTATAAAAGTCATGTGACCTTCATATTTTTTATGTTAAAGAACATTTACGAGAGGTCACTTTAACACTATTTTAATCCGATAATTGAAATCATTTGTGAGTATAATTATCCTGACCCGCCTTACTGACGTCAAAATAACATGCTTCTTTAATTTAATTGACTTTGCTAACCTGTAGCTAATATTTATCAATTGGTTTTCTTAGTTCGCCATTTCGAACTACATTAAATTAGAATATGGTTCGTATTTCTCATGCATAAGTATGAATAAACACATCCATACATACTTTAATTATGTGCATGTGTATGTGTATTACGAGTCTTATGCTAAGGCGTAGATCTTAACACAACTTTGAGGCGCAATTATTCCAATACGAATGAAGTACGAAGGTAGTCATAGAATTAAGTATTGAAATTTTTCCATTTCGCATGTCTGTTAGTATGTTGATTAATGCAAATAATTTACACTTTCCAACAAAAAAATTGCATTTGCAAATTTAAATTTATGAAATGAAATCTAAAATAAGATTCGGAGTTATTTTCAAATAAAAGCGACGAACTATCGCTGTAACTGTGGAAGGGGATCTTCAGATTTGTGCCATCAGACTTTTTAGTGCTTCCCTTAATGAGCGTGCCTGAGGAGATAATTCTCTAACGTTCGACCATTTGAAAACCTAAACTTATCAAATTATCGCCGAGATATCGGTCGGATTATGCGAAAAAATGGTGAAAAGCTACTTTAAAAAGATTCACAACTGCAAGAAATTTTTACTTAATAATTTTGCGTTACGTTATACGTAACCCAAAAAACCAGCTTTGTAACGCAATAACTGTGTTATCGATATCGTAGGTGGCTTTACGTTTGAAACCGCAAGTTATAGGCTAAACCATTAATAATGCGTCGATCTACATACATCCCTATATTCATTTTTTTACATACATACATACATACATACATATGTACGTAGATATGCCCCTCATACTTATACCAATATTTTATTTGGTTTTTCTTTTAATCGTAGTCAACTTTAATATGTGATATATTGATTTATTATCGCCGGTGAACTCTTCTTTTTCTGACAGCCATTTACTTACGCATACACACTGTACTCATATATGCGAGTACAAGAGAATTATATAGCATGTTGCCGTTTTCAATTAAACATCAGAGCAATGTGTACATAAGACGTCCTATGAAGCATTATAAAGCTTCAAAGGGGTTCTTAATAAAATGTGTTTAATATGGATTTGCTAGTTCGATTGTCGATGGCAGAACCTTTTAGCGAAAAACATCTGGAATTCTCTGTGATTTTTCATTTTATCAAGACGCTTTTACAATACAAGAATTTATTAAAAAGTAAAGCTTGTGACAAAAGCTTTTAAGCATTTCTCAAAAAAATATCCAAATATGAAAAGTTTGACTTTGGAAGCGGATATTTAAGATATATTGCATGCGATATACTTTTTTTTTTTTTTATGAAAATAGTAAGAAATTGGCAGAGAATTTCAAAGATTTTCCGTAGACTGTTTGACGTACGAGGTGTGATCTAAAAATACTATTTATTTTAAATTTTTTGCCAAAATTGATTTATTCCAGCTTTTTTTCCAATCCTCGAAGCAATTCTGAAACGTATATCGTCAAGAAAGCAACATATTACTCTATGAAATTCAATTTATGGCATATTTCAATTGTATTTTCGACATTTCTTAGGAGCCTTTGAAGTTGTGGATCAATCCCCTATAGGAAGGCAACACATACTCTATGTAGTTGAATTTGTGTAATATCTTTATTGACTTTTTGAGCTTTTTCAAAAGGTTTTGAACGACTTCTGGTAGGGATATGGCAATGGTTCCGAAACCAGTATTCCTTAGCGGGTAGGCAACTCATTACGCTATTGAACTGAATTTATGTAATATCTTTATTGCCTTTTTGAGCTTTTTCAAAAGCCTTTGAACGACTTCTGGCAGGGATATGGCAATTGTTCCGAAACCAGTATTCCTTAGCGGGTAGGCAACTCATTACGCTATTGAACTGAATTTATGTAATATCTTTATTGCCTTTTTGAGCTTTTTCAAAAGCCTTTGAACGACTTCTGGGAGGGATATGGCCATTGTTCCCAAAACCATTATTCGTCAGCGGAAAGGAAACTCATTACGTTATTGAACTGAATTTATGTAATATCTTTATTGCCTTTTTGAGCTTTTTCAAAAGCCTTTGAAAATGTGATTATCATATGCTGTTATACATGCCTTCGAGGGATATGGTAAGTGCACGTGAAGTATTCCTTCTCACCAAATCAAATTTATCTAATTTATAATTAAAGTTACGTAAATTATCTTTATAGTTGTATTTTTTGTGTGGGGTATAACTGAGGTTCCCCTGGAGGGGTTTTTTTCTAAATAAGTTTTACATCCTCGTGCGCGGTATCAGCCTTTTTTTTGGAGTTGGTTGATTAGATTCCCATTCATAGAATTATTATAAAGCGTAGAAACCGCAGCAGGGTGAGCCATACCAATCAGGATTGCTACCTGTTGATGTATCGATGAAGTTAAGGCTCTGAGCAAGGTTTTCCACTTGCAAGGTTCATATTCGGTACCACCAATTTTTCGCTTGTTCTTCAGAATTACTGATTGGACAATCCATACAGTGTGGACCCCGCACAATTTCAATATATTTCATGACAAAAACAGCAACTTTTGAATCACTCTGTAGAATCATCGCACTCTTCAAGTTGTAACAACACATCGTTATTGCCTATTGTTGTTTTATGAGCCACTTTTCCGTAGCATGCCCGAACAATTTTCTGCCATTGGGGGAGTATTTAAACAAAATGTACTAGTTAAAATGTGTCTGTGTGTGTTTGTGTGTGTGCGTACGTACTTTGTTTTGTGGTATTGAAGTGGTTTTAAATCTTAACACTTATTCTTAATTTACTTGTCTATGAAAAGAGACGCATACCAACTACATTTTTAATAGTTAATAAAATTAATATCCTTTCCAGTTTGCTTCTGATTAAACGAATAAGACAGAATGGCTTCTGGCGGCTTAACATGTGCAAAATTTGTAACTTTCTTTTGCAATCTACTATTTGCCGTAAGTACGAGTAGTTCATTAATCAGTAAAAAAAAACTATTAAAATATTTTAAAATTGAAAAAATTTCATTACTTTAAAACTATTATGACAGCTGACGGGCGTATTGATTTTGTCAGTGGGCGCAATGGTGCAGTTCAATTATGCCCACTATAAGAATTTTGTTAGTGACAATATTTGGACAGCGCCCATAATACTGATGATTGTTGGTGCCGTCATTGCTTTTATCTGTTTCTTGGGATGTTGCGGTGCTGTAAAGGAAAACAGTTGCATGATATTATCCTTTGCCATACTGGCCTTAGTAGTGTTCATTTTTGAAATTGGCTTGGGTATAGCCGGCTATATCAAACATGCTGGCTTGCGAGAAATAATGGAAGCACAATTTAATAACACTATAAAATACTACAACGAACGAAAAGATTACCGTGACGGCTGGACTCTACTGCAAACAGAGGTGGGTTGGTGAATAATACGTTTTAAAAGAATTTTAAACGAATTTGTATTCTGAATCTGAATCTGAATCTGATTTGGATTTCTTATTGTTATTTACTTTTTCTTTCAAGATGGAATGTTGTGGCACTTATGGGCCTTATGATTGGGAAAATGTTTTTGCTAATAAAAGCATGCCTTCATCATGTTGTCCCATTATTAATCTTAATGAGGCGGAAGTTTGTACCATTGCTCACGCCAATTCGAAAGGTTGTCTGCAGAAGCTGTTGCAACTATTGGATTCCAACACGCTTATCTTAGCCGGCGTTGTTTTAGGTGTTGCAGGCATTCAGGCAAGTAATAAAAAAATTTGTTGTTCAAACAAAATATTCTTCAGCGAAATTCTTTGCCAATACAATTAATTAATTAATTGTTATAAATTTGGAATTTAATTAAAAGAAGAAAAAAAAATTAAAGATTCTTTTATTTGAAATGCAAATTGCATACAAATCTCAAAATTAATAGTCAATAGAAAAATCCACTAATAAAATCAACAAAATCGATATTGAAATATATATCGTTTCATGATTACCAACTGCATTGAACTGAAGTAGTATTACCATTACACGCCATTTTAAGCCTCGTTCCACTATCTTAGACAGTCGTACGATTTTTCAAATATGGCATCTCTGTTGAAAAAATAGAATAGTGTGCTCTAATCCTAATTTCCATACGATCAGAGTTGATTTTACTTCTAACAGCCAAGAAGAAATGGTTTGCAAAGCCATTTTGAAGCGATTTTTTAAACTATCACGGTATCACTAACAGATTTTCGTGTGAATGAATGATTTTACTGTCTATAATAGTGACTCGAGTCCTTTTGCAATTGTTTTTATTCCTTTTTTTTATAGATTCTTACTATTCTGTTTGCCTGCTGTCTTTTCCGGTCCTTTCGTCGGAGCTACCAGAGTGTTTGAATTGCGTAGTCAGGATCCTTTGTGCCGCATTTAAAACTACTTTACTGATCTTTTGGACCAAACCTGACTATATACCAAGTGCGAAAAAATTAACAAATTTATTTTTTTTTTTTACTAGTTTTACAAATTAAAAGTGAGCAAAATGATTTGAAAACAATTTCAAAAGGCATTTAAAACACTTTCATTTATTTATAACGATAAAAAGAAAACACATTCGAGCAACGATCGTTGATCGGTAATACATTCATAATTATAAGATTTTTTTTAAAAAAAAAAAATAATAATAATAATAAGTGGGACTGTAGTCATAAGTCTTGTACTTTAAGTCTTGTTCTAGTATTTTGTATGGAACTTTAACTTTTCTAGTAGTACGATTATGGGTCTAGCTTTACACGATATTATTTGTTTTATATACAATTGTGCACACCTACATACATTTGTTTGCATGAGTGTATATATGAATTTGTGTCGAGTCGTTTTCATTGTAGCTACACACCCATACACATACACATACACATGCACCTTTACTCTATTTTAACATAAGATTTTATACGGTTTATCTGTATGATATATATTTATTTAACTTACTAAATAAGCAAATGTATTAGCATACATGTAGTCGTAAATCCATTGTTAATAGTATTCATGTAGACATTCATATATGAATAATATTCATGACATGGATACACACACATACACATATGCTACAACCTTGGCCTACATAGTTTCTTTCTAATCCAGTTTATGTTTATTGTAACACTTTTCACCAGCAATTGTTCGCACCCATTTTTACTTTAAAAAGGATTTTTTCTTACTCTTTTCCCTCACCTTCCTGTGATAGTCATATCGCTGTATTAAAGGATTTTCTTGTTATTTTTTTTTTTGCTTTTGTTTCTATTAATTGTAGATACGCATATTAAGGCTCATTTGCTCTTCTTTAGTTCCCAGCTGATTCCAATTTCTAACTCTAATAATTTCAAAATAAAAAAAAAAAAATTAAAATTTTCATGCGACCAGAGTTGGATCTACTTTAATCAGTAAAGAAAAAATTATTTGCCTCAATCTTGTATAAGAGGACGGCAGCAGCAACGCCATGTCAATGTGACTTTTTAAAATAGGAAGGATATCATATCAGAGTTTTGTGTGAATGAATTGTACGACTATATAGAATAATGTGTCAGGGTCTTTAATGAGAAATTGCCCACCATTTAGAGTTGAAATTATTTCAAGCAATTTAAACAAAAATTGATTTCAATCATTTTTGTGGAACAGTATTGCAACTACAACGCAATCCTAATACGATTTTGGATTCTTCGTGTAAATGAATCGTGTAGGAATGTGGGCGATAATGTAAATTTTTGGAATTTTTAAGGAGCTATCGATACAAAACACAGGGATGGAAATGTAGTTTTTATGAAAAAAGTTTGCATTGTATTGACAGTTTTCTAAATATTTTAAAGAAAAAGTACTATTTTCAAGCGAAAATACATTAATGGAAACGCACGAAAATTCATGCCATGCTTCGCTTAAAGTCATTTTCAAATTACAATGGATTTCTCAAAGTAACTTTACCGCCCTTCTGTGGTTGAGATCGTTTGAATTTTATATTGCCATTTGAGTCTTTATAACAAAATATAATTAAAATAATTTTTTTTAAGAGTTATTTATCTTTTTTAATTGCATTTAATTGTATTTTTATAAATAGTAATTCTCACACATCACTTTTTACTTACATTGTCATTCACAAGCACATAAAATATTTAAATTTCGACACAACAATTATTAGTAAAAATTTTCGAAAATGAATTTATACAAAATTTCGAACTAAAAAGACTTGATGTTATATTATAAACAATTTTTCTTTATAATATTCCAACCAAGTATAAAAGAGCATTTGTTGTTTATATTAATTTTACAATAATTTTTATGTAAATGTTTACAACAAAAGAAAGAAAAACACATTTTTGTATTAGCAATTGTATATGGAAATTTGTAATTGTAGTTTTTGTAAAAGATACCCTTTTCCCCACAATTAAAAATAAAAATAAAAACACTTTCTTCTTTTCAATATTAGATTTAAGGAATATATTTCAGATTCATAAAAGATGTGCACCTGCGCACAAAGTCCAAATATTTTTTCTCATCAATTTATTATAAAATTGGCATTTCTTTTTTAATTTTAAAAAAAAATTTTCAGCAAAAAGCTAATTAATTTACAAATTAGTGCTGTTTATAAAAAAAAATTAGAGAAAAATTTCACTTTTTAAATGTCACATATTTTTGTTGTTGCATTTTTTGTGTGCACGGTTTTTTATTAACTATTTATTAGCCAGCCTGCCAGTTAAAGTTGTAAACCTTTTGAGTATCCACCATTCATTGTATTCATCCCATAAATTCCTTCATTTCCGTATAAACCATAAATATACTTCTAATGTCGATTAAAATTATTTGAAAATAAATTAAGGAAATTATTTTATGTACAACTGCGATTTAATCTTAAATTAATTTGCAGATTTTATTACACATTCATTTTATTGTTTCTGAGAATATTAAAAAAGAAAAATGATAAAAAAATAACTGTGCAGCACTGAATAAATATTTCAATTAAAATTTTTTGTATTTTTCTTTTAAAATCGTTTGTAGTGTGACCGAATTTTATTTCGGTCTAGTAGAGGATAAATATGTCGAGTTAAATATGTAAATGGCAGGAAATTGGCATAGAATTTCAAACGTTTTCCAAATATTGCTTTCCCTCAAAGAAACCATTCCTCCTCAACGGATCATATAAATATGCGCAGGAAGACAACCGATTACACTATTAAACTAAATTTATGGAATATCTCAATTGCATTTTTAAACGTTTTTAGAAACCTTTGAAAATGTGATTTAGTATAAATTACTTATACTACATGCCTTCTGGGAGGGCTGTACTCTTTTTATCCTAACTATTCATCCTCAGCAAATCAAACAGATTAGGCTATGAAGGCAACATATTAGGCTATTAAACTGTCTATATTAATTTCTTGTCCTTTGCAGATGCGTTCGAAAATGTTATTTAGTGCAAAATAATCTTATGCAAGACTTCTAGGAAGGATATAACCACTGTGGCCCAAGGTATTCTTCCCCTGCCTTTCACAACTATATGGCCCAGGAAGCTACCCATGGAATTGCATTATCACAATTATATTTGTGAAATTTTTTTCTTTTAAATTTATAATATTGACTTCATATCAATTTGGATATGAAGTCACCTGGTCACCTGGATTTTGGCCACCTTTCTATACACGTTCCTTTGTCTCCTATTTATACAATATAGAAAGTGTATTTATGAATTCAAGGATCTATGTAACATTTCAGAATTTCATTAGTGAATACTTCCAACAAAAAAAAACCAATATTCGCTTCATATGGATTATATATATACATATTTTAATTATTATTTTTATCATTTATTTAAATTATAAATAACTGCTGTAGTTGTGTTGCGCATAGGAAAGGCATCACAAAAGCATGCTAGTGCGAAATTAGCCAAAATCATATCAAATCCACAATAGGTAAATTTCTTGTGGAGCATTGGGTGATACTGAGTCGATTTCTCAAAAGCTGTACTGGTTTTGAATATAAAGTAAACTGTTCTAATATCTTTGAAAGCACATTTCTAGACCCCACTAGCCCATATTGCCGCTCCATCTCAATTATGGGGAATTTTTTTTCTCTCACATGACGTTCCCGTTCATAACAAAACAATCGATTACTCAAAACCTACATACATACATTGAAATTGAATATAAGGTAAACTCTTCTGAAATCTTTGAAAGCGCTCCTCTCCAGATTATTTGATCGTATGAACGTAATATTTCGTTTTTTGCACAAAAATTATGTTACATTAAATTCGAATATTTAAGTTAAATAATCAACAATTTTAGGTTTTTCTGTTTATTTACAATTTATTAATTATGAGGTCACTTTTTTACGTTAATTTGAAAATCGCCTTATTTGTTTTCTCTTTGCGATCTTCTCATTATCTTGAATTTTTAGTTGAGCGATTCTTATTATATGGGAATTTTTTTTACCTCGATATATATATATATATATATACGTTTATATGTTTTTAATTTTGAAGATGTTATCCTGCCATCTTACCAATTTTTTTGGTTTCATCTGGTTCATTTCAGCGATTTCCTTTTTATGTACATACAGATTTATATTTTTCCCCTCCGAAAATTTTATTTTCTTAAATACTAACTTTCGTATTTTTATTCACTGTTACACAAATGGTATTTTTTTGTAGTTTTAATATTTTTTTTTGTTTTTGTTTTTCTTTTCTTTGTTTATGTTTTTTATTTTATATGTTTTCCAAAACAACTGGCAACTCTGTATTCTATTTATTTCTTCAGAATAATAAAATAACGATTGTTTGTTTATACAACTCTGTATTAATGCAATTTCTGACACTGACGTCAGCTTTTTGACATTTCATTTCATTGCTCTTCTCCTTTTTCATTTCATGACGGCATTTACACATTGTTTACTTTCATATTCCCTTTTATGCTGGCATTTCGCTTTGTTGACATGTTATTTTATTGTTTCTGTTTTGTGCATGATTAACGTGTGTAGCGAAATACCAATTGGATTTTTGTTGTATGTGCCGATTCATTATTTGTGCTCCTTCCTTTTTGTATGATTCTTGTGAATTGGATCAGCAAGTAGGGGACGTTTAGTGGGGAGCTCGCTGACTTTATAAAGAAATACACATAATTTTCTTTACCGACCTTTTTAATGTGGAATAAATATGAATCAGAGAACGTGATTAGTCGAGCAGAGCAACTTCAATTTAAAGCATTTCGCTGAAAGTTACCGACAAATAAAAAACCAAGAAAATTTATTGAATTAAAAAAAAGAAGGAAAAAAAATACATAAAAAATTTGCGTGCGTGGTGAAAATATAAAATATTAAAATAAAATTCGCGAAAAAGAGAAACTCAAATTTTAACGAAGTTGCAAAATTGCTTTTACAGTGTTTTAACAAAATTCACGGAAATATTGTGGTAAAAGAATTTGGAGCAGCTTCATTTACGGCAAGAAAGCAAAACGAGATTTGCAATTGTGAAAGAAAAGAAAATTGTGGAAAACAGTGACATTTAAGCACAAATATTTTTTTTGAAAAAAAAAAGATTATACAGTTTTATTAATTTTTATTAATTCAGCAAAAAGGAAAATATAAATTGTCTGCAACTATGGAGGATTTAGGTGAGTACATCTTTGCCTTATTTTATTGTTTTCTGTATAGTTCTGCAGTGGGGAGGTGGGTGTGCTTGTCACATTTTTTTAGAAAACGCCAAGCCGGCATTTTACTCTAAAAGTTTTCCAAGACTAAACAAATTTTTTCATCTGCCGCCATTGTTATAGACGGGGCCAATTTGTTGTCTTGTAGTGACTTTACTTAAAATGAATTTTAATATACAACGAAAAGTGCCAAATATAATTCTAGCATTTAGTTTTCATAGAGGGAAAATAAAATAAACCACGCATACATACAAAAGCATACAGTTTGCCACATAAACGCTTGCACAGCAATAAAATATGGCACACACATCTTTTGACAACTCAAACAACCAACAAGTATATAAATATAGTAATTTACGGATAAATTGTACTACGTCCCTCACGCTTGACTAATTTCAAAATTAAAGTATTTATACTAATAAATTGCTCCTTTGACAGATCGGCTGATTGAGTTATCATGTAGTCTGGAAAAGTATAATGCTGCATACTAAAAATCTTTTTTGTATGATAGATTTTTCTTTCCATCAAGTCATACGTTGTACCCATTTTAGACATGCAAAATTTATTTTCCCAAAAGACACATATTTGGATCTAAGCTAGACACCTAAATTTACTTTTGCAGTCTTGCTTGGGGTTGCTTGCAACAAGGGGAATAGAAAATAGGGAGAGGGGAGTACATATGTTCATCATTATTCGCATGGCCACTAGTTATCCTATTCCATAAGTATTTATACATGTATTTATAAAAGTTTCTAAGCTTGTGTTTGACGCTCTCAAACCAACTTTAAAATAGAGCCAAGAAGTCTTTGTCGAGTTTAAGTTTGTGGGCGTAAATAAATTGAATGAAATCGATGGCTTGCATACTTCATGGCAATCTGTATAGGCGTGCTTTGTGCCAGAATTTGTAAAACAATTTTCAATACATTTTAAAACAAAAAAAAAAATTTTTTTTACTCTCCTTAATTATTTTGGATTAATTATTTTGCGTTTAGTCACAGAGCTGTATTTATTTGTCTTTTTAAGTTTAAGTTTGACGTTTTCAACAAACTTTTTAAAAGAACATTTTTCAAACAAAGTTTAAAAGAGTATTTAGAAGTATTTGTCAAGGTAAATTTTGCTTGTCTAAATTAGGTCTTTGCTGTTTTCGCAACGTTAGTTTGGCCATCATCTGCCGATTAAATACATAGTTGTATTTACATATGCATATGTGTAACTTACATTTTCAAAATACAAGAATAATACAAAATACAAAACTTAAAATAAAAATGTTCCTGTCTGAACAGCGAACAGTCTGAAAAAGAAAAGTTTGTTGCAAAAAGTTTTATATAGAAAATTAAAAATTTTTGTGGATTCACTTTAAAATTAGTAAAATGAAAACTATAAACATACTCGTATCCAAATATCTTTTTTTTATAGATAAGAATGTATGTATGGATGTGTAATAAACCCTAAAAATGAGGCGCTCAAAGAGAGCACCCTTAAAGGCTTCATGAAAAAATCAAAAATGCCACACTTAAGAAATAATAGAGAGACAACCATTTTGGTAAAAATTTCCCGTGTCGCTGAGAATTTTAATTTAAATTCTGTTGAGTTTGTTTTTCAGATTTTCGAGAGTTTTTGAACTTCGTTACATTTTCCTAATATTCGTTACTATACTAAGAAAGCGTTAGGAAAATTGTACAAAATTCTAAAATTTTTCCGAAATTGTTTTTGAAAGAAAAAAAATTTCAAATTACAAAAATGTTCATTATGTTTTCCCAATAAATTCAATTAAATGTGAAAAAATAGTTATAAAAAAACATTTTTTTTTGCAACATTTTCGCCTGCTTAAATGCTGAATTGGTAAAGATAATTTTCTATATGTAAATTTAGAATAATGGCTTAAATTTCGCAAGATCTTTTGCATAAGTCTTTTGAAAATTTTTTAAACCTTACAAAACCTTTTCTAAAAAAGTTGTTCATTTGCCTTATCATTGACATTAATAAATATTTGCGTATAATATGAAAGTAAATATTGTTTTCCTAAAAATTAATCAATTATTAATTAATCCAAAAATATTTAATCAATTTTTTATCAATTATTTATAATGTTTACTTGACAAACTGTTGTACAGGGTGTAGTCATTTTATGATTGGCTGCGTTGAAGATATTGCAAGTGCAACCACAAATATAATTGTCACTAATTCTATTTATTATATATACATTCATTATTATTTTATTTTATTTATTCAACTACCTTCATTATTTTAAAAGTTGTTACGTTTTTCATAATTTGACAATTTTTAATTTGTATTCATCATGTATCGGAAATAATTTCTTTGCGGCGTAAAGAAAAAGCGAATTATAACAAATTTTTAATATAGAAATTATATTTGCATTTAATTTTTGGTTAAAAGAAATTGTGTTAAATTTTTAAAAGAGCCATGCACGTAAATGAAACATCTCAGAGTTGTATTGTATTCATTCGCAGCAGCTGACTAAAATGATAGGCAGTATCCCAGCCAGATATCGGCTTTTCAAATGAATGTAATAGGTATATGATGAAATAATATTGTTTACGATTCATAGTATTACAAAATGAAAATTCAAATGGAAATATTGCGTTGACTATAAATTTTTAAAAGCTTTGAAGAGGTATTTTTATAACTAGTCTGTAAAATTTCCCTTAGTTCAAGGTAGCAATAGTGGAAATAGGAAATTAAGTAAAACAAAACTTTTGCTTTTTACAAATGTGACATTACAAGGAAAAAACCTGGTACTTTCTTTAATAAATTTAATTTTCTTTATAGACCATAAAATATGTTAATGTCGGCGTTCAATATCCCGTCGGAAAGCTTGGTCGATGGCCTCAGCGGTCAATGCTTCTACTCATATTATCATTATATTTATACATATAATAGTTATATTAAGTAAATAAATAAATAAATCCTAATTTAGATAGCACAGATATTACGTTCAAAGTTAATGCTCTCCTCTATAGTTTATCAGTTATTTTAGATTAAACTTATAGTAATAAATTACTAATTGTCTGTTCGATAAGATTTTGACCTTATAATAATGTCTCTAATTTAGACTAGCAAAATTGAACTGTAAGAAATAAATGAAAAAATTAAAAAATATGCTGCCGAACTTAACAACAGGGCTTATTGGCGGGGTAGCCTAATAAATAGATTTGCCATTCACGCCTAAACATACTCTACACCTGCCGCTAGTCATATAAGAGAAACAACAATAACGGATACTTATAGCGGAGACAAACACCAGCATAATATGCGAACAAGTAAAGAGAACGAGACTCATCCAGTGTTACATCTACGCACTGGTGCCCTTTTGACGCTTTTCGGTTTTTTATAACAATTTTTGGACTTTATAACGTTTTTTCGAATATTTTTTTTATTTATTTCACGTTTTACAAATAATTTGAGACAAGTTTGATCCATTTGAGTTCTTCATTTGAGCACTATTTTTGCAATCAAATTAATAAAAATAGAATAAGAAACTTAAAGCAAGAAAACGCAAGATTTGTAAGCGAAAAGTTTTATTTTTGTTTATAATTTACTAGGTGGACCGGTTCGCGTTGCTAACCTCAAAAATGTTCACTTATTTTGAATTGCCTTTCAGAGAAAATCAAAATCAGAGTTTTATAATAATGACACTACAAGCTGATTAAGGATCCAAGCGAAACACAGCATAGGCTTATCGCGCAAATAGAGATAAAAATTTAGAGATATTTATTTATTTAATTTTTAACTATTGGTATTGGGCTAATTAACGCCGCTGCATACCGATTAAGCAGTCAACTCTTTCAGCGAAACAGGTCATAGGGTTATTGTGCTAGAAAACGCAAAACAACTAAATATTTCGCCATGTGTCGGACGAATTTTAAACTGCGCAGAAACACTCCTCACAGCCCGTACAGCATGTCAAATCGGTCAAAATTGGTTCAGTAGTTTACCGATCACGAAAATACACGTCATTTTTATATATATATATATATATAGATAATTTTAATTGGATAGCATTCCAAATAATGCAACTCTTTGTCTCTAAAATGTCATATTTGATTGGTTTTTATTTGTATTTTTCTACTACTAATTTTATTGAATTGGTAATAAAATAACAAACTAATTTAACCGTTTTTGCTATACATTTTATGCTTTTCTCTATTTCTGAAATGGCAACACTGCATTAATGCTGCTTTAGAAAAATCGCGAAACGTGTGAAAGGTTCATATTTACGGCGACTTACATATATTGTTATTTGCGTGGTAAGCCTGCTGACCATTAAACTCAGGAAAATAGAGAGTAGAAAAAATCAGCTGCTTTGGGGATTGCCTGCCTCAGTATGGTCTTCTGAAGAATTATGGCAGCTCTAGCTTATTCCCTCTTAATTACCTTTGCAATGTGCTTAGGGCCATCGAAATAAATTTTTGTTAAGCAAATCCTTTTATTCCAGACAACAGCTATAAATTAATTTTTTTATTAACCCTTGAGCAACCCAGTGCAATCTGGTGTATGCATGCAACATGTGTCGTATTCTTTGTTATTTTTTTTACTTCTGTCACAATATTAGTCATTAACTACGCATGTTATTTGCTTTAAACTACGTCTCACTTTTTTATCTCTATTGGCGAATTTAAAGCTATGTCATGCCTTAAAGAAGGTATAAATTTTCTTATCTTCCAGCAATGGAAAAGCAGTTCCAATATGAGTGTTCTTTTTTTCTTGCTTTTTCGTATATGAAAGAGCATTTCATTTCTGTATGAAACATTCCACAATTATGACTAATTCTTGGTTCAACTGAAAAAGAAATGTATAAAATCGTAATCTTACACTTCAGTAGATTTTAACTGAACATTTAAAGTTTTAAGATACAAAATTTGATTGCTTGTTGTACGCTTTTATTTCTTTTCCATTGAATTATTGACTTCTGTTATTTATCTTTATGTAAGAATAAATTTAAACTCTTTTAAGTTGCGTATAAGATGACGTCATGTGTGATTGTTTTATTACTTCTCTTCCTTTTTACTTCAATTTCGTTTTAAAAATGGTTAAATATAGTAAATATTATATGCAAAAAAAAATATAAATCTTTAAACAATTAATCATTGATTCAGAACTGTGCTTAAAGCGCTAAATTGAAGTGATGTAATTTAAGCTTTCAATCTATCAATCTGTAGAGACGTGCATGCATGAATACGAGTGTGTGTGTGATGCAGATGTTGGTGGTTGGCGAACATGGCTTGTCGGCAAAAATCTTTGTATTCAGTCAGTATTAAATTTGTTTAAGCCGCTTGGCCTTACTGATTTAACAGTGTTGTATGCATATTAATGTATTAATTGCTAATTCGCCAATCGCCCGATTCAGGGAACGGGAGTCAGTTCCCTGAATCGGGCTGTTATATAAGTAACTAATTTTTTGTATTCAGCTGTGTTAAAAACACTCAATTAAATGAGAAGTCCATTACATTTATGGCAGTCCTCGTTTCTGTTGGCAGTGTTCTTAACATTTTTGAAACTTATGATGGGAACACAATCCGGATAAGAGCAACACAACGTGGCGTTGTATGTAAATATCGTCACCTTTATCAAAAAATCCTCTGTTGATGCAAAATAATTGGCGTCACTTGGGAACACTCTCTATCACTATAACCATAGCCGAAAACAGAGTCTGTTATGTACGAACACTAGTTTACAGTCAAAAACCGATTTTACTAATCGTCCCCCAGAAACCAACGAGCTACTCGACATTATCCAAAGAAGTTCTGCAGAATGGCAGAGACTTTTGGTTCTGAGTACTAAGGGGAGACTTCAGCAATTATTTGCCAAGATTTTAGTTCTCGCAATCTATCCAAAGTTTCTACTTTCAGATCTACTTTAGATGTCTATTATTATCTTTTAAATGCCTTAGGACTCGCTCGTTAGATATAAGGGAGATCAGCTTCCACTAAAACTTTAAAAGCTTTTATAACTACTTGGTGGTCAGAGTATTCGTAAAGTTTCTTCACGTAGTGAGTTGTCATTGATATTGAAGCTTGTTCGGGCGCTGCATTTTGTTTTCTTATAAGAGCATCCGGCGTCATATCAGCTCGTGGATCTGGAGTGTCACATAACTTCTAGGCTGTATTCAGCCAGAGGGCACCTCTTAATATTTTCTATCTAACAAGAGGTTTACGAAACGTCGGGGATTCCGTACATTTCACATATGTACTTGGATAATTTTATTTAATAAACTTTTTAGAGGAAATTCTTTTTTTATAAATTTTTTGATCCATTTCTGTCAATAAACCAAAAATTACTCTAGTTCTATAAACATGTCGAACCTTCATCGCACTACAAAAGACCGGTACTAAGGGAACACCTCCTGATCTACTCATACAAAGAATTGCGCCAAATTTTTGGGAAAGGGACAACAGTAGTAGAGAGCAGAGCTTCTATTCCTAAAATAATATCTTCGCTTTAACTATTTCATCTAATTGTTCATTTATAATTTCTCTGTAAAATCAGCTGTTAAACCTAAAATAATTATAGATCTGTATTTTCCATTGCAATCATTCTAAAATGATAATTATTATGTTTGATACTGATCTCTATTTAATTATCATGTAAACCTCAAATTAGCGAATGTTTTTGTTGTTTTATTTTTTTTTGATGTAAATAAATTCTGCATATTTAGTACGTGTTGAATTGCAGTGTTTTTAATTTATATGTTTTTTTTTATTGCATTAAGTTGTAGATGAAACTCAATTAATGATCTCAATTTAAAACGAATGAAATGATGTCATTTTAAAGCCTCAACATATAAATGAAACCGTAGATGCGCGCATCTTGAATTAATTGTTAAGATCATGTTGCCCCACACGAGTCGCTTTCTGTCATCACCGTTACTACTTCAGTTAAGAACTTCAAACATGAATATATTAAATCAATTTACTAGCAAACGGCAAACAAACAAACGATCCGATTATTATTATTGTTTTAGAATCTTCAGCTACAGGGCTTAACAATAACCGATTTTATTCTGAGATGCAAAACAACGAATGTTATTAATCGCAGACAATCGTAAGCCAGAGAGTCCTACAACAGCAGGATGATATTGATATATTTACCCACTTTGCTTAAATGTGTTAGTGGTTCAGTATTTGCAATAAAATAAGAAACAGCTGTTGCTTTTTGCTTAAATACAAACAAACTTCTTATGCAGTCTTTAATCACTTTGTGGCTCATCAGCCTTATTAAATGATCAGTACTTCAATACAATGCTGGTTTTGGTACTGGCTGCTCTCACATAAGATCGCCGCACTGGATACATTTCTAGAAGTTTTCACTAAAACACTTTGATATTTTCATATCCAGGAAGATCCGCTGAGAGACGTTATTCAAATTTCACCAACAAAACTAGGCGAAATACTCACATCTGGCAATGCCAAATTAATACAGTTCAAAATACGTAGAATAAGCACAAAGAAAATAACCAAAACTAAGAACATTATAATTAAAAGACAAAAACACAAGCATGATATGTGGAATACCGGTAATAAACACTAAAAGCAATTCAATTGTTAGCAAGTCCATAAATTTGATTCGTTGTCAGTGGCGTAGCAATATTATTTTTTATAAAATTTTCCATTACCCATGCGCATATTTGCAGCTGTACGTGTATCCACGATTGTTTTACTAATTTCAGTTTTAGAGTCTTAAATCGCTGGTAGATCATTAGCATATAGATTTGTCCTTCGATTTGTTTTTCTGAAATATTAATTTGTAATCCCCAAAAGTATATTCTCAATGAAAGAGAGGTTTAGAGATTTGTCCGTCTGTCCCTTTAAGAATTTGTCATTTTTGTCACTAGGAAAACTGACGTTAGTTTTTTTTTATTATTTTTTTCTCCTGTCATCATAGAGATTAGTTTACCGATAATAACCCTTAAAATGGCGGCCGATTGAAAATTAAACCTCTCATATTTGAACACCCATTTGATGGCTGATTTGATAAGTACTTCTGTCATTATTAGTGTAATGAAGAGATACTATTTCATTTCTGTGATAAAAAAAAATATTGTTAAAAATTATCGCAAAGAAGACTAATAATGAGTTATAAAGCAGCCAACAAAATGATGAAAAATAATATAAATGAATTGCTGGAAAATAATTCTTTTCTCATTTAACCGCAACATGAATGCACAAAAGGGGGGAAAAATGTTATTTTATCAAGTGGTTGACGTGTACAATATAAGAAAGGGGAACTACCACAACGTTGGAGTTTGCTTCGATGCATTAAAGTTTGCGCTAAAATTCCTCAGTGGAATAAGAAATTTAAGGATTATACGATTCGTCCCTTCATTATACATTTTTCGTTTGACGATTATAACATATATCGGCCAGGTAGAAGGGCCATAACGTACATTTCTTTTGCAAAAGTTTTTATTAGCGATTTAAATGTATCGTAGATTAAGTTTATATATTAAAATCACAAAAAAATCAATTAAAAAAAGGCCATTTAGGACCTTTTTACATGGGACCAACAATGTATAATATTTTTAGTGCATCTCTCAATCAAAATCAGTCTGCTTGGTTTAATTATTTATCAAGGAATTATTTTGCTCTTTATCCACCATTCGAAAAGTATATCATTTTTTTTGGTTTATATGCCACTATTTATCGATTTACACATTACAACACATTTTACATACAAAATCATATAAAATAATTTATGTTTTGACCAGAATTTTTGGGAAGAATGATGATACAGAATACAAAGTATTCTGTTCTCCAATTACGCCCTATTAACCTGTTATAAAATGCGAACGTAACGTAAGATAATGTACAAAGATACCGAACGTTTCGTTATATATCTAGGTTTTACTCCAGAAGAGTTTCACACACTACTCGTATAACAATATGAGGACTATTGGAAACCGCAATAGTAAAACCCGCTTGAAGTTTTGCGTGAAAGAAAAATATGTTTCATTACTTTGCATTATCTTTCTGTTATCTACGATAACAGATCGAAATTTCTGAATTTCTTAGTTGAGCAACTACCTAAATGACCATACATCTTTAGTAAGCACTATATAAATCCACTAACAAAGAATAGAAATGAATTGTCCCTAGTGTTTCCTAGTGGTCTAATCCGTGATCTAACTGAGGTTCATCAGAAATTTGCTATTATAGACCAAAATACCTTTCAGACTTCTGTCTAATCCAAAGGAGTTTACTTATTGAATTACGCATTCAATTATTGAAGTCCGCTTCTGGAGTACGCCTACAAAATGAGGGTTGAGACCACGAGTTTGTTTTTACACCTCAAAGATAAATGTTAAATACATTTCATAACTTATTGTAAGTGCTGCTTGAAGAACAACAGGTAATAAATAAGAATAAAATGGAATTTCCGACAAGAGTTATGGGAGTGCGAAACTTCTTTATCAGCAGTGTGTGTAGCATCCATTTCCTGAACGCTGCTCTTTATACAAAATTCCATTTTTTATGAACTAAATAGATCTAATAAATCTTTAGGTCCCACTTAAATATCTGAGTTGTTGCATCGCTTACTTCCCCCATGTAACCAATCAGAAGTATTCATGATATGATATTCAAATTATAACCACTCATTCACCGTCAATCATTAAAGCATTTGAAGCACATACACATTTAGGAATGGTATCTGTTTTCTTAAGCAAATGCTTTGGAAAAAGAAGAAAAAAATAAGATACACCGCAGCAAGACATCTTGTACACCATGCAAATTTCACATTTGATCAGTTAAGTGGTGAAATGCCCTGGCTCAATTCGATATTGTTTGGTTACATTGTTCATGTACGATTACACGAATACATCCTGTATATGGGCATATGAACGAGCGAGGATGTGTGGGTGTGTATAAGAGTACATGAGAATGTTTTTACTTTTTTGAGTATTAATCTTTTGTGAATGTAGAAACATGCCTCTATAATGAATTTGCTGCATTGGTAGATTTACATCGGATGCCTCGTAGTGGAGTTGGAGATGTCACTTTACATCGACGAGTGTTTGCGGTTTCATTGCAAAACTTTTATGAGCTAAAAATAACATCTGTAGCACACTAATCAGTGGTTATTGGCCACATTCTTAATTTCTATTTCTGAATGATGCTGTCCGGCACCGTGATGAATTCGCCGCTAAAAATTTCCTATACAAATTCGTCGCGTAAATTTCAGTAATGAAAAAATATTTCAACTGTTATAATTGCTTACAAATAGTTTGACTATAACAAAGTTGACAGTTCAGTTGCTATTTCAAATTACAGTAATAGTCCTAAAAATTCTTATTCTGCAGAATATTAGAATTTCAATGCATGGAGATCTACAGGGAAACTTTACCGAAATGCTTGTCAAAACAAATGGAGTTTTATCCAACTGCCAATTACAGATAGAGAGAAACTTTTCTCAAATCGAAGTGGTAACAAGAATAAAGCAATATATTAAATGCACTCATCATTTACATTGACGTTAGCGTTTTAGATTAACTGATATGTATTTGTCAGTTCAAATGCAAAATCAAGAAGGAAGAGAAAACAACTGAGATTTCAGTAAAATATAATTTATTTGCTTTACTTACATTGAAGATTATCGGGTACATGAACTTATCTGCAAAATAGAAAAAAATTTATTATTTATTAATATTATTTGATATTTGTGTAAAACATAATAAATTATATAAATATAATTTATAATTGAATTATTATTCATATCAGATTTTCGTGGTATCTGAAATCTTTTCCCGAATATTTTTGTGCATTCGTGTAGCTAAAAGCATTATTTTGAAAGAATTTTTGACACAGTTGTTATTAAATTGTGACTCAAGTAGACAATTTTTAGCTCCAATTAAATCGTGATATGGTTACCGGTGGCCCCATATGCCTGAATTAAGACGTAAACCCTAAATTGCCACATAATTGTGTATAACATTGGAGATTTAGGGTAAATCTCAATCTTATCGAATCTTTTTTTGGTTTTTGTGCCACTGGTATGGGGAGAGAATTGGGAACAGGGTCTAATATATTTACTTTACACCATTGCAGGTGATATAAATTATTAGTAAAACTGTAATAAATTAGACATTGTCTGCTACTGGCGTTTAGATTTAATTAAAGTATCTTTTTAAGTTTTTCTTATTAACTCTACTGCTACTTCCTCTGGCCGCTCTTGCTTCTACAAATTCTATGCACATAAATTCAGCACTATTCGTAATTTTTAATTTAAGCTTTAGATTATTATATTTATGGTATTAATTTATGATTTTATTGTGAATAAAAATTTTAACGATATTGTTTTTATAACTTGACAGTTTATAAGACAGTTCTCTTTATAGCGAATATTTTAAAAAAGCTGCAAAAAACTGTTACAATTTAATAATTAATAATGATAATGATTAACTTTTGAAGCAAATACTAAACGATAACGATAATCATAATCGAACCGCATATGTTATGAGATGTTAAATTTCACATTTACATTCAATGTTATTTTACATTGTGTATGAAATGAACGAGCCTAATAAAACTATTAGCTGACACTCTCTTTTCAAGCAAATATGCGCTGGCGTATTTCCCACAATTTTCCTATGGACTGAGAAAAGAAATGTTTAGTTATGCATGCATGTACATACTCGTACATGCATAACATGTATCGATGTAAATGTGTGCTGTCTCTGTTGCCGCCAGTTAACATTCGGAAAACCATTTCCCGACTTAAGTTACTAGATATTTGATTGTTTTGTTGTGGTTGTTGCTCTAGCAACGAACAAATCATTGTGAATTATATATGGATGTGCATGCATATGTGTACACAATCATGCCGACAATATGTACATACACACATACATACATATGTATAGTAATTGAGTGCTGTTGTTACTGTTGATTATTTTTGTTATTGTTGGCTTCACTATTTCAGTGTTTGGAGCATTTTTTGATTGTCATAAACATTCGGCTGTTCGGCCTGCAAAGACGTTTTTTTGTCTTCTTGTTTTTTCTGTTGTACCTTCGCGTTCAGCAAAGCGCGTTTGTTATATATTTATATAGAACGTTTGTTTAGATATCTTTTTATACACATACATATGTACATATTTTTGATAGTATTTTCGTGAAAGTAATTTTTACATACATACATATGTACATGCATGTGCATGTGTTTGTCATTCATCCTAATCCTACAAAACAAAACGACATTTCATCTCTTAGCTGGCCCCATCCATCTACTAGCCGCATACATCCATACATAACAGAATTGGTGTTTGTGTACGGCTACGAGAACGAAAACAAATCACATTAGTCGGTCTGCTTAATAAATATAATGATTTGTTTTTAGTCGTGTATTACGTTTGATGAAAATCGTTCGCATCTCCTGTATTAAAGCGATTTTAACAAAAAAAAAAACACAAAAACAAAATTTATTTTGCCCGGTCTTTCCGTGTTTTAATCGTATCGTGCTGGTGTCATAGTTCGTGTATTTCGGCATTTGTTTTTGTAGTTTCAAATGACAACACGGTTACAATACATCAAGCAAAGAAAATGCAAAAGTAAACAAAACCAAAAGAAATGCAAACACAAGCAAAGAAGTACACACATTCTATGAACGTGTGTATATAAAACGCGAATTGCAAATAAAGACAGTGCAGTGCAAATTTGTTTTTGTTTTTTAAAGTGAAAAACTACATGTAAGAAAGAGTCAGAATTAAAATACTTAAACAAAAAAATAAAAAACAAAGTAGTGTCAATTGTCAACAAATTGATTACAAGAGAAAAACCCATAAGGAAATGCTACAAATAGTATTTCACACGAACGTGTTGTGTTATTGTTTTAATGTTTATTGTTATAAGAAATAAAAATATTGATTAAATGTAAAATTTATATTAATTGGTCGCAGTGTGTAAGAAAATAGTAAATATTTAAAAAATAATAATACAATGTGTATTTTGTTTAACAGTATTGTGTTGTTGTTCTTGTTGTTGCAGTAATACATTGCATAATTGCTGCCAGTCTGTTAGCGATAAAGGAGTCTACACTTTTTTAATGACTTTAAAATAGAACAAATGCTTCTTCACATGCATTCATATAGAAAAAATATTACTATTGGAAAATATACATACTTGCATGCATGTACATATGTACATACATACGTATCTATGTACATGTCCACATATTGCTATGCATGATGTATATAATATACTCTTATCTTGAAATAAAATGTTGCCAATTCCTACTTAGATCAGTAAAAACTTTTTTTTTATCTCTTTTTAAAAAGAGCATTTGTGTACTAAAGGCAATAATGAATTTGTTTTATATATATATATGAGATGTGATCAAAAGATTACCTGTTTTTGCAGTATTTATTTATTGATCAATAACTATTTTTTCGCAACGAAAGTGATCCCACTCAGCTCCTGATTCGTTTTTTCTTTTATTTCGTCAATGGTAGCAAAACACTTTCTTTCATTAGTATACTAAAGTTTAGGAAGAGCAAAACGTCAGCAAAGGTCAAGTCCGGTGAATACACCAACATCGGTGTGTGAGCTGGTGCGTTATCATGGTGTAAAATCCTTGATTGCTTTTTCCACAATTTTGTGCGTTTCTGAAGAATTGCTTACCGCAAACGGTGCGTAACTATAAGGTAGTACAATCTTGTGGCAAGAATTCATGGTGCACCACGTCATTGCAATGGAAGAAAACACTGGCCACATTTGACCGGACTTGACTTACTTTCCGGTTTTGGCTCCTCTGAACGCTTCCATTGGGATTATTAAGATTTGTTTCCAATGTCATAGCCATAGACAAATAATTCGTCACCAGTTATGTCTTTTTTTAAGCAAATTTGGATTTTCATTAACGACTTCCTACAGCTCCTTAAAGATGGTGATGCAACGTTGTTTTTGCTCAAAATTTAGTAAAAATGGATGGAATGGAATACGACTAACTAATCCAAAAAAACTAATCCAAAATTAATTACTGATATGGGCAACATATGCAACAGACATGTGTACCAACATAACTCAAAAAAATGCCAAAATACGTAGCATTCGTAACTCACGAAATTTGAAAATAACGATTATTTTTTGATCACACCTCGTACAACTAAATTAAATTAATTACGTTTAATTAATGAATTATTATTTAAAAAAACTTTCTAATAACATCAAGTGTCATCTACTAAAACCAGATAAATAAAAAAGTATTTCATTATTTATTGCATCAGATGCACGAATGCATTTATGTGCATATCGAAGGCTTAATAGAATTTGTTGTTCGTAACTTTTAAAGTAAATTTTCTAAATAAAACATATTTAATCCAATCCGCTTTCGAATTATTATTATCATCCCTCGAATTATCTGGAAGCAATAAAATTTAAAAATTTGCGGTTTTCATATCCATGTGGAAGGATATCATTTTTGCAAGCACATGTTTTTAACGATGAAAACTTTGAGAAATATTTTTATAACTCGACAAAAGGGTTTCTTTAAACATCGTAGTGTGGAAATAAATTTCGGTTTACATTTCAGTTCATTAAATCAAGTAATTAGATGTGGTAACGAAAACAATATAAACAGTGTGTCGACTAAAAGTGGCAGTTGCTGGCCATCTGTTGCATTTCGTGGCGTACAATTATTGTTTGGTTTGTTTTTAAATATGATTTTATAATGATCATTAAGAGAACGAGAAAACAAGAACATGAAGTTAAATTAAATAAATAATTAATTAAATTTAATAAGTAATATTACTATTCCCATTCGAGAATTATTTTAGTTACTCGAAGTTACATTCGAGATTTGCTATATAAGTAATGTGTATACAGGGGATTGGTTGGCAATTAGCGATTGAAATTAAATTTTGTAATTAAATAATTGTAAAAGTCATTCTACACAGAAGAACAATTTAATATGAAAATGTTACACTTCTCCTTTACCCTCCAGTTACACATGAAATTTCATTTGACGTAGAAAAATACAAATTTCAAGAATATTGATTTTTATATAAAATTTTTGTTCTGGTTTCTTCTTCTTATTCATTAAGACGGTGCATTGACACGACATTTTATAGTTTTTTGCAATTGATTGTTTTTTTTGTCTGTCTCACAATTAATTAATTTCCGTGTGTCTATATTTATTAGGGTTATCAAGAATGCCGCATATAAAAATTTATAGGGCAACAAATATTGTTAAATAATTTTTTATTGATTTTTTAAAGGAAAAGAAAAAAATATTATAATTATTGTTCAAGTGTTGTTGTACGCAAAATTAGGTTCACCTTCATCTGTGAACCTTTACAATCCAACAATAAATTGAATTAAAGAAAAACCAATATATATATTACTAATCCGAAATGTGTAGAGGCACAGTCATAAAAAAATTCTCATGAATTCTTTTGAAAGGCTTCCAATATGTGATTTAAGTCTCGAAGGAGTACACACTGATAGTTTAAAATTCAGCAGCAATACAAAGCTGAGCTCTTCTGTAAATCAGTTTATGGAATATGACGTCAAAAGAGGACAAGAGGACAAGAGAGCAATCTGGGGTAGCTGTCTTCTCGATTGAGTTTCAACTCTTTTGTTATCCGCAGCTGGGCGAGCGCGTGTCAGTTTTCCATTCATTTGTGCTTGTGTTTATGCTGGCATTGCAAATTTCCATTGTTCTGGACAAATAAGTATTTTGTATTAATGCTGGCGTATGTTCTCAAGCTTGATGGTTGTAGTGAGGTTAACACTGATCTGTTGACAGATGTATGGGCTAAGTGGCATACCGGTATTATGGGAAATTTGGGACAAATAAGTCTTTCAGAGATGGGGTTTCAGCATCACTTTGCAGGTGGCAGTCTAGAATTCTCTGGAGGATGTTATACGCATCCTACAGCTGTTGGATTGGTCTTGGGCTAAGAGGTAGTTGGTAATAACTGCATGTGAGCAGGCTTTTTTATGGGGTTTTTAGAAGGTGCTAAACGTAATATAGTCAAAGCATCTTAAAGTGCGCATGTTTAATATCATTTAATATCGAGGAGGATGGCTGTGTTGTGGAGTGATGTCTGTAAATTGGGCCTTTGCATATGAATGGCAAGAGCTGGCCGTAAATAAGTGTGTGATAGGTATTAGGCTGAGGTAGCTAGACAAAGTCGTGAATTATCCAGAATTGCCATAAGTCAAGTGGGGAAAATAAAAATATTGTAGGGATTGCAAGGACAACTAATTAAACCAGCAATCTTTAGTACTGGGTGTAGATTGAAAACCTCGCGATATCAGGGCAAACTGAACCGATATCCGATCGCGATATATACATGAAAATAGTGCCCATATTTTACAGGACTTTTTCAATTTTACGTAAAGTATTTTGCGATATATTTTTAGTGGATTTTATTGAAATGTGAGCCAATTTTTAATTATTGTGTATGTATTTTGTGTTTTTTTTTTAAATTTTAGCAGCATATTTTTATAAAATTTCTCTGCTATTTCCGTAAAAATTATATCCAAGTTTTCCTCGAAGTATTATTTAGTAAAATATAAATTTTTTTCACGTAAAGCGTTAAGCTTTTGTCGCTCAAAAGCTGTATAGTTCATAAACAATGTTTGTTCAATTTTGTGAAGGAGAAAAAAAACAATGAAATAGATTCTGTGTTCTGTTCTTTTTATAATTAAGATTTCAATTATTTATTTTAAAGTAAAAACTATTTTGTTTTACAATGCCAAATTCAATTTAAGACCAACAATAATTAAGTTCTGTTTTTATTTAAACATGTTTTAGTAAACGTTTGTGGTTTCACTTAAAGTTTTCCACAAAATTTCGAAACTCCATTAATGGCTTCTTAAAGTTAAAATTCAAGACAATTTTTTTTTCAATGCACAATCAGCTTTTTATTATCAATAAAGTGTGTCTGTGTGTGTGTGTTTTATTGATCTATAAAAATTATTTGCCGGCACAAACTTATCAAAACGAAAACAAGCAAACGAGCAACACAAAAATTAATTGAAAAGGGAAATTAAATGAAATATGACACTTCAGCTCAATTAGAAAGAATTGAATGCACTTTTTCTAAATCACTGATGGGAATTAAAGTGAGTGAGAATTTTTATTGTAAAAGAAAACAAATTTTTACTCAAAATATTTTTTACGTCAACGATGAAATGCCGGCAATCGGTAATCATTTCTCTTAATTTCAAAAAAAAAATCGTACACATGAAAACTTTCCTTCATTTTAGGAAATTTTGTCATGAAATCTATGAATCTCCTTTTTGTACCGCTTGAGTCAATCTCTGCTAATCTTATCAAATTTATTTTAATGCAATTCCTAAGAAAAAAATTAAATAATTTTTGGAAATAATTCTAAAATTCTGGCCAAACATTTTGTTACCTTGAGATTTAGGTTGTTTTATTCTATGCCAAGACTTATTACGAAAAAAAGCTTTTTTTCTTCTTAGTGTGCAAAAGACTTTTAAGATAAAAACAGAGTTAAAAATAAGTCTGACATCATTCTGATATCAATTATAATTTTTTTACAATTTAATAAAGAAAAATGTTGGCAAAATGCAAAAGTAAATGAAAAGTCATGTTCTTCGATTACAATATTCAGTGCAAGAAAAGGACAAAAAAAGGGACGGTCTTAAGGATGTGGACAACTTTTAAACCACACCCTCAGATTAATTTCATTTTCCAACTAAACTTTCAAGAAGTAATTTTTTTATAGCTTAACTGGCGGAGCTACGTTTGCTATAATGGCGTTATGCCCCTTAACCCATAGACGTGTAAACGGGTCAGGTGTGCTACAGTTTACGTGAATTCCTGCCTATGAAGGCTTAACTTCGCGGTGCACTTAGCACTGAGTAAATTAATGCATTTACTAAGGCCCCTGTGCAAGCACAGGTGGCAAATCTTCATTAAAAGATTCAGTTCTAACCAAGCGCCTTGCTAAGACGTTCGGCACTGTCCAAGCCTTACCAATAGGCACTTCGCAAGAATAACTCTCCCGCCATCTTCGGGGTAAACCACATCTGTCTATTCAATCATGCAACAAATCAATGAATTGCAGTGAGGCCCCTCTCAGAGGGGAAAACCATCTGCTGCTTAGTAGCGTCTGTTGAATGGCAACAGCACCTAGATAACTAACCGCTTGACCGGATCGTATCGAGCGTTAGCATCAATGCGATACCAGCCACTCAAGAGAAATCTCCCAAGCAACTTTTGGTATCAACCACATGCCACCACGTGATCTCCTAAGAGGCCTCAACATAAACCCGCCACAACTTCATTCAATGTGGTTAGGCCGGAGGGAACTTGGTCTATAGACAAAGTCACTAAAGCCGCACAATTTATCCACGAGCATAATAAATTAACTCCGTGGAGTGTGAACTAAGTCCGTCCTCGATAAAAGTTCGGTTCAGGTATTGTGCAAACTCAAAATCACCCATAAACCTACGCGATAGAAATCCATTGTGGGGCTGCCGGTACCCGTGGAACCAGTATATAGCCACTGGTGGTGCTTTCGGAGAGAACTCTCAAGAGAGAACTCTCTTACAATATTCAACCCTGAATCTATTAGGTTATGCTAGACCTAATCCCAGACAAACAAGCATAGCGCGCATTTACCTTTTAATTACTTATAAGCACATCCGTTGCCATGTTATTTCATGGATTGGGCAGTGGCAAACAAGTTTTATCGGTGTCTGCCAAAGGTCAAGGTCTGGAAACGTAGGATACCGTCTCCCCAAAGTGAACCCCACCAACATGTAAATTTCACCAAGGTGGATACCGTACTACACTGGGGGTGTGTAAACGGGTCAGTTTAAACTGCATTATCAAGCTTGAGAACATACTCCTGCATTAATACAAAATACACATTTTTCCGCTACAATAAAAATTGGCAACGCCAGCATGAGGACAAACACATCTGCCTGGTGTACAGACAAGTGCCCGCCCAACTGTAAGTGGCAAGGCAATTACCATTCAGGCGAGAGGACAACTGCTAATGGCCATATCATGTTCCATACCTCCAATTAGGCTTCTTCCTGTTAAAAATGAAGAATACAACTCAGTCGAGAAGGCCTTTTCCTTGGCCTTTTGTTTTTGTTTTCATGGCATATTCCATACGCCCATTATGTCAGCCTCCGGCCACACTAAGACTTCGATTAACTAATAATAATCCTTGGTCTTTTGTTCTGGCAATTTCCAATCAGTCGAGAGGACAATTGCTCCGGGTCATACAATATTCCATACCCCCAATTAGGCTTCTTCCTACTCAAAATGAGGAATGCAACTCAGTCGAGAAGGTCTCTGCCTTGGCCTTTTGTTTTTGTTTTCATGGCATATTCCATACGCCCATTATGTCAGCCTCCGGCCACACTAAGACTTCGATTCCAGCTTTCCTATCATCTGGTAATTCTCTCTTGAATACATTGCTTAAGAAAATATTTAATTAAAAAATATCAATAATTGTTGATACCAAAATTATGTCAAGGTTCATATTCCAGTTCCAAAAACCGTCTTCAAACATAAAATGAACGTCGGCAGACCCCCTTAAAGCCTTTACTAAATATAAAACTGCATACCGCTGGCCCTTTGAATTTAAGAAAAAAAATTGCTTTCTAAAAATCATTTATGATTTGTAAATTAAAAATTATCTGTAGGTAGAAATACGAATTTTGATTAAAAACACAGAGATTTTTGGGGGAATTTTTATAAAGTTTGGGAAAGAAGGAAAAATGTAGCTGGCAGCACTGTACGTTTCTAAAAAAACTTTAATCGATTTCTAATAAAAAGATTGTTTGATTTTTCAATTTTCAAAAGAGCTTTTATGACTTCCTTCAGTAAAATTGCGGCTCTCTATTTATCAGCATTTACCAATTGGACATAACTGACCCAAAAGTGTTGAATGGGTTAAATGCAAGCAATAATATTATTTTACACATTTTTTTTATTATTTATAAATGAATTTTTAAACACAAAAAAAAAAAAAAAATAAAACAAACTTTGCTTGTTACAAAGTCTTTCCCATAAAGTTTCTGTGTAAGCATTTTTAAACTTTAAATGCACTTTTAGAAGTTTAATAATTTATATGCGATTTTGGCAAGCCATACTGGTTTGAATTTACAATTAATAAGTTTAAATTTTATTTATTGGCATTCTTTTACAAACAAACTACAAAATGAAAAATGTGAAATAAAAAAAAGAGATAAATTTAAGCCCACATTTTTATTTTATAGTGATAGAATTTCAAATATTTGTTTAGCAGAACTGTGTTCTGGTGGACACTTTTCAGCGGCGATAAGAAATGCAGATGGCTAAACATCTTCGATATATTAAAAGCACATAAAAAGCCCACGTTTGACATTTTCAATGGCCATCTATTAAATAACGTATAAAACGAAATCCATTCAACACACAGAGGCCCACATGATCTCCATAATAATTTGTTCCCACGATAGGAATTGTTCAACTTTTTTTTTTTTGAACTAAATTTTCTATCGCTAAACTATTTTTAAAAGATTTACTTTTATTTGTTTGTTGTTTCGACAGTACACAAAATATTTATCGTTTACTGTTCTGGCCAAGCCATTAGCTGTCCATGAAAAAAAAAATTTTAAAAAAATATACTCTCAGAACTTATATCGTGAAAATATACATATATTCATATTTGTTTGTTTTTTTTTTTATTTAATAAAAAAATTTCAAAATATTCTACATTGAAGAAGTTTTTAAAGCATGTCAAGCTAATAAAAGGCTTGGAAGTGATTAAAATTGTTAGGAAGACTCCAGAAAAAAGCTCTGTGTTTTATTGCAGGAGAGATAAAAGAAAGTATAAAATTCTGTAAAATGGTGAATCATCTGTATAGCAACACTGCTATAGTGCTCACTAGAAGTAAACTCACACAGACATTTCAAAAGTCATACTTCTTCTGTCAAATGATATAGAAATGTATTACGGTGTAGCAACTACTGGTCATTTTTCCCCCCACATATACCATACAGCCGATGTGTAAGCCACTGGCCGAAGTAAACTTCAGTTCGATCTTTCCTCTCAACAAAAAAAAAAAAAAAATATTCTTTCTTCAACATCATTTCTGAATAAGTTATTAAATTGTAAAATTATGATAGTTAATACCAAAATGATGTCAAAGCCCAGAAAGCCGTCTTCAAACGCCGGCAAATCCATTAACGCTTTTACTATTGGCACGCCCCCATAGTCACTGTGGTAGCGTAAATTTAAGCATTAGAAAAAGTAGTACAGTCGAAGTTCTCTATAATGAATTTAGGACCAGAAAATCATTTCATTATATAGAAATTTCATTATACAGAAATTTATTTATGTAAACTTTTATTTAAAGAAATCAGTTATTTTCGATTGAACTATACTGTGCCACTTTTCCATTTCGTTAATTATTAATAATTTTTTTTCGAGAGAAATGCTGCCTCGCTGCGCCATTTCGCGCAACTGCATTCAAAATTGCTATTGATGTGACTTTCTCAATTTTTTGATACAAGTTTTCAACTTTTGGGAATCCCCTATTTATATTTTACTACGTTCTCGATAAACAGTGTTATTATTATGCGAAACTGTAAATAGTTTAAAAAAAACTCATTATATGGATACCAAAAATCATGATGGTCAAAAAGGAGCATCTAAAAAATTTGTTCATTATATAGAAAAATTCATTATATGGAAATTCATTATAAAAAAATCAAAATACACTGAAACTGAACAAAAAAGCTGTTTTTTTTAAATCAATTCATTATAGGGAGAGATTCACTATATAGAAGTTCATTATAGAGAAGTTCGACTGTATTTTTTTTTTAAGTTTTAGGTTAAACTGTAATAAAAACTAATTTACTAAAATCTTTTCACAAAATGAATGAGAATTCTTGTTACTACTTTACATGTTTTCTCTTTCTTTTTTGGTGGAGAATTTCAGAGTTTTACTTTATTAGTTTTTGTTAGAGTCTTTTGGTTAAATGTGGCCAGAGCCCAATTTGTAAAGCAAGAAGTCGAGAATGGCCAATCTATTCGCCTTCAGGCCGTGATCGCAATAACTCCTTCTTATAAGCAGGCGCTAATATCGAGCTGTATTGAATTTTATTTACTGGAATTAAAATTAATTAAATAGAATCTAAATTTATTTAACTAAATTAAATAGAGAAAACAATTAATACTTCATGATTTGGGGCCAAAAGTTGGCAGCCACTTCATGCTTCTTTTAGCAAAATTTTTTCTTGGAGATTCTTTCTAGAGAAGTTATTATTTCTACAAAATAAAGATAAACTTCAAGTTTCAATAAAATCAAATTAAAAACACAAACAATCAATTTAGCAAGCATTCGTCTTTTTAAGTACTTTTAGTACTGCCCAGCTGTACTTTTCTCAGCTGAAATACAAAGCGGACGAAGGCATATTCTATTGAGTATAATTTTTGTAATTTAGTGCATAAACAAATTGTGAAATAATTAAATAATTTTTTTATTTAGAGGAGAATAATATGAAAATCATAATTAATTGATGTTCCATTTTCTGTAAAATTGCAATAAACAAAAAAAAAAAATTAATTAATATAAATAATAAATTAATAAATAAATAATAATAAAAATAATAAAAAATAATAAAAAATAACATAAAATAATTAAATATAAATTATAATAAAAAAAATGCAAAATCGTCAGGAAGGTTTCCTTGTTATTGTATACCAGCTTTTTTCATTCAACAAGTAAAAGCTTGTTTGAAGTATAAAGCTTTGCAGATACTTTTGTGGCTCACTGTACTTATTTTTTTTTTGCCCAGCCATTTTTAATACTGATGATGAAAACTTTCACTTAAAAACGAAATAATTCACTTTTATCACATAAAACCTTTTACGACTTGTCGACAACGAATGTTTTTCTTAAAATGTATGAAATTTTTAAAGTACTTTTTTTAGACAAAATAAAATATGTTTGTCGTAACTGCGGCACACGCCCACGTCTCTTCGGCATTGGCGAAGAGTCAAAGACAATGTTTTTTAATTAAAAAAAATCCAAATTTTTGTTTTCTAATAATCACCTGATCAAGGTAAAAATCTATTTTATATCAAAACTTTATTCATGTTTAGCATTGAAAAATGTTGTAATAATTAAATTTCCCTACAGGGACAAAATTTAAAGGAAAATTATTTGTTTTTCTTTATTAAAAAATAAACTTTTTTTTTATTAATATTTTTTGACCTTTATTATACATTTTCAAGGTACCGTTCCCCTTCCCTTTTTGGGTACTTCGCATAAACAGATATTTCTGATCATTGATGTGAGAGAAATTTTTCAAGCCGCTAATATTTAGTACCAAAATCACATTTCCAATAATTAACAGTACAAAAAAAGGTCATAAAAAAAGGAAAAGTTTCTAAGTCATATAATTTATTTTTTTTAATTTGTGTATTTTGAAATATGGGCAAATAAAAAAAAAACTATTTCAAAATGTGCTTCCTGGAAAAAAGTACTTTATGAAATAGTACTTTTTACAAGTATTTATTCCATTTACTTTTTCCATGTATTTGGCCGGAAATTTACTTTTCAGAAATGAAACATTTTACAAAAAAGTACTTTTTCCATTGTTACATTTTTGGGCCAATATTACAACCCTGTATTTGTTAGATATGAATTTCTTAAAATCTCAGCACATTTAAAAGAATTTGAATTGCATATCTGTGGTTTTTATTAATCATGAAAATCGGGGCTCTAGTGTACTAAATATTGGTGCAAACTTAATTCAATTTTGTATGAAAACTTCAAATTTTGGATACTGAGATTAAGTTTCCTTCATGAAAGTGATGAAAAGAGAAAATTTTCCTCGCATAAAATTTTCTAATGCACATATACCATTTTTCATATACGAGTATACAAGTAAAGTCGTTATGAAGAAATTTAAGATTTTTGTAATTAAATATGGCGTCGCAATCAAAATAAGTCCTTAAGTCCAGAGTGAAGTGAATCATCCATTATTTTTATCAGTTTGAAAATGGGCCAGAATAAGTGCATCAAGCAATTGAAGTTCAATTGTTTAATCATTTCCACTTAATTTTCTTCATTACTAAAGACGGCTTTAGACGATGTGGTTTTTACACTTGGTACTCAAATGTCAACATAAAAAATAAATATGCATCGTATAAACAGAAGAAAAAAATTTAGAAAATTTACTTGTGCCCATTTACACATGTATATGGAATGCAAAAGTGTCTTTTTAATACTTTCTGCGATTTTTAAATCGCCTAATTGCTAATACAAATGGAGAAAGAAAAGCTATATTATCATATTGATGTGTCTAGAAGCTTTTCTACAATTATTTGTGGTTTGTATTTTATTGAATAGGAATTTTCTATTTATTAAAAACTTGGTTCTACCACACCTAAAATATGGCGCTCGATATCGAACGAAATTTTAAAAGATTTCAAATATACGACCGATCCAAAAATATTCATGATGTTTGATATAATAATGATATTTTTTCTAACTAGCGATCAATATTGTATAGACAAAAATGGAAGAAAAAAAAACAATTTGTCATATTTGCCAGGTTACACTAGTCAACAGTCTGGAGAATGACGTGACAGAATGACGTGTTGAAAAATGAAAAAGTTAAATGGCTTTTACAACATTTTCTATCTGTCAGATTTACTTTCAAACTGTTGAGCAAATAAAAATAGGCTTCATAAAGTACACATATTTTATATTGTATGAATATTTTTTTGGAATTTCTTAAGGATGGGTTATATTTTTTGGCAGAGAATTGTGATGAAAATGAAAAAGATTGAAAGATATTGAATGAAACATAATGATAAAAGATCATTTTGTAAAGATATTGGGTTTTTGGTGTATTAGATGAAAGATGAAAGCTGTTGGCAAGTGTAAAAAGCCTAAAAGTTACTTGAACGTCTAATGTAAAACTAAAAACAAAAAAAAAAATTTTATATATCAGTTACAAAGTGGAAATGCATATGAGTTTTCCTTTATAAAATACAAATGGAAAAAACACATCGTGTAAAGGCAGATGCCTTAAGACAAACAACACTTGAAAATTACACAAACTATAATTTCTTGTTGTTCTTTTCTAAAAAAAAGCAACAAAACTTTAAGGAGAAAAGGTGTTTAGCCTGCCACTGGACGGCCAGTCCAATAAGCAAAGCTCTGCAAGTTCTCATCCATGCATATGAATTTTACTACGTAAAATACATGAGGAAATACCACATCGTGTAAACGCACCTGCACTTACGACATGCAACACTTCAAAATTACACAAACTACGATTTATTGTAATTTTTTATTGAAAAAAGAAACAACATTTTCTTTGAACATATTTTTTGTTTGTCTCTGCCACTAGCTGGTCAGTCCAATAAGCAGAGCTGTGCAGCCTCAAATGGGACGGAAAAAATAAAATAAATAAATCAAAACAAGCAGGCAACTTATTATTAATGTGTTTTGTTCATCGAGAAATGTTTGCTTTTAAGTAAAACAAAAGTGGTCATGGTCAATGTAAAACAACATTTTTATAGTTTTCCATATTTTTTTCTATTTCGTCGCCCATGTTGTGTTTGCGAGGCAAGAAGGAAAAACGTATAATGAACAGATTGAGTGGCAACAAAAAACAAACAAACCATGTAGAAGAAAAATATTATTGATATTTTACAGACATAAAAAAGATATAAAAATTGGCAAAAATAGAACAGAAGTGTTTGAATTTTTTTTTTGGCTCGATTTTATTTCATTCTTGTAATTCTAAATTCAATTCCAATGTTTTTTCTATTATTAATATTTTTGTTTTTTCATATTTTCCAATATTAAATAAATTTCCTGATATTTTTGCCTGTTTCACTACACGGTTTTTTAATACGCTAATGCTTTTTAACGTAAAAATAAACTTCATCCAATAGAAAATACGAAAAGACTTTTTAAACTACCTAACAATAAAGTATGAAAATACGCTTTTGACTTTGACCGTGGTCCTTTTAAGGATCATGCTGAATACAAGGATGAGACTGAAAAGTCGGCTTGAAAAGTTTTAAATAACGTTTTTTTAACGTTTTAACGTTAATAATATATTTTTTTACTTAATTTATTTGCAATCTTTTCAAAAAATAAAAAATGAGCCAATTTCATGACAGTCTTTATAAATTGTAAAATAATTCTTTCCAACAAGGCCAGTCTAAAACATGAACGACTTTATTTTATATAATAACAAAATCGACATTATTTAACACTCCTTTTTTTGACTTAAAAATGCAATGAAATTGATTGTTGTGGAGTTCACAACCGCCTATCAGCATTTAGCCGCAGGAATATTCTCTTAGACCAACTGGATATTGAAGCAACTTCTGATTAAAATTAATCGTACGATTTCCTCTCTTAGATCAACTGGATATTGAAGCAACTTCTGATTAAAATTAATCAGAAGACCAACTGGATATTGAAGCAACTTCTGATTAAAATTAATCGTACGATTTCCTCTCTGAGATGAACTGGATATTGAAGCAACTTCCGATTAAAATTAATCGTACGATTTCCTCATTGTCATCTAATTAGGGGTTACTATGATTATAAAGCCTATCGCCGTATCACTAGCTACACCTATTAATGTTGTAGTCCAGAAAGTATTTACATTTTCTCTACTTATATTTTCTGCAGAATGGCAGTCCTATATGACTGTCATTGGATCAGATATAATTGCTAATTCGGCAGATGTAGCAGTCTTCATAGCTCAGTAGTTTTCGTGAACGTTATATAAGTAATTTTATTTTATTTATTTCATAAAATTCATTTCGTTTAATTTTTATTCAAATAATTTTTATTCGAATAATTTTTATTGAAATATTTTTTTTCGAAAAAATTTTATTAAAATTATTTTTATGCAAATAATTTTTATTTAAATTATTTTTTTTCGAATAAGTTTTATTAAAATTATTTTTAGTCGAATAATTTTTATTGAAACAATTTTTGTTCAAATAATTTTTATTTGAATTATTTTTATTCAAATAATTTTTATGGAAATATTTTTTCGAATAAATTTTATTAAAATAATTTTTATGCAAATAATTTTTATTTGAAATATTTTTATTGAAATAATTTTTATTCGAAAAATTTTTATTGAAATAATTTTTATTGAAAAAATTTTATTAAAATTATTTTTATGCAAATAATTTTTATTTGAATTATTTTTTTTCGAATAAGTTTTATTAAAATTATTTTTAGTCGAATAATTTTTATTGAAAAAATTTTTGTTCAAATAATTTTTATTTGAATTATTTTTATTCAAATAATTTTTATGGAAATATTTTTTTTCGAATAAATTTTATTAAAATTATTTTTATGCAAATAATTTTTATTTGAAATATTTTTATTGAAACAATTTTTATTCGAAAAATTTTTATTAAAATAATTTTTATTGAAAAAATTTTTATTCAAATAATTTTTATTCGAATATTTTTTATTCGAACAATTTTTACTTGAATTATTTTTATTAAAATAATTTTTATTGAAATATTTTTTTTCGAAAAAATTTTATTAAAATTATTTTTATGCAAATAATTTTTATTTGAATTATTTTTATTGAAATAATTTTTATTCGAAAAATTTTTATTGAAATAATTTTTATTCGAAAAATTTTTATTGAAATAATTTTTATTGAAAAAATTTTTATTCAAATAATTTTTATTCAAATAATTTTTATTCGAATATTTTTTATTCGAACAATTTTTACTTGAATTATTTTTATTAAAATAATTTTTATTGAAATATTTTTTTTCGAAAAAATTTTATTAAAATTATTTTTATGCAAATAATTTTTATTTGAATTATTTTTTTTCGAATAAGTTTTATTAAAATTATTTTTAGTCGAATAATTTTTATTGAAACAATTTTTGTTCAAATAATTTTTATTTGAATTATTTTTATTCAAATAATTTTAATGGAAATATTTTTTTTCGAATAAATTTTATTAAAATTATTTTTATGCAAATAATTTTTATTTGAATTATTTTTATTGAAACAATTTTTATTCGAAAAATTTTTATTGAAATAACTTTTATTGAAATAATTTTTATTCAAATAATTTTTATTCAAATAATTTTTATTTGAATTATTTTTTTTCGAATAAGTTTTATTAAAATTATTTTTATTCGAATAATTTTTTGAATAATTAATTTTTATTCAAATACTTGTTATTCGAATAATTTTTTTTTTTTATTAAATTTATATAAGAATGTAACAAATTTAATTACTTTTTAGTAATTTTTATCCGCAATTGTCATTTTACTAAGTTCTCATTATTCTATATGGAAATTGTCTGCTTTTGCGTTACTGTAGATGACACCAACGTAACAAAATACGATCTTTTTTAAAAGTGCCTTAAATGGTTTTTTCCGTGACGTATAAGAGAAAACTGTGAAGTTTTCCAATTGAGCTAACGTATTATGACATCAGCTAATCGTATTGTTAAGATGCTTTGAATGTGCTCGTAAGAACAATTTCAGTGCATATCTCAGCCACCTTTCCGACCTATTGAGTATCAATGAGGTCTATCAAATATCACCTAAATGTACACGACTAAAACTTTGTTTTTATTTTGCCAGCATTTCGCATTTGACACGTTCGTAATGAAACTAAAATTTACCGTGTAAAATTAAATAATAATTAATTTCCCAGAGTAGTCCATGCCTCTCTTAGTAACATCTTACGTCTCGGTTCGGTCTAAAAATAATTGTATATATTTTTAATTAAATTCCCATTTTAAAAAGACGAAAATTGCTCAAGTGAATACGCAATGTGGAAGGCATGGAACGAATGCTGTAAATATACAATTAAATTTTGTGTATGAGCATCAGAAGCCTCGTCGCGTCGTTTCCTGCCTTTTTTGCCAAGATATAAATATAATTTTTATTTGTTTTTTTTTTTTATTTTGCTTTTTTTGTAGCATGTAGACTATTTTATTGAAAATTCATTCTTTAAATGTGTTTGGTGGGCATTTAAAAAAAAAAATTCTCTTTACAAATCTTTTTGTATCAAATGTGGCGCTGATTGGGCTTTCTTTTTTATAAAAATATTACTAAAATTACAATTAATATCGTGACAGGTTTTACACATTGAATTCTATTAAATAAATAAAATTTATCTAATGTGTGAGTTCGAGACACAAGCAGTGCTAAGAATTATCAAAAAAAAAGGAAAAACATCTACTTGTCTAATCAAGATACAAATTAAAATTTTCTGATCAAAAAAATTTTTTTTTAAATTGTTGATACGGTAGATACTGCTTGTTGCATATCAGCCTCAATCTACTGGTTGCACAATAAAACTATATAGCCATGTTTCAACCTCAAAGTGATCGCAGTGCACTAAATCTTTTTAGAAAGAATAATATTAATATGTACGTAATAATAATAATAATATGGACTTGTCAAACTCGTATCACCCAGCTGGTGTACGTGTGATTGACGGAGGGACTTACACATGCATGGTGACACGTCAATCATTCATTTGGGCTTTTGTTTTGAAGCTTTATTGGTGCTCTTCATTGATCTATAGTAGACATCGCATCGTAAAAAGTTTTACTGTCTATTGCCAGCATTTCCATACATGTCATTCGCAAAATTACTCTCATTCTGCTTGATCTGCTGCTTTGCGGCATAGTAGTTGTTCCATCGCAAAAATGATTTACTGTCTATTGCCAACATGCTATTCACAAAATAACTGTCATCCTGTTTGATCTGCTGCTCTACGGCGTAGTAGTTATTCCGTCGTCAAACCTTTTACTGTCTATTGCCAGCATTTCGCCAACATGCTATTCACAAAATAACTGTCATTCTGTTTGATCTGCTGCTCTACGGCGTACTAGTTATTCCATCGTCAAACCTTTTATTGTCTATTGCCAGCATTTCGCCAACATGCTATTCACAAAATAACTCTCATTCTGTTTGATCTGCTGCTCTACGGCGTACTAGTTATTCCATCGTCAAACCTTTTACTGTCTATTGCCAGCGTTTCGCCAACATGCTATTCACAAAATAACTCTCATTCTGTTTGATCTGCTGCTCTACGGCGTACTAGTTATTCCATCGTCAAACCTTTTACTGTCTATTGCCAGCATTTCGACAACATGCTATTCACAAAATAACTCTCATTCTGTTTGATCTGCTGCTCTACAGCGTAGTAGTTATTCCATCGTCAAACCTTTTACTGTCTATTGCCAGCATTTCGCCAACATGCCATTCACAAAATAACTCTCATTCTGTTTGATCTGCTCCTCCACGTCATAGCAGACATCGCATGAATTGCAGTATAAACCAGTTAATTTTTCTTGTCTGAGTGAAAGTAGCAGCGAGTCTTCTATACGAAAATATTATAAAATGTTGCAGCCCCGACCCCGTCCAGTTGCCACAAAACTTGTTGAGTAAATTTGATTTCTTCAAAAGATTTTAATTGAAAAGATCACCCACCTGGCGTCAATGTAGAATAAAATTAAACATTTTTATTCATGGCATGACGACCGATGTACCGCCACAAACCCGGTAAAAAAATATTTATTTTATTGTTAAAAATTAATTTGCGTGTTTGTAGTCAGTTGTAGTTCAAGGCAAACATCTGCTTTCGGTTTGCTGAATTTTAAATAAAATATTTTTTTTTTCGTAAAAACAGGAATATATTTTTGAATGTGTTAATTAACATGTTTTGAAATACGTTTCTTATTGATTTTTTAAATCGACTTTAATTTATGAAATCGTAATCAAAAATATGCAAACAGTGTTGCCGCTATTTGAAAGGTTGTGTAAACTTTGTTTTCCTTATTGGAATTATTTCAATTGCATGAGAGGGAGTCTTGATAATTTATTTGCTGCCGCATCACTAGTTGAAAGCTTCGGCAATTTTAGGACTGTGAAAAGCCATACTTTGCAAAATGCATAACTTAAATGAACTACCTGTCAGTCAAAAAATTCCTCTAAATCATATTTTTTTTTATAACACTTATGAACATAATTTCTATTCGATTACAGTGAACTCACAGAAACGTGAACTAAGTTTTAGCATTTTTTATTACATATTTTAATCTTTTTTTTATTTAAATTGGAAATAAAATACTTTGCTGTGCTACTGCTTTTAATTCTCTCTCACATTTTAATATATGTACATATGTATGTGTGTGTGTGTACATAAATCCAATCAGAAGTTCTAAAATACTGATGCTTTCGTCTAGAGCTCCTATAGTTTGCCAGAGGGCTGCTTATAATCTAATTTCTAAAGTATATTATTAAATTCATCAGCTAAATAAAAAATATGATATTTATAAATTTTTTTTTGATTGAAAAGAAGCAAATGTAATAAATAAAATATATATAAATTAATTAATTTTTTTTCAAATTATTAATTATTTTTTGGTATAAATTTTTATAATTTTTTTTTTTATATAAAAATGAAGTGTATTAAAAATATGCCATTCAAAAATAATTTTAATGGTACCCAAACATTGGACGAGTTGATTTTTCTTGAGCAGCTTCTTCTTTTAGCTATCTTTATACTCTGGCATCATTTTTGATCTACAACTCTGCTCTCAGCTCATATCAGGGCTGTATTAAGGCCTTCTAAGGCATACTTTGGTTTCACCTTAATTACTGGCTTTTCAGAACCATATTCATCATCTTCAAATAGTTCTTCTATTTATAAATCTTTTATTAGGCTTACAGAATTATATTTAAATATAAGGACAGTTCACGTTTCTGCGAGTTTACTGTAATTTTTATTCGATTAATTTTCATTGCAAAAAATTCATTGAAATAATTTTTAACTTTACCATTCGAAAACATAATGAATTTGTAATAATTTTTATCTACAATCGTCATTCTTCTAGGTTGTGATATTCGTGAGCTCTTGCGTCACAATTAAGGGCCCTAACGTAACATAGACCCATTTAAACAGCGATCTTGCAATCTTTAATAAGCTTTTTATAATTTTTTCTCTTTTTTTTATAACATTTTTTTAATAAATTAATCACTGTTAGATGTTTGAATATAAATATTTGCACAGTAAAATGTATTTTGACGTAACAACTTACGTAGATGTTTGAATATAAATATTTGCACAGTAAAATGTATTTTGACGTAACAACTTACGTATTTACATGTTTAACTCAAGTTAAAATATCTTGAAACAAATTGAAGTTGTTAAGTTTAAATTTTAAAAATATTTATGAATTTATATGTATTTTTTCAATTTGACTAAAAAAATTTTAAATTAATTTTTTAAATTTTAAAATTTATTTTCTTATTTATATTATTTTCTTTTTCAATTAATTGAATTTTACAAAATAAAATAGCGGTTTAATGGCGAAACATTGAAAAGCATCTATAGTTGGCAAATAAAACATTTTTAACAAACTTTTTTTTAAGTGTAAAAGGTCGGTTTCAAAATTATACTTTATTTAAATTTAATCAGGACTCGTTCCGATAAAAGAATTTTATGAAATTATTATTATTAAACAATTTTGGTTTTTCGAATTGAAGTAATAGATTTGAAGTATTTGCAATTAAGAGATTAAGGGAATAGGTCCAAAGGCCATGTCATAACCAAAGTAGTGGAATTTATATAACATTGGATTCTCTGCAAACACTAGACCCGACAATCTTGCCACACTTTTCAATTAAGTTTTGGAATGGTCTCTATCAGTTAGTTTTGAGTAGACTTTGGTCTACAGTTTCGATGTGATTTAATTGAGGGGCAAAGAAAGATGTGCTCAAATATGGCCAAACCCCACCAAAGATCATCGAGAATATCAAGAATATTATATCAAGAATCGTGTGAAATCTTTTTAAATTAAAAATTAATATTTTTTAACATTAAAAGTTAGAAAAGAAAATATATTTTACATCGTTTTTTTTTGTAAACATATTTATGTCTTCCAGTGCACATGTCAGTCATTTCAAAAATTATTTAGCCAACTGAAAAAATTAAGACAAATTTCGATTTGTGAAGGGTTATGAGAAAGAGATTTACATAATTTATGAGACATTTATATTTGAATACATAAATAAATTCTCAACTTTTGTTTATTAATTATTATATGCTTATCAACCAATGAAATTTTATAAATAAACGCCAAAATGACATCACAGACTCTCTTGATCTACTTCATCATCCTTCACATGACACATTCTTATAAATTAAAATAATGATAAAAAAAAAAATTTAAATAATTTATGTTTTTTGACAAGACTTTCCAGTAGTAACAAATTAACAAAAAAAAAAAATATCCATACGAGAGACAAAATATTTCAAGTGGCGAAGTAAAAAACAAAAACAAATTAATTAATGGTGCGGGCGTAAATAAGTACTTATTTATGTGCATATGTATGCACACAGTGAAGTCTCGCATTGGGGCACAACGAACGTACACCTCCTTTTTTCCGCTATTTAGAGGAGTCTGCTTAAGGGATTTTTTCTTTCAGTTAATCAACTACTAATGGGGAAATATAAAAAATTTCAATGTTTTTTATATATATTTTTATTTTATGCATATTCATCATAGACATACATACATACATACAGCCATATATACATAAATTGGTTCTACGAATGTTTATGTATAAAATTGTCCCGTATTTGGTATTTTCTCAGCATATAAAAACTTGATTATGCCGCTAAGCCCGGTACGTTGTTAATGATTTTAAAAAAGGGGAATCACCCACTTCTTATGTACGCTAATGTTGATGATTTCTATTTCTGTAAAGAACATACTCCTAGATACATAAATACAGTCTATCTAGAATGACTTGTTATAGTGTTTTCACACCTAAAGTTAAAACCTGGTTTTAACTTAAAACATACAAACAGCTGATTTTGTGTTCACATACAATTTTGATCAAATCAGGTTTTATAATACAGTTTGTCAAATAAATATGTTAATGATAAAATAAATGTTTTGTAGAAATAGGTGTGTTTGTTATAATTATTCTTCCCACATTTATTTGACAAACTGTACGACAGCTGTTATTGTTTATATAAAAAATAAGAAATTTTATAAATGTGTTCTAAAATTGAAATGATTTTACATTTTGTGAATGAATATTTGTGAATGGGAATTAATTATCAGCTGTTTTCAATCTTTCTAACTTGGTAGCACTGAATATGTACTGTATAAAACAAGGTTGTATTTCATAAAATCTACTTTAAACCAATTCAAAAAAAGGTTTAAAAATGGTTTTATGAGAATTATTTTGTATGGTAAAACCAGGTTTTAAGGATTGGTTTTAATGTTAAAACCAAATTTTGTTTTAAAACCAGGTTTTATCCTCAGTGTGAAAACATTACTACATTGAAAATAAATTAAATTTTTATTTTTTTAAAAAATAAAAAAAAAAATCTGCGAACTATGCAATATTTGGTTAAAATTTGTTTTGGACTCCTGGTTGACAGTGGAAGGTTATTCCGAAAAAAAAAAAAAAAAAAAAAAAAAAAAAAATTACACTCCCCGTCAGCTCAAAAGAAAGTCCGCCTGATGGTGTTTATTTTGTTCAAAAAATTGCATCAAAAGTATGACACCAGGAAATTCCTACGCTATAAAGCAATTTCGCTCTTATTTGAGGTGTCCGTGAAGGGGAGATTTCACTGTAGAATACATTGCCTACATATGCTAAATAAAAAAAACTTTAAATTATATAAATATATACATATATATTTTTTTGTTTTGCTTTATGGGCACAATATGTACTTAATTTTTAATTTAATCATCTCTTTCATTTCATCATGACACTTGATATTTCGCTTTCTATTTAACGTGGTTTTAATAAAAAAAATGTTTTTAAATTTAAAATCCTCCATAAAATTTTAAATTTTTGTAAAATCATCTTCAATCTTTTTTTTTTGATATTTTTTTAAGTAAATTTTGTGAAATGCGACCTCAATTCCGCTGTACAGTGTTACCAAGTTAAAGATTGAAAAAATCAAAAAGTTATAAAAATAAAAATAACGAAATAACTTCTTTAATTTTTGGCAGTTGGTTCCATAATTATGAAACCTTTATTAACAAATTTTAAATAATTAGGGCTCATTGATAAAATTTCTTTGCTTTTCTCATAAGCAAAAACATCTGATTTACAGTCTGTCACAAAAGTGTCTACAGTAATAGATTTAATTACTTAACACATTTATTTATAATTAATTGGTGCAATATTATTGCATCAAAAATTTCAATTGAAAAAAAATGAAAAAATAAAAAAAATATTCAAGCTAAAAAATTAGTTAATAATTACTGGAAACAGTGTAATTTTTCTTCCAAACTTCTATGAGGAATTAAAATAAATTTTTGTTGTTAGTAATTTACTATAATGTACACATTAATTTAATTTCTTTGTGTATATTTTAATAAACTTTATGTTTAAACTGCTTTCAAATCAGCTGTTTCTGGTTTTATCTTTATGTGTACATACAGCTTGACCGGTGTTGCCGTATTTATCACAAGTTTATCATAATTTAATTAATATTATGCTAGTGGTACTCGTTTGAACTGCCTGTTACACTCCTCAAGTTTTAAATCTCTTAAAATTAGATCAAATTTTAAGCAGCAATTTTGCGTCTTTTATAAAACAATGATTTCATTTAAAATATTTTATTAAAAAAAAAAAAAACTCTAAATATGCAGTCTTTTCACTACGAATGCTACAGTGAGTAATTTAAACGAGCCCTTGAAATAGATTTGTTGAGCGGTAAAAAAATATTAAAAAAAAGAAATAACGCGGATTAGAAAAAGTGAAAAACGTCAACTGTCAGACTGGCACTAAGAAAATTTTTCATTTTAAAATATTCAATGACACTAAACTGACAGTAGAGGCAACAACAACTGAACAGACATTAATATTAAGACCTGCACACATACAAGGCACACGCCATGTCAAATTTCACCACCGAGTTTAAATGTGACAAATGAATAGAGAATTAAAATCGATCAACCATAACAATAGATTAATAAATAAAATATAAAATAAATAATTTTAACAGCATTTAAATTTTTCATAATCAGCAAATAAAACTAAAAAATCCAAACTGCAAAAAAAAAAGAAAAAAAGGAATAAATACCAAATAAATAGATCTTTTAGTTAAATAAAAGTTAAATAAAAAAAAAAAAATAATTAAAAATAAAAGAAAATAATGGATCGAACAATGTATGGCAAAATTGATCCCGGTGCCCGTCAGCCATATCGCACTGTACGGTCTAAAGGAATACAGCCCGGATGTAAGTATATAGAAAAATGTGTCTGAAGTTTATCTTGTATTAAATAATGTTGCTCTACTATATAAGCAAAATTATATACCGCAAATTTATATATCGCTCGTTTACTCTAAGAAAGATCACTTACAGATTACGATTTATAAGTTAATATTACCCAATTAATGGTTTTAGTCTTGTATGCCTTGAGAGCGAAATACTTTTCTATTTTTTTAACACAAAAATAATTTCAAAAATCTCTTAATTACATCCTTTTTAAATAATTTCCGTGTGAGGAATTTATCCTGCCGGCCCTGCAGGGTACTTTTTTGCCCTAAGGATTTTTATCATCCATATACTCTTTACAAAATTTAAAAGCGTTTTTTTGTTACTCTCTTTTAATACTGAAATTAAAAATATTTATTATTATTTTTTGATTTAAAAGTTATTCGGTTCAGACAATTTTTCACGTTGACTACATTTTTGTTCCTTTTTAGCGATTTTTCAAGTTTTGCGTTTTTTTTTAATTTTTACGATTCTATTTAATTTTTAATGTATTTAAACATTGTGCGTTACGTATTTCAGTTACTAAAATCAAAAATCAATTTGAAAACGAAGAAAATTTGTTATTCTATAAATTAATTTTTTTGACAGCTGGCGGGGAAAAAATGATACATAAAAAAAAATGATTTATCGTCTCAACGTTCTTTTAGTGACACCCAGTAACTTTGTACCCTTTTGGCAAAAAGGTTAGTCGAAAATTTGTGTGCAGAACCTTGAAAGTAATTCGGTAGCTTATTATTGACAACTCAAATTGGCGTTTAATTTAATTTGCAATAATGTGGCAGCTTTGTCAAAAAAATAAAAAATATCTAAAGATTGTATTCGTGCATTTTTTTCCTTCTTTAAATTGTAATGTTTTTTAAGTACACCCAGTAATGTTTTTACACTGTACCTACGTTCCAGAGAACACTGTGTAAAAAAAATCGCGTAAAGAAAAAATAATACATATTCATAAAAAAAACACAAAAATTTAATTACACTATAACCGTGATATTTTAACAAAGATATAGATTAGCGCGTTTTGCTTGATAAAGCCTTTTTATATGGTTTTTAATGCTGAACTTGGGTTTATATTACTTTTTCTAGTTGATTTTTTGTCTTAGAATTCGAGCATATTTCATTTATATTTGCTGGCAACTCAGGAAAATAAAAAATTGCGATTTTCATAAGGTAGCTACCTTAGTCAAATTAGCGCTTTTTTCCATATTAGCGCTTTTTCTTGATAAAGCCTTTTCATATGGTTTTTAATGCTGAACTTGGGTTTATATTACTTTTTCTAGTTGATTTTTTGTCTTAGAATTCGAGCATATTTCATTTATATTTGCTGGCAACTCAGGAAAATAAAAATTGCGATTTTCATAAGGTAGCTACCTTAGTCAAATTAGCGCTTTTTTCCATATTAGCGCTTTTTCTTGATAAAGCCTTTTCATATGGTTTTTAATGCTGAACTTGGGTTTATATTACTTTTTCTAGTTGATTTTTTGTCTTAGAATTCGAGCATATTTCATTTATATTTGCTGGCAACTCAGGAAAATAAAAAATTGCGATTTTCATAAGGTAGCTACCTTAGTCAAATTAGCGCTTTTTTCCATATTAGCGCTTTTTCTTGATAAAGCCTTTTCATATGGTTTTTAATGCTGAACTTGGGTTTATATTACTTTTTCTAGTTGATTTTTTGTCTTAGAATTCGAGCATATTTCATTTATATTTGCTGGCAACTCAGGAAAATAAAAAATTGCGATTTTCATAAGGTAGCTACCTTAGTCAAATTAGCGCTTTTTTCCATATTAGCGCTTTTTCTTGATAAAGCCTTTTCATATGGTTTTTAATGCTGAACTTGGGTTTATATTACTTTTTCTAGTTGATTTTTTGTATTAGAATTCGAGCATATTTCATTTATATTTGCTGGCAACTCAGGAAAATAAAAAATTGCGATTTTCATAAGGTAGCTACCTTAGTCAAATTAGCGCTTTTTTCCATATTAGCGCTTTTTCTTGATAAAGCCTTTTCATATGGTTTTTAATGCTGAACTTGGGTTTATATTACTTTTTCTAGTTGATTTTTTGTCTTAGAATTCGAGCATATTTCATTTATATTTGCTGGCAACTCAGGAAAATAAAAATTGCGATTTTCATAAGGTAGCTACCTTAGTCAAATTAGCGCTTTTTTCCATATTAGCGCTTTTTCTTGATAAAGCCTTTTCATATGGTTTTTAATGCTGAACTTGGGTTTATATTACTTTTTCTAGTTGATTTTTTGTCTTAGAATTCGAGCATATTTCATTTATATTTGCTGGCAACTCAGGAAAATAAAAAATTGCGATTTTCATAAGGTAGCTACCTTAGTCAAATTAGCGCTTTTTTCCATATTAGCGCTTTTTCTTGATAAAGCCTTTTCATATGGTTTTTAATGCTGAACTTGGGTTTATATTACTTTTTCTAGTTGATTTTTTGTCTTAGAATTCGAGCATATTTCATTTATATTTGCTGGCAACTCAGGAAAATAAAAATTGCGATTTTCATAAGGTAGCTACCTTAGTCAAATTAGCGCTTTTTTCCATATTAGCGCTTTTTCTTGATAAAGCCTTTTCATATGGTTTTTAATGCTGAACTTGGGTTTATATTACTTTTTCTAGTTGATTTTTTGTCTTAGAATTCGAGCATATTTCATTTATATTTGCTGGCAACTCAGGAAAATAAAAAATTGCGATTTTCATAAGGTAGCTACCTTAGTCAAATTAGCGCTTTTTTCCATATTAGCGCTTTTTCTTGATAAAGCCTTTTCATATGGTTTTTAATGCTGAACTTGGGTTTATATTACTTTTTCTAGTTGATTTTTTGTATTAGAATTCGAGCATATTTCATTTATATTTGCTGGCAACTCAGGAAAATAAAAAATTGCGATTTTCATAAGGTAGCTACCTTAGTCAAATTAGCGCTTTTTTCCATATTAGCGCTTTTTCTTGATAAAGCCTTTTCATATGGTTTTTAATGCTGAACTTGGGTTTATATTACTTTTTCTAGTTGATTTTTTGTCTTAGAATTCGAGCATATTTCATTTATATTTGCTGGCAACTCAGGAAAATAAAAAATTGCGATTTTCATAAGGTAGCTACCTTAGTCAAATTAGCGCTTTTTTCCATATTAGCGCTTTTTCTTGATAAAGCCTTTTCATATGGTTTTTAATGCTGAACTTGGGTTTATATTACTTTTTCTAGTTGATTTTTTGTCTTAGAATTCGAGCATATTTCATTTATATTTGCTGGCAACTCAGGAAAATAAAAAATTGCGATTTTCATAAGGTAGCTACCTTAGTCAAATTAGCGCTTTTTCCATATTAGCGCTTTTTCTTGATAAAGCCTTTTTATATGGTTTTTAATGCTGAATTTGGGTTTATATTACCTTTTCTAGTTGATTTTTTGTCTTAGAATTCGAGCATATTTCATTTATATTTACTGGAAACTCAGGAAAATAAAAAATTTCGATTTTCACAAGGTAGCTACCTTAGTCAAATTAGCGCTTTTTCCATATTAGCGCTTTTTCTTGATAAAGCCTTTTCATATGGTTTTTAATGCTGAACTTGGGTTTATATTACTTTTTCTAGTTGATTTTTTGTCTTAGAATTCGAGCATATTTCATTTATATTTGCTGGCAACTCAGGAAAATAAAAATTGCGATTTTCATAAGGTAGCTACCTTAGTCAAATTAGCGCTTTTTTCCATATTAGCGCTTTTTCTTGATAAAGCCTTTTTATATGGTTTTTAATGCTGAACTTGGGTTTATATTACTTTTTCTAGTTGATTTTTTGTCTTAGAATTCGAGCATATTTCATTTATATTTGCTGGCAACTCAGGAAAATAAAAAATTGCGATTTTCATAAGGTAGCTACCTTAGTCAAATTAGCGCTTTTTTCCATATTAGCGCTTTTTCTTGATAAAGCCTTTTCATATGGTTTTTAATGCTGAACTTGGGTTTATATTACTTTTTCTAGTTGATTTTTTGTCTTAGAATTCGAGCATATTTCATTTATATTTGCTGGCAACTCAGGAAAATAAAAAATTGCGATTTTCATAAGGTAGCTACCTTAGTCAAATTAGCGCTTTTTTCCATATTAGCGCTTTTTCTTGATAAAGCCTTTTCATATGGTTTTTAATGCTGAACTTGGGTTTATATTACTTTTTCTAGTTGATTTTTTGTATTAGAATTCGAGCATATTTCATTTATATTTGCTGGCAACTCAGGAAAATAAAAAATTGCGATTTTCATAAGGTAGCTACCTTAGTCAAATTAGCGCTTTTTTCCATATTAGCGCTTTTTCTTGATAAAGCCTTTTCATATGGTTTTTAATGCTGAACTTGGGTTTATATTACTTTTTCTAGTTGATTTTTTGTCTTAGAATTCGAGCATATTTCATTTATATTTGCTGGCAACTCAGGAAAATAAAAAATTGCGATTTTCATAAGGTAGCTACCTTAGTCAAATTAGCGCTTTTTTCCATATTAGCGCTTTTTCTTGATAAAGCCTTTTCATATGGTTTTTAATGCTGAACTTGGGTTTATATTACTTTTTCTAGTTGATTTTTTGTCTTAGAATTCGAGCATATTTCATTTATATTTGCTGGCAACTCAGGAAAATAAAAAATTGCGATTTTCATAAGGTAGCTACCTTAGTCAAATTAGCGCTTTTTTCCATATTAGCGCTTTTTCTTGATAAAGCCTTTTCATATGGTTTTTAATGCTGAACTTGGGTTTATATTACTTTTTCTAGTTGATTTTTTGTCTTAGAATTCGAGCATATTTCATTTATATTTGCTGGCAACTCAGGAAAATAAAAAATTGCGATTTTCATAAGGTAGCTACCTTAGTCAAATTAGCGCTTTTTTCCATATTAGCGCTTTTTCTTGATAAAGCCTTTTCATATGGTTTTTAATGCTGAACTTGGGTTTATATTACTTTTTCTAGTTGATTTTTTGTATTAGAATTCGAGCATATTTCATTTATATTTGCTGGCAACTCAGGAAAATAAAAAATTGCGATTTTCATAAGGTAGCTACCTTAGTCAAATTAGCGCTTTTTTCCATATTAGCGCTTTTTCTTGATAAAGCCTTTTCATATGGTTTTTAATGCTGAACTTGGGTTTATATTACTTTTTCTAGTTGATTTTTTGTCTTAGAATTCGAGCATATTTCATTTATATTTGCTGGCAACTCAGGAAAATAAAAATTGCGATTTTCATAAGGTAGCTACCTTAGTCAAATTAGCGCTTTTTCCATATTAGCGCTTTTTCTTGATAAAGCCTTTTCATATGGTTTTTAATGCTGAACTTGGGTTTATATTACTTTTTCTAGTTGATTTTTTGTATTAGAATTCGAGCATATTTCATTTATATTTACTGGAAACTCAGGAAAATAAAAAATTTCGATTTTCACAAGGTAGCTACCTTAGTCAAATTAGCGCTTTTTCCATATTAGCGCTTTTTCTTGATAAAGCCTTTTCATATGGTTTTTAATGCTGAACTTGGGTTTATATTACTTTTTCTAGTTGATTTTTTGTCTTAGAATTCGAGCATATTTCATTTATATTTGCTGGCAACTCAGGAAAATAAAAAATTGCGATTTTCATAAGGTAGCTACCTTAGTCAAATTAGCGCTTTTTTCCATATTAGCGCTTTTTCTTGATAAAGCCTTTTCATATGGTTTTTAATGCTGAACTTGGGTTTATATTACTTTTTCTAGTTGATTTTTTGTCTTAGAATTCGAGCATATTTCATTTATATTTGCTGGCAACTCAGGAAAATAAAAAATTGCGATTTTCATAAGGTAGCTACCTTAGTCAAATTAGCGCTTTTTTCTATATTAGCGCACTTTGCTTGATAAAGCCTTTTTATATGGTTTTTAATGCTGAACTTGGGTTTATATTACTTTTTCTAGTTGATTTTTTGTCTTAGAATTCGAGCATATTTCATTTATATTTGCTGGCAACTCAGGAAAATAAAAAATTGCGATTTTCATAAGGTATTTAAAACAGGACAGTATTTTTTTTATTGGTGTAGTGCAAAAACTTGTTTGATGTACGAAAAGTACAAACAGCTGAAAAATTTTAACTATTTTGTTCAAATAGACTCCTGTCTATAATAGACAGCAATAGCAGTTAGGGAAACTCTGAATTTCCGAAATTAATGTGTTGTGTTTTATAAATTTTTTTCAGTAATTTGTGATATTCTCCCGATTTATTTGTTGTTTTTTATGTTGAGTGTTATGTGATTAAGTAGGTCGTACTGCATGCACCAACCATACAATCAGCAAAACAAGTATTACCGCGTTACTCGTTGCTTAAAAACAGCTGTTTTTAGTCATTTTAGTACTGCCGATTATTTTTTGAGGAGCCTTTTTTATAGCGTTATTAATGGGCGTTAATAAAGTTTTGGAATACGAATACTATAGTAGACAATAAGTATCCAATATTGGAGTTTTTTCACTATCAGCAATAACAGAATAATAACAGCAATAACAAGCAGCAATAGCAGTTAGGGAACCACTGAATTTCCGTACGTTTGCAGCCAAACCTAAATCGACTTGCCAAGCGTAGCATAAGTACCAGAGTGCCACACACGCTGTAATAGATTTACATGCATACTCGTATTTGTAATGTAACTGTAAAATAAATGCCTACAAACTTTGCAACATGCGCTACGCTTGACGGACTGATTTAGGCTTGGCTGTTATATACGCCCTGTTATGGGAACCTGAATTGCACGCAGAAGTCAATACTGGGCTTTCCGCTTACGCGTTTTATCGTCAATCGCCCCTCACCAAATTCGAATTAAAGAGACAGCTTTATAATTTGTCCAAAATTATAAACAAAGAACCCCCAAACACACGTACCTGTGCATGCATGCAAACAGCCACATACATATTCATCTACACATACAGACATACCCACAAATAATTAATAAATTCTATTTCCTTGACATTGTAGAGAAACTGCTTTGAGAGTATTTCTTCTTTGCTCGTAGCACAGTTGAAGCCAATTGTAATTTTATGGCATTCGCTTGATATTTTCAAAGCATACCTTTAGGCGTGTTAATTTCGTTTTTAAAGCTGCTGGCAACTTTTTTTCTACTTCTACATAACACAGTGGGGGAAGTTTAAAAATATTTGAAAATAAGTTAGAAATTTCTGAGCGCTAAGACTTTATAAAGGCTGAATATTATAATATATATATATATATATATATGTATATTATTAATGTACGGTATAACTATGTACATTCGTAATGTATTACTTTCATTTATTGGTAACCGTTTGACAAACCGAAAATAAATAACTTAGTTTAGAAAATGAAAAGTTTTACCAGAAAATGTTCCTTGAGGCAGCGAAAATAATCATACGAAGTTTGTTTAAGTAAACTATTTCATATGCTACTTTTTTTAAAAAAGGAAGTAACAGTCCTTTGCAACTGCAACTTCCTTTAACTTCAATATTTTTTATTCCTTTGAATGCATTTAATCCTATATGTGCATTAGACCATCAGTGTTGTAATGCGTACTAATTTGAAATGATAAATTTTCCACTACTCTGCTTGCTCATAAATAATTATTTATGAACTTCTTTTTAAAAAAGAATGTATTCCTTGAAACATAAGAAAGTCTATAAAATTTTATTTTATTTTTCATGGAAAATTATTAGCGCTGAAACGGCTACAGCAAATGGAGGAGAAAACATATAATTGAAAATTTTTTTTATTCTGTAAATTCTATTTTGACATTTTAACGTACACAGATGATTTTTTTTTTTTAATGATTAACAGGCAATAAAAATTTTTTATGTGATCATTAGTGTGGTGGGGCTTCTGAAACTTGACAAATATATTAATAAAATTTGTGTAGTGTATTTGTTTGTTGTGGGCCTGAACTTGAATATAAATTAGTTTTTTATTATATTCTATTTACTATAGGATTTTTAACAAATATTTCTTAAAAGAAAACTCAGTATAAATTCAGTATAAAGTATGTATATCAAGTTATTTCAACATGAAGCCTGCTTAACGGAATTAAGGATAATTGCAACCCTGATTAAGCTACTTGCAGTCTTTTATTGAGTTTTAAGATCTTCTCTTTTAAGTTTTTCATAAATTTAATATTTTTCTGTAGAAGTCATTCAGAGCGGTAACGAAATATTGAATATTTTATAATAAAATAAAAAAGAAAATATCTTAAAATCCAATAAAATTAAATAAGGATAATTATAGGCACGTGTTAGTGAGTTGTAATTTTTATTAATAATGGGCATACGTCTTTAACCAATTAAACTCCTTTTCACTGCATAAAAATTCTGTAGGCCACTACCTTCAAAATAAAGTAGTCTCTCAATAATACTTTCCATTTAATCTAAAGCAGATTTGTTGTAGGATGTAATGTCGCTTTTTCAAAAATATACTCCTTCGAAAACCTCCTGTTCACTGATTTACAGTCTTTTTCTATATATGTATGTATATATATTCCTAAAATATTTCCCTCAAAAATCACAATCATTAATGTCTTGGGAATGCTCACTTTGTGCACAAACTTTTTGGTGTCCACTGGAAAACTCTAATATTCAATTGACCCCAATGAATATTAGAATGCAATATTGCTGAAATTCAAATTTTGTTTCAACCTCTTGATTTCCGGTAGCCCATAACGTTTACACTTTCCGAAAGGATTCCTTGAACAAATTCCATTACTATTCACTCTTAACTCCTGAGCGTAGAATTCATCAAAATTTTTGAGATGTAATGAAACACTCTGGCGTGCAACCAAAGGAGACTCTTCGCGTCCGTAAAGAAGAGATTCGTCAGCGAAAAGTATTTCTTTAGAGTTATTAAAATCATGAGGATAGCCCTGAGCAAAAATGTTATCGAAATGAAGATCCAACACTGAACCTCGCCCTGATATCTATCAATCTATTTAATGAATCTCCTTTCATTGAAAAAGTTTTAGAAAGTTTTAACTATATTTGTGTTAAGAGCCATTTTTTTATCATTTTTTTATGATACGATTTATCAGAAGATTTTTCTGCATAAAAATATACAGCCCTTGCAAACCGACATTGTCTTCACTTCTGTAGTACTTCAGTATAGAACTCCAAACCAACCAAACCAGATTGATTATCCGGTGTATTGAAATCACTTAACCCCACATCCTTTTTGTTTCGTATTATTCCCTCAATAGATTTTCTATATTCTAAAGAAGTTCGTCTGAATGTGTTTATGTCATGGACGTCTTTCTGTTTCGGAATATAAACGATTTTCGAAATTTCCCATTCCCGAGAAAAAGTCAATTCTTAGAAAATGAATTAAACAAAGTAATTAAAAACTCGAAAGCTTTAACTGATAATTTCATTAATAAGCTTTCAAAACCACACGATTTCTTATTATTTATAGATTTTGAATCATTCGAATATGCACAATGCCTATAAATAAAATAGAACTCTGAACTTGAGATATTTCATTACCGATTTCTTTAGATAGAACCAATCTATTTCTATCAGGAGCAGATTGCAACTTAGCTTCTAATCCTATGACATTAGCCTCTGGCATAAGAGCGATTTCTGTTACCTTAGAGATATCCTTGAAATCCCATGGACCGGGCATTACTTCCCTTAACTTTTACCTGCTTCTGTGGATGATTCTAGTGACACGTCTTGGCAAATATTGCTTTCAAATTCTTCTGAAATTATGTTTCACTCACCGTACGAATATTTTAGTTCTATTTTCCCACTTCTGCGTCAAAAAGTTAGCAAAATGATTACACTTGTCAGGAAATTCTTATTCTTGGTAGGAAAATGACATAAAAGAGAATTGGTCGGTTCTAAATCGGTCAGCTAAATGGCTGCAGATTTAAAATTACAAAACTTCAAAAGGTTTAGTGGGCAGATAATTGTTTTGTGGTTTCATATTACTTTTTCAAAAAATTATTTTCGAAATATGACTCGGTTCAGATTTATTTACTTCCCGTAACTCTATAAAACACGCTGTAGGGTACATCTTTACAAAAAAGAGCCCACTTTAAATAAGGGGATGAAAGCTTGATGTGTGGTAGCGCACATCTTAATAAAATAGGAGCCCTTTTTAAATGAGGTGATGAAAGCTTGCGTTCATTCCCTTAATAAATTCAATTAAATGAACCCCAATTGAACACCTTGATGAGTCGTTTTTCGAATAAGTGTATCAGCAGCCGACACATTGCTGACAACTCTGTAAATCATGCGGTAGCGCACATCTTTACGAAATAGGAGCCTTTTTAAATGAGGTGATGAAAGCTTGCGTCCATTCCCTTAATAAATTCAATTAAATGAACCCCACTTCAGTACCTTGACGAAATGTTTTTTGAATAAGTGTATCAGCAGCCGACACATTGCTGATAACTCTATAAAACATGCAGTAGGGCTCATCTTTATAAAATAGGAGCCCTTTTTAAATGAGGTGATGAAAGCTTGCGTTCATTCCCTTAATAAATTCATTTAAATGAACCCCAATTGAGTACCTTGACGAGATGTTTTTTGAATAAGTTTATCAGCAGCCGACACATTGCTGATAACTCTGTAAATCATGCTGTAGCGCACATCTTAATAAAATAGGAGCCCTTTTTAAATGAGGTGATGAAAGCTTGCGTTCATTCCCTTAATAAATTCAATTAAATGAACCCCACTTCAGTACCTTGACGAAATGTTTTTTGAATAAGTGTATCAGCAGAAGACACATTGCTTTAGATATCCAATTAAAACTGAAACCAACAAAACGTTGACACGGCAATATGTCACACTTACTTTTGGCGACCTTCATTAAGTTTTCATGTTACATGTTCGCTTTTCGAAAAAAAACCCCAAATTTTTAGGCGACATTTCATTCACAGCTGCTGTATTAAAATAAATATGAAATAAAATTTTAATTGATGATTTAATATTTGCTCGTAAATAGAGAATATGAAAATACATAAATTTTTAATACATAAAGTTACACACAATTTCTACTGTGGAGCGCTTATAAAAAATTATATTTATGAAAACCTAAATCGATTCAAACACAGTGAAAGCAAAACTTTTTGCGAACAGAGAAAGAAAATAAATATTTTTATTTGATTTTCAAATCGCACTAAATTCCTCAAAAATTTATGTTGTGGAGAATATAATTTTTTTTATAAATATTGCGATCCAGCAATAGGCACCAGCTGGCGTTAATTTCCAAAGTATTTTTGATAAGAATTGAGAAAAAAAAATTAAATTTTAGTTATGGCTAAAAGTAAAAAATTTTTTTTTGCGTAACGCTTTCTTTCTTTTCTTAAATTATACGAATGATACAGAATTTATAAAAATAAATTTGTCTGGGCTAACTCCGATACGAACTCACATTCTTCGGCTTTGCAGAATAATTCATGAAACCTTATTAAATAGTACAAATAATAATAATACAAATAATAATAATAATATAAAAAATAATAATATAAAAAACAATAATATAAATAATAAATAATGAATTATGAATAAATAAACACTAGAAAAAATTATTAAAATTTTTCAAAATTTAAAGTATTTTAAATGAAAAAAAAAATTTATTTAAAAACAAATTTTCATTTTCTTATTTCATTTAATTTTTTAAAATTTAAACTATTTTAAATTAATACATTACTTATAAAAATAAGTTGGTCTAGGATGGCTCTGGTACGAACTCACATTCTTCGGATTTGAATAATAATAATTTATATATCATGAAGCCGTATTAAATAATACAAATAATAATAATATAAAAAATAATAATATAAAAAACAATAATATAAATAATAAATAATGAATTATAAATAAATAAAGAAATACTATAAAAAATTTTTAAAATATCTCAAAATTTGAAAAAAAATATATTTAAAAACAAATTTTTATTTTCTTATTTCATTTAATTTTTTAAAATTTAAACTATTTTAAATTAATACATAACTTATAAAAATATTTTGGCCTAGGCTAGCTCTGGTACGAGCTAGCAGAATAATTTATTATAATTCATTCTTCGGATTTGCAGAATAATTCATAATAATAATAATATAAAAATAATACAAATAATAATAATATAAAAAATAATGATATAAAAAATAATAATAAAAAAATAATAATATAAAAAATAATAATATAAAAAATTATAATATAAAATATAAAAATATAAAAAATAATAATATAAAAAATATTAATATAAATAATAAATAATCATTATAAATAATTAAGGAAACAGCATAAAAAATTATTCAAATTTTTCAAAATTTAATGTATTTTAAATGAAAAAAAAAATTTTAAAACAAATTTTTATTTTTTCATTTAGTTTAATTTTTTTATAATTTAAACTTTTTTAAATTAAAAGAAATTAATTTAACACTTAGAGAATATAACAAAAATATCAAAAGGCCTTACTATCTTGGCTTCAGGCTCATTAAATCTATAATAATAAAAAAACTAATAATTTTTTTTTGTTTGTAATCAACTTAACCTGCAAAGCTTTCGGCTTAACCGCAGGAATCGAACTTGCAACCTTTAGTTTAGTAGGCTGCATATTATTCATTCGCTTACGGAGGTACCCCTTATAAATTGTTTAATAAGAGATTGCCAAAATATTCTAATAAAACAATTAAATAAAAGCAGAATATATTGCTTAAAATAACAAACACACAATAGAGTTATTTAATAATCAGTAGTAGTAAATTTTATACATTTTTCTTGTAATTCTCATATACTTTTTCCTAAAAACATATTTTTAAACCATTAAATCTACAATAAGAATTATTATAACGCTGAGAAAGTGAATGAGCGAAAGAAATACATTTTTCTTAATAAAACTTTCCACAGATTCCTTTCCGTTAAACATATTCGCTGAACAATTATTTCACATTTCAGAAATTATTAAAAAAAAAATAATTTAATTACTTTAAATACAGATTGTAACAAAAATTTCAAAAAAATATTTTAAAATGGTTATTATTGCTCACTGATTGGGAAGTAATCCCGAAATTTATGCCCCTTTTAAATAATAGTTGACCTACTTTGTTGCGTGTGTTTCTATTGTGGATTTACGGCTGTCGCTCCCATTGTAAACTATAAATTAATGTAGTTTTTCTCACATCACATTGTTGTTATTTTGTTTTTGTTGTTTCATTTATTTATTGCTGTCACCCCATCTTCCTCACGGTTTGTGTAGATGCTGAAAGTGTTTGTCATAAGTATGTTGTTGTAATCTAAATTTAGTCAAAGTCAAATGATTCATTCATCACTAAACAACAAAAACAATGACAAGAACAACAACTACTGCTACTTGTATACATCTGTAGCAGCGTTAATAGAATGGCATATTAAAAAGAAAAAAAATTGTGAAAAAAAATAAAATTCATTTGGCAGCCCAGTTGACTTTTTGTGGTCAACTTATTTGCGGTCTTTCTACACATCTCAGGCGCCATTATAAACGCCTTCACGGAAGTGAGTAATTTATTTACGTGAATTTGTCAAATATTGTATTAGTGGTGAAAAAATAGAATAGGGTGCCCTAAAAAGGTGAGATTCATAGGACAAGCAAAAGTTTGTGACAATTTTGATGCGATCAGAGTTGCATTTACTTCAATCAGCAAAGAAAAAATTGTTTGCAAAACGGAAATTTCTGCGGGAATTCGAATGATTTCACCCAAAAGGAGAGAATTATTTTTTGTTTATTAACAAAATCATCATAGAAAATATTTTAAATATTTCAAATATTTATTTCTTAAACTGTTGTCAATAGCTTTAAAAGGTAGTGAATCTCATTGCAAAAAACTTGTAAAGCTTTGGTCAGTTGGGTGTGAATACTTACGTCTGCTTGTAGTGCTTATTGAAACTGAAGCCAAAAGTAAAAGAGCATGACATGGCCATACCTGTTAAATTAAATAGGAATATTGCTGGCGCACTACCACTCGCCTTAGTGGCTAAACGAGATGTGATCAAGAATTACGGTTATTTGCAATTTTTCCAAAAGTGTTTTTTCATCAATAACTATAACATCATATAACAGCAACAAAACGGCTTGACGTGTTTTTCTCGGTCTTGGCTCTTTCTCAAAATTTAGTTTGACAAAAAAACTGCCTGTCAAACAAAATGGCTGTTATTGCCAACATATACAACATAATATGTTATATGGACCAACATAACAGAAAAAAAATACCAACATTGAATATATAACGGTTATCATACCTCGTAGCATACCTTTATAATTGGGGAAGCATATGATGTTCTTTGTGTGTGTGTGTGTGTGTATGTGCGGGGACAGTTGGTCTTTTGTTTTTGTTTTTCATTCACAGGTAAACTAACATGTAACTGAAATGTGCATTTTATATCGCTGCAGGCTTTCGGATTGCTTTTGTTTTCATAACAACAACACACTTAAATAAGTGTGTCAAATGTGTTTGCTATTGTTTAAGGGTCACACTCGATTTACCTACTTTTGTGCCAGCGAATGTGTGTCAAAAGTGGTGCTAATTTTTTTTTTGTAACAACAGCTGATTTAACCATTCATATTCTGGTAAAATCAGTGAGAGGAGAGAGGAAGTGGCACAGCAAGAGTACTTTCAAACAAAAATAGTTAAGCGATTCTCTATTATATAATATTTAAGCGTTTTTCTGTTATTTATTTGCGGCAAAGAAAAAGAACAGTGTGCGAAGAGTGTACGAAGTGAACTCGTTCGCTATTGAATTCAATATGAGCGGGTTTTGTTTTATTTACGGGAATTATCTAATCTAATATTTTATTGTTTTTTAAATTAATATTTGGCGGAGTAAAAAAAATGCTTTGAAATTGATTATTAGTTAAGGCGTTTGGTTGGGAGTACTCAAAGTTTCTTTTCATAGTTAGCGAAAAGTCTATATTTGATTTAGCAGGCATGGCCAAGTCCTGCTCTTGCACTTTTGTCTTTAGTTTAAGAATTAATAGAATACAGGTGGAAGAAAATATTTGTTATTTCATAGAATAAGTTATTACCCAGCTGACCATGCATTCATGTTCACGCATTTGTGTTTATTTTGCAGTGATTTTCACTACATTTCGACGCTTTTGACAAGAGTGTAAGTTAGCGTTAAAGTGAGGTGCGATAACGTTTTTGTGCTTTACGTAAAGCTACATTTACACGATTAAAATTTTCTTTAAAATTGCTCTTCAAAATGCTTCAAAATGCTTCAAACTCGTGTAAACAGAACAATTTCTTCAAAATTCCTTGAACAAAACTTTTGGAGATTTCATTGATCCCGTGTAAATAAGCATCAAAATTGCATCTGGCATTTTTGACAACTATAAATAATTTGATTCAATACACATCACCTGTGTTAAGGCCCTGTAAGAAATTGTTAACTGCAAGCAGGGCCGGTCATAAATTATATATCTACCATTAGATTTGCCCCCAGTCACTAAAAATTCCAAAGTAATTGCCCGATCTTCTCCGGGGCATATAGATTTCCGCATATTTCCGGGTATAAATTATGTACCTTTCAATTTGTCCTCAGTCGCTAAAAATCTGAAAGTAATTGCCGGACCTTCTCCGGGGCATATAGATTTCCGCATATTTCCGGGTTTAATTTATATACCTTTGAATTTGTCCTCAGTCGCTAAAAATCTAAAAGTAATTGCCGGAACTTCTCCGGGGCATATAGATTTCCGCATATTTCCGGGTATAATTTATATACCTTTGAATTTGTCCTTAGTCGCTAAAAATCTGAAAGTAATTGCCGGACCTTCTCCGGGGCATATAGATTTCCGCATATTGGTATTGACCTTTTCTATTAATAGGTTGACAAGATTAAGCAAATAATCAAAATCATCTGGTGAAATTCGCACAAAGTTGTTGTATAGGTCTGGATCGTGCCTTTTCAATCGCTCCCTAAAAGTCATATACACACCATCACCTTCCAAAAGATCAGGTCGAACACAATGTTCCTTTTGTTTTCTTCTTCTTTTTTTTGCAGCTACTTCTCCCAATATTAAAAATTTTAAGGCTTTGATAAGTCTCTCGTACTCCCTACTTATTAGTAATAAATTATTTCACAAAAGAGGCAAAACAGCTGATTACAGCCAAAGTTTTCAATATAAAAAGTTTACCAAAATTGTGTAAATTAGTTTTAACAAATTTCTAAAAAAATTTTTAAACAAAAGACTGAAATATATTGAAAGAATATTTTGATGAAATTTTTGAAGCGTGTAGGTAGAATATGAAAATAAATTTTCAGAAGTTTGATACGATTTCAAAATGTTTTTAATCGTGTAAATGTGCCTTAAGGTAGGCTTAGCACTTTTGTTAGTTGTTTGATTTAATATTATATCATTGTAGGTTTTTTTATAAGAAATATAATTTTAAGTAAAGGGTTTTGTTTTAAGTAACTTTCAATTAAAAAGTTTAAGTTTTGCTTAAATTCAAGTTGCAACAAGAAGAAAATTAATAATAAATTTATTTCCCCTATTAAAAAATGTTAATATCTTTCCATTTCCATTCATTCTTTTTTTTTGGAAAAAACATATGAGAATTGCATGAAAAGCATATAAAAACTTTATGACAATATAAGAAGAATTTTTGAGTGAGTTGTGGGGGGGTTGGTACTTTACTGGTAATTTGGCCTCAAATTTATGTAAAGATTCAATTTAGCCAATGCAAAAAATAACAGAGAAATATTCAATAAAAATAAAATAAAAAATTTATTTTAAAAAATATTATTTTAGGTTTTTTTTTTGGTACTTAACAACACTGTAAACTTCAATGAAAATGTGCCTGTTGGCGCCTGAGAGAGCACATAAAGCGATTGAGCCGAAATGCTACAAAAAATTGAGTGGCAGAAGATAAATACTAAAAGAAAATTATATTTCATGTTGATTTTGTTATTTACGATCAGATTTTGTTTTGCTTTTCATGTTTAATGTGCTCTTGCAGCATCATTTAGTTTTGCTGTCAGTCAGTCTAAAAGATATTGTGAGCGATTTTTGTCATGTTAGCGAGTTTTTGCGCGTAAACGAATAACTTAAACTGTCTGTTTATCGTAACGAGTGTGTGTTTTTATTTAAACAATTTTTCTTTCAGTTTTTCATTAAAAAAAAAAAAATCAAAAAATTAAATGTAGCCAAACAATACACAAACAAATACTTAAATTATTAGCATTTAAATTAAACAAAAATAAATAAATACTCGCTGGAAATCAATTGTTTAATGTATTTGAACGGAAATTCTTAAAAATGAAATTGTTTTTGTTTTTTTTTTGTTTTGTTTGTAAAATTCAAATCGATAGACAAATCATGTTTTTTTTTTTGTATTCTTTTAATTGGTGATGAAAGAAAAAAGTGGCAGCGCATAAATTATATATATAAAAAAAAATAATAATTAAATAATTTTTATTTAATGTTCGTTTTTATTGCATATTCTAGTTCTATTTCTATAAAGAATATAGAAAAAAAAATAAAAAAAATATAAAATATTTCTCAATGAACTCAGACTTACGCAGATTGGCTTGGGCTTGAGTTCAAATCCATTTTACTAAAATTAAAAAAATTTTCGAATGTTTTTTTTTTTAAATTATTAAATTATTTACCTTTTCCCTTCCGCTTAAGATATTTTATAAAATCTATTTTAAATTTTTTTTTTCAATTTTTTTTTTCTATACATTTTTTGTAAATAAAATAGTAAATAAAAATAGTTTTCAATGCACTCAGACTTACGCAGATTGGCTTGGGCTTGAGTTCAAATCCATTTTACTACAATTAAAATTAAAAAAATTTTCGAGTGTTTTTTTTTAATGTTATTGAATTATTTAACTTTTTCCCCTCCCCTTTAAAATCTTTTATAAATTTTGTTTCCATATTTTTCAATATTTCTTTCTATGTATTTTTTGTAAATAAAAATAGTTTTCAATGCACTCAGACTTACGCAGATTGGCTTGGGCTTACTAAAATTAAAATTAAACAAATATTCGAGTGTTTTTTCCCCCTCGGCTTAGATTTATTTTCAATTTGTTTTTTTTCTCAATATTTTTTTCTATACATTTTTTATAACATAAAAATAATTTTTATAAAAAATTTTAAATGTGGAAAAATTATGAAATAATTTATAAAACCATGAAATGCTAGTAAAGAAAAAAATATATAATTTTACTATTTGTTGGCAGGGGGAACCCCTTAAGACAGCTCGTATTTGAAACAAGAAGAGTCTGCTTATTTATGGAAAACAATGCTCTCTGAAAAAAGAGTTTGCAATCGTACATAAATCTTTTGTATTAAGAACAAATGGGATTAGATTAAAATGTGTCAATTGGACCAACTGCCGGTTGGTACGAGACAAGCAAATCTACAGATTTTATGTTGTTATTGTTTTTATTTGAATTATATTGACAAGCTGAGCAAAACGACTACATCTATTGAAAAGGTTTAAGAGCGGAAATAATTCATTTGTTTAACTTGTGGCTTCTCCAGGTGGTCCGGCAAACATCTTTGTGACTGCTGACACTTGCTTTCACAAATATATTGATATTGTAAGCCTCTCCTACATTCATAAAATAATCTGGTAGCACATATGCTTATATAAATTGATTGAAATAAAGGCTGGCTGAAAAGAGCGATGCCTCAGCCAGGAATGTGGTATTTAGGGGATTTTTTTACTACTTCTTCATTTTAATATTTTCATTTTCATATCTGTCGATAAAAAGATTCCTTTTGGACCAACTGCTAGTTAATACGAGGCAAGCCAACGTTGAGGATTTCAGTTATTATTGTTTACAAATTAATTTTATTGACAAGACGAGAATTAATTTTGAAACAATTTTCAGAATTATTTTCATTATCGTTTTTAGTATAAAATTTCAATCTTAATTATTTCTAATTATAATTATTTGAAACATTTTATTCCGAAAAGGAGCATTTCCTTATATTTCACCAATTTCTTTATATCAAAGTGGTAATTGCCATGAAGGCTTCAAGGGGTTCTAACACAACATCCCATATAATCGTCCAATTTATAAGAAATTAGAATTTTATTAAAAACTTTTAAGAATTTTTTTTTATTATATGTTTGAAATTATTTCTTCAATATCGCTTTTATAAAATGCAACCCTCAAACCATAACATTTTACATTATCTTCTCGGATAATCCTGTCGAGGGTGTCAATTTTTACAGATCATAATCGGGGATGCTCTGTAAATCAGTTTTCCCGAAATTGATTTGAAATCATTGAAATGGTGTTCTGGCCACAAGAATTTCAATAATCTCGTGTTTTGAAACCGGTTACCTAAAGGACTACCGGTTTGAAATCACTTGCACATATTTTATAATTATTCGAGTACTGAGATTTGAGATTGAGCACTTCATATAATGTGTTTTTTATTTATTTATGCAATATTATTATTATTATTATTATCATTATTATTATTATCATTATTATTATTATCATTATTATTATTATTATTATTATTATTATTATTATTATTATTATTATTATTATTATTTTTATTATTATTATTGATAAATTGAACCAATAGTATTGATTAAAAATTGAAGTTTCTTTAGGTACCACAGGGTAATTTTTTTAGAGAGTTCTTTTTGATAAAAAACATTGCGACCTCGATGCTGGATTAAGATATAATATTATAAGATATAATATAATTAAGATATAAGAGTAGTTTAAATTTTTTGTCTGTTTATAATGACAAAGAGACATGCATGCTGGCAGATCGACAGTAACAGTGACAATTATTCACACAACACAGCTGCTTATTTGACAACACAACCGACTACTTGATGAAATAACTGTCATCTTTAATCAAACTTTATTTTAAATAAAATAAATTAAAAAATTAGGAAATTAATGAAGTTATCGCCTGAAAAATATTTTTGTTTTGGTTTACTTTTTCCTTTTTAGTCAGTCAGCTGTTTTGCTTTTGCTCGAAAGTATGTCTGTAGTTATCAGATTCGCAAAATATAAGAGATGAGTAAAATATTGTTAATTTTTTGAATTAACTTAAAGCATTGAAACAAGATACAATTTAATTTATAATACTTGTTGTAAAGTTAATGATAATTCAATGATACAAAGATAACTTGTTTGTAACAGTGGCAACATTATCTTTTTCTCATTTTAAATATTCCGCCATAATAACGTATTACTAATCCAAATCAGCTGTTTGACTGTGATTTCAAAAAAGAAAATCACGCCGAAAAGTTTTGATTTTTTGATTTTCAGAACAACAAGAAATATATTTCGTGATTTTAAAAACGTACGTGATTTAAAATCACCGTGATATTACAAGAAGGCTGAATGATTTATTCGATATAGTCAGTTTTTATATAATTCATTTCTCACGCCGGAGACACCAGAATTTTTCATAACATTTTTTTTAATATTCTCTAAATCGAATAGACTCTCTAGAAATCGAAAGCTAAAAAGACATTTTTGATCCACACTGTCATGCTGATTTATACAATATAATGCTCTAAACTTTAATTGCATTCGTAATGTGCATTTAACAATTTCGTTATCGCTTGAATTGTATTTATTGAAGTGCTCGAGCTTTGGCGCATTATTTACACTAAATAAACCGCTTTTACATCGCTTTATATGTACCAATTCAATTACAAGGATGTGCAAACTTTGTTTTCAATTAAAGCTACACTAACAATGACAATTCATTTAAAATATTAACACCGAACAGCAATTCCAGTAACAACAATCGCAACGACAATTGTTCACTTGCAAAAAAAAATATCAATTGCAGTGAACAACAACAAGCAACAATCAACACAAAAAACACAACAATAAAATATTCCATTTAACAATTGTTGTTGTTAATGCCATTAATAGTCGCAGTGTCATGCGTTCGTGTCCAATCAGCCATCCCAATCCCCCCGCCATCATTAAACTTCTCTCTTGTTTTTTCTTGCTATTGCATTCTTCATTCTTGTTTTAATTGTACTTAATGCGTCTGAGTGTCCAAGTCAAGCACCAGACCAGTCCATCAGACAACGGCGACCACTTTATTCAATGAACGAATGACTGAATGTAAATTAAGGAGTATAAAAAAAAAACTTCAAACTTTATCTTAAAGTTTGGTTAAAGATGGCAGTTATTTAGTCAAGTAGTCTGTTGCTTTGTGGACAAACAGCTGTGTTGTGTGATTAATTGTCAGTTTTATTGTCGGTCTGCCAGCATGCATGCGTGTCTCTTCGTCATTATTAATTAAGAATTTCGAGTGGGTTGAATTACAAGAAAAAGAAGAGTGTCGAAATTGGCTGCAATTGACTTTCTGGACTTCAATTGCTGTTAAAAAGTAAAATAAATTGATGGGGGTATTTTGTAGGTGTCAAAGTTAAGTTCATGCGACTGCCAACAGAAGTGTCAAAGATTAATTTAGGCAGCTGACAGTATTGGACCACTCTCGTGTTCGGTAGAATTAAGTTGAGCTGATTTAAGTGCTTACGAGCGAAGCCCTGAGCAGTAGAAGACCATACATATAAATCGCAAATTCATCTTGCAGACATGTCTTGAGGTTTCCAAAAGAGGGGTCGAACAAGCAATCATTGTTTACAATTGAAAGAAATATATCAAAGTTTTTGCTTAATTACGGTACTATTCGCCATCATATGCAATAACGTCTGCTGAATAGAAATCAGAAGGTGCAACACTGTCGCGATGACTAGGCCTTTCGCCAAATGATTTTGGTAGCAAGCCCCCTCTCCTAATGTGAAGGCTAAGTGACATAATAAGCGGAATTTTAGTCGTCATAAAACTTTTATTCCCCCGTAAGGAAAAAGTGCTTAAAAGCAACTCTGGTAAAATCTTTTTTCCGTTATCATTTCCCAGTGAATATAAAATTTCCAAACATTTTAATTAACAATTAAAAAGGCGATTACTAAAAGTAATTTTTTAAATATTCTTAGCATTGTGGAATATGCCTCTGGAATCAAAAACGTTCATACTATTCACGACAAGGTGTTCCCGTCAAATATTTAATGGCCTTGTTCTTAAAAAAATAAATATTTATAAACTTTAATATTTAATTGGAAGAAGCATTTAAAATTATAGGAAATTTTTATTTCAGTTCCCCAAAAAAGTAAAATGAATTGATATTAAGGGAAAAGGGAGAAAATTGAGGTGTAAAGTTGACTAGTGTTATTATTCAACGCTGAATGAATTAATTCAATTCAAACGTTCAAAACATCAGAATCAACTCTGATGTCAGACTGTCCCAATAGCGAATATAAAGCTTTTAACCACGATAGGCATATCAACTGTGGGAATAATAAATACCTCTTGGAATTCAGAATAGTCTAATACGAATTTATTAGATGGAAAATGTAAAATGGAAACGTTTTAAAATTTAAATTAAATAGAAAAAGAAGAAGAAGAAACCTTTGGAGGCTTATCAACTATGGGCATAATAAGCACCTCTTGTTATTCAGAATAGTCTAATGGGAAAGTGTTAGAAATTGTTTTAAAATTTAAATTAAATAGAAAAAGAAGCAGCAGCTTGAAATTCAAAGTACAGTCAAGCGAAAATATAATTATTCACCGCATTCTGGCCAACATTCATGCCAAGCGTGAACCACTTCACAAGTGAAATGTTTAGCTTTTCGTATAAAATTATAAAATAAAAAATTAATTAATAAATTTTTTCACATCGTGAATATTTTTTCTTTAATTTTTTTTTAATTAAAATATTATTACTATAAAATATTTTTCGATTCGATTTTCAATTGGTTTTTTAATTTATTTTTGATTTTTTGCAATTTTATTCGAATCTAGCAAAAGTTTTTGTTTGAGCATTTTTCTCGGCAAATTCAATCGAAAATATTTTTAATTAAATAACACAAAATGTTAATTTAAAAATCGACTATTTTGTATATGAATTTAAGTATTTTCAAAAATTGCATTTCATGCAGCCTTTTAAGATGTCAGTTCTATCCTCTGTATAGCCGTAAACAGTAAATCCCGAGTCAATGCTACATTCTTTGCAACTTGTATCTAAATAAATAATTTAATTTAAGAATTTTCTCACGACTACATCAAATGTGCATTAACAGCTGACATTCACTTGAACAGCTGTTTCATGAGGAGAGTAAAAACTTCTTGCTAATATCCCTGTTGCGATTTCCACTTCTAGAGAGCAAAACTTTCACTGCTTTTTATGGATAGCGGTGACTACCAAAAAGTCTACAACTCGAAAACCATAAAAGGAACCACAATTTATGCCCACGACTGTTCGTTTTGTGCACGAAAAGAAATAAAATTTTGTTTTTTTTTCAAAGAAATTGTAAAAACGCCATGACATTTAAAAATTTATAAAATATTTTTGCTTTCATTACAATTCGAGTGTGTTATATAGACGGTAATATGTTTTTACAATTTTTATTGTTAAGTAATGAAATTAAACGAGCGGCAAACGCTGATTGTCCATTTCCGTGTGGCAGGGAAAAACGTTCGATTTTATAGCAGACCCAGTGCAAAGTCGCAAATGTTGCCTATGAAAATACCTAAGAAACTGTAGGCAGGCAGCCTTTAATAATTTAATTTAAAAAAACGCGTTGCGTAGAAATTAGAATATTTATTTTGTTGTTGTTATTTTGTTTATTGTCTAGTGTTTATTTTGACTTGGCATTGGCACTTCTCATTACACAAAAATACAGGTGTTTTTTCTAATAAAAATAAAGAATTTATTTGTAGAGTCTGGCTTTTATTTTAATTATTATAACATGCAAACATAATTTTTCCTATTAATTAATTAATTTATTTTCTTTTGCCATACAAACAAGTTAAACATAATCGCACAAATAATTTTTTTTTTTATTTTTATTTTATATTTAAATTACATACACAAAAATCGGCAAAATAATTTCTAGTAAAATATAAACAATTTTTAATTAATAATACCTTTTCCGTTTATTTTTGCAAAATTTTTAAAAAAATGTTACGAAAAGACTTTTTTAAAAATCTTCCTCTTCCTCACAGCAGTAGTTACAAGAAGTTTCATAAGACCCATTAAAGGCGTATGACTGTAGAAATTTGTCAACTTTAGACAATTCATTATATTTATGAAAAAAATACATATTATTTAGTAAAATAATTATTAACAAAGCGAAATAGAAAATATACTTGTTTTTATTTAGACCATTCATGGTCTCAATTTCTCAGTCTTTATACCAAAACGATTGCCAATAATTTGAAATATAATGGACTTGTAATTTACCGCAAAAATTTCCGCGGTTTAAAAAAAAAACAAAAAAATAGGAAAATCGAGCAATAAATTTACCACTGTGCACATTAGGGTACACCTAATTCAAATCTTACAAAAAAAATCCTCTTCCTTTGCTTTTTTGTTTTTTTTTATAAAATAAAAATTTTATGTATTTTTGTGATTTTAATAAAAAAATAATTTTCTGTATTAAAAGATATTTAACAAAAATGGCCTCTTCTAGCAGTTCTTTAATTTAATTTAATTTAATTTAATCTAATTTAATTTAATTAATTATTTAATTTTAATTTATTATTTAATTATTTAGTATTTAAGAATAAAAATTGTTTTTCATTAATAATTTAACATTAGTTAAAAAAAAGAAAGAGAGACACAATGAAAGGGAGAGAGAGAGAGTTAGATTGACAGCGAGTGGCAGAAGGAGAGAGATAGGATTCCTACTTACAATTTTTAGAATTTAAAGATATAAAATATAATTGTGAGAAAACTGCATATTTGCCCTCGTATGTGCCTCAAAATATAAAACCGCTTAATAAGGCCAGTGAATTGCGAACGAGGCATGAGTTGCGATATTAAGAAGTTACCACAAAATTTGTGTCATGCCAATTTTGTTAAACAAAATTGCTACACTACATATCAGTCTGATTTTTTTTTTTTTAGTTTCCGGGAAATAAATGCGGATAGAAATATCAGTTAATTTCTGGATATTTTATCATACCCACTAATCCAACAAATCTGATTTTATTAACTTATAACATCTCAGTATTTACTTATAAAATCGCTTAACAAAACCAAATTAAGTTGGTGGCCAAGAACTGCGAAAGGGGCTACACATTTTTGCTGCTACAAAGTTATTTTTGGCCAACAAAAATCAATCATAAAAATATATTTTTCTATTTTTTCTGGTGCGGCAAAAATAGCAAAATGAAAAGGTGATAAAAAAAAAACGCCTGCCAATACAGATTTTGAATTTTGTTTTTAATACGAATTCATTTTTATAAAATCGTTTATAAATTTAAATATTATTTTTGAATCATGTGGTATTTATGCCATTTGCCATTTGCAATATTTAATGGGGCGAACTGCTTCAGAGATAGCGTTTAGTGGTTGAGGCAACCCACGGACAGCAGCCAATAAACAACCAGCAGCATTAACGATTATTTTCAAATGCAGTTAGAATGTTGGAGGTTTTTCGCTATGATTTGTTTTTGTTGTATGATTTCATAGTTTTCTAAAAAAAATTCATTCACAATTTCATTGTGGTATTAATGACTAGCAAAGAGGAATATGGTAACACTGCTGGATAGAAAAATAGCCTTTTCATTTCTATCAGTGACCTTGTAATTGTGAGGATCATATTATGCAATACCATTTCAATTGGCATTTGGATCCATGTAAGCAGTGAAGTTGATTGAGGTTTGTGCATCCGTCTGTCTGTCTGTCAGTCTGCCTGTACTCTGTATTTTATCTTATTCTTCTTGCATTGTAAATAAATCTTATAGTGTTTCCACACTGAGGATAAAACCTGGTTTAAAAACAAAATTTGGGTTTAACTTTAAAACCAATCCTTAAAACCTGGTTTTACCATACAATATAATTCTCATAGAACCATTTTAAAACCTTTTTTGAATTGGTTTAAAGTAAATTTTATGAAATACAACCTTGTTTTATACAGTACATATTCAGTGCTATCAAGTTAGAAAGATTGAAAACAGCTGATAATTCATTCACATTCACAAATATTCATTCACAAAATGTAAAATCATTTCAATTTTAGAAAACATTTTTAAAATCTCTTATTTTTTATATAAACAATAACAGCTGTCGTACAGTTTGTCAAATAAATGTGGGACAAATAAATACAACAAACACACCCATTTCTTCAAAAAATTTATTTTTTCATTAACAAATTTATTTGACAAACTGTGTTTTTGAAAACAGCTGATAATTCATTCACATTCACAAATATTCATTCACAAAATGTAAAATCATTTCAATTTTAGAACACATTTTTAAAATTTCTTATTTTTTATATAAACAATAACAGCTGTCGTACAGTTTGTCAAATAAATGTGGGACAAATAATTACAACAAACACACCTATTTCTTAAAAAAATTTATTTTATCATTAACAAATTTATTTGACAAACTGTATTATAAAACCTGAATTTAAAAAAAATTGTATGTGAACACAAAATCAGCTGTTTGTAGGTTTTAAGTTAAAACCAGGTTTTAACTATAGGTGTGAAAACGCTATTAAATTTTATTTCAAATTAATCATTTAAAAATCCAACTGCTCAGACTTCTCGGTATGAAAATCACGTAATAAAATCGGTGAATAAATAAAAAAAAATCTTTCAAAATATTTTTTTTATATATTTAAATGAAAAATGCAAAAATAATTACAGTATAATCTCGATAGTGCGGACAAATAAAAACCAAGTGGTGTACGAACTATCAAAATGTCGGAATTTCCGAAACAAGAAAAAAATTAAAGTAGTCTTTTGTAAATATATATGTATGTATGTACTGTGTACAGTATTATTAAAATTATTATTATATAAAATAATAAATAAAAAATATTAAAATATTATTATATACATGTATATATATATATATATATATATATATATATATATATATATATATTATATATTATTATATAAAATTATTTTTATTTACAAGAAATTATTTTACAAAAAAATTTAATTTATCTCTGAGTAAAAATAATTAATTTTTATAAAATTATTATATTAATTGTTGCATAAATAGGCGGATATTTTCATCTGTCGAAGTTTAGTGTCATTTTGCTTTTTGCACGTAGCATCTCAGAGTCTTTTTAGTTTTAAAATATCCCTAGCAGGAAGTTTCTGATCTTCGTAATATTTTATACAGATATTAAAAGCAGATATGGCTTGAGAATGATGTGTTTTTGGAATATTATCACAATATTCTTCAATAAATGATTCAACATTATCATCTTCTTCAGTCTCATCACTATTGCTTTCAACGTCGGCATTCAACCAATCATTTACCTCAGAGGAATTATAAATGTCAGGTGCTAAATCAATAATTAAATGAATTACTTTGGCAGAATCTCTGCGTGTCAGTAGTGCTGGAGGAACTTCATTGTCTGTTCCCCATTCGGCTTCATAAAGAATTTTATAAAAGTACTTTTTAAGAATAGTACCAACTTTATACCAAATATTATATATCAAAAAGGCCATGTTTTTTATTGTATCTTCGAGATTTGCGGAACTTGATAAAATATCTGGCTAAAAACTTTTACGGTAATTAATTTTTATTATAGAATCGAAAGAAATAAGTCCGGTCCGAATTATTGAGGTAGAAAAAAACGATGGTTTCCATATTATAGAGTACTTAATGGCAGCAAATTCAGCTTCGGGTTTATCGCGTTGTCCGGATTTTCAAGTACTGAAATTATACTGTATTATACGAACTTTTACGAATTTTTTACAACTTTTGTCACGTGCTTGTCACGTCCTAGAACAAGCGCAACATTCCTCAGGAAATTTATTAATGTGAATTTTGTCACACAAAACTGTTGTAGTAATTTTCAGAAAATACATAAATGCGTGCTAGACTTGCGTAGTTAAAAAGCAATTGTTGATTTCAATGTCAGAATCAATATTTTAAATACGCAAGAATTAATTAAAAAATTTATTTTAAGAATTTAATTGAATTTAATACGTTTTGCTTCAAAACTACATTAAATAACTTAACTTACAACCAAAAGTGCTACTTTAGTGCCCACAGCTGTTATTTACATATTTCTGTAAATCTGGTGGGCGTTTAAATTTGGTTCAGTTCTAAAAAGAAAAAAAAATTAACTCCAGTCATTCAGTAATTTTTGAACTACTGGCAGTTGCTGTAAGACAGGTTGTATGTCGTATTTCGCTCGTATTTATTAAACTCGTAAGAATAAAAAAAATTATGGAGAGACAAAAACAATTGATGAAATATTATTGAAGCAAAATAAAACAAATTTAGCAAGATTATCTAATCTATTTTTTTTTGTATCTACAAACAGAGGCTGTCGTAATAATTTATACAATTTTTATTGTATCAAACAACGAGAGCCGCATCTCTCAATTAAAATTATTTGCGATTATTGGAAATTATTGAAATTTTTATAAAACTTACATAAAAATCTAAAAGTTATAATCAGCTGTTTAGTAAGGGTTTTTAATGTAAATGCATTGAAATTTACTGCTGAGCAATATCAGCTGTTTCTGTTTATAAATACAGACCATAGAACGGCAGAGTTGATTCGCTTTCCCTCTCTATTCGCATTTATATTGCTCTTGTTCTGTTTTCAAATGTCAATATGTACGACTGAGACGTCTTTTTTGCAGTGTTAAGGCTCTTAAAAGTGGCTCTCAAACAGGGAATATTTTTACTATTATTCGATTCTTTTGCAATGTATTCAAATAAACCAAAAACAATCATTGAACTTTTTCAACTGAGCAAAATAAATTTTTCAAATAAATTTAAAAATTATTTAAATGGTTTTATTAGAATATTTTTAATAATGAATTCTGAAGTAATAAGAAGTATGGGGAAAATGACAGGAGCGAAATGTGGAATGTTTTTCTTAAATACAAAAAGCCCATAGCATCTTTTAGAGAGACTTAAAATTTGTCAAAAAAAATTTAATATTCCGAGACATTCCCCTATTCTCCTGTTACTTATAATTTAATAATGTATTTATTTTTTAAATTAAACCGTCTTGATCATATTTTATAAATCTGTAATTATCGAAATCATTTTGCAAAAGAGATTTCGAAAAGCAAGCAGTGACAGGGGTTCATTTCATGTGTCAAATGCTAATTCAGAATCACTTTTGCAAGAGGCAAAAATATGACGTTTGAAATGTATTGAAGCAGATCTTCGAAAGAGACCGCCAGCAGAGACAGTCTTTCTACAATTAGAAGTCTTGAGTTGCAAAAAAGTCAAGCAGTGAATTAACGAAAAGAGAAAATAAAATAAATGCATTGTTTTAGAGAGAGAAATTCTCTCTAATGACCTGCATAAGCAGGCAGTGAATACGCGTAGGAATCATCTGATAACTCCAAGTAATCAGTTTCAAATTAATTAAACCTCTTTTAAGAAAAGCGTTTTTGTTGGACATTTATAATGCGAATTGAAGTCTGTGGAAGCAGATCAGATATACATATATCTGAAATGATAAGAGAAAATATTTTACAAGTAATTTTTTTTTTTTTAAAAGTATTGTTACTTAATTTCGATCTAATTTCTCTGCATAACTTTACACCGGTTTTTACCGTTTTATTCCTTATAAAGCTCATTGCAAACTTAAACCTGGAGAAAATTTAAGATATAAAACCGCTCCTTATTTTTTTCTAATGCAACCCATACACGATACAACCGTTGGTACCACTCGCTTAGTAATCAAGTTGTGTGTTGTGCCCCCAGATGATAAAACCTCTTCGTAGAATTTCATTTTGCAAACAATTTACAGCTGGAACCAACAAATAATGAACACGCATCCCATGAAGCAAAATAAGTTAGACTTAAATTTTCTGAAGCAATAAAACAATTGAAAGGTCTTTAAGTGAATTAAATATTTATTGACTTTCAAATTTTTTTTAATCTAAAAGATTTTTCAAAAATAAAAAAAATAAAAAATAAAAAATAAAATAAAACTTATATAGTTTACTAATATTGGCTATCATTAAATAATTCATCGTGGAACTGTGCTCTAGTTTCATTTCAGCTGTGTCTTCCATTTTTAATTATTATTCCCGTTAGTTTTCTTTGCTTTCGAAAACCAAATTAACCGACGACACGTCTTTCTCACGCAAAATTAAAAAGAGAATAATGTACGAAGTCGCATCACTAGCCCACACACGTTGCAACGCGTTGGCACAACTTGCCCAAAAATCAAAAAATTTTGATTTTTCATACAACCGAGACACAACTTCATACAACAAGCCCACACACGTTACAATCTTGATTACAACCTGCCGAAGTTTTGCCAACGGTTGTATCGTGTATGGGTTGCATAAGACAAACATTCAGGCCTCTTGAAGGTTTGTCAGGCAAATGAAATGTATGGAATTTCACATTGAAAGCACTTTTCGTTTCTGGAGAACAAAATATGAAATTGTTAAAATTAATTCGGCAATATCTAGATCAGCTGATTACTAAAATGAATTGAAATGGAAACATTGAAAGTCGTGACGAAATACCTTTAGTGTTAAGGAAGATATTTTCTGTTTGATTGCTTTTGCTATCAAATTTTTCCAATGGAGTTAGTTAGCCAATAGAATGATGTCACAGTTCAGATATGAATTGTTTACCTAAACATTCGAGTAACAGTAATACTAGAGATACAAAAATATTCTAATGAATTCGTCTGCATGAATCGTATTCCAATGAATTACAATCGTACGACCCGTTTCTGAAAACTGCAGTTGCAACGGCATGTAATGGCAGTTATCAGAAGACAACACTACAGGAGGTGGGTACGAATTCCTTTTAAAATGTGCAATAAAATACAATGTTTGAAAAATACCACACACCACTGTATTTTCTTTCATCCGTCAACACAAATCACCGCACAAACTACGAAATAAATTTTATTTTTTGTTTTCTCATCAAAAAAAAAAAAAAAAAAAATATATCGAAAATCGTTTAAACATAAAATCCTTAATTGGATTGATACGTTTGTGTGTCTCTTTTGACCGAAAGGCCATTTTTGTCTAACTTATTGAAACGTTAACAACATTTTCAGTCGTTATTTGGTCAAAATAAATTAACTGAAATAATAATAAACAGCCGGCATAAGTGTGAACATTTTGCGTAGAATTTGAAAAAGTAACGTAAAAACGTATTAAAGAAGTTGAACAAGTAAAGAAAAAAAAAATGTCTTCCAAACTTTTGTCATCATCATTTTATAGTACGCCCACTGATTCTTTTAAAGTGGGCGAATTCGAAAGACGTTTGGGTAAGTTCATTTAAGCAATAAAATACAAAATTAAAAAACGATTTGTTATTTTAATTTAATAAACAATAATAACAAACTTGATAATTTTCTAAGATTTAATTACATGCGAAGCCAATGAGAATTATAATTAAAAAATCTGAAAATAAAAAAATTTTCCAAAAGGGGCAATTGTTAATGGTTGGGGTGTTAAATTGTGGCGTTCGATATCGATAAAAATTTCTATTAAAATCTATATCAATGTGTACGCATGAGAAGGAGTGCATCCTGTCAGGGTTCGTTATCTTCAATATTGATATTTTGGTTAATATCGAATTATATAGTTTCGTTCCTGATATTCTTTCAATTCCAATATTTTCTTACTTATCTTGGCTTAAAATAGTATACTGATAAAATGGTATTAGAAAAAAATAAGGCATGCACACCAGGGGCCAAAATTGCGTATCCGTAAAAATATTTTAGTGTTCATCCAATTTCTATGTTCAGTGAGCGAGTGATTTATTTCGATCTTTGGTGAACACTAAGCAGAATATGGACCCAGTATAATCCATAATAAATAACAAAATATCTCTGAAAGAATGAAAAAAAAAATGTCAGCTTTATATCACAATTAAATTAAATTCTTATTTATTTTTCTCAATCTCATAATCTCCTTAATTTCTTAATTCCCAGCTTTTCATGATCTGAGTTTTAATGGCATGCATTATTCTTAAAATATCAAGAAGAAGAGATAATCTCTACAAAATAATTTTTGTGGCTTCTTGTACAAGATCTAACTGAATCAACGAATTATATCCCTTGCAAAAACACAAGATCACAAGCAGAGATCAATATTCAGCAGATCTAAATACTTTTGAAAACATTTTAATAAAAATGTTTTTTTTTCTTTGCTCAATATCGAAGAGATTTCTTGAGTGTATAGAAAATTCTGGAATACCGAAATATGGTAACATTGTAAAATATATTTAATTTCACTCTGCGAACACTCAAATAAGTATAGAAACTAGTTATCACTCCCCAAGCATAATGGCGTTTTATTTTCTGCAAAAGAGGCAACATTACACTCAAAGAAAACAATTTTGTGTTCTCAAAAAAATATTGACCTCTGAAAGGGTTGCGTTTTCTTTTGTAAGAAATGTTGGCCCTTCGCAGGCCGAAAAGTATTGCACTTCTAGCCACGAACAAATCGACAGGGCAGAAATTGCCCTGCAAAACAGATGGCTTTTATTCTGACACAGCGTTACCAGACAATGTTAAAAAAAAGACTTTTGTGTCGAAAGAGTCAGAAAATTGGATTTTAATACTTATTTTTCTATCTGGTGATGTATAATACAACCCAAAGATAGCCATAAGGCTGCTTAATTATATGAGATATTGAAACTTTTGAGTCGAAAGAGTCAGAAAATTGGATTTTAATAATTATTTTTCTATCTGGTGATGTATAATACAACCCAAAGCAGCCATACGGCTGCTTAATTATATGAGATATTGAAATAAAAAAATTTTAGCTTCTCAAGCAGATGAATTAGCAATCTGGCAACTGAACATTTTTCTTTACACATTTCATAAAATATACATAAAAGTTTTTTATCAGTTGTTAAAAAAAGGCATTGCCCTTTTTTTAATTTGTGTTATTTTCTCGCTGAATAAAAAATGGCATTTTCACGGGGCGAGAAAAACCTTTTAAAAAGGCACCTTTTCACAGGGCAATATTTTTATTGTAGAAAAGAAAACACCATAAAATTGAATTATTTTCGTTTTTATTAAAATCGCTTGAGTTTTAGTGATAGCCAAAATAAAAAAGTATAAAATATATTTATTTATTATGAGCCACCCTCTCATGTGGGCAATTAATCCAAATGCTTCTGGCAACACTGATATTCAATAAAAACTAACAAAAAAGTACGCTGTACCTATGCAATGTGCTCTTTTATAAAAACTGAAGTGAATTAAATAAAAATATCTGCGTTTGTAGTTTATATTGATGTTAAGCAGCTCAAAAAGCCTGAGAAATAAAATCAAAAGTAAAATAGAAGTTTGAAAATATTTAAAGAATTTTATGATCGAAATTAACACATAAACAAGTTTTTGTCAACATTCTGTATTGATTTGCTGCTGCCAGTAATGTCACTTGGCGGTTTTCAGAAATAAAACTTTAAGAAAGTAAAACATGTGCATAGGTGAATAAAAGTTCCATAAATTATAACATTATAATACTCTTTTTTTTTATAAAATTAATGCATAAAAGAAAATAAATTTAACTTAAAAACTCAAAAAAAAATTTTAAATTAAATTTTAATAAATAAATAGTTAAAAACTAAATAAATTTTAATAAAGTAAATTTTATAAAAACAAAACAATTAAATTGGCGAAGGCCTATTTTGAATTTTGTGACATATTAAAAAAAATAAAATTTTTTTTATTTGTGGCAACACTGGTTTACATTTGACAATCTTTTCATGTCGGTTCATGGAACCATTCTTCACAACTTCTTCACAACTATTTTATGCTCCATAATTTCCATGCCCCTGAGGTAACGACGAGCGAAGAGGTTGCTCGATATTAATATTTTCATTTAAATACAGTGCATAAAATAAATTAGGATGCAGTGAAGAAAATATTTTATGTAAAATATTTTTCTCATTTAAAATAATTTCTGGCAAAGTAAAGTCAGGGCATTTAAAACGTATTTTGATCTCGGGAAACTTTCATAATATATATGGAAAACAATTAAATTCCTAAGTAATGAAAAGTCCGGAATGTCCAAAAATGCAGGGCAATAATTTTTTATTTAAAAAATTTCAAAGTATTTTTTAAAAAAAAAATTTTAAAATATTGTTAGAAAGTTTGCTACAAGAAACAAGTGATGTTTGAATCATCACTGTTATTTCACTAAAACCGTTGGACAGTTCTTGTGGGGTACAATTACGAATGTAGGGTTTTGCATTCGGAAAATAGGCTCGCACTGTAAAACAAAAAAAAAAGCAAGAATAATATTTATAGATAATATTGTAAGCTGATAAATATTGTACACATAAACAGTTTTTTTTTTAATTATTGCAAGTGGGCCTCCAATAAAACTTTATCTAACGGGTGACCCAAACATTAAACACCATTTTAGCTGTAGGTCACACTTCTACGTCAAACTACAAACTCATATAAGGTTGTTGAAGTCTTTTACGAAAATGGGCGGGTGTTCATATCAAAATGCATTTCAGGTGCTTTGTAGTTTTTTGTGATCGACTGTAGGAAATGTGAAAACATCTGAGCATGACAGCTTAGTTTGTTCTGCGTAAAATGTGGTTGATGTTCGCTATAGAGTGGCAAAAGAGGCCTCCACCTTCACTCGTCTTCGCATTTAACGGATGAACATGTCAGCAATATCCCTAATGCGGATATTTAATTAAGTTTTTTGTCTTTACACGGATGCAAATTTTAAGTCCAGGTGTCGTCAATAACCCGAATGGTTAAGTGAATAAATGGAAGTAAATGGTGACTTTGCAAAGAAAGACATTTTCAGCGATGAAGCACTGTTTTAGTCCAGTAAGCATTTGCCACATTTATGCATAACCACGACTGATTGTTGGAAATCCCATGGACAGGACTTTATCGGTCCTGTACTCCCTGGAAAAGACGCTTAGGCAAGCTTATACCGTGAATAGAGTTCGCTATTGTGTGATGGTAGCGAAAGCGGTTTCTTGGTGGGGTTAAAATTAACCAACGAAACAATCACTCTTTTGTACTTGAACCCCAATGGTCCTCTGTCTTGGAGAACTGTAAAGAGAAAGTGTACGCCTTTAAGGCCAGAATAATGCAAGAGCTAAAGGACAAGATAATACGACACATTGACGACCTTCTAAGATCAATTATGACTCAGAGTCATTGAAAATATGGAACATCGCTTAGGCGTACGCCACTGGAGCCTTTGTCATAATTGTCGTACATCCCTCCATCATAATGAAAAATATTAAAAGAATTCTCTGAAAACCTTTTGTATGAACCACCCTTTACAATCATAGACGATGGTGCACACCAGATCCCCTCTTTTTATTTTACCGTTGCTGTTGTATTTGATAGTCTCACCTTTAGTTTCATACAACGAAACGTTAAAGTGTTCACTAAAAAATACCGCACTGATAAAAAAAAGTTCTCCATAGTCATGTTTTAACAAAAGATAAAAATTCAAGCTCCATTTTAACGAGTTCGATATGTATTTCCTCATTTTATTTTAACGATTAGTAGCGTACGGACTGATTTAAAGAATTTATAGTTTTATTTTATTTTGTTTTAATTTCTTTTTCATAATATAAAAGTTAATTAATAATTAAACAATAACACTTTAAAGAAGAACTTTGTGTTGAAGAAAAAACAGAGTTATGAGTAACGCGGGAGATTATGATAATCTGGGTAAGGCAGCTTGCAAGTTGCATTTAAGTTTATTTTTAATGGGCATAAACGAAAGCTATTTATAAACTTTTATTAGTAATAACAATAATAAATTCCTGCAACAAAAGATTATAAATATTAATTATTTGTATTTTGCATGTCTTTTGCAACAGATGCATTGCTTGCCGATTTGCAAAATAGTGTGCCTGGTCATCAACCCCAACAGCAGCCCCACTACACAGCAAACAATGCGACATCCGTTCAACAGCAGCGTCAAGTGGCACAGCCGCAACATCATCACTACAACAGCTATATTGAGTCCTCGTCTGGTTATGGCAGTCTGCGGGGTAAAGCGCTACCACCATCGCAGGTACAAACTCTTATTGATTGTTTTCTATTAACCTTCAGAGTTATAATTCCTGTTTCTTAATTGTATCATCCTCTTAGCCCGTCTATCAAGAGCATTATTCTGAAACACGCACATCCGTATCACCTTCAGCTGGACCATCCCATCATTTAGGTGGTGGTGGTTATAATGGCATCAGTAACAATTCATCTAGTCAATATCATAACCAGGGTGCCATACCACGCCAGCACTATAATGGCACAAATGTTGCTCCATCATCGGCATCGTTACATCAGCAGCAATTAAATACGGCTAGTAATTTGTCTGAATTGGACTCATTGCTGCAAGATTTGAGCAGTGCCCGTTACAATGGCAATGGTTACGATAGAAAAGGTTGGTAACCATATCCAATTACAATTATATACTAAATACTTTGATATAAAAAATTCCTAGAGACTATTTATTACAAAAAGGGCCTTCCAGTAGGCGTTTTCCAATTTGATATTTCCTGAAAAAAAGTGGGGATTTGTTTTTTATTTTAAAGTGAGGAGGTTTAAAAAATCGCTTGGGACTTTCCGGTGGTCAACATTTGTTAACAACTGTTTCGTGTGGTCATTCCACTAAAAACAATCCCTAATATTTCCTACGCAAACTCTTTTCCGGAACTTTATTAATCCTATACTACTTCGGGATATAATTGATATGCATCCAAATGTACGGGCCGTAATGGGTCAATGCCAAATGTTGTGTCTATTTTGGGACCGCTTTATTTTTAGTACATAAAAAAATGTATGAAAAATCCAAAATTTTTCCAAAAATCGAAAATGTTTTTTTTTTTTATTATTAGAAAAAATATTTTTTAAGCATTTCAAAACATCAAAGAAACATACAAGAGCAATAAAAACGCAAGATTTTCATTAAAAAATATGAAAATGGACGTTTTCAAAAAATTACGATTTTGGCCCAAAAATGCAAAGGGTCCCCCCTTATGAAAAATCGAAAATTTTTCCAAAAATGGAAAAATTTTTTTTCCTTTATTTTTAGCAAAAATATATTTTAAACATTTTAAAACATAAAATAAACATACAAGAGCAATAAAAACGCCAATATAAAAGATAATATATTTCTTTATCTTATATCTTATCTTATATCTATATACATATATACAAATGACATTACCGATAAACTCAAAAACTACTGGACCGATTTTGACAAAATTTTATATGCATACTCTATGGGACGTAGGGACTGTTTCTGTGTAGTTTGAAGTTTGTAAGACAGATAGCGCAATATTTAGTTTTTTTGTATTTTGCCCGACAGAGATTAGTCCGATAGCCATATATGCTCTGTTTCGCTGAACGCGTTGGGTACTTAATCGGCGTTAAGTATACCGACACCGACTTATACATGACATTTTTTTATTATAAATAACTGAAAACACTTATTTTGATTTTCTCCGAGAGAGGCAGTTCGAAATAATAGAAAAATTTGGGGCCAGCCACGCGGACCGGGCCCAGCTAGTAATTTATAAAATTATAAAAATATTGTCAATAATTGTATGCCACAGTGGTTACATTTAAGAGATGATTTTCCCTTCAATCTCTTGTAGTCAAAGAAATAATTTATCAAATTATAAAATGGTGACATTCAAGTAAAAAAGTCGGCTCAGATATACATTTTAATAACAACTGTTTTATATAAAATTCTATTGTAAGTTTTGCTGGAATATTTTAGTTAAGTTGGTTTTAGTAGCTTTTAGAAATTTCACATTATGCTTGATTTTTAATGCGAACTATTTAGCTGATCACTAAGTGAGATTTTATTGCTTATTAGCATATAATAGAAATATTTGTAATGTGTATTTGTAAAATAAATAAAGATTAAAAAATATATTTTGTATTCATGAAAAATAGGTTCACAAATTAATCATTGAGGAGAACTCGTTTTATGAACACACGAAATATTTTATAATTACAGATAATTCAGGTCCGTCTGGTTTCCATAGTACGCCATCATCTAAATACAATACATACAACAGTTATGCGTCAGTCGAAGAACGACCCACTGTAGATAGTTTATTAAATGAAATGGACAATGCCTCTTTATACGCTGTACCCAATGGGTAAGTATTTATTTAACTTAGTAATTTATTTACAACAATTAATAAAAAAAAAAAATTAACTTTTATTTAATTTGTAAGAGCGCGCACTAAGTCGCCAACTCCAGGCCGCCATGTAACGATCACTGTACGTGAAACTAAAACGGAAAATCTAACTGGGCCCGAAGGACCAGGTTAGTCTTAACTTATTTATAATAAAAAATGCTTAAAGCTTAATAATTTATATATCTGTTTTTACATTCCATTAGTGAGACACATTGAAGAGCAAATTGTTAAACAAAAGGATTCCTTTACGGCAAATAATGCTATCCACCCAACTTATGCTTCATCAGCTACAAAAGAATTAGATGATTTGATGGCTTCCCTATCTGATCTTAAGGTAAGCTTTTAACTAGTTAAATTCAATAGAAAAAATACAGTTTTGGAATGGCAGAACGCCACAAATTATTTACCAAAGTATTTTCCCTTTCAAATTCTGGTGACTGTATTCAGCTTTTTATTCATGAATAAAATTAAGTTTATTATTGAATGTCAAGCTAAAAGTGAACGCAATTGAAATGTTCTTTTAAAACTTTCCTTTAAAATATTTACATACTGCTTGCTGGCCACTTTTAAGTTTATGGTTTAAACCCCGGAACGATGTGTCATGGAGAAGTAAAAGGTTGTGAGCAATTAATTTGGGAAATTTTATTATGTTTCCAATAGTATTTTGGATTTAAAGAAATTCGTATAACTTTTAGATTTCTTAAATCTCGATAAATTGCAAACTTGACAACGCCATCTACAACAGCAACAACTCCAAGTGTGATACAGATAGCATATTTGGAGGCAGGTTATTTTTTACTATTATTAAGTTATAACATTTAAAATGAAAACAGTAAAAATAATAATCGGTTTCGTAAAATCGGTTTTGAAGTAAAATCAACCTTTAACGCATGCAAACTATTATTTTATGAAAATTTTCATAAGCTTTTGCTTGCCATAAAAATCGTACATATTTATGGCACACTATTTAATTTTTTCAGCACACATATATAATTTGTCATAACGTACTGCTATGTAGCATGTTGAAACGAGGTTCTAAGAAATATGACTCGTTTTGTACTTGTTGACAGAGTTGTAATAAAATGAACAATAGATATATAAAATAATAGAACAATAGATCCCATTTACTTTTATCAACTTCTTTCATCCACTTATGAGGAGGTAAAAATCTTCCTATATAACACCTACCACATCTTTCCAAAATGTTCCTTTCTCATTTTGTCTTACTCCTCACCTTTTGATTATTTTTCTGTCATTTCTAAAAATTTAACTGTCACTGGCTGTGTTGACTAGATTTAATTGTCAAAAAAAATTTATAAAAAGAAAAAAAAAAGAAAATAGCATAGAAAAGGTTTCCTTATCTACTCGCAAAGCTATCGTTAAAAAATTCTGGCCTACCATTAAGATTATCCTTTTCCGAAAAACATCCGTATCCGTATCGATCCTACGATGTGATTATTTTTCAAATTAAGTCCAAATTTATCAGCTAAAAATACTTAGAAAGCTTCATAGGCTTCGTACACCTGACAATATTATTTATTGTTTACGTGTAAAACATCATATCTCCATCATCGCCTTCATCCATCATTTTTACGGCTTCTATATAGTCTACTAATAATTTTTTTTGCCCTCCAAGAATAAAAATTCCATTTTATAAAATTTTTGTTTCCACATCTGTGTTTGTGTAAATATGACAGATGAATGTAAAAACGTAGGAGAGGAAACTGATTAGTTTCTCTAGCGTTTTCGTTGTTGAACTACGAGCTATTCATTCTACGGAGTTACGGAAAAGGAAAATGCATGTGATCAGCTGTTAATTGTTTTGCTTCTGGCCACCGTTAACTGACCAGTGACTATGATTTCATCGCTTCATCAAGTCCAAGAACATTTAACAGAGGACATAAAAAGCATTTCCTAAAAAATCATGATATTTTTTTATTATGACTGCCGGATGTAGTGATCGAATCCACCACCTTAGCCATTTCCAGTTGACGAGTTTATTAACCATTTCAAAAAGAGGCATGTTTACACGGACGCCATTATCAGCATAACGGCTAGTTGCAGGCATTCACATTCAATACCTCGTGCCCTGCCGTAAGCTTCCTTAAAGCAGCTAAACGCTGTGGTGCTTCCAGCTAAATACTGTAGTACTACGAATGACCTCAACGCCACCGTGAAATTATTATCAAAAATGTAGTGGTTCCTGCTCTGTAACACAGACCGTTTTTAAAATCGTGCTTTAGTACTTTCTCACTTAATGGATTAGGCTACATTCAAAATTAACGAAATATTTTAAAATCGCAATCAGCTGTTATTTGAGAAAAAAAAATGTGTTGTGGATTGTTCATTATTGTATTTATAGAGATGCAAATGTGGTAGCAATTTTACAACCCCACATAAACGTTTGGTAATTAGAGCTCTTCTACATATGTGCCAAACTACACCATAGTGATAAGATTTGGTCTTGTGAACGAATTGTAGATTTGTACGACAGTATCATAGTACCGCCTTACACGATGTCGATCGATGAGTTAAGTGAACTTAAGTTATTTTAAGAGAAAATATTTTAAATATAAAATTTGGTCATGTTAGCATTTCCGACTGCATTACAACTGTGTAGGATAGCGAGTATCGATCGACCTTTAACTGTCTTACACAATCGTACGATTCATGAGTATCTGATGTAATACAATACGTTTTCATAAAATTGCATCAAAATGGCGTTGTTGGTGCCATACTGTCATACACGAATGATGCAAAAAATTTCTTTGCTGATTAAAGTAAAAGCAACTCTGAATCTCATGAAAATTGCAATTTTTTAAAAATTTTCGTAAACTTTTGCTTGCCATAAAAATCGGATATTTTTTTGCCACACTATACTATATTCTCAGCAGAGATATCATATTTGACAAATCGTACGGCTATGTAGGATAGTGTATCAGTATTATTTAATTTATTAAGATAAATTTTAATTACAAGAATTAAAACAGGTATAACTGGCACATTTGGTACATTTCCCTGCTTATAACCAACATTAAAATAGAGTGTACTTTATATCATAAATGTGCTACTTTTTGCACACCACTGTTTAAAGTTACGTCTGGTCGAATTGCATCTATTTCTTGAATGGATATAAAACAATAATGAAATGATATTGAAATAAATGTGCAGAATGATGTAACATAATTTAGCCGATGACCTCATCAGCCATTGTTGTAATCATATAATTATTCATATAGTTGTAATATTAAGTAAATGAAATGAATAAAGAAATAAATAGTTGACACAAAAAGAATTCACAACAATTAGTGTGAAAATATTTTAAATAAATTTGCAAAATTAAATTCATTCTTGTAATTTTTTTTCTTATTTTATTGCCAATAATATTAATAGGTTGGTCGACCATCTGGTGAGGTACATGGTCATTTGCCAAGACCTAAAAAAATTACCATATAGAATTAATCTTTTTAATGTAAAAGTATATTTTTTTCTGTCTCGGCATTGTAATTAAATACCAGACAGTGAAACTTGTGAAGAATGAATTTCTTTTTCAGACACAACAATTTGCTGTTGGTTCATTGTGAAAATTTTTATTTACTTACATAACACACATATACACACCCTTTTCCGTGCTACCATCCACATATGTGCATATATGTAAACTGCTGTGTATGTATCATAACCAAGAGGTATTGCATCAAACTTATGCCTCAGTGCACCGATACTGATCACTAACCATTTATTCTCAAAGTATCAACGAGTATAAAAATAATGATCTTGTCAGGCATGCGCGGTACGTCGTGTGGAAAATAAGGGGCTTTTTTACTTCTGTGAAAAATTTTACTTTATTTAACACTTTTTGAATGAATATAAAACCATAATTTTTCAAAATTTTTGGTTTTTTAAAAGTTTTATTTCTTTAGCTATTGAAATTGTAATAAAAAAAAAAATTTCAACACACTCAACGAATTCGCCTTGAAGTCAGAAGTCACATAACTACTTAATATCAGCTTGTATGAATTCGCCTTGATTAGTATGTAACTTTTGACTTTATTCGAGGAAAATAATATTTATGAAACACTTTTTTTTTAACGATTCTAATTTATTTAAGCAATCAGCGGATTTTTTTTAATAACAAAAAATAATTACAATTTGGCCCATGACGGCGTAAAAAAAAAATTATATTTTGTAGAGAAGAAACTAACAGAAATAAGTTGGGAAATTCAAATATTTGCTGTCAATATAAAATTAATTTTCAATTCAAATTCATTAAACACGAAAAATTATTATTCGAATTCACTTGGGGAATGTTAAAATTAATAACAATTCATTGATTGCATTTGGTTACTAATTTTATAGCGTTCAAACATCTGTTCACAATCGCAAAAGCCAAGAGAATTGCAACAGCTACTGTTTACACTTATTTAAGGCTATGATTCACTGTCCTACATAGCACTACAGTTCATTCACTCGATAATCTAATGTAAGATCTTCCATTCTACTTTAATGAATCACATAAAAATGGCCTTGTGGGTGCCTCACTCTTATACAAATAAGATACAAATAAATTTTTTCTAATAGCCTCGACTAAATGCAACTCTGATCGCATGGAAATGATCAATTTATGAAACTTTTCATAAAGCTTTGCAAATTGTATGTATGACTTGTAAAAAAATCTATCATAAGAAAAGATTTTTGTGACACATGAGTATTAATTTTACTAATAGACAAGTTGTATTTGACAAATCGTACGATTTTGCAGGATAGCCAATCATGGCCCTTAGTAGTTAAGACGCATTAGCTTTCCAAAATGATTAAATCTGTCGATTGTATATTATTATTAAGTTTCAACTACACGTTATGCGCATTTAACTAATTCTTTGCGTTAATCAGCAGGCTGTGCGTCGTCACGCACGTCAATGTCTAATTTCGTGTGTTTGATCCCTACTTCCGCCACCCATAAAATAAAAATTCTAATGATTTTTTAATGATTGAAAATCTCAAGGGCAGATGTATATTCACTGTTTGCCAGTAAATAATATACAACGATGGTAATATGCATCTCAATAGTCACGCCCTTCTCTCTCTCTTCTATTTAACTCTATCATTTAGTTCAACGCCAAACTGACGGGAAAATTAAATTACTCTCTCTTCTGTAAGCCATTCGTTAAATTTCGGCACAATGCTTTGCATTGAAAGGGATTTGCTTTTAAGAAAAAGAAAATAATGGCGAGTTTTTAGCGATAGTAAATTAAAACCGGTCAAAAATTTGCCTCATTTACACTGAATTCATTTCGAAAGAAGTCGCTGGAGAATTTAATTTCTTTTTAGGGGGCAAACTGGCCGCCAAAAATCACTGAAAAATAAATTTCATACACTCCATTTAATGACCTATTGCTGCACAATATGTTTTTATGTAGTGTGCATCAAATTCGGCTTAATCTAATATTAAATATGCCAAAGTATAAATCAAATAATAAAAGATCAGGCAAATGACTATATAACAACGCATATAAATACATGTGCGAATATAAACAGTGTAAATAATTTGCGTGGATGGCAACGACAGATAAACCAAAATCTATAAATTCAAACAATATTTTAATTGTTGGCCCATAAAAAAGGATTTCACTGGCACGTATTTCCATCCTCACATACGATCGGAAAAATCAAATAAATAATAAGAAAAAAAAAAAAAAAAAATCCACCGGCCGCTTCTAATAGCCAATCATGAGTATTATTTTTTTTTATTTTTTTATTTATTTTTTATTTTTAGCAATAATAGACTTTAGAAATATAAACAATATTGCACACGGCCACCATTATAAAATTAGTTCCTCTGAGTATCATCATCAACGTCCACATTAAGTGAAGCGTAAAATACTGCCGCTCGCGCTTGATAAATATAGTTTTTCATTACGCTTTTCAAAAATTATTTTTATTTAATATTTATATTTTTATGTTTATTATTTTTTTATTTTTTTTTTTATTTTTTTTTTTGACAGTCATATTTATGTCCATAATTTAACATCTTGTTATTATTTTTAAACTCATAATTTAATTATATTTACCACGGTCCATAAAAATCAGTTCTTTCAATGAGTGAATTCTTTTTCCTTTGATTTCAGTAATAATTTGTTAATTAACAAAACTTTCTTTCAGAAATAAAATCAAAAATTAAGAAAAATATCTAAATTTCACTTTTTTGATTAAAATTTGCCCAGAAACAGAAACAATTTTTTTTGAAATTTTTTTTAAAAAAAAAAGGAAAATTTTTATTAAAGAAAAATATTTGCAAAATATTGACAAAGACTTTAATTATAATATTGACAGCGCACATACATGCAACATACGAGGCATGTTCAAAAAATAAAAAGGCTGTTTCTCCAACTCTTTTTATATTTTTTAAAAAATTTTATAAAATAATTATTGTGAACTTCTTATAAAATAAACAACAAAATAGAAGAGTTTAATACTTTTTCAGCTGAATTCATTGTTAACTTTTCAATGACATCCTTACAGAAGTTTGGAGGCATTTTAAAGTGCAATAATTGTTCGTTTTTTAAAAAAAAATATATATAAAATTATCACTAAAAAATTAAAGAAATTTTAAGCTCATTTTAATTTTATAATGAATAAAATAAAAGCTAAAGAAGTGTGGAAAATGATCAGTACCTCGAAAACCGCTGGAAAGGTTAATAAAAGAAAACAACAATTTTCCACGATAATGAGGCCAATATCAATTAAATCGTATCGTGCCATAAAATATTCTCAAATGTTTTGTGTATGAAAAGCGTAGAATAAATCGTGTTGTAAAGGTACTGAGTTGCGCACAAAAATCGCCACGTTGTCATCACTTAATGAAGTCAATGATGATGATACAGCATCCCTTAAAAAGTTACAACAGGTGACGAAATACTGCTCTGCGAACATAACTAATAGAAAAATATTAGGTCCGAAATCACGTGCAACCTTAGCGGCTTATAATCGGCCTCTAAACCCTTGAGGTGTGGGTTTTAACGCACCTCGTACATGCATGCAATAGTTATAAAAATTTGTGTACATTTAAATAGAAATAGAAGTTTAAGCCCTAATAATTCCTTGTGAAGTACGATCTTTCATGTTTAAGGTCAATCCATCATTTTTATACCGCCGTCAGGCGACGGAAAATGAAATACAACTCTCATGTATGGGTCGTTAAACTAAAGTCTACTTTAAAGTTATTCAAACATGCATGAGGAAAATAATCGGTGATAATGGCGTAGTGACAATGGCGTATGAGCTAAATGGGAGCTCCTTTTCCTTGTTTTATTGTTAGCACAATAAAATGGATTTCGATGAAATCGGAGAACTTTTTGAACCAAAAACCACTTTTTACGTGACAATAAAAAATATTTTTTCTTGTGGCGAATGATACGTTTGCGAAATAATTGCCTTGCTTAAGGATTCGCCTACATATTTTTTTCGGCAGAATGATACGTTCCGGCATAATACCCTTGTGGAGGTCTTCGCTACATATTTAAAGAAAGTTACTAAATCTCGTACGATGAATTTTACGCGCAGTTAAAAACTAGAGATGAAATCTTGAAAAATTTTTCACAGCAAACCGCACATGCTGGCGACCATATGGTTAGCCTAGAAGTTGCCTGCTCTAATTGTGCCTAAACCCGTAGTGTTTTCTCTTGTCTATCCGTCAAAAGCCATACTTAAACTTTCTGAAATGACAACCAAGTTAAAATAAGCGCATGCTGCCAATCAATACCCCTGTGTCAAGAGGAACTATTAGCAGCGTTCTGTTATTTAACAGCCGTCAACCAGTTACTCATGTGATATACCATCTATTTTATGTGGTTCATCCTTAAGACCGTACATACTATCTCCCGCTGCAGTTGAAAAAATTTACAAATAACGTTTGTATGAATGGGAGTGTAAACTTACCCCACCAAAATATTTCCTTAAGCTTTTACTCTTGTACAGTTCTGTCTTTCTGCCAAGCGGATCTTCTTTTAATTTCATACGTCTTAAAATTATTATTATTAAATATTAAATATTTAACGATTTTCATTGTCATTGAAGCGAATTGAAATATACAAAAACGAAAATCCACTAGCTTTGTTGGTCACATTTCTTGTTTATAAAAATGTTTAACAAATAAACAAATTTAGAAACGAAATTAAGTAAATATACAAAAAGATACTTTAGGCTTATATGTATATGATGCAAACGTACAAACGTATATACATCCATACGTACATATGTATGTACGTCCAAGTATAATTTGCGTCTGTGGCCCGTCAGCAAAATCTTATGATCTTCGCAATTACCATCTCTTCTCGATACTGTTTTCTCCATCGAGCGCAATATAATTTATGAATGCATGTACGAGCATGTTTCTTGGTATATGTCCCCGCATGTTTTACAAGCATTGGGTACATTAGAAAAGTGATTAAAATGAAATAAATACATGTTTGATGACTGCTTAACATAATAACAGATGGTTTTAGAAATTTAGAAATATTTTATAATTATCAATATTAACCCTTTTATAACCATAGGTATTTTTTAGCCTATTACTTCACAGACTATGAATCTCTTGTGTACACTCTCCCCTCCCCGAAAATATTTTAATTGTAATGAAATAATGGAATTTGTTTCGCTGAGGGCTAGTATTGAATCTCTTAAACAACAACAAAAAATTTTAATATATTTTCGAGTCATTTTCGAAAACTATATTTCTAGTGCTTTCCAATGATATACACCATGTGGTAATTTGTTTTACTTAAACGACTTTTGCAATATTTGTGAATTTATGCATAGAAATATCCCTAATATTTTCTTTCAGTATAAATTCTGGAGTTAAGAAATCGCTTACATTTCCAAACTGAAATATACATAATTACTTAGCAAATATTTGTGTTAGGACGGATCTATAAAGCACTAACTCAACGGATTATTTTTGGATTTGCGTATAAACGCCTTTTCAATATAACAATGTGAGAGGAGGCACCACTGATAACTGCTCAATTCATGTACGATAATCGGCCAAACTTTATATAGGCTGCCCTCTGGGAAGGTATATTATTTTGTTTGCTCATTATTTTTGCATTAAATGCAAGATTATGGATCTTAATTGGTATATATTTTATTTAGTATCAGCAATTATGCATGGAATACAATATCAGTTACATGTACGCCTCTGTTAGCGTCACAAATGCGAGCTCTTTTGCGGGAATTATTCATTACATTCTCACACATTTCACTCATTGATTTCATCAGGAATATTTTGGTTGAGGTGCTCAACGGTTTCTGAACTATGGTTCATGAACTTAAATCATGCGCTAGCGGAGCCCACTCAATATTACCATTTTTTGAAACAACTTCTTCTGGAAAGAAGTTTCGCAGTAATTCGCGATGTAGCAGCGTCTTGTTGAAACCATATATTAATGGAGTCCATATGTTAATGCAAGCATGCAGTTGTGGCTTTAAAAAGTTTTCAACCATATCACGATATCGCTAGCAATTGACAGTTACCTTTACGCCATTGCCAGTTTCCAAAGTGCATACCAGACTTTCGCTTTTAATGGATGCAAAGGTGACTGATGAATAACTTGGGGGTTTCCCCTTTTTTCTGAGAATCAACTATTCTGCTTATTGAGATATCTATTTAGATGAAGATATCATGGACGAGCTGTAACATCCTATTGGCATATGTACGGCGGTGTAAATAGTCTCTTGGAAGAAGCTCTTGTGTCCACTGGATCTTGAATGGAAACAAAGGTATGTCCTTGGCAAAATACAGACCAAAGTTGTTCTTTGAAGACCAAGATCCTGTGCACAGTGCCGAATTCAGGTAGATGGATTGTTTTGAACACTTGCTTGGGCAGCAGTAATGTTTTCAGCCGATCTTGCAGTACATGGTCCATGCTTTCGCCTACCAGCTACAGGACCTCTTTCTACAAAATCATTTACCACACGGTAAACAGTGCGTCTTGCAAAAATTTCACTTAATTTTCTTATCGTCACAGTAATCGGTGATGGATTTTGATAAAATGTTTTAAGAATTACAACACGTTGCATTAAAGAATATTTTCCTATAATGAATTTACCACGTCTCGACTTCTCATCTGGCAAATATGAACTCTCAGGAATAATGTTTAACAAAATGGCGACAAATTGTATACCTTTCTTCCCACGGACTCCCCGTATTTAATATTTTGTTTGTAATCCTCTTGATTTTATCAGAAATTCCGATCTCTTAGACACCGAGTCAACAAAGTGGAATTTTATTTCACTCAGCTCTCAAGATTTTTCTTAAAGATTGCGTCATTGTTTACAAAGTGGAATTTTAGTTCAGTCGTCCTGTAAGATTTTTCTTAAAATCCTGTCCTGTCTGCAAAGTAGAATTTAGGTCTACTCCTCCTGCAAGATTTTTCTTAAAGATGGTGTTGCTGTTTACAAAGTGGAATCCGCAAGATATTTCCTAAAGATTGTATCTGTATTTACAAAGTGAAATTTTTGTTCAGTCATCTTGCAAGATTTTCCTTAATGATGGTGTTGCTGTTTACAAAGTGGAATTTTAGTTCACTCATCCCTCACGGTTTTTCATAAAGATTGTGTCGCTGTTTACAAAGTGAAATTTTAGTCCACTCAGCTCTCAAGATTTTTCTTAAAGATTTTGTCCCTGCTTACAAAGTGGAATATTAGTTCAGTCATCCCGCAAGATTTGTCTTAAAGATTGCGTCATTGTTTACAAAGTGGAATTTTAGTTCACTCGTCCTGTAAGATTTTTCTTAAAATCCTGTCCTGTCTGCAAAGTGGAATTTTGGTCTACTCTTACTACAAGATTTTTCTTAAACATGGTGTCGCTGTTTACAAAGTGAAATTTTAGTTCAGTCATCCCGCAAGATTTGTCTTAAAGATTGCGTCATTGTTTACAAAGTGGAATTTTAGTTCACTCGTCCTGTAAGATTTTTCTTAAAATCCTGTCCTGTCTGCAAAGTGGAATTTTGGTCTACTCTTACTACAAGATTTTTCTTAAACATGGTGTCGCTGTTTACAAAGTGAAATTTTAGTTCAGTCATCCCGCAAGATTTGTCTTAAAGATTGCGTCATTGCTTACAAAGTGGAATTTTAGTTCACTCGTCCTGTAAGATTTTTCTTAAAATCCTGACCTGTCTGTAAAGTGGAATTTTGGTCTACTCTTACTGCTGTTTACAAAGTGAAATTTTAGTTCAGTCATCCCGCAAGATTTGTCTTAAAAATGGTGTTGCTATTTACAAAGTGGAATTTTCGTTCAATCATCCTGCATGATTGTTTTCCCCACCGTTTTCTACTTTCATTTTACGCAAAAAAAATTTCTTTAATTTTTATTAAAAAGTGAAACATTTTTTTTAAGTCAAGTTTTTTAGCTTCTGATTTTAATTAATATTTATTAATAAAAAAATTTTTTTAAATATTAAGCAGTACATCATACAGTTATTTTTCGCATGTTTTCGGTCAGCTGTTTTTTGTTTACCAACTAAGAGGAAAACACTAACTTTTATATGGCAATGCCTCAAGAGTTAACATTTCCTGAATGGAGTAAATGTTTCTGCTTGCCATGATAAAAGCTGTCGTAAGTCAGCAACGTAAACAAATTAAGAGGAATTGCAAATGAGGAGATCTTAAAAGCAAACTGCTTGGATGACCTTGTAGTAATAAATAACACTGATCAGCTTGAGAATCTGAGCTTTAACGGCTTCTCTTAAATCTTAACTACTGTCACGGACTTGTTACTTTGAAAAAACTGGTTAATTTTGAAAATTTAAGGTTTTTTTTTTTTTATAAAACAAAAGAAAAGAAATAAACTTTTTGTCACCAATTTTTTTTTTTTTTTTTTGAAATTTGCTGCTGTGCAATATTTTTTGTTGCGCCACCAAATCCCAGAGAATGTATTAACCTTCAGCCGTTAAAGTTTATGGAGGATTTTGAATTAATTGAAAACAGAAACAATCTGTTCAATCTCTTCATGTGTGTTGCATTAATTTAAAAGTTTGCGAGCTTTTCGTTTTGTGTTTTCATTCATTGAAAGGCAAACGTGTTGCTGTGGGCCGAGTAGTCTTTTCTTATCTTGTCTTGTCTTGTCTGTCTGCCTGTATGACATTCGCATTATCTGTCCTGCCAGCTTGTTTCCAATGCTATTTTTCTCCAATTTGATGGTCTACCGCTTGGCCACCCCCACCTTCATTTGCCATGCACTGTACAGTTTTAAAAGATCAATATGAAACAGAAATAAAATACATTTTTTTTTGTAGAGTAACGTGTGCCATCATCGGGCAGCCGCATTCGTGCTGTTCCTTTTGTTTCAAGTAATTGAAATCGGCATTGTGCATGTCATGATCTTTTTTCTTCTGTTGTTTTCAATTTATTTTTAATGTTTAATAATATTTTGGTGGGGAATTCCTTATTTGAAGAAAATTTTTAAACATGCAAATATTTACATATATTTTTTTTTTATTATATTTTGCACACAAGTATATTTTGCACCCCTCTTGGCCGCCACTTGAACCCACGCTGTTGACTGAACACGTTTGGCGCTTGATGTCAACACCTTGAAATATATATGTATTTTTTTTTTCTATTCTATTCAGTATAAATTAATTAAATATTTTGCTTAATTGAATTTTAATAATTTCATGGTGTTGGAAATGAAGAAATTTTCCGCTTTTGTATTCCGCAGTCGCCTTAAAAGTGTCAATCATGCAAATAAAATTTTTATTGAAATCAAAAATTGCAATTCACAAATGGGAATATTTTTTATAAATAAATTTTGTAATTATTTTATAATAATTGTTTTTTGAAGAAAATTTGTTTTGTGATATTGCTTTAGGGGCAGACGCAGCCTTAAGAGGCAATAACCGAGCAGCAGCTGATAATGACAGTGAACTATTTCAAGAGCGTGCAACATTAATTATCGGGTCAATCAAAACAAAAAAAATATGTGGCAAAAATGCACTTTAATAAAGAACGAAAGAATTTTTATTCAAAATGCAAAATTTTTTTTTAATAATAATTTTTAATTTATGGTTTTTATATATTTTTTTTTTGTACACTACAGGCCACCTAAATAGCACATACCTGGAAAAATACATATTTTTTTCTTCATATAATTTCCTTTTTAATTATATATTTCATTATATTTTAGAGGTGGAAAAAACTGAATTTAGAAAATGTTGCCCTTTCTCTCGTCTTACTCTCTTCTACTGCAAGAGCAGTATAATTATATAATTTATCATTTATAAAACAATAAATCGTAAATATATAATTATAAATATAAAAATTGTTATAGCATTTTCTTAGATATAAAGTGATACCCCGTTCAGACCTGCAACTAATTTGCATAATTTAAAGATTTCCTCAATTTATTTCAAGTTGTCTTATAAAATGAGTTTAATGGAGAACGGACTGTCTCTCAAAGCTTGTTTGTTACTTGACAGCACTTAAAGGCATGGAAATAAAAATGTCAAAAACATTAAAAAAAAATGTACTCTTGTTTGACACTCTTGTTTGAGCCGTGTCCGTATAATTTGACGCGATTAAATTTTGCAGCGGAAGGATGTATAAATCTTTCTAACCAGCAGACTATTAAAAAAGTTAAGGGGTTTTCTTTGGCACATATTTAATTCTATTCAAAATGCATATGAGAACAAATGTTGCCAGATTGCAACAAAATTATGATGTGCTCTAAAAAAGTTCAATTTTTTTGTTTAAAAGTCATTTCTTAATTTTTTTTTCTCTTTTATAAATGTTTTGCAATAGATTTTTTTATACATTTGCTAATAATAAAGCAAAAAAATTATTTTTGTACCTTTTTTTTTAAAGTGAAAATAAGTTCCAGCTGTGGCAAAGTCTAATACAAATTTTTAAATGGGAACCGTACAGTTCCATTAGTTTCCTCTGCTCGAGCAATGTTTTGGTTGAGGCGAAGTGTATTAAAATGTTTTTATTAATGTTTTTGAATATATTTTTTTGCATGTACTAGTAAATAGCTTGTAACTGTTGTAGCCTGTTGTAGCATGTGGCTATTGTATTTTTGTAGTTGTTGTAGCATGTAGCGGTTGCAGTGCATAGTGTTGAAGAATTTGTAGCCAATGTTGACAGGGTGAATTATGAGATTTTTAGTTCGGAATATGAAAAAATTATTATTAAGAACTCTCTCCGTTTTCAAAGTGATAATGTTTGGTACAATTTTTGATCTGCAGGGATGGAAAAAGTAATGTTAAAATGGGGTTATAGCTTTAAAAGAGTATTTTGTATGGCTAAAACTGGGAATTTTGCTGCCAACAAGGCGATTCTATCTGCCACACAAGTGGTTTGAAAAATAGGATGATAAAATGTAATCTCTAGACATTATTGCGAACCATCGGTATACGAGTACTTTACCCAGCTTCCCAGAAAACCTAATTTTGTTTCAATTGTACTAAATAACATTAAAAGCAGAGAAATAATTATTATTTGTGTGTGTGTGTGTGTGTGTGTTGTTGGGTTGTTAAGCATTTCCCTTGCCGAATTTTCCGCAAGTAATTTTCATTTCTTACTCACCTACACACAGACACACTATCATATTTAAAACACAAGAACACTTGCTCGTTAATAAAAAAGCGAAATGCGTACGTATCATTTTTATATCAAACCAAAATCCATCCGTCCATTCATAGAAAAAAAAAAAGAAAACCGAAAAAAATGGGCAACAGCAACAATGACTAAAATATTCATATTATATATTTTTGGCAATGATTGCTACTGCGGCGATGTCGGCAAACAATGCGGCGAAAACGCCTAAATCCATCATCTGAGTTGTTGCTGATGTTGCTTTTGTTTTTGCGACTGCCGCTGCTGCCACAAAAAATATAGACAAACGTCGTGTGCAAAGCACGAAAGTTAAATGCTTCCTTTTTTTTTCTTTTTTTTTTTAAAAAATATTTTTCTGAAAATGTGTGTGAAATTTTAAAAGAAACACAGAATTTTTTCGTTTCTATGACGGTGGCAGGCAGGCAGTGAGGCAGGCAAAATAACAGAAAAAACGAGAAGAACAAGATCAAGCAGCAGAATAAAGAAAATTAAGAAGAAAAAAAATTTTGAGACTAGAACTTAATAAAAGTGTTTTCAGTTTGAGAAATTTCATCAAACGTTACGGATCGCTCACATAAAGAACGTAAGAAATTGCGGCCACCAATATTTGGAATAAAATTTTAGAAGACGTCATGATAATAAAAAGAAAAAGAAAAGATTTATTAAATTCATGGAAAATAGAAATAACGGATATTTTTTTATGATAATTTTAGGTGAACAACGGCTCAAATCATTATCATCAAACGATAACCGATTACGCTAAACCCAACAAGGGCACATCACACCTGACTCAGACCATAACTGAGACCACAACTTCTACCATCGTAGAAGACAATCAATCGGATCAATTGGATTCTATGCTCGGTAGCTTACAAGCCAACATGAATCGCCAAGGTGTCAATACTGTGCAAAAGGGCTGCTGCAATGCCTGCGAGAAACCCATTGTGGGCCAAGTGATCACCGCTTTGGGCAAAACCTGGCATCCAGAACATTTCACTTGCAATCACTGCAACCAAGAGTTGGGCACACGTAATTTCTTTGAACGCGACGGCTTTCCCTACTGTGAGCCCGACTATCACAATCTCTTCAGTCCTCGCTGTGCCTACTGCAATGGTGCCATTTTGGATGTAATTTCATACATAAATAAATCGTTGAGAGAAGACAAAAGATTAATTTAACGGTTGTATATATTTTTTCCAGAAATGTGTAACTGCTTTAGACAAGACCTGGCACACAGAGCATTTCTTCTGTGCCCAGTGCGGTCAGCAATTTGGTGAAGATGGCTTCCATGAACGCGACGGCAAACCCTACTGTCGCAACGATTACTTTGAAATGTTTGCTCCTAAATGCAATGGCTGCAATCGCGCCATTATGGAAAATTACATCTCCGCCTTGAACTCCCAATGGCATCCCGATTGCTTTGTCTGCCGAGTAAGTAGATTTTTATATTCCACTCTTCCCATTTTTCTTTTCCCTAGAACGATAAATTGGAACGAATTTTGCCTTCTTCCTTGTTAATTGAAATTGTGATTTTGTATTACTATTTCCCTTTAATTGTTTTTTTGTCTAGGACTGCAAAAAAGCTGTCAAAGGTAAATCCTTTTACGCCATGGAAGGCAAACCAGTTTGCCCAACCTGTGTGGGTGTTGATGAGGAAGAATAAATTTTAAAATAGAATTTCATTGTTTTTTAAGAACATAAAACAAACACAAATTTGAACGCGTTTAGCTTGTTTATTTTAGATGGACATGAGAATCGTGTTTCGTTTTTCTTTTCTTCAAAAGAAAAATCTCTTTTATTAAAATCGGCAGCTAGTTTTGCTGGCATTTCTTTTCGAAATGAAACCACTAACAATCACAACAACAACAACAACAACAACATCACTAACAGCACTAAACCACACAATAATGCTTTCAACGAACACTGAAACACAACAACGAAAAGGCACAAACAACCACCCACCCACACCAACACCCACACCCATACAGCAACAATAATAACATTTTTAAACTCGAAACCAAAAAAGTTTTTAGAAAATAGAACAAGAAATTCTATTTTTTATGAAAAAAAAAGAAAAGAAAACCTCACATCTTTCAACACAATATTTGGAACAACTTATAGCACACAACACCGCCACCACCCTCCAAACCCTTCGCCAACAACAACCAAACGCTTGTGTCGATTTTTGCCACAACAAGAATTGCCCTCCCGTTTGGTTTATGAAGAATTTATCATTTTTCTAAATTCTTTCATTTTGAAAATGGTCTGTTTTCTTTCTAAATATACAAAATGCTTGCCCCAGGAAAAGCCCCTGAGTCAATGTTCCACCTTCTGTTACAGCTCTTATAGAAATGTTGAACCCATGACGACCCCTTCTAAAAGAATTTCATAGTTGATTTTCTGAAAACGAAACACAATGAAACAGTTTTATAAATTTAGGCTTAAGTCTTTAGGTGCTTTATAAACATGTCTTTTTTTTTTTTAAATTAATTTATAAAATAATTGAAGAACAATATTGTAATTATTATTATTATTAATTATTTGTAAATAAATATTAAAAAAAAAAAAATATTTATATATATTAAACACAAAAAAAAAAAAAAATCAAAAAAAAATAAATATTTTTAAAAACAAAAAAGAAAAATCCAAAAGAAAACAAACACACTCACACCTTCAAGTCTTATAAAAAATTTATCAAGACCTTGTGGGCCACTCTGGGGCTTGATTTAAAGGTCTTGAGAAACTTTTTATATTTCAATAATTCGTAATCATGACCACCGTAGAGGTCATGTTTATACGCTGGCCATCTTCATTTTCATAACCAGGTGTGTCCTTGCACTTGGTTTCTATTGCGAATTTTTCAATTTGCTTCTTTCACACCCTGCTGTCTCTCGCGCACAATTTCCCCATTTCGTATTTCATGTTGTGGGTGGGTGGCTGTTTTGTTTTGTTTTGGTTTTTAATTTAAATTACATCATTTTTAAATTTGTTTATAAAACAACAACAACAATAACAACAGCAACGTCAACAACAACAACGACGACGGCAATAAAAACAACCATAAATAATTTCAATTACAATATTGTTTTCTCATATGAGTCTATTTGTTTATAAACTGTTTCATTTATCTTTCTTTAATTAATAATATGTGCCATTTAAAAACTTTTAATTTATTAGTCTCCAGTTGCATTCCCCCTCCCCTATTGAAACCGATTTGGAATATATTCATTATAAAAAAATAGTTAGAAAATTATCTGTCGTATTGAGCAGATTTTTTTTAATTACACCATTTCCATTAGCTTTGGCATATCAAAAGAAATCGTTCTCTTATAGTTTTACAAAGAAAAGTCTCGTTTGAAAAGTCCGGTCTTGGAAAACTCTATCCCTGTGTTTTTAAAGAAATTTTCCACAAAAAAATTTTTTTTTATGAAAATCATTCAGTTTTCTTCCACACTGTCATGCTTTTAAATAAAAATTCATTTTTTGATGTTGTTCTCTTATGTATGTAGGAAATTACACCATTTCCATTAGCTTTGGCATATCAAAGGAAATCGTTCTCTTATATTTTTACAAAGAAAAGTCTCGTTTAAAACTCCGGTCTTGGAAAAGTCTATCCATGTGTTTTTAAAGAAATTTTCCACCAAAAAACAAAATAAAATTTTATGAAAATCAGTCAGTTTTCTTCCACACTGTTATGCTTTTAAATAAAAATTTATTTTTTGATGTTGTTTTCTTATGTATGTAGGACATTTTCTTAAATTACACCATTTCCATTAGCTTCGGCATATTAACGAAAATAGTTCTCTTGCAGTTTTACAAAGAAAAGTCTCGTTTGAAAACTCCGGCCTTGGAAAACTCTATCCCTGTGTTTTTAAAGAAATTTTCCACAAAAAAATTTTTTTTTATGAAAATCATTCAGTTTTCTTTCACACTGTCATGCTTTTAAATATATATATTTTTGTAATTAAATTTTTTTATTCTTTTTAAATAAATTTTATAAAATAAAAGTCAATTTCAAAATTGAAAAATCCACAAGGAATGAATGCGGCTGCATTTTGATTTCCAATCTCTTTTTGACTTTCGATAATGCGAAATTAAACCTAAATAATTTCCATTTTAGAGCACATTGTGAAATCTCTTTCTAGCCAATGCTTCTGTTTTACAGTTTGTCACATAAGTATCACAGAAGCTACTGCAACAAATACATTTTTTATTATAGTGAACCGATTTGTTAATTAGCACTGCGTTAAAACTTGTTGTGCAGTGTAAACGCGGAAATAGTTTTTTATGGTCCTAATGTAAAAAATTGTTTTCAACTTTAGGAGTACCTGGTATTAGTCCTGTGGGAATTGTAATGCTATTACGACAAAGTGTAAACAGAATAAGCATGTTTGCTGGAACCAGCCGAGGTTTGCTAGCATTTTTATCATGGCTGAAACGTTCGTCGTTGAAATACTGCTAGATATACATTGGCCGCATTATTAATTGGCCAGTGACTCAGCTTAGAATAATTTTTAAGAACTCTTTTTTTTTATGATTGCCACCGGTAGGGCAATACAAAATGTTAGAAACCAAAAATTCAATAGAAACAGCACGACAATTCATCAGTATATTGGAAAACCCGTTCAGACGAAATTCCGCCGCAGGGCTCCGTTAATCATATTAAGTAATCTGAGTTTTAATGGCCACTGTTTATGCAGTTGGCTCTGTGTAGACTCTGTTGCATGCACAGTCACACAAAAAGAAAATTAGTGTAATTAGTGTAAAGTCGCCAGTTGTAAAGGTCGTTAGTATATATTTACAATAAGAAATTTTTATTAGGCGACCCTTACAGTCTGTACAGGAAAATGGTAGGACGAATGGAGAAGGATTCAATGTTTCACGCCTTGACATGGAAAAAGGGTGAAAAGAAGAAGAAATTTAGATAAAAATGAAACTAGAAAAGTTACAACACAAATTTTGCCTTATCATGTGAACACACATGTAAACATGACAGTATCACACATGTATTGTGGCACAGTAAACGAAATAAATATAATTTATTCGGAACAAAAGTCTCCACCTGGTGAAAATGTTGTTCGATATTTTTAACGGCCATTGGGCCCATTTTGTTTATAATTCGCAAGCCTTAGGGATATGTATGCGATTTCAAATAATGAATTGTTTATAATTGTCATTTAGTTTTGTCTTCCCTGGTTGTTTCAGTCTTCTTCTTCTACAACGTGACGTTGGCTGTTTGAAAAAGAAAACAAATTTTAGTTCATAAATTGAAAACTTGTGGTTGTATATTATTGTATATATAAATTTTTAATTTCTATAAGGCGTAGTACTCGTATATAATAAGTATATTTATATATCGTATCGCCAGCTGAAATTTAAAACGACGTACCAGGGGGAAAAAATACAATATTGCTTTTTCATTATTTCTTATCGTCTCCTCTCATACACACATTTTATACACATTTAATTTTTTGTTACCGTGACCACTTCGCTTTTAAGCTAACGATATGTTGTGCGGTGCTCTTCCCTCTTTGAAGTGTTTAGAAAACAAGAATTTTAGTATTTTAATGGTACAAATTGATATTTATATTAAAAAAAAAATATATAAATTATTTAAATTGGAATTGACAATTAGTTTTAAAAATTTAAATTGTCATGCTTTTCGCATATTGTTTATGATTTTCTCAACATGTTCTTCTGATTGATGAATAACGAATTGCGGTTTTCATGCCACATATTTCTTCTACATTTCTTAACAAGTGCTCTTTATATTTAAACACATGCAATCCTATATTAATCAATCATAAGGAAAAGAAATTTTTTAATGTAGTGTACATAAAAAATTTAAAATTTTAATTTTTTTTAATTATTACTTACGTTTTTTATTTATACCCCAAAAATAAAAAGTTGAAGTAAAAATAATTAATAAAAATCTAAACTCAGAAGTATTCAAAGTATGGCTGCTGTCAAGAAAAAATTGTTTACATAATTACTTGTAGCACTGTACTTTATTAAAGTGATGATCAGCTGAGTGCAAGTGTGTCTCAGAGATGGCAAATATCATGTTTTAAACCTTCAGCTGAATCACAAATCACTCCAGTTTTAAGCGCGCCACTTTAATAAATATTTTCTGCCAACATATTCTTACGACTGCTTTATTGTTGTTTTATGAAGGTGGCGTTTAGAATGGGTGGTTCGCATATAAATTGGATTCAAGTAAAACATGAGCCTTACCGAAGCTGGCAATGCCAACAATTTTCTTTTTTTCAAAGCAGCATTTAAGAGGCAGGCGCTAGTCTTTGAACAGTATGGGCAGGTAGTAAATAGTTAGGAATAGGGGGTCTTTATAATGTTGTTGTAGTGTCAAGGAAGGGGATGTTGTTTGCTGGCAAATAGTGAGCTCGAAGTTTTCATTTAAATATTCCAACAACATTTGCTACATCAATGGTTAAAATCCTCGACAAAAATTATTGGATTTCATACTTCATACCATACATAAAAAATTCCAACTGGGCATGAACATTTTTCATACCCGCTGCAGCTCTCTGCTTTAAACTAACACTGTATACAATGTAATGTTACACATTGTATGTGAAAGTAAAAACAAAAGAAAAAAAACAATAAAATATTATTTAGGCCATTATAATGAATTACGAGTGATAGCAAATAAAAAAAATTGAAAATATATATAATTAAAATTAAATTATGGCGCAAATGTTGGTGAAATTAGTGGAATTATTGTAAATGCGCATAAAAATTCTAACGCTGCTGTAAAAATCTTGAAAAAAATGTTTTATTTTTGGAAATTAAATATAAATGATTTTATATAATGGAAAATATTAGCCAGTACACACAAATTTATGTATTTATATAAAGTACAGTGCATAACAAAAGCAACTTACATAGTAAAGAAGTAGAGCACATTATTGCCTCTTTTCATTTTGGAAAATATCTTTAGAAATTTAGAAAACGACAGCGAATTCGAACGCATACAAGATTTAATGAAAAGAAAAAAAGTACCAAAAGTAAAAAAAAGAGTACTAAAAGTACCCGCTTTAAAATATCTGTAAATTAACAGAGAAAACTGAAAATGTAAAAAAATTTTTTTCTCTAGTTTAAGTACTTAAAAAGCTACCTCGATTTTAATGTAGGCCCTTTACTATTTACTAAAGCTTCTCGCCTTTTAAATGTATAAAAAAAACGAGAAAAATAAGAAAGTAAAATTTTTTCCCAGTCTAGATTTTTATCGCCTGAGTTAATACGAAAGGTTTTGAAGAGATCATAAAGTAGCAACTTTTTTTTAATATTTATTGAACATATTTATGAATCGCATGTAGCTTTATTTTGCCCAAAAGTACAAAGTACCCCTTTTTCCCCCGATTATTCTATATAAGTAATATGCAAACTTAATGATCAACTTTAATAAGTCTTTAAATCCAACGTATACTTTAAATCTTTAGTACTCTATAACGAGTAGGTCTACCGAGCTCGTTATACCGAGCTTTCCCTGTGTTATCAGTGTGGTCTACAGTGCTCTATAAACTGCTTCAATGTTGCTTAAAGAATCGATTTTAAGTTTCTGCATTATCAAAGCATTTTATCACACATTTGCAGTCTGTTTAAATCAAATCAGTTTTTTTTTTTTTTTTTTTTTGTGTAATTATTTATATTTATTTTGATTTATTAATTTTTATTAAAAAGTAAAAACCTTGATAAAAGCAAATTTTCAATGCCATTTGAATCTGCCAGACTGCATTATAAATGAGAGTCTTCAGAAAATAAAAATACAATTAATTTTAAATTTAACAAGGCAAAAAAAAAAAAAAATTATAATTAATTAATTTAATATTCATGCTTTGTTGCTTCTACAATTTTTTTTTTTTTAATATATTTAAAATTTGTTTTCTTTTTTTACGCAAAATTTCATTATTATTCAGCTGGCAAAAATATTTGTTTACAACTTTTTTTTTTCATTTCTTTTTTTATTTTTTTCAATTGAATGTTTTACGAAGTGAATTTTCTTATTTTTAGAAAAACAATATAAACAAAAACCAAAAATAACAATTTTTTTAATTATTATTTATTTGCTTTAGTCAGTCAGAATGGCTTTTTTTTTAAAAAATATTACGAAAATCAAATCAATTGAAAATACTTTTTCAATAAACTGCAGCGGCGTTCGATTTCAGTGATAATAAATAAATTCCACGCACAAGATTTGGAAAAGCTTTTTTCCATTAAAAAATTTTTTATTTATAGAAAATTATTCAATTTTGAGAAAAAAATAATTACTAGTAATTTTTGCCAAGAAACAATTTAAATACAAAGAAAGATTGTTAAGCATTATTTGAATCACATATGCCAAATGCAACACTGTCAATAGTACACACACAGACCCATATTTTTGACAGCTGGTAATCGAAAGTTATAAAATATTAATTTCCCATACTTAATATATTTCGCTTCGCATTTGTAAGTTGTAATATTTTATTTGCCTAAAAATTCTCATTGGTTTTGCAATGAAAAACACATTAAAATCAAGTTTTAGCTACGAAAAGCTTTTCCAGTCTTTCATACTTTTTTTTACGGAAATTCATTTAATAAATTTGTTTTATAAATGAAACAATTTTTTTTTGCAGTAGAGTTGTAATTTCCTAGAATCATGGTTTGCCAAAAAATAAGAAAAATGTTTAGGATTAATAAATGTATACAGTTTAGAGAGCAAAACACGAGAATTCTTGGCAGGCCTAGAGTTATGGTCATCATGAAACATTGGACTAACGATTGAGTTGAGTTTGCCAGCCGGGAATATATAACTGACATCTGCGCACGATTATAGTAAACCACGAGAATCATTCTTGCCAGGCCCAGAGTTACAGTCATCATGAAACATTCGACTTACGATTGAGTTGACTTTGCCAGCCGGGAGTGGCGTACGCGACATCTACCCATGATTATAGTAAACCACAAGAATCATTCTTGCCAGGCCTAGAGTTATGGTCATCATGAAACATTGGACTTATGATTGAGTTGACTTTGCCAGCCGGGAGTGGCGTACGCGACATCTACCCATGATTATAGTAAACCACAAGAAGCATTCTTGCCAGGCCTAGAGTTATGGTCATCATGAAACATTGGACTAACGATTGAGTTGATTTTGCCAGCCGGGAATGTATAACCGACATATGCGCACGATTATAGTAAACCACGAGAATCATTCTTGCCAGGCCTAGAGTTATGGTCATCATGAAACATTGGACTTATGATTGAGTTGACTTTGCCAGCCGGGAGTGGCGTACGCGACATCTACCCATGATTATAGTAAACCACAAGAAGCATTCTTACCAGGCCTAGAGTTATGGTCATCATGAAACATTGGACTAACGATTGAGCTGAGTTTGCCAGCCGGGAATGTATAACCGACATCTGCGCACGATTATAGTAAACCACGAGAATCATTCTTGCCAGGCCTAGAGTTACGGTCATCATGAAACATTGGACTTACGATTGCAGCCAGGAATGGGGTACGCGACATCTGCGCATAATGCCGCTTACGACAACAAAAAATATTAAAAATTAGCAGAAATTCGCTATGATTGGTTTGAAAAAAGAGTCACAACGGTAACGCTGGCAGTCAGTGATCTTCTAAAGCATCAATTAATCACGCCTGCATTACTGGCAAATACCAGAAACATTATAAAACCCCACAAAGACTCTTTAAAGATAAAGTGAATATTTTTTATTATATTGGCAAAGATCGCTACAAATTGCAGTCTTTTTATTTGAATTTGCAGCTTCTTTTTTAGATTAAATATTCAGTTATTCTTTAACCCTTGAATGCCCCAGTTAATTCGAAGGCATAAATAATCTGTATATAGAACCATTTATTATTTAATAGTAGATTTTAGTTTTACCGCTAAGTGTTATAAACAAATCATTGTATAATTTCACAGCCGTACCTCCCATTGGATGGGAGAAAATATTCCATTTCTCAAACTATAAATAAAAAAAATTTTTAAAATAATTTTTCAAAATAATAATAAAAATTATATTGCGAAAGCAAAGATATCTATCACACCTAAATCTATATCATATCTCAATATGGTAAAGCTTCCAATGAAATCTGCTTGGCGATTTCCAGGAATAGTCTTAATGATTATGCGAAAACCCTGTAGGTAGGCAAATGCGGCACTTTGGCAAATGGCTGCAAATGTCAGTTTTGCTTTGACATTTTTGAAATAAAGAAAACTCAAGTTATTTTTATTTAAAAAATTTAAAGGCAAAATATTTTGTAATATAGGTATGCACATGGACCAATAACATGATATGACGCTGAGGAAAAATTTTCAAGCATCATTTTCCAAAATATAATCCTATACCGGTATTAGTCAAATTTAAATTAAAAAATTTAAATTTAAATTCCTAATGAATTTTCTAATGAAAATTGAAATAATTTTCTTTTTTATATAAAGAAAATGTTTAGGAAGAGCTATTGGCTCTGTGAATTCCAATATGATCCGATGAACCCTTCAATTCTTCTCTTATTCAAAATAAATATCCTTTCCATCTTTCATAATTTCTCGCACGCGTTAATACTTTTTCTAATTTTTATATTTATTTTTCTTTTCTAGGACTGCCGACAGCCCTTCCACGGTGGCTCGTTCTTTGATCATGAAGGTTTGCCCTACTGCGAGACCCATTATCATGCCAAGCGTGGTTCATTATGTGCCGGCTGTTCAAAGCCCATTACCGGTCGCTGTATTACGGCCATGTTCAAGAAATTCCATCCGGAACACTTTGTTTGTGCCTTCTGTCTAAAACAATTGAATAAGGGGACATTTAAAGAACAAAATGATAAGCCCTACTGCCACACTTGCTTCGAAAAGATCTTTGGCTAGCGCACTACTCTGCAATATTTTACAACAGGAGCAGGACGGCAACACTTTTACTAGATGAAACAAAAAAAAAAAAAAATTATTTAAAAACTAAATATTTAAACTAAAAATTATTTTAAGTTACCTTTTTTACAATCTGTCAAAAAAAATTTATGTTTGAAGTGAAAGATGGGGCATTTCACGATTAAGCCAACTTTCTGATTAATATATTGACAATAAACTTAGTGAGTAATTACGATTCTTAACTGAACAAAATTTAGAAGCACAAAAGGCCCTTCATTTCTCAACTACGTGCCCACGGTTTTGCAGTGCGATCCAATAACTTCCCCCCTTGTGTGGGGTATTGACTTATTACTCGCTTATAGCTTTGCTGCCTTTTTTGTTTAAAAATTTAACAACAAAAAATTTCTTTTTAAGAGTCTTTTATTGCAATAAATTATTTCTATTAATTATATAAAAATTATAAACTTTTTTTCCTTGCACGGTTTTCTATGAATTCTTTTAGCCAGAACTGCTTTACTAGTCAGGACGAAATGACTTTTACTCTTCCTTGCTTTAGGAAATGTTTTGCAATTGATAGCACTTTAAGGCGGAACCAGCACTTCCGTTAAAATATTTCCTAAACTAATTTTCTTCCGATTCTAACAAAAGTAGCTTAAAATTATTCCACGTCATATTCTTCTTACATAGCCGGCACTTTGATTTTGACAATATGGCCGCTTCTACTTATTTCTTGTTGCAGAGTTGCATTTGCTTTATAAATAATATGCAAAATATATAAACCTTTTCATACAGACTTAACGTCGAATAATATTTTCAACAGATTCGTCCAAAAGGGGACAGATGGAAGTAGTAAAAACTAAAGAGACATGAAGAAATAATACAGCTAATTCGCTACAGAGCAGAACGTACATACTAATTCCATCATTTTAGTTTTATCTTTCGCAAAGTTCTGATTCTGGTTAATTTTTATTCAAATTTATTTATTTATCATGTATATTTCATAGTATGTGCCGTGTAAAAATAGGATTTGGTGTATTTTGTTGGATTAAGTGGAGCTAAAGTTATTTCCAAGTTTGAAATATGAAACAAAGTAAGATATTGATATTGAGTTGGATGTAAAGTAGTATTCCTTCGTTATAACTTCCTTCCTGCTTGCTTATAGATAAAAGTGTCCTTTTAAGATCCCCGTCGTTATCTAGATTCTTCTTGTGCTTATCCTTAGCAAATGCCTTGGCAAATCCTTGTTCGAATAGGTTCATAGAAATCCGGCTAGTCTGTAGACGAATAATGCAGGCAATATGAATTAATAGAAATGCAAGTGCAAACAATATGAAATTATTATCCTGCCACAGCTGATTCGTAACAGAGCAGAACCTACAAAGTAACCCCACCATTTTTTTAAACTTTCGCGAACTTTTCATTCTGGTTAATTTGTATTCTGCAAGTGGTCCTTCTTACTACTGTTACACGTAAATAAAAATATTTCTCCCTTAAATATTATATTGCTGGAGTAATCAGGGTACTCGAATAATCGATTAATCGCATATTTTAAAACCATCTAAACAGTTAAGAAAGATTTTATTTCCTATCAGCCATCAGATTTGAAGATCATTAAGGAGTTGAATCGTAATTTCAGTTTTTAGGGCTTTTCTTTTTTAAACACAATAATCAGTATATTTCTTCAAAAAAAAGGATGTTAATACCTTTAGCAAATTATAGTGATATTTGGCAAATTTTAAAAGTTACTTAGCATGTTTCAAACAATTTTGTACAATTTTGTTAGTTTTTTAACATACTTTCAATATTTGCCGCACTTTTAAAACAAAATTTGTATTTTGTTTTCTATTTTTTTGCAATTTTATATCCCTTTTGTGCCAATCCGTATTAAGTCAAATATCTAAAAAAAAGATAAAAAGATTTATTACGCATTAAACTTATTAACCGCAATAAGGCTATGCCGCTGGCGTTTACTATGCCCACTTAGTCAGACAGCTGCTTTATTATTTCGGAAACATCACTGACAATAAAAACAGCTGAGTTTGTTTATTTAAGAGATTGTACTTTCAAACATTTCATGCTTCGAGAAAATAATTTTATTTATTTGAAATATAAATAATAATTTTATGCTTCTATTAGCTATTAAATGGCAAAAGAATTATTTCATTAAGTTACCAGCACTGTTTCTGATCTTTATGGCTCATAACTATGGATATGGATTTAAATACTTGTCATATGAACATGTGGTATTAAATAATGACCGTTTCCATCCGCCAGCCTGGCGTGGTGAAGGAGTTTAATGCATTATACTCATGAATTATTTTCATAGATCGATCGTTTTGTAACTTTTGTTAAATAATAATAATCAAATTAATAAAGAGAAATAATTTTTGATAGTTCTGATTTAAGACTATTTGTCGCACAACGGCCGGTTAATAGTTTATATTTTAATATATCGCAATATAATTTTATTATTATTTTCTATTGTTAATATATATAATTTTTCGCTTTCAAAATTGAAATGCAATTTTTATAAAAATTTTTAAAAATAAAAAAATTTTTTTTTATGGAAAAAACCATTTTAAACAATAACAAATTTGTTAAGAAGATAATAAAAAATAATTAAAGCTTTTCAATTAAATATTATTAATAAAATAAACATTTACAAACAATACATTGAAATACGAATGACGAATAAATAAATGAGTTTAATAAACGATCTAAAGAGGAAAGTGAACTTTTACTAATAAAGGACATTAAAGGAATGGCTATTCACACTAGGAATAATTGCAGAAGACTGTTTCTATTATCACGTTAACACATACCCCAGCTGACAATCTCACAGTAAGGCTTGATTACTGCACTAGTGTTTGAGTTGATCACTCCGAGTATGGTACGTGTAATTTCGGATAGCATACATATATTTTTCTCAATCGGCTGCAAAATCAGCTGATAGACACCATAGTGATTATTTGTCGAAAAAAAAAAATTTTATGTTAATTAATTTCTTTTACGTCATTATATAATTTTAGTTAATCGAGTATGGTCCTTTTTCCCGATTTTACTTTCAAGCTGAAATTCAAGTAATAACGTAATAAATTTCGTAATATTTTTCTTAGTAAATTGTGAAAATTGGAAGAAACAATTTATATCATTTTCTCAACTAAAATTCACAGTGTGGGTGTAAAGGCTTTTTGATTTAAAATGAACCGATACAGCCGTTAGATATGAAAGTAAAGCGAAAACATTTTTACTCTTGAATTCGCCGCATTTATTACATGTACGATCATGTGCAAAAATATTGCACTGAAAAGCAAGCTGACAGCAGGGCTGCCATCAATTTTCATAGCTGTTGCAAAATAATTTCGAAACGCAGATATTTTCTATCAACCGAATACTATTCAATTTGCTTACATTATTATTATTATTGGGGCTGATTCCACCGTTACCGCTTTCTAATCCCCAAAAAACTTGCCGTAATATTCGATTTTCCCATTTTCGGAAACACCAAAGAGAGTTGAACACTTCATATTCGTAATCCAGCTCCACGTGAAGGCAAAGGCAATTGTATTCAAAATCGAAGCAAAAGCGACCAACAAATGTCAACTTGAAAATGTCAAACAATTGTCACCAAAAAAGCTTAAAGTGGTCAGTTAAAGGAAAGTAACAGAGATAGATTTTGTATCATAACATCTTTTTGTCTTGGGTCATGTCATTCTAAACTGTTCTTTGAAGTATAGAAATTTTCTAAAGAAAAGCTTTTTCTATCACTAAAGTGACAATTAAATATTAATTTTTTTTTTTTGCAAGAAAAGAATTACTGTAGTGCCGTGAAAATTATCCTGGAAAGCTCTCCTAAAAGCTACTTTTAGTACGCAATAAAAATTTTTCTCCAAACCTAAAACGTACCAAACAGAAATCATACTTTTTATCAGTAGTGCTCTTAGGACACTGATACACTATCACAAGCTGTCGTACGATTTCATAAATATAAATAGGATAATGTGACATTTTTATGACAATCCAAAGCTTATGATTTTACTTCAATCAGCAAAAAAAATTTTTTTGCATCATTCGTGTATGATAGCATGACACCAACAACGCCATTTTGATGCGATTTTTTAAAATAAGAGGGAATCAATATCAGATGTTGGTGCGAATGAATCGTACGATTGGCTCAGATAGTGAAACAAGGCCTTTATTTTCTTGTGAACATATTATTTGTCTCAAAATTTGCTCTTTAGTGGGTTATGAAGATTTTCATTACGACCATCTTGCAGAGCTGGGATCACTTTAATAATCCATTAGTTGCAGTACGAAGTTTAGAATTATTAATTAAATATATTTCAATTGTAATAATTGGACCGATTTTTTCCTAATATGTGGCTGTAAATGAAGTTAATAAATCTCATTCGAGTTTGCCCTCCGAACTTGCTTTGCACTTTACATTAAGAAATTTTTTTTCTAACACGTTTTGTAGATATTTTTTTCTATTCAGAGAGAAACATATACATATATATATTTTTTTATTTATTTATTTTTAGTATTTATTTTTTATTTGACATTTTTTCCTTCAAATGTTATGAAAAAAATTAAAAAATAATTAATTTTAGCAACTCTCTCCAGGAGTTGAACTCGTGTCATATCATTTACTCTTTACGTAAAAAAACATAAAAAAAGTAATTAAAATTAATTTCTGAAAATTAGTCAGTACTTTCCTTAAATATTTTATTTTGAAATACAAAATATTTCAGAGATACTTCTACCATAGAAATATGTTATACTCCAGAAAGCTTGCAAGACTTGCCACAATTTGCGAAATATTTACTAATAATGGCAACCTTTACTGTTACCGGCATTCTACTTTCATTTCATACGTATTCCGCATTTATTTATTCTATGACTTATTCATTCTCTTCTCTTTCTTGTTTTGTTTCAGTTCCATAATATTCTTGTGATGGTTTGTGAATGAGCGAAAGTGCGTGTTTGAAATTTTGGTTGCAAATAAGTTCGATTAGTTCACTGTTCATGCACACGCATGTCCAAAAATACAGGTGTATTTCTTAATTCCCAACGTGCCTTCAGTTCTACAAAGCACACCAGCAAACATACATGCATACAGATACTTTTTGATAACATGAGAGGGGGATGTACTCTGTGTTTATATATTTTGTATCTGCCGGTTACTGCCATGGTAGCCAGATTTAAGAATTTAAAAATATTTTTTACGATTTTTAGTTGAAAATCATGCGATGGCGTTTTGAATGTGAAATCAATATTCATAAATGCTCAACCGTGGAGAGGCAAGGCGCAGTACTTGAGTGGGAAACATTGGCAAATACTTCCAAAACATCGGAAGAAATTTCAGGAACGGGAAAAATGATTATACTTTGTATTGATACGCTTTGAAAGTGAACTCCAGTTGGATGCAGTTTTCCGAAAAAAGGTATGCCCTACCAAGGCCGTTTTCTAATAAGACATAAGGAAGCAAACACACGCAAGGAAAAGGCAAGAAAAAAGGGCAGAAACATATGATATACTTGGATTAAAACAACTAAAAAAAACGGCTACTCTCTGGAATTATTCATTAAGCGTTTCCTAGCTTTACATTTAGGAAACTGTGTGTTTTTTAGAGGTTCTCATATTTGAGTTGGCAATACTGCTTTCTTTTGCAATGCATTTAACAGCTGATTGCTAAATTTTGTCATTTTGTTTAAGTTGGTTTGGCATTAATCGTTATGGAGAGATTTAGCAGAGCAACGATTCCAAAGCATTATCGTTCATTACGTTTTAAGATGCCTTCAAATCTTTATGGTTAGATCTACAGTAGAGCAACATTGGCGAATATGTTGAATGCCAATTGATGTATAATTTCCCGTTTCCCAAACTTGTCGCATTTATAGTGGCGATAATCCTCAAGCTTTTGTTGAAATGCAAATTATGGCTGTCACTGTTTGACCCACTTTATAGGCTGACGGAGTTATGTGTTTTTAAAGTCCTTTTGTGATGGAGACCGATAATCTAACAATTTTAGAAATTTACTAATCCAACGGGATGGAGTCGCATTCCACATAGCACGCACTACAAACGATTTACTCCATGTTATAAAATTTTATATATCATGGCCGTTATGTTGATATTTGTTTAATAGTGATTTATGAGTCTTTCATTAGCCTGCATTTGGACTTACGATTTAAGAAAGGCCCAAATTACGTAATCACGCTGCACAATACAAATTCCCTAGGCATAAGACGACCAAGAGCAACAAACTATTCTACATGTATGCGCCAGGAATTGACACTACATCCATTTCACACGAAAAGATGATGGCTAACATGGTTTTGTAGCGCTCGTCATGTGGAATAGGGATTGCTATAAATCTCACATGTTACCTATTGAGGTGCTTAAAGTAATACTCTTTCAGCATATGCAGTCATTGCTAAATGTTGAATACTTATGGAAATCGTGATTGAGGAGAGTGGAAAGTAGCTTCCACAATATGACAACCTTTAACTTTCAGAATTTGTAAATCAATTTTGGAGAACCTGCTACTTCTACAAGCGAAATATAATAAACCTAAATTTTACTTTAAGCTGACATAGACGGCTCTTCAGCCATCTTTTCAGACGGGTATCTCGTGCTCGGAACAGCTGCATATGTAAACAAATTGAGAGCAAATTTCTTTGAAGTTTCTAATGGCCGAGTCATATGGAATCCGTCATGAGTCATATGTGCCCTTTTTCCACTGATATTTAAATATTTAACTATCTTCCTGAATATTAAAGTTATCCAACTTTTAAAGGTGAGAATGCGGTTATCAAAATATATTGAAAATATATATTTTAAAATTTATTCCCAAAACTTGGGATTGAAAACAACCATTATCGTTTACCATTATTCGTTATCAGTAGAGAAAGTTAATATATGACTGCCGACTGGAAATGCTAGAATATGGAATTACAATTTTTTTTTGGGGGGTTTTCATTTCAAATACATCTGGCAACTACAATTGCGGAAAGTTTCGTTGGGATTGAAACATTATTCCATAGAATTCACCCCATTCTGCTCATACTTTATCTTTAACGTTCTGCCAGTTCGTGTTGTTGCAGTTGTTGTTATAACATTGTATCTAGAATGTTAGTTGCTCATTGCAAACTGAAGTCATATCAGTAGTAACAGATACATTACGGATATTAGAAGGCCTTTTCTTACGCGGCATTCGTAACTGACTACAGTGCATACCTGTGTAGAGAAAATCAAACAGCGAATAAAACTAAATCAACTCTCGTTTAGTTTTATATATTGTTTTGTGTTAATTAATTAATCAGTTTCAAATAAAAATCAATTGTCTGGAAAGTAAATTATTTTCGTTGCTCAAGATTAAGCCTAAAATAAAAGGCAATAAGAAAATCCATTCCTGCTGCCGCTATTTTGTGAAAGAAGGTGTTTAAATATTGTTTAATTAATTAATAGAAAAAAGTTGCTAAATTAATAAAAACAAATAACAAAAAATAAAAAAAAATATATATTTAATAAGTGTTTGTCTTAACAATACTTGGAAGAGATTCCTTCGATACTTAACATCATATAAGCAAATAGCTTTACAAACACACAAACACACACATACACACTTGCATATATATCCATACACAAGCTTAAGTTTTATCATTTTTAATACTCGGTGTCTTCAATTTTGCCAGCGTCGCATGCAAAATTAGTTTATTAATTTTCTTACAAAAATTTTTTTTACACACGAAACTAAACACAAACATGTGTAGGTACTTACATATAGTTGGCCGCAACTAAAAAGGCCCTAACTGGCATTTTTTTTTTTTTTTTTTTTGGAACACAATCTGTTTACTGATTTTAATGTGTCTTGAGTTCATAGATTGTGATTACTAAAAAAAATGGATTGCATAAAAATGCCGGTTAGGACCTTTCTGCCTGAGATCAACGATATGTATATAGGAATTCATGTACAAACATGTGGCAGGTTAATTTTTTTTATAGTTCACTTCATTTCTTATTTGTTGTAATTTATCATTCAACTTTATTGGTGGATATTTTTTTTTGGGAAGCACGCCAGCAAAATATTAATTAATACACACACATGCAAAACATTTCTAACAGCAACAATTTAATTCAATAGTGAGTATAAAAAAGCAGCATTTTAAATTAAACAATCACGTTAATATTCGCATGGAAACATGAATTAATTTTTTAAAATGTTTATATACATTTCCGCCTGTGTAGAAACATGAAAAGAATAAAAATAGCAGAGCTGTAAAAGCGTTCATTCAAAAATCGAATACTTTATTTATTTACACCTTTCAATCAACCTGTTGGGTATTTTGTTTCTATTTCGATGCGTCAAAGAAATGGTTTCAAATGGACCCCAATTGTAAATAAGCTCATTTAAACTCAACTTCCAAAAGAGTAAAAAAGTATTAATTATGCCACGCATCGACCAAATCTAGGCGGCAGCGAAAACTGTTACTCAGCCAAGAGATAAATAAACCAAACAACGTTACAGCATAACCTGTCCTATTATAAAGTAAAAAAGCTAATTTAGAGAATTCATTATTTGACTTGTCTGGAGCCCATTATTAGAAAACACTTTTGTAGTGGTAAAATACACGCCAGATTTTATTATTCAGTTAAAATTATAGAACAAAAGTAACTGCTCCTTTATATCGTTTCATATGCCGATAGCTGTAATTACGACCCTGTAGACAGCTGACTAATTACTTTGATCACTTGACATGAAACATTTCAATGTTGCCAATTTCATACTTAAGAAAAACTAATGGTTTATAAAAAATATAATAAAAATAAAAGAACAATATAAAGAAAGCAAAATCGCAATCAATATAAATAATTAATTATTATATGAAAATGTAAACACAAGTGGCTGGATTGTTAAGTCATTTATAATATAAAATATTTAAATCGTACATTTCTTATTACACTGGCAGCAAAGCAACATTTTCAATGACGAAAAGAAATACAAATTTAAAATGACATCTTATACAGTATACAGTCACATTGCAGAGCTGCAATTAATAAAATCATATGTAAATTATATTTGACATGCTGACTTCAATGTGTTTACAAAATACCTTTTAAAATATCCCAGATCAAATATAGGGTGCAACTGACTGTTCTTCGAAAGTTGGTTATAAAATTTAGACCAGAGATCTAAGCATATTTAAATACTGAACCCATTACCGGGCTTATTGAGATGGTGGAGGTAACTTATAGAAGGAAACCCAAAGCAGAAATCGCTATACTAGTCCATAATATCAAAAGGACAAGTTTTACAAAATTAAGATGAAAAGTGTACAACGCATTTGCTAAACAGATCAGTCTGATCGAAAATTTATAAGTAAACATTATGCTATATAACTAAAATTATTTTTATTTATTATTACTTCACTTCAGATAAATGATAACCCAAATAAAACAAATAAAATTTTATCACATCGAGAACACAAAATTAATTAAAAATTTTTTTTTAAATTGCCAAGAATTGAATACAAAATTTTTTACTTAAAATTCATTTATTATCAATTTAACGTATTTGGCGGATATGCGGGTACTTTTTTTTTATTGCACAAAGTAAAATAAATTTATATAACATAAAAATAAGTAAGTTATAGAAAGGATTTCTGCTTGTCAGAAACTTTATACTCATTATATTCAAAATTAATTTAAAAAATCTATGCTCTTTTTTCGTTAAGTACTTTTACGCTTCAGCTTACGATATATAGAACATATAATTAATGAATTAATTTTTATATATTAAAAAATGATTAATTTTAGCATTGGTAGTAATGCAACTCTGACAAAAATATTAGATTTAACACAATTCGTTCGTCTCAAGTAGAAAGGCCCTAACTCGCAATTTTTTTACAAACGATTTTTTTAGTGATTTCAATGTATGCACAGACCAACGAATTTCTGTCTTTTTAATTTTTAAGCATCAGGAGAATATTGTGCAAATTTATCTTGTTTAGTTTTATATTTATGTATAACGAGTTTAAAATAATTTTTGTATATGTTACATACCCGAGAAAGGCTGTTTTAGGATCATCCACATTCTTGTTTGAGGCTCACGAGTTTAGTGATAAGAAGAAGTAAAAAAATAGGAGGAAGTGTTCTGACACATGCCTGAAATTAGAAGAAAAAAAATTTTATTCTTAACAAATTTTTTTCAATGTCTATTATAAAAACATTAATGTTGATTTCATATGTCGTAAGCTGAAATTTGAAATTACTTATTTTAAAAATAAGGAAAACGTATAATATAATATAATATAATATAATATAATATAATATAATATAATATAATATAATATAATATAATATAATATAATATAATATAATATAATATAATATAATATAATATAATATAATATAATATAATATAATATAATATAATATAATATAATATAATATAATATAATATAATATAATATAATATAATATAATATAATATAATATAATATAATATAATATAATATAATATAATATAATATAATATAATATAATATAATATAATATAATATAATATAATATAATATAATATAATATAATATAATATAATATAATATAATATAATATAATATAATATAATATAATATAATATAATATAATATAATATAATATAATATAATATAATATAATATAATATAATA